>OX376319.1:10231795-11514352 GCA_947369225.1 Hofmannophila pseudospretella
ACATCTGTCGCAGAACCGACAACCGCTGGGGTAGACGAGTTCTGCAGTGTAGACCGCGTTTGGGCAAACGTAGTGTGGGACGCCCCCCTGCTAGATAGAGAGACGATCTGCGCAAGGTGGCTGGCAGCGACTGTATGAGAGGAGCCGAAGATCGGACTCAATGGCGCGCCCTGGGAGAGGCCTATGTCCAGCAGTGGACTAGAGTAGGCTGCTGATGATTTAAAATACATAAGTGATTGATTAATTACGGATTACTCACTTCCGACTTTCATCAGTGAGTAATCCGTAATTAATCACGTAATAATAAGTATTTAAAGGTTGATATTATTTATTTTCTAATATTTAAGACAGAGGGCTCAGATAAATTAACTTTGCTACATTCTGTCCTCTAGATGCCGGCTAGCAGGGTTCTAGGACAGTGCGCAGATGAAGTAATAGAATAACTTGGTAATAAATATTATATTTTAAGGAAAAGAACACAGAAAACAGTAACATAGAAAATAGGTAGTAGTAGGAAATAAAAGTGAACGGGGAAACGACCGTTCGAGACAAAATACAGAGAAAAAGTGAAAATACAAATAAATAAACAATGAAATTAATGGAATAATGAAATATAGAAATGGAATGGGAACATGATTTTGAATTTAAATGAAGAAATGAAGATGCCAACACGAAATGAGATGAGATAAACGCTAACGATGAGGTTGAAGTTGATGGCAAGGAGGTTGATATGGACGATGAAGTCGACATCGTTACAACTTTATTTCATAGACAGAGAGTAATCTATTCAATAATAACACGACATAGGCTCACAGACGACGTGGTTTGGCCGCTCGGGACCGCCTTTATTCATAATGCATGAATCTTCACACGAGCTTTTACCGACGAGAATATTAAATTCGGGTAGTTGCTTTATGTAATTGAGATCTCGACCGATGGTCATGTACAAGTTGGTGAGGTCAACCATCGAGGCGCAGGTGTCTTTGGTGGAGGTTATAATTTTATTTAGAAATTGTTTTATTTAAAGTAAGTAAGTAAGTGCTTGTTTGCTTATCGTATGGTTAGTGGCCAACCTATTTGTCAGAGTTATTCAGGCCGTCCGCAGGCCTCTGACATGGCTTGACGACTGCTGTCAAACGACAGCAACCCACTGCTTAACGTGCTTTCCGAGGCACGGAGGAGCTCAGATGAAATATGCCACTAGCATCCCATCCAGGTACCGACCGCGCCAACGTCGCTTAGCCTGCACGATCACTTTCGGACCGTGCTCGCAACTAGGCTACGAGCTCCTCAAATAAGTAAGTAATATGTTTATTTCACACACAGCAATGACCGAATAAGTTATAATTATAATAAAATAATTATGTAGTCAAAGGTGATATTGAAATCATGTCTGATATTCTGCTGTTATTGTGAAAAGGGCCTCAACTCAGCTTAGCTTAAAAGTGGTATGAGTTTGTGCAAAGGTAGTATAGTATACACCTATGAAACTATGCAGTGCAGTCAGCCTGGGGTTGTACCACAATTTACCAATTTCTGCCGCAAAGCAGTAATGCTTGCATAACTGTGTTTCGGTTTCAAGGGTGAGAGCAGCGTAATGTAGCATAGCGTAACATAGCGTAAGCACAAAAATTTATGTATCTGGTTGGATGAGTTTTTTGAATAATACGTAATAATGTAACCTTTTTTGTTCGATTGGCGGTGCTAGTGTACGCGATCAATCCCTGGAAGGACATCATCTGCGAAATTGAGTAACATATCGTAAATTCAATATGGATTTAGCTCACGCATGACTGATGGTGTCCCGACACTAACGACACAATCATATCGCCGACCCTTTGACGCTATTTTTTAACGCAAATATCCCGAAGCATGTCCCATTTCGAAATATGTCCCGCCGGAAAATGTCCCGATGAGTAATTTTTTTCCGGCAAGTTAGGTCGCTGTCAAGTTTTATGATAGACTTAATTCAATTTAATGTTAAGTATATGTTTATATTCTAAGTTGACGACTCGAATCTGTACAGCCTATACCTATCGTATCTAAATCAAATGTTTTTTGTAATAAGACGTAGACTTATTGACTATATAGACGTCCGTATTTTTTTTTTTCTAGACAGATAACAATGTTAAAAAAATCGTTCTATATTAGTCTACTTGGTTTAATCTAACAGATATCTAACAGAAAACCTAATAGGCATATCCAAGTATCCAAGATGGATCAAGTGATTTTACTTGACTTGTACATACTACTTGGATATGCCTACCTACCTATTATGATTTATCCGAAACTACTCTAGCTCTAGATTCCATTCCATTCTGTTAGATTAAACCAAGTAGACTATTATAGAACGAATTTTGTTTTTACATATAGAGTGATAGAGTTTTCATATTCTCGCGCTAGTGCAGTGCAATTCAGGTTGTGATTCAATCCAATTTTAATTAATTAGGTAATTGTAGACATTTTGAAAGAGATCGTTATGATAATTGGTTATTCTGTTAATAATCATTGTTATTATTGATAATTCATCTGTTGTTGCGTAATTAGCTGTCGTCGATTTGAGTAAAACATGTAAGTAAAACCATTCAATGTATGTCCCGTTTGCATCGCCAAACTCACGACAGCACATCACTACCCAAGGGTGAAGTATTTTGTCCATTAATCTCGAACAAGCCCTGCTGGAACAGCGGGACAATTAGGCAAAAAAATTGAATATTAAGCGCAGCCATTACGGCGCATGCAGGGCTGAGATGAATGATACCGACATTATTGTCTGATATTCGTTGCTCTTTGACAGGTGAATGGATGACTATGGGATATGGGAGGTATGGTTTTAGGGCAGGCGTTTGCTTGAGTGGGTTTTATTTTGCCATATCAAGTAAAGATGGTGATAATGTTATTCAATGGAGGTTAGTGACTCTACTTACTCCTGTGCAAGGGATTTTGTAACTAGTGCGTGTGCTTAGAGCATGTGGGAGATCGTCCGAGGAACTATTAATGCTATCGACTTGATAGGACACTATTTTTTTAGCCTATGATAATATTTTTTTGAAATAATACATTTGTCAGAAGTGCCTGTTATTAAAATAAAATGTAGCTGACAATCAACAATCACTACTCATTCTTCGTTGACTCGAAAATATCGCAATTACCGATAAAAATCATCACTCTTACGATTGTAAAAAAAGGTAAGTAAGTAAGTAATATGTTTATTTCACACACAGCAATGACCGAAACAGTTATAATTATAATAAAATAATTATGTAGTCAAAGGTAAACATATTGAAATCATGTCTGATGGTCTGCTGATTGTAAGACCTTCTTTACACCCCTATTCTAAATCCTAGAAATACATATCAGCTAAGCTTTAAGAGTTGCGATATTCTCCAAAGGATTTTATCCGCCAAGACTTACGAACCCAGGTGGTATATTCTCTAAAATTTGCATACGAGAGCTGTGATCTGCCTTAATTTATCCGTAATGGGTTTCCAAGAGCCGCGACTACGCTCTGATTGCCAGACTCCCGAGAGGGTAGACACGTACGCGGATAAACAGATATACATACATTGTTTATTTTAACGCTAAAACGTTGCGGTAAATAAGATAGCGAACAGTTGAAAGAAGCTGTAAATTTACAAGGAATACAATGCACCTCTTTATAAACCGAGAACGATTCGATTTATGTAGCTATAGTATAGGATTTGCCTATAATAAATAATAAGGGGTGTTATACAGTTTTATGTCTGTTTGTCTCTATGTCTATTTGTTTATATTGTCTGTGTCACATAACTCAACGGATGATCTGATTTGGACGCAGATTATTTTATCTTTGACAGGGAATTTTGTCGATAGCGTAAGAACGCTAAGAAGAAGTCATGCCAGATAAAAATTGGATCAGGGGTTTCCAAGATCTAGGAGTGTTTGATGTCAGGTGGGATCTATATGACAGTAACAGTTGGGTGGTTCGAGTTTGAGCTCAAAAATATTGTTGTTGCATTAGTTAGACAAATACCTCTGGTAGTGAGTAAATACTTGTACCATGTCCTGTAGGTACAGTGCCCAACATATCAGGGCATCAGGGTTTTGGTTTGGTACTTCGTCGCTTTAACTTAATTGACACATTCCGGCCTTTATGTTATTCATTTCTGGACATAGGCCCCCTCCATTTCTTCCCAGGTCCGGCGGTACTGAGCCTTCTGCATCCAGCTCCGAATACGAATGTCAAGAAATCATAACAAAAACTGATTGCTACAGGGTTCCACGAAGTATAGATTGAGGTGTCTTCCAGTGTACATAATAGGGATACATTTTAGAATCGACAAAGGAAATGCTCGTCGAGACATCACTCCGCCGGGAGTTCGGCAGACAAAGTAAAATGCAAATTCTCATGTATTTCCAATTAGTGCTCGCCGCCCGTCGTCAAATAATAAGTTTGTAAAGTCGCCCATTCACTGTACGACCGACAGTTCTTTGCGACTGTATTCGCACTATGACCAACAACTATATATAATAGTGTTTGACCCTATCCGTGGGTAGATGGCGATAGTCGCATTTTACAACACGTTATGGTTTTGTTGTGTCGAATTATTGATATGGTAAAGCATGTTTTTAATAAAAGTCTTCGTCGTGGAGACCGTCTTTTATTCCGCGGTCCATACTTAGGGGGCATTTTGTACTGCCAAACTGCACACATCAAAACCTGCCGAATGCCGATGAAAATTTTAAAAATACGTAAATTAGAAGACACTGTGGACAATATGCTTGTAGCTATACCTACATATATGCGTAGGCTTGGGAAATCCTGAACAACAAAAATTGAGTCATCGAGTATGAGCTTCCATATAAGCAGACAACTCTTACAAATAGTAATATAAGTACCTAACTTTATGTTTTATTGATTTGCGATTCTGCGACTGACCGCTACTTAGTAGTCAGTCGCAGAATCGCAAGTACTGCTATGTAGTAACAGTTGTCAATGGAAGCTTTAAGTCCACCGTTTATCTCAGAGCAGACAACTATTTTACAAATAGTAATAATCAAGTATCAAACTTTTTTAAAGTTTCAAAGATTTGCGATTCTGAACTGCGACAGCCACCGCTACTAACAGTTGTTTAGTGAATGGGAGCTTTAAGTTCGCTGTAAGTAGCGTCTTGCGACAATGCCTACATCAACATCGCAGCTGTCTAGCTTTTATAAATAATACATTGTGATCCCGAGTATACGGAGAAGGTTCGCGCGCAGCGTGGAACCTTTTTCTAAATATCAGTAGTAAGTAGGTATAGTGTGGAGATTAACTTTATTAGAAACCAAAAAAATAAATTCTATCTACTTAAAAGTTTGTCATCTTTGGCATATGTAGGTATCATAGAAAATCCGGGAAAAGGGTCGCCAAATAAAAACGGATAAAATGTTTCTTTCGCAAAAATACCGCATTTCATATCGCATATTTCAGCCAGAACGCCTGGAATGCGATGCGAGCCCTCAAATGCCGCAAAGTAACGCGTAAACTTCATGTGCTGGTCGATGCAAGGATCCGAAATGCGCGACTCATCCCAGCTATTTCTCCATTTACTCCCACTCAAATATAAATCTCGAGACAAATGTGTACAGGGTATTAAAAGACATTGCCTGAAAGTGGCGTCTTTTTTGCATCTTTTTTTATTCGCGCGGCCCTCAACCAAACCCTTTTATTGTAGCTCAGGATAATGCTACAACTAAAACTTGTTACGACATGTTTATTCCTAAACTCAGTCTGAACCGAGTTATAAAGGCTAGAAGTACCTATATAAATGTGATGTGAAGTATAATCAACTGAAATCTACTCAACTCGGCTGAAATCAACGAAAACCGACAGGTTTGGTTGATGGCCACGCGAAAAAAAGGCGCCACCTTCCATACAAAATCCGGCATTGTCTTTTATTTATTTAAGTATTTAATAAGGAGAGTAGATCAGCAAATGGACCACCTGCTGGTAAGTGGTCACCGTCGCCCATATACATCTCACCTCACTGTCTTACGTCTTTGATGGGAATTCGGCTCATATCAGCTACTGATCGGATAAAAAAGAATGACTCTTTGCATTGTGCATTTTGCTTCTCTGTTATAAGATCCGAATTTAGATTCTTGGTCGGTTATTTAATATGCATAGCACGCAAAGGTTCAGAAAATCTGAAAAATCTACTGGTGACTGATGGTGGGAAAACAGAGGGGAAAAGACCAAGAGGGCGTAGCGATGTTCTGATAACTTTGAGATGACTTGACACAGCGATCCACTGCGCGAAAGACCGGCGCGACTGGAAGAAGACAGTGGATGAAGATTGTCTGGGTCACGATCCTCAACACTGAGGGACCGACTGGGATAAAGTACAATTTGTAGTCCCCGTAACGAAATATCGGAAATTACGAGTAATTTGATTAGGTAAGTACCTACCTCCATTTTATTGCGGATTTTCGGGACCTTCCCCTTTTTTTTAATGGTTACATACAACACTGACTGTCTTCATCCTGTATAAATCTCGAATGAAATATATTATTTCGTCGTCGCCGACGGACACAACACTTAACCTGATTGACCCTAGGTTGGTATTTTTATTGCTCCAAGTCGGTGTTTTGGCCCCTGGAGGACCCTCGTGTGAGCATTGGTTCCCCAATAATGCAACTTTCTCTCATAACATAAAACAGATTTTTATTTGGAAGATGTTTTATCATGAAACGCAGGCAGTAGCAATATAAATGTTTTAAAACTAACAAAGTATTTAGTTTATATACTTAGGACCTATACTTGCTTAAACCACTGTATATTTTTATCTGCACTGCAGGCGACTATACTCGTAATATACTCGAGATCTCTGTGACGACAAATTAGGAAATAAATACCTACGTGCCCTTAGGTATAAGGCCTGGACTACATGCGCCAGTTCAGTTCGCTGCAGCCAATCACAAGCGTTCCGCCCTCCCCCAATTTGAAGTCAGAGCCTCATGATTGGCTGCAGCGAACCGGACCGGCGTTGGAACCAGCGTCTGTAGTTCCAGACCTAAGTTTGAGTTACTGGCACTAACACAGTGCCAAACTTCTATGCTATATGACAACATAGAGCATAAAAGTTGACGCCGCGCGGCAGCCGCTACTTATTTCCACCAAGCATTTTTGCTTTAGAATTTTTCAAAATTCAAAAGATTTTAGAGGAGACGGATAATCAATACAGTCCGTCGATTTATTGTCTGATTTCTTTAAGTAATTTCTAAAACGAATTTCTTTAAACTTAAATATATATATATATATATATATATATATATATAGATATATATATATATATATAGATAAGTTGCAAGTACCTTCAAACTTTCTCTATAATAATACCAAGATCATTTCCTACGCATCGCATATTCATATCTTTCCAAACGCAATCGCATCTACCTACCTATTCCGGCGGTACACAGATTGAAACAATAAATTGCATTGTAAACGACATGTGGGCGCCACTCCCGACTGCGTAGACGGCACAATCAGCCGCGCCCCCGACACATTAGGCTGGAGACAGCTGCTAAACCAGCGAGAGCATAAGCGAATATAGTTATACTTATGAACTACTTCGACTAAACTTTCAAATTACCCCGCCAGTAGCTAATAATATAGGTTTGGGCGCATGGCACTTGATATCCTCCTTGGTGGGTTCAGCGATGAAGTCTCTGACAGCGTTCCACAAGGGGTTGGTGGTGGTGGTGCCTTGGGTGAAGACGAAGGCGCCGGGCCCGTCCGTGGTGCCGGCCGCGGAACTGTAGCCCATGGCGGGCAGGCAGCCCGACACGTTGGTGCTCTGGGGAACACCATATGAAATGAAAAAGTGTACGAGCGGCGAGTCTCGCGCCTTGCGTTTGATTTCGAAATTTGAAATAGATCTGTGCATCATACGATCCTTTGTAAGAGTTACGTAGACGGATATTCGCCTTTGTGACATAGCCGTAAGATCTATTTTTATTCAAATATTAATTTGAGTTTCATTCTGTGAGAAATGTGTTGCATTATTTTCAATTCACACCCAGTGGCGTGAGGTTTGGTACCATCTTTTACGGGAAATTTGTTGGAAGTTACTCGTCTAGGGTATAATATGTCACTGATTGTAATACATTGTGGGCTTTGGCACCACTCCCCAGCCGAGTAGACCGGCACAATCAGCCGCGCCCAAGACATATCAGGCTGGAGGTGAAACTAAGCTTGCAAAAGTGTACGCAGATGAGGTAGCAAAAGTGATGTAACCTCTCTTCATGAAGGCTTCATCGTCATTCAGTGGTTGCTATAATTATGACTCCGCCATATTGGTGGCCCCACGCTACATTACGGTGAAATTAAGACAGCTTGTGCTACCAATATGCAAATCTGTGTTCGGTACACATGCACGAGAGTTTAAACAAATATTGTTCCTCATAAAGTACTTGCGCATCGAAAATTGACATTATATTAATTGACTTTGGTATAGATACCTAGGGCGTACGGGTATAGATACTGATGACATTTTCTTGAATGACTGCCGTTGGTGGTTACCCCGGTCTAAGGTCATCTTTTAGGTCGCTCCGACCACGCTTAAACTCACGAAACCAATAGGTGATGGTGGCAAGTGATGGAGCCAATTCCCCAAAAGCACTGATTACATTTTTATTTGATTCGTTATATGTTAACCCTCATTTAAAATCATAATAGATCATAGCACGAAATGCTTTCCGCGTTACCTCCATCGTAGCGATTGAAAAGGAACAGACATTTTTTTTTAACAATTAATTAAAAAATAACTAAAGTTCGCCAGCCAGTGATATTTTGCCAAGGAGTTTGTAATAAAATTTGCCTCCAAGGTATAATAAAAGTAAAACAATGAGGTTGATAACAAGCCGTTGACTAACAATATTTGGTACGCCCCACGTACTTAACTATAGACACTATTTGATACCAGCAACCAGCTTCCACAATGTCAACATGGTTAGGTATTCTTTCATTCAGCCATAGGTATCGATACCTGCTTAGGACTGAATTCGGTATTTGAGAAATAAGTTAACAGGAGAGCAGCTGTAAATGGTCGGCATAATTTCAAAGGAGGTGTAGAGTGTCGATTAAATGGATAAAAATTAGATTTTAAAAAATTGTTCTTACTTCAGGATATAAATATTAGCACTATTTTTGCTTGTTGGTATAATGTCGTTAGTTGTTTTTTTAAATTCTTATATTAAAATAGTCGGAAATATACAACAAGGTTGTCGGTCGGATGGCTTCAAGCAAGATGAATAAATTTACAAAACACAGGAAAGCAAATTTTGTTCCTTGGATAACTGTACCTATTGCGTTCCCTTTGTCGGTACGAACACTCAGTATTCCTTTGAATTGTTACCATCTTGAAATAAAAGCGAGTTTGTATTTCCGTAAACGTATTTTGTTCGTTTGTTCAAACAAGCAGTGGAATCCCTAAGTTTTGTTCAAGTTAGAGACATTCCAGATCCGTTTTAAGGTAGAAAATAGCCCATGTTTTCTTGTGACATGTATTTAATCTTGATATACTTTCCTACATTTATGTATGAAACAATAAGAATTTAAAATAAGTAGATAGCATTTTCACTCCACAATTTGTTAAACTAAACAAACAAACTCTATTTCTATCAGCTTCATTAGAATAAAATTGGTTCTGAAGCTACCAAAGATCGAAATGGTTCGATATTATTCGCTGGTAGCAGATATAGGTACCATTTATCATTAATTTATTTTGGGAGAAAGGTAGATCCCTGCTGTGGGACGCCACGTGCGTAAGCACGTTCGCGGCTTCCCATCTAGGCCGCACCGTCCGGACAGCAGGGTCGGCTGCCGAGTGGGCCGCCAAACAAAAACATTTCAAGTACGCTGGGCTCGAAACGTCTTATATTTTCGTTCCACTCGCTGTGGAGACCACGGGCGTATGGTGCACGGAGGCCAAGGATTTTGTCCGAGGTTTGGGCCGACGACTGAGAGAGCGCTCAGGTGACCCCCGCGCCGAGTCGTACCTGGTGCAGCGCATCTCGCTGGCTATTCAGCGTGGAAACGCTGCCAGCGTGATGGGCACCTTCCCGCCGGGTGCGACTCGGGGCTGTTTATTAGATTAAGGATTTTGACCCATATAATATGTTTATATTATATTCTACGATTATATTTTAAGATCCGAATAGATACATATTTAACTAATGTAGCTAATGCAATTTCGCTTTCAACTTATTAATAAAATTCCTTAATTAACTGATTTATTTTGTATTAATCATACATCATCAACATTTATAATTTCAATTTCACACATATAATTTAAATTATTAAAATTAAATAAATAAGCATTTCATTCAATAAAATTAAATAATAATTCATTACATACAAGATCAATTCAATATAAAATAAAATCATTACTTAAAATAAGCAGTGTCGAATAAAAAAATATCTATACCTAATTTAAGTACTTAGTTGGAGTTTGCTGGTTGTCTTTTTACTATCGTGCTGCTTTGATTTAAGACATGTTCCTCATTTCTGAACACATTGAACGACTCTCGTGGCAGATTTAATGGCGTGGTTTGCCATTGCCTTCCCCATTTCACACACTGGTTATCTCAGCGTGCAGTTTCCTCACGATGTTTTCTTTCACCGTCAGAGCAGTCGGTAAATGTACATAAGTCTTTCGAAAAAACCTAAAAAATCATTGGTACTGGCATTGCCTGGTTTCGGACTCGGACCTCCCACATGGGAGTCCGACGTCCTAGCCACGACGACACCGACGCTCACGATGATTTATGATAAATACTTGAAAAATCATCATCTAGATCATACATTTGGACTAAAATTGAATTTATCACAATTTTCAACGAAAGCTATGTTGCTCAGTTGCCCCTTATTCTACGCTTACAGCAGCCTAACTCCAGCCCTCTAATATCGTCTATTTGTGATAAAATATCACAAGGTAGGTTGTGCATTCCGACGATGCTCTACCACGGGCCAGCGACTCGGAAAACATCTTCGCGTGTTGGTATAACGATACTCCAATAGCAGGTACGCATAAAGAAAACCTTTATTTCCCTAAAGGGTTATAATGTTATGTAGATACGTACGTATTGCCTCCCGGTACCTAATAGAAAGAGGTATTGGTTATTATTGCGAGTATTCGGCAATAATACAAGTACCTATGTTTTGAGAAAAACATCCAATGGGATGTTTTTGTTGGTTTTTGGGATGATACAATGGTGTCACTGTCCACCAGTAGTGGACAAGCGAGTGGGGGAAACGGGAATAATCGATTTTTTTAACACTATTGTGGGGTTTGTTTGGGTGTAACAGACAATATAATGATTAATATAGAGCAAAAATTATGTTATAAATTTTTTTTAAACAGCTGTTTTTTCTTCTAAACACGTAAGTAAGTATAAAATATGTATTGCATTATTTGGTAGGTACGAGTATATTACTGGTATTAACCATAAACTTGCAATTAGCTATACAAAAGTCGATCTTCTATTTTCTGTTTGATTGCGTGAAGTGAATTTCCATTTATTTTCTGCAGTCTAATAAATAAATTGAGCTTTTTCATTCTAGTCTGTAACAAAATTCACGGTTGCAAAAATCCGTTTGCATGATCATGATCAAGTACCACCTTATAAAGTTTTAATAAAAATCAACTCCCAGAAGATTTTCTCGCTAGAAATTTCCAATACAGCCATCAGAGGGTCTGGCACACCCGAGGTAGTCATCTTACAAGCTGAATTGATACTTCAGACAGCTATTCTCTTGAAAGCTTTTATATTATATTATGTAAGACCTTTCAACACGTGGAACGGAACGTCTGTCGATCTATCGATTCCGATTCTTGCCTCTCCTGGGTGCTCAAAGTGCTTCGGAGCACTATTGCTGGTACAAAGCTTAAGTAAATTTATGAAACGTCTCGTTGCAAAATGTAACTAATACCTACTAACATAAGTTATGGTAAAGGATTTATTGGAAATATTTTTTCTAAGTTTAGATTTCTCGCTTTTATTTTGTATCATTTTCAATTTTGTAAAAATACCATTAAAACCGAGACAGTTGTTTGGGAGGTCTGGTTTTCAAATAGACAATTTGATATCAAACTACGGAATTAAACTAGAGAAATGTAACTTACTTCTAATCCCTACTTACTATGAATTTGCGTTAACATGTACCATACCAAACTTTCGTCTCGGACTAAATAAACACCTCCGAGACTTGCCTAATTGGAGACGGCGATCAGTCTCTATTAAACGAACGGAGTAATTTATATCAAAACACTAAGGAAGTAACTTAATCTTCGGAACAATAGTGTGGACCAGAGGGAACTATCTTAAGGAACCTCGCTTTAGCGCAAATTGCACAGGGCTCAGACGTGAAGGTTCCGCCTAAGCGAGCTCGCGTCTGGTATAAATCCACATTATGCAAGTTACAACGTTTTGGTTCACTGCCAGCATCCAGCAGACTCCGTTGTGAATATGCATGCCTAGTAATTTAGCGGTGTGGGCTCATATCGATATTATGTAGGTACATACATACATAACTATGTTCAAATTGAAACAAATTATAAGTATTATTATGGTGATGGATGAATGATTCGTCCATAATCCCCGAGGGGGTAAACAGAGGAACCACCTTCATCATAGGTAGTTCCCACTTTTTGTCGTAAGATTTGGTGGACAAACGTGATAGGTGGCGAGTCTTTCACCGTTAACTAGGTGTGGAATAGTATCCACAAAATCCCTTAGTCGCCTCGTACGACACCTACGGGAAGAATTGGGGTGGTTGGTGCACGGCACAATTACCACTGAAATAGATAGTAAAACAAATATTATATCACGAATTATAACCCACTCTAACTAACCTAGGTACCTAATAAAATAAATAACCTATATACCTAAAACAAACGGTAAAGTTACTATCAATCAAAAGGCAGTTCCGAAATGCCTGACCTAAAATTCAAGGAAAGGTGAAAAGAAAAGATTGCTTCGCAGCCTTCGCAGGAGATGTCAACACATGAAATTATCAGACACCTGGTATATGAAGACCACTATAGGTCCTGATCCCCTCTTAAAATAACCTTAAATTAGTTGCATCCCCTATAATAATATGATCCCTCCCATGATCGACAATTTCCTATATAAATGACCCTCCTCCACAATGTTGAGTTGCGAATGGCCATTCATCCATCCAAGATCTCAAGGTTAGCAGAGCATCAAAAACCCTTTAACATTATAGTAAGGTGAGATGTATAGACGACGACTCCTTACTATCAGACAACCCGTATTTCCTCGTCTGCTTTCCAAGAAAAGAAATTCAGAGGCTAATCAGTTACCATTGCACTCTAATGTAAACATATTAAGTAAGGTGTAGGTAGATACTTACCTAAACAGTTTTACTCACAGTAACTAAAGAAATAAGATAATAAGAAGCAAATTAATACACTGATTGTCTGATCATAATAAGATCAATGCTCGATTTACATTTAAAAGCTCAGACGAGTCCAATAAAATTAGCAATTCTTTCCCAAGTTTAGGGTTTTTCGATTGAAATTCAAATCGGGAGTGTCTACCGTCTAATATAATTAAGACGTCCCGGTAATTGAGTAGTGATCCACCCCGCTGTTTGAAAACGAATAAAATAAAAAAAGGCAGTAAAAATCTAGACGATCGTAAAGTAAAATTGTAGAGTCGTTGCCTGCTATTTAAAATTAGCAATAGATTGTTTACTTTCTTTTATTTTAAAGACAAAATCAATATTTTTTATTGCAACTAGTAACTTACAGAACATTTTTGCAACGTTATTTTTAATCTACCGCCGCTATTAATAATAACCACAATAATAATAATAAATACACAACCAACACACACACACACACACACACACACACACACACACACATACACACCATCCCTTTTATTAACCTGTATTACTGTTCTTATTTTTCTTTCTTCCAAATTTTGCACTTTTAGTTCTGTTACATGTTCATTTGCACTGGTCAAAAAAGAGATCTGTCCTCCGAGATACAGGAACTTCCTAGTTCGGAGGTCAGCGCCTATAGTAGGATAACTGGTTGCTCACTAATTTTATTAAGTTTACTGTAATATATGCTTAAGTTCCTACTCCACTGTAATTTTACCGCACAAATAAACTATTCTTATTCTTATTCTGTAGGAATCACACCTCTCTGTATAAATACTTAATAAGTATATTATTATTTTTACTTTGTCATTTTCAGAGAGGGTGGAGAAAATAGAGAGAGAGCTAGTCTAACCTCTGGCATTATTAATAATTTTATTTATTTTGGTAGAGTGCTATGCATACTGGAATCTCTGTACAAAGGTTACTCTGAATACCGTCATCACAGACCGTAGCTTTGTAAATAAATGATTTTTATTTAAATATTAAACCACTATACTATAAGTACCTATACCACTAGTAAGTCGCGTCTACTCCAATCATCCCCTAATAACATTACACCACGAAATCTCTGCTCTAAGCAAAATGGCTTTGTCAGTAAACATTACTGTGAGAATTAATACTCCCACAACGCTGTCAAGACGTCAATAACGTAGGTATGTAAGTATTCATCTATCGTGGTATAGGTACTAACAAAATGCAAATACTATTAGAGAATTTAGAGATGTTTGAAAGGTACCTAGATATGGATCTGTTGTACAGTAGTACAATAGGGGTTTTTTCTAACGATTATTTACTCTTTTACCCCCGAAGTCAATTTTTCGGGGTCCTTGTTTCTAATGTTTTATTTGCATTTATTTATAATCTCAAATTGGCAAATTTAGGTACTGAACGTTTCCAGGCCAAAACGGAGCTCCAGATCGAGGTTAAGACCTGTTCGTCAACCTCAAATTCGAGCTGCAACCTTCTGGCACATCGGGCATTCGTTCAGGACGTGCTCAATAGTTTGGTCGACGTCTGGGGAACACTTGCACATGGGGTCGTCGCAGCACTTGAAGAGCGATGGAGATAGTGGGCGTTCCCGCCGTGCCCTGTCCACTCCACGCCTGTGTCTTCCAGTACGACACGCCAATTTTCCCTATGACTCGGTTCGCCTGGCAGATGTCCGGGAAGAACAGTTTGGTTATGCTGCCCCTCTCGGACTGGGAGGACACCTGGGTACAGTAGGGTTTATTTTGGACTATAACGATGAAAATAGTAGTTTCTGATTAGGCGGGGTTTTGCTGCGATATTATGATCATGATCAAGTCATGATCCAATGAGGGTAAGGTTTTTTTAAAATATCTATCGGTATAATTCCTATCTCATGGGTAATTCCATTCTTCGTGCTCCCACCTGAGTGGAGCCCCAACTGAACTACTGCTACTACAGGAAAAAATCCCCATAAAGGAATCCTAAAAAAACCAGATACTGCCTAATTTGATCTAAGGATACTTGCTCGTTCCAAAACCACTTTAGCTTTGTCGGGTAATAATTGCTCAGTAATTATAACCCGACAAAGGGCACTCATTGCCCGAAACGGATTTGGAACTAGCATTATTTCAACTGTCAGGCAATAACTACCCTTTGTCGGGTATTTATTACACTGTTTGGGAACGATTCCTAACTTACTTATCCCAATATAATTTATATGACATGAACAGATTGACGGTATTCGTAGTTTCACAAAAGCCAGACAAAAAAAAGTACCTACCATGCTCAACATCTAATCCTGGATTACCGATCTTGGTGCAAACTTGCTCAATACATTTCACAGCGTATGTAAATTAGACGTTACCCGCAAACATGGGTGAATTAATGTCTTGCGAATGTCTTATCCAGCCTTAGGGGAGAAGTTTAAATTGTAACAATATCGGAGCTGTCTGCGTCTACCCCTGTTTAGTATTTAAATTAGGTAAGTACCTATTACGTTTGCATAGGTAAATGTGTAGGTACATACATGTCTACAATCTACATGTCGATAGGAAATTAGCAGGTAATTTCTGGAGAGCTGGCAACATATATGGGTAATCTTTTTTGGATTTAAATAATTTATATTGTAGGTAACAAACGCGCAAACGGGTTAGGTACCTGATGGCAAGTGATGGTCACCTAGGTTTTCGATGCGCTGTTACGCTTATATATGCAGTAGGATACCAATATTGCTGCTTTGCGGCAGAAGTAGGTAACCTAACCAGCCTAACTCACCACCTAGTTGCACCATCTTCAGAACAATTTGCTCGAGTTTCCTTTGCCAAACTGGGAACTGCCGAATCTGTCGTCAAACGTCTTCGTTTCAGCGTTTGTGTTTCGGCAGTATTTATAGAAAAGCCAGTACATATTAAGCTCGTGTGCGCTGTTCGGTCTCATCGTAACTTACCATCAGGAGAGATTGAGGTCAAACACGGATTGTGGGTGTAAACTTTTGCTGGTAATATAGACCTATACTTAGAACCTTGTCGTATTCTTATGATACTTAATTTCCGTGTCTTGTCAGATAAGAGTGCGTTCCAAAACCAGTTGAAATTATTCACGTTTACAGCTGTACACATTCCATTGCTTGTTTTGAATAAAAGTTTGATAATGTTCAGCTATTAACGCGGTAATGGAACATGCACAATTGTCAACGAGAATTATTTCAACTGGTTATGAAACGCTCTCTAAATAAACGATATTTTCGTAAAGCTGTAATCAAATGATTATCGAACACTAAACCCACTGGTATATAGACACGTTGTATGAAAATTGTAAGGGATCGGGAAACTTAAAAGAAAAGTTTTAAAAATATTAATTTATTAGCTACTCATGAAATCACAAGTATAAATCGCCTCACAAAATAGTAACTAAAGAGAAAAACGAAACAGCAAACATTATGTTTGGGAATACAATTATAAACCAGTCACAGGACAATGGAGACTTTTATAATTTTGAACGGTAACGGCACGTTTTACCGTTACGATTTAACAGGGAAGCAAAATGTATGTAACTGTATGAAGACGCTTCTAAATTTCCGTCGACGGTAAAACGTTACCGTTGCCATGGCACATTTAGGCTCCCTGTCAAACCTTGAAAGTTGAGCAAAGTTGAGAGTGTTGTGGTAGAGTTTACATATAAAAATATTAAAGATGTGCGAGTGAGATCGCTCTCGCGTCCCATCTACCGATAGGTAAAAGAAGCGTTCGGACGATATAAAATCGACGTGTGCGATAATAGCGCGGACGGTAACGGCACGGTAAATTTTAAAAGCGCCCAATATTGTCTTGAAATCTCTTCTATGCAATGTGAAGCGTTTTGCTGGCGCTTGCTGTAATTCGTCACTTACAGAGGCGGTCAGAAAATGGTCTATAATTTCAAATGATAATTGGAGTTTAATTTGACAAAGACCAAAAGTGTATGACAATAACCTCGAAGCACGATTCTGATCTTGCCTACATTTTTGGGCAGGGAACCATGTCTTTTATGTCAGGTCTGCTGCCGAAAAAGTCTGAGAAATCTTAGATTGATCTCTGAAAACGCCGAACGGCCTTCGGATCTTTCGTCCACTTTGATTATCTTGTTACTGAGTTTGATTTATAGGTAGCAATCTAGGCTCCGCGAAACAATCACTTGCATTTGACAATTAATGATAGACGGCGCAATATTAAGAAGCGAGAGGAGATTACAACCTTCTCACTTTTTTGTACTGCGCCATCCTCTCCAATTCTACATCGTAATATGCGTCAAACTGATCGTCTATAGCCTTAATAGTTGCTAATATTGAGAGACTAAGGTCCCGAATGGCAGAAAAATTACAAGTTCTTAGAAATTGTTAGTTTCTTGACACGATAGGCCCTATGAATATAAGTATCTATAGTTGTCTGTGGTTTCCAATGACTGGTTTAAAAAGTAATATCACAAATCAAAAGAGCACCACAAATATTACATCCTAATCTCTAGGTTAGAAAATTATTTTAGCGACATTATCGATTGGCAAAAATAATTATAAGAATTAATGTCACTTTAGAAGTTAAATTAAATCAATATTAATTTTTGAAAACAATCATTATTTTTACGTATCAACGTACAGTGCGTCAAAAAAGAGCAGACAGTTATTTCACACGGAACTAAGATTTTTACAATACGTTTTGACAGTGGCTCCCTCGTTTATTGTCTACACTTTTTTGACGCTGTACGAACTGCATTAAAAAAAATGTGATAAATTATGGCAATACTCGAAACTATCCTAGGTTTGTAAGGATGATCTCTAGATCATCCTTACAACCTACCTAACCTTGTCCGACCTATCTAGATCTATCTAGATAGGTCGGACAACGTTGAATATAAAGGGGGTGAAAAATATACATGAGTGGGATTCCAGGTAAAACTTGGGAACATATTTTTTTTGACTTATAAGACGGTGATGTAATTGGTTAATAGTCACATCGCCAACATTGTGCGAGCTAAAACATACCCTGCTAATGCCTTTCAGTTTTACAATCACCATTCGAGCTAGTCTTAATTTTTACATGGTACACACGGGTACTCCTGTAACAGATATTGTTAGGTTATTTATAATTCATATTGCTATGTTTTGGTGTAGTTTTCAAACAAAGGACGAAGTTTTGTGACGTAATCATATTAGTAATACTAATATCAACGATTATATCACCTGTGATCGTAAATAGGTTTTGACTGTACAGTAAGCAGGAGGCGTGCCAAGATAGAGATATATGGAGCTCCATTCTCTCTGGTAATTTCAATTACTGTATCACAACGATTTTGAAAGAAAACTGCATCAAAACATAGCAAGTTTTAAGACTTTTAAGTAAGTAGAATTTTTAATATTAACTTATCTATATATAAGTAATAACTTGATTTTGTACTTTGCAACAGCATATTTGAGTATTGTTAGAAAAGTGCTCTCCTGTATTCTAATCTAAATAAAATACTATTTTATAATAAAAATAAAAATTATAAGTGATGATTATAGAGCACTGGGATAAATAATTAAAGTGATTTTTATAAGTATACAAAATGTAAAATAGGTTAATGTAGACCCAGTCTAAAACTTCGTGTATTTCCCGAAAAGTAACTCATCTTAAATGTACTCGTAAGTGAAAGTATCCAGGGTTTATATTTTAACCTATTTATATTTTGAATGGGAACTCAACTTTGTAAGAGTAAGTTTTATACATAATTATTTAAAAACCAAAATGATCAGGTAGGGTTAGGTTCTCAAAACGATAAAATAATTTCACGAGATGGCGTGCTGAACTGAAACAATGCTATCGCGTTGATATAGTGCTTTCTCTGTTTAGCACGCCAGCTCATGGTAATAATTTCATCGTTTTGAGAAGGTACTTCAATAGCTACCCATTCTACCCAATATTACATAACAATCAGGTATAGTATGTATATTATGCTATTCGGGGATAAAACGATTGTTCTTTACCTGTAAACTTAATATTACTATAATGTATGGCACACAATAACATTAGAAATAAACAATAATTTTACGATTCGGTTACATTTACATTACTTTTCATCAAAAAAGTAGCTTCGATAAGTTCAATTTACTTCTTAAAGTAGGAACAGTATCATTTTAAAGAGTACAATTTATATAATTGCTGGTTTCCATACAACAATGTCAAACCGCAATGATTTCCATACAATTTCAGTAAAGGTAGCGATTTAATTTTTAATTTAAGCCAATTAAGTTATACTCTTTAGAATCAAACTGTACATTGAAAATGTCATTCATTGAATGATAGCAACATTATTAAAAAAAAAACAATAAAATTCTATGTTTCCATTCCGCCCTAACCATAACAAGCGTATTTTTAAAGCAAGGCACTGCGTTATAACATAGCACCATCTACGACTTTTTGTGCGGAAGCATAATAATTTATTGGATCGATGTCTATGATATGAATCGGCTTTCTGAAATTCTACTTATCTCTGTGGTAAATAGCTTGTAACACTATTATAAATTCAGGATTCTAATTACACTCTTCTAATTACATTTACAACAATTGCTTATTAGTTATTACACTCTCTTGAATTGAGAATCTTGCAAGCATTTATACTATCATAAATTCAAAGACAAACTCTTTAGGGGAGTCTAAATTCAGGTAGAGAGACGATCTCCAATCACAGACGTGCAACCTATGCTTTTTTCTCTCGTAGGCGATGGTTGGAGATAGCAGACTACCCGCGATAATATCGCATTCTGTTCCGTGTTACGAAGGGTTTACAATAAGGCACTTTTTTAATATTTCTGGTTTACTAGGTCTACTAATAAATAAACGGTACGATTTTTATTTCAAAGTGCACATTCATAGACATCGATGGCGTTACTTTATCTCACTTTACCAGAGTAACTGATACATCTATTGAACCATTTAATAATTATTTGAACTTACCAATGTTAATAATTAATTATTTGTTCGATTTCTTCATTCCGATAACAAAATATATTTACAATAGACTAGTAACAATGCAATACGTATTCCGAAATAAATATAGAAAGAAAAATATATTTACATTAGGTATTAATTTTTATTTTTAAATATATTTGGGTGATACACTCAGGCCTCAAGCAATTTATTTATAGCAGTTTTATAATATTTACTTGTTAAAGCACACACTATGAAAAAGCATTAAGATATGCGTTTAACTGATAACAACACAAAATATTGTCATTTAAATTAGTGGTTAAGTATTATTCGTACCAACAGACGATGCATGCTGGCGTACGTGATATTGCTACCAAATTGCTTATGATTCCAACAATAATGTCAGGTTTTAATAGATTTAATGTTACAGTCAAGTCTTCTACTACTTTAAACTTGTTTCCATTCAGTATAACTTAAAATACAATACCCTTCAATTGTAATCTTCCTCTTAGGAGGCCACATAGCTCCCCAGATTCCTAAAACAATAAATACGAGTGATTTAAATGATATTATAATGACTATTTAAATGACATTATAATGACTATTTAAATGACATTATAATGACTATTTAAATGACATTATAATGACTATTTAAATGACATTATAATGACTATTTAAATGACATTATAATGACTATTTAAATGGCATTATAATGACTATTTAAATGACATTATAATGACTATTTAAATGGCATTATAATGACTATTTAAATGACATTATAATGACTATTTAAAACAATACACATCACTTGGCACTGTGAACCAGAAGCCAATAAATTATGCAATTCTTCTGATATAAATCAAAGATTTGTGAAAAAACCATCAGTACTTATCTGTGCAGAGCCTTTAGACCGGAAAAACATTGGGATTGGAATTTTGTGAAATACCCAATCTTTCATTTGTGATTGTTGCTATTTGCAGGCACTGCCCGTAGTGCACCCGATGTCGGTTCTATGGGTAATGTGATGTTTTTTTTTTGAAATTAAATATAACTAGCAACCCGTTCAGTATTGTAGTTTAGAAAATGAAAAGAGTTCTGAAGTTTTGTTGCCAGCATTTATGTTTTATAATTATTTCAAAAATTGTCCAAATCACCTAACTTATGTATTTTTCACATTGGAAGGCACGGCTGAAACTAATATGCGATATGAAAATTATAGACGGACAAACTGAATTATAATTATAACAGCAAAACTTGACTGTAACATCGACCAAAACAGAATCAGACCTTACTGCAGAGTGCACCACCCACGCAATAGTCAGAGATTGACAATGCCGTTCTCTCCATAATACTCCGCGACCGTTTCACTTTGTACCTGTTCCATGGTACTTTGTACCTGTTCCATGGTCCTTTGTACCTGCTCCCTGGTACCTGGTACCAGTTCCCTGGTTTGTTCCCTGTTCTCGCCCATATCCCCATTACCCTGGTCCCTGATGACTACGACAGGGTTGTTGGAGCAGTTGGAGTTAGTACGCGCGGTGGACTTACATCGCTGGCATTCAACGACGACCATGGAATGGGTGTCCATGTCGGTTTCTGTACTGCTTGTTCGGCGAAGGTGGTTTGAGCTCGTTTGGAGGCGATGGTCGAGTATGGCGCGCCATAGGCGGAGTTCCACTCCTAGTCTGTGAAAAGGGGTTTTAGATTAGTTTCAATAGTAGTTAGTTAAATATTATAAGTACCTTATAGTTAATTTTAACTACATTTTTTTAACTCTACCACCGCTTCGTAAGGTGCTATAGCTGAAAGGAAAGAAGCGCCGCAAGAAACTTTCAGCAGCACATCTTTTGAAATAAATATATCTTACAATAATTATGAATACAATCATATATGTACATAATGTGCAGAGCTGGAGCTCAATTTAGGACCAAGCCAGAAGATCCGCTCAATACAAACGCTCGATATTGGCCCACGCACACGCCATCTGGATGTATGGTATATTCTCGACATATAGTGTCCTCCGGAACTATAGTATCTTCTGGACCTATGGTACCTTCTGAACCTATGTCTTGTAGATAAATGGTGTCTGTTGCTCATGGTGTCTTCTGGATAAATAGTGTTTTATCGAGGTATGATGTCTTCTGGACCTATGGTGTCGTTGGATATATTCTGGATATACTGATAAAATATTGTTACCAATTAGTTGAGTCCTATGGACGCACACTGACCCTTACACCTACCAACATACACCCCCTCACACACACACACATCACATACACACACCACACATCACACACACGCCATCTCACGCACACACCCCTCACACACACCACATACACGCATACGTAACTGTTTAATTTAGCATTGCCTTATGTTTTTTTCATAATTTATTTATCGGAAGAGACTGGCCCCCACAACACAGGGTATCCTAGTGTGGGAGCCAGGGAAATCTGAGAAAATGTAAAAGATACTGTCTGCATTAATAAATTATTTTTATTTTATTTTATATATGGTGTCTATTTAATTAGGTTAATATTGAAATGAAATGTTTTCTAGTTACTAAAGATTACATAATGTAGATTAATCTGTATTTTAATTGTAAGTTTGTATTATGTAGTGTACCATTTACTTAATAAGTACATTGTTTAAAGTTTGATATAGACGCTAATTAAGTCTGACAAACAACATCTAATTAAGATAGTTTCAATTTAGTTTTATTAATACTGAATTATGAATGTAACTTTAAGTAATTATATTGCATAATAAAGATGTTTTCAAATCAAATCAAAATCACTTAACTAGACCTTTAGTGACTTCTGGATATATGGTGTCTTCTAGACCTATGATGTCTTCTGGATCTATGGTATATTCTGAACCTCCGAAGCCCTAAATAAAAGTCACAGATGGGACGACTTACTTGAGATTGAGCCGAGTGATGTCCTCCCTCTGCGCGTGTAGCAACAAGTCAGACAATGTGAACTCGTGCGCAGCGAGCGCTCTCGCCGCAGACTCGGGCACGCCGCGCGACGCCGTCCATTCCCGTAGTGGAGCGAAGGCTTCGGGGTCTATGGGGGCTTCTGGAGTTGCACATCTGTTGAAATTTTGCTTGTTAGCTTTATCTGTTTAAGAATGTGATAGCAGACAACCATGCAATGCAATGTTCTCATATACCAATGAGTTTTTTATTCATTTTTAACTATTAAAACGGTACTTAATCGCGTCGGTATTTAATTTTTGGTAAACTATAATGTAGTTACATTTGTTCGACGCCGACGTTTCGACAGAGTTGTATCTGTTATGGTCACGAATGACGGATGCAACTCTGTCGAAACGTCGAACAAAGGTAACTACAGTCTAGTTTACCAAAAATAAAATACCGACGCGATTAAGTACCGTTTTCATAGTAAAAAATGAGTTTTTCAGTTTTCCAACGTGTGTGTGTGTGGGGGGGGGGGGGGGCACACACACACACACACACACACACACACATCCACACACACACACACCCTCGCATACACGCATTCTTAATTGCATAACCTTATTATGTTTTCATAATAAATACTTATCGGAAGAGACTGGCCCCCACAACACAAGATATCCTAGTGTGGGAGCCAGGGAAATCTGAGAAAATGTAAAAGAGACTGTCGCCATTAATAATTTTTATTTATTTTTTAATTTTAGAAAACCAGTGTGTGCAATGGGAAAGGCAATGGCAAATCACCCCACTTAATCTGCTTAAATATGCCTTGGCTACGGATTGAAAGTACAACACAAAGACATTCGGCGACTTCTTGCATTTCAACCGCGGCAACCGAACTAATTAATCTACTCATTATACAAAATTAAACGTTGTATTACTGATTGCAAGGAATAATTTAGCATGACTGAGTCATATACTAACCTCGTCTTCTTCTCGACGAACTCGCGAAGTACTTGTGTTTGCAACTTCTGCTCTTCCAGCATCTGCCGAAGAAGGGAGCCGTACTGCTGATAGCTGTCAATGAGTTCTTGGTGTAGTCTGAAACAAATCATCATGCTGTTGACTGAATTTTGTAAAATCTTGTGAAGCCCGGAGCGTAGCCCGGAACGAACCCGTAGGCCGAGCTTGCTTGCTTATCGTATGGTTAGTGGCCAACCTATTAGTCAAAGTTGTTCAGGCCGCCCGTAGGCCTCTGACATGGCTTAACGACTGCTGTCGAACGACAACAACCGTGACCGAGTGCTTAACGTGCTTTCCGAGGCACGGAGGAGCTCAGATGAAATATGCCACTAGCGGTCACCCATCCAGGTACCGACCGCGCCAACGTCGCTTAACCTGCACGATCACTTTCGGACCGTGCTCGCAACTAGGCTACGAGCGACACCCTGCGAGACCGAAGGCATAGCTTTATGTAGATTGAGAGCTTTACGTATCCGGAGCGTCCTCTCTCCTGTTATCGGAGTCGCCCGCAACAAACTCTTCGTGCGGGCGAAGGCCAAGCTTTGAGGGTGAAGTCCGAAGCCCCCCCCCCCCCCCCCCCCCCTCGATTAATTTTGCAAGTCCGACCTATGCATAAGGTGAAGCCCAGAGCGTCTCGCTGTTCAGAAGCTAGAAGTTGAGCTTTCCAAGCCAAACTCCACGTAGGGCGAAGCCCAGAGCATTTACCCCACTCTTGCGGGTTTAGTTTACTTATAGAATAAAGCCTAGAGTGCAAGCGCAGCGATTTTCTTCGATAATAATTGAAATTAAACCTAAGTCTCTAAAATGCGGGCTAGCCTGGGATTCCGCGCTTCGAACCGCTTGCCAACTCTGACCTAACACTAACTGTCATACTTGTGGTTCTCCTGTCGCAGCTGCAGCAGCTGGTGGTCCCGTGTGGAGGTGGCCGTGGACAGGGCCGAGGGCGTCGTGTTGTCTTGAGGCCCGCTGTTCACTCCGCCGCCGCTGCGCCGAGATTCTTGGCCGGCTAGGTTAGCGCCCAACTCTGTAAGTTAAACATGACTATATCAACAGTATCCAACCTCCGGAAAGGTTGACAATCTGGGGATCAACAGAATACCAGCGCTGCCGGAACCTCCTGCCCGTAGCATTAAGCTGAGTTGAGACCCTTTTCACCCCAAGAGCTAGCTCCAAGTGTGCCACATGGTACCTATCTATCAGGTCTTTTTTTAAATAATTTTTCGTATGTTGTATGTGAAATAAAGCCCGGACTACACGACGTTTCCTAGGCTGTTTCCAGTATCGGTCGGTTCCATGGAACCGGTGCTTCATATAATCTCAAACAAAAATGTGCTGTCGACTACACGTACAACGGTTCCACTTGGAACCGGCCTGCTCAGTTTCCGAACCGAGTGGGCGGGGCTTGAGCGCAATGCATTTGGATGCAGTCGACTACACGGTCGGTACCGGTACCTGAACCTAACCGTCGCTGGAACCGTCGTCGTGTAGTCCGAGCCTAAATCATTTACTTAGTTATATCGCCAACAACAAAAAACCATTGTAAAAAAGAATGATCGTTTATAAATGTATAGTAAAGCGTGTTGTACTATTATTATTTATTTATTTTCTATTAGGGAAATTAACAGACAAATACATAACAACAATAGACTTAGAATACATAGATAAAAAAATGCTAATAATAAATTTCCACTTATAAATAACAGAATAAATATAGTACTTAAAAAGAAGTAATTATTACTCACTTAATAATAAAAAATATAAAAGAGAAGATTACAGATACAGGCCGGTTGTAAAAATAAATAAAGATAACAATATTAAGAATATAAAAGAGACATATAAAAAAAAGAATGCAACATTTATGTGACAGAAAGTGTGGCAAACTAGTCATCCTTAAAGTAGTTCTGTGTCAGGATTCGTCTAACTGTAGTGGTGCTGGTGCAGAACAAGTCCAGGTTGTGTACGATACACAACTTATTAAAGTTGATGCAACTGCGGGGCAAGAACGCATTCCGTCTATAGTTGGTATTGGCAGTTGGTACCTCCAATACAGGACGCTGTCTAAGGCCAAGTTGATTTGTGCGAAGGTTAAGTTTTGTGAGCAGTTCGGAACTATCGACTGTCCCACTACTGACTACTTTAGTGTTGCTTACTGTTATTATTTTCCTTTACAAAAATATGGTGCCATAACTTTTTTTCAGTCTAGTCTAGACTTATCCCATCTCTCATCAGCATATTAACGTTCCCATTGTTGGCGGACAGACTTCCCCTAGCACAATGGGGGTACGGGCCATGATCCACCGAGCGGGCTCAGTGTTGATTGGAAACTTTATTCCTCAGACATGCAGGTTTCCTCACGTTTACCTTCACCGTTAGAATAATCGGTAAATGTACCGTACATCTTTGAAAAAAATCCAAAATTCTATTGATACATGGCATTGCATGGTTTTGAACCCAGAATCTCCCGCATGGAAGTCCGACGTCCTAACCACTACGCCACTACTACGCCTCCAAAATGTATTGTACGTAATACAATTTAAATCTCATATTTCAATGCTTTGATTTACTTTGGGTCGAGTTGGTATTGAATCGTTAAAATGTGTGAAGGCCCGCTGTAACTTAAGTCTATAAAGATTGTAACACACTAACCTGGCGATAGCACAGTAATAGCCGCCTGTACCGCGTTCCTCACTAAATTATCAAGCGCGAACATCCAATGCGGCTTTATACTGTGCATCCTCAGTACTGCATTCACTGCTTCTTGGAACATGTATATGGCGGAATGAAGCTCGTTTATAGCGTTTGTGTCGAAATCCAGTTCCTCTTTCAGTATAGTGATGGCTTGCTCTATGACGCTTCGGTTTTGATCCATTATGTAGTCTTTGAGCGCGCAGCGGAGGGTTTCTAGATGATTCTGTGAAGATAGGGGTACATGTACATTTCATAACATAAGAATTTGGTTAGGACGGACAATAAAAAAATTGGTTATGTTTAAATATTCTTCATTAACCACTCCAACTACGCTCATATACCAGTGCTAGGAGTGTACCACCACAATGGTGCAAAGGTGGATCCAAATATTCAAACAGGCGAATCTTGCGCTGAAGTCTTGTCGCTTCAAATTACGATTGACGATGCTCCATTCATTGTCATGCCACCTACATCACGTTGCAATTTATACAATCACCAAGATTTAAGATGGTACTGATATTCTAAAATGGCAACATGGAGTGCGTCCATGTGCCCAGTAAGTACGCTGGCTCAGTTACTCTTCAAGCGTTACACAGCAAAAGATAAAACTTTTCTAGCGATAAATTTACTTACAGGGTATTTTAATATCTTTGGGCTACATACATACTTGTGTAATTTTGTCTTTCCTCCGTTTTTAAGTGGAAAATAATACTGTGGTACTATACTAACCATTCTCAACACAGTAATGCCGAAATCTTGTTGTATGCTGAGCATCCATTTGGAGCAAATCTTCTCGCAGTCCTGCTCTAACACTCGCGAGAGAGTGAGACGCCGCTGTGAGTCTTTCTTCAGTAGATAGAACCCATCGTGTTCCACATCGATTGACGAGCGAGGTACGTTCATCATGTCCACCTGGATTTACAAAATTAGTATAAATAACACTTAAATTAACACGTCACATCTTCTCGTCGCCCATACCTTAATGTCTAAAGACAAGAGTCTTTAACCAGTGCGTCCTACCACTAATGACCTACGGAGCCGAAACGTGGACACTGACGGTGCGACTGGTTCACAAATTGAAAGTCGCTCAGCGTGCTATGGAAAGAGCTATGCTCGGAGTATCTCTGCTGGATCGAGTCCGAAATGAGGAGATCCGGCATAGAACAAAAGTTATCGACATAGCTCATAAGATTAGCAAGCTGAAGTGGCAGTGGGCCGGTCACATCTGTCGCAGAACCGACAACCGCTGGGGGAGACGAGTTCTGGAGTGGAGACCGCGTTTGGGCAAACGTAGTGTGGGACGTCCCCCTGCTAGATGGAGCGACGATCTGCGTAAGGTGGCTGGCAGCGACTGGATGAGAAGAGCCGAAGATCGGGCTCAATGGCGCGCCCTGGGAGAGGCCTATGTCCAGCAGTGGACTAGAATAGGCTGCTGATGAACACTTAAATTAAAAAAAATAGAAACCTCCTACTTACCCCTAAGCTGAGTTGAGGCCCTTTTCACAACAACAGCAGACCATCATACATGATTTAGATATGTTTACCTTTGACTACATAATTATTTTATTATAATTATAACTGTTTCGGTCATTGCTGTGTGTGAAATAAACGTATTACTTACTTACTTACTTACCCCTTACTTTTTCCTGGTCATCATCAGGTCTTGATGTGGGAAAGGCACTGTGTTCCTAAAAAATTGAGCTCAAATTCGAACTATCTATTACTGCTCCAGATAACCCATGTGACATTAAAGATACTCCAAGATCTTGGAAACCAATGATCCAATTTTTATCAGACATGGCTAAGAACACTCTCGATGAAATTCTTTGTTAAATAAAAATCCAAATGTCGGTCCAAAGGGTCCAAATCGGATCATCCCTTGAGATATGATACCACAGACAAATGTGTCAGACTTATAAGTTAAAGTAACTTATAACTTATAAATTTGACGTTATGTGTAACACCCCTCGGTCGGTCGGGGGTTATTAAACACAATAGGTCAATTACATGGAGGAAGCTACCCTAAGCTAAGCTAGCTGCTAGTCTAGTGATATATCTTTCTGGAGATAATCATGACTTAGAAAGGGACAAAATATGATTTAATGGAGGTAGCATTCTATAAGAAGTTTCGCACTTATTCAGAGTGTAACAGAAACCCCCTATAGTTCCGAAAGGGTGTTCAGTATCCATAACTGAACAACCTTCAAATTGGCCAACTCTGATATCGCGAAAACAAATCTGCGGTACAAAAGCTCAATACCTACACGACCGAAATGTATGAATAGAATAGAATCACATCTATTCTATTCATACACTTTATGTAGTGGTAGATCCTAAAGTGAAGGATCGCCTGGGGTGGTACCACCCTCTTATCTATTTCTGCCGTGAAGCAGAAATGCTTGCACTTCTGTGTTTCGGTTTGAAGGGTAAGAGAGCCAGCGTAATTTCCGGCACATGAGGCAATCCATCTTAGTCCTCAAGGTTAGCAGCGCATCAAAAACCCTCTAATATTAATACAGAGAGGTGAGATGTCTATGGGCGACGGTGACCACTTCACGTGGCCCGTTTGCTCGTCTGCTCTCCTTATTTAATAAAAAAAAAAAAAAAAAAAAACATTTATAAAATTTTTTTTTTAAAACATTAAAAAACAAATTTAATACTTATCTACTACGTAAGTATCTATGCATATTTGGCAAAAGGGCGGAAAATCAGCAAAAGCTGACATAATCGGGTACCAATTATGTATGTATTAGGTATGAAACAATTGATAATATTTTTCGGGATTTCAGATTTTACCCATAGTGAAAGTTGTTCAGTTATGGCTACTAAACACCCTCTTTATGGGAGTATAGGGGGTTACTGTTACACCATGTACAAGGAATGACCTAAATCGAATTTTGTACACCAGTCGATGAAACAAAGGTAAAATTACCTCTGGAGAGAGAAGACCGCCAGATGAGCTCCGTCTGTTAAGAAGCGTGTCGCTACTATCCATTTCATCAGTCGATGGCGTGTTCGGCATAGTGCTACAAAAACATAAGATAATCGTCAATTTACTACAACACTATTAATTTCCAAAAAATCGCCATACAAAAAGCCATCAAAGGACTCACACGGAGAAAGTATAGAGTTATAAATAGTTATAGAATGCTTGATTTTAGTTTGGTTAAAAAGTAATTTGTTACAAAAGCATTAGTAGAATAACGGTTGAGCGTTTACACGAAATATCAAACGAAAAACGTAGTTTTTGTTCAATAATTTCCTTATAAAAATGGTGGTGATTGATAGGTGAGGAAGCGTGGTGGTAGGTGCGATAAAAGAAAAGTAAACTAAGTTGGTGCGATAAGCCGACGTGATTGACGGTGAGTGTGGTTTGCTGATATTTCATAGAATGCAATATTTATAGCTTTATGGTGACGTCTATACGTTGTTTCTTTAAAAAAAACTAGAGAATCTTCGATTCCGGTGACAACTGAAGTCCAAAGATTTCGTATCGATCAAATTTTTATCACAAATATATGAGCGGACCGATGGATCGTAGGCTTGACCGAATTGTAACGTTAATCGAACGGTTCGTGACTAATGTTACGTTGTATTAGTAGAAATGGGCCCCTGTTTACAGACTAAATATAGAAACTGACCGGACTTGAATTTCAATATAGATATTTGGACTCTACAAAAATGTCATCTCCTTACTAAATATACTTTTACCTTTATGGACGGACATTCTATCTGAACAGAACTCAATTAGAGCGCTTTCACATTAGGCGACGACCGCGCGGCTGCAGCGCTGCACCAGCTAACGCCTTCACATTAGGCGACTTGGTCGCGCTGCAGTCGCGCGGCTCGGTCGCGCTGCAGCCGCGCTGCTAACTGTTGTATGGTTCCCCAGCCGCGCACAAGCAGCGCGGCTAAGCTAAGTCGCCTAATGTGAATGCGCTCTTAAAACAAACAACACATTTTGTTTGCGGTACATACATACTTATGGAAGATCTTATTTACAATAGGATCTATTCTATAGCTATAGCATAATCATTATTTTTCTCGAAGTCTGCCATGTTCTTCTCACTAGAAAATAAAACATCCAAACACCTACTTCTAAATGTTCTCTATAAATTATGGTATTCTATGAAATATTTTAGGCCCGTATATAGTGTACCACTAATGATAAATGAATCTAGTAATGAATTACAACTGTCCTAATCGTTCCACAGCAAAAATTACGGAACGGTATACAGTGATGTAAGTGGTTAATACATTAAGATACCCTTTGGTACTTTCTAGCTTTACATTATTTGACAATTTCATACAAATGTCAAGAAACCATAACAAAAAACTTATTGCGATAGGGTTCCACAATGTATCTTCCACTGTACAGGATTTTGTAGGATTCAAGTTTTTTGATATCTACCCCCTAAAACCGGACGAAGCTGAATGAAAATCTGTATAAATTATTTGATTGAAAATAAGCAATAATAAATATACTGAAGCGATTCTATTTTAACATAATGTAGTTTCGCTATGGTGGAAATGCATTCTGACACTTGAACCATATCAATGAGATGGATCACGTTTTAGTATTAATCTAGTCATCGATTCCAATTTAAAATAACATCATCCATCACAAAAATTGACCGACAAATCATCAATGACACACTATACGGGGCCTACAGAGTGCGTTTAAAAACAATGGTTACCTGCTATTCGACAAGTCCGGCGGGTATATCAGTATCGGAGACAGCATCGAGGAGGCCGTTCTAGTGATTGTCGGGTTAGACCGGATCGTTTTCACCCTTGACAGTGGAACAAACACAGGCTTAGGTGCCAAGCAATCGACAAATGTTAACAACAGTGGAGGTTAGCTTCAGCATTCACTGTTTTTTTATTGAAAAAAAAAAAGCATTGGTAATGTTCTACACATTACTAATATACTTCATTATTCACACTAACTAAGCTTAAATTCCTGTGCTAGGAGTGGTCCAAAGGTGAGTGCGACGCAATCTCGTGCCCTCACTTTTGTGCCATTGTCGCTTACGTCATGGCGATGGTGTATTCTCCATGTTTTATTATGTAACTCCTTCAGCACGCTGTGTCGATTTTGAAACGGAATCGGAACCCATAGAAATCTAGAAAACTGAAATTAGATTTCTATGCGTTCGCAGTTTCAAAATCGCTGCTAAAGCCCAGCGTTCGTGGGATTAAGTGCGCTGGGCCTAAACAGGTTCCCAGCCGTCCTTTTTCTGTGACTAGTGTATTCTATTTAATGTAACGTTAGGACAGTGAAATGGGAGTGCACCCCCATCTTTATAAACAAGTGGATTATTATGATCCATAATGTAACTACTCGTAAGTTATCGGTTATTGAATTAGGCAGTCGATAACAAACTGCTTGCTTGCTCCTGTCAAACTAATTTTGTGAAAACTTAACCCCGCTTCCATTAATCCGGGGTTAGAATACAAGTTTAATTTTATAAGTTTGGGCGAAAGCTGACTTGTAGGTACAACAGACGAACAAACGAACCACCTGATGGTAAGTGATCACCGTTCGCTCATAGACATCTCACCTCACTATAATGTTATTAGAAGGTTTTCGATCTACTGCTAACCTCACTTAGTTGGAGTGCCTCATTGGCAAGTACTATAATGTCCACTAGTGTATTTGAAAGAAAACATCCAGTCTAACCTATGTAAAAGAAAACGTAACTAAAATACTCAAACAAGGGATTACAAAATCAGCTGATGAGTTTTATTTTATGTATGCCAATTAATTTCATGTAAAACTCAATCCTTTAGTTGATTTAGCTTAAGGGTTGGACCCCATCTATCCGCACGGAATCGTATTTTCCCGTAAGCCTATCCTTTTTCTTCGTTCAGAAACATCGTTCTCTAGAGCGAAAAGACTGATTCCAAGCGTCCGCACTCTTTGACATCGGCAGGCCGATTCAGTGGAAGCAGCCTTTCTCGCTCTAGAAAACGATGTTTCTGGGCGACGAAAAAGGATAGACTTACGGGAAAATACGATTCCATGCGGGTGGATGAGGTCCAACCCAAATTATACCCAGTACACAGGTAAGGTACCAATCACCAGATTATGTATGATGTCGATGACACGGCAAACATCACACGATGTACATAATATGGGATTTTCCAATTTCACCAATTTAAAAAAAACTTTTAAATATTTATGATTGGGTAAGCCATGCATATTACGAAGTGAGAACATTATAAAAGAAAAAAAAACACTAGTACTGAACGCCATGCGTTTAACTTTTCTAGGACAAATAGAAGCGTCTACGTTCTAGATATATCTAGGAAGGTACTCACTCGATGTCGGGAGAGCTAGGCAGGTTTCCAGCCATGGAGGGTTCGGAGATCTTTTTCTGCGCGGCCACCGCACGGACTTTGTCTGCGGGAACGGATATGCTTCTACTGTAGTCGACGTTGCTGCCTAGGCGATTGGTGTTCTTCTTCTTTCTGTAAATAATCGGTAAACGGTCTAGTAAACCACCCAGACACACTATTTATTACTTTATAAATTACAATAACTCCAAGTGCTAGATAAATGAGAAAATAGAACATTCAGCGTCGAAAAAATGATTGAATTTGATCCTGGACAGGCTTAATTCAAGTACGGAATTACGCTGGCAGTTTGTTGGCGCTTATAATTCGTAAAAAAAACTTCGTCAGATGACGAATTATAAACTATAAAAACTGCTAAAGTTTATTTTTTTCTATACGACTAAACCCGCGGTGGACCCCAGTGTCACCGCCAGCTCAATCTTCATTACTTACCACCAGGTAAGTAACAAAAATGGAGCACACGGGCTTAGTAACTGCCGAAAACATCAATTCAATTAAATATCTTTATTTATCGGATAACTTGATCCATTGTGTTAGTAGTTATACATTATTTCGGCTAAAATCACGAGTTTTTACACTTCGATCAGATGCTGATCAAAGATAACATCATTCGGTCAGCACCCGAACGAAGTGTTAAAGGATATAGAATCATAATTGATCCGCCATAACATTCAGGATGCTGTTGGAGCTGCTCCGAAGCCTGCAAAGCAGATACGCAGTTCTCTTGCGCATAAAGGCGTGAGGCACATGGAGGCACTACAGAAACGAGACAACCCCATCAACATCCTGAAACCATTATTATACTGTATACTGTAATGCGGGTTTAGTAGTAAATAAAAAAATAAAAAATACGCAGGGCATTGATCGATTTTTTGGTGGCAGCAATTAGCTCCACAAGCACATCAACACCGAAGCCAAGATACTTGTATTTGACGTCAAACTTTAGTTAGGGTGTTATTATGACGTCGGATCAATTGTCAATCGATGACAGATGGGACAAAGCAAAAAACAATAATAGTTGAACGGTCTATAATCCATCCACCGATCAATGTCAATCGCGTCTATGTAATAACACCCTTACATAGAAGGGTGGTAGCTTACTAGGCGACTTGAAGAGATCTTACCAACAGCAATAGCTCTCTCTGACAATTTTTTTGGTTTCTTTACTCGGTCTTCTTCGTTCATGTTGATGATCCGAATTAAATTTTTCCCGACCAGAAGGCAGCCACATCGATAGCCCTCTGGTTGGCCTCGAAAAGGTCCTCCCGCGTGCAGGTGATCGGACACGCGGGACAGCAGAGCAAGTGCTCCATGGTTTGAGGGGAAACACCACACTCACACTTTACTTGATCGCTGGAAAACCCCCAGTTGTGAAGATTATCTCCGCAACAGCCAACCTGGGTTCGCAGGCGATTAAGCGTTTTCCAGGTTGGCCACGGGAGTTTGAAACCCGCTAATTTTATTTACTCGGTAATCGGTATCTATAACATCCCTTCTACTAAAAATATCTAGTTACTAACTCGCAAAGGAATGGGTCATCTAGTAATTCGGCCGCCGTAGCGCGTTGTTCTGGGTCCGGGATGAAGCACCGAAGTATGAAGTTCTTCGCTTTCTGCGACAGTTCGCTCGGAATCTCCGGATGCATTTTGTAGTACCCCACCTGTCAATAGGGTATTAACCTTATTTTTTTTAATGCATCAATCAACTTACATGGATATGCTGAAGGATCTAAAATTAGTTTTTCGTTGTCAACTAACATAAGAGATATTAATGGTTTAAGTTAGTAGTGGAAATACGCTCTGTAGGACCTGCTTGTAGGGCGCTAGGGAAAGTTGACGTCATAATTCTTATTGCCGTTTCTTTCTACCGTCTGATTTTTGATTGTCCTGTAGCTATTTTATTTTTCAACGAATTTTAATTCTGTTTTCACATTTGACTATCAATTTATTTTATTTAATTTATTTACTTTAATTTACAGCCTTATTCAGAACTTATAAAAAGAATAAAATATTACTTATTATTACTATTTGTCTATTTCTTATTTTTTTATGAAATGCATTTAATAATATTTGATACTTGTAAACTACCCTATTGTAAGTTTCTGCACTATCGTAGGCTTCTGCACTATCGTAGCCTTCTGCACTATCGTAGCTTTCTGACCTATCGTAGCCTTCTGATCTATCGTAGGCTTCCTTACAATCAGGAAAACACAAATGTTCTCTAAAATATGGATGTGATGTGACGTTTGAAATTGCTTACTAAAAACTAGATTCTTATGTTTTGTGTTTCTTATATTTTTAGTTTCTTTTTTTACATTAAAACATTGGTAATGTTTTAGACATTACCATAAACCACTAGAAATTACCTAGAAAGCCTGTGCTAAAAGTGGTCCACCTGAAAGGTGAATTTGATCCGGCGACGCTTGCGCCGGTCACATGCCCTAGCCATTGTCGCTTCTATTATAAGAGACAGAGCAATTAATTTACCTTGAACACTGCAGCTTGTGGGGAGCCCAATTCAATAAATGGTGGATTCCCAGTCGCCATTTCTACTACTGTGCAGCCTAGAGACCAAATGTCAGCCTGAAAATGCAATAAATAAATTCAGTCAATACGTAATAACTAATATTATTATTACGTATTATGTCAGCTCGTGCTGTCCCACTGCTGGGCAAAGGCCTCCCTTAAACCTCTCCATGTGTCCCTATCTCGATAATCCTCCGGCTAGTTTTTGCGAAAACCATCCACATCGTGACGATCTGGATCCAGACCCTCACGCCATCTCCGCCTTGGTCTGCCGCCACGCCGTGATTATTGGGGGGGGGGGGGGGGGGGGGGGGGGGGGGGGTCACATACGTACCATGAGACAGACAAGTCCTGCCCAGTCTCACTTTAACTTTACTAACTAACTCACGCCTGATTCCTGACAAATCGTTCCCGCTTCTCTACTCATCAAAGCGCTCTTCGGTTAGTGATTGACCTCACCAGACCTTTCTTTAGAACGTCCGCAATCTGGTCGACGTAGTCCTTCCATTTACCTTTTCCTTATACACCGCTTTCGTTACTCTCATTTCTTTCATTCTTTCTACGTGTCCAACCCATCTCAACGTCCCTCTTTTAATCTTACTCACTACATCGTCTTGCACACCACACCTTTCCCTTATTACATTTTGTAATAAATAAATAAAATTTAAAAAAAAACACTTACCGGCGCGCCATACCCCCTCTGCCCTTTATCAATAACTTCAGGCGCCATATACTGCAAAGTCCCGGCGAACGTTTCAGTCGAGGGGCACAACCCGGCGAGTCGCTTCGACGTGCCGAAATCTGATATCTTGACCACACCGCTGTAGGTGTTCACTAGCACGTTATCGCCTTTTATGTCGCGGTGGACGATCTTTTGGTCGTGAAGGTATTTTAGACCTGAGGATAGTGAGTAGGGTTACGTTCCAAAACCGCATTCGCTTTGTCGGTTAATAATTGGCAAGGAAAGATTATTTTTTTTGGAACCAGTCATTATTACCCAGTAAAGGGCCCTCGGTGGACAGATACGGGCTGATAGATACATAGAAAGGGGCACTCAATGCCTGAACCGATTCAGGTACCGGAAATATTTCAACTGTTTTAATTATTACCTGTTTTGGAACGTTGCCTTAATGAATGAAGTTGAAGCAAACAAACAAAAATCGCACCTGGAATATAGATGGTAGCTGAGTAATCAGATCCCAAATTCCTAACATGAAAAGTGCTTGCACAATAGTGCACACAGTTTTGAGGCCGTGTTGTATATCCTGAGTCAAACAATGGAAACGGACTCAAATATCTGAACACATTACAGGAATAAACCGACTTAAGTACGAAGGAGACACATCAAGCTGTACTCTGTGGAACCCTGTCGCAATAATTTTTTGTTATGATTCCTTGAAATTCATATCAATGTGTCAAATCAGTTCAAGCAACAAAGGGTTATCGCCTGATGTGTTGTCAACTGTACAGTGATACTGAGACTGTCTCACCTTCTAAAATCTGTTTAGTATAATACGCTATGGTTGCCTCGTTTTCTTTGAGCGGCCCCCACTTGGACCGCAAGAGAGCTGATAAGGATCCTCCGGGCACTTGCTCCATGAATATCTTGAAGTAATTGTCTTCCGATATCGATCCTAAATACTGAAAACAAAAATAAATTCGTTAGGTTTTTTTCTTGCATTTGAACTTCAATTTCACTTGACGCATGACGGTGAGGTCGAAAATGAACCAATACAAGTTGTGGGCTAAACGCTAAGCATCGGAATTGCACGACCTAATTCCAGCATCTCCATTCCGCCTTCGGACTACCAGGCGCGGGGAGGGGTTCCATCCTTATGTTGTTGATATCCCATCTGCTCGTACGAAGCGATTTGCTTCTTCGTTCATTATGCGAACGGCTAAGGAATGGAACAGCCTGCCGGCGTCTGTATTTCCCGAAACCTACAACCTTGGGATCTTCAAGGCCAGAGTGAATAGGCATTTACTGGACCCGCATGCTCCATCGTCGACCTCATCGTCGCTTACCATCAGGCGAAATGCATATTTTTACTAACTGATATTCATATTATCGTGCTACGATTTCTACAATGTGTAGTCGAACAAAAAAAAAGGCGCACGCGGTCGTTGGTTGGTGCCAATTAAAGAATTGGTCTGGCTCAGCCACACTGGTTTTCAGTGAAAGAATCGTTCTGATATCTTCAAAAATAAGGACGCTATGACGCTTACAATGTGCAATTGTCTAAAGTTTATAGAAGTTCCATACAACGCAAGACACAACATGTATAGTCTGTAGTCAGACAGCTGGAGATGACAGCTTACTACATCAGCTTATTCTTATTGATAAAGATCTTATGGCCATCCTATTCTTTGCCGCCAGCATCATTCAGTATAAAATGCGTAATAAGCGTGAGTCTGATGTGACGTCACTAAAGCTCCGGTCTCAGCGACCACGTGGTTTTGCACTTGTAAGCGTTTTATTTATTGACGTGTTTGAAAGCATATTTCTCGGGAACTACTCCAAATTTTGAAGAAGAAAAAAAGAAATTAGTTTTTTGAATTTGATTCTTTGACGTGTTATACTCAGATTTTGAAATATTGTAAATATAATAAACCCCCATTAAGTACCTGCACAATATTCCTATGCCGTAGCTGCGAATGCAAGAGAATCTCTTCGTGCAACGGCTGTACATCTCCTAAGTTCTTCTCGGGTATTTCCTTCACTGCGATTCTCACTTGCGTGTTGAGATCCCTGGCGGCGTAGACCACACCGTACGTGCCTTTACCGAGGATCACGCGTTTGTTGCAGTCGTCGAGCTCGTATTCGAACTGAAAATCATAACAATACATTATTTACCTACACAAAACACAAAGCAGTAATGATTGCATTGCTGACATTGCTGTGTTTTGATCTGAATGATAAGAGAACCAGCGTAAGAGTGCAAGCGTAACTCCTCAAACATCTTTTTGAACTAAATTTTACATGTGCTGTAACCGCATCCAGAGCGTCATTAGAACGTCGGTGGCGTCGTGGCTAGGACGTCGGACTCCCATGCGGAAGGTCCGGGTTCGAAACCATGCAATTGTCATGTACCAATCAGTTTTTCAGTTTTTTGGAAAGACTTACGTACATTTACCGACTGCTCTGACAGTGAAGGCAAACATCGTGAGAAAACCTGTACACTGAAATAATCAGTGTGTGAAATGGGGAAGGCAATGGCAATCCACCCCATTAAATCTGCCACGAGAGTTGTTCTAAGTGATTAATTCCTTAGAATGATCACGACCTTCAGCAATGAGGAATACGACTTAGAAGAACCGTATCCAGGTAACCGCTTTCGGTCCCTGACAAAAACATCTACACAAAACAATTATGTTTCTCACTCTCACCTGTAAAGATTAAAATGTTTTGTGTAGATGATTTTGTGTATACTTTTAATGAATTTTAATTATTATAACACAATATGTATATTGTTATTGAAATAAATGCACTTGAACTTGAACTATACGAGTAATGTCTCTTGAACAAGATTATTACCTTGAGCTGATCCTGCATAACACTAGTATCCAAATCTGTAACTTTCTCGTGGTCGGCCGTCAACTCGCCCAGTAGATCGAAGAGCCGCTGCCGGCACGACTGGGACGGCAGGAAGATTTGGAAGTCGTCCGAGTTCTCGCTCACGTATAGGAAGAGGCAGCGTTCGTCGCGTTTGTATAAACTGGAAAAAAAAACATGTTTAGTTTATGGTTTTTATGAGTTACGCGTGTGTTTTTGTAGCGTTTCATATGCAGATACTCTTTTTTCTCTCGACTTATTTTGAGGCCTAACTTTTTTTCCTTCTTCCGAGACTTTTGCTATCCCTATGACCTCTTCTTTCTCGGCCTTTCAATATGATCCGCAACCAGGAGATTGATTCCACTAAATAGAATCTAAACTGCATCGTTATGACGTGTTTCGTATGCTACTATCCACTAACGATCCAATTTCAGTTAAGTTCTGATCGAGTCAACGATTGATCGAACAGTAACGTATTTGTCCATCCATTCTAATAAAACGTTTAGTTTATACTGAATCGCAGTTGAACGGTAACAAAACGCTTCAACTGCCAAATATAACGATCGTACATAAGTTCCTCCCAAGGTACTTTTGCCTGATTGATAGTAAATCGAAAGGTAGCAGTGGTAGAGTTATGCGTATAACTCATAACGACGCATAACTCTACAATAGAATTGGTACGAAAACTAAATTGAAATTGGACAGAAACAGAACTACAAACGTTGTAATTTAGGCGAATTGGGCCCCTGTAATGGCTAATTTCGTGGCCTCTGCAGTAATGCACTATTACAGACTGTAAATCGCAAAATAACCGAAAGGACAGTTGATTGTATTCAGTCAAGTGTTTAAAGCGTATTGTTACCCTAAACGGGTCATTAACCATACCTGTAGCTTCGTATCATATCAGAGGTGAACAGCCATCGATGCACCTGCCGGCACTGGCCTCTCATCGAGTCAAGACATAGGTTGAATATCTCCAGGGATTTCTGTTCCGCTCCCATGTTCATATTCACGTACGATGGCATGTACACTTTTGTTGTTTCTAATATAAGTACCTGTAAGAAATACAGTAATAAAATAAAACGGGATAGAGTCTATCAAGTGTTCCTCGCCGCCTGTGTATTGTAAAATCTACGTATAGCAACACAGAAATGTTATTTGTCAATATAAATAAAATAAAAAATATTCATGCAGACAGTATCTTCTATATTAGTATTAGTATCTTTTACATTTTCTCAGATTTCCCTGGCTCCCACGCTAGTCTTTACTAGATTCTTTAGTGTTGCTTACTTACTGTGGATTTCTAATTTTCATTACAAAAATGGGGTGTCATAAGATGATGGACTCTATCAATAACTTGATAAATCATACTCAGACAGAAGATCGAAACTTTAAATATTTTTTCTAAGTTAAAAACGTAATATTTTTTTTATTGTGTAGATTATTAACAGTTTAATAAATCGATTAATAAAATGAAAAAAATGTGCATATTAACTATTAAGTAAATTATAATTAAAAAAAATTATATTGTTTATTTAGTATTAGTATGCAAATAAATTTTACAAATTATAAATTACAATACAATTAAGGGTGCCCGCCCACGTCCGACAAACGGTGACCGACTTTTTGTAGGAGGAAAATAGAACGTACTGATTGCAATAGTATAACGCACACGTCCTACAAAAAGTCGGTCAGAAATAAAACACAAACTTTCCTCTGTATATCCAACTTCCTCTTAAGATTCATGACATGGTATACGTTGTAACGATGTCGACTTCATCGTCCATATCAACCTCCTTGCCATCAACTTCAACCTCATCGTCAGCGTTTATCTCATCTCATTTCGTATTGGCATCTTCATTTCTTCATTTAAATTCAAAATCATGTTCCAATTCCATTTTTAAATTTCATTATTCCATTAATTTCATTGTTTTATTTGTACATTCACTTTTTTATCTGTATTTCGTCTCGAACGGACGTCTCCCGTTCACTCTTATTTCCTACTACCTATTTTCTGTGTTACCTACTATGTGTTCTTTTCCTTAAAATATATTATTTAAAAACCAATTCTTCTATTTCTTCATCTGCGCACTGTCCTAGAACCCTGCTAGCCGGCAATAGAGGACAGACTGTAGCAGTGGCGCCCTCGTGTTAATACCACCACCACTTAACGTTACCACTCTCCATGACGTGCTACTCCCTCGAAAGCTACAGACAAAGTGACGGCCGTGTGCGTTGAGTCGGTCACAAAATCGGTCATAAGAATCGGAGGAAAAATCTGCCCGATTATCGGTCCTACAAAAAGTATGACGTGGGCGGGCACCCTAAGTCGGTATTTCAAACGTTACACCTATAACTTGAGATTCCGAGGGTGTTTAATATTATAGATGTAAAAAAACTCGTCATGTAAATACTATATGTGCCTCATCTACTTACAGGAAACCGAATAATATTATCAGAGCTGCTTTTGGTGGCTTCGACGATATACTCCATCCAAAAACCGAACACGTGCTGTTCTGGTGTAATTTCTTCATTTTTCTTTCTAAATCTGTAAGTAAAATATAATAAAAATATTAATTAAAAATAAATTAAATTCTAAAGTCTAGTCTAAACCGTAAGGCCTGGACTACATGCGCCGGTTCCAGCGCCGGTTCGGTTCGCTGCAGCCAACTACGAGGCGCTGACTGCAAATGGGGGCAGGGCGGAACGCTTGTGCCCAAATTTTTGATGCATTCCTCTTCAAATTACGACTATTTCTGGTTACTATGACTAATTTCACAACTTCTGAAGTTCTTGTTGGATTTTTAAGTTTCTTTAATGTATCGATTCCCTGTCTAATACCATTTTCAACGATACCTCATTTGTTCCTTTAGCACAATTATTCACAAAGCTATAAATCTTCTAAAATTTATTATCGGGCCAAAAGTTAACACCAAATAACTTGTTTGCGAGGACTCATAACTTCTAACGATACTAACTTTCAAGACTTTTTTCTTTGTTATTTTGTTTGCGCGTCTTTCTTCTAACGATAGAGATATACCGCAGCACCTTCGGGCGACTGAAGGAGAAGCGATCTTTGGTGGTTACATATTTGGTAGATTTCTATGGGTTGGGCCCAATTCTGCTGTGCTTAAGCGTAAAATTACCTGTCAATCAACTCAATGTTCCCTATAGTGGACTTGAGGTACCAGTTAGGCGGTTTCAGTTTGAACATGCATTCGGCCGCCTGTATCGCCTTTACGTAATCCTGTGCTAACACTGAGATCTCGAAGAAAGTCGCTACATCCCAGTACTCCTTCAGTGAGGAAAGGCTGCCTTTTTTTCCAATTAGATGGTTTAGTACTATGCCTGGAAACAGAGTTAGATTTTTAAGACAAAGATATTTTTATCGCATGGCATGGAACACCATACATCTCTCTTGCACACACACATACACCCTCACACACACCCTCTCTCTCTCACTCACACGTTGTTATTATTATTATAATATAGTAAATAGGTACACAAATTAAGAGGTATGGAAGAGCGTGGCCCTCTGACACAGGTGTTGTCACACTTTAAAGAGGGCCTCCACAATTGTAAAATTATTTGTACCTTTTTGTTACTGAATAATTTTTTTTATTTTTATTTATTTTAAGACATGGTAAAATTTACACATTTTCATTATACTTTATTCACCACAATGGTACAAAGTTGGATTCTACGTTATTTTAAAACAAATAATCTTACACCTTCAGCCTTGTGTTCTCGTTGTTAGGGCATAGATAGGACCAGCCCACGATTCAAAAACTTTCTTGAAGGTTTCCTCATGTTTTCCTTCATCGTTGGAGCAGTCAGTAAACAAGTAAAGTGAAATATCAACTCTAGGAATGCTCCTTGCCCAAGAGAAAATTTTAGGTAAGTACAGTGGGGTCAGAAAGTGTTTACCACTGGCAATTTACACAATCGTTAATTTCTCTGAAACTACTGAATTGATTTAAATATGATTTCACCAGCTTACAGAAACTATGAAGTTCTAATAGCTAGAAAAAGCACATTTAAATTAATTCAGTATTTTTAGAGAAATTTGCGATTGTATAAGTTGCCAGTGGTAAACACTTTCTGACCTCCACTGTACATAAAGTCCACTAACCATAAGACCTCGTATATATACGTCTGAAATTACTTCTAAGGGCACTACACTTCACTTCATTTGTAAGGCTAGTAAGGTAAGGGCAGGGTATAAATGTAGGAAAGTAACAAACCTATGTGTTGTAACTCCTGTGAGTTCTTGAAATCGTTACCGGCTATAACTAATAAAGTCGCCAAATTAATGCCCGCATACTCATTTGGCTGTACTTCAAAACCCTGTCTATACCTGTAAAAAGTTTAATTTTAGTCAGCAGTGGGCATAGTATAATAAAAACAGTAAAGAATCCTCAGCACTAAAGCCTCGTAATACGTGCGCACGGTCGTTCACAATACTGCGGCCAACACATAAGCGTAGCGACACACTTGCCGAAATTTCGCGACGGAACTTTCGGCCCGGTTACACTCACAGTGCTTTTTAGGTTACCCACGATACACCCCATGGAAATTACGTCGCTCATACAAAATGATTAGCCGCCGACTTCGGTCGCGTAATTTCGGCAGTGTGGGTCTACACTTAGGCACCCTTATGTTCTTGTGGGTATTCCACCATACATAAAAGCGATCCTTGCGGTTGCCTCATACACACAAACTTGGATATGTAGTAAGGGTACTTCTGCTTTATTCTGTGACAGCAGATCACATCACAATAACAAGGGGTTGAACCTCGCTAATGGTTGAACCATAGAAATCGAATTAAAGTAGATTTTTCTATTAGTCGGACTAAACAGACAGGCGCTCATGTCACTTTGTAAAATAATGTTGCCATCTTTAATGTAAAAGTGGTGCATTCAGTTCACTTGTGAATCAGTTCCCTTAGTTCACCCAAACAGTGAGCCAAAAAGATAACATTAAATATATTGAAAGAAGATGGATTTCGCTCACATACAAATTGCGGCTCGGCGATTTAAGTTTTTAATTTACAAAAAAAAGATCACGACATTACAGAAGAAAATAAAATATAATTTGATTGGTGAACTATTGGTCAGTGATTGAACTCGATCTCTGGTCCCAACACTATTTTTATTTCATCAAAAACTGGCAACACAGGAAACGTCAGTTTAGTCCGTCTAATAAAAAATACTACTTTAGTAACACCCTCTCCTCTAGAATGATATGAGCACTAACAGCGAGCCAAAGCGTTTGTGCAAATGCACGTATTTGACATTTCAATGCCCGACTAATGTATGGGAAAATGCTCACATCGCATACGCCAACTGGCAGACGCGGGGTTTCCATATAAAACGTCTCGAGCAATGTACACAGGGTGAATTTCAAAATATTTGGGTTGAACCCTTAGATGTGTACTTACCAATGGATGGCGTTATTCAAGCTATCCATATCGGTGTGCTGAGATTCAACGAATTTGTCCTTATAGATGCGCCCGCAAAGGCACAGCATGTCCGGAAACCGATTCTCCTTCTTTTCCAACGCTTTAACGCATACTTTGAGGGCGTTCTCCCGGTCACCCTCTTTGTTTCGCCTGAAATTATACGGAACAGAAAACTTACTTATAAGCTGAATCACAAGGGAACAGAAAGCATAGAAAAAAATCTCTAAAAATAGTTTTCTATGGGTTCTGTTCTATTTCGATTCAAAATCATAGTGCTTCAGTGTGCTAGATTAATAACAACGTGGCCGGCCGTGTTTTCTCAAATAAACCCAATGTATTGTTAATTATTTTTATATCAATGTAAAATATTTATATAATGACATGAAAGAGTATTTGCGAAGAGCCATTTTCAAGAAATGATCTGATGATGATTTTTGATCAACTGATGATATAAAATTTCATCGATAAGAACCGCAAAATAGTAAAAATATTGTCTACAAAAAACACAAATAACCAAAAAAAAATTGCACATATAATTATATGGGCGTATACTGCTACAGCTCGATTTTCTATGATTAGATTATGCTGAACCGCCATTATATATTTTGTCACTTTTTAAGAACAAATAAAATAAAAGGCGGTAGTGGACCTGACATTATGATTATCGCTATTTGGGTCTATTTTTACTTATTATAATCGAGAAACGTTTGTTGTGAATAGATAGATAAAACCAGCATAATAAAAGTTAAAGATATAATCTCTACGATAATATTTTCGTTTATTATGTAACATGATACGAGTAGGTACTCTTAATCAACAGGTATAAAATCATTATTATCACTACTCATTCACCGTTGCATACCAATAGGACAAAAGCGTTACTTAGATGGAGCCACGAGCACACTCCGTAAACAGAAAACCAAAACGTAATAATAAGGGAGCAACATGTCCGCTGATAAACTGATAAGCAGTTTGGCGGTATAGATTTAAGACGTTAATGTATATTATACTGAATAAAAAATTAATTAAAAAAACGTTATTTTTTAAGATATCACAAATTTCGCGTTATTTGGGTTAAATTAATTTAATTTCTCAAAACTACAGTAAAATTGTGATGATGCCATGGCATCATAAGGCCATTTCAAAATTGCAGACCTAAAAAATCTGTTAAGACATCGTGTGGCGAGTGTGAAGGGTAGAAAAAAGATTTGGTGGAAAGGTACGTATCTACTTGTTGATTGGCTACATACCATTGCGCTAGCGGCGCCTCTAGTAGTATAACATTGAAGGATTATCTCTTATTAGTCTCTTTTCCCATACCTACTTAAACTAATCAAACATTGAGGTTTGTTCCAAAATTAATAGCTGAGTTCCGATAAAATATTAGTTCTTTTCAAATCTTAAAATCGGCCAGCCAATGGTCGTGGTTAGAAATAATCGTTATAGTGGCACCGATTCTTTCGTGTTCAACCAAACGAAATCGTCACCTTCATTCTTACACAATTTAGCGGCCACCTTAGAATCGACGCCAGTCTAATTTTAATAATGACAACTAGATAGAAATCAAATAAGGGCAACCTTTACAGAAATTTCGTCGAAATGTCGTTGCATCTTGGAACTGGTGTATGGTAGTTTACCATTATTTAACATCTACTTTTTAAAACCATACTAGTTAGTTAGTTACTTGATGGATTTTTTGTTCCTTAGGTAGATACTAACTAGTACAAACAAAGGAACAAAAAACCCATCAATTTGTTTATACAATTGAAGATTTGAAGCCCTTTGATTGCTGTGTTTACACTAGGTGGGTTTTTTGTTCCTTTGTTGGTACTAGTTAGTAGTAATCATAACATCCAATATCACATTCTCACCTATTCATAGCGAATGCGTACATGAACCTAATAATAGGCATGTTGACATAGTTCTTCCTGTTCATTATAGTTTTCAGGTCGTCCACCACTTGTACAATCGCGTCGTAGTCCTGTATTTCCCGGTAGGATATGAGCATGTTGAGGATTGTGTCTCCGGATAAGACCGCTGGGTCGTCGAGACGGCGCCGCATGGCGTGTAATACGCCCGCGAGTTCTGACCCGCTGTAGGTTTCGCGCGCTTTCCGTAGGTCTGAGAGGAATTTCTCTTGGAGATGGGCTCTGGAAAGAGTGGTTTTTATCATCCAGTGAGCAGTTTCACACCTTAATGACCATCGCATATTATACCAATTGGACGCGAAGTCAACTCAGAGCAAAGCATTGAAATGTGAGCTTTATATCGCATATACAGTAGGTTTTCAAAATTCAAAAGTAGAAGGTGAAGTAGTCGCCGATGAGTTGTCAACGCGTGGGCCAACTACTTCACTTGAATTTATATATTTTATTTTTTATAAAGCTCACATTTCAATGCTTTGCTTTGAGTTGAGTTCGTGTCGGGTTCGCGTCGAGTCGCTACAATGTGCGATGGCCTTAAAGTGTTTCGTCAGTGGTTATAAAAAACCAGTACATACTAAACTCGTGTGCTCCATCTTTGGCCTCATCGTCACTTACCACCAGGTGAGATTGAAGTCAAACGCGGGTTTAGGTGTTAATAAAAAAAAGTATGGTGTTAAAAACTCAGGAAAGGTACCCGTGGTCTCCACTTTTCTAGCGAATTATCTACATAGAGTGAACGGAATCTTTGGTTTGGAGACCATAATGGTAACATTGTAAGTAGGTGTAGATAATGATCTTAATTATGTTTTTGATGATAATCTAGGTGTGGAAACTGGCAGGCAATTTTAGGTTTTTATATATTTTGTTTTATATTTTGAAATGTCTTCCCTTTACTGGCTTTACTGAATAAAAACGTGTTTTGTAGAATATCTCCAATTTATTTGGTAATACGAGCAGTTTCAACACTAGGTACGTGAAATTGAATTTTAATGACTCTTTTTAGTTACATATTGTAACAATGAGAATGCATGTCCAACACGTGGTGAAATAAACATATTGACGTAATCAATCCTATGATTTCCCCAATGTCATTTTAAGGAAACAACATCAATATTGGGTAAAAAAAACTGCTTAGGGGGGGCGTCCATTAATTACGTGAGGTGTTCAAGGGGGGGAGGGGGTCAAGCTAAATCTTACTCAATCTCACCTGGTTCGAAAATATCATGTAATTTTTCCATGGACTGAATTAGAATAAATCTTTTATTCATTTTTGTTAAAGTATTTATTATTTAATTTTATCACAGTGAATTTAAGTAACGGTAATAATCTCAACTACTAGTCTTTGCTAGTCTTAAATAAAGATAATAGAATAAATTGTGTTCTTGTTTTTTTTTTTATAATCCAACGCGTTCATAATCAAAACACAAATTTTAAAAAATCTCACGTGAGATTAGGAGAGGGGGGGAGGGAGTTGAGGAAAATCTCACAAAATCTCACCAGGGAGGAGGGGGGGTTACAAAATCCTAAAAAATGCCTCACGTAATTAATGGACGCCCCCTTACTAATATTCCAAAAATATCCTCAAATACTAATAATGATGGATATTATGTACCTATCTAAAGTTACTCAGTTTCAGTAATAAACAGTTATGATAAAAGTTAGATGATAAGTTAGGATCCACCATACTATGGAGTATTTAGTCAAATATCTACGCCTCGGCGGTAATTTGTCCCGAATCCGATAAGGTTAAAAAAAGATAGTCCCTCTTTTCAAGGTTCACCGCGTATCAGCAATATCTCCGATTTTAAACGGTTTACACTTACCATCATGAGGTTGGGTTGAGCGTTCGCCCTACTTTATTGTTTAAAAACGGTTTAACAAAGACGCCAAAACGTTCGAGTAACTTTCAAGATTCTAAGTTTCTAACTTTAACTAACACCAGTCATTGGCAGAATTGCAAACTGTTTGTGCATTTGCAAAGGCCATTTATTTAAGAAAAACAAACAAACCTACCATCAGGTGGACTGGTTTGTCTGCGGGACCAATTTATTAAAAAAAAACTCACTTAGTCTGAACTTCCACATCTTGGAGGATATTCTTGAGCCTCAATGTGAGATGCTGCTTCGGGTCGGCTGTCTCTTCTCCTTTAAACTTGGTGGCTGCAGGGTTGGTCGTCACACATGTCCCCGCATCAGTCAATTTGTATGACACAAACAGGAAATTTGGCAGAGATATCTGAGGAAAAACAGATGGGTTTAGTTGAGGAATTCCATCAGATTCAGCATACGAATGCTAATTATAGTATTTTATAAATACTGTGATGCATATGTCGCAGCCCCAATTCTCGAATCCGCTGTTTTACAAAACCGCTATCCATTATGTATTACAGCTGTTTTACAATATCACTAAACCTTAACGATTGTATAAACGTTTCACGTTCTAATACAAACATGGCGTCTTACGCCATTCGCCAATAAATACCGGGTATCACCGGGAAGTACTGTGAATTACCGGAAATCATTAGCTAATTATACAATACGTCTGCACTATAGCCACTTTACATTACGCCTAAACATGGGCAGACATATTGTCGAACGTAACGCATTGCCAATCCGCCTGAAGGTGAACGTCGATCAGCTGAAATAAATACGAGCGGCGTTTTGTAAAACGACTAGCAGTTTTGTAAAACAACGTAATACACAGACGAACTACGACACAATCATACCAAACAAAATGTTATAGTTGCCAGGTTTTAATGGAATCTATTTCGAGACCAATATTGAATGACATAAACAGGAAATGGGTGGCTAAAGTTATTTGGAGAGAAAATTCCAGAAAGATAACCTTACAAATGGAACGGTAGGTCATGAAGTCAAACAAGATTTTATTAGCAGTTTGTTCGTGATTTTGTAGGTAATCAGTGAATACTTAGTGTCTTTTAGCACCTTATTACGAAACAAGACGCTAGCTTTGAATGTACACTGTTTTACAATAATAATAAATGTTGCACTTAACGGTTCTTTTGTAAACAGTCGTAAAATGTTCTTTTGTTCAACTTTATTACTGCCAAATTAGACACACACACACACACACAAATGTTCATCAGCTCAATAATCTGTCTTGGAGTCTTGGCAAGTCACTTTCACGTCACTTTAGCAATAAATGATTATTGGATAATTAAATATAAACGTTCAAATTAAATATAAAAATGTTAAAACCGTTTTTGACGACGTGATTGAAACTACGACCTTGCCACTCTACAAGTGGTTTGCAATAACTGAGCTACAGCGGTCGAGATAGTCAAACGAAGTCACAGGTGGAGAAATGTTAATAATTTTTTAACTTTTCTCCGGAAATAGAGAATAGATTAATGCTAAAAATTGCTGAATAAACTTTCAGCATTACAAGTATCAGAAAACTATAGGTAAGGTAGCAGTAATTTAATAAACCTAGGTGTCGACAAAGCATGATTATGTGCATAGAGCAATTGACAAATTGAGAATAATAGCTATTGAGATGGAACCGTCCAAGGTCTTGATACTGGAGTTGTATAGAATATCCTAGCTATGTACCAGAGATCAAGAATAAACTTTATGTTCTAAGAACTGTATGACCGATAATAAATATCCTATTGACCTTGAATTCAGTTGAATATTTAAGCACATAGGTAGATTTTCAAACTATGATATATATGCATTCTTATGTATGTGATACCAAATTTTCCTGTTTACCTACCATTGTAGTATTTGATAATCAGCTACTCTAACACATTATCTTTGATTTATCTTTTACTTTTATTGTTTGATTAATGATTACAAATTACTTAATTCAAGTTTTAGAAGTAGAACATAACAAAGCAATTAATAACTTCTTGTGACAATAACTTTGTTACTGATTACTATGTTATTGCAGAATTTTTGAGTTCCAAGTGGTAGACATTTTGAAATTGTATGGTGACAGGCAAAAGCAAATTCTTGTTATGGCCGGAAAAAACGAACTAGTAGAAGAAAAACAAATTATGGTTACTCAATTATTTAACTTCTCTGTGTATAAAAAAATACCTAGGTTATTTTCCATTCAATAATGTACAAAGGTAAATATTTCCTCCATGAGGAAGGTCACGGTTTTCTTACAAAAAATCGTATAAAAATTTAATATCAGTAAAGACAAGAATTACCTTCAACCGTAGCGTAGCATCGGGATCGATATCATTGAAGAGCAGGACATTTTCCTTCATGTCAAAGCTCTCTCGTACCCCGAGATGGTACAGCAGGGAGCTTTGTTGGACAAGGAGACTGAGGTCCACCAAGGCAACATCTGCATTGTAGAATGTGTCTAGGACACTTGTCTCACCGAAATCTAGTTTTTCAAACTGTAATAAAAAGTATTGGATTGGATAAAAGATGTAGTTATTAATAATGTGAAGCGCTGGCATACAATATACGTAGGATACTTGTCTAGCCCGCTCAGGCATACTAAGTAAACTAGGTGTTGATTTGAAGAAAGAAGAATTAATTTCGGAATATTTATGTGATGCTATACAGGTATACAAAAAATTTAGGTATATTTAATGTAGTTTAGTTAACAATAGGTTCAGCTTATCATGTTCTTGTGGTTGTGGTTATTGGTATACTATACCTATTTGAATCATTCCCCTTACTACAATTAATGGAAGAATTTATAAATTAATTGACATAGCCACCTCAATTAACCTGTGTACCTAACACAAACTTTACCTATGCGGCATTCGAAAACACTTAATAAATTCAGAAATTACTTGATAGCAGTTTCAACCCTGCCAGAGTTAAAATTATGGATTACTGGCACACTTCAGAAACACCATCAGGAAGATAATTTTTAATCTGACAGGTGGATAAATAACTCTGTTTCGCCCCTGTCACTTTAACTGTTGTTTAGCCCTTCTAAAACAACCAAGTTCATTTCTCGTTTGACTCTTCCAAGCGATTACCTGACAAATATTACTCCAGGGAATAATTCTCTATTTTTAATATTGAAAGTTAAATTCATAGTATTATTTTACTACCATTTCAGGGCAACATATCTATGGTACCTCAGCCATGCTTTTTTTATAGTCTAACAAGAAATTAAACTAGATTCGACTCATTGAAAATGATTTGCAAAGGTCAAATTATTTCCAATGTATTTAAAAGTACCTTTCAAGGTAGGTACCACACAAAATATCCAACGAATAATTAGAATAACAAGGATTTGGCTGTTTTAGACATGTCGCTGGTTTAATATAGAATCTACAGGTCTACGAAAATCCAAGATCTGTGTACAGACTGATTTGTATCTCAGACTGCATGAGGAAAATCACCATAAATAATAGATCGTGATGTTCGGCTCCACTTTTGGATAGAATAAATGTGTGAACAGTACTCTGACTTACATGGATATGGTGTAGATTAGCGTTAACCAATTCAGAAGCAAGACGAACTTCTTCCAAGGCCCTTTTCCTGTGAGCTAAGTTGGTCGTTTGGGTGATGTCCAAAATACAAACGATATCCATCCGTGGCCGAGGGTTGGCACCTCCTGCCTGCACCGTAGCATTAGAACCATCACTGCAAATGCTCTCACAAATACTTCTCACTTCTCCTACGAACATAACAAAGAAATAAACCTTCGATCGCGAAACACAACACGAAACAAAGTTCACTTGATTTGCAGCGCACCTGAATCTTCCAGCGCTGTTGAGGTGTTTGCAGCGCCGAATGTTATCATTTTCCAGTAAGTTTTATCATTTGGATGTTCGTAACACTCATTTCACGTTTGTTTTTATAACAGCTTGTAAAATAAAATCGACAACAAGAGATTATTTAACAGTGTAGTGATGGGACAGCTAACTACATAACATAACATTACACACAACACCAACCAATGAACCAACACAACAGAACTTAACTTGATCTTTTTCTATGAAAGAAAATATCTAAACTCCGGATATATCTGTTCCCTAAAAGTGTTATTAATAATAGCTAATTTTCTATTAAATACCAGCGACATTTGTATTAAACCACCAACAATAAATAAAGTTAAAATGAAAACCAACACAACTTATTTGTCTGCACATCACTATGTCCTTGAATAAATTTCGTTTCGTACAGTTTAAGCGCCATCTATACCAAACAATGCGAATCATTTTGAAATTACAAAACATAGTGTTTCTGTGATTTGTTCACAGATGTCTCTGAATTGAATTATTTTGTTAATACATTTGAGATGTCGTTAGATGTCGCCGATTAACCGGAAATGAAAATCTCTCATCTATTTTGGCGCGTTTGTAATTCATTTATACACTTACAATATTTACTTACTATTTTTAATTAGATAATCTTCTACAGCCTGACCAAAAAGAGTAGAAATTAAATAATAGCAACTTTCCGTACATTGATGTAAAATCACAATGACATTTCCAAATTATTTCAGTAAGTGTTGCCATTATTTTATGTCTACTCTTTTTGGTCAGACAAAACCTTATCATTTGATAAAAGCAATACAGTAGGCATTTTTATGTGTATTGTGAACTTTATAAAGAATTGGCCATGCAGTGTAGGAAAAAATATTTTTAATCGCCAGAAAATCAGAAAAGAAAATCTTTTTCTTTTTCTTTCACTATAAGGCTGTCAAAACGATTTTTTTCATAACTAGTGGCTAGTACCTATTTTGCTTATAATAAAATCTCTAAAGATTATTTGGTTCTACTATTTTCTATTTCGCGGATGTGATGTCCTCACAACTTTTGTATATTATATTATAGAGGTACTCTGCAGGTGAATAAAAGACAATCCAAACGGACATTGTACTATATAAATACCTAATTAGGTACATACAATACCTATTATGTTTCAGGGTGGCAATAGGATAAAGGTAAATGAGAAAAGAAAACTTGCACTCAATTATTAAAATAATTAAGTTTATTATGTAGGTACCTATTTATTTTTTATTAAATTCTCTCCTCCAGAGATCACAAATGTTTAGGCAATTTAGGTTTAGGTAATTTGTAATATAAAACATAAATCTATAACATTTTTTATTTAAAATAAATATAATAAATAATTAGCTACGGCGACATATACAATATTACGTATAAAAAATACTGAAACATTACAAAGGCTTATCATTAGTTTTACATGTAAGTAACTCTAGAAATTCTGGGTATTTTTAGCCGCAACCAGGGCTAGTGCAACACATATCAAACTCACGAAACCTGTGTTGATTCTTTGTGTATTTTTTAAACATGCCCATTAGAAGACTTTAACGTCCAAAAGTAGAATATAATTTATTTATTTTGCTATTCATACGCGGAGCATTTGTAATTATCGAGTTTGACAGATCTCTAATTAACTTGGTAGGTATCAGTATCGAAATCTTCCAAAACATTTCTTATTTTCTACTGAAAGCGATCAATACATACCTACCTACCTATTTTATTCAATGTGACATAAACATAAACATTCCAACACCTTTGTCCAACCACTCTTCTTTCTCCTAACGCCCTGGTACTTCATTTCCCAAGGATGATCTTGCGAGACGCGCCGAAGCTCTGCCCAGACTGGGAGGCCAATTTGTTGGTGCCAGCCTGAAGGCCTATGACGGTCTGACCAGCTCGGAGCACGTCTTCAGTGAATTCCCTGCGGTTTTCTTCTGAAGGCTTAGGACCGAGGAAGGGGCCGCGCCATTCGGGGTGCTTGTATGCCTGTGAAGATAGAGGACAAATCGTTAACAATAAAAATTTTAAATTATATACTTTTGAGAATTGTAGTGTTCTTTAGGCACCACCAGAGCCGTAGAGTAACCTACGTGGGATTTTTACCCACCACAACTCCCTCGATGGCGGACCGAATTGATAAAAGTCGAAAGTCCTCTTCTTTGCTCTCTGTGACTCAGCCAACAGTAATCGGAAAACTTCCCACTTTCATCAGTGAGAATCTGTATAATATTTAAGTTTTTATAAAAATTCGAAGTGCCTTCTTATGTGAAAAAGACTATAGGTCCAGTCACAGCAGCGGGCGATCATGGCACCCCATGGATCCCCAGGGTTGCCAGCCAATGAACGTTCAAAGCCCCCACTTTGTCACGACCCTGATATCTCTTCGTACGATAGGCAGGGACTACCGTAGCTCTATTCTTCTCCTGAGACTACAGTAAGGATTTTTACCGTTCTGCCAATAGCGAAGATTGTGGTTGTGACGAGGGCGATGTTCTTCTGGTCCCAGAGGTCTGTGGTCTGGAAAAGGTCCACATCTGGCACACCGTACTTCACACACGCCTTTTGGAACCTGCAAAGATGTGACAAGTAAATAGTCAGCATTGTCAATACCAGCGTCCAGTTTTATGAGATTCCAATTATCAATAAACAACGATAATTTTGAAGAGGTCACTTATTTCTACTAAAAATGCAATTTCGACAAAATCTTCAGCCTATATGTTCTTTTTACGTGTACTTAGCCCACCTTGCACGAAAATTGTCTATGGGTTATAGTTAACCCATAGAATTATATTATTATACCAAGTACTATTATAGTAGTACAAGTAGTACTTACAAGGAAAGTACCCCAAGGGCAGGACCCTTGGGATTTGATTCATTTTAAGATATATCATTTATCATTTATTTATTTTGTATTAATCATACATCATCCATATTTACAATTTCAATATCACATATGTAAAAATTAAACTATTGAAATTAAATAAATAAGTAAAATTAAATTAAATTGAAAATTAATCACAGTCCATTCAATGAAATTTAAATAATCATTATTACATACAAAGTCAATTTAGTGTAAAAATAAAAATCCTTACTTAAAGTAAGCAGTGTCCAATAATAAATTAAACAATCAGTTGTCTATTCGTTCCTCGGGAACTCCTTTACAGAGTAAAAGGCCTTCTGGATTAACCATTTCTTTAATTTAGAAATGAAGACATCGTACGTTGGGGCATCTCTGATTAGGTCAGGTATTTCGGCGACGTGCGTGGACAGGCCAGTCTTTTGCAGTCGGCTGCTGATTGTTTCGAGACCCTGCTGTCGCGCCCTGGTCGGTCTCCAACCCACCCATTTTTTAGTGCGGTAGTCGTGTATGTTCTGTCTTACATATTTACCTACTTCGAGTATGTACAGACATGGAACGGTCAGGATACGAAATTTTACAAATAAATCACGAGCGTGTCCGCGGGCACACGGGCCATTCTTCGAATTACACGCTTTTGGATCATGAACGGTCGGTCTCTATCGGCCGCACGACTATATTGCAGAGCATTGAAAAATAACCGACCCGTATTTTTTTATAGGCTCAAATTCATATTTAATGTGAGACATTTAAAGTTTTCGAATGTATGGGGACATAGTGAAATCGTTTTAGTACTAGTTGCTTAATTGACTCCTCCGATACGATTCGTTTTAAGATATATTGTAGAGCATTGAAAAATAATTAACTCATATTTTTTTCTATCGTTATTAAAATAATAAAACAATGCGTGAGTACTGTGTGGCCTCAACTATGGTTGTGCGACCTATCCCGTCTAATTCCCATTTAAAAAAAATGTTTACTTATACTCTTAGTGTCCATTGTTTACTTACTGGCTGATGTTATCCATGAACTTATAGTCCCCTCCGGATATGTTGACCTTGGTGATGATGCCAGGCTGCAGCCTGTTCATCAGCTTGCAGAGGATGATGCCGTTTCTGAGGGCAATCTCGAAGGGCGCTCCGGGAGGGAACCTCTCGCCGATCACAGCCTCGATCCATTGCTGGGCTTCCACCTCCTTTTCAGGCTCGCGCTTGCCGGCACACTGGAATGAAAGCATTTTTGTTTTGTTAATAACTAAGTCAGCATGTGCCCTCCACTGATTGATGGCACTTGGCAGGTGGTAATAGATATCGGTGATGGTAGGTGACGGTGAGGTGCATCATTTTGAGGTGACTTAGGGTGCCGGGTTACGTGAGTATACGGGGATAGGGAAGGCAAAGGAAAAACACCCCATTTTTGTCAAGGAAGTCGTTCATGTTGTTAATTCCATATAGTATGTATGACCACGCTCATCGGTGAGCAATGCAACTAGAAAAAGACCATACGGTTCATAGAACCATATTGTGTAGAATTTATTAAGGATCATTTCCTGAGCGGACCGGAGAGTTGTGGTTTTTAAACACCCAACCCAAGGCTATAATATCGCACCACTATCAAAACTTTATTAATTTTGCCACTTCTCCCATACATTGAAAAATGAATAAAAATATTGGGTATTACTTACTATACGAGTAGATTAATGACTTTATGCCACGAAAACTGAATACTAAATTCAGTGATAATGATTTCGTAAAATTAAATATAATTATTTTGTAACTAAGTGAGACCGGTCTTGTATGTCGATTTAATTATTAATCTAAAAATGTTTTTCGACCACTCCATATGTTTTTTAACCACTAGTGATAGTGAATATCACTAGTGGTTAAAAAACATATGGTTCAACATGAATCCATTGACTTTGTTATTTCTTGTTATTCATTTACCAAAACTTCTCAATTTTTATATGAACTGTATTGTCTTTGTTTTATATGTATTAGAGCCTATTCACACCGCGTTTTATCCATTTTAATTTATATTTATGTTAGGTAATCCACTGATCTTGAATCGATCGATCAATGGAATCGGTAATCGCTCGACTTGGTATGACGGTGGTATGACTCTGTACAGTGTCAACCTGGGCATGCCTGTAGGAACGCGCTATGTGAGGACATGGATGACGTAACGTCAGTTGTATGAAAGGGAAAAGAGAAGATCTTTCATCAGGCGGGGTGTTGTGCCTGGTGACCATATGTCCTGGTCCGACTATAGATGTTTGGAACTCGTATATATGCGAAGTCCCAGGAAAATTTCGATAGCGCGTTGTACGTTGTGGCGCGCGTGTCGTGCGTGGGGCCCTAAGGTGGTACCATCCTTTTACCTACTCCTGCCGCAAAGAAGCAATGCTTACATTGCTATTTTTCGGTTTGATGGGCAACAATGACTGTTATTTGCTTCATGATGGGTAAGAAAGAAAGCCAGTGTAATTCCTGGAGTATGCGGCGCTCTATGTAAATCCTCAAGGTTGGCAACGCATCGCAAAACCCTTGAGGATTGCGAACTTACCATCAGGTGATTTCCGCGTTGCTCTCCTTATACAATAAAAAGAAACTAAAATTCTTATTTCTACTCCTTAACACGTATTCAATCTAGAAATAGTAACTAATGTATGCTCAGTGCTGATGATTATATGACTGCCCTGACTTACTTGGTTTAATTCGGTCATGGTCATAAATGCATTAAAAACCAGTACGATTAGTCCATGAACACAATTGCCCAGTTACTTAAATACCATGAGTAAGCATTTTGCATAATTTAGATCGTTTTTATAAGTGTATGATGTAGGTACCTATTAGTGACACAATATTGTTTGTTGGATAGAATTTAAAATTATTTATGATCTTATCAATATGATCAAGATCAAAAAGAAAATACGCCGCATTTATTTAATAAAAACCTGGCTCCTTGGTTTGAACTATGAGGAAACAGAAAAATTGCTGGCCATAACCAAATAAAATAAATAGGAATATCTAACCTACATAATAAACAAACACGCACACTCACTTATACACAACCCACACACATTTTAATAAAACCACACTCTCATACACCCCAACATATCATCCCATACTATCATAATGTTATAGATATTAAGCACTAATGAACTTTACCGACAGCAGCACACACAAAAAATGCAATTTATGAAACTGATATGGTGGACCGCAAGCAAATGATCCCTACAGCACAGGGCAACCTATTGTAGGTATCAAATGCAAATATTTCACCCAGCCTAAAAACACTAGACATTAACTTTTGAAATTGAATAAACTCTGTTCGGATTCAGATTAAGATATTTTACATAAATTTCATTAGTATTATTATAAAAAAAATTAAAAAATTGCATCCAATTGTATAGAAAAGCTTAAAATCTAGAGGTATAGGCATAGGCTAATTATCCTCAGACATCGGGAAAATATCAAGTACCTACCTAACCATCATCAAGTAACGTATTACCTACCTATATAACTCAATCGACTTCGCTTAATACTTCTACCGGTTTTATACGAGTAGGTAATGCTTATAAAAGTACCTACGCCTAATATTGTAATAGATTACATAAATATTTGCGTAAAAATAAAACGATAATATTAATATTACTTATCTCATGATTTAAGAGTGTAGGGGTTTCCCGACACGTGCGCGGATGGATTCCATTTTCAGGTTGGCAAGCAGCCAAGTGTTCTCGTTTAGACTATATTTTACTGAAAAGCGACCATCCTTAAATTTCAAGATGTGCTTCTAATATGAAAACAACTCTAATATAATCTATAAAACATTTACGCGCGTAATATTCAGATATTAAAAATGTAGAGCGGGCAATCTTAATTTAAATCCTACAAAAATTCCAACGTAAAAAAATTGTTAATAAGTACTTATACGTTTCCTACCATTTTAAAATCAAAGAAATTCAAGCATCCACAAGAGAGAGAAAAAAGCGGCAGAAAATTTCCCGAATTTTGAAAAATGCCAATATCCCGAAAACCACGAACGACAATCATCATTCATCAGCTCCTACTGGGTTGACGTTGGTTTATGGGACACCTGTACAAAGGTTATTTATATTATAAAATTATTACATTGTCCATGAACTCATTTTGCTTTTCAAATAAATATCTCCCGTCACGTCAGTCATGAGAGGAAAACGATTTTACAATTCTGACTCTGAAGATGTTTAACACAGCTGTTTTGGAGCATATCCTCGCATTAAATGTTCTATAATTATCCATGTGGAAAGTTTTCTATCAACAGCTTTTAATTGTACTTGAACAGAAGTTTTAAAACTTTTTATAGACGTTAGTCAAAATATAATAGAACAAAGAAGCAGACTATTTATTATGTTTTCATATCATTTACCATTTTCATATCCTCACACTACACTGTCGCTAATCTCTTTAATGTCCAATTAACTTCAGAGGTTGCCTGGAAGAGATCGCTTTAAGCGATCAGGCCGCCTTTGTACATATCGTGTTATTATTCCTGTAGTTTTTACTTTTCCTGATTTTGTGTACAATAAAGTGTTTCTATCTATCTATCTATGTTATAGTGGCCTAGGATTTAGGTTAATATAGCGACAATGGCTCAAAGGCTAAAGGTATGAGACAGCAGAGAGACCGTTATCGGATATAATCAATCTCTGAACCACTGGTAAGACCAATCCAGATAGGTACCTACAACCTTTTATGTAATCCTGCGTTATAGAAATTTTTTTGTAATAAAATCTGATATTATTCGCTTGAAAGTGATCGTTAAACGTTATCTGGATAACGATCCGCCTATACAGGGTGTAACATTAAGAACGGTCAGTATGGGAAAGTCTGAAACTATAAGACATACGAAGATCTGTTCTTAGGAACCATGTCATCAATTTTAGTAACAAGAAAAACTGTATTCATACATTTTTTTTAAAACCTGTACTCAGCCTGGGAATCGAACCCGGTTGTTTTGAAAAAAAATCCAACACTATTTCTGTTTAGATATCGACTGTGTAGGTGTTAAGGAATAAATGTTAGTATGAAACGTGATGTTTAAAATTAATAAAACGCATTGTTTCCATATCTTTTAATTTATTTTAGTAGGTGTTCGAAATGACTACCATTTTGTAAAATACAACATTCAACTCGTTTAGGTAACGATCTTACTATTGAATGTTGTATCTTCAGGTGGTGAATTTGCGTTAAAATTGTCTCTATGGCTGCTTTTAGGTCTTCAATTGTGTCGTAGCTTGTTTTGTACACTTCATCCTTAACGTAACCCCACAAGAAATAGTCTAGTCTAAAATAAATTAAAAGATAGTAATTAATAGTCTAGTCTAAAATAAATTAAAAGATATGGAAACAATGCGTTTTATTAATTTTAAACATCACGTTTCATACTAACATTTATTCCTTAACACCTACACAATCGATATCCAAATAGAAATAGTGTTGGATTTTTTTTTCATAACAACCGGGTTCGATTCCCAGGCTGAGTACAGGTTTTTTTTAAAATGTATGAATACAGTTTTTCTTGTTACTAAAATTGATGACATGGTTCCTAAGAACAGATGTTCGTATGTCTTATAGTTTCAGACTTTCCCATACTGACCGTTCTTAATGTTACACCCTGTATATAGATTGTATATTTAATAGTTTTGTACTTATTATTTCACACTAAGTTTCGTGCAGTAAAGTATATAGGTAGGTACTTATGCATTCATTCATTCAAACTGAATCAACACTAGCGAAACTTTAGCACTTCTATTTTTAAAGTTTATCTATTTTACCGATGATGTAATTTCCGGTTTTCATTCAATTTGCTGCCGAGCCGTTTCTTCAGATCGAAGTTTTTTAATAAAATATGAAAATTGTGTGAGTAGGTACTAAAATAATTTTTTTAAATTACCCAAGATGATGAGTTCTTTCAGGAGATCATTTTTCTAAACCTATGACAGTTTCGTTTTGATTTTTGATAACTAAAAAATATCTACTAACTAACTATGGATATATAATAACACCTAGAGTTTAGTTCTGTATTGTGAGCAATTAGTACGAGTTTCATTTCAATTTAACTTTTGGCATAACAACTAGACCACTTTTCTTCTCGAATTTATCGTATATTTACGTGTCTAAGAAATCTTTTGGTTTTAAAATACAAAGTATTCCCCGATATAATTAATTAATATAACTAATAATTAATATTTAAATTATTATTTTAATATTTGTTTTAATTTGTATTTTTTTTTCTTTAATTATGACCTCTACTAGTATATACACTGCAATTTGGCCAATGACCGTGTTAGAATCTTGAAAATCACTCGAACGTTTTAGCGTCTTTTTTGAAAAAAAAACAGTTTACCAATGTCGAGATTATGGGAGAGTCGTATATATGTTAAATCCGGTTTCAAGTTGACATTTGCGATCATGTTGTAATGTAATGTAAATAAATGTGACGATACACGATGCTACAATGTTGTTATCATGTTATGTATAGAGAAGGGTATGTTTTCATTATGTTAACGTAGCGATTGTGTTTGTAGGAGTTGTAGGAAAGCTATTAATGAAAGTGACTGAGAAAATATCACATGATCTAATCTAGGAGTTTTCGTGACAAACTCCTTAATGAAGAAGCGATGAGTCTTATTTTAAAAGATACTAGACACGAAAGTGACTGAGACGTGGAATAAACTCCTAAAACAAAGAAGCGATAGTCTTATTATCCGACTGCCGAAGGAGAGGGTAATGTTTTTCTTTTTAAAGACGCTTCGATTTATTGACACTTAATTTGCCTTTTGTGCTGTTGTCACAACTTCTATATTTCACGGATTGTATTGCCTGAACTGAAATCTGACAAACCTTACCACGATAGACGTCTTCAATAGGTTTTGAATCGACCAGAAGCTTGAGTTTTACTTTGGGACTCTACAAAAAACGTAACATTTAGGTACTTACAAAAATCTTTGAACCTAGCCTACCTTTACTGCGGTTCGGTAGATAGATATCTAGTGGATCAATTTTACCACAAATACTGTGTGCATTATACGATACTAAAAAAAAGTTTTAATGCAATTATGTCACTAATTGCCTCGACATTCACTAATCGCTTAAGCTGCGCTTACGCACCTACTATAACCGCACCCGGATCATGAAAACTTTTGGGCGGTTTACGCCGCCCACGCCGACGCCGACCGACGCTGGGCGGGCGGATTCCGAAACAGCACAGTCTCCATTCAGATCCCTCCGCGGAAAGTCGCCCGTAGTGTTCCTAAAGTTTTGTGATATCCTAAACAAGCAATAATGCCTGTATGTAAACATATCTCCTAATTTGTTTCTATGTAATTATTCTTCGTAAAACCATCTAAATTTTTGTAGATTAGTTTGACGTTACTAACTTTCTGAACTAAATCATTCGCAATATTTTATACAATTTGTCGTTGTTTATCCTTCTTTTAGAAAATCTATTCTAATTAAATGTGGACTTCTAGACCAATCTGATTATCTATTTTCTTTCTACTTTGTTCCTTTATCAAGCACAATACAAAATTAAACTGCCTAAACAGGTTTTAATTTTTAATGTTGCAAGAGTTGGTGTTTTCTTCTTTATCCACCACTATCTGCTGAATTCAAAGGATCTTGGTCATCTATGTCTTCTGGGTTTCACCTCACCCACTAGCTCCACAAAGTGGATCCCCAACATAAATGTTATATTAGATAGGTGTCACTGTATTGACGTCAAAACCTCTAGCAGCAGATTAACGTCGCACGCGCACCTGTCCACAAAATGTCACAGTCTGTTGATAGTGTTGACACTTCAGCTATCACATAGCTTATAGCATTTTCATTAAAATCAAGAATCTTCTAAATTAAGAGGTCTTATTGATTCAATGTGCTGAAACACAAATGTTACTGATGGATGATATTTTAAATGCGTAAGTTTAAACACTCGCGCAGTTGTGGCTTATCCATCATGTTTTAATAATTTTGCTATATTTATTTTGGATCTCGCGCGGAAATCATCTGCTAGGTGTTCTAGCTGGTTTGAAATGTTTAAATATTTAATATATTAATAGACGTTCTGAATTTATATTTTATTGATGTTGAGTTTTGTGAACGTCATCATAGTTGGGAGATCACACTCTCGCGCAGCTTCTCGCGGCCAGTCATTGATTGCACACGTCCTAAAAACTTTTCCAGTCTCTTCAGAGATAAAGTTGCTAGCGTTAGACCGCGTTATTTTCGGAGATGATGCTGGAATCGTATCGGCTCCCGCATAACGACTTGGCACTGGAGCCGAAGTTATATGGCCGATGTTCAAGACTTTAGGCGTTTATTGACAAACATTTACCGTTTCTCACGCGCAGACTGACGAAAATTGGAACATTGTTGAGATAGCAACAAAAAATGGGACGGCAGAGGCACATTAAAAACATATTCTCAAGCGAAACAAGATCCGCATGTATTGTTCTGTTGTACTTCGTGCTGATGTTCATGTTTATTCAGTGGCTCAACAAATTCTCCTGAAGCAATCGTAGAAGTCAAAGGAATTTGTCACGAAGTTCACGTAGAGGAAGATTTTCAAACTCGGCGCCCCTAAAAACGCAGTGTGAAAGCTTATTAGATGTATTTAGTAATAGAAATGTGTATCTCCAGGCCAGGAACAAGGAACAAGAACAAGAGGTCCTCAACTGGATCACGCAGGTCCTTGGCGAACCCCTTCCCAACGGAGAATATGAGGATATCCTCAAAAATGGCGTGGTGCTGTGCAAACTCATCAACAAATTGGCCCCTGGATCAGTCAAGAAGATTCAGGAGAAGGGAACTAACTTCCAGCTTATGGAAAACATTCAGAGGTACGTTGCCCCTTTTTTCTCTTTCACTCATTGCATAATACTTTACGATTAGGTAACCGTTTTTTCTTGCCTCTTCCAAAGTAGTGTTTGATGATAATATTTTTACATGACCGACTAGTTAATAATTTCATCTGTTAGTTCTGTAGATATTCTATACATGAACTCTGCAAATTCCAGATTCCAGGCGGCGATTAAGAAATACGGAGTTCCAGAGGAAGAGATTTTCCAAACGGCTGATCTCTTCGAGAAGCGCAACATCGTTCAAGTCACCCTTTGCCTATATTCGCTAGGCAGAATTGTAAGTACCTATTTCTTTGATTTTACAACTGGATTAAAATTATCTTACGTCTGTTTTAAAACATTGTTGGTTTGACGTCATAAGATCGTCAGCATACACAGTCTATTTCTGAGCGAGTTGAAACGTTTCAAGTGATTTAATCAAATGAAGCTTTTGGATGACGATGAACCAGGAATTTGGTTTCTTGAAGAATTAATAAGGATATGGTATCTTTCAGACCCAGAAACATCCAGAATGGAACGGTCCCCAACTCGGCCCCAAGATGGCTGATAAGAACGAGCGCACGTTCACCGAGGAGCAACTTCGTGCCCACAACGCTGAACTGAACCTTCAGATGGGATTCAACAAGGGCGCCTCACAATCCGGCCACGGTGGCTTTGGTAACACGCGTCACATGTAAATACGGAACCCTAAAAATACTTAGGAATATCCTTACATCATAGGTATCTGAGACCAACGCCGATTATTTCGGAAAACCATAGTACGAGTATTTTTGTAGGAGATCTTGCCTGTATTTCTTGTATTTCTGTCAATTCAAAGTTGAGTGACTATTTTAATGTTTCCTTTATTCTAAATTTCATTTTTAATAATAGCATAACAACAACGGATGCGATCTGTATTTTATAGTACTATCTTTTTTTACGTAGGTAAATAAACTAGCATTACTTCTCTAACATTATTTTTCGTTAAGACTTTTTTATGAGTAAGCTTAATATTGTAAATATTTTAACTATATTTAATAAATATCTTTTGTAAGATTTCGATCGTTTTAGTTTATGCTGTACTAGAACCTGTATAAGATTAATTAATTTAGTTATCCATTTTTGGTTCTTGTCATCTAGCACATGTAAGTAGGTAAATGTCCTCGAGGCGACTATACGCTAACAGCAAGCAACATTTCGTATACTTTCACACTTGTAACATTCTATTTATCTCCTGGAATTAGGCCAATAAACTGTGTAGATACGCTTTATGAGGTGGAAATTAAAAAACCGATGCTAGTAGGCCTCTAATATAATAGGTATAGTATAACAGCATGGGCTCAACAACGACCCCTGTGTGAGACTTATGTCACCTACAATGGACCTAGAGTAAGTAGAGTAAGTACTGACGTAGCCAAACTTCCTTTTTACGGATGGAGCTTTTTTCGCTAATTTAGGAAATGTTACAATTTCAATTCAATCAATGTCATTAATTATTGAGAACCTTGGAGAAAAATTAAATAAAATTATCGTTCGCCGCCGTGTAGCAGGCAAAGTTAGTTCCATAAATCTGGAGAACATCTATTGGATTCAACAGATGTTCAACTTTGATTTAGTATTTAGTAGCTTAGATCTTCGAAATAATCTAATATTATTACAATTACTTCCTTTCCTATTTTATTTGTATTTGAGTGCCTACCTTATCTTTAAGTATAATTGAAGAAGACATTTTCATTAGAATTCTAACCACCGTTTTTACGAATGCAATTTGCTTGGATGTTACTTAGTCCATCGGTAATAAAACAACATGCTAAACCTAGAGAAACAGACTTGTGGCAAGTTTTATTACTTTGTTCCAGTTTTATGAATTCTCAAGGTAATAGGAACAGTTTATTTTGTCTCATGAATATAAACTATATGTACATATCTAAATCTGAATCCTAAAGTTTTAGATAAAGTATTTTGGAATTGGAATACCACTTATTGTGATTTGTGGTAGAATTGACTTGTAGCAAAACTTGCAAATTATAAAGCTTGACAGTGAGTAAGTAGGAGTAGCGCAAATTCGCTCGCAACTTCAGAAAGTTTAGGTAGGTATGCGAGAGTCAAAAGGTGGCTACCAAATGGAACAGAGAGGGCGTGAGTTTCGATTTCTGACCGTGCCACCTATCGTGAAAACGTTTTATTTATGAGATAAAAGGAGGACTAGATACATGACTAGATGGAAAACTAAATGTTCAAAAAAGAATAATTTCACTCTACTTGTCGGTTAGATTGCCCTGTAGCCGGAGTCAAATACAATTTGATAGCAACGATACCGAGACGAAATCCGATGGCTGGCTATTCTGATACGTTCGACATGCAAGTAAAAGTCGAGCGCTACGGACATCTACGGATGATTCGTTCACACATGTTCCTGTCTATGCGAGCAAACGAGACATACTAATATCGAATTCGACATTAACATGTCGAACGCTGTGAGGATTATGCCCTCCTGGTAAGCAGATGGAATTGACGCCACGTATTGGCGGTCCGAAAAGGAACATATACCAATGGTTCATGAAGGTGAAGAGTGAGCGAAATCCGATAGTTCGCGAATCACGCCGCCTACCGTGAATATTTTACATATAGCGAGTTTCGTTCGTGTAGGCTTTGTCGAGTTTTAGCTGAGCACGCTTCGTCACTTTTCATTTCTTCTTTATAAGTTATAAAACGATTTTGAAGGAATATTTGATACGAATGTAGAATAAATCCAAAAAGGTTAAAAATATAAAACTGATGATTTCTGTGAATAAATCATAATATTGACTAATTCTAAATAAGAAAATTGCGTTTGGGTTCAATTGGTCCATTTCCCATTAGGTCTATTATATTTCCCAAATCCCAAAAACCGGAATTTAGTCACTTAATATAATTTCTGAATTACGTGAAAAGGATGGCGAAACGGTGGGTGACAGCACGCGGATTGTGTGGAAGGAATTGTTTGATGGAAGGTTTGGTGCAAATCTGTGCTCAGAGATACTAGGCGTTCATAAAACAGAAAGACATTACACAATGTGTATGTAATGTTAGTTGAGGCATATAGCTCATACTCCAGAACCGAACTCTTCCATCATACATGCGTGGGTATAACTAGCCCACTATGAGAATAATTTATCTTGACCACTAGCCAAGACGAGGGTGTATGATACGGTTAAATTATCCTCAAACTCATCATGAACAACAAGGTACAAGACCTTGACAGATGATTTATGTTTTCTTGGCTAATTTGTAGTAATTATAAGGTGATAATTATCTAGAAGTATCCCATATGTATTAAAACGAACTATGTGTAAGAACTTATGTATATCAAAATAATTTATATTCATAGCCAAAGATGTATCTATCGTCGGATGTTTGATGTTATTACAGTCTCTTCCAAATAATTGACATAATTACATTGTAAATGATGAAATCGACATACCACAGTATGATTTTCCAAGCTGGTTGTACTGTTAATTTTTATGCTAATGGCTTTTTCATAGTTACATACCTACCTACTGTCTTCACTGCAGCACAAAGAATAGGTACAGTATGAAGATTATGTTTAAGGAAATCCAGTTATAATGTAGCACTTGCTTGACAAAGTGCAAATGCAGTGTAGTAAAAATTGGTCAGATGCTGTAATAAGCTCCTTACACACATTTGTCCAAATTTTTTGGCACTTCGTTAAAGGTCAACAGAGTAAAACTACTACATTCAGTAAAATCGCAAATCTCAAAATCATGCAATGCTTACACTGTAGACATCATTCGTATAAAATATGCATAATTTTGCGAAACTTTTGTACCAATGGCCAATTGGTGTTGCGCAACAAAGACAGCAACACAACAGCCGATATTCAGGTGTGTGTACCGGTCGCAACGGGCTGTAGGTCAATGCCGTTCTCTGATCTTAAAGGGATCGAGGCGTGTTTTATTAACATTCACCTGGGATTGAAAGGGGAGGGCGTTGAACTCAAAAATGGGGCTGAGATGACACAAGACAAGTCTATAAGATATACAAGAAAAAACGGTATAAAAGTTTCCTATATCCTACTGGAAGATTGGAGCGACATTGTAGTCACAGAATCAATTTAGAGACAATATTCCAGATCCAATAATGATGACAAAATTTATGTAGATGGGTACTTACTTAGCAAGATACGACATTCAATAATGAACCTAATATAGGTGACCTAAGTACAACTAGGTACGGCTCAGATTACAGCAAAAGGGGTTATCCGAAAATTAACGGTGTCTGAGTTATTTAGCTGTTTGGAAATTTTTGAAAAATCGCTACTTGTGCTTCGTTTTTTTACCCCATGGCCACAGGGGAATTTTACAGACTTTTTTCCGTACAAGGTAAGTACTTGAATACACGCCTCATGGAACCCATTTAAAAAAAAATTTGCTACGTAATCTATAAATAGACATCACATAACCATCACCTAAGTACTATAAAAGTGCACCATACTGCCAACAATGAGCGATTACCACACGGTTGTTTTGTGAAAGATGAGGGATTTGATGTAACGGAACGAATGTAACACTTATTACACGCATTAGTTCTTGATTACGAGTGCGCTACTTACTTACCGGACTAGTTATACAGGAACTGGCATCTAGGGCAGCGTTAGTTGCCCATTACTTTCCTTGGTTTTCGTTAGCACAGTTCTTAGGTTCTCATAAATTAATCTTATTATCGTAATGACAGAAGTTTGCAGTACATAAAACCTTCCCTTTTGTGAAAAAAATAATTACAAAAATTTAACCAGTAGCATTCTTATGCCAATTCAGTGCCAATTATGTGTATGTCATGACTTTAACAAATTACATGCATATACTTTTGGGAAATGGACATTTTGCACCAAAATTATTTTAGCAACTATTTGCAATTATTATTTTTATTTTTTATTAAATAAGGAGAGCAGACGAGCAAACGGGCCACCTGATGGTAGGTGGTCACCGTCGCCCATAGACATGTCACCTCACTGTATTAATATTAGAGGGGTTTTGATGCGCTGCTAACCTTGAGGACTAAGATGGATTGCCTCAAAAATCTTAAAAAAATATCTAAAAAGATGAGTTTCAAGTAGAGTTCATGTTCTTCCTGTGTAAGATCGAAAGTCCTGCCTAACGTCATTCATTATGTCAGTCGTTAATTCTATTTACGGCTCGCTGGCTCTGGTGTATAAAGTAATATTATAATGTGTTCCTGGTCCTAAAAGCAGTTTTATGTGGGTTTTTATCGTATTTCTAGAAGCAGCCATACAAACAATTAAACTTATTTTTACACAATTCTAAAATGTTCCTTACCTATTTACTTATTTAATCAAGTGTGGATTCTGGATGAACCGAAATCGTGGAATGGAATTACTAAAGTCGGAACCAATGGAACTTGTTCATAATGTAACAACAAACCATCATACTGGCGTGTAATGGTTTGATGAATTATCCATGTTTTATTAATATTTCATCGTATAATGTAGTTTAGGATACAAAAAAAAGTTAATTCCACGTGAATTAGACTATGGTTGATCGTCTAATGTGATAAATCAAGGATAGTTTTGTTTACATTATGAACAAGTTCCATTGGTTCCGACTTTAAGTACTACTAATACTTAACTTACTAACTTCATGACCTAAATTTTTCATTTGTAGTTAATAACACTAGCCCGTGACCGTTTTGTATGGTCTACAATTTTGTTTATCGTTTTGGCTAAAAACAAACTTTACATGTATGTATTTGACTCTAAGGATTAGTTCTGCAAAATTTGAAGAATTTCTGTTAAGTTTGAAGAGTGTTAAAGGTATTAAAGTCAGAAGACGATCTAATTAAGTACTAGATGTTTTCTGGTCTAATTGTTGAACCTAATATGTATCGTTCAACATGGGTATATTTTTATGAACTACTATCATAAAAGAAAATAAATTACTTCAACAATGACTGTGTTCCGCTAACCGTCTTCAATATTGACTTAAGCAATGCAAAGTTAAGTTTTATTTACATTATTGGCAATTGCTGCTCCCCTCCTTGCGGCGACTGCGGCACATGGCGACGGCAGCGCGGGGTTAGTATCAAACCTGCACCTCGGGCTGCCTGCTCGGGGCACAAACCTCAGGTTCTCGGACCGTCGAACGAACAAAACATGCAGTTTAAATTATTTATAGTGACGTGTGTTTTACACTACAGTTACACCACCGCCGAGTATTTTAAGACGAAGCGTAAGTATTTTTGGAGCTTTTTGATTGTGACCTACATAGGGAGCGTTTTGGAGATAAACAACCGATCATGCAGACGGATCATGTCATGTCTCGCAGATTTGCCGTCGGTTTCGCAAACAGCAGCTGTTACATAAAATTTTATTTATAGCTGCTTATAAGTCTGCACCGTACCGTACTATCATAGCATTTTCGATATGATAGAGTTAGATGATGTATCGGGGTAATTTTTGGGTAATTTTATTTAATTTCAATTGATGTGACTAAACCGTCGATACGTCATAACTAGGTATTTATTCTTTTTGATTGGACTACTTTTATGTTTAAATAGTTATTTGACTTCATTATTCCTTATGATCATCAAATATTACAATATTAATTAACTAGCACCTTATTATTTTAATAACAATGTACAACATATTCCTTGGACTAAATGAGCACTTGCAGAATTTGCGGTCAATGTCAAGGTTCATTATCTAAGCCAGTACGGACGACATTGTTCAGTACATAATGGATTCTTGAATGAGTGATTGAATATGAATAGGAATTCTGTACCTCTATTTGTCAAGTCCTGAGTTTTTTTCTAATTTTCCTTTCAGCTAATTTCGTGAAAACATGTTTGAAGAGCGATCCCGATTTCGATGATTGCTCGCGGGAAGCTGTACAGCAGCTATTTGATGCCTTGGGTCCAGGTAAAAAGGATTTTTCTAATTGTACTACTTAATTAAAAAATATATATTTTCAAATGAATTTATTTAATTGTACGGTACGATAGTTTTGTATCTTCAACGTCGATTAATAGGAAACATATCGATGTTGCTACTGAGCAAAGACTGTTTTCCACTATTGACGGAATGGATTTTATGCTAAATTATACGTATTTATGCATACAAAATAATGTGGCCAACAACCAGTCAGCTGCGTAAGTACCAGCGCGGTGGTTGAGCGCCTGGTTTGTTGCACAACTTAAATACACTGTGCAAGTGGGCCTTACCTGGCCTTACTCTTTCGCCCGCTGCCCTCCTGTTCACTGATTCCCTCATTTGTATTATTTACTTTTATTTTCGGTGAATTTCCTAATAACACTTTTGTTTTCTACACATGAAAGAATTGTTTCTGGATGGAAGTAGGTCTAAGCTTTGAAGTTACCTAAATTCCGATCCATCAATGTTTTACCTAGATGCCATAGCATGACTGTGGGCTTGTAGGTTCACAAGCCACTAGGCTAGTCACACAGCCTCAATTACGAAACGTGTACATAACTCGCGGTAAGCGAAAGCGCTATTTCTTCACCATGCTCATGCGACGACTTGTTTCGTATCAAGTGTGTGATTCATATATGATCTTTTACAAATTCAATCCTAAATATATTATGAAGTTTTAATTTTTCCAGGTTAAAATCACAAAATCGTAATATTTTCTGTTTATTTATTCATCCCAACCGAATCCAATTTTTAATGATTTATGACACAAGAACTCATTGGTATTATAAAGAATAGTAATTTTAGGAACTCAGACCACATCTTTATGGTCTGAGTTACTAAAATTACCTTTTATAAGAGTATCTACAGAGCTTAAAATATTATGAGTGTTTTTTTGTGTGCATAATGTTGGCTCTACAATCTACAAACTAAAATGTCAATAATTTCAGGACTTCCACAAATCGGTATACCTCCTCTAGATCCACTGAACATTCCACAAATAAGGATTTTGCAAGGTGACGGTCCCGTGAATGTGAACGCAGCACTAGATGACGTTGTGGTGACGGGGTTCGGCCATACAGAAGTGCTGGAGAGCCAGTAAGTCACTGCTTCAGTTTTATATCACCCTGGTACTTCAGCCGACTATTTCATCGACTGAGTTGAAAAACAAACTAACTGACAAATCCGTCGGCTGAACAAAGAAGATTGAATATTGTCTATTCAATTCAAGTCTAACGTTAATTCTAAATTTCCAATTTAACTTTGTTGCAGTTTAAAAAACCTACCAGAGCACACAAATTTTCATAATTGAAATAATACATATTTTGATTGATAGAGTCGAAAATCTTGGCTCTACCACAGCTCTTCTTGTAAATTCATGATCTACTGAAGTTTTTTGAAATCTAGCTTGTAATAATTTTTCAAATTTGGTTTCAGAGTGGATGGCAAAACGTATGACTTCTATACGAGAGTTCGTGTTCCAAAGATAAGAATAGAGGGCACCTATGACCTTAGAGGAAAAATTCTATTGATTCCTTTGGTTGGCCGTGGCATTTGCTGGTTTGAGCCAAGTGAGTAAGATTTTGGTTTTAACTTTTATTAAGTAGGTAAGTGATATTCTTTCAATGCCCAGCAATGGGACAATCATGGATAGGTTCGTATGAATCTTAAAACCAGTCGATAACATAACAAACATTCTTTTCTAATTCTTTTTATTTTGATCCTGTATCTTTAAAGGCTCCTTGCCTTTAAGAGTTACCAGTGCAATATGGTTTCAAAACCTCGTGAAGCAAAGAAAAGGGTAAACAATAGTTACATAACTGCAAAATATTGCAAAGAGTTACTTGAGTATTGGAATTGAGTAAATCCGATGCAACAGCTTTATTTTTTTGGTCATTGGTAGTTGAACTAATCTGTATTGACGTAATTTTCTTGGTCATCGTTAATGGGTTTGGCTCAGTATTGTCTTACGTGTCTCTAAATGAGTAGGTTTAGGGTGTAGGAGTAACTATCCGCCCTCCAGACACATCACTAATGGCTATTTGTGAACCTTGGAATTGTTGCTCTGGTCACATTGCCAGAGAAATGACCGTAAGCTATTCTGGGCTCAAGATCAAGATTACCTATGTCCCCTTCTCTGATATTTACCAGGTGGTTTCTCTCGTATACCGGGGTCAGGGTTGGTAATAAAATACATAAATATCAGAATGTTTACCTTTATTACGCCAATGATAATACAGTACTACGTAAATACTCTTTCCTCTATGCTAATTCAGATCATAGGTGCCTACTCGTAGGCCTTTGAGAAAGTTACGAACCTTGATTCCGGAATAATAATTTATTTTTCTGTATAATAGGAAACTTATTTCTTGTTTACAGCTAACATGACAATCGACATAGTGAGCGATGTAAAACTCTATGATAGAGATGGATTTACATTTTTCAACGTGACTAGCGCTCATGTGAAGTACAACATTGGTGGTTTAAAATTACGCATGAACAATTTATTCGATGGAATAAAATCCTTGGGTAAGTTTTGTTTGTGTAAAAAGTCCTTATGAACTTGAGGTGTGTTTGAGACGGATCAAGTACACGGGCGCCATCTGTATTCCTTTGTGATAAACTCATCATCATAATACAGCGACATCTGATGTCGAGTAGCCGAAGTAGTTTTGGACGACACATATAGATGGCGCTGCAAAATTACCAGAAGAAGCTCTATCGTTCCATGTTCTCCTAGTACTGCTAAGTCGCAAATTGCAACGTTGACGCTGTTGAGGTGGCGTGCCTCATGTTGCCAATTTTATTCAACAAGTTTTTTGCGGAACATGGCTGGCAACGGCACCGACACAAATACAATTGTTTTGATGGAGACGCGAGATTTGAAGTAGAATTATAATCTCATGCTGTTGTTATTATAACATGATAATGATAACCGTCTAGGTCCTCGGGGATTATGGACGTGAGAGTTATGTTAATGCTATACCTATTATTATTTTGAATCATCTTTATTTACAATTCACCTACGGCACCCTACGAAAACGGTAGAGAATAGAAAAGTTATTCACCTCTACAACTGCGATAAAGAACACAAGCATTGATGAAAATGAATTTAAATTAGAGAGGTAGAAACATCCTAAACTAGAGCTCTTAAATTGCATATTAGTAAAATTAAAGCTAATTTTTATAATCTCATGCTACCTACCATGTCCTTAAAATTTAAAAGCAAAATTAATATGTTTATTTGAGTTTAATTAATTCACTGTTTGTTTTAATTTCAGAGGACACCACCAATGCATACTTGAACGAGAACTGGAGGCCTGTTTCGGAATCTTTAAGGCCGATATTGTCGAAAACTATAGAAGACATCCTACTCAAATTTATGCAGCAACTATTCCATAACTTACCAGGGAACTTCATGATAGGAGACTTAAAAAATAATTCACTTAGCAAAAAATCTGACAAAACTGAAAAGAAAGTTTGATAACAATAATTACTTATATAATTATGTAGGTATGAGATGTTCATCACATTGATGTAATTTATTTTGAAAACTACCAACAAACTATTTTTTATTCTTGAAAATAATTCTGTATACTTTACTTTCCAAAGTTTTGTATTTAAAATTAAATTATTTGAGATAAAGTTTCACAAAATCGAAAGTCGACAGATGAAAATTCGATACCAAAATAATATTGATGTGTATAGGTGATTTTTTTAAGATCTACAAGTAAGTACCTATACCTACGTGTAGTTATATTAATTTAAGTGTTACTTAATTGTGATTAAATTTGTGACGATGTATTAATCGTTCAATTGTAAATAAATATTTTTTTTAAATCTTTTAGCTATACCTAATGCGTAACGTACCTACCTGTTTAGAAGAAAATCCGGAAATTAAGTATATTCGACTGAATTATAAATTAAATTATGATTAATTACATTATCTATTAGATTATAATTACGTTACAAATTATTAAAAAAACTTTATTATGTGGTTTTTTATTTTATTTGTGTACGGGTAAAAGCCATTCTTACGTAATATTTTATACTACGAGTCGAAATTCGCCTGGGAGCGCGCGATTAGTTTTTTAACTTTAACATTGTATTAAATCTTACCTTTAATTATAATACGCATTTTCCAAAGACTAACGTGTTTTAGTGTAACTGAACCTTTTCTAACGACATTTAACTATTTAACGCTTATTAGGAAAACTCTAGGTAAAATCTTACGTAAGAAGGGGGAGGGGGGTCCGAGAAATCTTGTGTTCTTACAAGGTGTTGGGGGGGGGGGAATCAAAATGGCCAAAAACGTCCTTAATTAATAAACGGGTGATCAAAAAGTGAATAGTCTATACGCTAATGATGCTGTATTAATAGCATAGTCAGAGAGTGAACTACAAGGATTAGGCACGAATATGAAAGAAGGATGCGAGAAGAAAGGTGCACCTGAATGTAGGTAAAACTGAGGTTCTGGTATACGAAAGAGACGAACAAATATACTATACGAGTAAATGGTAAATGTCTAGAACAAGTAAAATAAATCGTATAAACCTAGGAAGTATGTTTACCCGAGATGGAATATTAGATATGGATGTAGAAAGACGGATAGCAGCCGGAAACAGAGTCAATGGTGCCCTGTCCGCGTTGACACAAAACCTTAATGTGTCGAAAAAGACACGACAGGCGGTGCACAACGCGGTGTTGGTGCCGACTCTACTGTACGGCAATGAGGTTATGCCCGAAAACCTATGAAAGTAAGGTGAATGCAGTGGAAATACGATCTCTGCATAAATTGTAGGTGTACATAACCATGGCTGACCAAATACGCAACGAAGAGATACATAGAATGGCTGGTCTGATACATTCAGTCATCGATAAGATGAAAAAAGGCATGCTCCGTTGGTTCGGGCATGGTAGAAAGAATGAGTGATTAACGAATAAAAAGGTCAGCCTAGGTAGCCTTGTTTCGTCGGAAACAAGGAGTAGCCGGGGTCGTCCTAGAGTGTCCTAGACTGACATTTAAAGATCAGATTAACAGAGTGTTCTTAGATTTTAATATACAGAGCAGACGACCCCAACGGCGAGCATGCGTGAAACGACGAATGACTGTCGAGGAAGCAAGAGAGGCGTGCCAAGACAGAGATTCGTGGCGCTCTGTTCTCTCTGCCTACCCCGCAAGGGACATAGCATGATGGTATATATGAATGTTTTTATTATCCATAAATACTCGTATGTTATTTATTTCATGATAAAACTTAAATAATATACTGTTTCACGGGTTTTTATTGTATTTTATTAATTACGACCGGTTTCGTTTACACATCTTCAGGTATTTACTCGTATTTATTCATTTATGTTATTTATTTATTTGCTCAAAGATACACAATCTTAAGATCTATCTTTATTCTGTGGTACAAATCAGTAATTAAAGAGTTTGCTAGATTGCTTCAATAATTTTTAATTTAAATAATTGATAACATCAGTGTTAATATGATAAGAATAAGATGACAACTTAAGTGTAACCCGTAGATAAAAAAAACAATGATAAGCACAGGATTATGGCATTGAAAGCTTGCCAAAAAGTGAGTTTTACGGTACGTGTTTATGCTTTGTTATTTTCAGGTGAGCCAAGGCTTCAGGTAGGTCATATTAGTCATCGATGGTTTTAGACTTGACTAAGTTTTTGTAACCTTAGCAAATGTGATTGTGGCATAGTTTTGAAATCCACCCCTATGTAGATTGCCCTAGATGAGTTTTATAACGAAACCGCGTCTGCCAGTTCGCGCATGCGATTTGTGAATTTTCTCATACTGGCACTGGTTGAAATGTCAAATGTATGAAAGTAAGTGACCTATGGATCAACTCCGTGCTTCGCTGTCACGTCATTGTTCTAGAGGAGAGGGCGCACTTTGATTTCGAATAAAGTCTATAATGTCAGTGAAGATGCTGATAGTTTCCAAAATGTGAAGTGATATTTTGATTTTATTTTCTTTAAACATAGAAGGGACCTTGTTGAATGATATTGATAACTCTATACTTACATAATTCAATAACTAACTAATAAGTTTGAACTTATAAATCACAATTTATTTCAAATATAATTTCCTATTTTTCTCAAGTATTCTTGTCCCAAAAAATTAATTAAGGACTAACCTGCCAAATTGGACGTCCAGGCATTTTGAAGGATAAGTGTTTTCCAAAAAAACACCACACAGGTACACAATTACACTATCGCACTAATTTAGCGCGGCTGCCACTAGATGGCTCTCTCACCAACGTTGGGAACAAAATAAGCGATACTGGGTCAAATAACGAGTTTTATACACACGGCAAAGCGCTTGGAGTAAATACCGGCGCGAACGGACATGAGGCAGGAACGCGCAACGATCGACGGAAATATCCCTTACGTAGTCACTAACGATCGCCGAGATGTTTTCACTATGGGAATAAACACCTTCTGTAAAATTTGGCACATAGTTTTTGGAAGTTATTCATTCGTGGAAGTTTATACCTAGGTAATTTATAAATGACAAAAAATTTAATTTATCTTCTCTTAGACAAGATATCATCTACACTAAAGATATTTGTTGGGAACAGTATCTTTTAATGAATTTTGAAAACAATCCTTTTCTAAGACTGAAGACTGATCGTCAGGATTATATATTTTAATGTCAAAATATTAAATTCTTATTAGTATTCTATATTCCCTAAGCCATGATAAATTAGAAAATACTTATTTCTGGTCTTACATGCCGGGAATCTCTGTGCAAAATTACAGCTTGTATATAATTAGGTATATCATTGATTAAAATCGTTAGTATTCTATATTCCCTAAGCCATGATAAATTAGAAAATACTTATTTCTTGTCTTATATTCCGGGAATCTCTGTACAAAATTACAGCTAATCAATGAATAAGATTTTACAGTAAGTATATAATTAGATATATCATTGATTAAAATCGTTAGTATTCTATATTCCCTAAGCCATGATAAATTACAAAATACTTACTTCTGGTCTTACATGCCGGGAATCTCTGTGCAAAATTACAGCTTGTATATAATTAGGTATATCATTGATTAAAATCGTTAGTATTCTATATTCCCTAAGCCATGATAAATTAGAAAATACTTATTTCTTGTCTTATATTCCGGGAATCTCTGTACAAAATTACAGCTAATCAATGAATAAGATTTTACAGTAAGTATATAATTAGATATATCATTGATTAAAATCGTTAGTATTCTATATTCCCTAAACCATGATAAATTAGAAAATACTTATTTCTTGTCTTACATTCCGGGAATCTCTGTGCAAAATTACAGCTTATCTTATCAATGAATAAGATTTAACAGTAAGTATATAATTAGGTTTATTGAATAAAATATGTAATACAAACATAGATCTGTATTTTATTTATTCATCAGGGATCACCCTGAGCATCAGCTCCAATTCTGATTTACATCGTTTTATTTATAGAGAAAGAACCAGATTCCATACGAAACTGGGGCGAGGTTGCTTAATTTTCACTCATACTGAAATCAAAGCAATCGGAGTATCTTTCGTGAAGTTATAGTACTTACGAGTTTCATTTTACAGAATGTTTTTAATATAAGTATTTTTTTATTATAATAATTTTATTATTAGAAATGAATATAGGTACTTATAGAATAGTTAATTCCTAATCTGAGTTCTTCAATCGAATCGAAGTCATCTTTTCGGACCTATGCGGGAGCTTTGGTCCTCTTCCCTACCGTGGATTGGAACAAAGAACCACAGAAATCGGCCTAGTAGCGCCCTAATGGTAATGTGAGCTGAGTACTGTGACAGCGAGCAGCTGGGTTTGGTGAAACGCATGTATAGTTCTATACATTTGACACGCTCACAACGCATGCGCCAACTGACAGACGCCGTTTCCTTGCAAAACTTATCTAGCGAGCAATGTAACATTTCAAAATCTTTGCCAACAACATACAGAGTGGTTAAAATGATACACAATAATTGCATAAAAGTGCATTATACCACTCTAAAACTCTGCAATCCTTGTCCGTCGAGTTCCTGGTAAGATGAGACATGCAAGGAATCAAAATAGTTCATTTCAGAAATGACTAAATTAGATTGAATTTTAAGACGTGTCTTTTTAATAATTTTGTATCGGAAAGGGGTTCCCATTGGCTCAGGGCTAGTCAATGTAGATTATAGTATCACAGTGATATTGCTTTGTTGTCTTGTATAAATGGTAAGTATATCAATGTGTTTACTGTTACTATCTTTAACATTCGCCAAATTTTAATAATTGTGGATAACGTCAACCACGAATAAGTATAATTATTATTTCACAAACGTTTCTTATTTGTTGGCGGTGTGAGTTTTAGTTCGGAAACATATTTTGTTAAGAATAAAAGTAACTAACAACATCACGTGAGAAGGTATATCTATTTCGTCTAAAAGGATTGCGCTCTCATACGCTCATGCTATGTCGATGTGTCATGCATGCCATGCATATCATTCAGTGTTAATCTTGTTCTATTTTAAACATTTGTTTCGTTATACACAATATTATAATGTAAATGATGCGAAATAAATGCGTGAATGGATGAATGAAATGAGACACAAAATCACCACTGCCGAAGGCCGGGCCACTGACCGACTGTCGAGCAATGACCCAGAGAAGGGTGCTCGAAGGGGATAGGGCCTCTTTGATGTCGGTCACAAAAGGAACGATCACCAGAGTGCCATAAATACAAGGAGGTTGAGCTGCATACATGCACTTTGCACCGAATGCATCTGACGTCATCCACCGCTGCATTGTTTGCGATTGCACTTTTCATGTTTGCATTATGTTATCAGTCATTATGCGTTTGTATAGTCGACTACTGAATGAATGAATACTCTTTATTGCACAAAATTAGTGTGATACAATGCATACAAAACGATTAATACAATCTAGGCGGTCTTATCGCTAAAAGCGATCTCTTCCAGACAACCTGCTTCATTACAGCTCCAGTACTTATATACTGGTGTAATAGATAGCAAGATTCTCGGTCTTTCAAAGAAATCTTATCAAAAAGGTAAAAAAAAATATACAAAAAAGTACAAAATTATTATTACCAAAACTAATTTCCAGTTTGATAAAGCTGTGTTTGTTGATCGTGTTATAGTTCGTACTTAAACAATTCTCGCTACTGTTCACCGATGACGATTTCAACCTCAGACGCGGTCTCAGGTCGCGTTCTTCTCACCCTTTCAAATCTTCGACTCCATTAGAAAAGAAAATTAAATTAGTTGCGAACAAGGCCATCACCAGACACCCGTCGCGACATCACCTCGCTGCGAGTGGAACTTAGATGCCTCGGTGAGGTCACCAAGATGTATAGGCCTGTTCCTTATTAACTCCCGACCGATCGAGGGACGGCGTGTTATAAGTTTGACACGATTGTCTGTCGATGTGTTTGTTTGTTTGTGTATTTGTCTGTGGCGTTATAACTTGACAACGGTTGATCCGATTTAGACCCGGTTTTTTAAATTTTAAAAGAGATTTTTATCGAGAGTGTCCTTAGCTAAGTCTGATAAAAATGTAACCAGCGGTTTCGAAGATCTTGGAGTATATTTGATGTCAGATGGAATCACTGGATCGGTAACAGCTAATATTATATGCACGGAAATCGACATCCTTTATTAACATGAGCGACCCGTCTCCACAAATGTTGAGCCAGAACCGCACCTGTTCAACCTGTTCTAAAACTTTTCTCTAATTTAAGGGATAGAAAGTAGGCACCTTTAAACAAGAAAGTAGGCACTTTGATAGCCTTTGCGGCCTTAAGATTGAAATGTAGAAAAACAATTCTGCAATTTTGTAATAAAAGAAACATAAGTAAACGTCTACCTAATTGTTTATTTATCTGGATGGCTCAGATTGTCGTTTTACATATGTTTCACATATATTATCCACCCACCCTCCGATGTTATGCACGAAAAATAACATCTCTTTGTGTCGTCATCCAGAACGTTCGTTTAGTCAATATTCTGAAATAGGTCGTACTTCGTGAGCGGTTCAAGGTGGCTAGTGTCAGGAATAGCGTTGTGAGTAAACTGTTTAAAAATAACATCGTCGTCCGTTACTGGTCTCTCCGCCATCTTTCATCAGTCTGGTCCTCGTCAGTGGAGACAACCACGCACTACGACGTACATACTACCTATACAGAATGTCAAGATAACACGCATCATTTGTAACAGTGAAATGAATGTACTTATGAAAAAGTATTACAAAAAATACATAAATGGGAGAACGTAACACTTTAAAGGAACTGAACTGATCTGATGGATAAAATTCTCAAGCTTTTATTGGTCAAATATAAGTACAATTAAAAAACTTACAATACCTCTAAATTAAAAATTTAACTAACCCCCGACGACGTACCATTGTGGAGATCCCCCTATTTTTTATTGGTCATCATCAAGGTCTTCAAAGTTCCAGATGTAGGAACGGCATCATGGTCGTAAACATTTGAGCTCAACCTCGAACCACCTAACAGTTACCGTTCCAGAGATCCCACCATACTCATTATCCCAAGATATCCAAGATCTTAGAACTACTGATCCAGTTTTCATATAACATTGCTAAGACTACTCAAGGCGAGGGGACGCTCCGGGCTTCGCCCTATGCGAATGCCATGACTGTCTTAAAATCCATCTCTCTACAAATCTTTTATTTTTGGCCGCCATCTATTTTTTTCTCTTGAAATGTCTCAGGATTCTCTACAACTTTAGTTCGAGAACCCATCTAACTATTATGATTACGGCAGGCTTATAATCTTCAAATTCTTCAAGTTTCATACTGTGAAATTGAAATTCGTTTACTTTTCCTGGTCATCATCAGATCCTTAAGAAATCAGACGTCAGAAACGCTCCATGAACCTGAATATTTGAGCTCAAATTCGAACCATCTAGCTATTACAGTTCCAGAGACCCCATCTGACATCTAAGATACTCCATGATCTTGGAAATCACTGATCCAATTTTTATCAGACCTAGCTAAGAACACTCTCGACAAAATTCTCTATTAAATTTAAAAAAACCGGGTCCAAATCGGACCATCCGTTCTCAAGTTATGATGCCACATACAAACACACAAACAAACAAACAAACACACCGACAGACAATCGTGTCAAACTTATAACACGCCCTCCCTCGATCGGTCGGGGGTTAATAAGGAACAGGCCTATAGGTACCCATCCTGGTGACCTCACCCAGGCTAAGTTCTAAGTTCGATTCGCAGCGAGGTGATGTCGCGACGGGTGCCTGGTGACGGCCTTGTTCGCAATCCAAATCAGACCATCCGTTGTTATGATGCCACAGACAAACAGACTGACAGACAAACGTGTCAAACTTATAACAAGCCCTCCTTCGATCGGTCGGGGGGGTTAATAAAATGAAACAATCTCACAAGCTATTGTAATAGCTTGTAGCTTTAGTCGAAAAGTCACCTGGAGGAAAGTGCCCATCACGCTGGCTGCTTTCCAATCCCACGTTGGAAAGCCAGCGATATGTGCTGCACCAGGTACGATTCGGCGCGGGAATCAACCTTTCGCCATCCCAACTCCTGCAGAGAATCTGATGGATTACATTGCTTGACAGACCGATTTAAGTATGAAAGAAATGTCTAAATATTCCGATTTTTTATTCGGTGAGGCGATAGTCGTTTGTTGCTATTTTTATTTTCACATTTACCTGGTGCATTGTTTTATTACATACAGTCCTGTCTTTTCGTAAAATGAGGGCGGTGTCCTGCATGCAACTTGCAAAGTACGAGTAAAATGGCAGCACCGTTGATTATTAATTCTCGTCATAGCCGTTTCATAGACTCTGTTTATTAAAAGTAGGAGTATTCCTGCAATGGAACATGGCGCTTATAAAGGTATGGTATATCGGTATTGATATTCACATTTCACATCACAGCTGTAAAAACGTTGTTAAGTTTAGAACAACCAACATCAACTTAATTTCAGAAAAAACTTCTGCCAAAGAAACAAAGCCTAAGTAAACAAATGAATTTCCCCCAAATACTATTGAAATATATACTCAATGAAAACGTTCGAAGTTTAAATTCTACAGAAGCTCGTTTTTTCTTCGAAGCCGCGGCACGCAATAATGGCCAGTAAAGTGGGCGCTAGAATGGAACGTTTGGAACGTGGGCGTCCGACGGTGGAGAATCTGGAACAGCCAGTTACGATCGCCAAGTACTAAGGTAGCATAACAAAGTTGGAGTGTCATTATTTATTAAAAAGGATATTAATAACATCTAGTGACGGGTAGTCGAATTATTGTAACAACGAACGCTTTTGTTCTAGAGGTAAAAGTGGTTTTTCTGAATAGTAACAGATGTCGCTGCTTGTTTTAAAAAAAAATGTATTTTCTTATATTAGAAATTGTTTTTTCTGGAGTGGCGTTAGTTTGACACTAGGGGTACGTAAAGTTTTCAGCAGATTTATTTTGGGTCGGGCGCTAATTACCTAATCTGTATAACATAATCCCCAAAAAACATTTCATGTAAAAAGAAGCCAAGTCTCATGTATCTTTTAGTCGGAAAAGGAATGAGATTCATTGTAGAGCCAAGTCCAATGCTCTTACTAATTACCTCTATTACTTTTATTAACAAGTCGCTTCATCTTACGTTTAAGAACATTCCGTGACTTAGCAATTTTGCGACAAGCCAGAGCGATTGTAGTAGAAAATACAGATTGCGCGCCTTCAGGAAATATAGGTAGCTCGGCAATTTACAGATTACAAAATAAAACAAAATTGCAGAAGTAATATTGTAATAATTATATTTTCTACTAAATAATGAGATGCAATATTTACATGAATAAAAGTTATAGCATATAATTTTATCAAGAGAACACTAGTCGTGCAATTTCAGCACTTTGTGCATTTTAAGCAATTGAATAAAATATACAAAATACTTGGTTTTGTTCGATATTGCACATTCATGAAAGTATAACTTTCAATTTATTATAATTAAGTTAACTAAATAAATTATAATCTTATGCTAAATGGTGCTAAATGAAGCTTATTGCTTGGAACACGTATTGGGACTATTTACAATGTTTAGAAAAAAAAAGAAAGAAATTCTTTCTTTCTATTTACAATGTTTAATAAGTAAGTACCTAATATTAAAACGAGATGATTAATCTGCAATGCTACGATGATATTTACATAGGTGTTTTCATGACATAAATTTACATAGGTGTTTTCATGACATGAATATTTATACGCAAAAAATTGAATTCTTTTGTTGAAGTAATGGTCAATATTGTGCGATCCCCAGCAATACTAGTGATATTTCGAGGGCGAAATAAACAAAAGGTAACGAGAGAATGTCCAGGGCAGGCAATAAATACCAATGAAAAACCAACTCACCAGAGCGTCTCAGCCTGAGATCACAGTCGGTGCTGATTATGTCCAAAAATCTGGCAGTTTTTAGAGTCACCGAAGCACCAGCACTGTATTTGCATTGCGAGGAGTCCATGGAGGTGATAGATCACACGCGATGAAGAAATTCGGTGACGCGCGCGCAAAACGATGCTGTCTCAAGGGCTGTATTTCCGAGACTGTGTCAGCGAGTGGCAATCAACGGTAAAAATTACCCTCACTGGACATTAATATTTGACAGAACGAAACAAAAACGAAAGTTAAAACTACCTACAATAACTGTCGCTAATGTAAACAAAACTTATGAACTAGGTATGCGTGGTATGATTGTACAGTATACTTCTAAAATAGCTTAGAAAGCGATAGATCCAATCGAGTTCAATACCACACTATGAGATATCACTGGAACCAATAATGATTGCAAGAAACGTCCTTAATGTTAAGGCCTCTTTAAGTTTCGTGTCATCTATGCCTAGAGCTATGGCGTAGAAAGGGTATATGGCATTGGTAATTTAATGAAAACTTAACTTTAAGGACGCTTCGTGCAACTGACCTGTATAGAACTAGTCTAACAACTAAGAACGCATAAAACTGAAAGTCTAAACCAGTTCATCATAACTCTCATTAAAACTCTGTTCCATAACATCACTGTCGAAATTAGATGTTGTCGTCTTCTTCTCACTCGTGTCCTTCTGCAGAAGTCTATCGCAGTAGTTTAGACGACCGTGCAGAACTTTATACACTCGAGTCATCGAAGCCACCTTCTCTTTGCAAGAAGGATCAGTTTCTATGGCGAAGAGGCGGGAGTCAAGGAGTTTTATAGCAGCAACGATGTAGTTTCTCAGAGTTTTCGTCTTGTGTTCGCTACTGATTCGCTCCAAAAACGCACAGATTTGTCTCTCGCTGCATAAAAGTACGTCCACATCGTAAGCCAAAGGCGAATGTTGCCTATGCAAATACGCTATCAGTCTCTTAGCGTATCGTCTGTAAGTTCGATAGGCTTTCCTCTTCCTCGAACCTAATGATCTGCCCATTGTCATAGATTTCTTCATGTCATCGATGACAGCTTTGTAACCAGCATCGATTTTGGAGTCGAAAATATCTGTTAGACGAGTTTCGACTGGTTGAAGATCGTATGGAGCAGGAGAAGGTGGTAGAGATGGTGACGACGGCGGTGGTGATGGTGGTAAAGGATTCGTGCGAGTGTTTTCTTCTTCGCTGGATTCGCTTGATACTCGGCATTCCGCTGGGCTTGATTCAGGAGCTGGGTATGGTTTAGGTCTCTGTCGCTGCCTTTGAACGCGGGCAGGTCTTGGAGCAGTTCTGGCGTTATATGCTGTGAGAACGTTGGCATCTTGCTCTGTAAGTGGTCGGGCGCGCTGCGTCGCTGCTATTGGTATTATCCTTATCTTGACTAGACCGTAACTTTGGTGTATCTTAGCTTTTATTCGTGGATCGTCGTAATCTGCTCCCCACAGATCTCGAATGGCTGATTCTTTGAGGTACCTTACTTGGCATAGTTCTCCGTTGAAGAACCGTTTTCTCTGTTGTTCGTTTAGGGTGTCCCTTTCTGCGCCGGTTAAGCCGTGTATCTTCGTCAGATGGTCGGGGAGTTTCCCGTAGGTGAAGCGTGCGCAGTTTTCGATGGGGCAAGGGATGTTCGCGTGGTTCTGTTTCTTAGTTCGGATGACGGCTGGCGGCCGCGTGCTCATGGTTGGCGGTTTTTGAATCTGGAACAATAAGATTTGAGGATTCGTTTTAAAAATATTCTAAACGGTTAAAATTTTTAGTTTAGTTACGTTGTGTTGTGTTAAATTGTGTTGAGTGGCGTAATTATTTCGGATCCTTGTATAGACAAGACACAACAAGGTAAATAAAAGAGATCATGATCAGGCATAGAGGCGTCGGCATTTCGGATGGTCGAGTAAAATTTACTTAATTTTTTAAAATTGTTTTGTTCTTTGATACCTACCTTACTTGGTTCGTAGACGCCCACGAACGTAGGTTGGTATCTAAACTACGGAGCGTCGGTGGTGTAGTGGCTTGGACTCTGACTGTGACTCTTTGTCTGTATCTTTTTTTGAAAGACTTACGTACAATTACCGACTGCTCTAACGTTGAAGAAAAACATCGCGAGGAAACCTTCACACTGAGATAACCTGTGTGCGAAATGGGGAAGGCAATGACAAACCACCTCATCAAATATGCCAAAAGTCCCCATGACTGTAATTCCATAGAATGATCACGACCGTCATCAATGAAGAGAGGAACACGTGTAAGAAGATGATCTTTTAGTACCATTTTTACGGTATGACTGTACAACGAATTAGATAACATATGAGTATTACCGCCGACCACATCAAAGTCAAAGCGCAATTGCAGCCAATAACCTTCCCCACCACATCCTCATCAATGAGCAATACGACTTAGAAGATCTAAACTACCTGGACATCGATTCCACTAAATACAACATAACTAAATAGAATCTAAACTGCATCGCTATGACGTGTTTCGTATGCTACTATCCACTAACTATCCAATTTCAGTTAAGTTCCGATCGAGTCAACGATCGATCGAACACTAACGTATTATACTACTAAAACGTTTAGTTTATACTGAATCGCAGTTGAACGGTAACAAAACGCTTCAACTGTTAAATATAATGATCGAACATAAGTTCCTCCCAAGGTACTTTTGCCCGATCGATAATCATAATCATAGTTTATTCATAAAATTAAATTCCATTTCATATATTATATGTTCTTAGTATAAATATTATTGTACAATGTATTAACATGTCAAATATTATAAAAGCAACCACATTTTTAATTTATTTTCAAAAAATAATTTATTTAATTGTGAATTTTATTGTAAATTTTAGGCCCTAAGGCGTACTTACATGGTTTTGGTAGATTTTTGAAATCGACATTGTTTTAGTTTTAATTCGGTTTGGTGTCCAAATAGAATTGGATGGAAAACTAAATTGAAATTGGATAGAAATAAAACTACAAACGTTGTAATTTAGGCGAATTGGGCCCCTGATCACATCTCCCAAGTATTCCTGTACTAAAGCTTTACCAAATTTTAAATTCTAGAGAACACAAGATAACAGAAGGCTGACTCTTCTTTGATAGAAGTCCATCACATTTCAGTGAAACGCAAATATTTTGGGAGTCCAGTTAATTTATTTAGCCGCTGTTTATCGGGGCGGCGTCCGTGTATAATAATTGTGTTTACGGAGCCCACCGGCTGTTTGCGGAGGGCCGGCCTCTTGTCCTCCGCTTAATTTATTGAAAACAATACTGGTAGCTTCTCGTACGGCGTCTGTGCTTCCTTAGGTCTCCATTACGAGTAATTGTTTTTACATGCAGGTATCTTACTTACCTATTTTACATACTTATATAAAATAATTAATAGAGGAATTTTGAATTCTGCCATAGAATATAATACTTAGATACTTATATTATGATACTGCGGTAGATGATATTGATGTAAGTTGTGTATAACCCACTTAAAAAGATTGATTCCTTAATTTACGGCGTGTAAGTATATCACAAATATGGGCGAATCGATGTTCTTTTTTTATAAACGGTTGTGGATGAGACTTGAAGAGGGCCCTTGCTTGCTTGTCATTCAACTTGTAATATTAAAATGAAATGCCAAGATAAAAATTCGTATCGTTCCATTCTCTCTATCTACCCTGCAAGGGAAATTTCCCTGAAGGGAAATATAAATAAATAAATTTAACGACAACACTACAACGGAGAGGTACAATGAATACTACAAAAAATTAAATTAAAAAATAACATACATATTTCCTAATACCGAGCCTACGATTAGCACCCACACTAGGTAATCGTGTGTCGTGGGCGCTGTGGTGGGGAGTGTGTGTTGTGGTTTGTACCTAAATGTACTGTAAGTAATGTGATTTGGCGAAGTAGAATTGTGTGAGTAATGTTGGTGTCTCTATTTGTAAAACTAAATGATTGAAAAATAATTAACAGATAAAGCTATGCGAATTAAAAAACTTAAAAAAGTAAATAAAGTCCGGTATTTCCGCTAAAAATACCTACCCCCATACCCAAACCATACCCAACCATAACAAGATGTACAATAACAAAGAGGTCTGGGAAGACAAATATAATATAAGTACCTACTGGAAAAGTATACTAATTTCACATATTTAATTAAATTATATTTGACTAAAAATAACTAAGTAGACCACACAAATACCAAAAACAGACATTATTTCTTTATGGTGAGAAGTTCTTCAGTTTCCTCGTAGGTTAGAGATAGAAGCCAATCAGTGATTTTAAACTTTGCTAGGCTAGTGCTATATTCTAACACGTTACTGGATTTAATTACCTTATTATAAACCTACCTATGTATAGGTATACAGAAAGCAAATAGAATGACAAAAGCAGTAAAAACTGTTCAGTCAGGTGCACGAAACGTTCTTAAAGTTAAGTTTTCATTAAAATACATGCTAGCTCTTCCTAGCTCTAGAAACTCTAGATACACGAGACTTAAGGAAGCTTTAGCATTAAGAACATTTCTTACAACGCACGGTTAATTTCCTTGTAAAAACTAACTGCTACTCCAATCAAAATTATTAATTGAAGAATATTAAACAATAGCAGGATACAGGCTGAGCGGCTCCCTGGAGGACCGTTTAATTTAGATTATTTATTATTTCGCGGCCGGCCCCGTCTCGAGCAATACAAGCTAATTTCCAAAATAAATATTGGCTCAATCAAACCACGGCCTTAGACGACTGTAATATCCGAGTCTTTGTTTCGTTTCGAGATTGTGAATAGCAAATTAATAAGAAGGTTTACTGTCAGTTGCACGAAACGTCCTTAAAGAATGTATGAATGAATACTCTTTATTGCACAAAATTAGTGTGATACAATTAGTACAAAACGATTAATACAATCTAGGCGGTCTTATCGGTAAAGGCGATCTCTAGTCTATATCTCTATCTCTCTAAGTTAAGTCTTCATTATCTTATATCTTATCTTATGATAGGGGGCCGGGAATAACCCAGCGGCACTTCAGATCTTTTGTGCCTACCCCATTTTATACATTGGTCATCTCAGTGTGCAGGTTTCACGATGTTTTCCTTCACCTTAGAGCAGTCGGTACATGTACTTAAGTCTTCGAATAATACGAAAAACTCATTGGTACACGGACCTCCCGCATGGGAGTGTCTCAGCCACTGTGTCACCGACGCTCCAGTCTTAATTAAAATACGTCCTATCCCTTTTTACGCTATGACTCTAGATACTGATGATACAAGACAACATTAAGAACGTTTCTTGCAACTCGCGGTCAGTCGTCACAGTTCGAGCTGTCATTTGTTCAGTTTTCTAAGGAAACCATACCTATTTTTTCGCTATTTTATGAAAGTGTTAATAGCATCCAGGATCAGATCAGACCAGGATCGATGGACTTTGAACTCCCATGCGGGAGATCCGAGTTCGAAACCAGGCAATGCCATGTACCAATGAGTTTTTCGGTTTTTTTGAAAGACTTACGTACATTTACCGACTGCTCTGATGGTGAAGGAAAACATCGTGAGGAAACCTGCACACTGAGATAACCAGTGTGTGAAATGGGGAACGCAATGGCAAACCACCCTATTAAATCTGCCACGAAAGTCGTTCTATATGATTAATTCCTTAGAATGATCACGACCCTCAGCAATGAGGATCACGACTTAGAAGAAGAAAAGAGCCTATAAATTCGTAACGATAATTTATTATCAATATTTTACCTAATAAAAGAAAATTTCCATCCCTATAATCTCCAAAGAAATGTATTATGACCGAACAGCGGATCAGATTCAGCTCTCCATTTTCAAATTAGGGTTACACTTGTCGTATTAAAATCAATTATGACAAGCCTTTCCCCGAAATATCACCGTAACTTTCCAAAAGTAACCCTTTTGTGAGTGGAAGTGCCACGACTTGAATAAATAACTAATTTGCATATCTAATACACAGGTATGCCAGTGCCGCAGCTAGAGCCAAGAAACAGGGGCGCAAATGCCATGGGCGCAAACGCTACCAGAGGCGCAAGCGATTTATATTCTGCATATGGTATTAAAGTAATGGGTTTATTTAACACACACATATGATATATCGAAATAGTTATAATTATAATTTTAGTTATTATTATATTATTTTATTGAGCCCCTTTTTACAACGGCAACGAACTTTATCAGCTTTACTTTGACATGTTTGTTTCATTAATAAGTACTTATTATAATAAGTACTTATTAATGAAACAAACATGTCAAAGTAAAGCTGATAAAGTTCGTTGCCGTTGTAAAAAGGGGCTCAAACTCATCTTATCGTTGTAGACAGGAATATCTACAACGCTGATAGTCTATTGAACTCGGGATTAGCAAAATTAGTCTAGGCGTTAGAGATACTCACATATTAAATTAAAACCTAAATATTTCTGCATAATTCCATGGTAAGCTGGTAGAAAATAACGCAAGGCATTGAGCTCGCCTAATGTACACCTTTTTTTGTGCATTAAAGTGAAAATAAATAAATAAAAAAATGCCGCAAATAAAATTCAATCGTAATATAACATTAAACAAATTACAAAATTAATTCAATTTTCCGCGTACTTCTCTAACCGGTGCTACCAGCGCGCCCCTACCTTTTGAGGGCGCATGTCGGAATCCTCCCTTGGGTACCAATGGCCTAGTGACGGCCCTGGATATCGCGAAATTTTGTGCAGATTCTATTGTTAATCTGTGAATTATGAAATCCGTGCCGCGGTTGGCTTATTACCCCCTGGCTGTAATCAAATATTCAACGCAGATTTCTTTAATTAGGTCGGATGGAAATTAATATTTAATTTAGAGAAGAGTAGATTTTTGTAACTAAATACTTATATATTTTCAGTTGTCGTTGGCCTTGTACATCTTGACAGATGATTTAAGCTAATGATACACTAGGGGACAAATGTCCTACGACATGTATCGGCGACATGTCAAGCGAAGCCGGCCGATTTCGCCTGACATATCTGGCGACATCGCGCGACTTATGTCCGTAGCGACGTCAGGCGAAGTCGTGCGACTTCGCGAAACTTCGCTTGATATATCTGGCGACATCGCGCGACTTATGTCCGTAGCGACGTCAGGCGAAGTCGTGCGACTTCGCGAAACTTCGCTTGATATATCTGGCGACATCGCGCGACTTATGTCCGTAGCGACGTCAGGCGAAGTCGTGCGACTTTGCGCAACTTCGCCTAACATATCTGACATCACCAAGTTTTATGTAAGGCAGTCGATATCATGACACCCGCCGAGGTAGTGTTGCTACGCTGCAACACAGGATAACCGACCCGTATCGCGCGATGTTGCCAGACATGTCGAGCGAAGTCCGGCAACGTCGCGCTACTTCACCCGACATCCCTGGCGACCCGTGTCGCGCGATGTTGCCAGACATGTCGCGCGAAGTCCGGCAACGTCGCGCTACTTCACCCGACATCACTGGCGACCCGTGTCGCGCGATGTTGCCAGACATGTCGCGCGAAGTCCGGCAACGTCGCGCTACTTCACCCGACATCACTGGCGACCAGTGTCGCGCGATGTTGCCAGACATGTCGCGCGAAGTCCGGCAACGTCGCGCTACTTCACCCGACGTCCCTGGCGACACGTGTCGCAGGACATTTGTCCCCTAATGTATCCTTGGCTTTACACAGCTTTGTGTCGGCATCTACGCTCGTGGCTGAATAAGCCGATGCGAGAGTGGCAGGTTTTTAATATTTTTATTTATTATTTTTTCAGGTTCATATTTTTAGTAAGTAATTTAATTATTTACACTTTAATGCACAAAAAAAGGTGTACATGAGGCGAGCTTAATAGTAGTTAGAGCTTAAGTAATTAGTATTAGTGATTGGCTAGTTATCATTGTATTTTTTTTTTTAATTTCTCTACACTTGCTTTCGATCAACAATACCTACCTGGTTACCTACCTGGCTCAGGAGACGTGTTATAATAGGAGTAAATAATGTACAGTGAATGTACAGTTGAACTCAAGTACTTACCACTGCAATATCTATAAAGACAAGACACAGACTAAAATCAAAGTCATACAAGAATCTATACTGACCCTCCGAAATCTTAAATTTGAATTATTGAATTTCACTATCGAATCCAAAAATAGTAAAATAAACCTCCATAAAAGCAACTCATTCATAACGATCTCCATTGACACCCCTCGAGGTGCAACCCCCGCGTTACCGGGGCGCATCCGTAAACAGTAAACATAGGGGGTATGCATAAACAACGGGGGGTGTGGGGGAGCTGCATGCAAGGAATCTGAAGGTGCAACGTTACGACTCGGTTTTTATACAAGTCATTTATCACATTCATGTCATATTCGTGCAATATTTATTATTTACATCAATCGTGTTGTTGTAAGTACTGTCGCCAAATCAAAAAAGTATTAAAATCCATTTTATTAAAAGGTTTATTTATTGCACTTTAAGATTCAAAGTTGAAAATTAATTACAATAAATGTTTAAAGTATATTATTTTTCAATTGGCAACAGTAAAACAGCATGACTGAATTAACAATAACAATATATATATACCAGTCAAATATACCAAAAGTACTTACGACAGGAATGTGCAAACAACTTGTGTGAAAACTGTGTCGTAACGGTTCACCTTAAACTGTAGGATAAAGGAAAGTTGAGTTTGAGATTGGGAAATCAGGTATGTTACAACATAATGCCGATGGAAAAGTTAATTTTGTACAAAATGAAAAAATATATAAAACAAAAATTTAAAAAGTTTATTTACTTATACAGGGCACAAAAAAAAGACCTCCGACTTACAAACTAGGTCGAAAACCTGTATCTTGGACGTCGGGATTCCGTCGCACTTTCTGATAAATAAGTTAAGTAAGTACTTAGATCTAATTTATTTATTTTGTAAACATTACAATTATTAACAATAAATTAATCTACGACTTTAATTAGAAAATGGAAATACAAAATTTATAAAAAATAAATAAGTAGGTAGGTAGTACTTAGAGCATCGATGGCACAGTGATTAGGACACCGGACTCCCAAGCAGCAGGTCCGGGTTCGAACCATGTAGTGCCATGTACCAATGAGTTTTTCGTATTTTACGAAGACTTACGTACATTTACCGACTGCTCTATCGGTGAATGAAAACATCGTGAGAAAACCAGCACACCAGATGACCAGTATGTAAAATGGGGTAGGCACAAAAGTTCTTCAAGGGTCGAAATGCCGCTGGGGTTATTCCCGGCCCCTATCATAAGATAAGATAAGCTATGTAGTACTTTTAGAATTGAAAGAACGGTCATTTCAGAATGAATTATGAGTTTACGCCTTTATAAAATAAGGTTTAGATTTTCGAATTTTTTTCTACAAGGTGTTCCTGAGGAATTGCATTAACTTCGCGGAACACTTCTGTAGCTTTTAAATAATACCTATTAGTCTTCACTTAGAATAAGTATGTAATTAATTATTGTTTTAATTGTAATTAAATTATAATTCGGTTTAGAATTTATATCTACGTGTAGGTAAGTACTTTGCTTACTAATTAAAATGAAGTTATTAGAACAAAATCATCATTTTCCACAGAATAAAATAATGGTACTTACTTTGTCTAAATTACTAAGAATATTTACGAATAAAAACCCATTGACAGTGATGTTTTAATTTAGAAATAAAAGTAAGTATGGAATCGAAAACATACATAATATTTTTAGAGAATTTGAAAAATCCATAACCGGTACTCTCACTCCATGTATCAATTTGAAAGTTCGTTTGTTTTTAAATTATATATTGAAAGAATCCTGATCATTAATAACTTATTTACATTAATTATCCGTAAACAAAACGCCTATAAACAACAACAAACATAAATAAACAACTTTTATCACTTACCCCAACACCGTAACTTCAAAAAAGTTCCACAACAAAGTTGTTTACGACAATAAACACGCTGTTGTTGTTTATGTTTATCCAACAAACAGCACCGACGAAACGTCCTTCCTCCTTCGATGCCGACACTCAACTGACGTTACGTAACACAATCCTGCCTGGATTCCTTTTCTCAACCCCCGATTTCCATACATTTTCTCATAGCACACCGCCATTATACGTTAACCTCCCCTTCCTTCCTACATAGCCACTTTCACATCACTTTACAGGAACTACTATCAAATTCCAGGGCTCTAGTGTATCTGGTTTCCCTCAGTCTGCTTGGACCAGTGGTAGTGAATCGTCAAACTTCGGGTTACGTCGTAGCGGAAACTCCGCCTACGCCGTAGTCAGTCTTCAGGAGGCCTACGAAGGATCTACGGCAAAAGCGTAGAGACGTAGAGGTGAGTAGCAAAGGCTACAATGAGATTTATATAGAGCTTTCTCCTAAACTTACTTTAGAATTACTTGGAGATAGTTTACTATATTTTGAGTAAATAGTAAATTATTTCAGTGTTTCACATTATTCTAGTTTTATTTATATAGCAGCAGTGAACATAAAAATTTGGATTTTGTAAAATATTTTGAATATATGGACTATTTCAGAAATGAATATAGGTACATTATTATTGGTGATGTTATAATATTATGGTATCTTCATTATCATGGTTGGGGACAGAATTATAAAATTGGAACTTAATCCTTTAGTTAGTAGAAACTTACTGTTAGGTAGTCATATGTCCAATATACAAAGAAAACTCGTAACTTATATTCTTTGGAAGTACTTATTTATTACATTGGATTATTAGAATTATATTAAGTTACTCGTACCTGTCGTTTAAGTAACTTATATTTAAAGCTCCGATAATGTGATACCTCCTCTCAGTGCCTTGCCTCTAGTTATGTAAGTACCTAAGTACTTAAAACCTCAGTAGAAACATTTCGCTATAATAATTTAATTTTAATATCTCCGACCACGCCCACCCTATAGGCGTGGTCACCTCCAGGCACGCCTACCGCCTCCTTGAGGCTTTCGTCCTCTTCCAGAGACAATATCCCTGTAACCCTGCTAATTTCGAAATGTCATCTGGTAGAAGGAGAAAATCTGAAAAATGACGACACCTGCACCGGTCGTGTTTTACGATATGGCGATTATATCGATCGAGCCAACTTTCTAGACGATTGATTAATACTTATAGGGGATGGAATGAATGGTGTGTTCTATATGTACTGATATTTGCATATTATGTGATGTAGAAAGTGAAGAAATTGAGGGACTATCAAAAGTGTTAATGTGTAATTTCAGGGCGTGATTTACCTACAGAGCTTAGATCTTTTAGCATGCCTGTTGCTTGATCGGGCTGAACACCAAAATAATATTTATTTATATTGTTCTTCATTGAATATAATGTTCTGTACATGAGTACAGGATTTGGTCGGAAGAGAGCTTCGGACAGCGATAACTGTCTAATTTCCACCTTTACTGTTTTATTTCTTCTTCATATAAACTACCTAGTAACAATTACGCTATCGCCAGCTAGCGTAATCCTTTGGCAAATACATGATTTCAGCAAAGCCTTCGATCGCTTAACTTGATTCTTCTTGATCGTCGGGACTTTTTTTAAATAAATTGTTGTAATATAATATTTTACACATTACTTATGTACTTAACCATTCCAGCTAAACTAATAAAATGCCTGTGATCGGAGTGTGCATGTGGTGGATCCACATGCAATATTGCATTTATAGTGTGCAGCGGTGTTTTTAACGGGGAGCTGCATATTATTAGCTGATTAAAGATTGCTGACAACGCTTAGCTTAAACTTCTGACGAAACAAGTCTTGTGCACTCTTGTGCTTTAAATGTTGAAAAAATATATATTATTCTCAACTTGCGGTGCAAGCGTCATCGGATAGAATCCATCTATACACCTACACTATACTCGTATGTGGATAGGTCTAAACTTCGGATAAGCCGACTTTTATCAGTGAGTTATCCGCAATTAATTACATTACATAATTTTCACCGCAATTTTCTGCTCTATCCATTGAAAGAAAAGAAAGAAAAAAAAAGAGTTTATTTCCAATAGCGCACACATACAATCAATTTTACTCATTGTCGCTTAAAACCACGACCCTGCGCCGTCCGACTTAAAATTACTAGTCTCTTAAATATGTAGGTACTATTGCAATTAAGAATTGTACTATTTCTTTCCGTGAAAAGTTGAGAATAATGTATTTTTTTCAACATTTAAAGCACAAGAGTGCACAAGACTTGTTTTCGTCAGAAGTTTAAGCTAAGCGTTGTCTGCAATCATTAATCAGCCAATAATATGCAGCTCCCCGTTAAAAACACCGCTGCACACTGCGAACCAAAATATTGGAGCTACAGTGTAATGTGGATATGATGAGTAAATAAGCAGGTAAGCAATTCGAATATTCTTTTTATTATATAGGCGTGATGATAATGTTCAAATCTTGCCCTGCACAAAAAATACAAATTATGTTAGTTTAAAAATTTTATAGTTTAACAATTAGAAGAGAAGAAGGTTTGAACTTAATTTTTAAGCTTTTCAATCTATTGACGGATCTGTTGAAAGCCCTATTGAACATGTAATAAATTAGCTATAATTTAGTATATATCGATTCCGTGATGAAGATTCATACTTAATTATGATGTAAATAAACCTAGCATGTCTGAGAAATATCCTACAGTACATATCGGAGAAGTTATGAATTATATTTTCATGTCAGTGTAGCTTTTACTAGTAGGTTTATTGTCTATTTTGTATGTACTCGTATGTTATTGCTTCTTCTTGTCTTAAAGTACTCTACCTATCAAGCACAGGTTCAGTTCACAACATTGATAGTTCACAACAACGATGGTTCACAACGAAATGATTTACAACAAAAATGGTTTGTTGAACCAAAGAATCTTTGTTGTTAATAATCTGTACCATCAAAGCCTTCTGATTAATTTCCCGAATGTGTGCTAGTTCATAAAGCAATTAAATCACATCGTAAATACGTAGAGGAGTGTCACATCCACACTAAACTTTTATGCAATTTTTCTTGACATAATGATGATAAAAATATGATGTTGAGCTCCCCTCCGGATATCCGGTGGATATTGTGCTATCCGCTACCCGGGCGTCGCAATTGAGGCTCGTGATAAATTTGTACCGGCAAATGCTCCTTGATTGATAATCTCATGGTCTTGTGGCTAGGAAAAACACCCGCTGTCTGTGAAGATGGTGTTTGGTTTTGTTTCAGAAATCTTTTTGTATTGCAAGTTTCTAGTTGGCACGAGTATGTTAAAACTTGCTGTGGACTTCTAAGACCTTAATCATATATTTAAATAATAAGCAATAAGTAACTATATACAACTTTTTCTTTATTTAATGTTTGGATGAAGAGCGGGACCTCCTAACACAAGTATATCTTTACATGAAAGGAGTGCCCCGACAATATATTTCTGTACATAAGGTTGTAAATGATAATAAATACATTTTTTTGGATAAGTATTACAAATGGTCGTGAAATGCTGTTAAGCAACCTCAATTTTTAGTATCATATCACCTTAAGTTAAGTTTGTTACAAAAAAGGGGTGGGTAGAAGTCAGGTTACGACAGCTAGTTTTTTTCCTGAATTCGATCAATTAGTTATCGGCTCCGACCACCGCCGAACTCGTCGACATGGATGGGCCCATATTGCCCCCACTGTCGGTGTTGGCACTTGTCAATTGTGTAACTTCTGTCTCCTCAGGATCGTCCACGTCCATTAGCACCACATTCGAGACGATCGGAAGAGTCTAGGCCGAGGTAGTGGGGTTGCGAATTTGAAGACGTCTAATTTCGTAGTCAGCGCTGAACATCTTGGTCAACCTATGATTTTCTTGGACTTCTTTCTTCTTTAAACGGTGATCCCTCTCCGCACCCGAGAGTGGTTTTTGTCGGTCGCGAATGGGTTTATGCCTTTTGATTTTGCTCTTCCTTTTTTTTGATTTTATAGAAGGAAGTAACTACCATAAAATGATTGCGACCTTAATTGGTCCTCAACTGAACTGAACTTTTTCTTCTTATAGTTACATCATAGCTTACAAAATAGCTTCCATAGAAATAATTATGAGTAATACCCACTACAAAAAATATTTGCAATCCTGTCATCGCAGAGTAAAGTTATGCAGCGTAAATCATAGGGCCGCGTGCATAATAACATAATAAAATGGGCCCCCGATACTTTGTTTATTGTTTTGATGAGTCGGCCGTTTCTCCCCCAGTATGCAGGCAGCCCAAGGGTGCACTGCCCGCATATGCTGCTGAAGAAAAATAATCGAGGAAAATTGTAAGAGCATCTGAGAAGATAGATTGATGATTCTTTAAAATGTGAGCTAATCTATATTTTATATTTTATGTGCATATGCAGGTGAAAGTATATTTTACGAGATAAAGTCCACTTTGGTCACGAACTCGTATGATCTGTTTAAAGGTGATCTCTGCTTACTAGCAGTTACTAGGAGACGCCCTGTATCGCAAGCTACGTTGATAATAATGTACAGTCATTTTAGCAGCATGTATTACACAGTACATAAGCAACTCTAGTTATATTCTTTGTCCAAATGGAAAACAAATTACTTTTGGGATGAATCTGCAGCAAAATTTCAGTGTTTTAAACGCTTAACGTCGACTACAAAGAATTTACGCATAGTTTTTGATAATACCTACTACGTTTGAACATTTCAGACATCCTAGTTCCTGCACATATTGTAGTAGGATCTACACCGCTTACTTCGATGACGACCCTATTATATAGTGGTCACTTAGAAGGTAATTGTAATTGAGGAGCTCGTAGGCTAGTTGCGATCACAGTCCGAAAGTGATCGTGCAGGTTAAGCAACGTTGGGCGCGGTCAGTACCAGGATGGGTGACCACTAGTGGCATATTTCATCTGAGCTCCTCCGTGCCTCGGAGAGCACGTTAAGCAGTCGGTCACGGTTGTTGTAGTTCGATAGTAGTCGTTAAGCCATGGCAGAGGCTTACAGTCGGCCTGAACAACTCTGACAAATAGGTTGGCCTCTAACCATACGATAAGCAAGCAAGAAAGAAGGTAATTATCGCTTTGAAGGTAATTATCACTCATGTAGATATATTTGTCTGCCTACTGCTTATTTCCATAAACAAAATACAAGTAGGTAAGCACAAAACCTGCACTAGAGGGAAAATACCCGAAGCACCAACTTATTCAACACACTGCAAAACAACTGCTGCATACGCAAAGAGTTTTTCGCAAACGAGCCTCACAAATTGCCAACTATTGTAGATCGTTTACTAGCAATTCATCGAATCCTCTTGTTTGACCTCTGTAACGATTAAGGCACTGAATATTTTATGCGCCTGATCGTCGCAGAACAACAGGCGACTGTTTTTCCATCGTTTTTCAGAATTCCTCGTGATTGTCCACTGAATAATGGAAGGTCGACGGGTAGTTCGCAATTTTTCAATTACATCACAATGCCGTGTTCGATGTGTTTTCGTTATGGAGTCAATAGTGTGATGAAATGGAATAAATAGCTGTTTTTATCAGCACATTCTGAAAATTAAGTATATTAATGTAAACGTCCTAGACGCAGGAAAGCTGGTTGCGACGCTAAAATGGCGATGGGCGGGACACTTGGTTAGACGTGGTGATGGCCGGTGGACCAGAGCCCTCACTGAGTGGTGGCCAAGGTTGGGGAAAAGAGGAGTAGGTCGTCCAGCAGCCAGATGGGCGGATGACATCACCACAGTCGCATCGAAGAGCTGGATGCGACTAGCACAGGATCGTATAGGGTGGCACAAAAGAGAGGAGGCTTATACCCTGCAGTGGGACGACATGGGCTGATGATGATGATGAATGTAAATTTAAAATGCCAAGTAAATACTTAGCTGATATACGTTGAGTTTGAATGAGTGCTCTTTGAATATTTTTTGTACATTTTAGCTCTCTATTTTATACACCGAAGTGTTACAATAAATATACTTGTTTAGAATATAGTAGCTGTGCGAACAAATAGGTAGCAATTGGTAGCCTTCGTTATTGTAATTTGAAAAATCAGAAAATTGTTATTTTACATGTAGGAGAATTGATACGTAAAATTGATTTATTTCTGACTCGTGCCAAAAAATTCGACCGAATTTTAGTTTCCTGACTCGCCTGAAAAAGTATACCGGATTGGTGCCGAAAACTGGGACGAGATTACAATTTGAACGTTGATGAAAACTGTGTATTCCGGATTCGGCCACTTTTAATGATCTGAGAAAGAAAGAGGAACGGGGAAGGGTGCGGAGCTGATTTCAGACACACGTCAAGTAACACCTCCAGGAAGCCATTTCTCAAAAACAGGATATTATATCGAAACTCGATAAATATCCCGTCTCACATGTCGACTATAAATAACATGTAAAATATCGACCGCTAAGGACCACTCGTTGCATGTCGATCGCTAGGACTCGATAAATGTCGATAGTGAAATCCGGGAATAGCAAAAAGTCCCGTCCTTCGATATCCGCCAATTTTTTCGATATTTATCTACTGTGATATTTATATCACTCCGTGATAATTCGCCTCCAGATCATTTACAAAAAGAAAATACAAAGCCAGGTACCATAGGCCCATCAAAAAGATATGTTGTATTCTTACAATAAGGTGATAGTCGTTAATTTCCTATGTCCTGTCCACTAAATCGATGACTATACGGGAGGTCCGCGTTCGAAACCATGCAACGTCACCTAGACACTAAGATGACCATAACCACTGTGTGAAATAAGGAAGGTAATGGCAAACCACCCCATTAAATCTCCCAAGAGAATCGCTCTACGTGGTTAAGCGAGTCTTTTGGGTCACGATCGTCTTCAATGAGGTACACGACTAAGGCTGGGACTACATGAGCCGGTTCCAGCGCCGGTTCGGTTCGCTGCAGCCAATCACAAGCGTTCCGCGGAGTTCCGCCCTCCTCCCACTTGAAGTCAGCGCCTCGTGAACCGAACCGACACTGGAACCGGTGCATATAGTCCCAGCCTAAGAGGACCTTTTAGTATGACATATTCACGGTTTGACTGTAGTACAACAAGTTTGAAAACATACGAGTGTTACCGCTGACCACATCAAAGTCAAAGCGTAATGGCAGCCAATAACCTCCCTCCCCCTCCTCCAAGGCGATGGCCTGTCGCCACGAAGTGTCGCGATAAATGAGGCTCGTTTTTTGCGTCAGCTCTTGGCCTGGCGCTTTTTACCTCTCCGATAATATCGGCATTCGCCACTCTACTCCCGCAGTAATGTCCTCGCGGATTATTGCGATATAAATTGTCCACAGTTGCCCATTCGATTGGTTAGGGTTGGCACAAGAAAAGTTTTGGTGTGATAGAAAGGAACAGAGTGGTAGTTCTAGTACCCTATTTTAAAAGAAACTCTGTTTTAAGTCATGACAACTTTCACTGATATTGTATGGAATTGTAGTTTCGATTTATTTAATATGAACTATATTTTAAAACCGAATTAGGTACGTTTTAATGGAGGTTAGTCGATTAGGATTTAATGGTGTTGTTGTGATTTGTGTTTACCAACCTAGTTGCCTTATTCTTGGTGTGACTACCTATGTATATGTCGTAGCCACATAGCGTAATGGCGCATTTCAGGAAGTGCGTAGTTATTTCACAAAGTGCTAATCAAGTTAGGCAGATACTGTAATAGTCGAGTTTTACACTACCCGTCTAAGTCTTTTAGTCACTTCGTGAAATGCAGATCCCTAGTTAATACACAGCGTGATTGCGACTTGCCACTGAATATTAGGTTTTATGTTTTGAATCTATACTAGTGCCATCTCTTTTGTTACCCCAAAACATTCATTTGATTTGGTTTATGAGTCAATATATAACGTTATATTGGAGACTATTGTTAAATATAGTTAATATATTAGTAAATAACAGGTCGCGGTAAATTTAATATAAAATAAAATAAATTTTGTTGAACTAAATGCTATAAATCGCATTTAATATTAAGTTTAATGAAGTTTTACTATATAGCGATACGAAGTATCAATAATATATATACGTATGCATAGCATTTATAATAAAACAGGGGTAAACTACCAGATGGCACAAGTTTCATAGACGAGTGATTAAGATCCACATGACATTCAATACCATTACGCTATGTGCGAATTAATGATCCACATTTCACGACGTAGCTAAAAATCTTAGACAGATAGTGTAGAACTCAACCATTACCGTATCTGTCTAAGATTATTAGCAAAATGCCTGCGCACTTCGTGAAACGGGCCATAACGCTCTATGTGTCTACGACATATACATACTCTGCGATTGAATCCGTCATATAAACTGTTTCATTACTTAACGCTTTCGCAAAAATTTGATATCTTTTTTTAAAAAAAAAACTATGTATTTAATAAGTCAAGTCAATTATTGTATATAATATAAAGAATGAAAGGTACTTACATGTTGTATGTTCCTGAGCAGTTTTATTAATGTCCAATGTTGTTGTGATAACCCTAGAGAGATCCGAATTTTCCGCCTTTGGCCAGTCACTCCCCAAAGGACCATTTAACGATATTAGGGCTTTATTTTTTATAGTTTGGGACAAAAGAGCTCAGACGATATATTTAACGAAGTGGCTACTTTGCCACTTGTCATATTCACTTACAATCGATACTTTAGCACAAACTAAGAAACAATACTTAACTGAATCTTACTTAAGATAGTGTAAACGTTTGATCTGCATAGATCTAAATATCTATTAAACTATATATTTTTAAATTGTAATAATTATTAAATAGTGTATTTTTGAAATTATTATCACAGTAAAATTTTACTGGACTGTATATCTTTACTATAAGACTGTAGCCTTTGTATAGGCCTTTATTTTACAGCTATTAAATGCTTGAAAAAAAAAATTAATTCCCAGAAAAAAATTCCCAAAAAAAACATCACAGCATCCCAAGTACGTTCAGGTGATATCAAAAGTTGCAACAAAGGGCCACGGGAAAAATCCCATTGTTATCGAGGGTATAATTTATTAGGGGCCCTGGCTCACCGGGGATTTTTTTATATATCATCGCATTATCCCTACTCGGGGAGTTACAACTTCTTAAAGGAAATCTGGGGGAAATTAATTTAAAGCGTTTTAAAAACTGTCTTGGACAGTGACTTCGTGTCTGGTTTGATAAATGCCAGTTTGTGGATTGCCTAATGAGGGTATGGCGTCAATGAAGCATTTATTGTATAAAGAATAAGAATAAGTAGATATTTCTTTGCCATTCATAAATAAGTATAGATACTAGAAGATTTTTAGTCTGTCAGTAAAAAGTTATGGTATTTAGGGTTCGTGCGGAAGATGATGTTTAGGTAAGTACTTATTTCATGATTTTATCGAAGGTACCTTTAGCGAAAAAAATAATTAAAGATGTTAAAAATCCATATCGATTGCTTTAAATACTGGCGAGGATCGAACTGATGTCAATTGGGATCAGAACTTGTCACCTGATTACCCTACTACTAGGGTGTTCTACTTATTTCGTGATTTTTCCTACACTTGTAGTTATTTTGCCAAAATCTTCAGGATTTAGGATCTACTCATACTACTAACCTTTCATGCCAGATTTTTTCCAGACAGACTAAAATTTAATCCGTTAATTAGGGATGTTCATTTTCAAAAATATGACATGTTTCAGAATTGAAACTATAGTGAGTTGGAGGACTTTCTGTAATTAATTATAATTTTAATAAGACTTAGATGATGATGATGCTGATGTTAGACGATAGAGGGTATGCAAACTTTTATACAATTTGGTGGTTAGAAAGGCGTTCATGTTAACAGGTACTTATATGCTACTTATAATATTTCATATCAGGTGTATCACTTTCAAGCCCGTAGGCAGGGGGGTGGTTTTGGGGGTTGAAAGGCCATTCAGGCTCTTTTGGGCTGCGATGAGTGAGCGCATGCGACTATCAACTATCTGAATATAATATATCTCATCAACTCCCTTACCCTCCCCGATCGCTGATCCTGGCTACGGGCCTGATCACTTTAAATTAAAACTGGCAAAATTAAATCCCAACCCAGAGCGGCCAAGTTTAGGGGTGTCCCTGTTCATCCTTTTCCGATTAAACATGTCCCTAATATTTTTATCTGCGCGCATAAATACCCGGTAATGAGCGGTCGGGAATTCTCGGCCGTTATTTTATTCAAGTCTCGCCGCTCGAGTGTGCATAATTTTGATACAAAAATAATCTACGGCTATATTAAAATACATATATTACAAATATTTATTCTGTTACGTTGAAATAAAATTTAAGAGAAAATTTAAAAAAAAATTAAAAACTTTCTGGATCTGAGCTTCTTGGTTCGATTAAATATTTTTCTTTTAGAGGTAGAGTTCAGATAAATCGTAAAATAAAGCACGTAAGTAAATCTAAGTAGACGTAGATGGCATACATGTCTATGTATATTAACCAAGATGAACCAAGTCTTTGGTTACGTGTTTTATTTTGCGATTTCTTTGAACTTAAACCTCACAAAAACTATTGAACCAAGAAGTTCAGGATCCAACATCAGCAACAGAAGACAACATCGGAAATTTTAATTTACTATTTTTTAATTTTAGTCTAAAAGTAGTCTAACTTTACAAAAACAGTGATAAGACTTTGACTACTATCATTTGACTAAATGACCATTATCAAGGAACAAAGTATGATAACTAAAATTAAGGTTTTGACTAAGTCACGGACTTTGAATAGGAGGTCTGTGTTTAAAATCACGTATGGTGACTTAGACATAGAATTTACTGTTAGGCAGAAAACGTTTAAGAGTTTGTGGTTGAAAGGTTTCCGATCACCCGAGCCATTGCGTGAGATCCTCTCCCAGGAAATAGACCCTTTTTCTTTTTGCAATTTCCTATTGCATGGTAAAGGAAGTTAAGATTACTGAACCGATTCAATTTTAGGATTTACTGCGATTAAAAGATACTAAGGAAAAAAAACTGGTTTTTATGCAAAACTATCTTAATTTCAAGTCTGTGTCAGGATGATTCGCAGGTATTAATTACTTCTGGGTACCTAATTGAGATGGGTCTATCTGAAATCTTTACGTAAGTAAGTACATGTATTTTGTATTTATTTTCTTTTGAATACATTCTTAGGCTTCGTAATGGATGAGATTCTTAGCCACCAAGGACACATAGACAAAGTTTGTAAGAAAGTATCCTCTGCTAACTACGCGTTGTTTAAGCTAAAGCCACTGATAAGCAAGAACAGCCTAATATCAGTATATTACGCATACTTTCAATCCGTGATTAGCTACGCAGTCACAATATGGGGAAACGCTACAAATATACGCAAAGTTTTGATACTGCAAAAGCGAGCAATAAGAATAATATGCGGCATACACAGAAGAACATCAGCTCGTAAATATTTCGAAGAGAACCAAATCATGACAATTATATCTCTGTACATCTACAAATGTCTCATAGAGGTTCATAAAGAAGCGACAAATTTCCCAAAAAATCAAGACGCACATATGTATCAAACACGAAACAGAGAAAGGTTGATTATTCCTAGGGCAAGATTAAGTAAAACACTAAAACAGGGGTTCTAGTGAATGAAAATGTTTAATATGCTCCCGATGGAGGTCATCGAACTCCCTGCTAAAGAGTTTTAGGCCATTACAAAAAAGTACTTTGAGAAAAATGCCTACTACAGTCTAAACGAATTTATGTCCTCAAAATTAAAACCTTCTAATTTCGTATGACCCGGGAAATTGACATGTATACGACTCTAAGCCTCTGTGATATTTTAAAATTATTTTGACATTGTATCCGCACTTTTATTTTATTTTTTATTGACTGTACACTATTGTACTATTATAGGTATTTTTTTGTAATGTAAATAGTTTAATTTTTTAATAATTTGATTTATTATTTAATTTAATTTATTATTGAATTATTTTGTACGACTTATCTTGCAACGGGTTTTGTTGCTTTCTGATGAAATAAATACAATTTACAACAATACCAGAAAATTCCTTAGATTGGACATAGTTTGAGACAGGTGTCTTTTACTTCGAATTCCCAAAACAATATCAATATTATCTTGGTCGTAGTTATCATAGCATTATAATGTGGAACATAAATTCTAAAGGATATTATTCACGGTACCTTACCAGAGAGGCATAAATCAGTAAGCTATCACCTGCACCCATTAGTGACCCCGACCGAAAAGAAGTGTATTTCTGTTACATTTTCTACCAAAAATGTTCTATTTCAGCAAAAGTTAATCTAATTTCTGTAAAGCAGTAAGCTAGTATAAGTTTGTGTGTACGAGTACGTATAGATTTCTTCCTCAATTTTATTTATTAATTTATTTTATCTGTTTTATCCTATCGTCCATTATAATGTATGTAAAACATTTTTTAGGTTTTATTTTTCAATGTTTCAGTCACTCCATTCAAAACATAGAGCCGATTCTCTAACATGTATGAAACACTAAAACCGTACGTTCCAAAGCGTTGTTCAAATTCATAGTCTAAACTCTAACTCCATTGTCGCAGCAACTTAAACAATGGTCCGTATTGTTTACGCGCGCCAATCAACAGGCTCGCTAACAGAACCAATCAACTACGTCTCGCCTGTATTTGCTTAAAAGACCAATACTTTTTCCTTTTAGTTTCCATTGCTTTTGTGTGACGCCTTTCAGCGTAACCTTTGCGCTGTAACCGCTGACTGTGTCCGCTGAAATGCATAAATGCACTCGGATTTGGTTCTACACATTCTTCTAGCTAGCTCATTATGTTTCTTTGGTGAGGTGGGGCTAGAGTAGATGAATTTGATCGTCGGCATACATCCTTTTCTCGGTTTTTCTCAAAGCATCTCAACTTTCAACTAGGAGTATCTACTTACCAATTTCTGATATGAGCAACACTCAGTTTGCTTTTCTCATGTCAATATCATCATCAACAACAATATTTAGATCAGCAATCTCCTGACCAAAAGTGACATTTAGCTTAATCAAATGTTTTTCAAAAGCTGAGGAAGCGTAGCCATTCAAATTTTGCAGCGGCTGAATAGACGTATTCGGCCAAACAAAAGCATCGCTGTGACCCTATCGTCCGTCACCCGTTCCGGATATATTTGATTAAAAAATAACGTCGTCAGAAAGCGGCGGTGCAATGTGTGCACTTTCGGATATAGAGGGTTGTAAAAGGAGTAAAACGTTCCTTCGTGCGGCTTAGCTGTCATTGTCACGTTCGAGCCGGCTGGAGGTCGTGTGTGTTTTGTAGTTCCACTATCTGGGAAACCGAAAGGTGGTCGAAACGAAACGGCACGGTGAAATCCAATTATTCACCTTTCTATTTTAGGAGGCGAAAATTCAAATTGAAACTTCCTTCGTCAATGTTATACCTGCAGTTCGATCATCATTATGTTTCCACCAATTTCAGCCTTTTACTGAAAGCGGTTCAACTCATTGCAAATTTTTGTTTAGCTTTTTCTAGGTCTCATGGGTTATTGTTCTTTCCGTTTGACTATATAGGTACTAAACCAATAGATATACACTTTTCAATTTCTGACTCTTGTTTCATAGTCGCATTGTTGAAATATAGTATATTATAGGCTATCATTTGGTGTACCCTCAGGGCAAAACTGCATTGATTTTATAAGGTGTTTCTTAAGTTATTTTACATTGCCCATATCCGTACGTGTTCAAACTTTGCAACAATTACAATTTCTTTTCTGTAGTATCAATTCTAGACCATGTGAGAGTCCTCCTTGTTTGACTTTCCCCTGCATTACTAATGGTCAACTTTTTAGTGCGTCTGCGTCTGCCGGCCGTGCGTGACAAAGGGCTCGTCAGATAGTGGTCCCTAGAACATTAGCAATTCCTGCCACCCATAGCTATCCCACTCGGCTATTCTTTTAATTGGTTTCCAAACCGTCTCTTATCAGTGCGGGTTCAATGAGCCTTAATACTTTACAAGAAGCTGCTGTGGTGAAGTTGGCTCCATAAGTGTCTCTACTTTTTTATACTTTCTTTCACAATCGTATAGTTTAGATAGATATACCTATACTTTATTCAGAAAAATGTGTCAATTTATAATTAGCTGCACCCGGTGTATCCATCAGGTCTTTCAGTGGTTTCTTAGATTTACCATGGAAGTCTTGGGTCACACTTTATACTAAAGGTTTGTTACTAAGTGTTGTTACTGGACTATCATTCACAATATAAGTAGGTACTACTTGCTTCTCTTCATCACATCTTCTCTTCTCATTTGTATACTCTACCATGTTTTTCATCGTGTTTTCTTATTCACCAAAACAGATAAGATAAATTACATTACATAATTGTTCGTCTATACGGAGCGAGTTAGACAATTAGAAGGAGCTTCAGATTTATGTGTTTACGTTCGGTGAGCAAACGGTAATGGGCGCAGGAACTTCTGTGTCGATTTATTTGCGATAACTCTCCGATAGCTCGCGTGTTTGGATTGCATTAATGTATGCCATTTTGTATGCCAATATAACGTCATTGACGGCATGACTTCGCACGTTCACCCTCAGTTGCAAGAAACATCCTTAAACTTAGTCTTTGTTGAAAACTAGCTATCCCTTTTTACGCCATAGCTCTAGATAGAGGTGACGCGAGAGTTAAGGAAACCTTAACATTAGGGATGTTTCTTTTAACTCACGGTCAGTTGACTATTTTTGTGTTAGGGCCAGTATTTTTTGCGAATTTCAGAAATTTGTAGAACAAAATGTTGTTCCGTTATAAACACCTTTCACAACTCATATCATTTTTGTATCCCATAATAGAGGTTATTTCCTAATAGGTAAAATAGCATCACAAAATTTTACGAGTAAGTATAGAAGACAATTTGTGTTTCTACTCTACAAGTATGTGCCATCATCATTATCAGCAGCCTATTAATGTCCCCACTGTTGGGGCACAGGTCTCCCCTTGCACAAGGGGGCATGGGCCATGATCCACTGTGCGGGCCCAGTTCTGTTCAGTCTGTGGATTTCACACGCCTTTGGATTTTTTTATTTCCTCAGACATGCAGGTTTCCTCACGATGTTTTCCTTCACCGTTAGCGCAGTCGGTAAATGTACAACTATGTATACTGAGGGCTAATCCCGTAGGATTTTTTTGACAATAACGAATCGAAACTCTCTCTCAAAAAACGAGGTATTCAAGGCTTGGCTTTCATGTCGCTTCGTCTCTATCGTATAGCATATTATGACTAAAAGATAAAGACAAAGTCGCCGATCTCTTATTGAAACCATCACAAAACCATCTACGACACATTTCCGGTCATCTCCGGAAGTGTTTGAGAGACATTGTCATAATTCCGCAGCTCTCTCATTAATCTGACACCTGTGTAAAACATACCTACATATATTATTCGCAATAAAAATAGAATTACTAATTGATATGTACAATTATTCAATTTTAAAACTTACTTGTCCAATTCTCCATCCATTGTCTGCGTCTGCTCTGCGCCCAGCCTACTAGCCTGAAATTTTCTTACAGTCAGGGTATTGGTGGCGCTATTGTATATGGAACTTGGTTTTCGGGACCCGTTGTCAAAATTTTCGTTTCGTGACTGTCAAACTGAATTCTTCGGGATAAATCCTCAGGTAATCTAAGATGTGGTACTTACCTGCAACTATTTCTTAAACAAAGAAAAGTTTCACCATAACCGTAGATACTGAACTAAGTTTTAGTTTAATTTTATAATCAAATCTTTTAACGGGTTGCTAGGGGCCCCGTGCGGAAGACGTGTAACTTTTAAACGGCGAGAATTCGGGCGGGGGCGCTTTACGATAACGATCATAATAAAATATGGAAGTTTGTTGTAACGCGTTTACACTAAACGGTTTATTGTAAATACGGCGCCGGTTATTGTTTTAGGATGAGAAAGGGAAGCTTGAGTTACAATAGATATATAGATTTTGACATTGTAGTAACACAACAAATGTTAAATTAATAATTTTATTTTTTATAAATTGTATATGATCCTATATATGATATGATGAAACACCAAAATCAAAACCCATGAAGATAGGGTGTTAGTATTAGGGTGTTATTTCTTCATGGGTTTTGGTTATCTTTATCGTTATCTACTACCTAGTGGTAGTAGTACTTAGAACTTCCTTGAATTACTTACATACAGGTATGTAAGTAATTCAGGACAGGCATAGGTAGTTTTATATTTTGTTATAGAACATTAATGAGAAAATTATACCTTCTTGTCAAAAATCAAAACGATACAGTTTTAAAACTGTTTCTTAAAATTTTAAAACAACTTCATAACGACCACAATTTCGAAAGCATTCCCCTCTATTATGCGTCACATTACACCCAGAGAGCGCAATGAAAATTTTGTTATCGGCCGAAACAAAACGGCGGCGCGCGAGTTTTCTTAAACCGCAATAATAGAGAAAGTTGAGATATCCAAGTTTTATCTGCGGACTCGCCCTAAAGGATCAATTAAAAGTCGGATGAGACACCGCACTTGACAATTATTGTTGTAATAACGCGGAAGAACAATTTTGGGCGGAGATTTTCCTGAATGAGGCAGTTAAATGTTTAGGCGAACATGTTTGTTTGTTTGTAGTCTCTTTATTGCACAGAAAAAAAAAATACACAGAAATTAAAAACATTAAAATATGTACAAAGGCGGGCTTATCCCGTAGGGATCTCTTCCAGCCAACCTTTGATTAAGGAGAGTTTAGACTACTTTTACGGTGGGTAAGGTGTGGAGTACAGTAAATAATAAGTATAAATAAATTACAATAATTATATAGTAGATAAATAAAATACATACGCAACAATTATAATGATATATACAATTTGTTATACACATATACGAATACATATATAAATATAATGAATTTAATAAAATATATAATAATAATAATATAATATTTACACTAATTTAATACTTACATACAAATAACATAATAATTCAGCTCAAAGTGTCAGCAACGTGACTGAAATGCTTTTTTAGAGCATTTTTAAAAGAAGGCAGAGAAGGCGATTTCCTCACGTCGACAGGAAGCTTGTTCCAGAGCCTCGCCGCATGAACCGAGAATGATTTGGTGTAGGTGCGGGAAGTGTGCGTGGGAAGGCCGAGGGTCAGGTTTTGTGCAGAGCGCAGACGTCCGCCACTCTTGTCAGCGGTAAAATGGAACCTCTCGCGGAGGTACGACGGCGCCGAAGGACTGAACAATATGTTAAAGAGAAAGGAGAGTGTATGTGAGTCTCTTCGGAGTCGTATCGGGAGCCAGTTCAACCGGCGACGATACTCGGTGATGTGGTCGAATTTACGCACGCCGAAAATGTAGCGGATGCAAACATTCTGAAGACGTTCGAGCTTATTGACCAACTCCTCGGAGGGGTCAAGAAACGCGACGTCCCCGTAGTCAATAAGTGGAAGGTGTAACATGTTTCAAGGCTTTCGAGCAAAATATCATTAGAGTTACACCAATTCTATCTTTTTGAAATATTTCCGATTCTTCAAATATTCGATAATTATCGTAATCGAAATATTCGATTTCATTTCGTATTGTAATCAAAATATTTGATTTCAAATATTCGATCTTTCAAATATTTCTTCTTCTTTATTATCTATCTTTCGAATGATGGTATGCTCGTACCGAATATCGACTTTGCTCTAAACGATGATATCAGTTTTAAGGTCGTACTTTATACTCTCGGTCGTATCACATACTCGTAATACATTTTAATCCAATATAAAACAGTGATAAGAAGAACTATCTACTTACAAATGTCATAAAATAAAATTTATAAAAATGACGATCTTAAGAATTTTCATTTATTACTATTTTATCGTAAACTTGCCATTTATAACACCGGAAGTGGCCGTAAAACACTAACGCTCCCTCCGAGAGCGGATTGATGGCGGTTATAATGACACTTTTAATTATTTTAATCGCACTTTGCGAACAATAGTCGTTAATTCATTAAAAAGAATTACTTACAAGTTCGTCCAAACATTTAAATTTCATAACTCTTGAGCTTGATAAACAGAAATTAAGAATGGTCCAAAATATAATGCAAATATTGTGAAGTTTGAATATAAAGTCAAAAGAATTCTTGGAAGTGTCAAAAACGTCTCCTCTTGAAAACAACCCAGACAATGTAGAAAGTTTCAGATGAAAATGTCTCATTTCATCTCAAACAAGTTTTATGCTAAAATGTACCTGTGAAATATCATTTAAAGACTAAATAAAAAGAAGAAAAAAACTTTCGTCAAAATAATAACTTTCTCCGTCGTTTTAAGACGAGAACAACTTATGCGACATCATATTACTTAACCCTAAACGTGTAGACGTTAATTAGACACTTGGCACAAACCCTGTAGTCCAAACCATTACAATTACAATGTTTTTATATCACCAGAAAGGAGCCAGCAAAACAAGTCTTTAGCAAAACGGAAGACGGCACCATTCCGATGGGTCGTTAACTTCTCGCAAACGTGTCACAGCAATTTCTTGGTACGTGCTAAATGGCACCAGCTTTTTCCGAACGAGACTCTCCCAGACACTTTGTTACCCTGGTACTTTTACATGTTTAATCGTTCCGTGGGGACGTAGGGACGTCGTGGAATCGGAAATCAGGGAAGACCATGCTAAGTTCGATGATTTTATACAATGTTGTACCTGTATTTTTAGAGATGTGACAATTTTTCGTGATGTGAAGAGTCTTAAATCAAATTACAGATGTAAATACATCTTATATAGTTGTAGAGACATTGATAATGGAGCTGCTACAATGCACAGCAACTGAAGAATTCCGAGTCAAGTCGGGGATGATCACGGACGCAAATCTTCCACCATCTGAAAACCTATAATAGTGGTGCCCTTAGCCAAAAAGCCATTCTTTTATATTTTAAGAAGCTAGGCTGGCTGGGCAGATGGTTCGGGGGAATTGCACAAAACTCCAAGGTCATGGAATCAGTGCAGGGTCTACCACACCCGTCTTTAGAATTAGAATAGAAATCAAATATGAGCGTAAAGGTAAATCTTTTAGTAATGATGCTAAAATATTATCAGAATCTTAATGAAACGTTATTGTTCACGGAACATTTACTCTGATAATTGGTTAAAATTAAGAGTGCTCTACAAATCTTGGACGCGACTCACCAAGCCCTAAGGCAGATTTATCTTTGTTTTTCTCCCCGAAGAGGAACTTTCCAATCCCTCAGTAATGTTTGTGTAAGAGCTTACTGGCAATACTTTTTATTCCGTGTGAGGATTTGCGGTGAGCACTTCGATATTCTATATTACCTTTCACTGCTTTCCACTGGCAATAAAATAAGTTCCGATGTACATAATTTGTTTTTAAACAATTCTTAACTACACAAAATTATGGTGCAGACACTTTTTATGAAACAATTTGGAAATTAACTTATCCCAATTTTTTTTCTTCTTAGTCTAAGTTTAGTTTTAGGTTTAGTATTATTATAGACTTATCAATGTAGATATTTAACTTTAATATATCCATTTGGAAATGTTTGTTGCGATTTGCATTTCACACAGAAACATTTTCAACCTCAATCTCAATATTGTTAAATATTTTTTTTGCATAACTTTAGGAATCTTAAGTAAGTTAAGATGCCTTAAGTTCATTTGACGCACATCACAATATTTTGAAATCGAAAATAAAGGGCGCACCCAGCTCCCCAATTCCAAGCAGAATTTTAATTCTGCGAAAGAACCGTAAAAATATGATCATTCCTTTTGTACGAATCCATCCACAGTTTTATGACACCTCGAGCGAGCTAATTCGCCACCGTCTGATGAACTGCGTCGCACAAAAGAGTGCGAAATGGCGAAAATCAAAATGTATTTATTCGCGCACCGTATAAAAAGTCAATATGAGTGGCAATAAAAAGAGGATGTCGAGAGAAATAATAAAAGATAACCTCTCGAGCAGTGTGCCTGGAGTATTGGATTCGGTTTCGGTCTTTCGGTCGTATTTGTATTTGATAATTCATGTTTTCAGATTCGGTTTCAGCAAAATGTAAGCTTGAGCAATTAGCCTGCATATTATCTAAATATTGTTAATTTTCTGTAGCATTTCACTAAAGACGTATTATTAATTAGACGGAGAAACTGACGTTTGTCGCCATACTAATGTTACGTCAAACCATACAATGAAATCGTCAGTTTACTTCGTCTCATTAAAAATACGACTGTAGTTATTGATTACAATAAAATTCTAATTTTATTTTTGTTTTAATTTTTTATATTTATGACAATTTGCGATTTATGTAATGACAATAGTTTTGTTCGATACGTTCGTCACTACTAATAATTTTAAGAATAAGCATCTATTAAGGAAAGTTAACTTAACACTAACATGGTCTTGATTAACTTAAATAATATACTGTTTCACGGTTTTTTTTATTGTATTTTATTAATTACGACCGGTTTCGTTTGCATATCTTCAGGTATTTATTTATAACATGGTCTTGGTTTCGGTCCCAAAATTAGATCCGTCATGTCTCTACTCTAGAGGAGTGAACAGAATGAGTAAAGCCCTTGTAAAGAATGTTTGCGTAGTGGATAAGATGCGATCAGGGAACACCTCCCCGGGCATTCAGATGAGTACGACGGTGGACGAGAAATTAAAACTGTTCGCCACATTGTGTTGGTTTTGTCTGCTCAGCTGTGGAATATGGATAGATTTTGGAAATATTAAAAATTTTATGATTTAAGGAAAATATAAAAGAGTGGGACCATGAGCCGTAATCTAACTTTTACTGTTAGTCCCACTATGCTGTTATATGTCTATGTTAGGACTACCAGTATCCTTTTCAGGATAGTGGGACTACGAGTAATGGTGGAACAATGTAGGTGGGATCACGAGTCACACACCAAATTAAGTACCTAAATATGCACTTCATGCGAACAGAGGAAATTCTTAAAACTGATTGATAAATCATAAAATAGTCATGAGCCTGAAATTGTATTATTCTTACTCCTATTTTCTAATCAATGGTTCTTCGGTAGCTTCCAAGGTTTTCATTAGATATTCTCAACTAATTTTATCTTGTACCATCTTGCCAGACAATGTAAAGTCAAGTCAAAAGATGACAAAGTAGAGGTATTCGAGAGAGACATGTGTGTCTTATTAACCAGGTACTCTACAGGGTTTATTTCTAATTCAGTGTTGTTCTCTCGGCGCGACATTAAGTCGTTAGAACCCTTCGGCTTTGCCGGCATTAAGTGTCTCTCATACTGTCACGATTTAGTGGCGCGAGTGGCTTGCGGTACTTACGTTCTATAGAACGTCGCCGTCTTGTACCCGACGGAATCCACCTTTGTACCACTGTGGTGAAACTCCTATTTATTTATTTTATGTTTTTGCATTTATTTTACACATATATACATAAAATAGACAGCACACAGAAATGATACCCCATTTGTAGTTGGGTAGATACAGTACAGGTTAATGAAGAATATTGTTAATATGTAAACCATAACCAATTTTTTTTTAAAACATCACTTAAGCTGTAGAAGTTCAACGACTATTTATTTAGTATACACATTTAGTATTTATTTTTGCTTCGACTTATCTGTAACCTATTTTCTCGAAGAATATCTTAATAGTGATATTCGATGTAAGTAAAGTAGCTGAAAGTTTACCTAAGTTATTAATAGAAGAAAAGCTATTTATTTTCGAAGAGAAGTTTGGTTTAATAAACTGACTAAGTAATGCAAACACTTATAGAGAAAGATAACGATGACTATTATGAAATGTATTAATTATAATTAATTTTATTATTTTAGCTACTGATTACTTTCAACAAGAAAACCTAACTTCTATTTTCCCCAAACTAAATCACTGTTACCAAACGCTGCGTTGCCGATGCGATGCTTTTGCGTCAGTGTGAGAGAAAGCAAACCTTACGCCAGGTTGTAACTTCACTTCTGTAAGTCTCGTTTCCGAGTAGATTACAAGTAATTAATTTATAAGTATATGGCTACGAGGTACGCCTTCCGAATTCCTGTTATGAGAGGTATAATAGGGCCCAGATTAGGCTACTTTATTGTTATTAAGAGTGTACCTTCTCGATTGGTCTGTTGTTTTACCCTTTGTACTGTTTTTTTAATACCCTTTAACCTTTTGTACTATTTTCTAATGCTTTTAAAGGTATGTGTGCAGAGTCAGAGTGGAGCGTCTGTGGCGCCGTGGCTAGGACGTCGGACTCCCATGTGGGAGGTCCGGGTTCGAAACCATGCAATGTCATGTACCAAGTACTGACGGTGAAGGCAAACATCGTGAGGAAACCTGCACACTGAGATAACAAGTGTGTGAAATGGGGAAGGCAATGGCAAACCACCCCATTAAATCTGCCAAGACAGTCGTTTTATGTGATTAATCCTTAGAATGATCACGACCTTCAGCAACACAACACGACTTAGAAGAAGAAGAAACTGCAGAGTCAGCCTGGGAGTGGTATCACCCTTTTACCTATTTCTGCCGCGAAGCAGCAATGCTGCATTGTTGTGTTCCGGTTTGAAGGGTAAGAGAGCCAGTGTGGTTACCGGAATATGAGACACTCCATCTAACCCAGCTCATCGTTCCACTAATAAATGAGAAACTTACTTCAAAAAGAATTTCGAACGGCACGAAAAACTTTTTTGCATAAAATATCCGAGAATATGTTTCGTTAGAAAGTCGATAGCTATGTATTGTTATTTTTCTAAATATTCAACTAGCCTCCTTTGAATTCTAACGCATCTCAGTTATTATATACAGTTATCACAGTAACATTTTCAGTTACCCCACTAGGAGGGCAAGCGGCAAGCCACGCACAGACTGTTACTTTTAATGCGGTTTGGAATTAATGATTTTATTTCCAACAATTACCAGTGATTGCGGAAACTGGCAACATCGTTACATTCCAAAGAAGTTGGATAATCAAAATTGTTTGTAGCTGTTTATAATAATAGAAACATTTGGTAGAGTTGTATTGACAGCGGAATTCCGTTGAAAATTATTTGAATCTTTGTAATTTTTCTATACAATACGTTTTGTAATTTTTTAGAAATCTTTTCGAATTGTATCGAACGATTCTTTTGCAATAATCGACAGTGTCTTTAGTTTAGTATTTATTGCAGGGTTTTTTGATAGATACTCGTACATATTGATGACAAATCGCTTGACACCGTTAACATGACCTCAATTTAACCTCGGATCATTATGTATCGTAATTTCTTTTTCTAGAACTAAGACATAAAAAAGGATAGCATAGACGCATAGGTACTGATTGTTGTAGGTATACAATTATTCTGTTTTGTTCTTCTACAATCTCTTCCATCAATACTTTCCTGTCAAAACACCTTCGATTCCGACTTGTATTTATCTGAATGCGTCTTTTGTTTTTCCTCCGTCACAAAGTTCCGTATCAATATCTCCATGTTTGCATAACTACTTTGTGTGTCGTATGGGGTAAACAAGCTACGTCGATACCTACCTGAAGCGTTTGGTGTTTTCTTTGATTCCTGCTAGTGATAAATAAAATTTTATGTGTGACATTAGAAGACGGTGTTTTCAACTTGCAATTTCAATAATAACATTACATACAAATTGTTTATGATTTGTTTTTTAAATGTTTCACATTTTATATTATGTTCCTTAAACGATTTCAAATGGATCAAACCAAAAAAGAAAGGGAAATATAACGTGTTAGAGACGCCATGAATAGAAAACGGTATCCCCGAATATAGAATCAATATTATTAGATGTCCGAAGACGGACGATAATATCCACGAAGAAAGGACGGACCGCGATATAAAACACACTTGCGCGCATAATATACGTTTTATTAATAAAAAAAAGTCTCGCAAATCACCCATAAATGGCCGTAACGGCCACTAGTGAGCCGGCAATTTTTCCGATACAATGCGACGCATTTGTTTGACAAATCCCTTGGGAACAACGACACTATCCCCTAAATTCCCCTACATCGGCCCGTATCTGAGCTTGAAGGATGCAGGGTCATTCAGAGGTGATGAAAGCCGTATCGCGCCTGTCTGAAGGTACCTCTAAATCATGACAGGTATTTTCTTTTTGACTAGGGTGTGACTGTGTTTAAAATAGTGCGGATTTGGGTTATTTATCGTGTACTGGGGTTTTGGAAAAGGTTTGTTTTTTCACGGTGATAAAGTGTTCAAAATTGCTCTATGACGAATGAAAACTGTCCCAAAATTATAGATGTTTTGATTAGATACTTAAATAATGGTATTACAATGGACTAATTTTGATAGAAAATTTTGAAAGGTAAAAATCGCACTAAGCGCCCACCTACTACCTCTTTCTCGAAATCATTTCCTCTGCCCGAAGGTTGCCTGGAAGAGATTGCTCTTAGCGGATAAGGCCGCCTAAATTGTACTTCACTATTTCCTTTTCTGTCTCATGTTTGTTGTTTTATATTTGTGCAATAAAGTGTATTTTACTTTACTTTACTTTAAGAATTTGAAGAATGACTTGGCGTGAAATTTTGTGGACCAATCTGGAATAAATCTGAACTTTGGCTTTCCTATTTCCTTTCCATCATCTTCTACTTAAACCCTACAAATGTTCCTTCACATCATCGAATGATAATATTCTGTTTCTAAACTTATGTGAACCAGTTCAAGTTCTAATCACCTGGTTTCTTGACGTTCGATATTCCTAAGTGACGACACGTCTTATTTCGATACTTTGATTCATAATTTTATGCAAAGTCCAGTAGGTACTGGACTTTGCAAGGGAAGGAAGGGAAGGTTCCCTTCCTTGTTTTTAGTATTACCTACAATCTCCTGCGGAGAATATTTACGACTTTTAAACTTACCACGGCGTAATGATTCTCTTCATTACGAACAAAGAGGAAAAATACTAAGAAAATTATCTCCCAGCACAATTGAGTGATCAGTATGCGAAGCCAGCGTTGTGTACTAAGCCGATTTGGGAGGAAGCGCTAAAAGAAAATTTATTGCATTGAAAAGTCGTACGTAATTAATAAGACATTTGAAGTCGCGTGAAAATGTAATTTAGATTGTTTTCCGTCGGCGAGGGTCGCACCGTTTCCTGTCTCTACCAAGGAATCCTTACAAAGGCGGCTTATTTATATATGGCTCTTTATATTAGCGTCTTTAAGGATACCAGGGGCGCATAATAAAAAAAGAATCAGCATCAATGTCTTAAAGCGTCTTCCGGCGCGATATAGCGGGCCGCCCCGCCGCAAAATGGCGGTCCACACTCGAATAAATTATCCCACCCCCGAATCGAATCGAACGATTCTTCGATTCTTTTGAGACGTCTCGTTTCAAACTAGAGGCTCCTTTATTAGTGTAAGCCAGGGACGATTATCTTAAGCCGCCATTACATATTCAAATTGAAGTCATTTCGCTTTGTGGAAATTGACGCGAAATAAAATGAAGCCTTTGAAAGCGTTTTCTGCATTAAGTTGGTGGTAATGAGATTTTTCAGAGACATTAATGACATTCTGGGCATAGAAAGTTCTTTCTTTTGGATTAGCTAAATGTTGTGTGTTACAGCCCTATGGTCTATTATATTGCTATTCCTAATAAGCCTACAATAGTGCTGTAGCGAAATACAGCTTGTATTAGAATAGCTTTTTGATTAAAACATTGAAATTTCCCAAAAAAGTCTCGATTTTCAAAGTCAATAAACTTAATTAATTTTAAATGGTTAATACTTGCGGTTGTTGGTACTTGGTGAAACTTGTAGTATATGATTAAATAATAAATACCTGAAGATGTGTAAACGAAACCGGTCATCATCATCATCAGCAGACTACTCTAGTCCACTGCTGGACATAGGCCTCTCCCAGGGCGCGCCATTGAGCCCGATCTTCGGCTCTTCTCATCCAGTCGCTGCCAGCCACCTTGCGCAGATCGTCGCTCCATCTAGCAGGGGAGCGTCCAACACTACGTTTGCCCAAACGCGGTCTCCACTCCAGAACTCGTCTACCCCAGCGGTTGTCGGTTCTGCGACAGATGTGACCGGCCCACTGCCACTTCAGCTTGCTAATCTTATGAGCTATGTCGATGACTTTTGTTCTATGCCGGATCTCCTCATTTCGGATTCGATCCAGCAGAGATACTCCAAGCATAGCTCTTTCCATAGCACGCTGAGCGACTAACAATTTGTGAACCAGTCGCACCGTCAGTGTCCACGTTTCGGCTCCGTAGGTCATTACTGGTAGGACGCACGCAACGAAACGAAACCGGTCGTAATTAATAAAATATAATTAAAACCCGTGAAACAGTATATTATTTAAGTCTAATCATAATTAATTTAGATTTTGACCTATTTTCACTTAAGTTTTCTCTCATATCATAATGATATTTTTTTCGGTTACTGTATTCTGAAAGGAATAACTAATTATCGTGTAAGTATAACCTTTCATAATAGGTACAAGGGATTCATAACTTACACATGTCTAAATGAAATAAAGCCTGCGCCCACACGTTTCCAACCCAGTAAACTTGGGCCCGAGTCCGAAAAACATAATTTTTGCGCGACTGCCCAAAGATTAACGTTCAGATACCGCAGCCGCCTCTTTGTCCTCCACGGAAACTGTATCTCTATCTACCCTCGGTGATACTTTTAAATTAAATTGTAATGGGTAAAGGAATGTCATAAGTATATTTTTAACCCCCGACCGATCGAGGGAGTGCGTGTTATAAGTTTGACACGTTTGTCTGTCGGTCTGTTTGCCTGTATGTCTATTTGTCTGTTTATCTGTGGCATCGTAACTTAACAACGGGTGGTCCGATTTGGACCAGGTTTTTTAATTTAATAGAGAATTTTGACGAGAATGTTTCCAAGATCTTGGAGTATCTTTGATGTCAGATGGGATCTCTGGAACGGTAATAGATAGATGGTTCGAATTTGAGCTCAAATATTCCGGGTCATGGTGCGTTTCAGACATCTGAAACCTTGAGGATCTGATGATTACCAGAAAAAAGTAAGCGAAGCGAACTTTAATTTTATAACATAAAACTGAAAGAATTTGAGGATTATATAAGAAGCCCGTCGAAACCATAATGTTTCATAGCTACAAGCGCCACCTCTGAAAATCGTCACAATTATGTTCGTATGTAATTGGGAAAATAGAAATGTCATATATTGACAAGCGGCGAAACTATGAGAAACTGTTACGTTCTAGAGGGGGTGAGGAAGGGGAGCGGAGCTGAATTTTGACATTCTGTAAAAAACTAGGGACCGAATATACATCCTTAAAGCTTCAGGATGTAGAATGTAAGTGCACTTTGTTTCATAGTGAAGGATTTAGGACTTTCAATAATTTTCCAATAGTTATGGAGTTACAGTGCTTTAACAATTATAGGTACCTGAGGCATGATGTAGGTATATTATACCTATATACTTTTGCAAAAAATCAACAATATTTGACGATTTATTTAGGCACTTCTAATAAAATTAATGGCTCTCAAAAGAAAGCAACTCGAGTAAATTGATATTTTGAATAATAAAAGGCGAGCGGAACGGAACCCGACGAATTATTATGAGTAACACAAACACAAGTCAATAGGCTGCCGGGGTGGTCAATATTGGATTAGCTGGCAAAAGGAGCCAAAAAGCAACGTATACAAAAACCTTTTACAGCGGTTAGAGAGCTCCGGAAAAATATTTATGAAACGCTGGGCAAGTGAGGCGAAGGCTTTTAGTTTTATGCTGCAGGGTGATGAAGCGATAGTTTGTCTCTTACATAGTTACAAAATTTTTGTGAACACCAATGATCTGTCAAGTTCACAATCTCCACTTGATTACATGAAAAGACATAAGACTACTTGAAATAAAAACGAAAGTAGACCGTATGAATTATAGATTTAATGCCCAATCTCACACCATTGTAACTCAGAGGCCTGTGGCTCAAATACTATGTAAGAACATACAAATTGATTAATCAGCATTTAGGATGTGTTGATCATTTGCAAAGTAACAAAGGAATAATTAGTATAAAATATTATTCAGATAATTTCCAGTGTTTCATCATCCTGTTATCGATACTGACCAACGACATAATTTATACCAAATTCAATTATACAGACCCATACAAGTAATAAACAACTTTACGTAGGTGTCTAAAATATGCGATTGTAAGTTTTTCCTCATACCTACTGGTTTTGATGTATGAAAAGAGTCCTCTTCCACACTTTTAATCCTAACACGATGTAAAGCGGCAATAGTGCAGAAGGGTTGCGAGGAATTGTTTATACAAAGTATGGAATAATATAATCAGAAGTGAAGAAATAGGAATCCGACGAAAAACCAACAGAGCCGAGCGAAAATTTGCTTAGGCCAGCGGAATAAGTGGAGATACCCAGACCAGGACGGTAGCCCTTCCATTGTCTGGGATGGTGTGGTTGGATTAATGTGTTTTGTCTATATGGATTGGAAAAAGACGAGTATGTATTATAAATAACCGAGGATACAGTAAGATTGACGTTGATAGTGAATTATTTAGAAATAATTCAATAAATTCATAATTAGCTGATTGTCACAGTTAAGTGATATCAGGATATATAAATAAATATCATTATTAATCAACATTAAATGTTGTTTCTATTTCAGTGCTGGACATGTGTACATAGCTCTCTCCCAGGGTAGGTACACTAACCAATGTAATAAATGATCTTACCAATTCGAAGAACCTTTGGCTCTCTTAACTACTCGTATATCTAGAATGTTGAACATTTATTTTTATAATAACTCGTCTATTATATCTCATCTAATATAATAAAACTTTGGGCAATAATAATAACCCATAGTGAAAAATTACCCTTCCGGGCATGTCCTTTGAGCTTACTCCAATACTGATTTTCTCGAATGACCTCATTCGAGAAATAGATCAATGAAATGAAAAATTCCAAAATGTTTAGATTTCATAAAGTCAGCAATTCACCTTTTCTCATTTCGATAGCAGCTGTTACCCGGACTTATTAAGACGCACCTGTCAATCTTCACGAATTTTTATTTCGGAATCCCTCCTCATCTCGACTTGGAGTGTTTGGCCGCCATCCCAAAAGTCTTATTTTAGCATATTTATTTAGGACAGGAAAAACACTGGTCGGCCATTTTTAACAATTGGAAAAGTTGATTGGATCCAGCAATTATTGTTTCGTGGAAGTCATTTGGGAAATTCTTATCTCGGAAGAGGTAAAGAAGTTTCATTGCAACTTATTATATTGAGTTCTGCAGTTGCATGTTTCTTTTCTCTCAAAGAAGAATTGAATCAACATTATGTTTCGAAATCTTTCTTTCTTCGAAACTCAAAGGTGATGATGATGATGATTAATGCATTAGATTAGTGATACTTCTTTAATTCCTGATTAATGACTGCCTTTATAGGTATAGGGATCATTATCCAAAACAATACGTAAAATCTTAACACGCCTGTTACTCCCCGTCCCGACGAATAGGTAATCGAAGACCAAATCCTAAACAAACAAATTTTGAATTGCGAACGCGCGAGGGTGTCCACACTTCGATTTTCGATTTCGCCCACTACATTAATTCGGCTGTAGGGTGTTCATTAAAAATGCCATCAAGGCGGCCGTTAACGAAGTGGTGAGCAATTAAGTCGCCGCTGACGTCAGTCGGCAGTCCCTTTTGAGTGCTCCTCGAGGATCTTTGAACTAGGAGGACACCTTGAGACGGAATTGAAAAATTGATTCGTGATCGACGGTAAATGTAGTGGAAGAAATTATTATCAGTCTTTTATAGCCACTGGACGTTATAGCTACCTACCTTCTTCTTCTTCATCATCACTAGGGCTGAGAAAATATTATTCTACAGCGCTCTGTCCGATGTCGCAGACTCTATGGTTTACTTACCAGAATATTTCAGATGTTTCCAAGTTTTTTTTGGAGACTACGTTTCCATGCTAGATGCCTAAAGAAAAAAGATAAATATTTCATTAATTTCGACAAGTAAATTGTTAAAGAAGGTACATAATTGTATCTGACTGGATGCGGTAATCAGAAGAGGTCCAGCAATACCTATAGTAACGAGCGTTATAAAAGGTCTACTCTTTAAACAGTGAGTTGAGATATCTATGGGCGACGGTGACCACTTTACTGACCACTCGTTTGCTCGTTTGCTCTCCTTGTTTAATAAAAAAATCTTCGATTGTACCTATTCTTAAAGTTATATATTTTATGTAGTCTCGCACTGACAGAATCAACACCCAAATAACGACGTTTTATTAATGTGTCAAAATCTTATTATTGTCGCCCGCATAAGAACATTAAAGCGCTCGAGATAAAACAGAGCCCCATTAGCAAAGTCCTCGAAAAAAACTCGTCGATGCTATCGCCACTGAGGTGGCAATCTCTTTTTTTTTCACACCCAGTCAATCACAGGAGAAATGAGCCTAGAAGCAATCATCAAAGGGACTAATGTTGATTGGCTTTGCGAAATTTCCACAGCCTGTATATTAATATGTTGTTCTATAACAGCTCTTAAATACGAATGCGTTAAGTCTATTGTTGTGTTTGGTAGTATTGCGGTGAGCCTTGATCGGTTGTCAGTCGGATCTGTATCAGTGACGAAGATTTATGTATCGTAGTTTAGATGTGTCAGTCAGCATCTGAACAAGGAAATAGTGGAAGATTTGCAGTTATCATGCACAAAAATGTAATTATTGTTTAAGTTCAATTCATACGTAGGAGATAAAATACTGCATTAATATTTAAAAATGTAATGTTACTTTAACCAATAAATAAATATAATTAAATTGGCATTTGTTTATTTATATTTTATTTTTATTTATTAACTTAAATTACCAGCATTTTACAGAATTTATAAAAAGAATAAAATATTACTTAAACATTTGCCAATTATAAATTTACATTCATTCATTTTTTTATTTCTTTTTCATATTTTTTTTCATTTTTTTGCCTAAACTTTAGGCAATAAATATTATGTCTGTGCCATAGACTAGTAATATAATGCCATATATTACTTACTTTTTTTAGTTCTTATATTAGGTAATAGTAGATTGTGTAAATAGTGCGGAAAAGGTTACATTGTGACTGTGTGTGAAAAAGTGAGACATTTACTTTATTGCCTAAAGACTCACTTTTTCCAAATATGTGTCGCTTATAAAATACATGCAAACCATCATCACTGTATGATCTACAATAATTAACCTGAGCTAAATTGGGCTCATGCTTAATTTAATTTAGCTTAATTAGCAAACATTTACCTACTAGGTACATTAGATTTACAGTTCTTGGTCTTTCAATTTGGATGGAACTAACAAAACAACGCTTTAAAATTTTGTACAAAAAAAATATCGCAAGTACTCGCATGAGATCACTTTAGGACCATAAATCGCATATCAAAGAATATTATATCCATACAAAAGTAACAATCTATAGATGTTATATTAGAATATGCATCCAGTGTCAATAAAATCACATCGAGATTTTTTCCCATTCGTTTTAGAATAAAGTGTTCTGTCAGGCGTGCAGAACCGGGGGTGGCACGAAGCGGGCCGCGGATCGCGAAGGTGTCTCAATCAGCATAAAACAAAAGAAATCAATAGCACCCCAGCGCCCCCTCGCGGCTTCGCACGCGGCTGACAAAGAGCAAAGATTTCTTTTCACAATTAAACACCCCTGGGTGGCTGCTGATAAACTGGGTTTTGGTTTAGCATTCGTCTGATTTTTGAAATAAAAAGCAAATAACAACTATAACATATAAACACGTAACTACATATTGTGTTTTAGTAGAATGTGGAAACTCAGAAGCTCATAAATCAACATCTTTATGAGCATAGAGTAACAGATAGTCCTGCAAGCTGGTATATTTATATATCTTTTTTTTAATAGTCTATAGACTGTCCCACTGCTGGGCAAAGGCTCTCCTCCTCAAAGGCCTATTCTCTAAAAAAAAATTTTATTTTGGTGAAGATATTATTTTTATCTTAGAAGACGAGTAATTTAGACATATAGGCATAATCGTTCATGAGCATTCTGTCTAGAAAGCAAAATGTCTAAAATCAACGTCAGTCTTGAATCATAATGTCTATACTTCCCAAAAGGACTGCTTCAAAAATTAACAATTTCCCAAATGTCAGCTTTACTTAGATGTTTATTATATTAGCACACAATCTGCTATCCACATACTGCTATAGATAAAGCAGCTGATAATAATTCTAAATATATTAGAGTTTAAAACAGTGACTACCTCTGTCCTTTTATCTACATTCCCATTTATTATGGGAAAGAACAGAGAAAAGGACAGAGGTAGTCACTGTTTTAAACTCTAATATGCTCAGAATGATTATCAGCTGCTTTATCTATAGCAGTATGTGGATCTATCCGGCTGCCCATTTAAACTTTTCTAAACTGCGGAGCCGAGCTCGTTACTGGCGGATTATTAAATATTGAAACAGCGCTCACCAGATGAAAGCGGACTCCTAGACGACCAGCAAATCCTAGTACGAACAAAGACGACTTATTTAAACAAGGATTTGTTTTAATAAGATTCATTTCAATTAACAGTTCATCGGTCGCGTCGCAATTATCAGGGTGAAAGTGGCTACTATTTGTTTGGATGAGCAATTACCTCTACCAACGTACAGAGAAAGCCTGTACGTACATACATACGTAGTTCCACCATTTGCTACAATATTGCAAAATTTGGTAGATTACAAAATAGGCTTATTGATTCTTGCATTATACCTTATAATTACATTATAAACAGTATATGCACTCCAAGGTTTTCTCTGTCATACACTCTCCTTGAGATTAATAATGATAATGCAGAACCAATATTCTTCTTTACATACTTGACACTTAACTTCAGACATCCATTCATTTGCACTGCGTATTAATGTTTCCAACACTTTGTACTCGTGTATGTTCATACAAAAACAATTATTACACCACCGCAACACGTACTTTCCTTTCCTCAGTTTCAGTTATCCTTAATAAATGTCCATCAGCACTTGTAACAGCACCTCTCTATTCATCAGCACGCGCTTTCCATTGTATATTTTGTATCCGTACATTAGACTCTGATCCCGATGCAAACTCCAGTGATTGTAGGATTAGGAGCGGGATGGACTGAAAAACAGACACAACAATCACTTCCATTTCAATTTTGATTTTCAGATTCTAGCCGAGACAATGGACACCTTTATTTACTGTGGATATAGGTGCCTGGAACTTTTTCGTCCAGGGATAGGTATGATGGTTAATGCACTTGATCTGTTTGATTTATTTGATAGTTTTTCATTCATCCGAGGCCAAATGTAGAGTTCTTCGAGTTAAATAATTCTCAATTAAAAAAAATACATGTCGTAGACTGTGTTTTAAGTGAAGATTATGCTCAAAACGTTTAAAGTTTCTTTCGTCTACATCGTCTACATACAAAACGTTATGTTCCTACTTTATCTTTCTTACCGGACTTTATCCCATCCCATCTTTTAAATGTATGAAAATAATGTGAATGAGGGCTAGTCCATCTAATTGCACAGCTTATGAGTACGTTCCCCTCGCTAACACAAGTAACATGGGTCAAGCAAATTTGACGAGAGATTATTATAACTGCCCGTTAGAGCTGTTTGTCTTTCGTCTAATGGACCGTTCTTTTGCATATGCAACCTTAATTAATGAAGACCGGTAAATAAATTCTTTGTTTGTGTATACTGTGTCTACTGCTTTAGAACTATAATTGTTTTATTGTTTATTTGATTCGTTTTAATTCTTTTCAAGTTTATTGTCTTTTGAAAACCCTTTTCTACCTACTCATAATTTGTCTCATACCCTTCCCGCAGTTCTACTATCTTAATTAGTTTTTTTTGTCCAGGAATACCTTTAAAGTAGTAATGAATTGAGAATTTGTCAAATGTTATTAATTACGAATTTTGGGGACGAGTCTGGAATAAATTGATTTCTGATAGGTATATCCATAGTACGTGAAACTTTTATAATTTTTGGTTCGAATCATACAAAAACCGATGTCGTCGAATTGGTATTGTCGACAAAAACTCTTACCAAATCAACGCAAAGTATCGACGGTGATTAGGAGCGGAGAGGCAGACAGAGGTCAGCAATAAACCGACCTTCGTCACGCTGCGTCACGTCCGACCGGCCAACCGCACGACGGCGACACCCTCGTTTGCCGCGAATCTGTTTTATTGACTCTTGTGGTCTCTGCGTGCCTGGTGACAGTTTGTGCGATCGAAAGTGAAAATGAACCGCGACTCGCCGCTGGACCGCTTTCGTGTGCTCATTTGTTTATTTTTGTTTATATTTTAACCCGTAATATCTACTTCGTTCCCAGAAATTGAAAGTACAAGTGTATCTTTTATTTGCATTCGATATTCTTTGAATGATATAAATTAGATTACATTTATTTATTCAATTTATTGAATGGAATTGGATTGAGTATTTCTTGTGTCACAGAGTTACATATTCGATAAATTACGAGGTGTATCTTATAAACGTTTCACTGTTATAATTATAATATAAGTAACTTTATTAATCAACTGTATACATGACGTGCCTGTCTACGTAAATGAAGGCACATATACCCACACTATACTACGTAAGAACAAAGATTTTGAACTCTAAAATGACCCGCCCTAATATGCTGGGAGTTATAAATATCGTTCATATTTCAAAGTCACTTGCATCTGGTCACTGGCTATTGAGACCGGACAGGGGTTTGCTTGAGGAGTAATTACCATATCAAATGTATTCAGACGTGTATATGTATCGTCTGAGGTAATCATTGGATTGAAATTAAAAATACAACCGACACAAGGGTGTAGATTCGTCACATTTCCTCAGCGCTCCCTTTGTGACAGCCCATAAAACGCAAATTCGGCAATAAAAAGAACACCCCGACAAAACATCCTTCCTGGACACTGGCCCAATACAATACCCGCCATTCACAGGGAATTATTGTATTTTTCCAACACTCCAAATATTTAAGAAAGGAATTAATGAATCTTAGATTCTGGGAAGAATTTTGAACCTTCTCGCTGAACACTTTAGGCTTATCCGAATTTTAAAATGCGGTAAGATTTAACAATGAAGCCCTAATTAGCTGTCAAGGTTCCAGACTTGTCGTCCGTTTGTCTGTCCCAGAAGCGCGAATTATTCAGATGTCTCCAGTGATTTCTTCGTTTTGTGCAAATGTTTAAAGAATGCATTGAAGTGCTATCTCATCATTCTTTTCTTGTTTTGATTAACATTGGGATATGTCAATGTTGCATTGCATGCTTTTCTGAATGTCAATTAACCCAGTGTACGTAACTATAGTACAGTACAGTATAAGTAACTTTGGGTTCCGGCGCTATTTTTTACAGGTTATTTTTCTCAATTTTATTTTGATACATATCTGTGTAAGTCTTTCTTAACATTGGTAAATAAAATACCTATCTTGTGACATATTATCGATGTTCAGTATATTGATACTTGTTACAGAATAATCTTTCTCAAAGAAAGAGTTGAATGTTCCAACTTTCTACATTACATTATCATCTCACCCAAAATAATATTTAACAAACATTCTAAAATCAAAACATAAATCACCCGAAACACCAAACTACGTTTACGCATTCAAAAACAATTACGAGGGCGCGATTTTGGGTGGTTGCCTAATTGGTATGAGATTTGCAAGTGTTTCTAATTGCGCCGAAATGTGCGAATCCAAGGCGATCAGTCACAGCGCCATCAGGTTAATTAAACCATTTGTCTGCTAAGTTCCGATGCTGATGTCGGAAATTGTTGGGCTGTTTTACGCTGAGCGAGAAATTGAAAGAGAGGACTGCGATTTGTCAATATACGAGGACGTACTACACATTAGTAATACCCATTGCTTGTTGTAACAGTAAGGAAAAGCTAAGGTTTATTTCCCGTATCACAAATTAACTGACTGAGTACCTACGTACCAATATCTACAGAGATTCGTTCGTGCCTACTTGTATTATACTTGCCGTACCATTGTGTCTTGGAATCTTCTCTATTTTATTTTCAAAATTTGAATTGGTCTCATGCGTGTATTTGACGCTTTCGTTTCTAATAGAAAATTCATATATTCCAGTATCAATACCCTTTGGTTCTGCTATAACATTACTCCTCCTCGAATTCGTGGCATTTTTTTCTCAAAAAGGTTCATTTTCATTAACGCCATCGGCTCACATATTTGTCATAACCTGTCGCTGACCGGCCTCTTGTTGTGAATGCTTCTTTTTAGCACATTTTTAATTTACGTTGTTTCGGTTTTGTTCCTTGCTACTGTAGACTGTACATTATTGCCCCGTGTTTCAGCAATGGAATTCGTAGCTTGAAAAATTGCCTTGAGAGCGGTTCTGGGTAGCCATTTTATCACACCTACACGTTTATATCATTCTGTGTGCTATAATATGCGGGGCTTGTTCATAAATTCAATTCATAACGTAAAGACTAAAACCAAACATTGAGCAAATGTAAATCATGTTTGATATCTTTCAAGGTTTGATTAGTATGGAAATGCCGTTTATTATCTATTATAGTAGTTAGTACATCTCTTTACTTTACTTTATAAATATATTTTTTCTACTCCCATATGGTAAATTGTTCAATATGAAACCATAGTCAGCAACACAAACTACATATTTAATTCCTATGGGTCGTTACGTAATGAATATTGCGGTGTCGTAATATTCATTGCGACACTGCGAACCTACATTAAGATACCGTTAATTCAATGAAGTACAAAGTAAATTTATTAATGGTTTCACGAAATTTGATACATAATTAGTAGTTTATGAAAATTAGTAGTTTTAATGCCGGCGACACGAGGTGACAACTTGGACCACACACTGTTTACGCACAATAGTTTGTATTTTCAATTATTGCGGTATTTCATGGTCGTAGAAAAAGTAGTGTATGCAATTCCACGTAATTAACTATTGTAAAACTCGTTTTTTCTATTTTGATACTCGCTGCACTCATATCAAAATCTAAAAACTCATTGTACAATGGCCGTAATTACGTGTCAGTTGCATAAAATACTACACCCTAACAATGTACTATCTTGAAAGCATTCTATTGTTGAAAAATACTTAGAAGACAGTAAAGATCTGGACTTGACCAAGTGACTTGTCTCTATGCTTATTTTACAATCTTTACTTGTCCCAAATTTCTTTAGCAGAAAGTTTATGAAGATAGAATAACAGAGGTATCCATATTAATCCATCGTCCGCATACCGAAGTAACAGAAACGGTTTCACTATTCCTCTCTTTACATAATCAAATATTCGTTCATCCGAGCGCTGCTCAATGGAGATTCATGCTTGCACTGCCACGTCTAGACGGCACATGGTTATGTGTACCAGCTCAGCCAGACTGTCTAATGTAGGCTTTAATATTTTAAAACCTATGCCCTTTATTAACACGTTCGATGGTTTTAATTTGATGGGTGATATTGAAAAATTCTATAATAAATTTGTCAAAGCTAAATTCCTGGAGATATTCGCTGAAATGGAAATAATGGATTTTTATATTAAAGGTACGTAACTGTTGGAACACTGAGAACTCTCGATTACATCATAGAATAGACTAGCCATAGCATGTACTCGATTGGAGAAATAGGTTTATAATTTAAAGATAATTTAGTGTGGTATAGCAAACCTGATCAAACTAGAAGTGCCAAAGGAGATAGACATATCTTTCGTGATATTTTTTTTAATATTGTAAATTAGGTTAATCTTGTTCTGTGCTTTATTTACTGTACCTTATTGTAAACTGTTATTATTATTATTTTATTAATTAAAAAAATATGAAGTTGGTATTATGAGTAAATATTCTTGCCCAGGTACTTACTACATCCAATTCTAGACATAGACTTCGGTAGGTTAGGTACAGCTAAATCCTGATTGAACATCTCCTATAATGAGCGAAGCGGATAATGTATCGGTAGTAAACATCAGCTTATTAGATTTTGTTAACGATGCATCATTATGAAATATACCATGCAAGCCTTCATGGAAATTGCTTCAAACCATGCATAAATATCTATTAGGCGCGAGCTTAATATTTTTCAATGGAAACATTTGAGGGATTGTCTGAGAACAAATAGGTGTACAGACAGCAAACAAGGGTTGTTGCGAGCTAGTTAACAGTAAAATGGAGATTTCGGGCTTATTTGCTTTGTTTTCTTCTTTGCGAAATACCCTGAGGGTTATTGCGAAGACGTGTTTTGCTTTGAGTGATTAAAACAGCATTTTTAAAACGTTTTCGTTTATGTTTTGATTTCAGTTTGGTTACTTTTATTTTATTTTCATTATGTCCTGTATCAGCTATTATATTTTATTGCTTATTTGAAGTTTATCAATTATTCTATTGCTCATAATCATACCTGTATTGCCAAATGCATAACTATTTAAATGTTGGCACTATTGTAGTTTTATTTAATTAATCTATGATTTGGCCCAGTGAACTTTTCTCATTTTCTCTACTGCTGTTTATTTCTGAATAATATACGAGTATTCTTATAGAAATGCCAATTATAAATTACCCTTTTTAAATTTCATAACGCGTTTATTTTTCCGCTGTTTCCGCTACGTCCTTTTCACCCTTCGGCGGAAGGGAAGGCGTAAGTGCAGTAGGTGTGAGAAAATGATATAGCTGCAAAGGTCCAATGTCAGACAATAGGTAGAATTCATACAGAGGACGCGGGTAGAATGCAAACTACCTAATTATACAATCGCCAAGATGGCGGCCGGCTTCCGCCTTTAAATTGTACTTTTAGTTAAAAGTTAAAAGTAAGTTCAGTTGAATTTCAGGTGTTCACGCTTGACTGGATTTTTATAAAACTTTCTTAATAGGAATATAAGTAAGGTTTCATTAGTATATGTAGGTATTACAACTCGGCTTTCTTATTGGGAAGAAAGAAAATATCTTCTTCAACTTTTTATGTAAGTATGCTTACTAAGCATTGTTTAGCCGTAGATTTCCCTCGATCCAAGATATGTGATCCCAATGATTTCATATTTTTTTTCTCATGGAAATTGATTGTGTAACCTAATAATAAGTAAGTACTTATTACAATTTAAAAGTAGGGTGTGTAAAGGAAATGGTAGCCAAATTTAAACTTTCCCGTTTATCGTTTACCGTCCGGATCTATAAATCGAAAAGTAACATCTTTATCTGTAAGGTAAGAAAGTAAATACCCGCTCTCAACTTAAGCTTTACTTGGAAACTTAATGGCATTTCATTATATCGTTAGATAGGCTTAGGTCGGTTCGCCGGTGAGTTATGGTTATTTGAATTGTGCGAAACAAAATAAATTTAGTGAACGTGCTCTATGGCGTTCTGCTCTTTGCATTTTTGAGTGCTTATTTCGAGTGGGATAAAAGTTTGCGTTATTTATGGGCCGCCCCTAAGATTTAATGTGAAGTCAAACAGCGATAATGCGAATCCCGACTGAATATTTTTGCCGACTGCTTCTTTCTATAGATTCTCTTTTGTCATATACGTAAGTATTTACGGCTCATTTTAGACCGGAACTATATCGATGCTCATCTACATAGAGTCCTGTGTTTTGTATTAGGCAAGAACAAGACAAAATAAATCTAAGAAGGTCGAGACACCTATTACCTACTGTAGGAAAGCGCTATGTGAGGACATGAATGACGTAACGTCATTGTATGAAAGGGAGAAAGGGAAGATCATCCACTAGGCGCGGGGTGTTGTGCCTGGTGACCAGATGTCCTGGTCCAACTATGGACGTTTGGACCTCGTATATAGATAGATAGATAGAAACACTTTATTGTTCACAAAATCAGGAAAAGTAAAAACTACAGGAATAATAACACGATATGTACAAAGGCGGCCTTATCGCTTAAAGCGATCTCTTCCAGGCAACCTCTGAAGTTAATTGGACATTAAAGAGATTAGCGATAGTGTAGTGTGAGGACATGAAAAAGGTTACTATTACTTAATATACAGTAAATATAGTAAAATAAAAGTAATATGATATATTCGAAGTCCTAGGAAAATTTCGATAGCGCGTTCTACACCGATGTGAGCAGGTACTCATCGTAGTGGCGCGCATCGTGCGTCGCCACACATACCTATGTATTTAGCGTAGCTAGAATTAGGTTTATGGCAGAGTTCCTAAGACTTAGGACAAGATAGGACTTTTGCTGCTGATTGCCTTAAAAATTACCAATTTATTACGGTAACAAATTTATTGCGGTACCAAATTATAATAAAACATTACATAACCGGGATTACAAATGGAAATGATCATCGAATAACAAGGCTCATTTCCCGGGTCCGGTGGAGTAACATTGCTTTATTGTCCATAAGTAGCGAATATCCTCTCGCATGTCACTACGGTAACTACTCTGGTACTATTTCCTTTAGTTCTCTCTCCCCATTTTAGCCCCTACCGAATGTTCAATTATGTTCGTGTTTAAAATGTCTGAAAATATTTAGGAATATTAATATTTCTGAACGAATATCCAAATAATTTATCAATGTATTTTGAACTGTAAGTTGTAAATACAGTTAGCTATACTGAAATAATCTGAGCTACTATTCAAGTCAAGTTTATATAGAATATGAGTATATCCAAAATGTAAATACTCGTGGAAATGCGTATAATATGCATATAGAGTTCTAAACATTATTAAAACAAAGTTAAATGAACAATTACTTTTCTGAGAATGACTAAGAATATAATTTACATTACCTAGGTCTATTATATAAAGCACAATAAGCCTCAGGCAAGCGGGCGAGTGGGCGAGCTTATTAAAAAAAACAGCTGTAAAGCCCGTAATAGCTTGCCATGGCTTTCAACTCGTTCAAAAATAAAGACAAAGACATACTTCAGTGTTTAGTTCTCGGTCTATATTCTACTGAGTCAGTGACCTAATAAAAAAGTAAATTTAAAAAAAATTCAAAAACCCGCCTGCGTATAAAAGCGAACTAAAAAGATGGAAACAAGACGGCTTCAAATGGTCACTGTTCTCAAAATTGTCGTGGACTCTCTAAGATTCATGCTATCAAACGATATCACGTAGTCGGAGGGCTGCGTGGTAATGCTTTCCAGTCCATATGGTAAGGCCTCCGACTGCGTGATATCGTTTGATAGCATGCATCTTAGATAATGAATCTTAGATGAATCTTATATACTCGCGAAAAACATAACCATGTCCTTGCTGTCGCACAGTTCGGGTAAAAAGGTACTGCTTGCTTCACTATTACATATTCTGCCATACTTATCTACTTCTTGTACTTCTTAAAGTCGTTGCCATAGTCAAAGCAAATACAAGTTTCGCTACATCGAACAGTAGTACCTATCCTTCCTTCAGTTTCATCTTCATTGCTTGCTTTATTTTAATTTATTCTTTCTCTATTTTATACAATAATACCTACATACACACGTTCCTGTATTCTAATGTATAATTTAAAAATTAAGTATCTTCCTTCGTTTCCTAATATTTTACTTCTGTTTATTAATATTTCCGTTATTTATTTATATGTTCCGGTAGTGTATTATAAGGGAGTGATCCCTGGCACTCAGGGGATGCCTGAAAATCAGTGCTAAAAGCGCTACGGCAACAGGTTGAGGCAGTGCCCTTTTTCCGGTGCTGCACACCACCTTCATCAAACTTAATTTTTGCTTATTTATTTTTGTAATATATTTGTTTAATATTATTTTTGTCTTCTGTACCTTATTGTTTGTATGTGTGTATCGGAAATAAATAATCATTCTTTCTTTCTTTCTTGTGTTCGCTATGAAGTTTTTTGAATCGAGTCTGGAGACTGTAGTAGGGCTCTCGGGTTTAGTTCCTATCCAGTTAGTCGAGCCATTTGGCGTAATGCGCGGTTTGGCCGGATTGACAGCTTTCGCTTCGCCTCGCTAACTACCGCTACCTTAACGATAGTTACTAATTTCAGTATTGATGACGTTAATTTAAAACTTAAAGTTTCTTACGAAAAGATGTTAGTTGTGCAGAACACGTGTTTGTAAATAATTGTGTTTAAGGTTCAGTTTTAGAAGGTAGTGAATTATAAATACTCGTATATATAGAGGAAGAAAAACTAATTTATGTTAGTTTTCTACAAGAATTCTAGATTCTACAAGAATTTAATTTCCTAAATGTGTCGAATGAGATGTTTTAGACATTGGCCTTTATCATTCTACTATGGAATCGGACGGAACCCATTTTTTAACCCAATGGTTTCGATCCGCTTCCGCTTCAAAATCGCTACAGTTTGCTAGATTTATTGGATTAATTTTCATTATTTTTTATATATATTGGGCTATGAATTGGACTGCAAAACAGCTAAATTAATACCTTTAGCTCCAAAACCCAGACCAATTTATAAAACCATATCTCCAAATTAATTGTAATCAAAACCGAGTAAAGCCACCCCGCATAACCTACATTTATTCACGGATAATAACCCCCCATAGCACTAGGAGAACAAGACATACGAAGGGTCCGTGTGTGGCGAAAAGGGCGGATTAAGTCGGCAGTAAAATTTGTTAAAGAGGAGTATACGGGTTTCTCATGGATGTACAACACTAGCCAGTCTTACTTGTCCTCTAAAATTATCTATATTTACCCCACAAGTATCTACTTTATTAGAGCTTCATAAAGGCAGGGTAGATCTTGATAAAGTGGTGGATAGAAAACGTGTATTAGTATGAACCTGCGGACTAGAGTCTCTCAGAGATAAGTTATGTCTAAATCCAAAACCTTGTTGATTTTATTTTGCTGTCAAAGTTTAGCAGATCGAAATAGTATTGAGACTTGGCACGTTTCATGAAGATACGACAGGAAGATATAATTATACACCGCTTATTTTTTTTGTATCTCTTCAAGATTACGACTAATATACTCGTATACTTCACTTAATTGTTCCGTCGCTTCTAATTATATAAAAGCAGGTATTCAGGAAGAAGAAAAATGAGCAAGTATTTATAAGAAACATGGTATGCAAAGACACTAAATAAACGAATATATACTTCCTAGTTCGGAGGTCAGCGCTTATTGTAGGATAACTGGTTGCTCACTAATTTTACTCCATTGTAATCTTACCGCACAAATAAACTATTCTTATTCTATTCTTATTCTTATATCGAAATGCAATGTTTCGTAGGCAGCTCGCTAAAATCTCGCTAGCTCGCTAGCTTTACCAATTGAAGCCGAAACCAGAAACCGAAGCTGCACATGCCATCTCTAGCTACACTACATGTATTAGCTGGAAGCTGCGGCAGGGCCGGCAACTATCTCCTACTCGCAGACACGAACACTATAATCCCCGATAAAGCCCGCACATTTACATTCAATTCTAATTCCGGAACACCCGTTGCTACTCGCCTCCGATTGCCTGCTTGTCCACGTTGATTAAAATGCTTTTCTAATGCTAAATAAAGCTATAGCTTTACAATAGGACACCTATACAGTTTTTGTAACCACACAAACAGAAAAGAGATATTTGTAGGAATTATTTTTGATTGTTTGTTAAAAATAAAACTTAAGAGCAGAAAGGTAGACACACACAGTATGTACGACCACAAGCTATAGTATACCATCTGTCAAAGACCTTCGATTAAATCTCAAACTTATTCCTGTGCATTAAGATACATTCCAGATTCTCAAATTTTGACGTTTTGGGTAGGTTGACCTGTGGTCGACTGTACCTATATACCAACCATAGACAGCAATAACCTTATTTATAGATCTATCTATAAATAAGATTGAATAAGAAGATCTAAATTAGTTCTTGGATGTAGAAAAAAATAGACAGGCGCGCGTTCCTTCCTTCGTACAAACGCATGTTTTATTTTCGATATCAATACGCTACGCATTAAGTTACGGCGTAGAGGATGTCCGTAGCGAATGTTATATGATACCATGATATATGATATCCATGCAGTCAAAAAAACGCTTTATCTTTAATGAAACAACGGATGTTTTCCTTTAATTTTCCATCACAATTCACAAGACATACGAAATTTCAAGTTAAAAGGACTGGGAAGTTCATTATTTAATTTTGATTATAAGTTAATGGCAAACTGCTGATAACGTCCCTATTATCTCTATATAACGATCCATTCTAACAGCTCCAACGCAATAGAATACTACCAAATTCTAATAAAAATAAAAACAGAACCACTTAAAATACCCATCCCAAGTACCTACGTACCTAATTAGTAACCTAACTAACTTAATTTTTCACAAACAGCACGTAGATACATAAAATTAAATATTTGAAAGGCAAAGGGCACTTAATTGAGTTTGTTCAGGACAAAACAAAGACGAAAACTTTTTAAATTGAGTGTCCGTGAAGTGTTGGCGACATGTTGATCTTTTCCAACTGCTACTTGGGGGTCAGCTACCTGCCGTCCCAAGTTAATATTTTCTTTGCAAAGTCCGTTTTATTCATGGGTGGATGGAAGAATTTTTCCCGGCAGTATAAGATAGTACCTATACTTAGTTTTTACATACGTATGCTGTTGAATAAAATGTTGGACGAAGCAGTAGCCCACATTTTATTGAATTCTTTATGGTGTAGTTAGTATTGGGAACTGCTAATTGTGGTAATGCTGCCAGTGTAATGGGCACCTTTGGACGGGGGTCGATTCAGGATCAGGAGTAGTAGGTAATGAATGACTATACATTTGTTTTAAAGGAATGTATGTATATATACTAATTTATTGTTAATTCAAAATATATTGACATTGTACTTAGTCTTATGTTTACGATTTATGTATAATCAAAAGGTATAAAATACGGAAATATTTTTTTCAGTTTTCTAGATATCCATTGTTTCAATACGCTTCCGGTTCAAAATCGCTGCAGTGTGCTAAACGATAACTTTCTTGCAACTCGGTGAGTGATGAATTCTTTAAATTTATTTCATCGTCCACTTAGAAGATGTTGGACAAGGAAGTAGGTAAGCCAACATTTTATTGAATTTTTATGGTGTAGTTAGTATTGGGAAATAGATTTTATAAAGGAACTTAATGTTAGAGCTTAGTACAAAACAATTCGTAAGACTACATTTCTCGAATTACTGGGTCCGAAAAACGACACATTCTTAAGGAACACACACTGCAGCGATTTTAAAACGGAACCGGAGCGAACTCAAATCAATCTATTTTTCAGTTTTCTAGATTATCATGGGTTTGGTACGATTCCGTCTTAACTTAGGACTCTTAAGATCTCGCATTACTAGTCTTTAGTTTTTATATTTCGTGTTCATTGTTTTTCTACTGCGAATATTTTTTTACAAAATTGAAAACCATAATGGTTACCATAGAAGAGATGGTGAACGAGCCGAACATTATAGGAGAGACGAAAGCGGCTCGACTCCGATGGCTCGGACACATCACTAGGATGGGGGAGGATCGGGCAGTTAAACGAGCGTATGTGGGACGCCCTAACGGACGACGTCCGGTCTGACGTCCCAGATACCGCTGGCGCGATGAAGTGGAGAAGGATCTGCGGGAGCTCCGGGCACCTGACTGGCTCGAGACTGCGCAGGAGAGAGAGCGATGGCGCTCTTTGGTATCGGAGGCCAAGATCCACTTCGGGTCGCTGCGCCAGCGGTGTAGTAGTAGTAGTAATGGTTACCATGCTTCAATTAATCAGTCTGGTATTGAGATACACTTACCGTACGTTATATCGTAAAGCAATAATATGAATCAGATCTATCAAAAACAAACAATAAACATAACGAAAAAGTTGGCAAATAACAGTTCCAAATAAAATCAACTTTTTACTGCGCTTTGATATTTCTATTACACCTATGATAAAATGTTACGATCCGCAGTATAGATCTGCACACCGACAACCGATATTTTGCTTGTATTTTATTTACAAACTTCTGTTATGGAGACACTGCATTACAACTGAAAAAGCAATCTTACTCCCCACCCTTCCCAATTTATAGGTTATAGTTTATCTACCACCGATAACATACTCGTACGGGGTAGCTACACACCTGTATATAGATCTCCTTACTTTGTGGTAGACATGCTAATTTTGTTTAGGGAAATTCATAAGTTTTCAGACTGACCAAACACCGAAGGAAAATCGTGAAGACACTTGCTTGCTCCAGAAATATTTTTTCAAAGGCATGTTCAATCCATGGGGTCGCATAAGGCTCATTCTGAAAAGTGGGTAAGTAATAACTTATGAAATTTCATAATAACTATCAAAACAAACGAAATTGGTCGGTATTGATTGATGCCCTCTAAAGCAATAGGTACCTATTCGGGTGAGTAATTTTTTATGTCCTATAAAAGTAAAAGCAGAAACGAAACTCGGCGAAAGAGTTCCACAAAGTTTGACAAAGAAAACAGCTCAGTAACGTTTTTAGCTTAGAGTAATATCAACAATTTAATTAATTGATTAGCTTAAGGCTTTCGCCTGAAAACAAGCCTCAGGAAAAGCAAAGTAGCGAAGATTTATTTTACTTTTGGTAGCAATTAGAAGCCGAAAGTGAAAAATGTTTCAGAAGTTTGTGCCGCGGCTGTGGGCGCTTGTTCCCTTTCTTTAAATTGCCAAATTTTTCTTGCGAAAACTTTCCGATTCACCCCTTTCTTAGGAAATCAAGCAATTATTATGGCGCCCACGAGCCTGCTGTCACAGTGTAATTTTAAACAGAAAGTTGTGTGTCAACAAGTTAGTTAATTTATATGCCATTTCTTTAAAACAGTTTTGCATATAGTTCTTACTTCAATCAAACACCATTAATAAAACTAAAAGTTTAGCGAAGCACATTTAATTAGTATTGATATCCATAAGATTAGAAGGTTGTTTATATGTAAAATTCCACTGAAGAAGTATTTTCCAAAACAGACGGATACTTCTTTGTTTCTTCAGTCTACTTTATTACACCTGTCTACTCTGTGTTTTTAAACCACACAAACATAATAATAATGGGCGCCGCGGCAAATACAATTAGGTTAATTAATGAATTAAGATCCGGCGAGTTTCTTTATCTTGTTATTAATTTGTCTAAGACCCAGACGTCTCAAACGAGAGTTCCGCAAATGTTTGTGTAGAACGGACCGATTTACTTAATTCGATGAAACTTGTTGTATACTTTGGCCATAGAAAATGCTTTGGCAATCCTTTCATCTGGTAGCGAGTGACTACGTTCATGAGGGATAAGTATAATATAGGTATAGGTAAGCAAGAGGTGTTATTTCATTACTTTTTATATTATATAGAGGCATATAAGTTGCTGCCTCTTAGCTAGACTAGGAGTGAGCCAGGTATTTCTTCATGGAGTTACTCGTATCTTAAATAAGATAAGTACTTACCTACTTGACTAATCAGTGATAAACTTTATTTCAACATTTTATTGTTGTCTTCACCGACGACTAAAGTAATGTTTATTTGAACTTCATTACAGAACATACTTCGCCCACAATACTGAGAATAAATATTTAGGACTTTCTAAAAATCTGCCGAAATAATTCAACTCATTTTTATTTTACGTAAAAATCTCAGTTTTCGTTGAAACGTTATCGGAGAAGACAATTCCCGCTAAAATTTCAATCAAAACTGAAACTTCTCCGTAACAGCAAAAATCTGCAATACCATCACTAAGAAACATGGCAACATATTTTCCTAGCATTTAATATTTTTGATTCCCATTACGATCTCTCACACCCCCTCAACATCTTAACACCACATGACACCCGTCTTCTTAAAGACGTTAACAAATGCGTATAAAGAAAATAGCATTAATCAGGGTCAGGAAGAGTATGATTTGAATATAAAGCGAGGCTCATGAGGTGCCGGGGACGGCATGTGAACCCCGTCATTAGTCATAAACGCGGGCTCTCTCCGGGCACGTGATCTGAAGCCTGATGGTGGAATGTAGGTGGAACCTTTAGGTGGAAAGCCTTATCGGTGGACATGTGCACTTAGGTGGAAATGAATAACACTTAGGGAAAGCTGTTTATGTTTTTGCTTTTTTCTGTTTGTTATTTCGTATAATAATTATTGCTTGAAGTTTGTATATGAATGTTTGATTAGCACATCAATATCTATAATAAACTCATTAATGATTTTGACTTAATTAGATAATTTGATGTGGAATTTTCTAGATAAACATTTGGAAATTAGGGAATTAAAATTCTCTTCTAAGTCGTGTTCCTCATTGCTGAGGGTCGTGATCATTCTAAGGAATTAATCACATAGAACGACTCTCGTGGCTAATTTAATGGGGTGGTTTGTCATTGCCTTCCCCATTTCACACACTGGTTATCACAGTGTGCAGGTTTCCTCACGATGTTTTCCTTCACCGTCAGAGCAGTCGGTAAATGTACGTAAGTTTTTCGAACAAACCGAAAACCTCATTGGTACATGACATTGCCTGGTTTCGAACTCGGACCTGCCGCATGGGAGTCCGACGTCCTAGCCACGACGCCACCGACACTCAATTAAAATTCAGCGAAACTAAAATAATAATAATAATACTTAGCTATAATATGAGGACTTAATTGTAGTAATTTTAATCAGACACATACTGATTTATGAGACTGGTCTGGTTACGTACAAGACTAGGTTTAAGCAACCGATGTTCAGTTAACCTCGAAATGAAAAAGTAACTAATATTTTAACAAACTGAAACACGATGTCTCAATAGAAAGAGATAGAATTAATTAAGAAAGGAAAAAGTCGTCAATTGACTTTGAATTAATTGGACTAAATCCCATTTTTTTTCCAAAAGTTTACTCTTGAATATTGATGAAGGTCTAATGGCATAAATTATTTGGATGTTCGAGAATTCCAACCTAAAATAAATGTATTTAATTCGATTCACTGATCGCACTGTGGTCAACAGCATAAAATTTTGTAGCCATAATTCCAAATTCAAAGATGGACGGTAAAGTTTGTTGCTCAAATAAAAAATATAACCCAGGCACCCTTCCAATAACTGGATTATGGAGGTGCAGTGACAATTGAAACGTCGCATAGACCGGACCGAATTTAAATATACGACGTTTCCACACCAGTGGTCACGGAGAACGAGCGTTATTTACGTAGATGAGCATCAAATTTGGCGGATTTTGTGCGGATACTTTTTGCGGATGTCCCTTGGGATTTGGTGTGATGATACGATATTTTGACGATCTTGTGTATGAAAAGGCTCAAAACGTAGAACGATAATGTGAGTATTAAATAATACGCATTTATAGAAGAAATTAGATAAATACAACATTACTTCTATATAATATTTACATAATGCTTAAAATTATTTATATTATAATTACAGAAGGAAAGAAAATGTACACAATAAAAATTAATTGTAACTTATAAAATGTCTTAGATTAGGCCCGTGTGGTAGGGTACCGAGGATGATGGCGGCGTTGCCCCGCTGGATCGCTATACTGATCCTTTGGGCGAGATAGCCGCCAGCCCTTGGGTACCTCGTCGCATCAAATAGACGCTTGGACAGCTCTCGGAACGGTGACCAAGCTCCAGGGCCCCAAGGACCAAGGGTCTCTACACCAAATGCTACAAACATCATTGCCGATAATAAGAGAAGAAGAATTTACATAACAAATGAGCTCTACTGTGAGCAGTTGAGCTCTAAATTAAACAAACTCTTTCAAAACAATACGCAAATAATTTCGTAAGTTAATCATCTATATGATACTTAAACAGTTAAGTAAGTTGTTAAAAGATTACTAATTTTATCGAAAATGAAAAATAATAAATTCAAAGCATATCCACAATAAATCACATAGATATCGCAACCTCATTGCCATTCCTTACGTACGTTTAGCATTCCGCAGAAGGAGTGGAATCACTGCGGTGGTAAAAATCAAATTGAGTGGCCGATAAACACCCGCCAACCCCACTGGGTAGCGTTCCCGCAAAATTTTGATTACACCGAAAAGTGTTACTTATTCTCAAATAAAAAATGCCTCACGAAAAATTTCGCTGATGTCGATATTGTTATGGCGGGGTTTACGTTGGAAATTGGGGGTACGGTTATTGCATATCATTAGGAATTATGGGCTTCGCTAGGAGAAATTTGTAGGCGGTGAGACGACGCTACTTCTTCTCGATAATGTAATTATTGGAAATTTATTCCGCACCTTTTTAGTGTCAGGAGGTTTACATCAGCGAGGTGGGTCGAAACATTAGATACAATTTCATACGTACGTATCTGTGAGTATCGCGTATTGAGTATTTGATTTAGTTGAAACAGTACGTACTCCGTCTACGATCTCTGCACACGAATAAAATAATATTGAATGTAGTGAATAGCAACACCATCGACTATCTGTTTCTTCGGCTTCTATTGTACAAGGTAATTAGGACTAATATCATGGCTCCTAGTTCTAAAATACTGTGGTTTCTATGTGACCAGACCAGTTTATAAGTCTATTTGGTTTACTGATCAAGAAATCCTTTATAATTAATTTACCTACAAGAAATAGAAAAATAGAAATAGAAAAACCTTAATAAAAATATCTGTAAAAATATCACAAAATGAGTAAGATTGTAAATTGGCCATATTTTACATTCTGACAAGTGATAACATATGATATGATCTATTCAAAGGGCCAAGTTCAGCTATGTCCCCAGATGTATAGATATCTATACATCTAGCGACGCTGGTTTTCAACTTGACCCTTTCCAACTTATAGCTATAGAGAGCAACAATGTCGTTCAGTTCGTCTGTACAAGTACTTATACAGTTTCACTAAGATATTATACAATATATTTTGCGTTGTTGGACAGAGAATTAGAAAAAACTGCTTCATCACCCACTTCAAAAGCAATTTGAAGTGAAACTTTCACGAGAGCGTTATATATTCTCAACAAACAACTCAAAAATTATGCCCCGTACGTGATCCCGGGTCCCATAAAAAGGCACCGGGACTTATTTCATATAGTTACGGGCCCATAAAGCATAAAAGGCATTCAAATGTGATGTTATTTTGCCGCCAACACGGGGTAATTTATTTCCGTGCGATTCATAATTTTCTTTTATTCACTTTATGTTGATTCTCCTCGGAGTAAGTATGTAACGATAATATTATTTCAACGGCCCCATGCTTCACGTGTGCTTCGCTCGGATGGTTTATAGCTCTGTTATTATTATGTGGAGACTCTTTACATTGCTAATAATGAGGTACCTACTTAAAACTGTTATTTTGAAAATCTATACCAGGTCCCATTAGCTCCTTTGCCTACTTTCATGATGAAACTAGTCTAGCCTGTTGCTTTGAACGGGTGAAATTCTCTATATGGTCAGATTTGGCCTTAAGAATCCCGCGTTAGAATCATTATCTATAGGTACGAGTAATAGACGGAATTGGAGAATTTGTTCCCAAATCACATCAATTTTCCAGCCACCACAATTAGCACGATTGGCTTCTATGGAGGCTGATCCCATCTCCTTTTGCCCATTAGCCTTCATCACAGTTTTCGTGTCACAGTTACATAAACTTTTTTCACTAAGAACCGTCCTTTCATATCTCTATAGTTAAATAGTCAATCAATTACCAACCTTTGGATTATTTTTTGCTAACAAAGATCTTGTACCCTCATTAGAAGGTCAGCAACCAAACTTTTAATAAAAGACAGCCCTGTGTTTACACATGTACTCTTACCCCTCAAAGTTCAAGTCGTTCAATATAAAACGTTTATGCATGTCTTCCCCCCACTTCCCCCTCACACACTCCCTGCTAAGCCGAATATTATGAGTCGATGGGCTACGCAGGTGCTGCTAAACATTCAACTTGGCATCGAGGGTGTTCAGTGTTCCAACTGTCATGTCAGTCACGTCTTCAGACGTGGAGTTTGCTTCAAGTGTTTGTATTGTTTCAATCGATTTCTATACAAGAATTCGTGTGATTGTGGCTTTGACTGTTTCTTAGCCTTAGACTGGAAGCTGGACACCGACTTGTAGCGATTTTCTGGTGGGAAAAGTTTTAGGTTTGTTCAGTTGAAGATAAGAATCTTTCAGTGAAGGTGACATCTCGTCTCTAACTGGGACTTTTTAAAACTACGGTACTCTTTACTGGATGATGTAGGTACTTATAACAATAATATCCATCAATAACGTAGGTATATTGGGAAATCAGCTATAACTCAAATGGTTTTCTATGTACCTAGTTATTTAATAAAAATTAGTAACGCATGTACCAAAAATCACATTTTTTTTAATAATACTTTGTGAGAAAGTTCAAACTCTTAATATTTTTTGTACACCTACTATTTCTATTTCTTGGATAAATATTAATCTATTTTTATTTTAACTAAGCTTCGGTCTTCGATGACAACTGAACTTTCCTTTTCAGTGCTACTTGATCATTCCCAGTGTTATCTTTGATAACAACTTGGTTGATGATAACTTAACAAACAAAGACAGTTGAAATTCAAACAGCCGTATACAAAGATAATTTATCTATATCAAAGGGCGAATTGTTTGTCGATCTGATTACGGACGGCGGTAGGCCGTTTCTCCGGCGGCGGGTGGTCAGTTGACCGTCATAATTCGGTCGGGCTGCAGAATGCGCTCACCGGCGCATAAAATATTCGGTCCCTATCTAGAGCCTGTAAGTTAATAACCGAAACCAAAGCCTAAGCCCACAAGGAAGAAAGTAAAATGTACAATTTGAAACTAAAACACAGCCAAACAAAACTGAAACCAACTGAACAAAATGCCTCGGGTAAAGAAAATTCTACCTTCGACACACAGGCGTGGAAATAATACAATAAAAACTGGTAAATTGATCGACGTAATGTATAATTTGATACCAAAACCTAGCGAAACCGAAACCAACCGAAAGAAAGGCTTCGGGTGGACTCTACACTGGACAATAAAAACAGGCGTAGAAAGAGCAAAAAGGGAAAACTCGTGTCATTAAACATCTCACCTGCCGAGTGCCGGTCGGTCATGCAAGGGAAGAAAACAAGAAGAAAAGGAGCGAAACAAACAAACAATTTTCCGTTGTATGCTCTGTGGTGTAATTTAATTTTCGCGACATGTGCGACGGTTATCGTTTGAAATTTTTGTGGGTGTGTTTTGTTTATTTTATGATGCTCTTATTCGCTTTCTGCCAGTGACCTCTCTGCACACGAGAAATTCTAAATCTATGCTTAAATTCTAAATCTTTAACAAAAATAGATTAGCAGTTTTTCTTTGTGTATGGCTACTATTAATTAATATAACAAGTATCTGAAGCTGGTAAAAAGTTAGTAAAAAGTCGGGTTTTTACCGTTCCATGAAAGTGATGATGCTTTATGCTGATGCTATCTAGTGCGAAAAAAGCTTATAATCATGTTCAGAATTTTAGTGCAATTTTAGATCAATATCGATTACTTATAAGTGAAATAATTATCTCTGTATTTTTATCCTTTAATTTATTTGATAATGTTAAGAGCCCCGAACACCTACATTCATAAAACAAATTACTCCCATAAAGTAGCAGCAATAATTTCTCGCTTCCAAGCGGAAAAACAAAACGCTACGTCATCCATCCCGTTCCGATAGCTCCAATAAATGACCGGTTGCCCGTTGATAGTTTTCCCATAAATGACCACCTCGGGCCGGCAATAAAACCCCCCATATCTGCGGAGTCTTCCGATACACTGGCCACGACTGACGCAGCTAACAATTATCTAAATAGCATCTACATTCTTACCCCTTACATTTTGTTATTACCGGTCAATTTATCCGCTAGTTCTGGAGACTGTGTACTATTTCTTGACAAATATACAAACAAAAACATTTATTTGATACGAATTCAGTGAAAACACACAATTTCATGACCTTCTAGGTCAACAGTAGACTGTCTGACTTGATTGTATTTAGGATTCCTGTTGCTGCTGTTAGATTTCGCATGTGTCCGTAGCTTCTGGGATGACAAAAGATGGCAAAGATGTCAACTTCGAACTCGTACACATTAAAACAGATCTTAAAAAAGTTTCCTTTAATTACCTACCATTTTTTTTTTAACATTTATTGATCTTCTTGGACCAATCAGATTTAATATTCAAAATAATTATTCTCATTGAAAATGACTTGAAATTCCTGTAATAGCCCACGTAAATAGGACAATAGGCTCCAGTACTACAATGGTCAGTTCGCAAATCTCAGCGAATCCATGTTTGCCTTGTAGATTTGCGCGATAGTGCTGGAAACTGCCCAAGGAAATAAAACAGGGGATTTTAGGAGTGTTAGCAAGCTCCTCGGTAAGCTGTTGATGGCATCTCTCAAAGATATTGCTTTTGTCTCTATTGCTATAGCAATATAGTTGGTGGCGATTACTTACTTTTAAGTACCTACGAAAAAAAGCTTTTCGATGTCTACTAGTCTACTAATTTTGTGCAAAAGTCAGAGTGATTCCCACCCAATTAAAGAAATGACTCATACATGATTAGGTTAGTGACTACATGTGTATTATTAGCTATGTATGATAATCTAGCACCACGGGAAAACAAGAAATGGTGACTGGCAGTAATTGGTTACGGAGAGTCGAAGACCAGGCTCAATGAAGAGACTTGGGAGAGTCCTTTAACCGACCACCAGTGAACTAATGTATGCAAAAAAGCAGGTCATGATAATTATTGGACAGCCCAAAGCTATTCACACAATTTTACGTAATGCTATTGGACATTAGAGAATTCAGAATTGTAATCCAAATAACCAAGGACAAAACCCACAAATCTTGTTCGTGTCAATGGGCGGTTTCTTAGACACAATAGGTGATTTTAAATAAAGGGGCCCCCGATTGACTAACCGCCCCCACCCTGCGGCCTGTAGTTAATGTGCCGGACATTCGGAATTCAGACGTTTGTGCTGAGGTTCCGTGTATAGAGCTAAGAACTGCTAGATTTGATATACGAGTATATTTTGAGTTTCTTGACTTCAGTTTTTCCGGGGACTTCCTCGTCAGAGATAAAAGGAGCAGAGGATTTTGTAAGGGAGGTCGGCCGTCGCCTGAGAGAGAGGGGCTGTGACCCCCGCTCCGGGTCGTTCTTGGTGCAGAGGTTGGCCGGTGCGATTCAGCTTGGCAATGCCGCGAGCGTCGACACGGGGCGGAATTTTTGACTAAGGCTTTTCATAAGTCTTTTTTTATTTTTTATTGACGAAACCTAGATATTTAAAGGTTATATTAAAAGAATTAAATATTTATTTTTCAAACAGTAATTATTGTTGTCATAAATAAAAAATATAAAGCGATAAAAAAAATTAAGTTTAATTCACATACATTATTTTATTATCTCACAACTCTACATTTCAAATATTCTCGGACACTCGATTGCTGACGCGCCAGTCTCCTCGTCTCCTGACATTGTCTCCATCCGATACCGTCAGGCAGAACGAGACAAAAGAATCGCATCACTCACTGGACCCCCTATTGGACATTTGGCACAATGTTCATACCCCGCTATTTATCTTCTGGATTAACTTGCTTATCATGGACCCTTAAATTATTGGGTTTTTGAAAAATCCTCTTTGTGTGTGAAACATATAGGAAGTTGAAGTCATTAAACCTGCTGTATTGTCAGAATTAGAAAATGATCTTTTAACTCCTTCAGTTATATTATTTTTACAATAATAAAATTTCTTATTATTGTAAATGAGACTTATAACGTCCATTTATAATCTCATCATCACTTACCACCGGATGCGATTGAAGGGAAACATAGACGCCTTGAATAAAACAAATCTTTTAGAAACATGAGGTATGTTGCCCATTGCATATCTGATATTATAGACACAATGTTTCAAGTCAAGAACTACCAAAGAATCATCTCCTTCACTACTTTTAAACAATTTTATTTGCACATTTCCCAAGTCATTAAATTAAATGATCCAACTCTACCAAATGCTGCCACTCCCCAGTTCCACACAAACTACGTTCGAAATAATAGCCCTAAACTATTCCTGCAAAAACTGTACACAATTAAGAGGTTAAATTATTCAGATGACAGCACCCAAGAGGGTAGACTAATGTCCCTCTTAGCACTTTAATAGTGGACCGTCCCTGGACGGTCAAGAGCGAAGGTCCGCGACTGCCTGGAGGCGTTCCGAGGACATAAATGCCCTCTCAACACCTCCCCTTGCTTGTAACCGCAAATTAGTCCGCGACACTCCCCAAGAAAACGTAATCCTGGACTTACCTTAGTTTTGCTGAAAAGGTTTGTAATTCGGAAAATGTTTATTCGTGGAAAAATACTTTCTTTTAAATGCTTTGGCAGATAAATTTACTAATATTGGCAGATTATTATGGTATCTTTTATTTAGAATTTACCTGACTATCCAAATACATAAAATGTTATTTAAAACCTAACAAACCAAGATGCTGTATCAAAATATTAATATTGTGGGCACATGGTACAACATGACAGGGGTTGAATAGCTGAATACTAAATTAACATCCTACCTTCAGCAAACATCGCCAAGACAAGGTTCTAATACAATGTTTGCTTCCATGTAAGGGCCTTTCGATGAATCTTAATCTTCCTGAGTCAGGTTACCCTCTAACCCGCATGTGTATAACTTAATCGGCACCCCTTACCTCCCTAACTTGCCTCTAATTGTTTGCTCTCGATATTGTCGAGGTCCTCTTGTTATTAAATGTATTCATATTGGTATATTACCTACATGTTCTATTATATGTTACCTTTGTTTATTCAGGTATAATGGTCTCTTGTATTGTTTTCTTGGTCAACAGTTGATAAGTTATATTAATCGTAACGTGCAATATCTTCTCCTTCTTACCCCAATAATTTTAATACTTAATTAATAAAATACAACAAAAATACCGTGATACAGTATATTATTTAAGTCTAATCATGTACTACAAGTTTCACCAAGTACCAACAACCGCAAGTATTAACCATTTCAACTAAATTAAATCATTTATTAAATTAGACAAATGAGTCCATAATTATAACATTAAATTTTTATATCAAATATTATACAATGACAAAATTAATCACATACACTCGCAACAATACAGGTAGATAAGAGTACAATAATTAATAAGTAAATTTTTAATATTGATTAAACAAAAATAAATTTTACAAAATCAGCAACTTATTCCAAAATTTAAATATAGCCAAACAGTGGGTTGAAATAGCAACAATTAGGCAATTTTTACTTTTAAAAATCCTATCCTTTCTTTTCTTGTAACACATGAAAAGCAATAAATGGTATGAGTATGAGTATCCCTAAACCTAGCTACTCGGTGTCGGATCAGCGCGTCAATCCCGCCACACTTTTTTGCACATATTATTTTCTCCTTTCTTCATTCTTAAACCTAATGGGTACGAGTATATGATATATTATGTTTATAGGTCACAAGTAACTTTTAGTCTTCCAATCTTCATACAGTTTTACGACGTCGGGACGACTTTTTGTTGTTAGAGATGAGATTATTGATTTATCGTTATTTTCTTTTCAGGTTGCTGCGAATGCAATCTAATCAAGTAGAACGAATACAAGTGATGTCACAACAGCAAAGAAACACCAAAATTCTCCCAATTAAATGAAAATTCTTAAGTTCCTAAGTATGTCTTTTTATTACATCTCGCTGCTTATTGCACGAAGGTGTTCTCATTAGGGGTCCCTCCCACGTGCTCAATTGTCGAGACGAATCGCACTCATAAAGTCGCATCTTCTTCCGTATACACTCCTGGAAGGCACGTGTAACTGTTACTTATAAACTTTTCGTGTAATTAAGCGGAATGTTACATTTATTGTGTTTCGTGTAACATATTCGTTCCTTCGAAATTACAGCTTCTTTAAAGTAGGGTTAGAGTAAAAGTTATGTTGAAAATCTGATATACTTAGGTAAATACTTAGCTTTAATAACTTGTTTTTCATAGCATCACAAAATTTACATTTACCAATAGAGTATTAAAAAAGGAATATATGTAAAGATGAAAATTACTACACAATAATCTGTAAAACGAATAGTAATTTATATTGTAAAATCCTAAATAATAAAATAACATACGAACATAAATTAAAAATGCACTCTGTAATAAAACATGAAACTAGGGAACTAAAGGGTTTAAACAACGCTGTTATTTGCAATAACAACACCGCATCTCAGAGGTATTTCCTTCAATGGTTGTAGGCCCATAAAGGCTGTTCGCGTTTGTTGAACAAGCGGCCTCTTGGGACGGGGAACTTCCAAAATTCCCCAGTGGCTTGTCGCGAACAGAGTTTTACGGCCAAATTAATATGGCAAATTAATGCGTTACGAAACGGTATAATTTTCGCGTATGTGAAAGGGGTGCTTCTTGCGACATACGTATAGTGATGGCAATGTTGAAGCACTTATTGTTTTTGGGATGTATTACAATCGCGCGTCTTTATCTCGATATTTCGTGGTAAGTTTTATTTTATAGCTGCTGCTTCGAAAAACATACAACATACTTTCGTTATATCTTTTCCAGGAGAAAAAATTGTACACCTATCTTAAATTATGAGAGAACAGCGTTGCAACTCCAGCGACCGAGACTCTTCCTAAAATCTAGTTCGATACCAGTGATTCGGGTCAGGAAACGATTCTCCCTGGGTCCCCCCAGGGAGAATCGTTTCCTGATTCAGGACCGCATTGACAGCCCTAGTCATTCCACAACGTATTGCAGAGATCCGTGGTGAGATTCGTATCATTTTTCCATATGGAAATGATATAGCGAGCGGAGCGCACAAGACAACAGTGATATGCTAATTAAAGGAAAACATGCAGAACGGGTTCCGTGTTTATTTTAGGTCCACGACGAGACGCAGAAAACGGCGTTTGTTTTTTAATTTCAGGTTCTGCAGTTGGTTACAAAAAGCCCCGATATGTGTACAGTGTGCCTGCTATTATTTCGATAGACCGTACTTACAGGGGACAATTTCTCATACGATTTTTAGCTTTATTTTTCGCTGTTTCGATGAATAACTGGTATCGTAATCAATAGGTAATACCTTTATCAGGGTCCTCTAAACATACAACATGAAGAATAGGTAATTAATAAATAAGTAAATAATCATGTCCGTAAGATTATCCACTAATGCATACCAATACCCTTTCTCTAACAGTGTTAAAATCCGTTCTTTTAGACAACCAACCTAAGCTTAAAAATATGCACAATTTATAATATAGCTAATGTTTTAATGTTTCCTTCTTCCTTATCATTTGATTGATCGAATAACGCTACTTACGAAATCTTTTCCTCCAAAGGTGCAGTGGAGTGATTCATCTGAGCCGACAGTTGGAGGCGGAACCCATTTTTAACGGCATTGTCGAAGTGTCCGCGGGAACGATACGGATCCCCAAAGACCCTCGGGATCGAGTGGTTAATCGAAACGTAATTTATGATGGTCAAAAATGCGGCTAATGCACTTTTTATATCCATAGATAAACTAGGTGTCATAACACCTAGTTTATTTGGGCTCAGGGTTCGCTAATTTGTTTTGAAAGTTTTATTGAATATGTTATTAGTAACGAGCTCTGACCCCAACTGATCCCAATGTAACCAACGTTCGGCCATATTTATAAGAATAAATATGAATTTTTATACATTTTTCCTCACAATATCGCAATATCATTTCTATATTATGCTATTTTTCCTGAAAGATTAAAAGCCTTCGTCTTTTATTAACTCTCTTCTGAAGAAAGGAGAGAGTAGATAGAAGACGAGAATAAGCTTACATTATAAGTAACTACTAATAAAATACATTCATCAGCTTTACAAAGAAAAACGTACCTATTTATTTTGTGTTCTACATTTTTATTTTTAAATTTTTTGTTGGTTATGGTCAAATTACTACACAACCTCACCGTCTTTACCAAAACTAATAGTTACAGATCACATCACAATATGTTACACCATAATTCATCCCGCGTCTATCTCCGAGGCGCTATCTAAACCCGTGATAAGCGTTTTCTCATGACTTGCATATTGGAGCCGAGGTAGAGCCGAAGAGAGGAAAAGTAGAGATTGAAAATGACAGAAAATGGAATAATTTTGGCCGAAAGTTAAATCCGAAATTAAGTAAAGTACCAGTATATTCTATGAATTGTTTTAAAGAAAATCATTCTGATTCAAGATAATGCCCGGTGAACCCAACCACGTCAGAGAGGAGTCGAAGACCATAAATAACCATTTTGACTCTTGAGTTAACGCTACTAATAATAATTTGCTATATTTTAGTAATAAGGTTATATCTTGGGCTATTTATAACTGGTTTTAGTTTATAGTTTAAAACATTAGTTCTCCTAAAATACCTAATACCGGTGTAAATTTACTTTTTTATGCTTTCGTTGTTATATTGGGAGCTCAAAACAATCCCATACCATATAAATGACGATGTAGATTTGTTTTCTTTAATATCCACGTCATCAAGTCATTCTACTTTTGAGTATTTTTGTCTATGGTTGTTGGTGCACGAGCCAAGCATTCGCATTTACATAGGCTGTACACATACCATTTCATAGTTTAAGTAGATTAGGGTCATATAGATATGCGTAGTCAATAAGTTTTAGCACGTAAGTACATAATCTGGCTGCGCATAAACAATAAAAGATGTACGAAGCGCAAAGGCGCTCGAAAATAGAGTGAGTCGCGGGAACCGTCGTTTCGTATATTTATGTTCCCTCAGCCCGCGCCTCACCTCCGTCGTACCGCGAGCGCCCTGTGTTTATTTTATACTTCCTCGCCCCGCGCCACCCGCCTTTCTTGCAGCGCTCGCCCGGCCGCGCGAGTGAGAGAGGTGGTATTTCGTATTTTCCACAGTTTTCTCAATAGTGGAAAAGCTAGAAGGGCTACGATAAGTACCGACACGTAATTTCAAAGCTCAAGTAATGCCCTTCAAAGTGAATCCAAAATCATTTCGGTAAATTATGTATACAAGAGGAAATTGAGAAAACCGTGGAGAAGTCTGACGTTTTTTCGTAAACTTAGACCCTATTATTGTAAATATCTTTTTAAATACGTAATGTACAGCTGGTAAATAGTTTTAGTATATAAGATCGTATTAAGAAGTACCTACCTAGCAAGTAAGTTTTTCCGTAATTATTATAGTTTTCCCGTAGAGTTAAGATTTTCTTCCTGTACATAGTAAAAATGAGCGATTAAAGTGAACGATTTTAGCGGGGCTCTCTTCCGCCGATACTGCCTTGGGGATAAAAGCAAGCGCGTGCCCCATACATTCGACAGTCGTCCAGCAGTCTTCAGTCAGCTCGCCAGCAGCAAGGAAAACAAGAAAAGTTCAGAAATCAAGAAGCAAGAACCTCAAGGCAGTACAGTGGGAGGGGGTTTCGGCTGTCTCGTGCCGTATTCAAAAAAAAACGAGCGAGTTTCATTTCGATACGTCAATCCCCTCCCCCTCCCCCTCTCGCTCTTCAAGGGAACTCGACGGCTACGTGAGCTACGAAGGTGCTACGCGTACGTCGGCCGTGCAGCGTCGACACCGAGTTTTCTACGGCGAGTCGGCGTGCGCGTACATCTGGTCCTTCGAACCGCGGATAAGAAGACAGCGACCGAAGATGTCGGCGCGTAAGCAGAAGAGCCGTCGAGTTCCACACAAACAACGAAGCCCAGCGGGGGAAGAAGCTCCTCCAGCCAACCACGAAGAGGCAGCCCGCGCCGCCGCTGTTGCGGCCTCCGTTCGGGCCGCCGCCGCAGCCGCAGCCCGTGCTGTGGAAGAAACCGCGCAAGCAAACGCGGAGGCCGCCGCCAGTGCCTTCGCCGTCGAAGCCGCCGCTCGTGCAGGTGCCGCTGCCGATGCCGGTGCGGCCGCGGTTATCGCGCCGTCCAACAGCGAGCTCGGGTTTTTGCCCCTCGCACCGCGCGTACAAGTCAGTGAAGTTCCCGCGTCCGCGCAACCCAGTAACGTCGCACTGGGAGACATGCGCGATGTACACGCGTTCGCGAGTCAAGTACAAAGTAAAGTCACGTCCGCGCCTCCCGCCGATAACTACGTATTGGCGGACGTCTCACCCCAACGAGACGAGCGCGATGGAACAGCGTTCCCGGAAAGTTTGTCGTTCCTCCTCGAAGAGATTCGTCAGCTACACATCAGAAACAACAACCTTCCACAAGAAGCTTCAAGCGAGACGTCAAGTTGCAAGATAAGAAGAGTCAAGATAGAAACAGAGATAAGAAAAGCGCGACTGCGACAAGAGGTCCTACAAGAGAGAAAGCGACTTATAAAAGAGCAGTTGCAGAAGAGGTTGGAAATCTTAGACGAAGAGTTCAAGATCAAAGAAATCATTATTGAAGCAGAAGGCGAACTAGCACTAGCAGACATAGAAGATTTCGAACTTGAATCAATCAGTACTCAACCACAAGAACCCAAGACAAATATAGTGCCAACTTCGCCGTTCGTTACGCCTTCTGCTACGGATCCAGGCACAGTATCGAGAATACCAGCTACGACATTCGCTACGACAACTGCTACGAAACCCGCTACGAGAGAACAGCCAATCAGAGATGACGCACCTCGAGTTCCGACATCACCACACACGGAGTACTACCTGCCTTCAGCCTACGCCGAGACCGGGCAACAAGGACGCCCGATCACCACCGAGTCCGAGGAACTGCGCACATCCGCTCCGACGCCCCGGCTGCTTGCTACGAGTGGCTCTGTCCCGGTCGCCAGCGCGACGCCTTCGTATCACACTGGGTCACAGTCAGGTACGCCTTTTCTTGTTTATGCGCAGCCAACTTGTCAGTTACCTAGTTTTAGTGGTGATCCTTCAGAGTGGCCCCTCTTTAGTTTGCATTTCAGTAATTTATTAGATAGTAAAGTATTCAGTAAGTTAGATATTTTAGACAAGATAAATAAAAGTCTAAGAGGGAAAGCTCGTGAAGCAGTAAGTCCTTTGTTGTGTAGTACAGATCATTTAGAGTTAATTAGAAAGAAGCTCTGTCTCAAATATGGTGATATTAGATACGTAATTCAGAGATTAGTTAACGATGTTAGAGTCATGCCACCATTGCCAGAGACTAGTACTTATGAAGAAATCAGTGATTTTCATACAAAGATATTTTTGCTAGCTAGTCATCTCAGTCAAATTAAAGGTAGTAGTGAGTTAATAGATGATGAATTAATGACTATTTGTGTATCGAAGTTGCCCTACGACCTCAGGTGTCGGTGGCTGATTAAGTTAGAGAGCAACAGTACAGAGCCTCCGATTTTACAGTTCGCAAAGTTTTTAGAACAAAGTATAGAGATCTTTAGAGCTTGTGGTTTCACGCCAAGCATCAATGTTTTAAGTAACGAAGTATCCCAGGCTACAGCTTACAAGGTTCCGTCCCCAAAGTCAGTTTATAGTAATAGAGATAGTCGTAGTAAGGTCCTTTCTAGCAGCACTTGTCCCGTTTGCGAAAAGTCAGATCACAACATCAAAGACTGCGATCAGTTTAGAGCCCTAAATGGGGACGATCGTTGGGTATTAATTAAAAGAAACAGATTTTGCTTCCGTTGCCTAAAGCTAGGGCATCTAGGTAAAGAATGTAAGTTCCAAGGTTCAAGAGTTCATCCACTGTTACGTCGACCACGGCCTATAAGTTTAAGTGGATAGTTTAATAAGTCAGATACAGAAGTTCAACAGCTATCGTAGTCGCAGCTACGATCACGTTCGTAAGCAGCGTAGAAGTTCCAGATAATACCAATAACATTTTGCTTAGTTAGAAAGAGACAGAACGAACTGTAAGGTCGGAGCTCCAGACTTTCACACGTAGCTAGTGTAGCATTTTCCAAGTTTTCCATTTGTAAAGTATACGTGAAAAGTTTAAAGATTTTCAAGTAGCAATTTTAGAATGTTATAATGTAAAGTCATTTTCAAATAATGTAAATAGTAAAATTGTAGCTAAGTACAAGTTAAGTTCATTCAGTTACAAGTGAAGTCTGAAATGTAAGTCTTAAGTTTCAAGTATAAAGTATAAAGTTCTTTAGATCTACGTAAAAGCAAGTCAGATGTAAAGTCAGTATTTTCAGTTTAGCATTTTCACTATGTAACACGTAAGTAGGTAGGTACTGCTCGTGCACCGTGAGTGTGACTTCGTCACAGGGGGAAGAATGTTGGTGCACGAGCCAAGCATTCGCATTTACATAGGCTGTACACATACCATTTCATAGTTTAAGTAGATTAGGGTCATATAGATATGCGTAGTCAATAAGTTTTAGCACGTAAGTACATAATCTGGCTGCGCATAAACAATAAAAGATGTACGAAGCGCAAAGGCGCTCGAAAATAGAGTGAGTCGCGGGAACCGTCGTTTCGTATATTTATGTTCCCTCAGCCCGCGCCTCACCTCCGTCGTACCGCGAGCGCCCTGTGTTTATTTTATACTTCCTCGCCCCGCGCCACCCGCCTTTCTTGCAGCGCTCGCCCGGCCGCGCGAGTGAGAGAGGTGGTATTTCGTATTTTCCACAGTTTTCTCAATAGTGGAAAAGCTAGAAGGGCTACGATAAGTACCGACACGTAATTTCAAAGCTCAAGTAATGCCCTTCAAAGTGAATCCAAAATCATTTCGGTAAATTATGTATACAAGAGGAAATTGAGAAAACCGTGGAGAAGTCTGACGTTTTTTCGTAAACTTAGACCCTATTATTGTAAATATCTTTTTAAATACGTAATGTACAGCTGGTAAATAGTTTTAGTATATAAGATCGTATTAAGAAGTACCTACCTAGCAAGTAAGTTTTTCCGTAATTATTATAGTTTTCCCGTAGAGTTAAGATTTTCTTCCTGTACATAGTAAAAATGAGCGATTAAAGTGAACGATTTTAGCGGGGCTCTCTTCCGCCGATACTGCCTTGGGGATAAAAGCAAGCGCGTGCCCCATACATTCGTCAGTCATCAGCAGTCATCAGCACGTCGTCGACCAGCAAAGGAAAGGAAGAAAAGAAGAAAAACAAAGAAGCCTTCCTGAAGAAAAGCCACCGTTGGCTGAAGCCAGAACCTCAAGGCAGTACAGTGGGAGGGGGTTTCGGCTGTCTCGTGCCGTTTTCAAGAAAAACGATTAAGTTTCATTTCGCACGTCTCCCCCTCCCCCACCCCGCTCTTCAAGGGAACTCTACGGGCTAGTGAGCTACGAAGGTGCTACGCGTACGTCGGCCGTGCAGCGTCGACACCGAGTTTTCTACGGCGAGTCGGCGTGCGCGTACAATGGTCGAATATTGGCCGAAGCTGAATCCGAAACCGAAGTTACAGAAGGACTCTACAAGCCGTGTGAGGGAGATCGGCCACGCGTGACTCTACCAATCGACATGTTTATCGCTTTAATATAAAATAAAGGGGGTTAACGTTGCATATCGATAGATGAAAAACGTCGACATGAGATCTGAAGAAGGGAAATTGTGTTTTGCTTTGTTCAGATTCGTTTCTTTTACCGATATTGTGCTTAAAGACGAAGGAAAAGTAAAGTTAGGTGAAAAGTTTTGATAAGCATTAAAATTTTGATTTGAAGTCTAAAAACTTTTGACAGCACGATAATTATCGTGCTGTCAAAAGTTTTTTTTACAATATTTGCTGCTGGTTGACTCTATTTTAGAATTGTATGAGTGTAGGTATTCTGATTAACCCGTCAAGTGTTTTACGTACACTATGTTCGTACTGCGCAAAATGTTGACCGTACACCCGGGGTACACTAATGCCCGCCGTCATTGATCGTTTTTATTGTTTGACATTTGTTGACGTTTCGTTAATAGCATCGCCATTCGCTAGTATAATATTTTGTATTTTTTTAAATATTTTGGCCTATCAAACTCTCTAATCTAACCTCGAAATTCTAGATTTGAAGTCCTTAGAAGTCTAGGATTCCAATCGCGGGAAGGGTACTAATTTCAGTAACCGACTCTATCTAACTCGATACCTTCATAACTCTCTTATAGGTACGTATTTTTTTCTAAAGAAATTTTGAATTAAAATAAATTAATATCTTCAGTAAAGCTCGTAACCACAATCAAAACCGTAACCAAACATTTATTCAAACCACACATGAAGAATTCAGGTCGCGAATATATTCGTAAGGGGGTGCGCACACTGAATAATTTTATTTGTTTATAATTTTAATAACTCCCCACGCACGCCGTATATTACGACGCGCCGGTTAAGGGGTGTGCATACATTTTTCACACCGCGAATACAATAAGGAATATTGTCACTTTAGAATTTGCGACGTCGAGAGCGATATTTATAGATTATCCTGGATTTTCCTCTTGAAATATTTGATGTAATGTCGTAAAACATCTATTTTTTGCAAAGGCATCAGAAGTTTTCCTGGAATTTACTTTGTCATGTTACTTGGCTTGGTAGTAAGAACCCCTATTTTATTTCAAGCTGATATTTTAGTTGAAAATTATAGTGGTACAATATTTCTTTGTAATGTTGTACTTATTTCATTAAAATCCAAATTAGGCATTTATGAATTTATGTATCATCAATGAAAAACAAAGGAATAACTTTTTCAAAGGCTGGGCATCACAGAAATAAGACTGGTAACACTCCCTACAAAATTTAATAAATATCAAAATGTAATTGTGGCAGAAAAACACGGTAAGTATTTCTGTAAAGGTAAACAACGTTTCTTTTAGTTAGGGGTGGTTTATTTTCCCGATTGTTCTGTCGGTGTTGCTGTGCAAAAGTCAACGTGCGAGATTTGAATTCCAAATTCAAAGTCGCGGTTATTTCCAATTCACCTTTCTGTTTTTCTTCATATTGTTTGTCTTCTGTCTTTTATTTTGTTATCGGGAAACCAAGAGCAACCTGGTACGTGGAAAAATACGCACTATTTAAAAAAATATTAATTATATTGTTTCTACCTATTTATTAGGTACGAACTTTATTTTTAGGTAGGTAACACTACTTCTTTCTATTGTTTCTTTCTCTTATTTCTCCACACTTAGAAATTGTGTATATTCTTCCCCAGAAACAACAATAACAATTCCCCAATTCCTTCCAAATCCCCAAGGAACATTTCAAGAGTTTCCTTGAGTACCAGGGACTCACAATTCACTCAGAGGTCCCCTGTTGTCTTAGTAAGCACTAAGGTCAAGCAAACACCCATAATGGATTCTACCCGACTCGGTAAATTATCATTTACCCGGATATTGAATATATTAGAGCAATATTGCTTCTGAGGCAAAGCCTGATGTATTCCTGTAATTGCTGGTCTATGAAATCTACGGATGAATGTTATGGTTATGCAAATCTAGTAGACTATTTTGATTATCGTCTTGGGGTCCGGGTCTCGAAGATGTTGTTTCAATTTGAGAACAGACACGAGACTCGAAAATCTCTTGTACTAAGAATTAATGCCTAAATAAGCTTCGGTAGTGTAATAGTGGCTATATAAGGTGGTGAACACTGATATAGGAGGTCCTTGGGTCGATACAAATGAGTTCTTTCTAGAAATCTCTATGTATATTTTCAATTATTACTCTTTACTCTACTACTGTCTATTACAGTAGTAATTTCTTTAGTGAGTTTAGTAGAAATTGTGAGGTAATCTGTATGTTTGAATATTTTTTTCGTAGACATTGATTATGGCTCGTAGCTACGTAGATAAATAAAGGATGATGATGAAGAAGAACAAAATGATGATACACAACCTTATTTATATACGTTAAGTAAATATTAATATTTCACATTAAAACAATAACAATGATCTTAGAACTTCGATGAAAAAATTCTTAGATTTTTCGCAAATTGTTCTTAGATCATGGTCACAAGGTACCTATGGTCTATGAATATATTCTTATTATATTAGCGTATAAGCCTCGCTATACAGCGGGGCAACGCCGCCAACCTCCTCGGGACACTCCCTGCAGGGAGCGACCTGGGCCAGGTCTTTTACTTGTAAAATAGTTAGGTATTTTGTAATTTTAGCTTAAGTTTGTATTTTAGTGTTATTTTAGTATTACTTTATTTTGAATAAACCTTACATTCTTATTATATTCATGTCATATTCTTGGTAAGATCTAATGTCAATTGCAATAACATTAAAAAATATTTAATGAATAATTTGAAAAGCAAAACAAACACAATTAATGACAAAGGGAAGGCAATTAGTTTCAGCAAAATCAAAGAGAAATTCTTCGGAGATGGAGTCCAAGCAATAATGGCAAAGGAGATGAGCCAGACCGGCCGGGTCTTGAATATTAATCGACCCGGGAAATGGATTAAAAATTCCGTGTCTACAACTGCGACCACCTCACGATCTCTCGTGTTTCCAAACAACTTTTTTTAAACACTCCCGTCTAATTTACATATCTTTTTTTCCTTTTTCTTTTCCCTTGTGAATAATTTAATGAATCTTACAAGAAATATCGGTTTGGTTAGGGAGTTTCTTTGTTGAATTTAAGTATGCATCACATCGTTACAAAACTAATTTTATTTGTAAAACGTATTCCAAATATTTTGAATTTCACCCTAAGAGAAAAGGACGGTTACAGTTCGATTTCTGTGACGTATGAGTATACGGGGTGTAACATTAAGAACGGTCAGTATGGGAAAGTCTGAAACTATAAGACATACGAAGATCTGTTCTTAGGAACCATGTCATCAATTTTAGTAACAAGAAAAACTGTATTCATACATTTTTTTAAAAACCTGTACTCAGCCTGGGTATCGAACCCGGTTGTTTTGAAAAAAAATCCAACACTATTTCTATTTAGATATCGATTGTGTAGGTCTTAAGGAATAAATGTTAGTATGAAACGTGATGTTTAAAATTAATAAAACGCATTGTTTCCATATCTTTTAATTTATTTTAGTGGGTGTTCGAAATGACTACCATTTTGTAAAATACAACATTCAACTCGATTAGGTCAAAATTGTCTCTATGGTGTAGCATAGCAGCCATAGACACAATTTTAACGCAAATTCACCACCTGAAGATACAAAATTCAATAGTAACATCGTTACCTAAACGAGTTGAATGTTGTATTTTACAAAATGGTAGTCATTTCGAACACCTACTAAAATAAATTAAAAGATATGGAAACAATGCGTTTTATTAATTTTAAACATCACGTTTCATTCTAACATTTATTCCTTAAGATCTACACAATCGATATCTAAATAGAAATAGTGTTGGATTTTTTTTCAAAACAACCGGGTTCGATACCCAGGCTGAGTACAGGTTTTTTAAAAAATGTATGAATACAGTTTTTCTTGTTACTAAAATTGATGACATGGTTCCTAAGAACAGATCTTCGTATGTCTTATAGTTTCAGACTTTCCCATACTGACCGTTCTTAATGTTACACCCTGTATAGTGAAGACTATATAATAAAATTTACATTGTATCACATAAATTATGGATGAATAAATAAGACCTTATTATTAATGCTATTAGAAAAAGGATTTCCTCCTAAATGCCCCCAATTTTTCCGCAAAATACCCTTAACAGGAATTACGCTGAGCGTAACAAAATTTAACGGATATTAAAAAGTTTAACTCGTCGCCGGAGTTAATATTGACGGGCGTAGCAGATGGGAAGAAAGGGTTTCTCGAAAAGAATTCAAACGGTGACAAAAAGGCGTAAAGAATCACGGGGAAGGGGTGAAGGGGCCAAGTAACTTATGCGGCGAAGAGAAAACCCTGAGAATTAACAAAAATAAAAGGTGACGGCCGCAGCTCTGTTTACGGGGAGGCGAGGGGTGCCTTAATTAAAGGCTTTCCTTGGACCTTTCGCGATGCAATTTGCTTAAAAGACAAGAATTATTTTTATTGAAGTCATCACTAATTTCGAAAGAAAAGGGGGACAGAGGACCGCTCTTTTGTTGTGGACAAATGGCGCACTAATTGCGCGGTTTTTGGGACCAATTCGGAAAATAATCGCCTGTCGCGCGATTACCGATGATTATGAATAGAATGAAATTTCTGCTTTTATCTACTGTGCAGTGTTATGGTTACAGATAGATATGATTTTTACTTTTATAATAATTATGCCATAATTATAGTTAGTTGGAATAAATTATTTATTTATAACAAATAAACAGCATGATAAATAAAAAATTACAACTGTTATAATTAAACAGATATGATAATAAAAGAATCTACTTTGAGCTTGAAAAAAAAATGCATGCAAAAATGTAATAAAAAAAAGTAATTTAAAATTGTAATTGATATTTACAAATCGAAACAACGGGTGACGCATTCCAGCTTCTCAATTTATACTTACCTTAATATATTTTTTATATATTTCTAGACTTGTTATACTAGTTTTTAAGTATAAATAAATGCATTCAGTACGGTTAGTCTGCTACATAGGTAGAGTTTGTAAACATATCTTGTCTATAATTAGTAGGTACTTACCTTACCTACACCAAATCGTCTAGTAATTAATTTACTGAATTCAGTCTAGTGCAATAAGCACTATATCTTTAGTGTTCCAAAAAAGTTAATTAAGTGTAGAAAATTAAGAATCTTAAATTATCAATAAATGAATTAAAATTTATTTACACACATACATAACACTATAATTACATTTCACTGTTTAAAAGAGTTACTTATTGACTTAGAGTAAGTTCACATGCATATGTGCCAAAAGGATCCCTAACTCAGCATTATGCTGTGACGAGATGACTAGACGCTAGCCACCGCCGCAGCGCTGGTTTTCAGTCGGGGCCCGGTGACACGACGTCACGGTACGTAACGGTGAGACTGCTGTCAGCATTAGCTTAGGTATTTTTCTTACTAAAACAATGTCTTCTAAACACCTGTTTCTTCAGACATGTTTTAATTTGGATTTGGAAAAAATTCTAATTAAGTTTGTAAATGCTTAAACAAAATTTAAGTAGTATTAATTATCTTCCTCCTTTATTAATAAAAGTCGCCAACTGTAAGTCGAAAAAAATCGGCGAGGAGACAGTTGTTGGCAAATCCAAGATTTGGTCGGTTTATTCCCACTTCGATATTATTGAATACTTACTTACACTTTTCTGTTATTTTTCTTGATCCTTTGTACTAAATTGGGTGTAAGATAAGGCTGATTTCTATAATTTTCTCGTAGGTATTAGTAAACGTTGAATACAGTATTAGAAGAGTGGGTCTTTGAAGAAGACGATTTACCCACTAAGGTTGTTCGCGGTCGAAGCGTCAACAAAAAAATGGTTGCCGTTTTTGACGTCGTAGTGGGCCTGTAGCCGTAATTCCACTAGAAGATCAAAGAACAGTTAATAGACAATGGTATAGCGAGGATTGCTTGCCGCAAGCCGAGTGGAGGAGCTGAGTAACGATCTTTCGAGAAGCGGAACGCGTGGTATAACTTTGCACCAAGACAACGACCCCACTCACACGGCCGCAAGAACCATGGACTTTAACCCATTCGGGCGTGCAATTGCCACCACATCCCCCCTACAGTCCTGACTTGGCTCCGTGTGATTTCCTTTTGTTCCCCACGTTGAAGAAATCTCTGCGGGGAAGGAAATTTACCATTGCGGACGAAACAGTAATAGACCAATTTAGGCGCCTTTTTTTCGACCTTCCGCAATTACAGTTTTTCACATGTTTTGAAAGCTGGTTCAATCGAATGCATTAGTGCATTGATGCCGCAGGGGAATACTGTGAAAAGTTGTAAATAAACATTTATAAGATTTATTTTATTTTCTATTTGACTAAAAATTAATGGATCGCCCTAGGTACGTACCTAAATACACTTAGTAAAACAAATACAGATATGAGTAAAAGGAAATTGTGTGCAAATGCGAGTCGCCCATATTGACGAGGGTGTCTGAAGTCTGAGGGCAGAAATGAAAATCATAAGAAAATAATTAAAGTCCGTAAGGGATTTATTGGACAGAGGCGACGTGATTAATTGCTTTCGGAACAAATTCGGTAGAAAGCAATAAGTGTCAATTTTAAAACGCGCTCCCAATTCATTGGAAAAATTAATAAAGTTTCTAATTAATGTTTGGCTATTAGAAACATGTGTCTTTGTTACCCAGTTTTTATAAGAAAGTACACCGCAGAGCAACAATGGATAAAAAATGCCGATAGATAGATCGAAACACTTTATTGTACACAAGTACCAAAAACATAACTTATATTTAAAAAAAAAACATTGTCTATGTTTTTTTTAAAATATAAGTTATGTTTTTGGTACTTGCAACATACGGTCATAATATGGATAAGTATGCCCAATAATCCCGGGATACCCGGGATTGAATAAATATATTATTTAGATTTTTAACGTTATATTTGTTTTCATACACATTTAAGATTGGTGGCGAATATGTTTTTTTAAGATTCATGGCGCTAGTGTACCTATGGTAGTGTTTTAACTTCTTCGTAAGTTCACAATTTAAAAAATATCGTAATCCGCCGATTAAGGGCGAGGTTTATAAAAGTAATTTACAACATTTGCTCGATAACTTAAAACGGGATCCCGAAATCATATCCATATTAATATAACCTTTGAGGACTTTGACCCGAAAGAGCCCTACCTACTCCGATCAGTGGATCACTGTTGTTATGTGTATTGATGCATATAACAATATACTACAAAAGTAAAAACTTTCTATGTATAGTTATCGAGAAATAAAAAGTGAAAATTCACCTCAAATCAGTTTTCATACAAAATTGTATGGAGAAAAAAATAAAAGTGTCCTGTTTCAAACGAAAAAGAAATATGCTTTAGAAATCAAAATTATAAACTATATCTTCATAGAAACTAAAATGACACTATACTATTTATAACTCTTGAAAAGATAATAATGTTTACAACAATAATATTTGATAAACATAAAACATTTGACAAAAATGAAAAATCTATGGCTGGGCCATTTCATCATTACAACCGTTAAAATTTTAAAAAAAACTCGCTCGCTAAGAGCCCACCAACAAGATAAAAATTAACAAATCCATACCAAAATATAAAAATATAGTGCCAAATAGTACGAGCTTTTCCACAGAAATTGAAAGTAGAATTCTAGACGATTTTAATTTTTAATGAGTCAGCTTCTTGGCCGCATTATACCGCTAAACATCACAAAACAAATGACGCCAATTTAATAATTCACTTAAAGCAATCAGTTTTAATTCGGGTAGCGGCGGGGCGGACTTGACCATTAATAAATGGCAATGATACTTCAAAGTTAACCCTCTCGCTGCCGACTCGGAATAATGAGAGGTATCAGCCACCACTTGTGCGACTTACTGATGGTTGAGGCTGATCCGTTTGCAGTGTTAGGGTTGATTTTGTTGACAACTAGGTTTGTAAGACCTGTGTTTTCAATAGACAACCAAGAATTTTGAAATTCGACACACTAGTAAAATTGTTAATTGTTTATATGTGTGCGCTATTGGATATAAATTCTTTCTTTCTTTTTTTGATAGAAAAGAAAAAAGAAAAGATAACCACATTTATTTAACATTGCATTATGCATACATAATTAAACTTAAAAATATTTGAAATTAAAAAAACAACACAATGTTAAAAGGACACATGCTCAGCATGTACTGCGGTCCGACCGGTACCGATGTAACTTAAGTGCTTAATTTATTAGATGTTCATTTATTTTTGGAATTATATCTATAATAAGTGATTTGGATTTAATTTTCTAATATTTATAAATAATTATATAGATTGGACATATTTTATACCGTCTCTATGAAAGTGATTTTTGATTCTTATTTGAGCATTTTACATTATATCGGGCTAATTTAGATTTTCCTAAACATTAGTACCTATGTTTAATTATAATTTAGTGGGAGCCCAATGGTCTGGCTCGCGATGACGGTAAAAGGCCCGACGGTATGGCACTCATGCCCTGGAAGCTGGGATGGTCTCTGGTGTGGGACGCTACCTGCGTCGACATCCTTGCCCCGTCCCACCTTCTAGTCACGGCGGGGAAGGCCGGGTCAGCAGCGACTTCTGCGGAGAACCTCAAGCGGCGCAAATATGCGGGCCTGGGTGGTGATTGCATATTTGCACCGTTCGGGGTGGAGACCTTAGGGCCGTGGGGGCCTGGAGCCCTTTGCCTCTACCGGGAAATAGCCAAGCGCCTCGTAGAGACATCTCGGGACCAGAAGGCTGGCCTCTACTTTGCTCAGCGTATAAGTCTCGCTATACAGCGGGGCAACGCCCGCCGCCAGCCTCCTCGGGAAACTCCCTGCAGGGAGCGATCTGGGCCAGGTCTTTTACTTGTAAAATAGTTAGGTATTTTGTAATTTAATTATTTACTTAATTAATTGAGTGACACATAATAATAATTTATGCAAAGATTTTGAAATTCAGAGGTCGGAGAGGGTGCTGTAATTTTATGAATAAAATAAACTGAAACTGGTGATAGACTTGAAGTTCTCTGTCCATGATAGATATCTGCCTCACTACACCTCCATAATTTACGCTACAATAAAATGGACATTACTGCCGTGTCAGGCCAATCTCTGTTATTTTAAGTTACACGAGTTACGTCTAGCCAGTGCGAATCGTGTTTTTTCACCCCTTTACACATTATACTAAACCCCCTTTTTTAAAATTTTGCTTCATTGTTGAGGAACTTCAATTGTCAAAGTCATGTAACTCCGACATTGGCCAGCGCAATCACACCTTACTCGTGCAACTTAAGTTGCCATAGATGTGCGTTGCGGTGGCGAGATGCCGCGGACGCGGGCTATAACAGTTAACATTAGTTACAATAGATACGCAGGACCACTTCGTTGGTAAATAGATCGCCGCTCTTAAATATATTCCCGCGCACTTTCAAGTAGGGATGTTACGGAGGTGGTTTTACCGGAACCGGAGTCGAAACCGAGGGTTTTTAATTTGATTTATCGGAGTCGGAACCGGATTCGGAACCGAAGTCGGAGGTAGAAGAGATATGTTCGGAAGAAGTTCAAATTTTAAACCGTTTTTTAATTTTTATAGCTGAACTGGCTAGAATTCCTTTATGTAGTCCTACACTATTTAATAAAATATCGATATTTGAATATGTTTGCTCACACGCAAGAAAGAAATACCAGCAGATGAATCAATTAGGCAAACTAGTAATTCTAAAGAGAAACAGAAAAAAAACCAGTCGGTCAAAGAGCCAGGAAGGAATACAAATACGTGAATCTAAAGAAAAACAGGAAAAGAAAAAGGTCAAGTCAATTAGCAAAGACGAAATACAAGTAAATGAATCACGCAAGCAATCTGATGAATCTAAAGGACAAGAAAAAAAGAAAAAAGTCACACAGCGAAGTCAAAATAAAAGCCGATGAATCAAACCAGCAATCTAATCAATCTAAAGGGCAACAGAAAAAGAGAAAGAATCAGTCAAACAGCGAAGACAAAATAAAAGCTGATGAATCAAACAAGCAATCAAATCAATCTAAAAGGCAACAGAAAAAGAGAAAGAGTCAGTCAAACAGCGAAGACAAAATAAAAGCTGATGAATCAAACAAGCAATCAAATCAATCTAAAAGGCAACAGAAAAAGAGAAAGAGTCAGTCAAACAGCGAGGACAAAATAAAAGCTGATAAATCAAACAAGCAATCTAATCAATCTAAAGGGCAACAGAAAAAGAGAAAGAGTCAGTCAAACAGCGAGGACAAAATAAAAGCTGATGAATCAAACAAGCAATCTAATCAATCTAAAGGGCAACAGAAAAAGAGAAAGAGTCAGTCAAACAGCGAGGACAAAATAAAAGCTGATGAATCAAACAAGCAATCTAATCAATCTAAAGGGCAACAGAAAAAGAGAAAGTGTCAGTCAAACAGCGAGGACAAAATAAAAGCTGATGAATAAACAAGCAATCTAATCTATCTAAAGGGCAACAGAAAAAGAGAAAGAGTCAGTCAAACAGCGAAGACAAAATAAAAGCTGATGAATCAAACAAGCAATCAAATCAATCTAAAAGGCAACAGAAAAAGAGAAAGAGTCAGTCAAACAGCGAGACCAAATTAAAGGTGATGAATCAAACAAGCAATCTAATCAATCTAAAGGGCAACAGAAAAAGAGAAAGTGTCAGTCAAACAGCGAGGACAAAATAAAAGCTGATGAATCAAACAAGCAATCTAATCAATCTAAAGGGCAACAGAAAAAGAGAAAGAGTCAGTCAAACAGCGAGGACAAAATAAAAGCTGATGAATAAACAAGCAATCTAATCAATCTAAAGGGCAACAGAAAAAGAGAAAGAGTCAGTCAAACAGCGAGGACAAAATAAAAGCTGATGAATAAACAAGCAATCTAATCAATCTAAAGGGCAACAGAAAAAGAGAAAGAGTCAGTCAAACAGCGAAGACAAAATAAAAGCTGATGAATCAAACAAGGAATCAAATCAATCTAAAAGGCAACAGAAAAAGAGAAAGAGTCAGTCAAACAGCGAGGACAAAATAAAAGCTGATGAATCAAACAAGCAATCTAATCAATCTAAAGGGCAACAGAAAAAGAGAAAGAGTCAGTCAAACAGCGAGGACAAAATAAAAGCTGATGAATCAAGCAAGCAATCTAATCAATCTAAAGGGCAACAGAAAAAGAGAAAGAGTCAGTCAAACAGCGAAGACAAAATAAAAGCTGATGAATCAAACAAGCAATCAAATCAATCTAAAAGGCAACAGAAAAAGAGAAAGAGTCAGTCAAACAGCGAGACCAAATTAAAGGTGATGAATCAAACAAGCAATCTAATCAATCTAAAGGGCAACAGAAAAAGAGAAAGTGTCAGTCAAACAGCGAGGACAAAATAAAAGCTGATGAATAAACAAGCAATCTAATCAATCTAAAGGGCAACAGAAAAAGAGAAAGAGTCAGTCAAACAGCGAGGACAAAATAAAAGCTGATGAATAAACAAGCAATCAAATAAGTTTGCCTCTCAAAAATAATAGAACGTGTTGTACAGCATCAGCTCATGAATTTCGTGGAAAAATATAACATTCTCCCGCATATTCAGTCAGGATTTCGGGCCGGTCACAGCACTATGCACTGCACTATGTCATGTTACTGACGATATAGTGGCAGCATCTGATGAATTTTTTTTTAAAAGACTGTCAAAATTATTTATAATTTACGGTTACGATTTTAGAATATATATATTTTTTAAATTGTAATCTCCTAATATCATTTAATATTGTGTATTCTATTTAGTCTTAGTTACGTTCGAATTTTTTATTATGTTTCTACTAAGTATGTAGTTAGTATCTTTTAGTTCCAACAGTCAAAATATAATGATAATTACATTTGTATTCAAAATTATTGCCACCTACCAAATTTTAATTGTTATATTGTTTAGCCCCTTGCTCATAAAGAGAATTAGAGTTAAAATTACTTCAAACACGGGTTTTTATTTTACTAATATTGTTAATAAACCTAATTCTACCCACGAGTCCAGGTGTATGGCAACTTGATATCGTTATAGGCTCTGAATTTGTTTATACCACTACACTACAGTACCTTACCTATTGACAAATTAAAATTACCTTAAAAACAAATATTAAATTCTCCCTGTCACACCAATCTCATGCATCTAGCACCTACATGAGATGGAACGCATACTTACCGCGTCCTGTCTGATAGCGGCAAACTGTTGTAAGTTAAGTTACAACATGCGGCGTGGCCACATTTGTATGAAACAGTGGTTATGCCCAACTACTTTTATTCGAATAAAACGCAAAATATTATTTATTTCTGCGGATTTTTAAAGACCCTTTATGCCTGAATATTTTTATAACATTTTTTCATACAAAGATATACTATAAAAGTTATAATTAACTCTATAGGCTAATTTGTCTATCCACAACTTCAAACTCAATTATCTCAAAACGCATTTTTTTAAGTTGCACGAGATTGGCCTGACACGGCAGATTAGAACCGTTACACACTTAAAATCGCATAAAATATCGCCCGCCCTAACCTTTTTAATGGTCTTGGCTCACCCTCGGGGAAAACAAAGAGCAAAAAAAAAACGTAGTGTAATACTGATATTTATTATTATATTAAAAGCAGATCTAGGGTCGGGAGAGAATTTTGCCGTCGGCGAGCAGTAGGCGATTACCAAGACAAAGATATAAATGACAGCGGCAGAAAATGGAACTAACGTTGAAGTATGGAAGTTGATGGGACTGAAGAAGACAGTGGCGCCGGTATTGATGTGCACATTATCTTTGTCGAGGTGTACTGGTAGAGCGGCCACCGAATTTATGGTCAAACTTTGGCGCGAAGGCGACGGCGCGAGTTTTTATTATGATCAGCGCAGTGGACCGTGAAAGCAAGTTGCCGCGGGGAAACGTAATTTCCATACCTCATGTCTGCTTCTGTCGCTCTGGTACTTTCTTAATAAAAGTTCGCAGTTTTTTTATTATTATTTACTTAGTTAAATTAGTAGGAGTCGTCCGAATAGCTAATAATTTTGCTGAACATAACCTGCAGAGCCAACAAAAATTATCTGTCGTCTGCTATGTTATGATGATTGTCCTAAAGGAGTTGACGACTATGACGACAGATCTCGAGACTTTCGACTTTTAGAAATTAAGATTTATTATTAGAATAATTTTATATTATTGTAATTACAACAATACATTTAAATGTATAACCAGTTGTTAATTACAATAATTGTAATAATTATTATTCTATATTATTACAATTATTAAAATTTACTAGAAATAAAATAGTTTGCAACCATGATCTTATCTTCACTTAACTGAAATCCTGAATCAGGATTTATCTATTAAATTTTATAGCCAAATAACGAACGAAAAGTTGCAAGTTGCGTCTTAAATTCAACGTCTCTTCTCGTCCCTTTTCTACATCATAGCTATAGAAAGAGATGTATCTATATATAAGCTATCTAAAATTTTATGGAAGCTTCTTGCAGTAGGCTACGAGTATTTTCCTACTACGAGTAAAAAAAATATCTCCGAATAAAAATTAGTCCGTCAGCAAAGAAAGGAAAATAAACAGACGAATCGTGGACTCCCTTCCGAAGTAAAACTTTAAGTAAGACGTGAAAAATGGGAATAATGTGAAAAGAAATAATTTTCCGCGCGACTTGGCTGTGCAAATGAGCTGAATGAGCCAGCCCGGGCGTATGATTGAGCTGCGATGAAACAATGTTCCAGTTTATATCGTTATTGTTGGCTCGCTAATCGGGAAATATTGTTTTGAGTTTCAAATATTCAAGTAAGTACCTACCTAGAGCGTCGGTGGCACAGTGGCTAGGACACCGGACTCTTATGCGGGAGGTCCGGGATGTAAACCGTGCAGTGCCATGTACCAATGAGTTTTTCGTATTTTTCAAAGACTTACGTACATTTACCGACTGCTCTAACGGTGAAGGAAAACATCGTGAGGAAACCTGCACACTTGAGGTGACCAGTGTGTAAAATGGGATAGGCACAAAAGATCCTCAAGGGTCGAAGTGCCGCTGGGTTATTCCCGGCCCCCTATCATAAGATAAGATAAGAAGTACCTACCACCTATCTATCGCAATTAAACACATTCGTGTGAGAGTTAGGTGGGTAACTACTTATTTTGAATGAGAAAATATGGGAGATCCTCAGATCTCATCTCATCTATATTCCAGGACTCATCCTAGAAGTTAATATGTATGAGTCTGCTTGCTTCCAGGATAATAAGTACAGTCGCCCACAAGCTATAGTATACCATCTGTCAAAAACCTTCGATTAAATCTCAACCTAATGGCTGCGCAATATAAATAATATAATATTTCAGATTCTCAAATTTTGACGTTTCGGGTAGGTTGACACTACACTTAACATGATAGGTTTGTATTTCCTGGGATAAAACTAAATGAACTGAACTTAAAACACACTTAAAACTAGATTGTTTGATGGTTCCGGAAGCAGCATTGTGTTTTCTTTCTACATTTTACACTGAAATCCTATGTGCTGAAATCTGGGTTCAGCAAAATTTTTTAGCTGTTCGAACGACGCGCTGAAATTGTACCAGTAGCGCCCTCTCCACCATGAGTACAATAACTGATATTATATAGCATTTGATGTGGAAACCATAGCCACAAACGAGATATTTAGATGTTTATTGTTGTATGGAACAATGATGACAAGTTAAAATGAAAGTAGTTCGTATGGTTAGTCCATATAATAATCACGATCCTCTAACAATCAGTGTAATCTCTAGAAGGGATATATTTTTTAAAGTAACACCTTTGAGAACACCTTTGGGCAAGTATATTTATTAGATTATTTTGAGTTACGTTTAAAATGGGTAGAAATAAACCTTTTGTTTTCCTGAATTTCTTCAACATATCATCTAAAGTACTCTGTGTTATGTATCCTAGCGACTTCTGTTATCGAGTAGCAAAAGATAGAGGTTCTATTATTCCTTTCATACTTCTATACTCCTAGTACTTTCAGTAGTGAAGACAAGGACATCTAGCGTCGTGTAGCTTTACTTACCAATGAAATACGACATCTCTCTGTGACGTCACAGTACTAACTAATCTTGAAATCGTCGTCGACTTCTTGTTAGTTCATGTCTCACTGGTAGATTGCAAGAAATGACTGTTAGGTTTAACGTGACACATCAACTGACATTGTCATTTTGCTGTCGGATGTTATGATGTTCTATGTTATCAAGGAAAGGAAACTTTTAAGTACTGGTACCATGTTATTTTCACAGATAAAAGATTAATGTTTCGTTATTCTTGTTTACACGAAACAAGTTCCAAGGAAGTATAGTTCTTAAAATATCCTTGGGTTACATAGATGTTGGACAGGTTAGATGAACCACTGAAGGAATCAACTTAGGCTTGCTTGCGCGAAAATAGCCCTGGGTTAACTTGCTATAGCAAGTTTTTACCTTAATTATTTTTCCATGTTCATAACATCCTACTTACGGTTCTTTACACATAATCTTTCATAAACTTCAAAACATAAAATATTAGTGGGTAGGGCAGGTAATTATTTTGACATGCTCTTTTATTTACAACAAAGTGTCACATCAATAAAGCGTTCTACCTACCTACCTGCTATAAAAAAGAACAGTTACAATTAGTTGTATAAAGGAAGTTGTCAGAAAATCTACGCGTGGTACAGTACAGATATTATTTTGGAAAGTTTATCCTACAATAATGGATCACGTAATATTCCCAAGATTCTGGAGAGAGAAACCAGTGCTGTGGTTCGCGCAAGTGGAAGCTGTGTTCGCATTGAACGAAATTACATCGGACACTGATAAGTACGATTACATTATTACCGAACTGAATAACGATATCATCAGTCTACTAGAAGATGTAATACTGAATCCTCCTGGTGAGGATGTGGTCGATAAATATGTCTACCTTAAGCGTGAACTCATAGAACGTCTATCAATAGCACAAATGGAGAAAGAAGAATTGGGAAACAAGAAGCCGTCAGATTTCCTGAAGCATTTGAGAAATATAGCTGATCCGAGAGTTTCTGAAGAGACTGTTAGACGTATATGGTTAAGTCGTCTTCCTAAATACGTAAACGAAATTGTTACAGTTGAATCTTCCGGCAACATAGAGGTGTTAAGTGAAATGGCGGATAAAATCATTCAGGTTATCGCAATACCAACAACTCAAGATGAATCGCCTGACAATGTGTCTGTTCCCCAAGACAATATAGCGAAATGTCTTAGCAAGCTCTCAGTTCAACTTGATTGTTTGCAAGGTCAACTAGAGAATCTGCAAGTAGCCTTCACAGGTCATCGTGTATCTTTGTGTAATAACTGCAAATCCAAATCAGACACCACTGTCAATAATAATTCGGATCCAAATACATCTATGCGTAGCAATGTCATTTGCTGGTATCATGTTAATTTTGGGGAAAGAGCAACAAAATGTGTCAGCCCTTGTGCTTACAAAGAAAAAAATATCAGTCAAGACCTTCTTAATGTAACGTCTTATTAAAAAAAATTAAGTACAGTTCTATCTATCTACACAGTTTTTTTTGTAATTGATTCAACAATAAATAAATGTGTTTTATTATGTAAGGTTTGTTTTCTTTGAACCTATCAAAAAGTAAAAGACTATAATCTATGAATATGTATTATAGGGAAACTCCAATGAATAAAACGCATGAGGTAATAAGTATATAACTTTATATTTTGTAACAAATATAGTTTGTCATGCTGTTTTAGCATGCATCATTGTGGGATCAAAAAATATTTACAATTGAATATCATAAAAGCTAAAATTAATTTAAATAATAATCTTAGAATTGTATTAAGGCAATAACTATAGGTAATTTCAACATTGTGACATATTTACAATAAAATACTTCTAAATTAATTAATTACCAGTCGTCAAATAAAGGCAGTTGATTCTTTTTCTTTAATAAAATCGTATAACATTTAACGTAGGTACTTACATTTAACTATATAATACTTTATGTACAAATTCATTCGGACATTGTTATAAATAAAGGACGGAATGTATGAAGTCTCATTAATTTGGTGACTAATAAAATTAACAAGAATTTCAACAATTTAAGGCACTCATTGTTGTTGCATACAGAAATTTAAGGCTTAATAAGAAGTGGAGCTGCTATCTGGTCTTAATTTTTGCGTTTGTACATCATCGTACGCGATTGTAAATATGCTCTTCTTTTCTGTAATCGGCAGTCGTTTGATGTTACTTACTTGTTGGGCTAATGTATTCATAGCAATACCTGAATCATTGTCGTCTATTTTTGTTGTAATGTTTCTATGAGTAACATCAGGTGGTTCTCCTCCAATATTTATTTTAGATACATGTACTTCAGGTGCTGTCTTACGGTCTTCTTCGTAGCTGGTTGATATAGATATGCTATGTGTCAAAGCGCTCTCAGAAATTTCTTGTTTTTTGGGCTCTTTATTTTTTACGTCATCTTGATTTACGTATATAGGTTGTTGGTCGATAGATTGTCTTCGTGGTAATACAGGAATGTTTGGTTGTCCCCCTAAGTATTTAGGAATATGCGTCGGTTGAATATGACAAAGAGGATTTTGGTTCTCATACTGATGTTCATATCTATGCTCAGAATGTTGAAGCAATGGGTGGGCATCGGGTAAAGGTCCTTCAGGAACTGGTGTTACCCTTTCCTCTTTCAAGAGACGCGGGTGAATAAATTCATTTTCTTTTCCTTTGAAGTTTTTTTTTACCTCTGAAGTGTCGACTAGATTGTCTTTATTTATTATTTTACCGTAACGTCCAGATTTGTCTTCTTTTGAAATATCTTTGTCTTGCTCAGTTTTCGTTTTTGATGGTCGTTTTGGTTTACTTGGAATTGTTTTTTCAGAAAGAGGCGGCTTTGATGAAGCACTGGATGTTTTTTTACCATACCACTGCATGTACCTTGGCAAACTTTTTTGTGTGGTTTTAACATTTTCAATATTTTTAATTTCACTTTCAATTTTTTTACTACTAGTTTCAGTATTGCTAGAACTATCTTTCTTAGATGGCGAGTCATTTAGTTCAGGTGTTTTTGATTTTTCGATAGATATTTCACCAAGCTCACGTGCTTCTGTTGAAGAACCTTGTCTTGAAAAAACAACATTTCTATTATCTCTTGAAGCCGAACTGCCTCGACTTTTACTGTCTTTACTACTTTCATGTTCAATAGCGAGAGGTTCTTCAACACTTACAGGTGATTGTCTTTGCAATCGAGGTTTTACGTCACCCAATTCATACTCTGTTTTATCATCTAAAGAATCGGAAATTTCCATCAATACATCTTTTCTAAGTTTTGACTTTCGATCATCCTCTGAAACTTTTATTTGTGTCGAAGATACTGTTTCGTTTTTTGATGTAGTAACAGTACTTTTAGTTCTGTCACCATAATTTTTGACATGCTCTTCTCTTTCATTAGTTTTACTTATTTTGACATGTTTTTCGCTTTCTAGTGATGGTGAAACGTCACTTTCCTCAATGATGGGAGTTTTAATTTTTCTCTTTAATTCATAAATTCGTATACTTCGCCTGGGGTCCTTGTACTTTATTTTCCTTTTAGGTTTCTTTCTTTTTACCCATGTAACGTTTTTTGGGTCATCCTCTAACATCATTTGCGATTCGTCTTCACTGTAAGAGTCGTTATCACTTCTCGCTTTTCTTCTTGTTGGCCTAGGAATTTCTGGTTCAGTTTGTGTACCTATGTGACATTCAGTCTGCGTGGCCATAGCCGATACCGATTGTCCCGGCAAGCTTTGAGTTTCTAATTTGCTTTCAACTTGAGATGCTGTTTCTTGGTTTTGTAACAGCCTCTCACGTTCAATTAATATTTGATGTAACAAATCATTTTGTTTTCTGAGAGACGATTCTAGTAGCTCCTGATGAATAGTCGATTTATTTTGCATTTCTAACAGAGCAGATTGTAAATAATCTGATTTTAATGGGACTACTCCAGGTACCTCGGGTAAAACATTTGAATAGTCGTGAAACTGATTGGGAACATCACTTCCAACATGCGATCTTTGTCCTAAACTTTTAACATCTTTGCCTTGAGGCATATTATCTAAATCAGTTGTGATTTTTCCCATTCTCTCTCTTGCAAGCTTGGCCTCCTCTCCCTGTTCTCTAATAAATCTTTCCATTAGTAATTCTTTGCCATCAACTACAACATACTGTGTATGTGGAATTAGAGTTACCGGTCTTTGTTGATGAATGGGAAGATTTACATATCGTTCTTCTTCGTTTTTGCCTCGTGTTACAAGCCTTAAAATTTCTGTATTGCCTTCTTTGATGAAATACTGATCTCTACCTTGAGAAGAAGGAGCACCTTCTCGTTTCATTCTATTTTCTTTATCATTTTTATCCACTTCAGACTTGAGGAAAACGCCAACTTCTGATCCACGGTCTATTTCATGGCGCCTTATTGAATCATTGTCATGTTCTCTTCTGTGATAATGCAGGGTTGCGATTCTATCATAACCATTTTCTAGATCTTCGATATATTCCTTGTGTTTATTGGCAAAGGCTTCCTGAAGTTGCATTTCTTTTGTGTAAATTATATTTGGACCATCTCTGTAACAAAGAAAAAAGATTTAAATATGCGTTCATATTTAATTACAACACCTAAGAAGGCAAATGTTATTATTAGGTCTACTTACCGCACTCGAAAGGATTGTCTTGCATCGTTATATCTGTAATCATTATCAGCAGCAGTTTGTACAAATTCCTGTCGCAAATCACCAGGTGTTGAAGCTGGTTTACTTGGTTCTTTTGATCTGTAGTTTCTCTTATTAAACTTCCACTGAGTCGGTTTTGTCCTCAAGTCTGCCTGTTCTGCACTCCATGCTTCTCTTCTCCTCCACTCTGTCGCTTGTACTGACTTATTTTCTATATTTTGCGTCGATTTGTTTTCCCTCCCAAGACCCTTGTCTTGGACCACTAAATGCACGTCGTCCTCTGTGGAGTTGACACGTATCACTCTTTTCCTAGAATTTATTAATGGATATCTATGTACCTAGCTGTTCTGTTAAAACTTAAGTAGGTATAAGTAAGATGAATGTGAAAAGAATAAAAATGTGACATGACTTTGAAATGGGAATGGTAAGATGCATGAGTTTATAAAGAATTTAATAAAATAATAATTACTGTCAAGTAGGTAAGTATAGGTATTAAGTAAAACGTGAGTCATAAAATTACCTACAATGTATTAAAGCTGATATGAAAACATGCAGTGGACTGGATTAGTTGGTGCTTTTTTGTCTGTTAATAAAAGAAAAGGTGAAGTACATGAGTAGTAATAAAACAAACAAAAAATGATAATTTGATGAAGTTAGCTATGAACTGTTAAAAAAAGCAAGCTAGTAAGTACCATACAAAGTATAAGAAAATGATATAGAAAATTACCTGGGAGGCATGTACAGAGGGCATCCCTCACAAATGCAGCAGCATATTAGTAACAATAGTACTAGAGCAACTAATATGGCAAGTAATATTAATAGCCAGAATAATAAACGGCTTTCCGCTTTATATAAACCCTGAAATCCAAAAAAATATCACTTTAATCAATGATCAAATAAATAATAAACAAAATAGAAACATGTTTTATTTCTATAAAATGTTATATTTCTATAAATAATAAACAAAACATGTTTTATTTCTATAAATAATAAACAAAACATGTTTTATTTCTATAAATTATAAACAAAATACAAACATGTTTTATTTCTATACTTACAGAATTGTCACCATCAGCAGTTGATGTTTGATCATTCTGGTTGACGCCACTGCCAGTATTTATACCATGAGCAGTGCCCGAGTTAGAACCAGTGCCAGTGCCAGTGCCTATGCCTGTGCCAGTAGCGCCAGTACCAGTGCCAGTACCAGAACCACTACTAGTGCCAATACCAGACCCAGTATTGTAAACTGTCTTATTTTTTTCCAATTGTTCTTGAAGCTTCGCAACATTGATGGCAGCATTTCCAGACATACGTACTATGGCTATAACTTCACTCCTGAAAATGAGAAGATGCACTTTAAGCTCTTTCAATGTCAATGACTTAATTAAAGTAGTTTGTTTTTGATGTTTACTTACTTTTCTTGACTAGATTCTTGGCTACTCAAGTCTGTAGCAATATTATCGTTACCTTTATAAGGTTTAATCTCAATTATAGTAACTTTGCCTCCAGAAAGTGTGCTAAGAACTTCTTCTAACTTTCTTCTATCAGGGTTTGCACCGGGAACTATGAACGACATCGTTTTAGTTTTACTCTCTGGGGGATAAATCTTTACTATGGTTGAAGAGTATAGCCTAGGTACGCCAAGATCGTATGCTCTAGCAGTTAGAACATAAACTTCACTTTTTTGTTCGCTGTTGTCATATTGCCGTTTTTGTCTGTGAACGTTTTGCTTCTTTGTTCTTTTCAATGCTTCTAGAAGATATAGCTCACCTACAACAAAGGAACAGAGATTATTATTATAAAATTAAAGGACAAAATAAGAATTGCCCACTTGAGCATTACAGTTTTTTGAGTAATTATAATTACCTGATTCTTCGTTTACAGCAAATTTCGCTTCGGAATTGCCTTGTATAATTTCATATCTGACTACATTATTTGGTGGCTCAGCGTCTTTATCAACTGCCTTTATAAACGCCGCTGATGTGAAGTTGTTTAAATTCGGCGACAGTACGAATTCATACAACGACCTCTCGAACTCTGGTGGGTTATCATTTACATCTAACAACTTAATAATTAATGGCACTGTTACTCTTAAACCTATTCCGTCATTATCTCTAGCCTCTACTAAAAAATGCAAGTCTGGCATCGCCTCACGGTCGAATCCATGGTTATTGGTTGCGACGGTTATCAACCCTGATAAAGGATCTAAATGTAAAGATGTATTTAAATATCCTAATATGGCAGTAAATTGGACTTTTCCAAATGCTCCTGTGTCTACGTCATCAGCTTGAACTTGCACTACTCTGGTGCCAGCTGTCACGTTCTCCGGAAGTTCAACGTCATATGATTGTGCCAGGAATACTGGTGGGTTGTCATTGACGTCATTCAGATAGACAGTAACATTAGCTGTGACAGATAAATTCGTAGCTGGACCGAGCTCTTGAGCCAGAATCTGAAACGAAGAATACTTTTTTAATAATCAATCAAATTTTTCCTTTCTATTATTGTCCGTAGAATTTACTTTTAAATTCTACAGCATTTTTCTTTTAACTCACCTGAAATACTACAGATTTCCTCGCTTCGTAATCTAGCATGGTATTGTCCCGTACTTTGATGATGAACTGCGCATGTCTCTCAGCGACAGTGGGCGATATTTCGAAGGTCCCATTATTGCCCACTAATGAGAGAGAGAACACGCCATTCTTGCCGGCATCGTTGTCGTTCACTTGGGGGATGTACGGGTCTTTGAAAGTTAAGGCTGCCCCTTGAGGTGCGTTCTCATCCAAGTATGTGATATAGCTGGAATTGGGACAACAATTGATGATCAATATAGGTAGGTATAAGATTTGGGACGGTTTATTTATTTGTTAGACTCTGCGTCGTCGTCATTCTCATGTAGGGTGAACATGATCCCCACAATGTATCTAAGGCTCGTTCCAGCGGTTCGGTGCAGCCAATCACGACGCGAGGCGAGGTGCGGACTTTAAGTGGGGGAGAGCAGAACGCTTGTAATTGGCTGCAGCGAACCGAACCGGCGCTGGAATCGGTGCATGTAGTCCAGCACTTATGAGTAGGCATTCATTCGGATTCAGGAAGGTAGACTTAGTTCGTAAACATCCGTTTACAGGACAGGATAAAATAAAACATCTGATAAGTATATCTTCGGCTTTTGAAGAGACTTTCCCGTGGGACTAGGTACTCTCAATCAGCGTTTATGTATTGCCGTATCTGCAAGTCTGTCTGTCAAGTATATAACAATAATTTGCTAGGGTACTTACAACTGGTTCTCAAAGTAAGGCGGCGAGTTCTCCCGTTCAGGCAGGATGAAGGCCAGCTGCACAGTCGAGGACATGGCTTCGGGTTCCTCTCGCGACAGCCTGACCTCCTCAGCCACCACGGTGAGTAGTATCGGGGCTCCAGCGTGGGATATGGCTGCTATTTCTTCGATAGGTCGCTCAAGGGTCAACTCGCCTGGAAGAAAAGAGAAACCATTTTTGAGATATTTCAAATATTGACCAGAAAGTTGGCATTTTGGCATCGTACAAATTAAGGTCATTATCGTGATCAGTCAAGAGTCTCAAGAGGTATACGTACCTATTATAAATAAGTAGGTAATACTATAAAGTCACTTAAATTTACCTTAAGTGACTTTATAGTATTACCTACTTATTTATGTAGGTAATACCAATGTGTTTGACAGAAAGAATAAAGAAAAAAGAAAGAAAGATATAGATTTATTCCAGTTATTGCATACATACGAGGTTAGAAACTAATAATTATTACGAAACAGATTCAGATTCACACGTTTATTTGTAAGAATGTAGGTAATTATCACAATACAATATGATATTATTAGACACAAAGAGCCGATACATACTACTTACTCATTGTTATAAGCGAACAAACAAACTACTAAAAAATAGACAAAAAAAATACGAAATTAAAAAACAACAAATCGAAATTTAAATAAACAAAGATAGAAATAAAACAAAAAGTAAATAGTTTGTTGATGTTGGTGTACAGCACCGGAAAAGGTGACTGCCTCAGCATGTTGCCGCAGTGTAACAGTGGCGCTGATTTTTAGACAGCACCTCTGAAAGTAGTGAAACTGGCTTTATAGAAAAGGACAATGCCCATTTCCCCTAGCGGACTAACCACACTATAAGATTATTAAAGCTATTAAAGCGACAGTTTGCCCAGAGAAATCTTGTTGAGCCAGGTTGCGCACGCCAAGAGACCAGTGGGAAGATCCACTCTGCGCTACAAGGACTGCACGAAACGTGACTTAGCTGTGTTCGGGATTGATACCAGTTACTGGGAGAATCTCGCCGTGGATAGAGACGCATGGAGGCATCTGGTGATCGAGGACCGCACTTCACATGACATCGAGTGGTTCCAAAACTTAGCTGACAAACGAGCTAACCGGCACAGACACCTCGTAATTCCTGCTCCAACAGATTCGCAATTCACCTACCTGCCGCACGTGCGGCAGAATTTGCCGCTCTCGAATCGGCTTATTCGGCCACGAGCGTAGATGCCGACACAACGCTGTGTAAATCATCTGTCAAGATGTACAAGACCAACAACATAAAGCGACATCTATAATATTTTCGAAGTTTAAGAAAGTAAGATGATTCAACAGGGAGGAAATTTTTGTGTAATGTTACCTCCGCCGCGCCGGTAGAGATTCGTTACTACGGTGCACCAGTAGATGGCCGTGTGGTAAAGTTTTACTTCCAACAAGATCAAATCTATTATACATAGATCAAGATAAATTCTCAGAGGTAGGTATGTTTTATTTAAAACAGTAATTTGAATGACATAACAAATAATACAATAGCCAATGACCATGCGATGCAACTAAATTATTATAATGATCCTTATTGTTATGTCATTGCCCAAGTCTAAGTGGAACCTGTCAACGTAACATGAATAGAGTACAAAGGTTTTGAATGAGTTACAACATTTATAAAATTAAAGTATGCAGATACAAAAGTTTCGTGACAAAACAGATAACTTTATATAAAGTGGCCAACACATCAGAGTATACTTTGTCGTTTTAAGTTATTTGACACATTCAAACGAATGTTATGAATCATAATAAATAAATAAATTCTTTATTTACATGATTAGCCTTAAATAATATACTGTTTCACGGTATTTTTATTGTATTTTATTAATTATGACCGGTTTCGTTTACACATCTTTTATAAACAAATACCTACCTACCTAATACTTTGTTTATAAACAAATACCTGAATGTGATGTGATGATGAAACGAAGAATACAATAGAATAGAATAGGTTGTCTGGAAGAGATCGCTTTTAGCGATAAGACCGCCTAGATTGTATTAATCGTTTTGTACGCATATTGTATCATACTAATTTTGTGCAATATAGAGTATTCATTCATTCATTCATTCTATACCGGAATGTGATGTGAGATATGAACGAAACCGGTCGTAATTAATAAAATACAGTAAAAACCCGTGAAACAGTATATTGTTTAAGTCTAATCATGTACTACAAGTTTCACCAAGTACCAACAACCGCAAGTATTAACAATTTAAAACCTTTATTGATAAATTTGTACAATAAAAAAATAAATGTATAGCTTGATGTGTCTTCCACTGTACGTACCCATTTACCTACCGACGGCCTAACCATGTACGAAAACATCTTGGGGAAACAACATATATATTTTTGTTTAAGTTTGTGAAATCCACCAATGACCACTGGGCCAGTCCGGTTGGCTCATTGCCCGTACCCCTTTATACTTGAAAACCTGTACCCTGGCACGAGTCAGGAATAAATCACAAATATGACAGGTGACAAGTACATTGCACTTACTAAGTCTCAGCTATAATATTTAACTTTATTTTTGAACTTTCTAAACATAATAACCGTAATGTCACTAACTTCTACTTTTAAACGTAGGTGTCTGTGAATAATGTTCTTACGAGCACTTATTAATATAATTAATTCAATTGTTATTTATTACACGACGAGAGGAGAAAATTAGGAGTTAATTGAACCCTGAAATCACTGACGGGAGCGTTATAATATTAATGAATAATAAAGACATTTTATTTTATAAAAGAAATACAATAGTTTTTACGATTTAGAGAGGTAGGTACTCATACTCATACTCATACCATTTATTGCTTTTCATGTGTTACAATTGGTCTTAAAAATGTATATTATCTGGTCATACATGAAACCCTAAACAGGGCACCGCAATATTAAATAAGAGATTATAATATTTTAAAATAGTAATAAACACTAAATTCATTTCATTTTTAATTCATTCATTCATTTACTAACGAGATAAATTGAATTAAATGTCATTATAAGTTATATATAATTGATTTTATAGTTAAGTATTGGTTTTATTATCAAAAAACTCCTGCAGTGAATAGAAACATTTGTTAAGAAGATACATCTTTTAGTCTTTTATTGAATATCGAGTTTTTTAATTCGATATCGATAAGTTTTGAAATTTTGTTATATATTTTTATTGACATAACGAACGGTCGGAGGTAAGTAATATCTAAATATATGTCTCGAAAATATTACAAATATCATCCGTCAGATCACTTTGCGATTACGACAGGATTTTCTTAATTTATTGTACTTACACAAAATGACACATAAAACAGCATTATAAATGCGATGTACCTGCCTACCCAAAACGTCAAAATTTGTAAATCTGAAATGTAAATGAAAAATATTACGCAGGCATACGGTTGAGATTTAATCGAAGGTTTTTGACAGATGGTATACTATAGCTTTTGGTCGACTGTACTACGATACGAAGGTGCATATAACCCTAAAAAGAGTTTTCCTCCTGCGTACCTTTGTGACTTGTGTAGGTAAATGGTACCTAAAAGTGACACGCAGTGACTTGGTAGAAATTCGCATACTGCTGATTTCCTGCACTCTTATTCCTATACCATAGACAAGAGGTATTTATTAGTTATTCTGCTATTCATCACGAAAAAACTGCCTATTTTAAACAAAAAATAAATCAAAATATAAAGAACTCCAAAATTTTGTGGAAAAATCTCAAAACCACAGTTTTACCTCCAAAAGCAGATAGTGAGTTACCCTCTCATTTTCGAAGTCCTGACGAAATAAACGCGCATTTTCTTAATGTTCCTGGTGAAGACGATGTTAATATTTCCGACCTCGTGTACTATGAGTTTAATCGATTCGGCACTGCTGAATTTTGTCTCAAACCAGTTGATCAACAAACCGTGTTTAAAATCATTAATGGCCTCAAGTCCAATGCACAGGGCGTGGACGGAATATCATTGGACATGATTCTATTGACCGTTCCTTATGCACTTGATGCCATTACATCGCTAGTAAATAAGTCAATATTAACGTCAACCTTTCCGGATCTTTGGAAGGTGGCTGTGGTACGTCCAATCCCGAAAAAGCCGAATCCAGCTGAAATTAAGGACCTCCGGCCAATTAGTATTTTACCCTGTCTTTCAAAGATCTTAGAAAAGGTTATTTGTCAGCAGCTTACGGAATTTCTTGAGTCCAATGATATTCTACCGGATGTACAGTCGGGGTTTCGTAGACAAAGAGGCACCGCAACAGCTTTGTTAGATGTTACAGATAACATACTTGAAGCTCGGGATGCGGGGTTGGGAACCATACTGGTCTTACTGGACTTTTCAAGAGCATTTGACTCAATTAATATTCCACTACTTCTATCTAAAATGGCATACTACGGGTTTGATGTGTCTGTTATAAAGTGGTTTGATAGCTACCTATCTGGCCGAATGCAGATGGTGGAATTACGCATGAACAATGGCTCCTGTCTATGTTCCACAATGAGTCCGGTGACCAGAGGTGTGCCCCAAGGCTCGATACTGGGTCCCTTGCTGTTTATACTATATAGCGCAGACATAGTCAACTGTATCCGTGATTCCAAATACCATCTGTATGCTGATGATTTGCAACTATATATTTCTGTCTCACCCGATGATGTCCAGACGTCAGTACAAAATATTAATGCTGATCTTGGTAGAATAGTTCAATGGTCAAATCGTAACTCGCTAATATTAAATCCTGATAAATCAAAGTTTATAATAATGGGCAGCAAAAATCAGATAGCGCAAATATCTAATCAACAGCCAAATATACTTGTTTTTGGGGAGTCGATCGAGCGAGTTTACGAGGCTCGGAATCTTGGGTTATTACGTATATACGTAGCAGCTTCTATCGCTTGAAAATTCTTTACAAAATTCGTGACTACTTGAGTGTCAAACTACGTATACAACTGGTTGATACGCTGGTGCTTTCTAGATTGAACTATGCCGATACGGTGTATGGTCCTCGGCTATTGCAAAGAACACAGGGTCTTGTTCAGCGTCTCCAGAATGCTTGTGCACGCTTTTGCTTTACTGTACCGCCCCGTAGCCATATAACACCTTTCCTTAATAATCACAACATATTGAAAATGGCTTCGCGGCGTTATCTACATTTGGCTAATCTTCTTTTCGGCGTTATTAAGTATGGGAAACCGGTGTACCTTTATAAGAAAATTAGGTGGTCGCGCGACATCAATGAGTACAACATACGTGCATCAACCTACTTAATGCTCCATCCATGTCACAGCACAGCTGCTTTTAGGGGTAGTTTCAAGTATGCGGCATCTAAGATTTGGAATACCTTGCCACCTCCTATTAGAGACGCGCAGACTCTTGACACCTTCAGGAGAAAACTTAAAATCTATACAATTGATCTACAAAAATCGGACACTGCTCCGTACATTCTTTAGGTGCCCTGTAACTACTGTCCTTCACAATCTGGAAGTGCTCGGTAATATTATGCCTCTACTGTGAACTACCATCCACACACATAATACCATGTAAATACACCCGCACCATGCCATCACCCTCCCACACACTCAGTACCTCACATACACACTAATATCCTCATTCATACAAACAAACACATTTATACATCACAACACGCACACTCTGTTGCTTTCTTCGTCCGTGCAGTCACTGAGGGGCCAGCTGAAAATCAGCGCTGTGGCTTGCCTCAGCATTATGCTGAGCTGGTGTACCCTTTTTGGCACTGTACCACACCATATGTTCTGTGCTGCATGTATTAAACTTTGTATACTTCTGTAATCTGTATTCTGGTGTTTACAGCGCTAAATAAACGATTTCAATTTCAATTTCAATTAGTTATGAATTCCGTAAAAGTAAAAACAAAATTAGCTTAGTAGGTACGTATTAGCTTGTTTTTACTTTTACGGAATATTCATAACTAAAAAAACGTTGAGGTTAAAATACACATTATGTTTTGACACAGTAACTGGATTGTTGCTAAAGGCAGGCCTAAGAGGCAGGCCGAGGTACCTTGTCTAACATTTTTTATAATAATTAAGAAACTGAACAGCTTTAGATATTTTCACTCGTCCTCTTCCCTAAATCAAACAATACCAAACCTAACGAATACATTTCATAAAAATCGGCCCCCTAGTTATCGATAAATTTCGAGACAAATCCGTATACATACATACGTGTCGAATTGAGAACCTCTTCTTTTTTGTCGTCGGTTATAAATTATGAGTTATGAGAATTTCTACCAAGTCACTGCGTGTCACTTTCATTACTGGAGTAGGTGTCAACTACAAATAATGTAGTCAGTAATTAGCATACAAAAGTGGTGCTCTCTTAATGTCTAACTAGAAGTCCTTATGGCTTATGAAGTAGGTACCCACCCATTTATCCACGATGACAAGACGCAATTCTCATTAATGTTTCATAAACGTACAGCCTTTATTATTGTCACTGCATTATTCATATTTTATTAAAGTACCTTATGTATAATAACTATAATAAGCGTCAACTAAAGGTACTTACTAATGAAAAGACAGAAGGATATGATGAATAAGTTAACCCGCGTTTGACCTCAATCTCATCTGGAGGTAAGTGACGATGAGGCCGAAGATGGAGCACACGGGCTTAAACTTGAGCCCTTTTTTTCCATAGGCAATATTTTTATCCAACAAATTATAAGAACATTATTATATTATATTACATAAGCTCAATACCTACATAATATCCGACAAAATAATTTCCTTCGACAAATATAATATGCCGTAGGTACATAGGCGTTTTCGCTTCGAATATTAACTTTGGAATTGTTCCAACTAATTGAATCTCGATAACCATTCAGGAGTTTGTATAAGGTGTTGTGATTAATGCTATCAATTCACAAGTAAGCCGGAGTCAATATCAGCGGTGGGATAAGTTTTAACGGGTCTTTCGAAGAACTTTGTATGCACGCAGTCCAGTTATAAAGGATTATACACACGCTCCAATTCAGAGGCGATCAAGTCGGTTAAGTTTGAAGATTCATTGGAGCAAGGCACTCTGTACGCAAAGAACAGTGTACCTATAAATGATTAATAAGGTAGTTTACGAATACAATGGGAATGTGTTAGGTTTTGAATGATTACATAATAAGGTATTAACCTAATTATTTTTTATTGCATCAATCAACTTATATGGACATAATAAAGAAGGATGTAAAATTAGTTTTTCGATATCTCAACTAACATCAGAGATATTAATGGTTAAAGTTAGTATTGGACAGATGTTCTGTCCCTTTCTAGCAAAACAGTCTTTTATATGCAGCCAGGAGCTACTTGTATGGCGCTATAGAACAGTTACGTCATAAAACTTATTGCCGTTTCTTTCTACCGTTCTGATTTTTGATTGCCTGTAGCCATTTTATTTTTCAACGAATTTGAAATCTGTTTTCACATTTGACCATCAATTTATGACTATTTCTTAATTTTTAAGAAATGCATTAATATTTGATACTTGGAAACTATCGATTGATTGATCGGTTAAAGATAAATAATGTTTTGGTAGACATTTATTGGATATTATTTTTAATTTGTATGCCGCAAAATCATATATTTTTTCAGTAAACTAAAGTTTGAAAGGCTGATGTGCTGTAAATTCGTTGCTTGCTTGCTTATCGTATGGTTAGTGGCCAACCTATTTGTCAGAGTTGTTCAGGCCGCCCGTAGGCATCTGCCATGGCTTAACGACTGCTGTCAAACGACAACAACCGGGACCGACTGCTTAAACGAGAAATATGCCACTAGCGGTCACCCATCCAGGTACCGACCGCGCCAACATCGCTTAACCTGCACGATCACTTTCGGACCGTGCTCGCAACTAGGCTACCAGCTCCTCGTAAATTCGTGATAAATCACCTTTTATCAACCTATAAGGTTATAAAACGTTAATATCGAGTGCCTACAATATGTGGTCAGAGCGTCTGCAGGCCCTTTAATAAGCTGATAAAGTCGGAACTAGTCGGGGCAGTATTGTCAGCGGCCACCACAGGCCGGTATTCAAAGGAAGTGGCCCGTTTATGAAATAGGCAACAAACAATGGTTGTTAAGTTGCGACGAGTATGGTCTAATGAGCTATTATGCCGCTGTTTAGAACGCTATGTAGACTCGGATCATTCGACAAGGAGATGTGACTATTAAAGAAGTTTATGAGTGTCTGGTGGAAACCACGTTTTGTCTACCGATCCAAGGTTGGTATGTGTTGACACATAAACTACTTACGAACGTCTAGAACATTCGCGCACACTCTCCTTTACAGTTAGTTACATACAAGATGTTATTGTAAAGTGTTATCTCCCATCAACTAAATTCACTAACTCTTACTACTTATTAACTTGAGCGACAATAAACTAAAATTCTACCTAAGATACTTTCCTAAACGTAGGTAAATATCACACACTATCACACTGAATACATAGGTCTTATAAGACTGATCGTCACACATTAGTCCTTACATCATATCGGATAGAATTGGATATGTGTGCAGAATGTGAATAAAACTCTATTACTAAGACCCTGTCTTACTGACGACAAACTGAGCCCTTCGAGTAAATCTCCCTGTTTCTATAGTCTGTCCTCTCTCATGCCGACTTCAAAACGCAATGCATTAAGCTTTGTAGCTCTGTTAATATTTGCAACATTTGTGTTCAAGTAGCTATTGTGTTTTGCTCATTACCTTCATTCATATGTCGTTCGAACGAAAGTCTATAAACTTTATACTTAATGATTTTGGATTCGTGTTGTATTTAACGTAAACTAGGATTACTTACATTGTTATTGAAAGTGGCAAAAATCGCGCATGCTTCTTTAATTTCAAATCAACTATACATTTGAAAATTTTCACTGTACCTATGAGGCTTTGACATTGGAAATTGATTGTAATTTTTTTTAAAATTTTATTTAGGTAAGTATAATTTTGTACGTTATGTAATCTTTTTTTCTTCTTATGTAAGTACTTCTAATGATTTACTTATAAGTACTACACGTCACAACAAAGTTAAAGTTTCACAATTTAACCACAAAGTTCCAACTGAACATGACAGAAACTAAAGAAGTGTTCACAGTCAACAAAATGAAATCTAAATGAGTTCTGCGGTTGTTAATTGCGCTACTAAATGACAAAACTTTGTTGTTTAATGAGAAGTTTTCCCGAAAATTAGTTTAAAATCTGATAGTGTTTGGGGCAAAGTGGGTCACGGGGAGGTAGGGCAAGGTGGGAGCAAGTAAAACGTAGATGGAAGTAGTGATGATAAAGTGCCAAGAGCTAATCATGGTCTTGGCTAAATGGCGTACTTATCGTAGATTTCAGTCTGAATTCGCCGGCATCGGCATAATTTAACGATATGTTACACGGCGCAGCGCTTTTTAATAATTCCACCATCTGCAATCGGTCGCCCTATAAGTACCAAAGCCGCCTCTCGAAAACGATTTGTGTTTCGACTACGATTAATCCGTTGAATATTTTCAGGTCCCGGCTGCCCAGATGGAGCAGCGCCAGCGAGATGTTCATGGAGGGCCGCGCGTCCGCCTGGCAGCCGCTGCTCCGGCAGCGAAAGGAGCGGAGCGAGCGGATCATGCCCTCGGTCAACCTTGTCATCACGGCGACAAGATAATGGGTTCCTAGCCCACTACATCAGAGATCGGCCACTTATCATGAGCCAATTACTTGACGACAATATAGAGAAATATTTATGTTTTGTGATGTTCTACTGATATCATTTAAGTTAATTTAATTTTTTAACAATCTTTAATCTAATTTAATGTATCTTAATTTGTAATGTGTGTGTAGAAGACCATGTTTTGTGCTTCTGGAAATAAATATTTTCAATTTCAATTAATTCAGTCTTGAATTAAAGAAGTTTCCCGACTGACCCTGATCCCCATGTATAAAAATACCTACAGTGTTTCTCCCAGCATATCTTTTTTCCTCCAAGACTCATCAATCAATATGAAACGTTCAGGAAATCTTCAAGTCAACCAAGAAACAGTTAGGACACTAACTAGACAGTGATAGAGTATCTACCCATAGACACCAAGACCGATGCTGGTCTTGGAAAGCCAAGACTACTAGTATTTGCACATCACTACTAGCGGGTCAGCCATCAAGGCTAGGCTAGTGTGGGGTTCACGATAAGGAAGTAGGATATCCTACGGAAGCCGCTGGCCGTTAGACGGACGTACCGATGCTATCTAGTGAAAAAACCGGAGCACCGGTTGACCTACTAGACGGGTGTGGAAAAAATAAGTTTGTTACTCAAGAAACTCGTAAACACTAATGTGCTATTCAAGAATGTCCCCTAACACTGGAACATTCTCGAAAATTAGGTATAGGTACTGAAGATTGAAGAAAGTTTCCATTTTGAATGGTTCGCAATTACATAAATAACAGTTTTATAAAAGTTAAAAGGAAATCAATCAGGTAATTAAAATCAGCCAAGAGCGTGCCGACTACCCATATTATAGGGTTCGTCGCTATTCTATCACAAATAATAGTAGTAGTAGTGGCCGATTTCATACAATATGTTTCAAATTAATTGTCGAGCTCTATTTCGCAATGTAACTTTGGTATAGGGTCTGTTATAATTTTTATTAAAAGTACCAGGTATTACTGAGAATTTTTCAGATTTTTCTTAATCGTATTTCAAATGTCAGACGGGACTCGTAACTGTGACATACATACAGACGGACAGACAGTCTTGATGAAACTAAGGTAAGGGCTTCTTGTTGCCTACGGAATCCTATAACATACAAATTATACAAATGCAGATCAAATAATTACTTAAGTTTTTTTTAATTTGTATTGTTATAACTTATAACAATACAAATAACTTAAGTTTTTTGAGTTTAAAATAATTACCTAAGCACCCAGGCAAAGTTATTTGACCTAATTGCCGGAAACACATTTCAAGTAGGTAAAGTGCTCTGGGTCAAAGTTATAAAATGTATTAGTATTTTACCAGCGAGCTTTAGCATAAATTTAAAACAGGAAAAAAGTACGACTATACAAAACTCGCATGCTACAATGAGCTACTTGTATGTAACGGTTTATTACAAAAGAAACGTAATTTGTTACCGTAAAACTCCGTAAAACGGGGTGAATAAAGAAGAATTATGAATTATTAAGAATTATGAATAAATATCTGAATCTGAATAAGTTTTATGAATAATTTTTTTGACCAGGGGTGAAAATTCCAGTGTAATTCTTAAAAAAAGTAAACTTAGGTAAATGCTTGATTTCTTGGAGTTTTGTATTGGTTCTATTCTATTATGACATGTTGTGGGTATTGGGCGGGCAGGTGGGCGGATTGGCGAGCATTTTTTTGGTTGTGGATGGGAGTTGAAATGTCCTCGCCATAGCTTGTTTTTAATAAATGTCATAATAAGTTCCTATATAAAAATCCATCCAAAAACCACCTCATCACTAAATTATCTATTTCGCAGAATTAATCGGATAAATATCTACCTACTAAGATGAAAAATAAAATACCTAAGTCTATAAAATTGAATATTTTATTCACCAGTCATGGTAAGAATATTAAAATTATATTATAATTCGACAGAAAAATTCCTGGAAGAAATGTAAAGTCGCCGACGATCCATTGTTCGCATTCGAGTTCATGCATTCCTTACGAAGCGCAAAAAGTACCAATTTCGATACAATTCGTTTCCGCTAGCAAAGGTACCTATTTACATTTCGAATCCTAGACTTCAATCGGTTGTTTGTTTTAACCTCGGCGTTCTAAATAACCCTTGGTCAGTCGTTATGAAGGCACTGACCCTAAGGCTGGCACGTAAATGAATAATCTTGGCGGGAAATTACGCACCAGGGTGGAAAATGCAGGGCTATAATTTCCTGTGCGGGTTAGCTGTTTGCCCCCGTTTTGGATTTAGCTTTAAATGTTATTTAAAAGACCACGTCACAAAATGTTAAATTATTTATAAGGTGAAGCGTATATTTGAAAGCCTGGTTTGTTTTGCAAATGAAACATAGGTATTGAGCGAAATTTGGTTTTACGTTTATATAAGCGGTGTAACAATTAATACGTAGGTATGCATTTTATGTATTTATTTATAGCAGTCTGTTGTGTGTTCTCCAAATTCTCTTGTTTAGTTAAGAAAGAATGATATCTGTCAAAGGTAAGATATTTCCCGCCAACAGCAACTACATATTTCCAAAAAGTCTCTTATAATTATCCCAAATTATAACAATGCTTCGGAAGAAATTGCAAAATTACAAGACATGAGTTAATAGAATTGCATACTTTCTAAGCAAATTCTACACTCGACAATATACTTCTGAAGAGCACTAAATACTAGTAACTTCAGTTGAAAAAAATAATCAAATTTATATCTAAATCGATGTTTAAATTAATAAAAATAAAGTCATAACTGCTTAAATGTGTAAAGAACTCGGATAAAATAACAGAATCTCGCGACCGTGTACGGCCGTGAAATGCCGTAGGCTTTTAGGATTATTTCGAGATACCTAAAGCATGTTTGAATTACTTTCCTGGTGGACTTCTGGGAAAGGTAAAAAATTCTACTGAATTTATTCAGACAGGCAATAAACAGGCAATAAATATCGCTACACGAATTTAAAGAGACGTGATTGATAAAAATGTTCATAAATATATACATGTGCTATCTTACGTGTCATACATCGGGTCAAAAATCATATTGATCTTTGAAAGTAACAATACTTAACTAAACAAAATTTAAGAGAAGATTGAAATTTGAAGAAAATAAATTTGAATAAAAGATTTAAAAACTTTAAAGTAAGTTTACGGCAATTCCTCGGAAGCCTTATTAACAGTAAATGAATGCCTTGCCTTGCTGTGACTGCCTTCTGATTTGGCATAATATAGAAGTTCGACTCTTGTCGTGATAGCATTAAAGAAAAAGTAAACACATATGAGTAGGTACCGACGTACTTATAACGTATACGTAAATTAATAATATTTATGTTAATGTATGATGATATGTTAACCAATAATGAGCTAAGGTGACTTAATGACATACCAATAAAGTCCTTACCATAAAAGTAGATTACACAATCACGATCGCATATTTGGACAAAGAGATCGTTGCAAAATGTGCAATTGCACATCTTGATACTGTATGACATCAGTGTAAACCTCCAATCAATTTTTCTTAGGCCCAAGGATTTTTCCTGCCACGATACTTTGGCCACTATTTCATCAAAGCTCTAACTAAACCATTAGGGCTGACAACAGGTCCAGAAAAAGAGGACAATTTGAGTCAACAAATAAAAATAAAATCTTTCTGAATACACACCTGTAGTTTCATTGATATTGAAGAACGGCGTAAAAGGATTCCCCTCCGACACCAATCCGTATCTGATCTGCCTGGGCGCTCCTTTGTCCCCATCTTCAGCTCGAACCTTCACCACCATGTCTCCGGGAGCCACCTGTCGAGGAAGGTGGGTGATGGGAGGAGCTGCCGTGAAGACTGGAGGCATATCCTGGACGTCCTGGACAACCACTACCACTTCTATGCCGGCAATGTTTCGGGTGTCCTTGCCGAGTTCTACGTAGGGGTCCTGTAAAGTATTTTATGGCTTGTGATTTATCAAGAGATGGAAGAAGGTAGGCATGCTGCGTTTAAAGTAAAGTAAAGTAAAATACAGTTTATACGTTTAGTACATTTACTTTTAATTGTTAAGTTTCTAACAAAGGGACTCGAATATCTACTAGCACATAAAATAAAGGCACACCTTAGTGTGTATAACAGTATTCGAATAGTGATTAAATGCATACAACATTTACATTTACTGCGTTAAAATTTCTATTAAAGGTAATTGAGTTTAATTACAACATCAGGCCATAAAGTTTGGGTATGAAAAGCGTATAAAAAGGGTATAAACACATTATGTTCTGAACAACGTCAAGACGGCTAAGTGAGATTACGAAAATTAAACTTTTGGCGTCAACTCATTAGAATGGTAATTAACTTGAACGCTAGATATTTTCTGCAGAGTGTAAGACCGTAGACTTGGATGAAATGATAGGCAAACTAGTGAATTATAACCACTCAAATACGATAATAATTTTTTTTAAAGGCTTAAATTCTAGGTTTGCTGTTCAACAGTTTACTAGTGAACCGACACCGACAGAAAATATCTAACTTGGGTATAACGGTATAACAGAGAATCGAAACGAGGACTCAAATTCCAATATTTTTGCCCTGCACTTTTGTTTTACCCACGGTACAGTTAGCACTTCTAAACTAAATCATAGAGCGTTTGACTGCCTAGGTGTTACATAAGGTTCATAACTCAAAAACCTCCTTTTTTTGACGAAACTAGTTGTCTGCTGGCCGCACGAAAGCAAGACGGAGATTGTTTTATCATTGTTATGCTTTCCGTACTCGACAGAAATCAGAGAGAGAGAGAGAGAGAGAGAGAGAGAGAGAGAGAGAGAGAGAGAGAGAGACAGAGACAGAGACAGACAGAGACAGCGAGATACAGAGAGAGAGAGAGAGAGCAAAGAGATAGAGAACTGGCTACAAAGTACAAGATAGACAGATAGATATATAGATTAATACTTTATTGCACACATGAAATTTACATAGGAAAGGAAATATAGAATAAGTGTACAAAGGCGGCCTTATCGCTCAGAGCTATCCCTTCCAGGCAACGAATGATGATGATGAAGATACTCATGCCATCGTAGATTATAGATATTATGCAATTAAGGTTCCTTACGACAGCCAGAAGCGTCAAGTGGTACATGGATTGAGCCTCGAAGTCCAACGGGCCGACCAGGAAGATGGTGCCTTCGGTGTTTTCTGTGGACACACGACGTTGACGGATCGCGAACAGTGGAGATCCCTGAGAAAGAGAAAACTTAAAATATCAAACACGTAAGGATAGATCAGAATATCTCTACTATTATGAAGAAGAAGTACCTATAATGTTACGGCTGGCTGGCACATTTGATTGGACGTAACCTGAACATGTCGTTGCAAATGTGTACTTAACGCGGGAATGAAAATTATGCTAATAATAAGTTTATCGTAATTTGCATTAGGTATTTTTTTAAATGTACAAACTATTCAATGCAGACATGACATTAAATTACGCAATATTCTTAGCGTTTAGCGTAACATCGTAGAATGAATGTACAGTAGTTTAATAGTAGGAGGAGGCACCTGGCAAGCGATCACCTATGCAACTTAGTCTGTCACAATTGCCAAATCTCCTCACTTGGACGTTGATGACGTTCCAACAGTTTTCCGAAAGACATGTCTTCTTTATACCTGCGATCAGCGGGCTCCACCTTCAGCCTTAAGTCTGTTGCGAAATAATAAAAAAAAACAGCAAAATAGGACGGATGTATGTACGTTTTCCAATATTCTCGAGGTTCATGTTCAGACCACCTGTCTGTAAACGATACGTAGTTCGCAGACAATACCATAAAACTAAAAAAAGGATAAAAGGCGTAGATGCCTGCCCACGTAATAGACATAGACTATAAGCTAAATTAAGGCACATGTAAGGACACGCTCTCCATTATTATAGCGTTTAAGTGGTCGATAAAACGACCTCAGGTTACGGGTGCCTAGCCATTCTCCACGGACTGTGAGAAATTTAACACGCCTCGGTGTTCTTAATGCCTGGTAATTGCAACATCATCGGACGGGAGTCGCGATCCTCGCCCATCTCATTGTACCTACTACAATGGTGTTTTGAAATTCTATGGAAACAAGTGATGATGAAGGAAATTCCAAGGAACAGATGTAAATTAAAGGAAATTTTGAAAATACCGCGAAATTATAGGATGCTACCAAGTTTACCATAGTTGCGATCCACGATGGGTAAATAGCGCCGCAGTACGAGACCTGACTATAGAATCCGAACAATAAAAAGGAAGACATTCTTTTAAATAACGGAACTACGTATATCTATTCGCTTATTGATATAACCTGAATATCGATTTTGCTTCAGTCTATTTCACCTTGCTCTGAATATAGACAAGCCGAAAATAGAATGGAAAATTATGATTTATTTTCAGAATTACGATTATTTTAAAATTTTTATTCTACCACCCTCATTCTTTAACAGAGCCTATACTTCGATCGAAAATTGTAGGACCTTTAGAAATAATAAGTAAATGCATAATTATCTTTTAACACAAAGTAATTAAATTTACATTTTCCTAGCATAGAAATCGAGCCACATTATCAAAATTCCGATGAAAGCGAGGAGACGACTTCTAACTCATAACATGGTGAAAACGAGGCCTAATAAAGCAAAACTGAAACTCAATTATGCGGTGACAGCAAAATGCGTGTCAAACACGAAGCTAAAACTGAAAACCTCATTAGAAGACCCTAATCGTTATCGTGTTTAAAATGCAAATGTCTTACCCAGAGTTCCAATTCCAAAGGCTTTGGCGACAGAGGGTTCTTTCTCGCAATCACTATTTCGAGATCCGTCCCCCGCTTTGCGTCCTGCAAAAGAATTTCAATGAAGCTGAATTACGGAAGAAATTGAAATAAATCTAAGTTTAGTTTTTTTGTTTGAGAATGTTATAAGAAAACGATCAAGATACAAGTTGAAAGCCATAGCAAGCTATGGCAGGGCTATTCGAATTCCCATCCAAAGTAAAAAAGCTGGCCTATCTATAACCTTCTAGAAACATACTTAGGTATTCTTTTTATGTGCAATAGGATACCTCTGATAAGACAACCTTGTTGTTGTCCAGTAAAAATTGACTCAAAAATTTGTGATTAAATCATTCTCGTTTTGGATAGAGAGCGCTCCGTAAAGCATAGAACAACTGTAAATTTTTCTCATCAAGGCATTTTCAAATAGCAGTCGTGACATTAATAAAGCGTGAGCAAACCGCGAGTTAATTTTGACGTTTCATATTCGCTAGGGGAGGAGAAGGGGTTAGAACGTCATCATCATCAATCATGCCACATCACGTGGCATCTGACGCTGCCTCATTTGTGGCCCGCAGTCGTCATGCGGCAGGTGTTTTTAACATAAACATAATAAGGTTAAAGATGTACCCTTTCTTGAAGAAAATGCACTTGTCCGCTTTTAAGGATGTGTATCAAGGACTACTCCTTTCACGGCGTTTAAGTTAAATAGGCTTTATCGATACGATCGATGATCTTTATAATGATAGTGAAAATGAATTTTATCCTTTTATAAATAAAATGGTAACTTTTTAAGTGTTTCCGAAAACAAAGATGCAACTTCTTTCTGTAATACAAGAAACTGAAACAAATAAGGATACAAATGTCAAAATACTGATGTTGTTATACAACCTATGAATTTAGGTACTTACCTCTGGCACCAAAATGATCGCTGGTTGATGTGGAAAAATACTATCCCTTGGCGTGGTGGCGTTGGTCGCAGTGATTGAGCAAGCTATCCTGGTACTTCTTCCCCTGGTGTTCCTCACGGATAGCCTGAAGTCCAGGTATCGACCTGGCTCCAGCCTTCGCAGCAGGATCACGTTAGCCTGACAGACGGAGTTGTAGCGCGTGCACGGGAGTGTCTCGATGCCGATGTCTAGGCGACCCATTTGACCTGAGAATAAGGTTCAGTTGATGCTGTTGTGTGATAAACAAATTGGAAGTCAGACAGTTAATCCGTAAAGTTGCAAATGTGTTGTCTGGCAGGAAATACAAAGCCTAAAGCCTAATGGTAAGTAGCATAATGAGATATTGAACATAGTCCCAAACCAATGTTTCATGGAGCCCTTCAAGGAGTCTTTGGTCATAAATAAATATGGATAATAATATATTTTTACCAAAGTAGATGTCTTAGTTATTCTACTCAAAACTCTATGTATAGCGGATTAAAGAGGAATTTGATACTTAATAAACTTTGCGTATCACCAAAGAAACATACAACAAATACAAATTTAATTTATTGCACACCCGGGGCAAAAACAAATAATACAACATAAAGAGAGATATAATATAATGTGCAGAAGGCGGCCTTATCGCTTATACAACAGCAGTACAAAAACGTACCAGAGCCAGGTAGGTATGTACTATAGTAAATATCAGAAAAAATCAAACACAGCAACAGGAGAAGTCTTACCAATAAGCTCGAAGTGCAGCGGGTAGTCGAAGTCAGGGTCGGAGGCGCGCACGCGGTAGATGACGGAGCCCACAGCCGCGTCAGCCGGTACCAGGACTAGCCGCATCAGAGTGCTCGGGTCGAACACCGGCTCGCCGCCGTGCGCGCCCCATACCGCGCAAAGCAACACCAGCGCCGCTCCGAGCGTCATCCTAGGAATGAATGATAGGTTTAATATATGCAGCTGTTGATAGAATCCCCGCAGGATTTGCTTGGCTTACGTTAACATCCCTCACATACAGTACAGCATTAAGTAAAAACTCTGTTCATTTCTATTCAAATTTAAATTATTTTCTTGCAAATAAGTAGCTGAATACTCGTAAATACTTCAGTAAAAGCCTGTAAAGGATAGTGTTTGATGAAAATTAAAACTCAGGTGTATTATAAAGTATGGATCTCAGGTCAGATAAAGGAGTTCGAACTGCAAAAAACTCATTGTACCTGACATCAAAAACGAAGGAGCTAACAGCGAACCACCATTAATTGGACAGCCACTTGAATCTGCCACAATAGGCTCTCTTGCACGTCGATAAATTCGATAACTCTATAATACTTCAAGTATGACAGCTCTTGGTATCAATAAGGATCTATCATATTACTAGCCTTAGGCATCAAAATAAAAAACCTTGACCAAAATTAAAGAACTTTGGTTATTAATTTGCTGATATCAAGGCTAAAGTTTATTTATAAAGCACTTCTTGATGTAGATTGTATAATTACATCAATTCAGTTCTTTCCTTGTAGACTTCATTTATTAATTTACTCCAAATCTCGCCCAAAGGACCCGTTCTAACTGAATTTTCCATTCTTGTGATCTAAAATCATCTATCTCGTGGACAAAGGGGAAGTTGGAATTGTAAAGGCAGTGTCTGAACTGGAGTCATATTTCTGGCATGAACGTACCAAAATTTTCTTGTAAGTGTTAATATTAATTTTCGATTGAATACAGTTATAGATTCATTTCCCAAAATGAGTATAAGTTAGAGCAACACCGGGCTGCCGATCAAAATGGACAAAATTAATCCCAAATATGGCGCTCTAGATAAGTTTGTCAACGTCGCAGTCAAAACGTGTTAGCTGCGACAACCAAAAGTTTCCTACACTGAGAAAACCGGAACGGTTGCAGAATCAAATTATAAATTACTTGTGTCTAGGATATTCACGGGATCAGACGTGCCGACCGCAGAGCTAACCCGAGTTACGAAAGAGAAAATTGTGTTATGAAATCATTGCACCGCTTCTGTACGGCGGAGTACGAACAGGAAGCACTGACTCTTTATAGCTTTGCGAGTTATTATAGCTAGTTTAAGAAATCTATTTTCTTTGCCTTTACTCTGCGTTTTGAAACCTCAAATTATCGCCTAGAAATACATAGTAACTATCTAGTCGAAACAACTCGTAGAATGAAAAAGAGCTCTCGAGTTCTTGTAACTCTTTTTTTTAGTCCAACTTTATTTGACCCAATGTTTGGTTAAAAATAATTCACCAGCTACTTCTAAATAAAACCGCGATGAGTACCCAAAACAACTATCTGTTTCAGTGCATAATACCTATCAATAAATTGCCAAGTATTAGTCAGATACTTTAAAGGAATTTCCAAAACCGTTACACATCAGCAATGCAATGGCCCCCCAGATGAGAAACTACAGTAAATTTGCTCTCCGAGTGTCTTGTTTGTGTCTTATCTCCCCGGTGCAGTTGTGTAACTAACAGACAAGCAACAAGTTCACTGGCACGTAAACACAGCGTAGTACTAACTTAGCAACTTTTCGGATAAACAGTCTGCCAATAAATTCTGAAGAAATTGATACTTTAGCTTCACTTTGAGAGTTAACATTTTCCGCAGTTGTAAACTTAGGTTTACAGAAATGTTATACTGAACATAGGCAATTGAATAGAGCTCGTCAGATATAGGTAGTGGTTTTAAAAGTCATTATTCAACAGTAACTTATTACACGTCAGTTGAAAGACTTGAAAGGCTCTCCAGTATACACGAGTCTTGAAAGAATGTGGATGGTAGAAGGCGCCTTACCTCTTGATTTACCGAAGGCTTCGCATAGACAGTGTCATAGAGATAGAAATAAGCGGATGTGTCCTTAAACATAAGAGCCTCATTAGATTTTATAAGTCGAGAAACAACGAAGGCGGCGACCAGTTCAACGCTGGAAGATAACCATTGATCAGAGAGTTTCCGAGATTCTCTGTCTACGCCCACGTCAGCCATATCCTTTGATTTCTAAGTCCATGCATCAGCTACACGTTTCCGGCTGGCGCCGCTAGCCAAGGTGAAATATTTGTCTGACGCGAGCGCCCGCCTGCACTTTAAATCTTGTCGCGTGCTACAACCCGCGCCGGAACACTACTAGGGCTATAACCTACAGTCATCGACAACACCGATACATAGTGAATTAAAACGTAATTGCACATAAACTGTTACATCAATGGAATAATACGACATTGACGACTGAATGCTCGCCTATCTCACGTCGATGTATTTAGCTTGATCGTGCACGCAATATCTTTCAGATAATTTGGTTACGATACTCAACTGTCATAACTTTGCACAATACCAGGCCTTTATAGAAAATATGAGCCTACATTCCCATCTTAGATGCCAATTAAATCCGTTTTGGCCCGACATAAAAGCAATTACTGCCATTCGATCATTCGGAAAAGCACCAGGAACGTAATTAAGGGATTATTATCCCGAGGACCCCGCGACCGTGGTTCCCTCTTAAATCATCGAAGACACTTCGTTATTCCTTCGACATTAATGTGAGCTCTTCCAATAGTAACGTCTAATATTAGAATAGGTGCAATTTATCGTCGGTAATGCAAACTTTTGAAGTCGTGAGCAGATGAAAATGTTAGAGCTTGACGTGCCAAATGCATCACATCACCCATAAAAAGTAACGAGAGGTAAACGAAGGTAAGCGTCGCTGTAGGAGCGGGTGTATCATAGTGAAATATCATTTGTCATATTTATTTATGTTTCTCGAGTTGGAAGATATTATGGTGGGGAGCGGTGGGCCGCGGGGCAGCATGAGCCGAACAGCGGGAGATACGGCAAAAATGGCAGGCGCACGATGTCGCTGGCTGACCCCGGCCTCGGCACATAATAAAGCGTTGTTCCCTTTTGGTCACGGCTCCCCATTACCATAACGCTAAGTGTGTGAGGAGCGGACGTGTCGGCTGCGCTGATAGCCCATTCCCCTTGCGCTTATTATAAATTCTAATATACAGAATCTCATAACAACGCCGGTTATGCCTTCGCCGATCGATTCGAAAAGATATCGGGTCATGGCTCCGAGCCCGGAGCTATCCCACCTATTCACTCATAAAATTTTATTGCTAATTTGCTAGTTTACGATATGACGTTTCTTGAAATTAAAGTCGGAATATAAAATTGTTGTTTTGTTTATAGTGTAAATGATACTGTTGGGGCGACTACGTCTTTTAGGAATCGTTTTACTGCCGAAATCGTAGGAAGTTTCGGTTGCAATAGGATTTGTGGACTAATCCCATATTGGGTAGATTACGAAATCCCGGCTTAGTGAAATCTTTTTAGCTTACGGTTAGTATTGTATTTCACTTATCTTTTATGACTGGAAAGAAAACATCGGTTATTGTGTGAAAGTTACGCTTTGTAAGCGCTTAGTCAGAACGTGGGCGCTGGTCAATAATATTGATTTTCCGTCATTCCATTCCATATTGTACTGGAACTCGCAACACATTTATTTGTAATGCTGCTGTCTATCTGTTTGAAGTTTTGAAAGAGGTCATTGTAATAATTACTTTATGTATATAAATTCAAATCTTAATCTATTTAATTACTAGGAACACGAGTAAACTACTAGATTGGACACATTTAATTGAAAGTAGATAAAGCATTGCTACTATAAGGTACAAGTTTATAATCCAAGTTGACTATGTACTCAATAGTACAAATCCACCGATTCCCAATTAATAATGATTAAATCACAAGATAAAGACTAGCGTAATCGAAATGATCTTTTAAGGCATACTTGAACTTATTAAGGGTTTATTAACGTCGTGTGTTAAACATCGTGACCCAGTGGTATCGTGGGGCGGTAAATCTGGTCAAAACATAAGTTTATAGCGAGAATCACGCGAACTGACCCCTTTGACCCCATTAACTGCTGTGCCCCATTGTGCGACTTCAGCCACTGAATGACCTGTAACTTATACAGGTATTGGGAGCATTATTATAATGAAGTTGTAGTGTGGAGCATGTGAAGTGCTAAACTGATCTAAATCGTTCTTTGGACAAGTACCATCCCCACAGACACATGGAGTGTTGGAATCTAAATCAAGCGAAGTATTTTTAACAACAGTTTAAATTGATTTGTAAATGTATAAATGTTTAATAGAGATAATGCTGGTATTTTTAGAGAATACAAGTAAGTATGTAGAAAATAATTGTTTATTACACTGCAGGGTCATAAACCTCTTCTCTTTTGTGTCACCGGTCCTGTGCAAGTCGCATCCAGGTCTCTTCGATCCGACTCTGGGGATATCATCCGCCCATTTGGCTGCTGGACGACCTACTCCTCTTTTCCCCGAACTTAGCCACCACTTACTGAGGGCTCTGATCCACCGGCCATTACCGTGTCTATCCAAGTGTCCTGCCCATCGCTACTTTAGTATCGCAACTCGCTTTCCTATTCTGATACCACAAAACAAAGCTATGCAATCTAGGCAGTTAGCAAAAATTGCAATATCTAATCAGGGTTCTAAAATGTAATTATCAGCTTCTCTCTGACCCATTAAGGTTTAACGAGAAAAGATCATTATACGAAACCTTTGTTTGTTTAGCATGTTTGTCCGAAATTAAAACTAAATGGAACTAGGGCGGGCCTGGCAATCAACAGTGATGGATCTGGGGTCAAATAACTAACTTTTGTTCAGCTTTTCAGTTACGTTACTCCGTTTCCAAGCGCCCCCATTAATTTCTGCCAAAAGTAACTAATTTGTAGGGTATCCTACTTCATACCGGTATTTTTGAGAAAAGGTTTGTTTTTGATGGAAGTATAGTTCATTTGGGTGTGTTTTGAAATTTAACATGTAAGGTGGGTTTAATCTTCTTGAAATATTACTCAGTACGGGTACGAGTTGAGATGACTCTAAGTCTATGTCAACTTGTGTCAAGTTAAGCCAATTTTTCCACTTTAGCGGATCTTGTATTTTGTTGGAGTATTCAGGTTATTGAATCTTGTATTCGTGTGCTTTATTTTTGGGAGGGAGTACCGCTTTCATTAATAGTTATATTATAACTAATACTAAACTTCAGTTTCTTATACGGCTTTAGCTTTGTCGAATTGTTCAAGGACTTTGCTAGAATTCTAAGTCATGCATGACACACCTACTGGCCTCTACTAAAGTTGTGTTTTGAGTCCTCGACCTCGATCATCACTAATTCAGGTATGATTGGGTTCAAGTAAAGTTTGGCCTTATTATATCGAATCCAGAAGCAATTTATTGTTTCTAAAACTTATCGTATAACTAAGAAATTGTCAATTCTAAAGTTCTTGTATTTTTACAAATCCCAGATTATTATTACTATGACTTTAATTTATATATACTTTAGTTTTGTGTCATCTTGTTATGTTTTCAATAAAACACATGGAACTTTTTACTCATTGAAGACCGTGAGCGATGTGACCATCACATAAACCAGATCAAAGGCAGCAATCAAGGACCAAATCAGTTACCATCGAGTATTCAACCAAAGGCAATAAACTACACAACTAGTTAAGGATGCAGTGAAGGGCCTGTTGAAATATAATCCTTTATTTTACGATTCCCATTCGCTCATCCATTTTTGATGATCGCTGTGAGACTATAAAAATTAAACCCATTGAAATTCACTTACGGCTGTCAACATTTCTCTAGAGCCAGTGAGATTCATTGCGTGAGGAAACCCAGGGTCGGAAGAAGTATAGGGCCACTAGGGCGCCGTAACTATTCCCGTAGTTCAACTACGAGTATGTGTTTAATCAATGAAATTACTGGGAATACACCATTATCCTGACCCAGTAAATATTATCCCGCAACAAACACCAAGCCTTATTTCTTTTGTATCCCTTTGTTGGTAATCGCATTCATGTCTTCGATGCGGCTCCACCTGGGGATACTGGATAGTTGCTACAAAGGTCAGATAATCAGATTTCATAAATAGAAACAATCTATTAATTGTAACAATTGAAATTTGTACAATGATTTTGTACTTACGTAAAAGATCGAGGTGTGGGTGAATCTGAAATTAATATACTTAGCCATGGAAAAAACGTGTTAGCTGCGACAACCAAAAGTTTCCTACACTGAGAAAACCGGAACGGTTGCAGAATCAAATTATAAATTACTTGTGTCTAGGATATTCACGGGATCAGACGTGCCGACCGCAGAGCTAACCCGAGTTACGAAAGAGAAAATTGTGTTATGAAATCATTGCACCGCTTCTGTACGGCGGAGTACGAACAGGAAGCACTGACTCTTTATAGCTTTGCGAGTTATTATAGCTAGTTTAAGAAATCTATTTTCTTTGCCTTTACTCTGCGTTTTGAAACCTCAAATTATCGCCTAGAAATACATAGTAACTATCTAGTCGAAACAACTCGTAGAATGAAAAAGAGCTCTCGAGTTCTTGTAACTCTTTTTTTTAGTCCAACTTTATTTGACCCAATGTTTGGTTAAAAATAATTCACCAGCTACTTCTAAATAAAACCGCGATGAGTACCCAAAACAACTATCTGTTTCAGTGCATAATACCTATCAATAAATTGCCAAGTATTAGTCAGATACTTTAAAGGAATTTCCAAAACCGTTACACATCAGCAATGCAATGGCCCCCCAGATGAGAAACTACAGTAAATTTGCTCTCCGAGTGTCTTGTTTGTGTCTTATCTCCCCGGTGCAGTTGTGTAACTAACAGACAAGCAACAAGTTCACTGGCACGTAAACACAGCGTAGTACTAACTTAGCAACTTTTCGGATAAACAGTCTGCCAATAAATTCTGAAGAAATTGATACTTTAGCTTCACTTTGAGAGTTAACATTTTCCGCAGTTGTAAACTTAGGTTTACAGAAATGTTATACTGAACATAGGCAATTGAATAGAGCTCGTCAGATATAGGTAGTGGTTTTAAAAGTCATTATTCAACAGTAACTTATTACACGTCAGTTGAAAGACTTGAAAGGCTCTCCAGTATACACGAGTCTTGAAAGAATGTGGATGGTAGAAGGCGCCTTACCTCTTGATTTACCGAAGGCTTCGCATAGACAGTGTCATAGAGATAGAAATAAGCGGATGTGTCCTTAAACATAAGAGCCTCATTAGATTTTATAAGTCGAGAAACAACGAAGGCGGCGACCAGTTCAACGCTGGAAGATAACCATTGATCAGAGAGTTTCCGAGATTCTCTGTCTACGCCCACGTCAGCCATATCCTTTGATTTCTAAGTCCATGCATCAGCTACACGTTTCCGGCTGGCGCCGCTAGCCAAGGTGAAATATTTGTCTGACGCGAGCGCCCGCCTGCACTTTAAATCTTGTCGCGTGCTACAACCCGCGCCGGAACACTACTAGGGCTATAACCTACAGTCATCGACAACACCGATACATAGTGAATTAAAACGTAATTGCACATAAACTGTTACATCAATGGAATAATACGACATTGACGACTGAATGCTCGCCTATCTCACGTCGATGTATTTAGCTTGATCGTGCACGCAATATCTTTCAGATAATTTGGTTACGATACTCAACTGTCATAACTTTGCACAATACCAGGCCTTTATAGAAAATATGAGCCTACATTCCCATCTTAGATGCCAATTAAATCCGTTTTGGCCCGACATAAAAGCAATTACTGCCATTCGATCATTCGGAAAAGCACCAGGAACGTAATTAAGGGATTATTATCCCGAGGACCCCGCGACCGTGGTTCCCTCTTAAATCATCGAAGACACTTCGTTATTCCTTCGACATTAATGTGAGCTCTTCCAATAGTAACGTCTAATATTAGAATAGGTGCAATTTATCGTCGGTAATGCAAACTTTTGAAGTCGTGAGCAGATGAAAATGTTAGAGCTTGACGTGCCAAATGCATCACATCACCCATAAAAAGTAACGAGAGGTAAACGAAGGTAAGCGTCGCTGTAGGAGCGGGTGTATCATAGTGAAATATCATTTGTCATATTTATTTATGTTTCTCGAGTTGGAAGATATTATGGTGGGGAGCGGTGGGCCGCGGGGCAGCATGAGCCGAACAGCGGGAGATACGGCAAAAATGGCAGGCGCACGATGTCGCTGGCTGACCCCGGCCTCGGCACATAATAAAGCGTTGTTCCCTTTTGGTCACGGCTCCCCATTACCATAACGCTAAGTGTGTGAGGAGCGGACGTGTCGGCTGCGCTGATAGCCCATTCCCCTTGCGCTTATTATAAATTCTAATATACAGAATCTCATAACAACGCCGGTTATGCCTTCGCCGATCGATTCGAAAAGATATCGGGTCATGGCTCCGAGCCCGGAGCTATCCCACCTATTCACTCATAAAATTTTATTGCTAATTTGCTAGTTTACGATATGACGTTTCTTGAAATTAAAGTCGGAATATAAAATTGTTGTTTTGTTTATAGTGTAAATGATACTGTTGGGGCGACTACGTCTTTTAGGAATCGTTTTACTGCCGAAATCGTAGGAAGTTTCGGTTGCAATAGGATTTGTGGACTAATCCCATATTGGGTAGATTACGAAATCCCGGCTTAGTGAAATCTTTTTAGCTTACGGTTAGTATTGTATTTCACTTATCTTTTATGACTGGAAAGAAAACATCGGTTATTGTGTGAAAGTTACGCTTTGTAAGCGCTTAGTCAGAACGTGGGCGCTGGTCAATAATATTGATTTTCCGTCATTCCATTCCATATTGTACTGGAACTCGCAACACATTTATTTGTAATGCTGCTGTCTATCTGTTTGAAGTTTTGAAAGAGGTCATTGTAATAATTACTTTATGTATATAAATTCAAATCTTAATCTATTTAATTACTAGGAACACGAGTAAACTACTAGATTGGACACATTTAATTGAAAGTAGATAAAGCATTGCTACTATAAGGTACAAGTTTATAATCCAAGTTGACTATGTACTCAATAGTACAAATCCACCGATTCCCAATTAATAATGATTAAATCACAAGATAAAGACTAGCGTAATCGAAATGATCTTTTAAGGCATACTTGAACTTATTAAGGGTTTATTAACGTCGTGTGTTAAACATCGTGACCCAGTGGTATCGTGGGGCGGTAAATCTGGTCAAAACATAAGTTTATAGCGAGAATCACGCGAACTGACCCCTTTGACCCCATTAACTGCTGTGCCCCATTGTGCGACTTCAGCCACTGAATGACCTGTAACTTATACAGGTATTGGGAGCATTATTATAATGAAGTTGTAGTGTGGAGCATGTGAAGTGCTAAACTGATCTAAATCGTTCTTTGGACAAGTACCATCCCCACAGACACATGGAGTGTTGGAATCTAAATCAAGCGAAGTATTTTTAACAACAGTTTAAATTGATTTGTAAATGTATAAATGTTTAATAGAGATAATGCTGGTATTTTTAGAGAATACAAGTAAGTATGTAGAAAATAATTGTTTATTACACTGCAGGGTCATAAACCTCTTCTCTTTTGTGTCACCGGTCCTGTGCAAGTCGCATCCAGGTCTCTTCGATCCGACTCTGGGGATATCATCCGCCCATTTGGCTGCTGGACGACCTACTCCTCTTTTCCCCGAACTTAGCCACCACTTACTGAGGGCTCTGATCCACCGGCCATTACCGTGTCTATCCAAGTGTCCTGCCCATCGCTACTTTAGTATCGCAACTCGCTTTCCTATTCTGATACCACAAAACAAAGCTATGCAATCTAGGCAGTTAGCAAAAATTGCAATATCTAATCAGGGTTCTAAAATGTAATTATCAGCTTCTCTCTGACCCATTAAGGTTTAACGAGAAAAGATCATTATACGAAACCTTTGTTTGTTTAGCATGTTTGTCCGAAATTAAAACTAAATGGAACTAGGGCGGGCCTGGCAATCAACAGTGATGGATCTGGGGTCAAATAACTAACTTTTGTTCAGCTTTTCAGTTACGTTACTCCGTTTCCAAGCGCCCCCATTAATTTCTGCCAAAAGTAACTAATTTGTAGGGTATCCTACTTCATACCGGTATTTTTGAGAAAAGGTTTGTTTTTGATGGAAGTATAGTTCATTTGGGTGTGTTTTGAAATTTAACATGTAAGGTGGGTTTAATCTTCTTGAAATATTACTCAGTACGGGTACGAGTTGAGATGACTCTAAGTCTATGTCAACTTGTGTCAAGTTAAGCCAATTTTTCCACTTTAGCGGATCTTGTATTTTGTTGGAGTATTCAGGTTATTGAATCTTGTATTCGTGTGCTTTATTTTTGGGAGGGAGTACCGCTTTCATTAATAGTTATATTATAACTAATACTAAACTTCAGTTTCTTATACGGCTTTAGCTTTGTCGAATTGTTCAAGGACTTTGCTAGAATTCTAAGTCATGCATGACACACCTACTGGCCTCTACTAAAGTTGTGTTTTGAGTCCTCGACCTCGATCATCACTAATTCAGGTATGATTGGGTTCAAGTAAAGTTTGGCCTTATTATATCGAATCCAGAAGCAATTTATTGTTTCTAAAACTTATCGTATAACTAAGAAATTGTCAATTCTAAAGTTCTTGTATTTTTACAAATCCCAGATTATTATTACTATGACTTTAATTTATATATACTTTAGTTTTGTGTCATCTTGTTATGTTTTCAATAAAACACATGGAACTTTTTACTCATTGAAGACCGTGAGCGATGTGACCATCACATAAACCAGATCAAAGGCAGCAATCAAGGACCAAATCAGTTACCATCGAGTATTCAACCAAAGGCAATAAACTACACAACTAGTTAAGGATGCAGTGAAGGGCCTGTTGAAATATAATCCTTTATTTTACGATTCCCATTCGCTCATCCATTTTTGATGATCGCTGTGAGACTATAAAAATTAAACCCATTGAAATTCACTTACGGCTGTCAACATTTCTCTAGAGCCAGTGAGATTCATTGCGTGAGGAAACCCAGGGTCGGAAGAAGTATAGGGCCACTAGGGCGCCGTAACTATTCCCGTAGTTCAACTACGAGTATGTGTTTAATCAATGAAATTACTGGGAATACACCATTATCCTGACCCAGTAAATATTATCCCGCAACAAACACCAAGCCTTATTTCTTTTGTATCCCTTTGTTGGTAATCGCATTCATGTCTTCGATGCGGCTCCACCTGGGGATACTGGATAGTTGCTACAAAGGTCAGATAATCAGATTTCATAAATAGAAACAATCTATTAATTGTAACAATTGAAATTTGTACAATGATTTTGTACTTACGTAAAAGATCGAGGTGTGGGTGAATCTGAAATTAATATACTTAGCCATGGAAAGGTTGATGCTATAAGGGCGCCAATTTAAATAACAATATCGCCCCAAGTCGCCATTTAGATAGAGCCTCTGGCTAGTAAGTGAATCCTATTCAGGTCAGGCGTAATAGAGTGTAATCGTATACATTTTATAATCTGGTAGGTAAATAAATTATTACGAAATCGAAGGCGGTGATGTTAACGAATGCATAATAAAAATGCTCTAGATAAATTTAAATTGATTCATTGATTTCTCTTCGTATATTTTATTTCATGTTGAATGTAATTTGTCACGAATTCTTGATAAGATCATGTCGTCAGTTCGGTTTTGGTTGTTGCAAGATTTAGATTAGGGTTGTCTTCTCTATGACGCAATTAAAATATTCTTGAAGTAAAAAAAAACACATAACTTTCTATTTATTATTTATTTACGGAGTTCCTGTTCAGTCTCAGTTTTAGGATATTATCTAATCATATTAGTTCAAATGACCCTGTCTCTAGGTAGAAAGAAACAACACTTTCTGTCAATATAAAAAGTCGGTTGAAATCTGAAGCGTTATTATTAGCACTTTAGTCCTAACTCGTAAGCCGTATTTTTTAACAAAGTACTAATTCCTCTCCTAGGTATTGTTCTCATTGTCAGTAAAACAACTTAATCGATTGTGCAATCCTTTTACGGGGATTGTTATCAAGCCGGATGCACCTCAGTCGACAGCCCTAGTTTCACGACAGCTGGTGTTACGTCATTTGATGGTAGCTTCATCCTGCGCCCGCGCACTTGATCAATTCGCACTCAGTGTACCACTTTCTCTGGTCACGTCTTCGTATAAATTTAGTAATATACATCAATGTATTATGTATACTATACACATTATATAGGTACTATATATTTTTGTAAAATACAACTGAGTCCAAATTAGTTAATTTAATACTTATTGTTAATGTGATTAAGGATCGCCGCGACACAGGGTCGCCCTAGTGCGGGGGTCCAGTCAACTTAAAAACGTGTAAAAAAAAATATTGTGGTAAATAAATTATTTTGTATTTTGTATCAGTGATAATTTATCACGAGCTAAATTGTAGCTCTCCGAGTTTATCCAGGACATATAAATAAATAAAAATAAAACATGATCGACGAAGGGGCATAATATTTAGCGCTGCTGCAGTTTTGGGTAATAATTTATTCTATTCTATTATAATGGTTTGTAGTTACCTTGTGATACGGCAATTTGATTTCACAGTTTTGCATATTTTGATTAGTTTATCAGCCAATGTACTGGTTATAAATTGTCATATCAATTTCAGTTTGGACCTTCTAATCAAAGAACAAGATTTTGCAATGATCGTATATCATTGCAAAATCTACTGATACATATTGTAATCAAATATTCTTTTACCACGGTCTTAAATTTCAATCCAATGGATTCGACCCCGGAAGCCTTTATTTAAAGCCGTTCTATTCGCTTCATTAAATTCTCTACCCATAATGGTGTGGCCTGAAAATAAGTGCTTTGAAATTATCGAAAGTTTATAGATTTCAGAGGTTTTTTTTATAAACAGACAAACCACCAAACAAACTGAGGCTCTACCATCTGATAGGTACGTATAGTAGAATTAATAATTCGATTTAGTAAAATGATATTTCCACCGTCGCTAGCAGTAACATCAAAAATATTACTGATGATCTGCCAGCATTGGGAAGAGTTACCGACTGTACTAAAAATCCTGAACTGTACAAATCAAAAAGTCAGTAGCATTCATTTTTGGGTTCTGTACCAAAATGGTAACAAAGGAAACTTTATAGTGAGACTTCTGTGTCTGTCTGTCCATCTGTATGTCACAGCTGTTTTTCTCAGGAATTACTGAAGCTATTGACTTGAAATTTAGCATAATTGTAGAACTTGCTTGAAAAATGACTGGTGTGAAAATTAAAGGAAGTCTAAATATTTGTTTTTTGAGTAAAAAAAATTAAAAACATAATTTTTCAGAATGAAAAAAAATATTCTTTTGAGAAAGCAAATCTCGGTGCGCGAGTCCGACTCGCACTTGGCCGGTTTTTCTTTGTAACTTTACCCGGCTTATTGCTCAATCACATCACGTCGAAAGCATCGCACGGGTCGCTCGTTCGTTGCACAATATGAGCATTTTTGCTCAACACTGCCCACTCAAAGCTTTGTGTGCTTTTAGCGTACGGAAACAATGAAAAACTTTGTATCGGGCAATCTGTACAGCGTATTATGTTTGTTCTTCCATTTATCATGTGAGTTGAGTCGTTTTATCTTTTCTATGCATAATTATTTTTACCTATAAGACCTAAATAACAAAGTCAAGAGCTTTCTTTTTTTCTTTATAGTCTTAGTTCAGAATAATTCATTTTGACCTTGCCATTCATTATGACTGTTGGTGTGGTATACGTTAGATGATGGTATTATTTTAGTTAACTTTACCTATTAATGTCTTTTACAGATTTCCTCTAAATAGCATAAATCTTGGATTTAAATAAAACTAAGATTTCATTAATTATTTTAATATCTTTATATCTTTAATCTCATTAGAGAATCTTTAATCCATTCAAGAGGAGCTCGTAGCCTAGTTGCGAGTACGGTCCTAAAGTGATCGTGCAGGTTAAGCGACGTTGGCGCGGTCGGTATCTGGATGGGTGACCGCTAGTGGCATATTTCATCTGAGCTCCTCCGTGCCTCGGAGTCGGTCCCGGTTGTTGTCGTTCGACAGCAGTCGTTAAGCCATGTCAGAGGCCTACGGGCGGCCTGAACAACTCTGACAAATAGGTTGGCCACTAACCATACGATAATTTGAATCTACATCTAGGCTATCACAGACCTTTCTACTACGTAATTACTCATAGTACTATAGATTTGCCCGGTCTTCTTCTGAAAATGGAAAACCAATTTATTAGGTACAGTTGGTCCAAATTCACGTTTTTTCTCATACGAAAGTCTCCATTTGTAAACGAAGTAACACACACCTACTTATTTTTCGTCAGACTATTTTTGTGCGTTACTATTCACAGTTTGAAGTGTCCAATTACCTGCTAACGAGACCCTCTGATTGTATACTGCCCCGCTTTTTGGAGCACCAATTGACTAAAACCGTTAGTATTAGATCACGTAGTCGTGTGGTATAAAAACTTAAATGTGTCAATGTATTGTCGAGATTTTGAGCTCCAATTTCGATAACTAGGTGCATTGAAATAAGAACTTACTTCAGTAAAATGTTAGTAGCTATTATACGTGAAGATGATATCAACATCTAAAAGATAACTGTAGGTTTAGAAAAAAACATGATCGTAAGAATACAGTCTCTATTGTTACAGTGATGATTGATTGATATAATAAACACGATGAGATTGGGAATTTGGAACAGAGATCAGACAAAAGTATTAAATGTTATAATTTGTTAAATTCAATATTCCTGTCTTAATAAAGAGGTAAATGGAAGTAATAGACAAAGTTCTCAATCGACGTTAATATTAATCAAGAAATTTCAATTAAAATTTATTTTCCTGACTACATTGATTAAAACATACGCTTTTAACATTCACCGGCCCGCGTGGGAACACCAGTGTCCGTAATGGAATTGAACGATTCGGATCGATCACTTTACACTTTGAAAATAGTCGCTCGCTTTAAACTCAGAGAGGAATAAGAACAAAATGTAAAATAATTGTCTATTTCACGGCTGATTCGATTATAATGGAGTCGGCATCAAGTTTAATTAAAATTAAAAACGCTCCTGAGATAGATGCAGTCATGTAAAGGACCGTTTATTGCTTTTTAAATCGATGTAGTGATACTATGTTATGTAATATCAGATGATATAACTCGACTCCTTTATAGCCGTCCCACGCTGGTTTAACAAAGGCATATTGTCCGTGTCACGAGCGGGATTCAAAATAAAATTATAAATAATGTTAATAACAAGGGACGGGTGCGTTGTCGTCGCCTATGACAATGCAGGGGGTGGTGCCGGATGTTGAGGATCACTAGAATTATCATACTACATTGCTCTTTGAGCCGGGAACGCTAATTTGAATATGTGAGCTTTATGTGGAGTCAGATCTGTCGGCAGGATTCCTTTTCAGACGGGGATATTATCATCTACCGTTTTATAAGCTTTAAAATCATGCATCGGATTAAAGAATGCTAGTGTTAGAAGTTCGTAAGCTTGATTTTCTCTAATATATCTGTATTAGGTATTCCTTTGTGTCTCGACCATAGTAGGTACATCTTTCATCCTTTCTAACTCTTATCCATTTTGTGTTACTCGTGTCTTAGTTTCATTAGAAATCTAGCTACGAGTATCTCTCCCTTCGAAAGATACGCGTACAAACATTATTACCGCTCCAGAGTATATCACAGAGTACTAGGCTATAATAAGCACAAGCACGAATCCAGGATTTAATGAGCGGAGCGCTGGAGATCGTTACGTCGGACCCATGTGTATTATTATGCCCAAGAAGGAATGCCGGGCCGAGGTCACCATACCAGTAGCTGGGGCTACGTACGTGAGACACATGGTGCGGGCTGACCCTTGAGCTGGTACTTACCTACCTATTCATTATAGATGATTTCGCGAGCCTCTGTTTTAGGTAAATTGGGTAGAAACCTAGAGTGATATGATAATTTGTTTCTTCGTATGTTACTAACTTAATTGCGTTGCTTATCGTTAAGTTTGTATCTGATTTTGATTATGGTCTAGCTTCTCGATTCTTTGCTTACAAGTACCTACACAATCTGAAGATTCTGCTTCATTTAACGTCCCATTCGTCTCCCTCCTTATAGCTTTAGCGTGAGCAGTTTTCATTTTGTAATTTTGAATGAAGCAAAAAAATTGGCATTTTTCAAAGCCACAATGCTTAAGTTAAGTGTCGTTGGTCCAGTTATTGTAAACAGGAACACCAAAGAATTCGATACAAAACTATTGAATCTGTTTTTTTGAAATATCCACAAGAAATGCAGGTACGTTCTCAAAGAGAACCGATGTTCTTCTAAATGTTATTCATTACTTGTTCGTTTTATATCGTGGCACAGAGATTTTTATTTGTATTTTTCCGTTTAGTTAGCCTTCGTAACCCAATACTATTACAATAATTTATCGGTACTTAGATGGTGAGATTAGGCTGGTTACCGATAGTATCTTTGACCTCTGCACCGCTAATAATCGTGTCGAACTCTTCTATTCGTATTTGGTCGGGGATTATCGTTTTGCTTTGTTATCGGCGTCGTCGCATCGCATCGTAAACTTTTTACAGTAAACCGGTACTTATTATGGTGTACCTGTGATGATAATGCAGTTTTCTTTGAAGGGACTGCTATATCTTGGTGCTGTGCGAAGAAGACTGCGCTTTTGTTATGGGAGAGATTTTTAAAAGTTTGAACCTGCTTTAGACAGTACATTAAAATAGAAATTCAGGGATTGTTTTACATTGTAAACTCAACCACAAGAAGATGCTCCTGAAGTTCATATAATTAATTTCTGAGATAGGCAAAACGATAAATGAGAAAGGTACTTATGAAATGCTGCAAACATTCCATTCCAAATCTACTGAACCGTATCAGAACAAGAAACATCTTCCAGATCTATGTGAAACTTGAAAACACCATGTGAAGGATGACTGATGATGCTGGACAGCAAAGATCGTTGTAAGACTGGAAAAGTACTGAATGAAACAGGAACAAATATAGTAGGAACTGAGCTATTTAAATCTATGACGTCCGCTAGATTTACTGTTAATGGTATGAATGCAAGAATAGGCAGATAATTTTGCTACTGTAGTAGCATGGGCTTTCAACCAAACAAGCGAAGACAACTCCATATTTGTTAACATCTAACACAGAGCATCACAAAGGATCTCGACTACACTCAGTCTGTGTGGCTGCAATAAATACTTATTTGCGATACCACGGGCCTGTCATCATAAGGTACAATCAGCGGACAAGAGCGAGCCGGCCGGTCACCAGGCCTCAGGCATTGTTCCCACTCGGACTTATATTTGCTTTAATCCATAGATCGCGCTATCATGGAGATGTGATATGAAATGCTGTTTGAATGAGTCAAGTACGTACGTATTATGTTCTAATTTTGTTAAAGATATGTTGGCTAGCTGAATAGTACACTGACTCCTTGGATGTGGAGTTTTGGTCACGTTATCTTCAACTACATTACAAATAATGTCTATTAACCTCTACACCATAATTTAATAGATACCTAATTATCTGTACCTATACCAGATTTCCTGTTAGTATTTAATTACATCCTAAAATTAAATTGATCAATGTTGATGTATTGTCACACAGGCAAGTATTTATTTATCAAAAATCTTAAGCATTTTTGTTTCTCAAGCTTTGGAATATTGAATTTCGAATTAACTCATAATAACTTTATATTACAATTTTAAGAAACTCCGACTTACCATTGTGGAGATCCCCTTAGTTTTGGCTAAGAACATTCAGCACGTAAGACATGCGGCGCCTGAAGGCGAGGGGACGCTACTTCAAGATCTTGGAAACTACTAATTCAATTTTTATCAGACCTAGCTAACAACACTCTCGACAAATTACTATATTAATTTAAAAAAACATGGTCCAAATCGGATCATCCGTTGTCAAGTTATGATGCCACAGACAAACAGACAAATGTGTCAAACTTATAACATGTTTTTAACACCCGCCCTCGATCGGTCGGGGGTTAAAAACAGTAGCCATTCGACAAACCTAAGACATCTTTTATTTTCTATGTACTTTGTTTTAGTATCGTTATGTTGTGTTCTGATAAATGTGCCCCATACGATTGTAAATTGCTGTTGAATATGATAGAGATTGAATGATGGTTTCATAACAACTGAAATAACTTAGACGATACATATTTATTTCCATGTCAATTCAGTTCTCAAATTTGTAGCTAGAAAATGTTATTGGGATTGGTGTTGATTGAGGTTGTTGGAGCCGAAGATCGGGCTCAATGGCGCACCCTGGGAGAGGCCTATGTCCAGCAGTGGACTAGAGTAGGCTGCTGATGATGAGGTTGTTGGACTTGTTGGCTAGATGTGGTTGTAATTTTTCTATTTTTCCTTTTACGTTTTCATTTCTGATTCATCTATTTTTATTTTCTTTTGCTTTAGTTATCCCTTACTACGTGACATCCGCAGGGGACTGAAATTTTTCGTGCGGTCTATATATACTCTGTAACTAACGAATGCCAGGGTATTTGTTAGGCGCTATTCAACTTTCCGATTTCTGGCTGGTTGGTAAGCTCAGGATATTTCGAATTTACCTCTATGATATAATTTACTGCCTCGTTTGTTAGATTCCCTACTGGCCATGCGTGTTGCGTACGAGCTTCAAAATTATAATTTATGGCTTATTCGAGTGTCGAAAGAGTAGATAGTGTGTGTGGGTGGGACTTGTTGGGGAACATCGTGAGGTGTTTCTTAGTATTGGTGTAATGCCATAAGTATTGTTACGATACATGTTTTATAGGTTATTGCATGTATCACTTGGTTCATCATCGCATCAACAATCCTACTTCTCTAGCCCTGGCGTTTCCCATACTAAAAAGCATTGGTACTCTTGCATAGACCGATATATTTTATGGTCGTCATTTTATCATCAACATTAAGTTTATTTGAAGCACACTATTTTAACCTAATGAAAGATACATCAACAGTTGAGTATTATAAAACTTTCAGACTTGTACGATCTTAAAGTTATTCTATTTCTGTGCGGGGGATTATTAGATACCAGTATACCAGCAGTGTTAACGTTCTCTATTTTCTTTCTCTTCTTTTGGTATGTTCAAAACTTATTTGCCTTCTATCGCCTTTCAAGGAAGTTGTATTGTTTTATAAACTCAGTTGCAGCTTTGAATTATAATGTATTTATTTACACTTTATTGTACGACAATACACTTAATAAAAAACAATTAAAATGAGACATTGTACAAAGGGTGAACTTATCTCTAAAAGAGATTTCTTCCAGCAAACCCGCGAAAGTGAAAGATGCGTTATAATTTAGAGGTAGACAGACATAGAGTGTACGACAAATAAAAATAAATACAATATATAAAGACAACTATAATAAATAAATATGCATATATAGACATATAAGCACAGATATGCAATAAATGGCAATAACTATAAAATAAATATCTCTAAAAATACAATACATATTATACATATACGTACATACATATATAGGTATAAATAAATATTAACAAACTAAGATGGATGACATAACAGGAATCAAAATTGAGAAAGGTAGTGTTCTTTTACTTGTTTTTTGAAAATGGGAATTGTTTGACTCTCACGAATACTGGGGGGTAGTGCGTTCCACAACCTAACCGCATGAACACAAAAGGAGTAATTGAAGAAGTCAGTTTTGTGAGGAATGGAAGGGAATTTGAGGAGGGTGCTGATGTGATATCTAGATAGTTGGTCAGCAGACCGAGAGAATTGAAAATGTTCACGCAGGTAAGAGGGAGAAGAGGGATTCTTGAGAATTTTAAAGAGAAGGCATAGAATATGAAGGTTCCGACGAGCACGAATCGGAAGCCATTTAAGTTTGGATCTAAAGTGAGAAATTCTATCAAATTTCCGCAATCCGAAGATAAAACGGATGCAGAGGTTCTGTAGCCTCTCTAACTTGTTTAAGAGTTCCTCAGTGGCGTCCAACATGCATACGTCGGCATAGTCTATGATGGGGAGAAGCAAGGCTTGAGCGAGGGTTATTTTAGTCTCCAGAGGCAAGAAATTTTGGAGACGCTTGAGAGAGTGAAAAGAGAAATGCACCTTCTTGCTGATCTGATTTACATGGGGACCCCAAGATAGATTTTTGTCGAGAAAGACCCCTAAGTTTTTAGCCGTGTCACTAAAGGGAATCGTTACATTATTGTAAGTAACAGATGGAATGTTACTATTAACCAGTTTATTGGACATGTACCTACTACCAATGATCATGACCTGAGACTTCGATGGATTAACCAAAAGACCATAGGACTTGGCCCAGTTACTGATGCGTCTAAGATCGGCATTAAGCTCATCAACTGCCCCCGCAATATCATTAGCCTTAAAATGGCGATACAGTTGTAGATCGTCTGCGTAGAGATGATAATTAGAAGTGATAACCTTAATGATGGAATTGATGAAAATGGAGAAAAGCAAGGGAGAAAGAACGCCACCCTGAGGTACGCCCACAGTGAGATCACACCAATCCGAGGAGTCCTCGTCGAAGCGCACACACTGTGAGCGACCACGAAGGTAGGAATCGAACCAAGCAGCTACCGAGGGGGAGACATTGAGAGAGCGAAGGGTGCCAAGGAGAACATCGAAGTCAACAGAGTTGAACGCACTGCTGAAGTCGAGAAGAGTAAGGATAGTGAGAGATTTATTCTCCATAGCGAGTCGTATGTCATCGGTAACTTTTAATAGTGCCGTGACTGTGCTATGGCCAGGGCGAAATCCAGATTGGAAAGGATTAAGGAGATTATTGTTCGTGAGGAAAGAAGCCAGCTGCTTGTGGACAATATGTTCCAAAACTTTAGAAAGGAATGGTAAAATTGATATAGGTCGATATTGAGAGAAGGCAGTGGGATTGGAGATTTTAGGAAGAGGTATGACATGTGCTTTTTTCCACGAGGAAGGAAAGGAACTTGTAGTCAATGAATAATTAAATATGTGTGTGAGAATTGGTAGAAGTTCAGGCAGAACTAAGGAGATCATCCGGGAGCACAACTTGTCATCCCCCACAGCCGAGGAAGTGATAGAGTGGATATGTTTCTTAACTTCACCCTCGGTAACTGCATCGAAACTGAGAGGAGGGCACTGTGGTAGAGGCAGATTGTGAAGGTCAAGAAGAGTTTTAAGCTTAGTGTGGTTCTCTATAGAGACTGGAGGAAGCGAAAAATGCTGGTTTAAAGCGTTCAAGTCAACCATGTTAGCATCTAAACGAGAGGATTTGCCGATGCCAAGGGATTTTAGAAAACTCCAGGTCTGCATAGGGTTGACATTTTTAATTGAGTCATGAATGTGGCGTCTTTTGGAATCCCTACACATATGATTGCAACGATTGCGTAACAATTTGTAGCGGGCGAGGTTATGATCTGTTGGTTGCCGTTTTAGTTTACGTTTAGCTTTGTCGCGTTGAGCCATAAGGTCCATGATGTCCTGAGTAAGCCACGGCGCAGGAGCATGTTTGACCCTGACACGCCTGACTGGAGCGTGGTAGTCATAAAGTTTCATCACTATTTCGTTAAAAGCACCCACTTTGTCATCAATGTCTACTGCAGATAAAACAGGTGACCAGTTGACATTAGTTACATCACTTCTCAAGGTCTCCAAATTAATGCTCCTGAAACTACGTAAGAGAAGAAATTTTGACTTACGCTTGGGAGGACGAATTTTATAGGAGAGGTAGATAAGATCATGATATGAGAAGGGAGCAGTAAGTTGACCATGTGTGGTAATATTATCGGGAGAAGAGACTATCATTAGATCAAGAAGAGAGGGAGTGGTATTGGGAAAATTATGAGTGGCAGTGAGAGGAAGTATATGCAGATTGACAGAAGAAGTAAGTGATAGAAGTTTGTGACTGCGAGAGTCATTTAACAATAAACAGGTGTTAAAATCACCCAAAATTAAAACATGGTCAAAAAGGGGACACAAGTCATTGAGAAGGATCTCAAATGAAGGAAAATAGTTAATAGTGCGAGAAGGGCAGTAGTAAACAGCTAAAAGAACTTTCGAGTGACAAAGAGTCACTTCAAGGAAAAGGTATTCAGGAGTTTCAGAGTATACGTTGGGATTAGGTGAAGTATTTACAACCTTATGAGGTATATCCGCACGTAAGTAGATGGCAACGCCACCACATCCCTTACCAATGCGATCGTTGCGGATTAGTTTGAAACCTGGGAGTGCGCAATGTGTTGAAGGAAGGGAGGGCTTGAGAAAAGTCTCGGACACGAGAACAGCGTCAATGTGCGCATCATTGAATGAGGCCAGCATATCGGAGTAATGGGCTGAGATGCTTTGAGCATTTATGTGCACGATGTTAAAGTTGTTCTGGAATTTGGAAAAAACTGAAGAAAGTTGATCGTGCAGATTCAGCAGAGAAAAGTCATCACTGCTCTCAGCACTGTGAAAGTCATCCACGGAAGAAGAACAAGAAAAGAAACTATCATCTAAATCCAATATATCAACCATATTATATAAAATGTATATATAAAATATATTAAATACAAATAAATAATAAATATAAATATATGATAAAACTTAATTAACTACTGAGTCTGACCACAAGTGCAAGCACTGCAAGCCATCACTCGCCGGTGTGTTGGAAGAGCCTTTCACAAGAAAATAAAATAGAAAAATTAAAACTACTTATCCAACACAAAATAAAAATAAAATCCGCAACAAACAAAGGAATATTAAATGGAGAACGAAAATCTTCACCAAAAGGGATTTAAAAATAAAATAATAAAAAATAAAACCTACCGATAGTTCAGTACCTAACTGTATAGTACACTACGTAATAAGAATTTACTATCGGTAAGGTGAAAAGAAAGTGAGTGCTAAATTAAAATCGAAAAACATGGTACCACCGCACAAAACACTTAACCGGCAACACCGTCACCGTGCCAAAGTCAAATGTCATTTCCAGATGTGTTTTATTTAGGTACCTGCTTTTGCCTTAGTTCTCAATAAAAACCAAAAATTAGTTTAAACTACCTGTAAGCAAAAAATAACATAAAACTATACGAACAAATTGAAAAGACAAACGATGCCGCTAACGACTACACATAGACGGCAACCACTAGTAAAAAACACGGAATAAACTTAGGAGCGCACCTTCCTTCCTGTTTTCTTTATGGGGTTCTTCACGTTCGCTTTGGCGTTCTGCTTGGAAGCTGGCGCCATGCTTGCTGGCGGCGTCGGCGGCCCCGAGTTATTAGAAGAGTTGTCGCTGTCGGAATTAACTTGAACGGGGTGTCCTGAGATAAGCTCCTGAAGTTCCGCCATCACCTCGATTTTGCGACGGCTTTTATCAGGAAGCAGAACATGAATTTTTCCCTCTGACGACCAGCAACACTTGATCCCAAAATGTTTGCGAGCTGCCATGAAGACTTGGTGCCGTGATTTAGTGAGAAATTCGGATATGGTGAGACCTGAGCCCTTCAGGGAGGACTTATTATCCCAAACATTGTGCCGCTTCTGAAGATCGAGGAACCTGACCAGGACAGGCCTGGGCTTGCCCTGGACGGAGCCCAACCTATGGCACGCCTGTAGATCATCGGCAGAGATGTCCAATTTCATTTGGTCGGTTAACACTTTGATGGTGGCATCGAACAAATTCTCATCCTTCTTCTCTGCTAGTCCGTGTAAAAGAAGTACTTTTCTGCGAAGAAAGGCCTCGTGCCTGTCTAGACCGAGTGACAGAAGCTGAATCTGTGACCTCAACATTGAAAGTGCTTTCCAGATCAAGGTTTTGAAATCGGTGAACTCACGGGACAATGTGGAGATATCGGGAGTAGGAACTGTTGAAGCTGAAGCAACATTCTTAAGTCTATCCTCATAGTCACCCATGCGCGTCTCGAACATCTTCGTCAGGTCATCCATACTGGTCGCAAGTTTTGAGGATATGTCCATGATTGTTTTCAGTGAAGTAGAAGTGCGAAAAAAGGAGAATTTTGTGTGTGGCGAGTGATAACGAACTTATGTGCTTATTAAACTAGTACATTTATGTAATTTAGACTGGTAAGTAATTTTTAATTTAATAAAAATTGAGAGCACACTAAAATGACGTATCACTTCTACGCCTACCCGCCGCGAAAAAAAAGTGTATTGTGATAAAATGAATATTTTATAATAAATATTGTCGCTAATACTTGCGGTTGTTGGTACTTGGTGAAACTTGTAGTACATGATTAAACTTAAATAATATGCTGTTTCACAGGTTTTTACATACTTACTTACTCCGCTCGCTGGCGCAGCGACCCGAAGTGGATCTTGGCCTCCGATACCAAAGAGCGCCATCGCTCTCTCTCCTGCGCAGTCTCGAGCCAGTCGGGCGCCCGGAGCTCCCGCAGATCCTTCTCCACTTCATCGCGCCAGCGGTATCTGGGACGTCCGACCGGACGTCGTCCGTTAGGGCGTCCCACATACGCTCGTTTAACTGCCCGATTCTACCCCATCCTAGTGATGTGTCCGAGCCATCGGAGTCGAGCCGCTTTCGTCTCTCCTATAATGTTCGGCTCGTTCACCATCTCTTCTATCTCCCTATTCTTTCTCATCCTCCACCCTCCATCTTCCTTCTTGGCTGGTCCCAGAATCTTCCTCAATATCCTCCTCTCGGTCACCAAGAGTCTGTTTTCTTCCTTTAAGGTTAGTGTCCAAATCTCGCATCCATACATCAAGATCGGTCTGATGACAGTTTTGTAGATCCGGATCTTGGTATTTCTGCTCAGTAACTTGGACACCAGCGCCTTGTGCAGGACTGCGGCGCATCTTAAGGCGTTTTGAGATCGGATATTTCATATATATATATATATGAAATATCCGAACTCAAAACGTTAAGTTTAATTAATAAACAAATACCTGAAGATATGTAAACGAAACCGGTCGTAATTAATCAGTAAAAACCTGTGAAACAGTATATTATTTCAGTCTAATCATGTGCTAGTATTCTCGTTTATTTACAACATAAAGTTCCTCATTTCCTACCGTAAGTAATTTAGAAAGGTCAACTCTGTCATTACGTTCTTACGTGATTACCCATGTGTCTTACGCTCTTCCATCTTCTAAATGACGAATAAAAGGTGTAAGAGCGAAGGAAATAATCATAACATTAATTCTAGTGTTATTTGCAGACGTTAATACATTGCGTACGTGTAAGCCTCCAGTAACTTTTACGATTATGTCCTTCTTGGAGGCAAATTGTGCATAATAAGTAGCTATGTCTAGTCATTCATGAGAACTTACACCTATAATAATAATAAATATAAAACCTTTATTTTCAGCCAACAAATCATATAGCTAACTATACAAAAGCCCCATAGAATAACTTTTATATAAATATAAAACAACTTATAGGTATGGGAGCAAATTGTTTAGCAGAGGCTACCAAGGTTTATCTTTTAAATTATGTAAAATAAGTATTTGCTTGATAAAAATCAACTGCGTAAATGATGTGCGCAGTAGCACATAACTCTCTTATATCTGGACCTTGGCTCGGAGGGATAGCATCGCGATGGAGATATCCAGCCCATATAAGGGTTCCTCAACGATTCTACAGTGCATAGGGTTTTTGAACAATTTACGTATTTGGAACATCGTGATGATTTATACAGAAATGGCGTAAAATATCGCTTCCTAAAACACAATGTTTTCAACGTTTTTATACAGGCTTAATTAAAATCCTGCAAACGAGCTCCTTCAAGGCGTAAAATAAGCTTAACGAATTTTAGATTTTACCAGCGGGGATTTTGTTACTGGGAGAAGATTTGATTAATGTCGTCTGTCCCGGAACCGTATTTACCTATCTATAATACTGTCATACATTTTTGTGCTAATAGGTATAGTTAGAAACATTGTTTTGAATTTCGTGTCTCACAGATATAAAATTTGAACTGTACCTACCTATATTTATTCACGTCGATTACGTTGGTTTAATAACAAGGAAGTCTTTTAACAATACATTCTTTTTGTTATAAATGCAAAATACTAAGGTCGTTCAATTCACTATGGTTAACAACGAATTTTTGCTTTAACCGGCCAATGAGGCTGACCTCTTGACACTCACCGTGTTTTTTACATTCCAATTCTTATTTTAATGAGCATTGTTGTCTGACAGATGATTTATTGGATCTTATTCGTTAAAGATGTATCCTCGTATTACCTCTGATGATCATTCGGTCACGAAGTGTTTACCTGCAACGAAAAATATTATCATTATTTTTTGTTTCAACATTAACTATCTATAGACAATGACTTCTATTTTTGCAAAAGGGGCTTCGTACATCAGTGTGGCAATTGTTAACACAAAAAGATAATCGAAGCACCTGCCATTCCACCAACGAGATGACAACGGTACCAACAAATATCAATACAAAAAGTTAACTGTTCAGCTCATTGTGGTTATATTGGATTCGGCAATCGGTCGGAGTCACGCTGACTCGGTCTCTCGAAGTTCGATCTGATAACGATTTAAAAATATCGAGCCGATAGTTCGATCGCGGTCGTGATCGATAGAGAATCGAAGTGTCACGCTCAGGGTCGTCGACCTCGGGTCAGGGTCGGGATCCTCACAAGTTGCGATGTGCAACGCAAATACTCCAAGCGTTTCCTTTACTTCGACGGATATGTCGATACGTGGAATATTAGATGTGGACACCCCATTGTTTATTCTCTTTATTGTTTATTTATCTGCAGTTCTACTCGTGACCGTTTCCTTTTTACTGGTAAAGTTGTGTTTATGAGCGTGCATTACACATACGTTACACATACATAGCAGTAAGTCTTTCCGAAAGGGAAATCCTAGGAACAGTGAATTTATTGGCTCTGTACACGAGTAGTTCTAACGGATTCAATGTATGTACTATTTCCAGACTTGTAAATAAATATCAATTTCTACTGTCCGGAACAAATATGTTTCTATCGTAAATACGCTATATTGATGTTGTGTGCTTCAGTTGGTAAAACTGTAGCACGTTTGCAAATACATTATAACTTGGTCCTCTGCAAATTCTCAAACGCGCTATTTCAGTATGTTTGTGAATTTATTGCAGTGAAAGCTTTAAACTTTGAGAGTCCTCTAAGAAATTATAAGTTTAGAGTATACAATTAGTTAAAGTTAAAAGGTATGAAGCAAGTTATATTCTTTTCTTTATTAAGAGCATAAACATAGCAGGCATACCTACTCGTATATCCTATGTTTAGTAGTATCCTAGTTGATTTAGAGGACTTTATTTTCTTATTTATAATTATAATAAAATTCTTAATTTTTAAATTCATTAAATTATAAAAATAGGTTCAGAGAGAATACAAAATAATAAATAATACGTAATACATAGAATTATATAATGTACCTATCTAAATTTGACGTTCCCGTACCGGTGCACGGCCATCCAGGATTTTAAAAACAAATTCGTGTAATCCTCATGTATGGCACATAGAATTTTGTATCCTGATTTGCCCAATCTCTCACTGAAAGAGTCCGAGACCTGAGGATAGCGTAAAAGTCAGGGACTCACGAGTCGGCGAACATGCTTTTTACTCGATCTGCGCGACAGTAGGGGCAGGGTTATGTTTATCGCGCGTATCTATGTTTGTTTGTTTGTTTGTGGAGCATTCTTTATTCCCTCGTAGCGCCTAAACGGCTAGATGGATTTTAATGAATGAGGTATCATTATTTTCGTCTAAATCCAGAGAGTGACATAGGATGTATAAAGTGTCAATAAATCCAATATGGCAGTTGCCAGCCGTCAATTGTTGAACTTATAATTTTTTTTTCTTTAAATACTTCGACATGGGTTTCAAAAGAGAGGTCTCAACGCTAAATCTGTCATGACTCGGCGACTTACCATGTTTAATTTGCCTAACAACTTTAGCAACATCCATCAGTGTGAATTGTACAGTGTGTCGCCGGGTCTGGTAGACCAGCAGCGTCGGGAATACACTCTACGTCCATTGGTTCCGCTTTAAAATAGCGTGCAAACGTGTCCGCTATCAATCCTGGTTCTTGTTCATTGTTTACACTAATCGGTAACCTTTTGTGACTGAGGGCTTTAGTAGCGTTCCAGGAACGCATACAATTCTTATTAGATTTATGCACGACCAATGTATTCATTTTAATACTATCTTCATTATTCTGGCACCATCTTAGTTTATTTTTTAATATCTTCCGACCCTCGTGCATTTTATCATACACATACCCTGATGTAGGTTTGCCACATTCTACCCACCACCTAAAATATGACTGAGCGGTATTGTGACTTTCCCTAACATGATAGTTCCAGCCTGCGGCCTGACTAGCCTTTTTCCGTGCACCAGTTTGAGGACGACAACTCAATATGGATGCATTTAGCAAAATAATTACTATTTCCTTATATAAGTTATCTATTGCACTTTTATGTATAACTATATTTCTACAATTAATTACATTAAATATCACAGGTTACACAATGACTAGAATTATTAATACATTTTAAATTTTCAAAACAATACTTTTCATACTGTGGAATTTGTTCTGGAGTTCTGTTTATTACAGCATCTATGTTAAGTTCTACAAACAGGGGAAAGTGGTCGGACCAGCACACGTCGTTGTCAATCCAAACATGGCGTATTGTACTCCGGGCAGCTGAGGTTGTGACGCAGTGATCTAGCCACCTGCGTAAACCATTTACTTCACTTGCAAATATGTATGTGTCCGACTGTATTTTTAATATTTTTACATCATCACATTCCCACAACTCCTCCCTACAGAAATCAAAGAATTCCCGACCAAAAGGAGCACTGGGATGCGCGTTAAAATCTAGCCGGATATACACCGTTTCCGTACCACTTTCACCTATATAGCACTTATGTTAGGGAGACAATTAGTAAATTTAATTAGATTATCCTCCTTATCACAAGGCATATATACATTTATTACTAAAAATCATTTAAGTCTTATTTAATCTTGATAGTTATAATCCTATCACTGTTACAGTCCACGATAGTCACATTCGGAAAAACAGACTTACGCCATAATAGGAGCTCTCCCGCGGAGGTATCCACCGATGACTTAGTAAAGCTACCAAAATCTTGGACAATTTCGTACATGAAATCATGTGGCAACAACCAGGTTTCCTGGGGAGCTATGATGTCCACACCCTTACATATATCGCGTACATGCTGAGCACATCGTTTAATGGATTTGCAGTTAAATGAAACCATAACCACTTTGTTCGGTGTACTATCCATTAAAGTTTTATAGAGGCGGCACCAACTCCACTCGCTGTGGCTCGATCTCGAAAGCGACGAAAAACCAGGCCGGCGGGCCAAAAGTCTTTATCTAAAAACTTATCCAGTTTGCTACTATGACTATCTTAAACGAATGGAAGTCTACCTCTTTGTTCTGTTTCAGGAGTTCTACAATCACGCATTCCTCCCACATATCGTGTATATGGTCCATCATATCTTTTTCATTGGTGCTTTTTGCGCACGGGATAGGTATATGACAACCTTAGACTCACTAACTTGTATTCGAGAGGAGCTCTATTTTTTTTCCGGGTGATCATAGTATTTCCCTCCTTATCTTGTACAAGATGAGTTGTATCGCCTTTCCTTTTCATTAACTGGTTTATCAATACTTTACTTATACTTTACTACTATTTATCGATACTTAAGCTGACTGATCTATATCTTATTCACTTGTGTTTATCTTTAATTTATTATTACAGGGATTTTGAAGTTAGCTATATTATATGTTTTATCACTATGGTATAGCAAATTCATAAAGAAAACTAGATACAGAAGATTGGTTCCACTTTGACCCCGGAACTAAGTTGCACTTGTGAGCGCTAAATGCCAATTTCCAAGCGAATGGTATCAAATCACCATAAACCTATCTCGGCTATAGCTCAATATGGAGCGCACGAACTAACGGACAACTGTTGGCTTCTAAGAATGATGTAGGTACTTTAAACTCTGACCTTAGATGGTTTTGGTATGAGATTGAGGCAAAAAATATGCATTTGAATCAATTTTGCTTGTAAGGTAAAAGATCCATCAACGAGGCTTGAGCCTGTCTTAAGTCTAAAGTGGTCCGACTTATTGTTATTAACCTTTACGTTTTTGGGTCTTCTAATGGGCTTTCTTTCCAAAAAAACTGAGTTTGTGTAATAGTGTTACTAAAAGCTATTTAAATTGGCTATTATTACTGATCTTTCAATTCTGACTTAAATAAATGACTCAGTTTTTCATTTGAGCATAACTCTAATAATTTTATTGGATAGCACAGCAAAAAAACACGTCTATCTGTCCGTCGACCTACATTTAATTAAGGCTGCTAAAGTTAACAAACCAAAAAACTTAATTTATCCCTCTCTGGTTTAACATGGCCACATTGTTAAATGTTAAGGTTAAATAGATCAATTAGAGCTCAGAGCGCATTCTATTAAGGTAAAAATGTAATTGAGCAAAGAATTCGAGGATATTGAAAAAATAATTACAAATTTTACTGCTTCAAAGCTGAAAGCACAGGTGAATTTAAAATTTTCTATTGATATCATATCAGTCAAGGAATTCATAAAATGACAGGCTGACAAAAAATTAGACACATTGTTATAGCGGATAGTGTGCGCAAACTAGTGTTGCCAACCGAAAAAATACAATGTTTGCTACATTATCTTCTATTTTAAAAAATCTCGTCAATTTTTGTTTGTTAAAACTCGACAAGTTTATCTTCGACAAGTTAAGTAGTATTTTTCAGGCTAGCATTTTTATGCGCTTGTGTATGCGCACGACCCCCATAACTAGATCAATCGAAGTGCATTGTGTTCAGGTAAAAATGTAATTGAGCAGGGCGAAGCAGGGTCAAGCAGAGCCGAGGAGCAGAGGTTAATCGAGTATGCGCCCGCGCAGAGGACGCGGAAGCGCTGCGCATGATAACATTGCACCATAATAAACAATGCATGGCATGATGGGGTTACAGGGGTACCTCCCGTCGCTGGGAGATTGAAAATCCGGCCCGTTATAAATGCATCTGCTAAGGTGCAACAACTGGTCATAATTTTCATCATATCAGAAGCAGGCACTCGGCTTTAGACAGAGACTGATGTGTAAAAGATGTCCTCTAACCATAGATTTTTATATATTCATCAATGCCTCTAACGCTAAAACATTCTCGGTAATTTATCTTCTGAATATGAAATAAAGTTTCCACTTTGAAAGTCTCGCTATTTATAGGTTTCTTTAATTACGTATTTTCTGTAACTTTAAGTATGTTAGTCCTTATTATATTTTTAAATTTCGTGAGTTTTTTTAATAAGTTTCTATTGCCATAGAGTAAGTAGAAAAGTAAAGAGGATTGGTAAACGGAATCCAATGTTTTTAAGAAAAAAAAAGCGTTTATATAGCTGATTCACACGAATGTAAGTATTGTCTTCGCTTTTAAGTACAGTAATAAAATAAAACTGTAATGGCTATCAGATTTGTAACAATAAAAGCAATGTAAGTTGTCTAAATGTCGTTACTTAATAAAAATAATGTCCAATTAAAATCTACCTACGCGTTGTAATAAACGAAACGATTCCCACTACCATTTGATATCTCGCGTGGACGGGTATTCTTTACAAATACCGAAAAAAGAAGCTCCGAAAAAAGTGGTGTGATTATCGAAATTTTAATGAGTCCATAAATAACTGTAGCTAGCGTCGATTATTCCAATAAAGGACAAATTGGAGATGCACCCTCAGGCCGGCGACTCGGACCGAAGCCCGACAGGTTAACAATGCACCAAGGAGCGTAGGGTCAAATATTTTTTTCTCCAAACAAACCGCTTTGAATGGACGCCTGATTTTATGATTTATAAGGCCCTTTATCCGGCCCTGCTTCTCCATATTCTATTTTGATTGAGGTTTCTTTCAGAGTCCCGAAGATTGATTGTTCTTTATGGTGTGGGAGTTTTTGTTGATTGCGTTTGAGTGTAAATATTTTAGTTTTGTTCTTGTTTTCGACGTGAAAAATAGTATAGGTGTGAGCAGGATAAAGTATCATCTGATGGTATCTTTTTACGAGATATACGAGTATTTCGACTTCAACAGGTTGGAGTTTGGGGTTTTATTTTAATGGCTTGGCTTTCATTTATACCTCTTAGATAAGTGCTATCTAATATTTAGAGTTACTTACTATATTATTAATGTTTCTTTTAAAATACTAATGAATGACATTGAATTGAAAATTTTAGTTTTGATGCTGTGACATTCAATAACGAAAAAGTGAAATTCAATCTAATCTAACAAAAATTTTTTCTTCTTGAAAACACAGTTTCTGCTCTATTTATTTTAAAAATAGATACGATAAAAGGTAGGTGATGTTGCTACTTTAAACAGATTTCATTGGTGATACTGTTGAAATCAACAAGCCAAGCCAATAAACTGCATCGATATTATTAACACCTCTAAACTAATTTATTTATCTACTAGTCTAGTATAAATATAGTATAATCGTCCCTTCTTTAAAGAACCCAACAAACGTTTAACACGAAAGCTACCAAGTAATATTGAGATCATTACAGGACAAATATTTGGCCGAAAGCTATCGAAACTCAAATCAAACAGAACCGAGCTCTAAAGGCTAGTTCCCATTGGTATCGATAGCAAGCCATTCCCGGTTCGTGTAGTCGGAGACAATTGAGCAATCGTACCCACCGCGGGCCTTCAACCATCCTTGATTGTTCCTCCGAGCCTGAACACCATTCCTGTCGGGAATATTCGAACATAGACTTATGAACCTTCTAGATATTTCCTTGTCAGTAACAGTAAAGGCATTGAGGGTTTGCTATTGTTAGTGGTCACCAATATTCCTGGAAAGTAAGGACTATTCATGAGAATGTTCTAATATAAACGATAAAAATTCGTCTATACAAGTAAACAGTAATAACACGAGTCCAAAGTACCGGAATAAAACCCTGTGGGTATTTTTATCTCCAACCTTGTGAAGAGCGTAATTGAGGATAGGGATCCTAATAAACTGCGAGCAACAATTACATGACGTAGAAACGAAATTGCTTTCTTGATTCTTTTAATATATCTCAACTTGGACCAAGAAAATCTACGTCAGGTAAAACTAAAGAGGAAGGGACCTCTCCCAAAAATACCTACATATGTAGATTGTGTATTCTGACAAGTAAATGATTGTTTGATTGATAGTAAAAACTCGCATTTACATCTACGTTAGGACTATAAAGGGCCTCTCCCAAAATTTACATAGTTTAAAGATTGCATTACGCAAATTGTTTTTCAAAAAAATGTCATCAGAAAGATGTTGGAAATGTTCCCGAATAAAATAGCGTGTGAACCTTATAGGACAACAATTGTATCGAACCACTGTAGCCAAAGTCATACTTTGTCCGTAGACTAAAGTGGTACGATAAAGTCGCTCCAGTAAAGCAAGTCCCAGCTTCCAAGGAGTTGAATTAGGAGGACCGCGTATTTGTTAGTCACGCACCAGTTCCTGAAGGCATTTCTCATTAGGGCCCTCGTAAACAAGGACACTTCGACGCTTACTAATGTCTCCACGTCACAGGTTTACGAGCATTGACCACAATTTTAACATCTGTTATGCTCTTGGTCTTAGACACAAATGGATTCATAATAAATTACTCGATGGGAGACCCAAGAGTGTGTTTGATTACCATTAACACGGGAAAGGTTTTTAACAATTTTAGATAACAATTTTATACTTTGTATTTTGTAGATACGTGGGCGTTACTTTAGATGTACTTGTACATGACCATTTCCGATTAAGTGTTATTTCTTAACACCTACTGTGTTAATAATCCTATCTATCAATCAAATATAATACTCTAACTGCATACTTACTCGTATTACACGCAGAATGTTCAATAAGTACGCAAAATTGAGTTAATAATGCCATAGTAAAGAAAGTATTATTGTAGTACATATTTGATAAACACACAGCAGATCAAATGCATATTATGCACACTAGAAGCAGACTCTTAGCTAGACGCAAGCTATCTCCATCAATTCGGTCTACATCCACACAGCCACCGCTAATAAATTCCACGTCGCCTATCTCCCACAGGACAATTCTATTCGATTAAAGATATTCGCCCACCGGGGGTATTGCAATTGAAATGTCCCGCTAGTGGAGTGGGTGCGAGCCGTGTCCATTTCCGCAATTTCAAGACGTACAGGCGATCGTGTACCGACAATAGGCGCTATCGTGTGGCGTCTAATCATGCAGCTGTACTCTTAGGTCGCTGTAGCCCGTGGCGCTGCGCCTGCGCCGGTAATACGCGTGCGAACGCGATATCGTCGACGTACACCTCTCCAGGGTCTACGCTACGCTATCTGCCGATACGCTTCGACTGGAGATAGCTATAGGCTAACCGATTTTAGACAAAACACCTTATACAAAGCGTGACGTAGTATGTGCTTTTTAGTTTTATGGCCGGTTTAGATCACGCATCTCCATCTTCGATGTTACCTCTCTTTCAGATAATTCCACTAAAGCTATTTATTTCGATATATTTAATGATGTTTTGAAACTTCAGTTTATTGTATTATGGTAAATTCGCTTCTAACATAATTAGAACTGCAGCGATTTTGAAAACGAAACGTACCGAGACCATAAAAATTAATTTAATTTTTCGGTTTTCTAAATATATATTGTTCCGCTTCCGTTTCAAAATCCCTGCAGTATGCTATAGGCGTAATGCATACTCGTATATACTCTCATGAGAATATTTAATTTTAACTATATAATGTATCAGAAACATTTGAACTTATACCGCAGTTATCCCACCTCTTATCTGCAGTTAATTGTAGGTTACCATTAGGCCCCCCATATATTTGAAATGTAATATTGATCGAATACCAATAATGTCGAATTAGGTAGGTACTAGACAGTTAATTAGGGTCTGCCATTCAAGGTTCTGTCGAGCATTGTATCAGACTTGTCATTTCGTAATGTCTTTCGTGTGTCCGTTGGAAACAACTGCGCTTATGATAATGATTTATGAAGGTACAGGCGCCAACATTGTTGTGCCACCAGTGAAAATTATACGTCCAACAAATTGTTCTGTGCTACACAAATTACTATCAGTGTTAGCAGCTGACATGAGAACAGAATTAAGGGTGATTGACGAATTATCATAGCACTGAAGACGGTTCGGTAAATTGTTTGCCTTTAAACTAAAACTTCAATTTATAACAGATCAAATTGTTTTATCTCCAATAAAACAATGCTTATTATTTTGTAAAGTAGCATAAACGAGAAAAATCAATTTAAAGGTAAGATCTGACAACAAACAATCTTGTAATGACACGCACGACATAGTTATAAATGACGGTATTGTATTCTTGACTGTACAGCCATTGTCGTAGATAGAACTTGTTGTACCAATTGACAAATTATGCAGCTACCATTTACTTTTATCAAATATCCAATGTTACAGTTGTTTCGATAAATATAATAACTCTGGTTATATTGAGCATTGAAATGACCAATTTATATCTACTTGGACTAATTTAATATTTCACGTTGACTCGTATTATTGGCCCTTAGCTCCATTATGCGGGGCAATCAAAGTGACATTTTTGAATGGCCAAGCGCCAGCATAAATAATCTCAATAGCTTGACTGACATCATATCCGGCGTCCAATGGAACACGTGCTGAGTTCTTGAAGTATTTATGAATAGAGATTTTGTTTTACTTTCTCACAGTCCCATCAAACCTTTTGGGAAAGATTATATTTTATCTACTACGTGGTGCAAGACGTGGTTGATACAAATTTCTCTAGTAGGAGAACAACTGCCAAATAATGCCTCTATGTGTACCTGTTACTTACTGTAAATGCTAAGATTTTCTAGTAAAACCTAAGATTTACTAAAGTAATAACGGTAAATGTCTGAATAGTTCTGTAATCATCGTTAATTTCGGACTTTTACCAACATTAACTTCGGTAATTCTTAAGTTTTACCTCAGACACCCGGTAAATGTTGAAAAAAAGACATGTTTAGAAATCGACAGAGCTAAAACCGACCCGAAAAGCATTATCACTTTCACGGTCACGCTAAGGTCAATGACCTTTCCTTTCACCCACAGACAAACAAATGCAAACAGTTTATTTGGGTTTTAAAAAAAATATAACATAACGAGCCTTCGTTAAGTCCGCAATAAGGCGTAGCGAGCGCCTAAAACAACTTTTACAAATCATTATTGGTTAATCCTAGCATATGCCAAATTCTCGTGGTAAAATCCTGAAAAATCTGATGCTTTTATATCAATCCTTACATTTACCAACTCATGTTGGTAAATCTTATGATTTACAAGTAAGACCTAAGATTTACCACTATTCGTGGGTTTACAGTAACATATTCATATTCACTTATTTCAGTAATGATCATACATTATCAAAAAGATAGAAAATTGTTAGAAATAAATATTAAAATATTAGCATGTCATGATCATTATAATTATTATATTACATATCAATGAACCAATCAATTATCAAAAGCAAAAGAGATTTCAATAGATAATGGAAAATTTTGCAATCCATAAACTACGAGTAACTCAATGGACCTAAAATCAACCTTTTCATAATCGCACACCCACTCCTTCCCTACGATATACCACAGAAGAGATCTCTATAAATTTTTCATACGCTATTCACGTCTATGCAACAATACATTCACTTACGACAAACAACATTTATTAAGGTTGGACAAAGCCTTGCAGTGCTATTCTAGAAATAAACACATATAAATCTCTCTGGGGTTATATTTAATCACTGTTGCCGCACAGAGTGCACGTTTGTGGTTAGTGATGAGTAAACTCGAGACCAAGACTTAAAAATTCACATTGGTTTCGTTGTTACTGTTAATTTAGGTCTTTTCTTGCAAGAATACATCATTATATATATTCAAACCAAGGACTATTCACAATCGATTTGATAAATTGAGATTTTTTGATAGATCATCTCGTACATTATTTCATTTGTATGTATTTGTCTTCAGTTTTGTTTTGTTAAATTGAACGTTTACAACTCAGGTTAATCATAATCGGACCCCAGCAAATAATCTTACACGATTACTGGTGCGGCTTCCATCTTTCGAGCTTCATGTTGCATGCAATCTGTCACCGTTTAAATATTTTGAAATAGTTTACTTCCTACAACTTCTACAGTGGTTTGCTTTTATTAGTTTTGGTTCACTCGACGTTTTTTGAGACCAAAACTAACACTGGAAAGCTACAGGCCGTCAGTAATACTGCTGAAGCCTGAATTATTTTAATCCTCTGCACCGAGTTGGGCATCTTTTATACCGAGTAAGAGTCTTTGTTGGATCCCAGTAAATCAGCTTACGCGATTTAAGGAGCCATTGCAAAGCATTGCTAGCCTCGTGATATATGGAGCTATCATCTATATTTTCAAATAGTTTACTTTCTACAACTTCAACTTCTATGGTTTTCACTATTTTCGGTTTAGTTAACCTTAGATTTTCTGTAAAACCAAAACCAACACTGCAAAGCCCGTCACTAATACAGCTGAAGCCTGAATTATTTTAATTCTCTGCATCGAGTTGAGGCATCTTTTATACTAATCAGAGTTATTGTTGGACCCCAGTAAATCAGCTTACGCGACGGATGGCTCCTTACAAGCTTCGTATTGTATGGAGCTATCATCTTTTATATTTTCAAATAGTTTACTTTCTACAACTTCAACTTCTATGGTTTTCACTATTTTCGGTTTAGTTAACCTTAGATTTTCTGTAAAACCAAAACCAACACTGCAAAGCCCGTCACTAATACAGCTGAAGCCTGAATTATTTTAATTCTCTGCATCGAGTTGAGGCATCTTTTATACTAATCAGAGTTATTGTTGGACCCCAGTAAATCAGCTTACGCGACGGATGGCTCCTTACAAGCTTCGTATTGTATGGAGCTATCATCTTTTATATTTTCAAATAGTTTACTTTCTACAACTTCTACAGTGATGTGCTTATCACTATTTTCGATTTAGTTGACCTTGAGTTTTATGAAAGTTATGTAAGACCTAAACTAAACTAAACTGCATGGCCCATCACTAATGCAGCTGAAGCCTGAATTATTTTAATCCTCTGCACCGAGTTGAGGCATCTTTTATACCAAGTGAGAGTCTTTGTTGGACCCCAGTAAATCAGCTTACGCGACGGATGGTGCGCCTGCTATCTTGCAAGCTTCGTGTTGTATGGGGCTGTCACTGGTTCCATTTTCACACGGTTGAATTATAGCACTTTCTGCATACGTTTCTGGATTACTTGTGACGTCAGTGATATGCATGCATTTAACAGTTATATCTTTGATTTCTACTGTTCTTGTGGTGTTTTGTCCAAGTTTCTACATCATGGATGGTGTGTAGTTAAATGTATTCTTCTACAAAATAGTTAAGCGGTTTCCTGTAGTTACCTCACAAGTCAGAATAGTTTTGATTTAAAGATTTAAACCAAGCTGCCTAGGAATATTGTAAACAACAAGGGTGAAACCTTTTGTAGTAAGTATAATCTTTTCTAATGCTATTATTGAACAGACGACTAACCTATACAATGCCTATACATAATGCTAAGCTAAAATGTACCTACGTGGTCTCTGTTATTTTAGTATGCAAGTAGTTTATATTTTCATGTTTCCTTCGGTAAAAGAGACATCAACAATACTCTATGCAATCTTTTTTATTAATGACCTTTGGTATTGTGTTTTGAGGCACAATGATTCCGCCAATTGACGTTGTAAGGGAGACACATCGTGAAAGTAAGCGGTTATGACTTGGTTTATCGTGATTTAGAATTTTGCACTTTTTGTCAAGATTGTCCGGAAACTCCACCTACAACAAACATAAAACAGTACATATGATACATACATATGATGGAGTCTTTTTGTAATAAGTTTTTATTATGATTTCTTGACATTTGTATCAGTGTGTCAATTAAGTTAAAGTGACAAATTACGAAAGGGATATCCTTATACGTTGGCCACTGTACAAGGTTGTCTAAATAAAATACATAATAAAACCTACTTACAAAACCAAAGAAAACAACGGTGACAACTTCGAAACATTTGTAAAAATCTTTAGGAATTATAAAGTAAATATTTTGGTAAGTATTCTTTAGTAGGTAACGTTTAAAGAAGTATTGAGCAACCAGTAAGTATTTTGTTTACTCACTTTGACTTGTATAAAATGTTAAAAATCTTTTATAATTATGTACTTCGCGACTTAAATCTACTTAACACACGGCCAGCCATTCATACGATTGCGGTCAAGTGGCCGCTTAGGCGCTTAGACGCCGACCTCGTTAAATCCGCTAAATGCCCGGAATCAGATTTTTTTTTAAATTCACTGCTTCTCGAAATATCCCAGTATTCTTACCACTTTATAGGAACACTTGCTGTGCGAATGTGACTCGTTGGCTGGAAAGCGTACGAGTCTTCTGGGGGTAGCCTACCCGAAACCAGAGGACTATAGGCTCCTTCCTGTAAGCTGTATAGCGTCCTTGATGCAAAGCATCTTTAAGGAATAGGAAGGAGACTAAGGTTAGGGGTGAGCACAAAAGATCCCTGAGGGTCGAAGTGCTGCTGGGGTTATCCCTGGCACCCTTTCATAAGATAAGATAAGATAAGATACCACTTTATAAGACCTATTTGTATCTACTATTCTTAAGGATTTTCGACGAAGAAATTTTCGCTATCACGGAATCTAATTACTCCTTCGACTTTCATAATTCCATTACCTACTTCTGTCAATACCTGATCTAATAGCTCTTTGCGAAACCACTAAATCGCAACTACGAGTATCTTTATTATCTGATCTGCGTTGCTTAAAAGAGCGTAATTGAAGAGTTAAACAGCCGTTGTCTTAGAATCTGGGACGACTCGATAAAGCATTAATTTTTAATTTGGAGCGGTCGTGCGGGCCGGTTGCTGCAAGGTGCTTTAAACGCTGTTTAAACGTTGCTTAATCATGGAAAGTGATTGTTCCTGTGACTGAGTCTGCGACGATCCATTGTTCGAATCATCTGCTTTAGAGTTTTTGGTTTTGATGGTTGAGGCCGTAACCGCAGCTTTGGTTTTACTGAATCTTTAGTTGATCTTAGTCTTATAATCTTTATTATACACACATACAGAACACAAAACAACTTAATTAACAAACAAAAAAATGTACAAAAGTGTAGCATAAGTCGTTTCGAGTTTTTCGTTTTGTTTTGATATGGTTATTTTTAAAATATTTCTTATTTTTTTCAATTGGCTGTTTGTTTTGTTAAACTAACAGATATGTAATTAAATTGTTTCTTTTATTTGATATGTCTTTAGATTTTATTCCGATATTAAGTTGTGATGTTAGACATGCATGTACTTACATTTAAATAATAATATCTGTAAATATTTTTTTTATGTTATTTTTTATTGACTGTACACTATTGTACTATTATAGGTATTTTCTGTTTAGTTATGTTAAATATAATCTTATTTTTCTAAGCTGTGCAATGTGTTACATAAGTATTGTTAATAATTTAATTTTGATTTATGGAGGTCCGGGTTCGAAACCATGCAGTGCCATGTACCAATGAGTTTTTCGGATTTTTTCGATGACTTACGTACATTTACTGACTGCTCTAACGGTGAAGGAAAACATCGTGAGGAAACCTGCATGTCGAAGGAAATCAAAAGTTTCCGAAGGCGTGTGAAATCCACCAATCAGCACTAGGCCCGCTCGGTGGATCATGTCCCGTACCCCCCTCGTGCAAGGGGAGGCCTGAGCCCCAACAGTGGGGACATTAATAGGCTGATGATGATTTAATTATTTTGTATGACTTATCTTGTAACGGTTTTTGTTGCTTTGAGATGAAATAAATACAATTACAATTACAATGAATTACTGTGGCCAACGTCGAATCCAAATACAATGCTGTCTAAACCTGAACCAAACAACATTTACCTCTAATATTAACAAGGCATCCATGCCTTGTGACCGATTTACGTCAGGGACTAATCAGTTACCGTCAGTTAATGACGGTGGGCAGTATTGTTCGTGAACTTACGTAACGTGTTGCAATGTCTTTGAACTTACAAACTTTCCTGTTATTAATTATGCTAGTGGCTCCCAACGATGAGGACCGATTTGTTTACGTGTGGTTGTGAAACTGGGCCTCTCGATAATAGGGGCACCAATTAGCGTGGTTAGTGCTTTTCGTTTAGTTATGGGACTTCGTTGAAACTTGCAGCGAAGTTTCGTATAGTCTCTTACTCTATAGGTAACTTAGTTTTTAATTTTAATATATTTTTTTTTACCCACTATCACTAACGCTCCCACTAACACCTTGGGATAAGGGGGAAATGAAAAACAGCGCTACATATTTGGTACCCGAGTATGTCAGCATTTGCTGATTCTCCCTCTTTTGCCAAATATACATTAACATTACATATAATGCTTTGGTACAGTACTTTTTACACATTTGTACTATAATTTTAAATTTATATGATTTGGCAATAAATGTATTTCTATTTCGAATGCAAAGTAAGTGAAGGTAGATAGATAAGGTAGCTAGGGTGAATAGAAATCGAGGTAGCTTCTCCTCGACTGCTCTACATAGATAGTCTATTTTCCATTCAATTTCATTAAGTAGTCCTTTATCCAGTTACCATGTAACCATGGGCACAATATGATTTAAACCTGAGCAATGTCGACAGAAACAGGTAGTTTATTTGTAAATGAAATATAAAGAATTAAGGACACGTAAAATTTAGAACAAATCTAAATTCCTACGCTTAGATGCAACATTACTTAATTATAACTTTTTAAGCTTTCGTGGGTATTGTCAGTACTATAGTTAGACACGGGATTCTTACCACGGTTTGGGATTGTTTTGAGCTTCCGATATTTCGGCACAGTTGCATGTGCCATGGTCGCGGGTAGGCTGAGTAACTGTGAGTTGTAAGAATAAGAAAAAAGAATGGTAAGAATCCCATGTGTAACTATAGTATTACTTACATATAATATTATACGAGTACTATATTCAATTTGGAATATCAAAGCTCTACAACAATATCTGGATTGAAGTGTGAAAAGCTTCTATAGGACGCCGACTAGTAAAAAATATTTTCTTATTATTATTATACCATAAAAATATTTAACACCTCAGAGATAAATAAGCTCGTAAAATAAAATTAATGTTAAGTATACCGGTCGCTCTCAAGAACCGGTAGCATATTTTGACTTGAGTGCTTCTAAAAGTATAATCTGCTTGAATTAAATTTTTTTATAAATGCATTATGAGTACTTACAGTATAACACATCGGAAGATACATGAATTCTACACAAAACTAGTAAGAAACGTAAACATAAGTAAGTTGTACGTTGCGTAAGATCGTGGGAGCCAATCGTAAGACAGACGTAAGAAAATGTGGCCTACACAGTGAAAAACTCATTAAATATAGAAATGTTATTAAAACACACCGATGTATAAATAAAAGATGGTCAATGATGGACATTAACTGTGGCATAAAGTTCTCATGCTGTGAAGAAACGTCTTCATCAAAGAGTTATGTAAGTAATAATTTTATATCTATGAAGAAGTTTTACTATTCGTGTTAACAGGATTAAGTTGAAAGCCATAACAAGATATGGCGGGGCGCAGGGGCTATATGAACTCACATCTGCAACCGTTATTTAATATTAAGAAAATATATAAGAAGAAAAAAGCTCGATCATTGTCCATCTACCAAAACCACATTACTATTTTATCTATCTATTATCGCCAAATAGTATATATTTTCGAAATCGCACTTCAGGTTTTTTCATAAAATGCTAAAATCTGATATCGCGCTCGGTGGCGAAAAAGCTTCCCGTGAGGTTTTACCTTAATACTAAGTATTTGAATACTAATTACCATTACTAGGCCAAATTTTTTATCTTTAGTTTTGTTTGTTGTTGTTTTAGTTTAAGTTTAGTTTTAATTAGTTTTACCGTGTTTTATGTTTGCTGTATATACTATCAAGTTAAATAAACAACATTATTCATTTCAGGATGTTTGATTATAGATTCAGTTTCCTGTAATGAAAGTGTAAACTAATGTCGCACTTATATCATATGCGACAGAATCGAAATGAAAATACGACTCATGGATTAACATTTTACCGAAGGTTGATGAACGGAAATACGCTAAAGGGAATACACATCTTATCTTATGATAGGGGGCCGAGAATAACTCTTGAGGATCTTTTGTGCCTACCCCATTTTACACACTGGTCATTTCAGTGTGCAGGTTTCCTCACGATGTTTTCCTTCACCGTTAGAGCAGTCGGTAAATGGACGTAAATAACCCGGACCTCCAGCATGGGAGTCCGGTGTCCTAGCCACTGTGCCACCGACGCTCTTAAACATAGTAAGTACAGGAATTATTTCGGTAACAGCAAAATTCTGTGTACAAATAGTCGATTAGAACTTGAACTTTTTGCTGGTGTGCAGAGTCAACTTGGGTAGGTAGTGGTACTACCGTTTTGCGCTACCGTACTTCAGAAATTGAACCAATTTCACTTCTTATAATCTTGTTTATGTTTAGCTTCAAATGAAAGTTTGTAATATACCTATTGGTACAAACTTTCATATGAAGGTTTATAACAAATATTGTTATTCGTGTCGGAGTTATGCTAACACGATATTTAGGGCACATGCTATGTGTCCTATACACATATTACAGTTAGATTTCAGCCGATTACAAAAATTATACATTTTGTGTTCAAGTTTCTGTACGTCGCTTATCGTCGTGTACTTCGTAGAGTATTATACCTAGGCACAAAAAAAGTCAGTGGCGTAGTGGCTAGAACGCCAATCTCCCAGTCGAAGTCAGGGTCCGAAACCATGCCATGTAAGTACCAATAAGTGTTTCGATTTGTTTTAAAGATTTACTTAGATTAACGACTGCTCTAACGGTGGAGGAAAATATCGTGAGGAAACCTGCACACGGAGATAACCAGTGTGTGTGTGTGTGTGTGTGTGTGGGGAAGGCACAAAAGAACACCATGACTCGAAGTGCCGCTGGGGTAATCCCTGGCAAGGAGGCCATAATATAAGATTGTATGCACAATAATTACTTACATATATTTTGAGTAAGTATACATCTTACGAACCCGTATGGAAATGACCGGGTACAATGCCTCAAATTATGCGAAATTTCACGTCGTTTAAGGACCTTGTGCCTTTTAAGATGAAAGTTTTATTTATGCAAACGCATTATGCAAAACCCAACAATAACCTGAGGAGTTTTGAAAGAATGGACAAAAGATACATAAAGATGCAACAAAACAGTCATAATAATACAGTTGGTAGTTGGTAAATGATATAACACAAAGTTCTTAACTCGGTAAGAGATTTTATAGACACTTCTAATGTTTTATGGTCGCAGACAAGTTAGGAATATACGTTATTTAAGACTCAACCCGACCGATACTATTGCCGCTGCAGAAAAAACTAATTTCTCTTAAATTACGGCATTTATCAAAAAAACCGACAGTAGAAAGTGTTCCAGAGTTATAATTTTTTTAAATAATAAAAATACAAATATACTTTATTGCACACCCGAGACAAAAACAAAACATAAAGAGAGGTACAATACAATGTGCAGAAGGCGGCCTTATCGCTTTAAGCGACATCTTCCAGGCAAACGTCAAGTGTTAGTATTCTTAGATATAGTAAAACAATAAGTAGTAGAAAGAAAATGTGTCAAAATTGCCTCTTTAAGCACTTTTGCTTTCAACTTCTTATTGTTTCACTATGAGGATACCAAAATATTATTTTAAAAAGATCTTCATCCGTGGAACAAATCTCCTGTCCATATTTTTAAAATAAATTCTTGTGGCATTCAGGAGAAATGATAATATTCTGGTGTGGCGCTAGTTTCGCCACGGGTACTGCCTTAATAGAACTATAAGTGAGCTTTTAGTTTAGCATTGTAACTGAAACAATAACGGTCACCACAAATACAAAAAATAAGACATGATAATGCATAATGCCATTTTACAGGCGTCTCATTACAAATGCGAATAAAATTAACATAAAACGACGCGACGAACGTTCACAGGCGCTCGAGCAAGTAATAAATATCCAAGCAATGGTGCAGCGAAGTTTCATTCGGGGAGATTCGCGACGCAGACATAAATAATGTTTTATAATTGTTTGGTCCATACTGTATACCTTTACCTGGCTCCTAGAGGCTATCACCACTTTATCTTCGGTGTTTTATAGACCAAAATTTATAGCAACGGCAAAGCTTTGTTAGCCATCAATCGTCTTCTAACGGACTCTGTAACTCGAACCTTTTTTTTAGGGCTCCGTAGCCAAAGTGAGGAACATTTAGTGTTTCGTCATATCCGTCTTTATGTCACAGAGAGTGTCCCCTCTGTAACTTTTGAAATACAGTTGCTAGAGTCTGTCCTCTAGGTGCCGGCTAGCAGTGTGCAGATGAAGTAATGGAAGAACTTGGTAATAGATATTATATTTTTAAGGAACAGAACACTGAAACTAGTAAACGTAGAAAATAGGTAGTAGTAGGAGACAAAAATAAATGGAGAAACTTCTGTTCAAGACAAATTACAGAGAAAAAGTGCAAAATACAAAGAAAACAATGAAATTAATGGAATAATGGAATTTAGAAATGGAATGGGAATATGATTTGAATTTTGAAAATATAGATGAAGAAATGAAGATGCCAACACGAAATGAGGTGAGATAAACGCTAACGATGAGGTTGAAGTTGATGGCAAGGAGGTTGATATGGACGATGAAGTCGACATCGTTACACTGTTACAAAACTTCTGAGAATATTCTGAAATATATCTGGTAGTTACGTCAGTATAATACGAGTATTAATAGTACTCTGTACTGGTGGTAGTAAGTAAGTACTTTCAATAAAAAATATAATGGACCCGTAATATTACGTTATGAAATAGAACTAGACAAAGTTATACAATTCCTAGATAATTTGGTTCAAATTGTATGAAATCGACCGTCTACGAAGATAGAACGTCTACGGAACCCTATCATGTACATACCCGATACGCTCTTGACTGGTTTTTTACAATCTAAAGTATATTTTTATAGATTCCAATCTAACTGTTCATATGATCGTGACTACCGATTTACTGGAAGTTGCTAAATAAACATAAACAACACTGCCGGAAGCTCGCCTAGCATTATTACGAAACCTTGTTCAGCATAATGCGGCGATTTAACGAAAAATCATGTTGCATGAGAAAAATTTATGGTATCTCCAGTTATGCTAACTTACAGTTATCATTCGGAAAGCGTAACCACCGGAGCGCAGTCGACGCATATCGGCCTATCTGCTGCGCCCGCGCTTTGTTAGCTGCGTGCGCGGAATAACAAGTCTATCGGAACTATTAGCAAATATGAAACCTTCAATTAGACCTTATTTATTACAGAGGTATCGGTTAAAGCGCGAGCGAGGCGGGGCCGCCAGCCAAAGCCGTGTAAAATGCAATATCTCAGTTATAAGTTTACAACCACCGGGCGCTTTAAATCTAAAACCCGCTTTATAAGGAAGCCTGAATCTCGAATTAATAGCGGATAGCCCTTCGAGTTGTATATGCTTCATGCTTGTTGATGTTTCAAGTGAATTTATGTTATATCTTGTTAGCGATGCTCGCTACCGTATCACACATGTCGGCTTTGGTTCGTTCGCGTGAGAAACACGGCCATCAGTCTCGTTATTGCATTGCGTGCATTAATGTGCAATGTGCAAACGCGAATTTAAAGATACCTCTGTATGAATTATTATACTTGATTTTAGAAAATTATCCGTGTGTTGTGAAGTCGCTCGGGGCGGGCGTGATGGCGTAAATTTTCCGCCACAGGATAAATTATGCGGTGAGGAATGGCCACTATCTTTGCTGTTTCATATGATAGGTCAAGTCGAGTCGTGGTACGAGTACTCTAGACGTAACGGACCGCTAGATAGTCGTAACTTCAGACAAGATTCGTCAATCTTACGTTTCCTAGAATTGATGCCAGTGTTTATGAAAGCCGTTAAGGCCTTAATAAATGTAAAGACCTCAGTACTTCAGTGTATAAATAAAGTAGTAACATAAAATTCAATCATCATAAGTCATAACTATTAACAACAATGATGCGAAAATTATCATAATAACCATTGATGGTACGTCGTAATTGAAAATTTTATGATTAACAGTAAATAATAGTTCTATAGTCTTGCAAATATAGGAGAGTTCATAAAATTCATGCAAGTTTGCAACTTGGGAAGTACGCTATAATGCAGTTTCAAACTAGTATATCTTCTCGTAGAAAGGCCGATGTCAGCCAAGGACGTATTCAGGTCTTTGTAATGTGGGGGAAGATAAACAAATTTTCAAAATGAAACAGCCATAACCGAGCCTAATAGTCCAAGCCTTTTACCACCAGAATGACGTTTACTTGTTACATATTTTTTACCTCTACTACCTTTTAACATATTCTGAAGGTCCCCATAACATGTCCTTTCAGATTTCTAAAGCAACGACCCACCATCATAAAGTCTTTGAGAATTCAAACTTCAGATGTTCCTGTTGCCACTAGATTTGTGAGCCTCTGTGGTCCTCCCGGACTCAGTGGTAAACCGCGCCGACAAATGTTTAATTAATGCTTTATTGTGCTCTCGTATTTGGCCGGCTTCCTCTCAGGCGTTTGAATTCAGCCGCTATTCAGTCGTAAGTTCACGATGGCTCTGTGCTTTATCTGCGGAGCTTTCATTAAATGTTGTAGAGTCGAAGTGCTTAGAGATTTAATACTGCGGAGGAATTGAATTAGACATAGCAGGTGGAAATGGTTTACTACACCTCATGTAATTTATTATAAACTAAGTACTGTTTTTGTTATTTTCAAGACTTGATGTGATTTGTTACTAACATTAATCTAATAAAATTACACACTGAAAATCTAATCTGTATTGATTTATTGTCTCATGTCATTATAGGCACGTTGATTCTAGTTTTGTAACACGAAAATTGTAAATTGATAAGTCTCATTGTTCTGTTGGGAAACCAAATAACAAGTTTCAACATTTGTTAGATAAGTTCATCGGAACAGAAATGTTTGCGAATGAACCCAGAGATTCTGTCCCCGTTCGTATGATTAATGAAACCGCGACTCACAGTAGGTTTGTTACCGTAAACCGATGATTGCATACTTGCAACAATTGTTTTACAAACAAAGCAATTGTTTCATCTCCAATCTTACATAATTTCATATCGGTTATTGATTCAAGAAACACCAATTGTTTTGATGTATACCAACCATTATTCGCAATTACGTCTTATCTCTGATTGTTTATTCGAGGGAGAGAAAATATTGTGGCAGAGCATTGTAGCGAGTTGGACCGGTCGATCAATGGTTAGACAATGCTCGGAGGTGATTTTAGAGCAGTTCAAATTACATAATTTGTTTGTGATCTTAAGGTTACTGACAGGTTGCGCAACTAGTATACGAGTAGGTACGTACATTTGGTCAGTCAGCAAGTGTTGTAACACTTAAGCTATTCTCAGTATTAACAGTATTATTATGTCTGTTATTTCAATCTCAAATGGTGATAAAAGCGCAATAAATTACAGGCTTTCCATTATTATTTATTGTATTGGCAATGGTACTTCTGTCTGCATATATTTCGTCAAATTCACTTCCCTCTCTCTGCCCACGATGGCAATGATTCCGTTCACCGGATGTTCATGTTGCAACACTGCACATGGTAACTGCATTATACTTATCGGGATCTAACTCACTTTATGTGTCCGCTGAGTGCATTTGAATTCGGAAATGGAATTCCAGAATCGTGGAATCATCGATAGTGAATCGTGACCACCAAATGTTTGAAATTCTCAGGATAAGTTTCGGTCCCTCATGAATTTCATTATTATTATCATCTCACGATTCTTTAAAGGTGGTATGTCCGGTTTTGACTTTGTGACAATGTCGTCTACTTATCACTATCACCGCCGCGGGTGTTGGAAACTGGATTACTGTCATTCATCAGCTTATTATCTTTAACAGAAATCTTATTTGCTTTGCTCTGCTTAACTTTTGTTTTTATTCAAGGACATAACATTTTTACGTCACAGTTTATGATGTTAAGTACTACATGAAAGTCGTTATGAGTTGGTCGAAAATAAGCTAATCAATAATTGTGCATATTTTACTATCAGTGGGAAAGGGAATGGCATTCTGTAACCACTTATGAGCTATTATATTACCGAGGGTGACTTCACTTAATAGCGGTTCAATTAATGTCTAATTAACTCGTCTATGCACATATAATTACCTCGAAACCACTTCGATTACCTCCCCTCCTCTTTCTTGCTTAATGGAGTCAATGCGCTGATGGCCAGTAACGGATAGGAAATTGATGCTATGTCAATAACTAGGTTTATTGATTACGATTATTATGCAGTCCGTACCTAGGACTTCGCAGGAAACTGTCTGTTGTCAGCTGTGATGGCGGAAGCTTGGTGTTTGAGATACATTATGTATGCCAATTCAATTGCATTCTACTATATTATCAACCTCTACTTATAATTATTTGTTATATTTACTGCTCGTATAAAAAGGAAACGTTTTTTCTTTCTATTTGCAAATACAGTCTGTATTTAGATTTTGTAATTCAGCGTCATCATATTTTAATTATAATAACGATATAATTTAGATGTTGCAATTTTGGCAATTCATAACCAACTCCACACTCGTTTTGGGTCAAGACAGAATTATTTCATTTAATTGATCAATTTTCATTAGTTTAACTAAATTAACCTATTCACTATTGCAAGGAAGAACAATTAGTGATCATAATACAATTAAGAATAGATTCTGTACCACGTTCTTTTCTTACATAATGTCAGTATGTTGTCGGCCTTGTCCGACTTTACGCATTTTATTGGCTATCAGCGAAATAACACATCGATTTACTGTTAATGCTCAGCTTTCACTAATCGCTTTTATGGAAAGTAGTTCTTGTATAGTGTGGGTACAGTTGACAAGTTTCACTTAACAGCTGATTAAGGTATAGTCTTGATACAATTGCAGATACGATTGTAAAGTCACTCCGAATGTGTCTTTTGCCATTTATAGTTTGATTGTAATTCAGTAACTTTGTTCTAAGTAGTATACTATCTTTTTGAATCATTTACCATCATCCATTATGTTTTTATAACGCGTCACGTTATTCCTTTGCAATTAATTTGCTTTACAAAATTTTTGCCTTGTTACCATCACTCAAAAATGCGCTCTACTATCAGCAAACGTGGGAACCTTGGAGCCAGATTTTTCTTTCGATTCACAATTTTTCCCACAACGGATCAATGCTGCACGTTTGCACAACTAGTATAACATGTATTATGGCATGGCACGTAATTACTGACCATGTGGTATTGCTCAGTTGTGTAGGGCGGTGCGTTTGCGGCGGGTCCAATTCAACCACCGATTGTCTAGATACGAGAAAGTAAGTTCGTTATAATTATAATTGTGTCATTAACTCAACTTATTGCTGCAGATAAAAATACTTATAACGCTGTTATTATGTTGGACCATGATGGGTGATTGATAAAATTCTGTCCAGGAGACCAGAGACACTCACAACACAAAGTAAATTGTCAATAGGTAGTATGGCAATCTGTTCAAGGTGGTAGGATACGGAGAGTCTAAGATGGTCAAAGCTCGGCCTCCATGGTGCGCAATCGGAGAGTCTATCCAGCAGTGGGTAAAGATGATGTTAATGACGATGATGATCGACGTTTAAAAGTGTAGGTACGCGCTATGTGAGGATATGGATGACGTAATGTCAGTTGTATGAAAGGGAAAAGGGAAGATCTTCCACCAGGCGGGGTGTTGTGCCTGGTGACCAGATGTGCTGGTCCAACTATGGATGTTTGGAACTCGTATATATACGAAGTCCTAGGAAAATTTCGATAGCGCGTTCTACGCCGATGTTAGTAGGTACTGTATCGTAGTGGCGCGCGTCGTGCGTCGCCACAAAAGTATCATTCGAGATAGTGCGGTCTTTCCCCCGACCCTTGCGGTAAACGCTAAGAGGGTTTGTTCTGGACTCGGCAGTCGTCATTCTAAACGGGAATGTTGCTATCCATTCTCCATTGGCTTAATACTCCTTGAACCGAGTCTAACCTAACCAGTTTATACGGAAGGACGTTTTAGGCAGCGCTCGCGCAGGGCTTTATGCAGCAAATCGATGTGACAGCCGTGGCTTTGCATGCGTTCCGCTTCTGTGGATACCTTGGTCAATTAGGCTTGTCACGACTTGACGGAAAAAAGAAACTAGGACACGCCGTGAAATATGCACCGTTCTAGCGTCAAAATGTCAGTAAAGTCTAAGTAAGTACAACGATCTTGAAACCTTGATAGGTAAGTAAGTACTTACTTAAATGGGTTGGTTGTGATTGATCAAAAATGATTTGAGGACACAAACTATGGCAAACTACAATTTTGGTGAATGGCAACTTTTACCAGAAGCTCCTTATACTTAAAATGTTTTTTTTACTATAACACCTTTGGTAAAAATGTGTATTGAATGAAATTGTGACGCATTTTTTACGCTTCCAAACGTGAATTTAGCAGTAGCTTCGAGTATGGCAACTTTTACCAGAAGCTCCTTCGACGGAAAATGTTTTTTTTTTACTAAATAATAATAATAATACACTAATAATAATACACTTTTTTACCAAACGTTTGCTTTGGTAAAAATGTGTATTTGAAAAAATTGTAACGCATTTTTTTACGCTTCCAAACGTGCATTTAGCAGTACCTTCGAATATCATTTCGTCTTATTCCAGATTCGCCTCAAAGCGAGTTATAGCGACATTCATTTCTTCGATTTTTGTTCAAGAAGCTCTTGAAAATGTAAAACTGCCTCTAAATGATTCCGATGAGCTCTGGAAGGATGTCGCCGATTATCAGGCGTCATTACTGAGGACTGGATGTCGCTCCGCCGGGCGCGACCGCGAATCATGTCCCTCGATTTATTAGCCAACGACCCGTGTACATGGACGACTTATTATTGAGAAGTTCGCACCTACAAGGTTTTCGAAAACTAATTAGATTTAAAAAAAAAATATTCAATTCACGGCATTTCGATTGAGGATCAACAAATGACATCATAATTAGAGGCTTGTAAGGAATATAACTAGTGACGAAATTGGAATGAGGTATCGTAAGGCAGATGTTAGATAGACAGTATAAACTTTTATGCATGAAAGAGCCGTAGATGGCAAACGACAAGAAGCATTTCAATGTTTATTTATCAGCATCAGTAGACATGTCAAGTTTCTTTAGTGTTCCACAGCGCTACGTCAAGCCTAAGTATATTCCGATTCTTATTGTGGTTCTTTATTCATATTATAATATTATGTGGTACCAGTCTCTTGGGTACACTGCCGGATGTGGGGGACTTAATCCAATCTTTATATCTTTAGTTTTCTTAACCTTAGTTTAGTTTTAGCTTTAGTATTATTTTAGTGTTATTTATATTGTTATAAGAGAGTGTAGTAGTAAATAAAATTTATGAAACTGTGGTACCTATATTCTTTTCATCTTAAATTATTTTCACCGCGTTACGTGTTCTTGGCAATTTTTAAAGAAAACCGACGACACGTCTTGTCGCTCGTCTATACAGGCCCTTATTCAATTCTGATCGTCGCTAATTGCTTCTGGCCCTGAAGAAGACTTTTATTTCTATTTTTTAAGAAATACCTGGATAATAACCACCGTCGGACTGAAATGGCAATTTATTATACCTGACGTAATTACCATGTTGTTAAGGGATTTATTCGAGTTTGATCTTATTTAATTAGGGTCCGTTTTCGGGGATGTTTTTGGAATGAATAACAATACGATTTTAGCAAAAGGACCAGTTTTTGAATATAACTAATGGGAGTTAATTGAATAGCAATTTGTTATACAACTGTTGGCAACGATTACAATAATTATGCTAATTTGTTACTACAATTAATTTTTGGGGTAAATATTATTTCTTTTACACTAATCGGTCTTCTTTGATAAAATGCCTAATTCTTATAACTGAAATATTAGTGGTCGGTGTGAATTTAAACAGGAAACAACTAGCTCCATTCTGATAAAAAAATATTACTCTTAAATACAGGTTAATTATTTTGAAAAACATCTACCAAGTAACTGTATTCAGGAGAGATGTTTTTCTTTATCACAGTGGCGCTAGTTATGTCCTGTTAATTTTAGTACGCAGATCGCAGCCTTAAATACAAAATGAACAAATCCCCATCGTACACAACAGCATTACGTACGGGCAAGTATTTAGCACAATCTGCACTTACTATGAGGAATAATGTCTATTGACATTAGTCTTCTCTAAGTACCTATCTATTTGTCGCTCAAAGCCGTCTCTGTATAAATCGGCAATGAATTGCTAAACGTGTTACGAAACGTAAACGTTGATGTTAAGCGTCAATTGATATGGCTTACGTACAACGGAACGATTTGGAAATGAGATTTCGGTTCTAATCAGTTCCATACCCGAGAGAACATTGTTTAGTAAAGAAATTAGATTCGTAATTGTTTGTTTGAACCCTACTCAAGAAACTGGCCCCCTTTTAGCCTATTGTAGGGTTCTTTAAAGCATCAGAGGGAAATGGGTAGGGATTACGGATTCCTATATCATCCATATATAGTTTTAGTGACTCACGACAGCACCACATAATTACCTATATTTCAATTGTTTCAAACATAAAAGTTAAAATTCTACGTCGTTATGATTTAATGGTTTCTCAGTAATACATTACAATATACGTTATTAGTTTAGGTACTCGTAGGTACTTTATTAAAGTTAACCGCGTTCTGTAGGTATGTATACAAGTCATATATAAACGGAAATCTGTAATTGGCCTTTTTTAAGTTTAATACATATGTAATTTTATAATTGTTAATGCTGTAGATTTCCCTTAAAAATAAAAATAAAAAATAAAATTATCAGCATTCAGACAGGAGTTTTATGACATTAATCACAAGAAACAGGTATTTTAATTTATAAAGGATGCTCTACTTAGAAAACTAATTTCCAGAAATAGTAATAAACATCATAGTGATGATAAAATGCCACAAGAAAGTCATAAACGAGCCCAATAAAATTATTGATAATAAAATATTCTTACTAAGGCAGTGTGATGTTTTATGGTCATGTTACGATGAACGAATAAGTACAGTAAGAAGTAACATCAAACTTTTATGAAAGGTAAAATAATAATTTATTATAACAAACTAAGTAATTCAACGACGGAAACTAATAAGACTAAGACCCATATAAATTCAAAGGGCCTAAATTATTTATACTTCGAAATATTTAAATTATCATGGACAGTATTATATAATTTCAGAGAGGATCTAATATTGGACAATAGAGATAGAAATAAACTGGTTAGTAATTCTTATGAGAGTTATAAATCGCAACAAACAGAAAATCCATATTAACATGAGCGATTTTGAGTCCCTTTGTCACTTGACAAATGTATTGTGTTTATCTGACAAATGTAGCGCATTGGATTTCTGTAATGCTGTATTTTTGACGAATAAATAAATAAAATATAATTTATTATCAGGAAAATTAATTAATAATTAATTTATTAATTTATTTATTATTAGGAGAAGGATCTGCGGGAGCTCCGGGCGCCTGACTGGCTCGAGACTGCGCAGGAGAGAGAGCGATGGCGCTCTTTGGTATCGGAGGCCAAGATCCACTTCGGGTCGCTGCGCCAGCGGAGTAAGTATCAGGAAAATTAAGTTCAAGAATATTACTAACGAAGAATCGTGGAATATGATTTTTGGATGGCAGTTGGTAAGTAACACAATAACATATTTAATGTGCTACCAACAAAACATTTTCGACAATTGAACTTGGTATCTGTATACCAGTGAAGAAAATTCGAGCAAGTTTGTGAAAGCGGTTCCGGGACGGAAGGAAATAACCTCGCGTGTAAAAAGGAACCTCTCGCACTCGTGTCGCATTCTTCTGGGATGGCAGCTATATTAAATTTCTCCTCCACTTTGAACGTTTGCCAGGTCGTCGGCGATATAACTAAATGATTCTTATTATAATTGATGCCAGAAGTTACAAATTGTAGATTAGTATTAAGGTATGAAAATTTTATAGGGTAAGTAATTGTCAGAGAAAAAAATTAATGTAGAAGGAAAGCAGACGAACAGACGAACCGCATAATGGTAAGTGGCACCGTCGCCCATAGACTCCATAGAATGTTTTAGATTTGCTGCTTAAACCTGAACTTAGGTGGAATGCCTCATATGCCGGTGATGGTGACTTTTTAAAAAAACCAGAAGAATTTCAGTTTTTACAATGTCCTTTGTGACTGTAAGTGAAAATTCACAATTTGCTTTAAAAGATTTAATAAAAATTAATATTGAATAATGCTTCTGATATTATCTATAGAGTTAGGTAATGTAAAAGACATTTCCTCTACATGTTTATTTGTTACCTTCCTTTGTTCACTAACGAAATTCCTCACATTTCATTCAAATTCGCCAAGCAGTTGGCGTCAACTGAACGTTGTACTTCATCCAAGATTATAATTCAGTCGTAAAGTTACTCAACAACCTCGAGAAGCTCATTAGTGCTGTCGAGTTACTGCTGAAATAATTACTAAGACGTGATATATCTTGATTTGCTCATACGTACATTTTATTGAGCTTTAACGTAAGTATTGTAGCTATATTTAATAAAATAATTGCAAACGTTGATTTATAGGTTTCGTACCTATACCCTATGTACTATTTTTGTACTTAAACAATTTTGACCAGATTGACTTGTTTTCTCTTTCTTGAATAAGTGGCTACTTACCTGTTGCTAGTATATACTAGTACTTGTTATATGTACCCACTAGTCTCTCAGTTCTGTAGCCCTTCAGCTTCCCCTATTACTTTCTATACTTCCAGCAGTAAATTCAAGAACGGCAGATATTTCTCTGGCTTACGAATATCTCTCTCACGTGTAAGTACGTTCTTCTAGTAATTAGTCGGTTATTTATCGACGGATTATGCTAGGTGTATTTCAAAAGGGACATTTACATTAGTGTCACCGGATTATTCTCCTTATGGAAGCTAAGCCACTCGTATTCTAATTCTGTAACTTCAAGTACAATAAAAATATTAAATAGACCTAAGGAATACGGTAGGTATTCCTTAGGTCTATTCAATATTTTTATTCAATGTTTCAATGCCTCGTCCGTGCGGCGGAATTTACGTTCATGGCTAAAATCATCTTATGTAGATATTGTACGTAAAGGCCTATGATGATGATGATGATGTATGAATTGTAAAGCGTAGAGGGTAACATAGTCTCCGCTTCCTTATTAATTGAGGATATGTATCTTGAAAAATAATGAATGTAATTAAAGAGACCTTTTCAAGAAATCTGGTTGGTATCATCAAAAAGACAAGCACGTGAAATGTCTGAACTCGTTATTTGTATAAACCATGAACCAAAAATTTCTAGTTGAAAGGGGGCTTGGTTTCCCCAGTTTCTCCACTATCTAGTGACGCCTTTGGACATTTAAATCGTAAAATTATACGTGGGACAATGTGGGCGTGATATGACAATGTGCAAATGCGCGACGGAGTAGAATGCACGTGTCCAGACTCCGACTCAGATAGCTTGACGTGAAGGCACTTTGTCAGGCGTGTATTTATTCGATCCACCTTTGATAATGGCACAGAGTACTACGTGTATATTTGTATTGTAGTAACGGGCTGGTTTCCGCAACTCGACGTCTATAGCGACTATTTTTGCGGGTTATGGAAAAACAAGACACCCCAATCTCGTCATAAAAATCCAGCAATCCTTTAATGGACTTCGGGAAGTAACATAAGGGTGCCGAGGCTTTCCGCCCGGTAGGACGGTGACCTCACTGCATTCTAATAGCACGTGGGCAACCGTCTCCTTTGCCTCCAGGCGTGCTTTTCCGCAGTTGGGCTCTACTGAGCCGCAAGAACTTGCTAGAGCGATGCCTTTATCCAGCAGAAGGATAGGGGTATGAGTGGCTCTGAGACCTCTGCAAACCATCTCCGATGTCCTTCTCGCCAGTGGCGTAGCAACGTCTTTATCCAGCGGAAGGGTAGGGGTATGAGGGGCTCTGGGCCCTCTGCAACAATTTCCGACAACCTTCCCGCCAGTAGCGCAGCGTGGGTTTGTCTTCCTTTAGGGTTGTTACATCCACCAGGATCATAAAACCACCACACACACTAGGAGGCGACTGACGTAATAATGGCATGACATTAAATTTGACAGTTAATTTACTCGTACAAGTCAAACAACTGTCGCAAGCGTAACTACTGTTTTTAACAGGATGTTGTATCGAATGTAATTTTTTATAAGTTCAATGTTAACGAGGTAATTTATGAAAATAAATGCTCTGAGAATTAGGATAATGAAATAGTCAATCAAGTTTTCTAGTTTCCTTCTAAGGATGTATACTTTGATATAATTTAAGAAAGGAGCGGATATTAGGTACTTACCTACTTAAATACTCTGAATTCTGTTTCTTTATACTTATGATTGAAGGTGGTTCCTCTGTCTACCCCCTCGGGGATTATGGACGTGGAATTATGTATGTATATTTTTATTTTTCATGTTTGGTATCTTTATATCAGTTATTAGGATTAGGATTTCATTGTCCTTATGAGTCCATTCGTTTTTATTTACCCATATTAGATCACAAGTCTTTCCAAAACTCGTCTTATTTTTAATAAACAGTTTATTTATACAGTAGAAAAAAAAGGTTGTATGGAATGTCATTGTGATTTAACATATACTTACGTGTATGGAAAGTTGCCATTATTTAAATTCTACTGTGCTATTTAATCAAACCGTATGTTACTGTCAATTACGCCTGCTATAATTATAAGTGATTTGCAAAATATCAAATCTCTCCAAACTTCAACAAGTATTCCAGTCGCCGTCGAAGGAATTCCAACTGGCGCATTCACTGACAAACATTCCTGAACTTGTGACGAGCTTAGGTTTGGAAACAATCTCCGACTGGAATTGTTTTGTTAAACTTGCTACCTTAGGATATCCCCCACTTACTTACTACTCAAAATATGCCTATCATTGGTATGTCAGAATTTTTTGCCAGCTATTTTACTCTAATTGGAAGAAGAAGAAGAAAATCACTTTATGGCCACAAAAAAATATACATATTTAGTTCTCTCCATAATACTATTGGCAATTGGCTGTCTCAGCTTGCTACATCTGCCCTCTAGGTGCCGGCTAGCAGGGTTCTAGGACAGTGTGCAGATGAAGTAATAGAAGCACTTGGTAATAGATATAATATTTATAAGGAACAGAACAACACAGAAAATAGTAAATGTAGAAAATAGGTAGTAGTAGGAGACAAAAATAAAACGCAGAAACGTCCGTTCAGGACAAAATACAGAGAGAAAGTGTAAAGTACAAAGAAAACAATGAAATTAATGAAATAATGGAATTCAGAAATGGAATTGGAATATGATTTGAATTTTGAAAATATAGATGAAGAAATGAAGATGCCAACACAAAATGAGGTGAGATAAACGCTAACGATGAGGTTGAAATTGATGGCAAGGGGGTTGATATGGACGATGAAGTCGACATCGTTACAAGCTAATGCTTGAGTGAATACACTTGCGTGATACACACAGCGCTGATTTTCAGCCAGTCCTTATATAAAGTTAACCAACTAACAACTGCGACAATCTAAGTACTGCTTTATTGATGTAATTTTGATTTATTCCGGATTGGTTCCAAAATATTCGCCCGAATTTAAGTTTCCGGACTCGTCCGAAAAAGTATTCCGAATTGCTGCCTAAAACGGGGACGACATGATAATTTCAGTTTGGCTAATTAATTTGCTATTTCGAATATCCTTTCGAGCGGTGAAAAGTATGCTTATTTAAACGAAGAATGTGCGAAAATTGATAAAAATCAAGGTTATATAAGTAGGTAATTAGTAGAAGTCATTATGATCATTTTGTAAGCGATATCAAAACTGATGTCATGAGTTCTCAGTTCATGACAAACATAAATCTAATTCAAATGGTTTGTTTTTCATAGTATTTTCCTAGAGATGTAGATACGAGTAGACATTAGGCTTGTGTTAGTTCGGTTAGATGAATGCCACTATTGTTTAGAAAGGAATACAGTTGAAACTAAGAACTCACCTGTTGATTTTAGCAAGTCCGGACCAAAGCAGCGTCTCCAACATCGGTGCTTACTCCTCATCCTTTGGGAAGCACTGTTTTACTCTTATACCTGCAACAATACAAATATCAGTTAGGTACATTTTGGGTTTATATACGATACTGTATGATTAGTATAGCCTAATAAGCTCGCTCTTGCGCCGCCGCCGCTAGTCAAACGATCCCGCCTCGACAACAGAAGATGAAGACTGCCAATTGCTTCCGTTATTGCTATTATTTAAACACCTTATATTTATTTCCTATTATGTATTATTTAAATACCCACAATCAGTTTGGGTGTACCGAGGTTATTTGAGGGAAGGACTTTAAAGAACAAAAAGAGACTGGTAGAATTAGTTAACTAATAAAAAGAAATAGAAATATCATTTATTTGTAAACATGGGTAATGCAGATGTTACATTGTGTTTCAGTATCACCATATTCTGCACGAAAGCGTACAAATTATTTGTTCAATTAATAAATCAAACAAACATAAATTATCATCAATAAAATAGTAAATCATAATAAATTAGCAAAATAATAATAAAGGGAACAAAACAAAAATACATAAGAATTAACAATAAAGATATGTTTTTATTTAATTATAATATGAATGTCAACTTTAATTAAATTTTGATGATGTCATAGCTTATCACTAAGGAAGTGACTCAATTTGTAATAACATTTTTCTAAGAGCAATTTAAGAGTGAAGAGTAATATGATTAAGGGTTGAATTGAGAACCTTCTTGGTAGGACAGTTTCGAATAAAAGAAATGACCCTGCCTACAAAGATTTATGTAAGATTTCATGAAAATAAAGCCACGGGCTCGTGTTTGCATAGAATTAAATACAGCTCAAACTGCGTTCGTCACGTCCGCGTCGCATCTCGTGTGTTGCTTTACTAATTAGAAGGAACTTTCTTTCATTCTTTCTTTAAGTAAGTTAATAGAGATAAAAATCATCATGATCATGTAGAGGTGATGGATGACACTAATGAGTAATTAATTTATATTAAGGAGCACTACCTCAAGATGCTGACCCAGCAGAGTAAGTACATAACTGAGAATTAGTAGAATCACTTTAGTTTAATGATTGAGTTTAATCTGAAATTATCCCAACAGATAAGATGCGATACTATGAAAACCGAACCATGGATTCTAATCTAAACTCAAAAGATTCTGCCCGATATTGCTTTACTCGACATTCCAACCATCTTGCCCAAGCCCCGGTCAACATTTGTCTTATCATTTAACCCTTCAATTAAGTTCAATTATCAGCGCAATTTCTCTAACTTCCCGGTTTCTGAAGTCCGTCTTCAATTAGCACATAGCTCGAAAAGTGGAACACTGTTCCTCATTAGGAGAGCAGTGTAGTAAGAGGTAGATCTCAGATAACGTATTACGCATGCGCGAGCCATTGTCTTCGAACCCAGATGCCTAGATAATGCGGCGAAAGCTCGAGTAATATGCAAAGCTTTCCGATGTTGCGTTGTCTTTATGACTCATAGGCGCAGTATTTAGATTGACAACAGATGTTTTAAGTGTTGACAAATTGCATACTGCATACAGGTAACGTACTTAGAATAAAGAACAAATCAGAAAGAGTGAACAATATGGTATTTATAGACGACTTACTAATAACATTTGTGAGGAAGTATGTTTCAAAACTCAACAAAACTCAAAAGGTACAAACTTAGAGGTGAACTGCATTCAGTTGAAATTTAATATTTGTATACTTAATGAAAAGTTATTTCATTAAGTATACAAATACAAATATACTTTATTGTACACCCGGGACATAAATAAAACATACAACATAACGAGATGTACAATACAATGTGCTGAAGGCGGCCTTATCGCTTTAAGCGATATCTTCAAGGCGATGATGGTGATGGAAAAACTAACATTAACCATCATTTGCTACGAAAGAAAAAAACAGGTTCAATTTCAATTTCACACCTAGAGATCTGACGTTGTACGGTTCTTATTTTACATTTCAATTTACATAATAGATCATTATACCAGATACTATTAAAATATAACCGTACAGTGATTTAATTAAAACAGCAAACAAGTTTTACCGGGAAGTTGTTATCCGCAAAAATTATAATAAGTAAAGTAATCTAATAATATTGTCAAACTTATCACCTGTTAGTGCGACATAAAAGGCCTTTTACGTGGTAACTTGATAAGCTAAGCAACACCTTAAAACACTTTTCAAGCTAAACTCCTTATTAAGCAATAAGCTACGCCCTGATTGCGTAAGCTCATGTCTAGATTTTGCTTGTTCTGTGTAATTGTGAGTGCCAGTGCTAAGTAAGCAAAGCGCACATGCCATGCCAGATCTGGCTCCAATTAGAGTGTGAATAAAGCTTTGATTTCGACTTTGGCCACTTTTGGCTAAATTATCGTGCATATTCGGGAATAAAGCTGTATATAGTGACCATTCAAATGGAAGCCATAGTGTCAAATAAATCTTTGTAAAACAGGAAAATAAAGCTCCTATATTCAAAGAAGATACGAATGGATAATGGATTAACTTTTATATTTATTTTAATATTTTCTTTTGTTTTTTTAGATCTTATTCCTTATAATCAATCAATCAATCAATCATTTATTCGTGAACATAGGTAATAATAAGTAAGTATACAGTTAATAAAGATAGCCGATCTAAATCCTGACACTAGTAAGAAAGAAAACTGTAATACTTTGGTCATATTATGCACAGTGACAAATACCAACTTCTTTAGCTCATAATGCCGGGGAAGTAGTGGAGCCGTAGACCCGGCATAACACATATACTTACTTCTTGGTTCAAAAAACTCCACGAGTGGTTTGAGTTGAACAGATCTTTGGTCCACATATCTTTGTCGTGCTCTAAAGAGATGGTACCGAAAGAAGAAGAATCCTGACTCAATATAGAAGTGTCACGTGCTGCGAGAAGAGAAAACACCTTTATAAATGTTAAGATTTGTAAAACCTGCTGTGAATGGGTCTTCATTAACATTATTACATTTTAAAAATCACACTTCACATTCTAATCTAAAGATCACCGAGGTTTTAGGACATTTCCCATTTCCCGTCTCTTTCGGTCGAATATTGAATTCGTGATATTCAAGCTCAGTTGAGCTCTATTTCCAATAGTCACTTGGTACACCTATTCAATGTGGACTAATTAAAATAACAACCAGAGATATGCTCCTTCAACCGCCGTGGATTCTATAAATAGCAGATAGTAATGCGGATATTCCTGTGAATGTCTCAGTTTACTTAGTCTGCTGCCAACAATAACTGGTTGGTAGATATTGGTATTGTGGTTTGGAGGTTTATCCAATATATTGTATGTATGATTTGCAAATGTTTTGGCTATACACACGTATTTATGATATTTATGATACATATAAGTACAGACAAATACTATAAGTAAGACACAGTTTTTTTGCGTGGATAATGGTTATAACTAGCTATCGGCAATCACACCCTTGTTTTAATCTTATCCCTCTCATCCCCATCATCTGTTTAAATAGTAGAATAGGAGTTGTTCCTTTTTGATTTTTGTACCTATCTTGCTCATTATATAAAGAGGAGATCTATGAATATTTGAGTTCACGATTAGATGCAGTTACTGTTACTAACTGTTGTTTGTTATTAACAGTTACTCGTAAGGACTTTACTTTTCTAAACAATCAAAGTTAACCTCCAAAACATGTGTGCGGAAAACAAACAATACGAACCTAGATCAATTGATATACATTTAAAATTACAATGCCCATTGTTACATCGAATGATTGACACCTGTTTTCCGATACAATCTGTGGGCTCAACAAACGTTTCCACGTTGTGAGCTTCACGGATGTTCTATTTGCTCAAAACATGCCCAAAATGAAGGCAAACATAACGGCATAAAGTACTAACGAACAAAGAGACTCTTATCTCACTCCGGAGTTAAATACTAACTTGGCGGAACGTGACTAAGATTACGAATTTCCATAGGTTAAGATTAGGAATAGGTGTGGCAATGTTTGCATTTTTAAGGTCAAACATGATACACTAGTTTATCTAGACAACATTCCGAAAATAATGAGCAGAGACTCAAAGCAAGCAGTGTTTCATTTGGTACCCTGCGGCAACAAAAGTTCTTGAACTTTCCATATTACATCGAAACATGATTGAAAGCTTTCGGCGATTTTAGTTACTGACTGTACGTAAAAATTAAAGTTGGTAATGCGCACCAATTAAACTTGAAAGAAGTTTATGTTAAAACCATCATCAATCATATGGCACAGCACATATACGGATCCATTGCACGAATGACAGACGGTGCACCTAATTATTTCTGCCAAGAAATTTATTGCCTGTCATAATCCTATAAGCTGATTCACAATTGCCATTTAGTTCAAGTCATGGACCCACACCGACCGCCCCAAATCCAAAATATAAAATTACATAACCAACAGATTTGTCATGCTACGAATCAGCTGAAAGTAATTACTCTTCGTTTCGCAACTATCTTTCGTCTCGAGCAAGTACTAATACTTGTTTTGTTTACAATAATAACGCAACCAATTGTTACTAGCCACTACCTTTACTCGCTTTTGCAAGCGACTTGAAGGCAACCAGTTTTTACGCTGATGAAGATATGAAAAGGCGTTTATAGGCGTGCGTTGATTTCGCAAGTAATTAACTTGTTATCAGATAGGTACATGAATGATACCCCGTTAGCCTGTCACCCGAGATTAAGCACCTACAATCGCTCAATTAATTCGTTAAACAAATTAAACGCCTTGAGCCTCGAGTTTCATTACGCTTTTTAATAGCAGTAACAACAATCACTTTAAAAGACAATTTCAAAGATAGGATATTGTTAGCATTGCGTCTGATTATACGGGAGGATAGGAGTTTAACATTTTAATAGATGGTCGAAACAATAAATGGAGATATTAAAAATGCCACGACGTCGGGCGCGGCGCGGGCGCATCGATGCGATTCAATGAACTCTGGCGGATACGCGCCGGCCTTGGTGTCTGCGCGGAGGAGGCAAAAAAACCTGTGAAATATTTTAGATAAAGTTGGTCCCATTTCAAATATAAATAAACAACAAAATACTGTCCTAGGAATCTTAATACAGACTTTATCATACAGGAAACAAATACAGGCATGGCAAAACAGAATAATCTCCATTCCAAAATTCAGGACTTCAGGATTATCGGAATTGAATATCTTAAATAATAAATTAAGAATGTCTTGGAGTATACCTACCTAGTTTATGGATGACGATCCTTAAACGACAGGTAATAATAAATTAATAACGCAGTAATATACATATTATACACTCTTACTTTGTAAGATGATTCAAGTTTTACTTTATAGAACTTGGCATTCTTTTACAAGCACGTTTCTATTTGGATTCGTATTTAGTATTTACGTTCGAAAATCGAGCACAACCGGCCAGCGAAGGTAAGCAGCTTTCGGCTGCAAAGCCGGTGTTACGACTGCGAAGCCGCGAGACATTTACTTAGACCCCTAACACACGCACGAGCAACAATACAGATGAGATTGTATTGATGCTGCAGCACCGGTTACAAAAGAATCTAATTAGGATAGGACATTGTAAAAATAATGTTTCATCGGATAGTAAATTATATGTTACAAAACTAAACAGTCAATCCATTTTTCAAGGAAAGTTCTCATTTAAAAAAAACTTCGCTATTGATAATGTTATAGATATTAAGCACTAAAGAACCTTTCCGACAGCAGCCTACAAAAAGAAACAACTTAACAAATTGATATGTTGAACCGGAAGCAAATGATCCCTACAGCACAGGGCAACCTATTGTAGGTATCAAATGCAAACATTTCATCCAGCCTAAAAGACACGGCTAACTTTTTGAAATTCAATACACTGTTCAATATTTTAGATAAATTTCATAAATGTAAGTTAGTTTAAGGCTTTTTGTCATATTTGAAAATAAATAAACTGTATTGAATGAACAGAAATTAATCTTTAACTCTGCTCCGTATTTCATACAAGATCCTACAGGGTAATATTTGCACAAATCAATTCTCGAAACATTACCAGTTGCAGATGCCTTACTCTACTCATATTACGAGCACCTTTTACGACCGTCTTCGATCTGTGTGGGCGGGATACATGTGATTCCCTACTTTCGTTCCACGAGATGTTACTTCATCGATATTATTATGTTCGTGCTATAATATATCAGTATTATGTGTAACAATGGTAACCTGATATCTTCTGCGTGTTTGAGCAGTTGCATTATTGCATCTATTTATGGAGACGTTGCAACAATTCTCAGTTAGATTGGGAGTAGGAGGCTTTGGTTCACAATCAGTTTTTGGTAAAGACTCCTTGGATTCTAATCCAGTCGTCTTGGTTTTCAACTTTTTACGAGGAAATCAGTGAGATCCTAAATCAATGCAGGGTATACTATCTATTAGTCGTATTCCTCATTGCTGAGGGTTGTAATCGTTCCAAGGAATTAATCACATATAACGACTCTCTTGGTAGAATTAATGGGATGGCCATTGCCTTCCCCATTTCACACACTTCCCCATCTCAGTGTGCAGGTTTCCTCGCGATGTTTTCCTTCACCGTCAGACCAGTCGGTAAATGAACGTGTCTTTCCAAAAAACCGAAAACTCATTGGTACATTGCATGCTTTCGAATCCGGACCTCCTCGCATGGGAGTTCGACGTCCTAGCCACGACGCCACCGACGATCGCAATATCTTGCTTTTTGATTCCTATTACTTTATGTTCATGAAGATCACCTAAGACTTCCGTAACCGTAACTACACTGTTGTGTACGTCTATGTCCACAGATTTATTATGCATTCCGTGTAGGTAATTGAAAAGCAATTGGTTTCGATTCGAAACTAGACTTTCAGAGTTTGTGGTGAATAATGATTCGAAATCCGATACATCTACCAGTAGACTATTGTTACTTTAGATATAGCAAATTCAAGTTAAGTAAACTATGACTAAGTTCTTTCCAATTGGCGCTATAACTCTTGTAAACATTAATTACTATATTTGACGTTTATTGAAGCAATAAGCTACCGGCCGATGAATTATTTGATCAATTTAGAGCAGAACATAAAATACACTAAGATGTAATTAAAGGGATACGGACCAGTTTGTAAATTAAAGGAGTTTATTAAGTAAAACGGTTCACACCCGTTCTTATAGAAAACGAAAGTGGCAAGGTAATAAGGAAGCTCGATTAAACAGTAGCCTTATTTAACGGTAAGGGAAGGGCTTTAAATCTGCTAGAATGTGGCTTCCGAGAAACTCTCTAAAGTTGTCTATTAAAGGGTCAATAATTTTGATTTTATCTCTGTTGCCAACAAAACTGACGACGGTGTATTGAGTTATGATTGAAGGCAACTAAAATACATTTTCAAGTTCCTGTAACTTTAGAATTATGTTTTGACGATCGAAACCACGACGGTCTATTTCAAACGTTTATCTCGACGAATTTAGTTCCTACTAGGTATTATTTCATGTTTAGTAATTATCACTGTTTCTCAATCAATACAATCATTAGAAGATAGATTGATATTTGAAACACACACAAGCACAAGCAATGCCTCTGGTAATGCACGTGTCTCCAGGCAACGGGACCCATTTACCATCAGGTGGCCCGTTTGCCTTTTGTCTTTGCCTATTTATAAAAATTAAATATAAAATATAAAAAAATATTAAAAGTTTTCTTCTCTTCTATAATTGACAATGAATCCTGTATTATTATTATAATTTCTTGATATTGTTAACCCTCAATCTTTAGCTTTATAACATATATTTATTTATTCTTTTACACTTTTGTGTACAGGTGAGCTTAATGCCTTGCGGCATTCTCTGCCAACTGACCTTTGGGCATGCACATATGTTATGGCGGTGCAGTGGCAATAAAAATAACAAAGAAACTTAGGTACTTAATAATATGTGAAATTTATATATTAAAATAACAATATACTTACATAGTATACTAATATACAATATAATTGACTTATATACATAAATACAATATAATTAAATACATACGAAAAAAAATTATTATGCACAAATATATTCATTTGTAAAATATAAAGTTTTAGAGATTATGAGGAACTCAAAAGGTGGCTACGAACTTGATTTTTAAACACAAAGCGATTCGGGGCTCTCCTTATATCTACATTTGAGATTGTAACATAATATCCATTCAATCACGTAAAAGTCAGTCTCACCTTGAAACACATGCCATTCTATTCAACTACCTCACCCTTAGATAATACCGGTAAAACGTTTAAGGCGCTCGCACACGTAGAAAGTTTACATGAATTCCGCAACAGAGCACGTTGTAACAAAAATAAAACGTCATCCATTTAAGGAGGCGCAACTCGACGGGCTATCGTAGCCGCGCAGTCCTTTAAAGTCGCTAAGCCGCTTATGAAATATGTGAACAAACTTTTCTCATCGGCAAGATTGCATGAGGGGTGTACAGATTCGCTTCCTACACTTCGCTTCGCTTCTTACATTCAGTGAATTTCTTTTATTCACCGAGATCTGCAATAAAAATTAACGAATGTCTCTTGTAGTCTTGTTCCAAAATAGAAGCCGAAATCTATAGAAAACTTCCGTTACATCAAATAAATCCTCAATGTTTAAGCCCTATGTAAATATTTAATAACCAAATACGAGTAATATGAATTGTAATTCGAGATATTTCATTAATTCAAAAAAGTCGCCGGCGAAGATGGATTTTCTTACAATGAGAAAATGAGCACAAATCTAAATTACACCTGCACGTTCTCACAAAGCCTATAAATTTTTCCCTCACATCTCTAGAGAGCCTAGAGAATAATTCTTCCGGGTACTGTGCACCATTACTGGACAGAATTACCCGCCCAGAGAATTGCTCAACAGATAAACCGGTAAAAAATCATCAATGTTAGCTGGTTTCAGTTTGCGAAACGGATTTCTCACGTACATAAAGAAATTTCTTTGTTGTTTGATTTGATTACACTTTGATTACTACGGTCTCGCTCATTATGTATAAATTAATTACATACACTTGCCCGTATTAGCACTACATAACAATTGTAATCAATAACAATTGTAGCTTAATTATTTGTTAACTATTACGTTTATATGATTGTGTTATTTATTTGATGTGCTTGGGGTAGAGTCTGCATAAAAAGTCAGTTTAAAAAAACTTATATTTAGCAACATTGAATTTAACTGTCAAATATGTCTGGAAGTAGAACTAGGAGTAGAAAAGCAGTAGACATATTTTAAAGATAATGTCCGTGTTGCTAAATATAAGTTTTTTAAATTCTACTAAAAATCCCAAGTAAATGACTTTTTAGACAGGCTCTATAGCCATTACCAAGTTGTACGAGTAGGTTCATTCTCTTCAATGATTAATCTTAAAAATTGTTAGTAAATTATGGATCGTTAAAGTATAGGTACTTATTAAATTTTAAGGAAGCGGTAAGGAATTTCAGACATTAGAGTCTTTGATCAATACGGTCAACAGCCTATATGACTGGTTTTCGAGATGTTTTTGTTACATTATGTTGTATATTTACATAACTTAGCTCCACCTCGTAGGATTAAAGATGACATGTATAGATATATACCTAACGTCGAATAATTACATCTTTAACAAAAACAAAACTGGGTCAACAAATCATGTCACAAAAAAACCAATTGTTTATTTTATTATTATTATTGGATTAGCAGGCAGCAACTAATGCTGGTTAGCCTGTTTCTTTACATTTCGTAAGTGGCTATCTAATCTGTTCTTAAATTGGTTTATAGTTTCAGCATTCACAACTTGGTCAGGTAGGCCGTTCCACGGGATGACTACCCGGTTGAATAGGAGATGATGTTTTGGGAGTGTTTTGGCCGTGTTCCGCACTAGTTGTGTGCAGTGTCTTCTTGAGTGCTCCTTCAAGTTCAATATAAAGAAATTCTTCAGTTCATCTGTGTTATATATATGTTTTGTGAGAAGATGTCTAAATTTTCCGCGTCTTCATTCTAAACAAACAGTCATCATCATTTATGTAACAATAACTGTTTTATTATGCCTATTACTGACGGGAAGGCAATAGACAAAGGTAACAGCGGTTACGTAACAGAAAATGGCATGTTACAGTTTTGGACAAGAGTGACCTTTCCAAGTCTTTGCACTAGTTCAAAACTGTAGAAAGTGGCCGCCGGGGACAGGAACTAACCTTTCGCGATCGACCTTTGCCAAATTGACCCCGGCAGTGTTGTATATCTGCTACCATTTCACTGATACAGTGATAGCCTGTGGTGTTAGTTAAACTTTTACCTTTACAGAATTGTTAGTTACCTAGTACTTACTGTTAATTGTACCCGAGGCTTACACAAATTTTCTCCCTAATTTTGTCTGGTTAACACTAAAAAGTGACCTACGGAGATCAGGAATCATCTTTCGTGATTTACATTATATTTGACCACGATATGAACTACCAGATTGATTGATTGATTGTACCTTAGTAGCCGCCCGCTACCATAAAAACGAAACACAAAGATTATAGGAATATTAATCTCAATTATCAAGTCATAGAATAGGTACAAGTTACACAATTATCCAACAAAACTTTTGGTTACATCGGTAGTCTAGACTTTCTGTCCGTTGACCCCAAAGGGCGACCCCACTTTAAGAAACAGTGGCGCCACGATCATTGGTGTGAGTAGGCGTGAGCATCGGTCACGTATTTGCTTGAGTTATATCCCGGCAAAGAAATAAATCTAGCCTAACATTAAGCTCAGAACAACACATAGACCGCCCACGCGTGGATTTACATACGTAATTCTCCGCGTAACCATTGCTTGCCGACAATTTTAAGTCAGTAATGAAGTAAAGGCTTTATACAGTACAGTCGACCACTAACTAAAGTGTACCTTCTGTCAAAACCTTCGACTAAAATTCAGCCTTATTTGTGCCCTATACTTACTTTCAAGTTTTCAAATTTTGACGTTTTTGGGTAATTTAACCTGTACTGTAATTTAAATTAGAACTTAATATGACAAATTTTTGACCTTAATAAACCGTATTGCGTCTGTTAATGGTTATATATATAGCACGAAAGATTCTTGATTTATTTCTGTGTTCGGCATTTTGTGTAAATAAAAGAAACCTGATTAAAAGAACCTAATCATAGGCCTTTACATCTGTAAGAGATGACTTAGACAGGGTCGAAAAAGTCCGATTTTGAAGCGACAGTTAGCACCGAAAAGGAACCTACCCATAAGATAATTATATGGCATCCAATTAAGAATAAAATAATCAATTGAAAATGTATGCTTAATCTGAAACTTCCGAATGAATGTTTCGCGAAATAAAGCTTTGATATAGGTAAAGTACATACTTTAGCACTTTGCGTGTTGTTTTACGATACGCTAAAAAGAGAGAAGAAACGTGACAAGTGACATACGAAAAGTGATAAAAATAAGACATTGCTTCTGCTTACGTCACACAAAAATATGTTTGTGTTCTTGTTGACTTTTACGAGAGGAATTACGATCATGTATTCACTGATTTTTATAGGAACATGTGACAAATATGTTATATTCATGATTTCGGTTCATGAATTCTAAATACCCAGTTATACTTTGAGAGCAGCGTCATATTAAATTCAAAGCTTGAGAGTTTACTGTTTTTTTTAGGTTTATAGTTACGTAGTAATCTTGAAATAATTATTAACTATTCGTCTACAAACAGAACGAAGAAGCAAGAATGACGTCAGGAAATCTTGATATGCCTTTATATAGATAGAAACACTTTATTGTACCAACATAAATACAGGAATAGTAGCACGATATGTACAAAGGCGAAAAGCGAGATCGCTTGCAATCTTGCCTTGTTATAAAGACAGAGGTTGCCTGGAAGATCTCTTCCAGGCAACCGCTTATTTAGCACTTACTATGAAGTTACTACTTCATCTAAACCTATTTCACCAGCTTTACCACTTAATAAAGGTATAAAGAGTTACGTCGATTTATTCCCCATATTCGTTGCTTCAAATCGAGTTTCATTGATGGAAACCAACATCGTGGAATCCACTCGGCATCACAATGAAGTTATTTATCCGTTCCCCTCGTACCGCAAGGTTGAATCAACACTGAGACGGATTTCTCCACGCATATCACCCGATTTGCCTCGCAATGAATGCGTTCAAAAGCCATAGATTTTACTCTACGTGCGTGCAAAAACTATTAAAAGAACAAATTACAATGACGCAATCGCAAAATAAACTATTAATTTTTTTGTTCGTAATGACTATAGTGTCGCAAAAAGATTATTGCGTAAAACGGAAAGTGATATTTTTCCACTGGTAATACTGAGGGTTCTTTTGCTCCGGTAAAAAAGTTCATTGCCATTGAATATGTGTCTAGAAATTCGCATGACGAATTTGCAATAACAACTGTAGGTTACTTAAAGGAAATATGCCGTAACAAATTTACGAAACAATCGTACCTAAATAAAAAAATTGTGCAAATAAAAAACAACCGTAATCTTGCAATCTTGCCAAGGAAACAATAGGGCCAAAAATATAGGGTGTCACTGCTATTACGGCTTGTAATGTAACGGAGCCATAAAATTCTTCAACGCTTTGGTAGGTACGAGAAAAAAAGATGAAGTTTATGAGGTCTCATTTACTCAAAGAGGCTGCAAAATGAAATAAAAATCTAATAAACTAGGTAGGCACTATCGCCAAAAGAATATTAAATCCCTTTTCGACCTTCTTACCATTGAAAAGAGTTCAAAATTGAGTTGTTACTTTTTTGGGCGACAGATATCGCAAAAGAAAAGAATCGATGGCACAAAAAGGGCTAAAAATCAAGGTGTCATTTAGTACTAAAATGTAATGGGGCCATAAAATCGAGTGACACACTCGGCCGCCCGCAAAGTTCAAGTTTACGAGTACTGCGAGAGTGTTTATGGGCCACACACACTACCTACATTTGGTTACAGTAAATAAAATACCTTGACTTTTATTTTATCAAGTCTCGACTAATATGAGGTGTCAGGAAAAGGGCACGTGCACGTGATAGATGCATTTCGTGTCGCATACTGGATAAAGTAAAAGTATAAGTAAAATACACTTTATTGCACAATGAAAAAAAAACAACAAACATGAGATAGAAAAGGAAATAGTGAAGTAAAATTTAGGCGGCCTTATCGCTAAGAGCGATCTTTTCCAGGCAACCTTCGGGCAGAGGAAATGATATCGAGAAAGAGGTAGTAGGTGTGCAAGGTTTATGGAAAACGTTTTCCATAAACTTTATATGAACAACATATATTTTCGAACAAAAATATTTTCTCGTTCATATTTTGTAACGGAAACGTTTCCAGAACTTAAAAATAATACAGAAGTTGTAAAATGTTTAGGGTTCCGTACAGGAAAAACGGAGCCCTATTACTGTCGCTACGTCGTCGTCCGTCTGTCGGAGAACAAGCCAAAGTTTATTTAAATAATTTGAATGAAATTCTTAACAAATACAAAGTTTCGGGTGAGTATTGCGTTCATTCTGAAATATTTAGATCAATGTACAAAAAAGTTCATGGCAATATTTTGTTTTGTCTTGTTTTTGTCAGAAATTTTATCTTAAAAATGTATGGTTCGCTTTGTGAAATATTAACAGTAATAACCAGTGATCGGAGTAGGTAGAGCTCTTTCGGGTCAATGTCCTCAAAGGTTATATTAATATGGATATGATTTCGGGATCCCGTTTTAAATTATCGAGCAAATGTTGTAAAATACTTTTATAAACTTTGCCCTTACTCGGCGGATTACGATTTTTTAAAAATTGTGAACTTACGAAGAAGTTAAAACACTACCATAGGTACACTAGCGCCATGAATCTTAAAAGAAAATATTTCGCCACCAATCTTAAATGTGTATCAAAACAAATATAACGTTAAAAATCTAAATAATATATTTATTCAATCCCGGAAATCCCGGGATTATTGGGTATACTTATCCATATTATGACCGTATGTGGCAAGTACCAAAAACAGCTCTACCTACTCCGATCACTGGTAATAACTATGCAGAATTATTTTAGGCTGTTTCGGAAATACGAGTACTTATACACTACAAGACGTTGTGTTAATTAACTGCAATAATTCCAGAAGGGCATTCAACCTGAGTGTTCAAGACTCAGTCTTGTAAAAACTACAATTGGTCATACTACAATACAATACAATGCATAATACAATAGCTCAAAAGCTAAGTCATGAGACGGCGGCGCAAGCGTCGCCGGTTCGAATCCACCTCTAGACCATTGTGGTGGACTACACCTAACATAGGCATACCCTTGTGGGGGGAGTAGTTAATGAAGAATATGGTGATGTCTAAAATATTATCAATCTTTAAAAAAAATACGTGTTACCTACCATAGAGCTCTTTCTATGTTACCTTCATATCACCGGGTATCAAATAGTTGCATTTCAATAGGACAATGACGATTGTCAGATTGTTTAAAACGTCGATGCATCATTAAACCGAGGTCATTAAAACAATTATTGTTGAAAGTTGTAGAGACATCGATCGAGATATTAATATTAACAGTATTTTTTAATCATTCATAGGATGGAGAATAACTGTATGGAATATATTCTGTTAATTCTGTAAGTACCTATTATATAGCGTCGGTGGCCTAGTGACTAGGACACCTGAATCCCATGCCTTCCGGGTTCGAAACCGTGCAGTGCCATTTACCAATGAGTGTTTCGTATTTTTCGAAGACTTACGTACATTTAACGATGAAGGAAAGCATCGTGAGGAAACCTACACACTAAGATAACCAGTGTGTAAAATGGGGTAGCCACAAAAGATCCTCAAGAGTCGAAGTGCCGCTGGGGTTATTCCCGGCCCCCTATCATAATGAAAATGAAAAAACGTTTATTTGCCCTCAGTACAATACAATAAAAATAAATATAAAATTCAAACATGAAGGCATAAGATGAGGCATAAGGTCCATAAGATGAGATAAGATAAGTACCTATTATAATCTACGAATTTCACTTTTCCTACCGTTTATTAGGGTAAGTATTATAGTTTTGGCTGTGGCGTCAAATATAAATTCCTAGTTTTACAGTCGCCAAAGAAATTGTTTGGCTTCCAGTAGGTTTCGAATAGACGAACGGCGTACGGCGTACACGTCATGCACCATAACTTAGCGCGTTACGGGGTTTGCTACGCGTTAGCTATGGGATTGCAAGCCCTACAGGCAATATTTTAAGAAAAAATTGACAATTTACTTTTTAGTCGACAGTACATAGCAAGAACCTATAGGTACAATACGAGTCGTCGTCGCGACTCGCGAACGATATCAAGATGGTAAAACCAACAAAAGAATGTGCAAGTAATTGTTAAAGTATGCAAATTACTTGCGACTCGAGGACATTCGAGATAAAAAGTCGCACGTTTTACGCCTTAACAGCGATAACGTTGCATGTTAATTAACCAAGGCGTTTTGTTAAACAAAAGCTTAGATATTTCATTTTGCTTAACAAAAGCGAACATAGTTTATTGCAAGTAAAGGGTTTAAGTTGTTTTTATTGATTTAAGATAATTAAGGCCTAGAGAATGGACAATTTGTGTGGAATTGTGACAATTAAATGTATCACTTAATCATCTTCCAAATATTTAAAATAGCAACTACAAAAATTTACTCAAAAAAATAATGCAACTAAATTGTTTTGTGTACAGTAGAATACACTCTGTGGAATCCTGTCGTAATAAGTTTCTATTATGATTCCTTGAATGTGTCATCTAAGTGAAATCGACAAAGTTGTTGTCCAGTGTACAAGCATTACGCAGACTCGAAAATCATTATTTAAAGCTTTTGTACTAGAGTAATACAAAACTGAGCCTAGCGACTAGATTGGTGAGATTATTAACTAACTGGCTCGTGGAGGAATAAACTAGACTTCATAATGTAATCTACAAACGTATTTTATTTATAGCATGGCTAGCATTCCGACAGACCACGAGATGAATCCGACAAATAGTCAATTATGATCCGAGTACGTACTAGCCAGTAGCTACCATATGGCTATCAACCGCAAGCTATTGCTGCAATGAGGAAATTAATATTTCTACCAACCAGGTACAAATGTATGTGTACACGCAGCAACAGCAGTTACATTTTGAAGCTTAGAAAATGCCTATATCGGTGGTAACACCGACGTTGCTTGTTGTATTGCTGAATCATAGAGGTATGATAATTTGAAATGGTATAGTCTAGACTGAATGATATTAATATGTAATAACTATGGTACAATGCAACATGGTACGTTGAAATTAAGTCAATCAATTCTTAATAATTGTTTCCATGGATCACAGACTTGAAAGATAAGAGAATAAGACATAAAATATAATCACATAGAACGACTCTCTTGATAGATTTAATGGGGTGGTTTGCCATTGCCTTCCCCATTTCACACACTGGTCATCTCAGTGTGCAGGTTTCCTCACGATGTTTTCCTTCACCGTCAGAGCAGTCGGTAAATGTACGTAAGTCTTCGTAAAAACCGAAAAACACATTGGTACATGGCAATGCCTAGTTTAGAACTCGAACCTCCCGCACGGGAGTCCGACGTCCTAGCCCTTACGCCACAGACGCTCTAAGAGGATGAATAAGGATTCAGAAAGTGTGATTATATATACCTATTTGCGTTCAGCTCTCTTCATTAATTACTTGTGCAAGCAACTGTAAGCAATAACATTTCTCTTGTAACGATTCCACTCCTTTTTTATTCCGTGGATATTTCTTAGAGTATTTCTAAAATGAACATTATTCTGTTCATTGATGATTCATTCATTTTTTTATAACAATATTTTGTTTAGACTAAGTAATCAAAGCGTCGGTGGCCTAGTGGCTAGGACACCGGACTCCCATGCGGGAGGTCCGGTTTCGAAACCATGCAATGCCATGTACCAATGAGTTTTTCCGATTTTTTCGAAGACTTAAGTACATTTACCGACTGCTCTAACGGTGATGGAAAACATCGTGTGGAAACCTGCATGTCTGAGAAAATTAAAAGTTTCCGAAGGCGTGTGAAATCCACCAAACAGCACTGGGCCTGCTCGGTGGATCATGGTCCGTACCCCCTTGGGCAAGGGGAGGCCTGTGCCCCAACAGTGGGGACATTAATAGGCTGATGATGAATCAAAGTGCGGTTCGGTATAACTTCCAAGTTGTAAATCATTTTTACATCGTAAATCCTGTTACGAATATCTATATTCTATTACTATGAGTACTTATTATTATCGGCAAATGCAATTCTATACTTAATCGGATTATAAGTTGTGGAACATTATTTTTGTGGTCAACCACAGTGCCATTTCGTAATTTGATCTCTGGGTTGTAATAGTGTTTGACAGCCGTGCTCAACCTAGGCCCGCGGATCACGATTGGCCGATTGTTTTTATGAGATAGACATATCGGTTAGACACAAAGCTTAATAATAATGTTTAGGTTTCGTAGTGAAGTGTTTCAATGGTACTTTTAATAACTCGACGCTGAGACGAAGTTTCGGTGAAACGTGAATCTGCGTAATAAGTCAATTTTATAGTTTCTTTGTCCCAGTCTTTTTAACCCCCGACCGATCGAGGGCGAGCGTGTTTTATATATGACACGTTTGTCTGTCGGTCTGTGGCATCACTACTTAATAACGGACGGTCCGATTTGGACCCGGTTTCTTTTATTCCTTCCTCACTTTATTTGTGTCAGTCTTTTTCCTTTCGCACTATGTTATAAGGTCCAAGGAAAAATACAGTTAAGAAGCACTGACTGGCATATTATGAGAAACTACCGGTATTTAATCTGTAGCCCTGGCCTTGGGCTATCAATCTAACGTTATTATAGTTTTAGGTCTGAATTAGATATAATCAATTTTATACTTTTTTTCTTTTCGTGTTAAAAAAGCATTTATGAAAACGCGATTCATTTTGCACGATACACTATGGCGATAGATAATTATAGTAAATTGTAGTAATATAATAGTGCAATATTACTGTAATGTACCTACATACCTACTCGTAAAGTTGCATGACTGATTCGCGCTGTATACCTTCTTACTTAAATAATAATGCAATCCATTTCAAATGATAAAAAAGAAAGATTTAATCTCTAATGTACTTTTTGCTTACTGGGGAATGCTAATTTTGAATAATTTTGCACGCTTTGAAGGTCTAAATTAAGACCAATTTTGTTCACACGATACCTAACTTATCCTAGATTCCGGATTCATGTCAATTTTCTTCATTGTACTGTCATTCATAAAATCAAAACTTCATAAGAAAAATTATATATTTTTTATCCGCACTTTTTATGTCCATAATTTGCTACAAGCGCTTTTCTAAGAGGTTTAAATTCAGTATTTGCAAACATTCATAAATTGTAAGGCAATTACTGGAGTTACTTACTGTGAAAATAAACGCCTTTTCCATACAAAGCAATTGGAGTTTGTATGGGAATGTTGTTTTTTATTTCTCTTAAAAGAGCATAAATACTAAGTTTAAAAATGTATCGGCAGGTGAGGATAATTATAGTGGAAGAACACGTTATTTACACAATAAGTGCTAAGTAAATTATTGTACATTACACGCATATTACACGTAAAAGCCTTTGCCTTACAAAAGTGTTACACTAAATGACCAAAAAGTGTTACACTAAATGACCAATATTATTATTTTGTTACACAAAAGGCATTTTGCGTGTATACCGGGTGTTTTTAATTAGTTACTATGACCCGAATACGGTAACCTGTTTACTGGACTGGTTACTTACTTAATCTTATTCAGTTGCGTGATTTGAGCAACTATGTGGAATTTAAAATTCCTGACGTTCATAATATTCGAATAAACCATCCCGGGCGGCCATTACAAAAGCTTCGAAGTACTTTTCTAATGAAACTTTTTTAATTGGGAATAGATATGAGGATAAGGCATAGTTAACGGTACATTGACATTTAGTTGCCAAGAAACCGGCGTCAGCGCCGTCTTCGACACAATTAGTCGTGTCCATCAGTTAAGGCGATTTTTAGACCACGATAGCTTCGTTTCCATGGTAACCGACGACCACACACGGCTTGGCCAATAAGGCTGGATCCTCGTCTATGCAAATGAGACCCTTCGGTTATTCATCGTGAATATTTAGTTTTGTTTTGCAAGATTAATTGAATAGACTGTGGATTTCAATTACTGAAGTATATTTGTTTGTGTGTACGATTTAGGATTTGTTTGTGATTTTACTCGAAAATAACATTTTAAACTAGTAGTCTAGTAAATGGTCAAAGTAAAGGGTCAGGTAGTAGAGTAACAGACTGTACCGAAAATAGTAAGAAAAAGGAAAAACCTAAGTTGCACTATTCGCGCCTGCGATCCTGACAGCGTTTACGAACAATGTTCTCATGCGCATCCACATCACGATCGCTTGCGGGATCGGTATCAAGAGTACATACAAGAGTAGGTAATGTGGTTCGAAAATTACATTTTTCACTAGTTCAAAAATAGTAACGGAAAGGAAAAAACCTCTGTTGCACTATTCGCGACTGCGATCCTGACAGCGGCCCTTTAGTACTTTGTCGCATTAACTTATTTGACACATTTCATACGAATGTCCAGGAATCATAACAAAAAACTTATTGCGACAGCGTTCCACATAATATAGCTTGATGTATCTTCCACTGCACGATCACTATTCTCATGCGCATGCACACCACAATCGCTTGCGGGATGAGTATCAAGAGTACATACTGCAAAGGGTAATAGGCTCGAAAATTATTTTTTTCAATAGGTTCTAAAATAGTAACGGAAAGGAAAAAGCCTCAGTTGCACTATTCGCGACTGCGATCCTGACAGCGTGTACGAACCATGTTCTCCGCGCACCCACGATCCACTTCGGAGCGGTATCGGGAAGACAATTATCTGTCCGTGGCGTACGATAAATTGCTTGTACCAACGCTGACCGTTATTGCGACATGCTCTATCTGATCCTGTACTCCTGTGACATATTATAACCTATTGGGCTTTATTTTATCACGAAGTTAGAGTAGAGCTCAGTCGATTTTCTTTTCATAGGATATCCTGCAACCTACCTTGCAAGAAAAGTCTATAATTTTACGGCTTTCTTAAGTCTCGTACCATCTCTATCTGGAGATATAGCGTAGAAACTGATAGCATGTGTTTTAATGAAGATTTAACTTCAAGGACGTTTCGTGCACCTGACGGTGAAACTGAGTTAAAAACCAAAACGTAAGTTAAATAAAGGAAAGAGATATTTTTTAAGCAAAAAGGTTAAATATTATAATACTTATAAAAGTTCTTTGTTTTGAAGACAGACTATTTTGATTTTTTTTATCAATTTTTTTTTATAAGTTCAACATTGATCGACAACATTGATGGATTGATCCAGAACCACCCCTTTAACTAAATGGATAAAAGACAGATCGTATTGCAAACTTTTGTTGGCGGATACCTTTCGTAACATAATAGGTACAGGAATGGTTCGATACTCTTTGAATATTTTATTAGTACAAGCCTAAGGAAAATAAACGAGCACGTTGGATAGCATTATTTCGTACTAGATGTTGGATTGACTGTCATTTGACACTTCGTGTAATTTGATACTCTGTTACTTAAGTAAGCGATAGATTTGGAGTATCCCAACCTTTTGCCTATTATCAGAGTTTCCAAAACTTTCACCTTCTTAAAACCTAACTATTCGTTCCTTCTAGTGCTTAGATAACCCATTGTGTAATAGTTATAATAACGAATTATTCTAACATATTAAGTAACATATCCATTACTTTTTACAGAAACAGTAAATATCATGTATCCGCATTTATCGAGTGGTTTCTATCTATTGCAATACCTCTGCCGCTTAAGGACATCTGAATGAGTTATCTTTGTGCGTGTCGCCGCTCCCGCGTCAGTAACGTAAGCATGTATCTGTTACGCCCTGTGGGACTATTCCAGATACCAGATACCAGTTACACGGTTTTTGTGACCGTATGATGATGTGATATGATGATTATATGGTATACCATGACCAGAAAAATAAAACCCCTTGCAATATTGCGTTTCAATTGAACTATTTTTTTCATAACGACTACTCGTATAAAAGTACGATGCAATGACGGCGCCCCTCTTGATAGTATTTTTATTTCCCTGGTCAGGGTATCTACATACCGTTACAAAAATGAAAGAAGAATACTGTAGCAAAAAGTTACAGTATTCTTCTTTCATTTTTCTTCTTCTTTCATCCTTTTACACTAGTAAATATTAAAATTAAAAGGTGCGAGTCCAGAGAAAGTACCTCTTTAAAATAGGTCAGTCTATCTATCAGCTGAATTATACAGTTTCTTTGCCAGAAAATTAAAGTATTCAATCGTTTCCACATCCAGTAATTCCAGGAGATGGCTCAAGATAAGGAACCAATGGCATCTCTTTGTAACGGAGACCAAGGGATACTTCGGGTCGCTGAAGTAGCGATGAATCGTTTCCATATCGCGAATTTCTCTATCTGAATACTGCGACTGTCAACAAATAAGCTGTCTGCCAGAGTAGCGGTCTCACCACATATGCCTAACTGACAGCACTAATTGAAGTGGACGTCGGATCGACCTAACTGGCTATCTGCCTCCAGTTAATAAATTAACTCTAATCTATTGCGGATTACGGAAATGCAGCGCGGCGCCGCCGTTGCGTTTGAACTTGCTTTTACTGTGGTTAGGTTAGGTTGTCATCTGTTATCCCTAAACATGTTGTTGAGATTTACAACTTGTTTATTGCAATTATTTTGTTTCAGTGCGACAACTGTTACCTATTTATTTCCTGCAAGAGAAAACTAAAATTATATGTGACTGTGTCGAAGTCGAAGAGTTAATTCACATTCTCACTGGTTTTAGGGGACGGATTTATATTGTGCTGTTTTGAGTGACAGCACAATCGCTCCAGTAGGACTTTTAGTTTCAGTGATTTACGAGTATAATGTAGCATCATTATAATGTTTGTTTTTTAATTTTAAACATCATCATCATCAGCCTATTCTAGTCCACTGCTGGACATAGGCCTCTCCCAGGGCGCGCCATTGAGCCCGATCTTCGGCTCTTCTCATCCAGTCGCTGTCGACCTTACGCAGATCGTCGCTCCATCTAGCAGGGGGGCGTCCCACACTACGTTTGCCCAAACGCGGTCGCCACTCCAGAACTCGTCTACCCCAGCGGTTGTCGGTTCTGCGACAGATGTGACCGGCCCACTGCCACTTAAGCTTGCTAATATTATGAGCTATGCCGATAACTTTTGTTCTATGCCGGATCTCCTCATTTCGGATTCGATCCAGCAGAGATACTCCGAGCATAGCTCTTTCCATAGCACGCTGAGCGACTTTCAATTTGTGAACCAGTCGCACCGTCAGTGTCCACGTTTCGGCTCCGTAGGTCATTACTGGTAGGACGCACTGGTTAAAGACTCTTGTCTTTAGACATTGAGGTATTCATATCAAAAGATTACATATTTATAAGAAATGTTGACAACTAATTATAAAAATAAGCTTTTTGAAAAACTTTTTAGTTTGTAGAAAAGATGCACATGCACATACTCGTATTTCGAGTTGTAGAAGATTACCAAGCACCTATTCTATTCATATTCTGTTTTGAGCCCAAATAAATCTCTAATGATTAATGGAATAGCTAAATTATTGGTAATGATATTAAAGAGCCGAATTTGAAATTACATTAATTATAATAAGAATTCAATCGTTAGCAAAACGGGATCCAAGTGGACATAGCGAAAATATTAAATTCATAACTCTCGTTTAAATTAGTGAACATTTTATATCATAAAAGAATTTTTTGAAAGGACAAAGGTCACTTCCATTATTCATGGGCAGTGACGTAAAGTATTATTTTATGATTCATCTATAAATTAATGACTTAGGGCATTTCCACAAAAGGCTGGCCGTTTTGTTAGCCACGCAACTGGGTGATTTTACTACCTATATAATATCATAGGTTACCTTGGCAGTATCTTTGTTAGAATCTGAATAGCCTAGGGTTTGGTCATTTCGAGTGAGGTCATCATACAATTTTTCATCCATAAAACTATGGTCAAGGATGAGAATGAAACCTAATCAATGTTAGGTTTTGCAAATTAAGTCTAAAGATCAGCTGTTTTAACAGATTGTTTACCGTGCAACTGGTAAAAGTACCATACCATAGTTAGCACCATTTGCTGATCAATTTGCATGACACATTACCAAAACTTGAAATTTGTTCAGTGATGAAATACTTTTACTATGAAACTTACTAAAATTAAGGTAAGTAAGTATCATTTGCATAAGCAGCAGATCAATTTGTATCGAATTTTCACAGTTTACTGGCAAAAAATATTCAGTTATCGACACTGATTTAAGCTTCAATTAATCCATACCTACAAATATATTACTAACGAGCTTCATGACCCTGCAGCCGTAAACTATCCTTTTAATACTTCAATGAGGATGGACACCATAAAACCGTTTACTTTTGGAGACTGCATGTTAGACTTTGATTCAAAAGTCAGACATGTCTGTCCGTTTTAGCATAAGAATTCAATTACTCCAATGGAATCTCCATTGATGTATTTGATGTTACTGTTCAAGGATTTAAGTACTTTCTGGAGTATGGTGTTTTACTCAGACTGAACGGTAAACGTTACTGTGATCAGGTAATCCCTAAAAAGGGCACTGGTTGCTCTTTAGTGACTTTTCGAAAACGGTAAATTCTTTACTCTTCGCGCTAAAGATCGGTATCATAGTCCACGAACTGCGATAGGGGTCTTAGATAAGAAAACAACGAGATGTGACGAGATGGAGCTTTAACGAGGAAACGGGTATTCCTACGCATAGACTGAACTTTGATCAGAATAACGGTATTTCTGATGAATTCTGCATGCCTGAGAAGAAACATCCAAACATTTACATAGAATATGCGTAACGTGTGGATACCGTGTTACGTTGAAACCTTTGTTTTGGAAAGGAAAGTATCCATGTTACTGTTTGTGATATTTTGTGTAGTTAATTAATAATTAATGTTGATAAATACAAAGAGTGATGATGAGTGACGGATGTCATATTTACAATTTATGCCGTAAATTTATTTGTTTTTGTCTGATACGATAACATGTATCAGTTCTTGGTAAGAAGTTAGGTTACTGATTAAAATTACTAGGTACTTACCTAGATGATATTGAGATCCGGCTCAAAGGACCTATTTGGGCACCAACTTCTTGTTATATAGGAAAACCTGATTGTTGATTACTGCAGGTAGTACTGTCACAGATCAACCTACACATAACGTCAAAATTTGAGAATCTTAAATATTTACACCATAATTTCGCAAACATAAGGGTGTGTTCAACAAACATGGACGCGATGGAAATTGATCGGTGATTGATTATGACCGTTCAACGTCCATTATTGTTTATTTTATTATTCGATCTGTCGTCTGTCTATTAGTTTCTTTTCAGAAAAAAAAAACTAATGATAATAAGTTTATAACAAAATTAAAACAATTCTTAATTTCTAAAAGCTACTACACAATTAATGAATATGAAAGTGAGAAAAATAAATAATATTAATTATGTTTGTACATTAACATAATAACAATATGAATAATAAGAATATAAAACTAACTCTCTATATAATATATTTTTTAAATATAGAAAATCATCCTCCTCTCTCCTAATTTTGCTGTGCCCGGCAGGGTTTATAATGATCTGTAAATTATCTGATAAGTCCACCTATTATACATTATGGAACGCAATAAAGATATTGAGTGTTGAGTCATTTGTCACCGATTTAAAATTGATCCGACGTCGATGTCGCATCGACGTTTTTAATCGGTAATCGATCGCGTCCATCTAATAACACCCTAACGTTGAAGTTTAATCAAAGGTTTTTGACAGGTGGTATACTAATGCTGGTGGTACAAATGTAATATACGTCTAACCCACAAGGTTAATCTCCTCATTTCTATAATCTGAGGTGATGGGTTAAGGCGAAAAGGCCCAGTCAACCGTCGCGTGCCCCGAAACACTCACGCGCGGCCGGGGAAGGTCTACCGAATCGTTCGATGCTATCGGTGGGTGGTATGACTACAAAATTGATATTGTTACACTGAGCGAAACCTTGTATTTATGTAACACCATGTTGTATTGATGGATCAATTAGATAGGTAATAGTGAAGGACGCCGGCAATAGATGACGATTGTGTCAATAGACATAGTATCTATGTTCAAAGCTTATGGTTTTAATGTGAGAGCTTTTACCGCTTTTACCAAAGATAATAGACATATTATGATATTACTAGCGTAAGGGCATGACAATAGTGCCTCAAATCTGTGACAGTTTTTGGTGTCTGTCAAAATGTAAATTCACTTATTGGACTTCAATTGCGATTAAATTTTTCGATTCCATTTGTTCCGAACGAAATTTTTAGTAAAATTTATGATTTGTCATACTTGTTTATACATGCTTGCTTGCTTACTATACTATACTATACTTGCTTCAGATAAATTTTACTCTGTAGTTCATTTTGTTTTCAAAGGGTTGTTTGTTTTTCTTTTCTGGGTCTTTTGATCTACCTAGCTCTATTGTATAGTCAATTGGGTACGTAAAAAAGGAGGATGTAGCTGACTTTACACTACTGTTTACTTTTGGGGGAGAAATCTGGTCATTATATTCACAGTTCGAAGGTTTTCCATAGCGGAGATAAAGTAAATTATATTGGGTAATTTTCCAAGTTCCAATATTGTACATCGAACTAATTGTCGGTTTCATTTCAAGTTATTTTCGTAACATTTAAGTCACAATTCATTCTTCCGCAATCATTTATATACAACTGTGGGCTAGCGGTCATTGACTACACATTCAATCAATGTCTAATTGTCTATTTCCATGAAATTACTTATAGGAAATCAATAACTGATGATTTCTTTGAAACATGCATGTTTAAACCCACGTCTGATATATCGATCTAGTTAGCGTTAAAATGTTGGTTTAAAGTATACGAGGTTTCGGTCTCAAGGGCAATGTCAGTCAATGGAAATGTCGCATGGCTCACCACGTGTCGACAACTCGGCATTGGGTTTGACGTATTGATTGTATAGTCTGTTCCTCGCTGGCATGCCATGGTTTTTGTACAGAATTATCTAAAGCTATATAGGAGCAAAAATATTTTTCAAAAACGATTGGATCTATTTTTTAAATTTTATCAATGTTACATAGATTAATAGTAATACTACAAGTTACAGAAAGAATTTCTAGGATCGGTTCAGTAGTTTTAAAAAAAGTCTCAATCGTATTTTTTTATAAATTTTTTTTTCGGGCTTTTGCTTACCTCTTCTCCGCAAGGGGGAGACAAAGAGGTTATGCCGGACTTTTACCGGCCAAAAACCCCCCGGTGTTCCTGCGTACCGCCTGACGGCGAAGCCGCGGGAACGCTTGCGCATAACTTTATACCTATCATTAGATAATTCTGACTGACTGCTATCCTTTGATTTTTTTATCGTTTAAGCATATCCATGCAGTGTTCATAGCATATCCATAGTTAATCAAATTATACCGCATAAATGAATTAATCAAACAATAAGAATTTTATTAATAAGGTATTCATACGTTTGATACCATAAGTCATTTTAGGATACTGGAGGTTTTGGGACTGGACTGGATATAATCGTCAACTATAACTATACATTATACAAACAGCAGAGTGGTCATTTTTGGACAATGGGATTTTTCGGACTGGAACGTTACTGGGTTTGGAATACTTAACTGAGACTTTAGATATTTAACATAGATATTCGACGACGATAAAACAATATTTGGGATGGGAAATTAAAATTTACAGAAGTCAAGAAGTAAAAAATAAATATGGACGATAATTTTGCGCAAAAACCATATTATCAAGTTAATAAATTAAACAAAAACTTAGGCATGCCACCAACTATGTACATAGTTGGCATGATAAATGACCATTAAGATCATCAAATGACCTATCCGTGTCGTGATCAATGCATAATGATAGTAACGTACCATGTGGTGTGGTATGCAGCAACAAAAGGCATTCTAAAGATGATGATGATGATGTATTATCTAGAGCTAGACATTTATTATAATAGTTTTCTGTAAAGGTATGCAGCATAATCTGTAGAGGAATAAAACACTAAATGATCACACTATATGAGTCCCTCAGCTAACAACCGGACTACTGATACCAGGCCAGATAAAATAGGACCATATTGTTTCACGTAAGAAATACTGTTACCTCAGGGTATTTCACAATATTTAAAAAAAATATTGTTTAAAAATTAATTAATTCAATTGTATGTTTTATAAGTTTTACCACAATATACTAGCATAAACATAGAGATGAAAATTACCAGGAAGATTTCCTTCTCTCAGGAAGTTTTCCTGAAAACTTCCAAAACTTCCGAAACTTTGGAAGTTTTCAAAATGTTTTACTTACAAAATATACGGTCTCAATTTTTTTTTTGTATTTGGTTAGCTTACAGCCTTATTTACAAGTTACATATTCATATATAAAATAAAAACCCATTTATAAACTACCACGGTTAATGTAAAATTAATAACAAACAACTTTTAATCTAGATACCATGTAGGTACGGCAGAGGAAAACTCATGAGTGAGTAAGGATTAATAAGATAATAAGTTAATAAGTATTATTAATAATAATAAAATCGGCAGACAAATGCAAGTCTAGAACTTTCTATATCTACTAACATCTGCGCAATAAAGTGAATTGTGTTATATTCTACTAAACCTCTAATAGTTGACATAAACGACCAGCATCAATGCATAATTTGCCAACATTACTCATACATGCATTACAGCACAGAGCCAGTAATTTGAGAATTTGAAGGCCAGCACCCGGATCTTATCATTATCACAATCGCACCGATAAATTGAACTCGCTCCAATTCTGCACACTATCTATATCAGAGCTCGAATCTCAAGCAATCAGGTAAGCCACTTGGACCAGTTGAATTTCTCTAATGAGTCACTAGTGCTAACGATTTTCCGTCAAGTAAACAATCGGACATGAATAATGGAAACTGTGTACAGTCGACCGCGGTAAAAGTAACGTTTTGAACGAATTTCGACTTTAGTGCAATGGTTTAAGACGCGATGTTTGACCCAAATGTAGTAACTGTTACGATTAGTAAACTCGTTATTGTAAGGTACTGAACTGACCAGCCCTTAACAATGTAAAGGTAGTGGTACACTGGAGTCAGACAGACCACGTGATTTGACTGGATTAATTGAACATTTTCGGTATAATGGAGTCATCTTTTGTTTTGTCTCCAAAAAGCACGCTTCCGTTAGTTTTGTCGTTCAATTTATAAGTACTGTCATTCATTCGATTCGAGATTCATTTCTAAGGTGTAAGCCACACACTATAAGAGACGCGGTCGCAACTTTTGAACTGCATGCAAACGCTTATAAAAATTAAAAACTATTGATTGGCGCAAAATATTTAGAAAAAAAGAGGAGGAGGAGCATCATGCTTTTGGCTGCAGTGAACTTTATTGACGTTTGCATGCATACAATTCAAAATTAGCCCGCCTGTGCCACGTCAGCGCTCGATGTCTCTTTCGTGTGGTCGGAGGTTTAGTCTTCTATTCTTTTTCTTAATCTCCTTAAGATGTTTAGATGTATAGTATATTGTCATCTACATTACTTATTTTTACCTAATCTGTTAATGGGGTAACGCATTTCACAACTAAATATTTACACCTGTACGAGTATCTTATCAAATCGAAAGAAATAACAGCGACAAAAAAGATCAAATTCAACAAAAGTTTATTACATGAAATCACGTTAGCTACTCAACTATATCAGAGCTACAATAATCAGGTAAATCTCGTAACTAATTTAAAATGAGGTTGAAAAAATGGAACAGTAGACGGTTAAATTAAAGTTTAATCTAGGTTACAATTACGTTGATTAGGGGTCGTTTGTAGGTCATTTAGAATTTTGTTATTTTTAATAGGCTTTATCCGATATGTAAGTAATAATACTCGTAGAACCAGGTTTTTGTGGCCGTTTTTAGATTAGAATACAACAAACTTGCATACTATGTATTACTCTCTGGTTTTAGTATACGACTTTAGCGCCTTTACGTTATATTTTAACAAAACTAGGGAAAACCGAATGATTTTGTAAATATGTTCGGACGGTTTCGATTCATTATCAATTACTTAACGGGAAAAGTTACAACAAAATATTTCGTAATTTTTTATTATGAACACAACAAAAAGTGAAGCTGGCATATCAGTGTTATTTTTTTCAAAACCGAAAGAGGAAAGAAATATTTATTGAAAAACAATTTCAACATTAAGTACCTGCCTTTCCAGTATTCCATAGTTTTAGCTTGTATGTACGTGTAGGTATAAGAAAGATTCTGTGTAATTTCCTTTCAAACTAATATTATGTGTCTGCACTCCGTTATTTTATCCCATAACATGTCTGGTATTATACTTTATTACCATTTAGAAACATTATTACCCCTTTGAGAAATAAACCTGCAAAGATACGTATAATGACAAAATTTATTTCAATACTAAAATTACGTAACTGTGATTTTGTTTTAACTTAACTTCTTGATTAGCCGCCGCCGACTTGAACTATGGTCTCAATAAAGGAACCTACACAGCACAGTCTATGGTATCCGCAATTAAGTGAAATTGCTGGGTTAAGCAATTCTAAGTTGTAATTGGCTTTAAGTAGCCCATAACTTTTGTCTAATGGGATAACTATCTGTACGTTTCGTTATACAGCTGTATATTTTTATGATCTGTTTTGAAACAACTGAGCTAAGTAAAGCAAATCATAAAGTTGATCTTACGTGTAATTTAATTAGATAATTAAATTGTTCAATCTTTCTGAATCTTTCACTATAGTAATGTAAATAGGAACACTTATTTAGATATTATATAAAGTAAATAGTTACAGTTGAAGTTAGTTCGCGAATAAACTTACTTATGGGAACTAAAACACACATATTTCTATTTGTGCAATAAAGTGTATTTTACTTTTACTTACTTACTTTTACTTACTTACTTTTACTTACTTACTTTTACTTACTTACTTTTACTTACTTACTTACTTTTACATACACAGTCCCTAAATCCTTCACATCTTAAGGAGGTCGAATTTGTCATCCTTTGCGATTGTAAATCCTTCTGGATTTGGTTATCGTTGGGGAGGGCGAATCCGAGGGTGAGTGGCGGGTCCTTCTACCCGGGGAGATGGGACATCGTAGTGGGACTACGGGTAACGAGCCATTTGCTCTAAGTAACATCTGATTCCACCAACTATCTAGATGTAAAAAATAATAATTTTTGATGAGTGGAGTGGCAATTCTGGCTATTACCCACTGTAATCTGTCAAATTTAACTGTATTCGGCAGACTAGATTTCAAATCTATATGGTACTTCGTTTGTATGGACCTCAGCGGACCACAGTCCCATAAGGTTTAGGTTTGCTCACGACTGTCTTTTGTTCGGTAACTAAATAAGCACCGGCGATGCCCATAAAGAAAATTAGCAGCTGAGTTTCGTGATATTCACTTCCTGCTACTGCCCTGAAAGGTAGTCCTTTGTAACTTTCTTTTTGCCGTTTAAGTAAGTACAGTGGAAGATACTCAGGCTATAGTCTGTGGAACACTATCTTTATAAGAGATTTTAAATTTACGTGATTTGTATTCTTTTTTTTAAATACAAAAACGGGGCTTAATCGCAATAAGTTTTTACGATTCCTTAACATTTATATGAATGTGTCAAATAAGTCTATATTTAGCCTGATGCAGGCCACTGTACCTGATGCAGACCACTGTACCTGATGCAGGCCACTGTACCTGATGCAGGCCACTGTACCTTCTCTACTTTGTTGTGTTTGTTGAACAATTTCCCAATGATATGGGAAATCGATTTATTTTTCTAATAATTTAATTTGTTATTGCACCAAATATACATTTTATATACCATAGCAGAAGCCTTATTAATTATAATGTAGAAAAACAGTTGAAATCGAAATAAATGCATAATACTACAATACGTAAAGTTCTTCCTGCAAAGACAGAGTGTTCATAGGAAAGACATAAACGCGCGCAACTCATGCGCATACCACTACCAGAAAAGGCTTATTGAACACTTTTAATTAATAATTCACCAAGTTTCGTACATAAAATGAATAAAATATCGTCTGGAGGACATGACATTTTATTAATTTATGGAATCCTTTGGACTGACAATCTGTCAGCTGTCAGTCTGTCATCTATTATGTGCGGCCAACTTTTTGCCGCTGGCGATATACTGTCACAATATTTCATAGCATAGCATATTGCATAACATTAAAGTTTCAATTGCCTTTTAGTCATGATTGGCCCTTTTTAGGATAATATAGCGATTTCGATTAAGTCACCAAGGCATACCAATTTTTCAAAATATGTGAAAATTTAATCATGCTATCTATACAGAATCACCTGTTAATAATCACCTGTTCTCGGCGGTGCCCCAAAGGACAAGAGTCACTCCTAATAATGCCGCGAGTCTGAAGTCTAATTGAGACATAAGCCCTAATTATGACTCGGAATCGAGCAAACCCAAAATATACACAGAAATATAAAAGAATGTATACTTCAAACATTTCTTTCCACAGAAGCATTCATAAGTATTTTTTTATTCCAACCAAGATTGTATCGTGTCAGTGAAATAATGTATGTATAAGGTGTATAAGGTGGTATCTGCGACTTATTCTGAGACAGACATGGCCAGCCCGTCGCAGAACCGACAACCGTTGGGGTAGACGAGTTTTAGAGTGGAGACCGCGTACAAGAAAGCGCAGTGTGGGACACCCCCCTGCCCAGTGGACCTACGACCTGAAGAAGGTTGCTGGCGATGGTTGGATGAGAAAGGTGGAGGACCGAGTACTGTGGCGCGCCCTGGGAGAGGCCTATGTCCAGCAGTGGACAGACACGGGCTGATAGAAGGTGGTATCAATCCTACGTTTACTTATCATTTTGTTTTTTACGGAATCAACCTACTACTCGTATATCAATTAATAACTAGTGATAGTACGACTTTAACTTAACCAAAGGCGTACAAGTAATAAGTATCACCCATAAGCACCATCTAGGTCTAACTAGAAGCGAACCCAGGCGAGTCATTGTGGTGATAAGTGAACAAAGATGCGCCGTTTAGATACGGCGTACCGGCCACGATCTCCCCATCTCGGGAATACGCGTTATGAGATCACTCTGTGAATCCTGATGGGGTCCTCGACTCTTTCGGTTGTCTTGTGATTTTGTTCATCGAAGATAATAAGGCGGTTTCAATGGCAGATTTTAAATAAAGCGTGTAATTGATTGAGGATTTATTTATTTTAATTTTAAAAGCGATGAATTTAGCCGCCGTCAATTTTTCGTTCAGTTCCGATATATTTTTAAAGGAGATTTACATAGGTGCCGCATTGATGTGACGCGCGATTTTACATGTATTTATATTAAGAAAATACGTAAAAGTTATGCAGTTAGCCCGTGTGCTGCGTCGAACTTCATACAAATCATGCGACGCTAAATTCACACTGACGCAGTAGCTTCATTCGTAGAATGTTAACCGCTTTAAGTATGATTGATAACGCATCCAAGATAGTATAAACGTAATATCGTTTATACTATCTTGGATGAAGGAAAAATCACTGGGGGCGGGCGTGCAAATGCATTTCTTCATCCATGCATACCATAAACGATACAAATATTATTACCTACGAGTTGAAAGCCATTTCAGCTACCATCCACAGCTGTTATTAAAAATAAAACATAAAATCAAGAAGAAAAGCTCGCCCAGTCGTCAACTTATCGTCCGCTTGCCTGACGCACTTTGTAGGTATATAGGAAGTATTATTTTTATGTCACAGGCGCCGTCGAAATACCAAGCATAAATTCTTAACAATGAAACGGCTTGATAAGCGCTATCAACTTAACTTAAACTTACCTGTACTTAGTGATAACTGATAAGATAACTTATGACGCCACGCATTATCTGAGCTTTAAGATTCAACTTTATCAATATTACCGTAAGATCGAAAACTATTAAACTATTTTACACCAATTAAACTATGCCGCCTGTACAATGTCAACCTTACATCCAAGTAATATGATGTATTTCTTTTTCATCAATTTTAACATTTTGGGTTGGTTAACCTGTGAGCGACTGTACCATAAAAACATGAGTGATCCCAAAAGAAGGTGAAATAAACAAGCTAAGTACCTACAGTCGACAACGAGTTAAAGTACGAGTATTATATCTGTCAAATTTCTTCGATCGAGGGTACGTTCAGTAACCAACTGAACGCACCCTCGATCGAAGAAATTTGACAACGAGTCAACAACGAGTTAATGTATAATACCTGTCAAATTTCTTCCATCGAGGGTAGTTTCAGTAACCAACTTAGCTTGTTTATTTCACCTTCTTTTGGGATCACTAATGTTTTTAAGGTACAGTCGTTCACAGGTTAACCAACTAAGTCCGATAATTACTCTCGGGTGAAGTGAATCAACGTTGTTACGGACCTCTTTTTCGGGTAATTATTAAACGATATGGAACGATATCCGAATTTGAAGGTATGTCAGCGTATAACATGGTTTATTTTATGACATTTTTGGTACCTAGGTTCACTTGTGGTCGACTGTATTTCGTAAATGTTTATAAACTTGATTAAATATCTAGGTACTAACTACTTAATCTCATGGAATACGTTTGAATATCATCAAACGTGGGTTGGGTATAGGTTAAACCCACAGTGTTTGTAGCTGAATGCAACAAGCAAAATATAACCTCAAAACTTCATTTGGTTTTGTTTGCTAAATCAATAAAACAAATGTCAGAACTCCTTAAATATCTACAATATATTAAAGTTGAAGATATTTAGATAGCTACCAGTTAATAAAAAGTACGAGTAAAGAAAATCTAAACACGCAAAACATTAAGAATGAAAATGCAAAAGAAAAAATGAATCACAATAATTTACTACTTTAGTCCAACAGTCAAAGTGAGCTTACTCAAACAAAGAACCAACGAAAACCAGTTACAAAGTAAATCAAAGCACTTACTGTTATCACGCAACAATTACGAAAGCTCTTGCAGTTATCAGCTATTATGTAAAACAACGGGCGCCACTTTCGCTCGCAGCCTCCGCGCACTTCTCCCAACACCCTCTGAACGTCACCCCGTATCACTGAACACAGTCTCACTTTGTTTTTCAACCATCCTTTATTCACAGTCCACAGGTAAGTTTATTTTTGTTTTCGTGTTTAGCGTGCGCGCGCCGACCGTAACGGGCGTCCGTCGTCTGACTGGGCCTGTGCCATACTAGAATGGCTGCCTGACTCCACGGAACCGGCCATGGCTACCGACCGACCGGCCAAGCCGACCCCGCGAAGCCTACCATAGCCTCACCTAGCACATATGAAAACTTATAGACTACAGACAGTCCTTTTCTTATTGCACGTTTTATCGGCGAGAGCCTTTTTGTGGGATGTCTGTAAAAACTTTGGAGTAGCTGTCTCGGAATTCAAAATTCAATTTTGTCTTTATCTTAATTCATTTTGATCCTTTTAAACTAAATGTAGGTAGTTAAAGAGATCTTAAAAGCCACTTGAGTTTTTATAAGAATTTTAATCGATATTAATCTAATTTATAACTTCATCAACTTTGAATTATACGAGTAAGTACTCTGAATTGTCCAAAAATAGATTTGAATTTATGATTAACGACTATTTCAATAAGTATTGCTATGTAGACAACATAAGTGTTATATTCACCTAAACAAATAACGGAAACTTGGTTTTATATCTCGTTGCGAAAACTTGAAAACTACAGCTTTCTAGTTAATTTCTACTTAGTTCTGTACCCCTATGCAAGGAAGATTACTCTGTTACTTAGGAACATAAAGGAAAACTTAGTAAAATGTGATCGGAAACTTCATCTCAAAGTTAAATAAGATTCTCAGACAAGACGAGTTCAAACCGTTTGCAGATTCGATTTCCAGTTTGACGAAGAACTACTTATTTGTGTTCAGAAAAGTTTTAGAACATAGAATTGAACCAGAAGTCCACATTCTAGAATTTTAATTTTTATCATTTTACATATTTCATCATGGGGACATTTGCGCCAGGGTCGACACGGGGCGGAATTTTTGACTAAGGCCTTTCATAATCTAAGTCTTTTTTTATGGACGAAATTTAGCATTGTACCTATTATGAATTTGTGAAAATATATTAATTTAATTATTACTATTATAATTTTAAAAAAAAATTACATACATAATTTAACTATGCTTAAAGTGATGAACTACTAACAAGTCCAAGAAATAAATAATTGGTTTTTAATCCGTTTGAATGGCAGTTTACTCAAAAAGGATTTAAGTAGTTTCCTAAACGGTTAAGTTATGTCATGTTTATGTAAAAGACGAGCTTTGAGATTCTCAGCTATATTAATTCTGGTGTCTGCCAAGGTATCACTCGCTGATGTCTCTATTCTTAAATATTGACTTAGAGAGAACTCAAAATTTATTTATATAACTTAGAGTTAATTTAAAAATTGTCCTGCCACATTATTACGCCATGTTATTACGAATGATAATCAAATCCATCGTCTAAAACACGCAAGGAAGTTCACCAAATCACACAGGCCCAACTGCAGGAAGCAATCGGTACAACTTCTAGTCAAATCTATATTCTAAGTCAAAGCCCCAGATCGCGTGTTTAGAGTAGGGTGAGCGCTCCACGCGTCGGCCACCGACTTGCATGTAATTACCTACCATAGGAAGTTTCTTTCGAAACGACGACGTGACTTACCACCCTCCACCTTGAAAACATGAAGGGTGATCTGAAAGTTTAAGAATTATGTTTTGTGAAACTAAAAATTAAAAGTAGAAAAAAAAGATCGCGTTGAAGTCTTTTTACCCGACTGCTACAGCAAAGGCAGGGTTCTGTTTTTCGCGCGTATTTATGTTTGTTTGTTTGTGGGTGGGTTGTTTATTCCATCGTAGCATCTAAAGGGCTGGATGGATTTTAATGAATGATATTTTCGTCTTGATCCCGAGAGTGACATAGGATGTGTCAAGAATTCCAAGATGGCGGCCGTCTAACAAAACATTACTTTTTTAGTTTGCGTGTAGGGGGTGCGGTGTAGTCAGCTGTCTGTCAGTCACAAAACTCTTTAATCGTCTCTCGTCTACAAGCTATAAACCAGCATAAAATATTGTAAAATACCTCACAGAAACAAATGTAATTAATTACAGGCTCCCCTAAATCTTAACATCCACCACAACAATAAATCAGAGTCCCCAATTATAATATCCATGACTTTATTAGCCGTTATTATAAAGTGATCCATAAAAAAGTATTGATTAATTGCCCTAAAAGGATATCGGTATGCGAAATACGTAAGATAATAAAAGATACGGTCAAAATATGCAAATCTTATGTAAATGGCAGGGGTGAAGTCGGAATGGCGACTCCATAGTCCGGCCGCTCCACAATGGTTAATCAAAAGGCCGTATCTCATTCCGCGAGACCTTGCCAGTGCCAGCCCGACGTTACGTTATTTCGATTTCATTTGCGTGCTCGTGCGCAGGTTTTTTTTCTCGTGCTGCACTCGGCGCGCCTCGCCCAGAGGTCGTGCTTTGATCCCGAGCCTTTTGTTATTCCAGGAGAAATATGAAGGGCTGGCGTATCGAATAAATGGGATTCTTTCGAGGAATATTGAAATATCTCTAGGCCATGCTGAGAAGCTGCGGAGATTAATTCCCGAATGATGAATGGGAGGCGTAAATCTTGTTCATAATTTACTGCTTGTTAGTTATCGGCTTTGTTTCGCCGGTGATACCAGCCCTATCCTACCTCGGGCGATACAAAATGCAAAGTCTGTATCTGTAGGTATTATTGGCTTATCAGGATTTTAGGAGGCAAAGCAATTCGGGTTGTCAGATAAACATTTTTATTTTATTCACTCTATATTTATTTACTGTATTAACCGTACGTATAGGTACATTATAATGTTATTTTACATTTCAAAGGTATTATCAAAGGTATGTATGTATTATCGACAGGTATATCAACGATTACCACAAAACCAAATTATTTTTAAACAAAAAACTTTTCTCACTTCGCTGTACATTGACAATTTTCTACTATTATTTGTCTAATATATTTAGAAGGTTATTTTTTGGTGAAATGTGGTTCTTATCACATCCCTCAAAACATGTGTTTGTGCTCTTGAGATAGGTACAACGCAAATCCTTCAGAAAGTCTATGTTATGTCAGATATACGTATATAACAATATATAACATCCATCTTATTTAATCCTTCCTCTGATCGATAACAAGAAACCCCCGTATCATTTCTCATTGTCCTGGCTCCGTTACTCGTTTCTAGCAAGTTAGAGATTTTTTTATTTTCGTAAACAAGAAGACGAGTGTAGAATAGGATTTTTTGTAACAAAAAGTAATTACGAGTCACGAATCTGTGGCCGGTGGAGCGGGTGCGATGAGATTAATTGAATTCTTAGGTGTGAAGAGACGTCGAGGGGAGGCGTGAAGGCTTTTCGAGATGTATTGCCACTAAGATACAAGATACAGCGACATATTAGAGTGTATAAGAGCTGCAGGTAAAGGGAAGGTGACGTGGCTACAAAAATTTTTTTAAGACCTCTTTTTTTGTTGAGGGGGGGGGGGGGGGGGGGTTGGGAAGGAAATCTTAAGATACGATTTTTACCCACTAAAACCCAATCGGGATATCCAGTGGAATGCACCGGTGCCCCCCTGAAATTTTAAGATACGATTTTTACCCACAAAACCCAATCGGGATATCCAGTGGAATGCACCGGTGCCCCCCTAGCATGCGGCCATAGCTGCCTTCCCCAGGCTTGCCAGCCAATGCTACTTACTTACTATTATTAATTATCTACTCACAAAAAAAATTACATACTTAGATTCCTCAAATACTTACTTAAGCCGCTTTAAACTGTAACTTAAACCAATCTTATCGACATGTTTCTAAAAGGTCCATCATCACCTCCTATCTAAGATACGACCACGCGTTCATATAGACGCATAAATTACATATTTTATGTGTATGAAGGTATAAATTTTATATTATATTATTACGTAGTGTTAAGATCAAATTACAACCGATTTTTTGACCATGCCCAATGGAATAGACAGGAATTTTGAAAAATAATTTATATTAGTTAGATCTTTAACCGTTAGATACGGTGGTTTCTGTAAAGAATACTTTTATAATTTTTAAGTTAAGTTTTTTTTCCTTATAATTATTTAATGTTTATAAAAAAAACGAAGAACAGGGATCCACCACCACAGCCTCCAAATGTCTCTACAAACTACGATAGGACAAATCCAGGTGAGAGGAAATTTAAAATTTCTATATTCATTACTTTTTAAAAGACGGGTTGAGGATGTCCTCAAGTGAGCTATCCACGCACCCACTTTATAGTCTTTACTTTATTATTTTTATTTTTCAAATAGGCATAAGTTTTTTAGTCATTACATTCAATAGTATTTTTTCCCAACTCAATTTTGTACAACAATCAATTTTCTACTTCCTAACCATACCGTGTTTACACGTTAAGGGTTACGACCTAGCTCATAACTTTATATTGATTTTTCTGTAATTTCTATGGTTGTAATCTGTTGTGTTTACCTAATAAATAAATAAAAATTAAATAAATAAAATAGACTAAAAGATATTGTTACAACCGATGAGGATTGCCAAACAAAAATTAGCAGAGTTATACATTTATTTGTGAAGGAGATCTTATTTTTTGTGAAAAGTTATATTAACTTAGATGTAATTCTTGGAGTTTTGGGAGCCTTCTAATATGGATAACTTTACCGTTAACAAAGTCGTGAACCTTCTGCAATGGAACGCGAACAGCCTGCAACCAAAATTACATGAACTGGAATTAATACTGATACAAAACAAGATACATATGGCAGTGATAAGTGAAACTTGGTTGTCTGTTGAAAATTCTATTAAGTTATATAACTACATACAACTTACAAGTACTAACTGCAACAAAGTAGAAGACCTCACTAACCTTCTCAAATAAAAAGTTTGATCTGAGGTAATGTACTGGTATTTTATAAATAACTTAAGATAAGTTTAAAGTTTATTTCAAAAATATGACAAAAGCCTTAAACTAACTTACAAATAAAAATACTAATGAAATGTATGTAAAATATCTTAATCTGAATCCGAACAGAGTTTATTCAATTTCAAAAGTTAATGTCTAGTGTTTTTAGGCTGGGTGAAATATTTGCATTTGATACCTACAATAGGTTGCCCTGTGCTGTAGGGATCATTTGCTTCCGGTCCACCATATCGGTTTATTAAATTGCATTTTTGTGTGTGCTGCTGTCGGTAGATAATGTAAAATAATCGATTTCTACATACCTAAAAGTCATTCCACTAATAGCCAATAATATTAACAGTAATATAAATTTTGGATTGGATCATAAATAACACAAAATATTATTAAGTAAAAGTCGAGCAGTTCAACCAGAGACTTCATGATTTGCGAAACTGTATCAAATTCTAAACAGTTTTATTTGCATACAGATTGCTTTTTAAATGTATCAAAATTCCAATAAGACAATAAACCTGACTTGAAATATAAGTAGAAAAGAATAAACTGGAAATTTGCGGAACTGGAATTAAAAAAAATGTGCGGCGTCTAATAGTAAACATAAAAACTTGTAAAAAAATCGACAAAATAATTTATTTTCCGTATTTGTAAGTATTGTACTGTAAAAATAAACTTGTATTAGGATTTAGTAATGGTAAAGACAAAAAGACTTACTCCGCTAGTGACCCAACTTCTAGTTAGTAACATATATTATTATGGCTTGTGAGTGCTAAAATGACCTACATATACTAAACAGTCATACGTAATGAGCTATGATCGGAGTAGGTAGGGCTGTTTTTGGTACTTGCCACATACGGTCATAATATGGATAAGTATGCCCAATAATCCCGGGATTTCCGGGATTGAATAAATATATTATTTAGATTTTTAACGTTATATTTGTTTTGATACACATTTAAGATTGGTGGCGAAATATTTTTTTTAAGATTCATGGCGCTAGTGTACCATGGTAGTGTTTTAACTTCTTCGTAAGTTCACAATTTTTTTAAAATCGTAATCCGCCGAGTAAGGGCGAGGTTTATAAAAGTAATTTACAACATTTGCTCGATAACTTAAAACGGGATCCCGAATTCATATCCATATTAATATAACCTTTGAGGACATTGACCCGAAAGAGCTCTACCTACTCCGATCAGTGGAATAAGCTATAAACAAGAAAAAATAATAAACTCCGCGGTCATTCTTCATAATTACTTACATAATCTTGCTCAATATTTTATAACACAGTAAATAAAAAGAACTTGAAATCAAAGGCGAGTAGCGGTGCATAAAATCAGTGGCTCACGGTTCACACTTAATTAGGTACAGCTGTCTGTTGCGAATGAAAGCGTGCAAAACTAAGTGTCAAGTGTTATACGTGCATTAGAAAGACATGGGTTACGGTATAAGTGACTGCCCAGTGAATACCGATACGGGGTTTTATGAAAACAAGAAAATTAAGTAATAACGATGTAACAGAACGTCATCATTTCTCAAACGACACACTACTTAATATCAAAGTTAAAGATAAAAATTAAATAAACAAATGATTTATTGAAGGTAAGTACCTAATCGTAACATGTTAATATTGAAAACTAGCATTTTCTGGATTATCAACAGTTTTATTCAAACATTATCCATTTCCGTGTATACAAGTATTTATGTTCCTTTTAAAATCAGATTTTAATTCTATTAAATGTGTGATATCAAAGTATTTAATCATTGGATTTCAGCAATAATAAAATAATTTGATATCACACATTTCATACGATTTGTAAAATTCAACTGCAGGTGTCAAATAGTACTTGATCCCATGCCGTGAAATCGTATCCGCCCACGAATCGTGGTCATAAAACATAGTTTCAGGATAGTGTATAGTCCACTATACACTCCTTCTTCATTTCTTTACCCTCCAAAAACCAGCCTGGAAAACAAAAGTTTATTTCACCTATAAAAATACTAACTTTGATTCAAGATTTATCGGCATCCGCTCTGGTGCGCGCTGTGTGACCGAGTTTTTTTAAAAGCCCTTATCCACCTCTATCGTTCTAGACTGGAGCGGTGGTGGAAAACAATAGTTTGGAATCAAGGCACGGGATCAAGTACTAAAAGCGATACTTAAAAAGCATTGCGTGAATAGTTCCCACGCGCAATAAAGGCCATCGCACATTGTAGCGACTTGACGCGAACCCGACACGAACTCAACTCAGAGCAAAACATTGAAATGTAAGCTTTATACAGTAGGTTTTCAAAATTCAAGTGAAGTAGTTGCCGACGAGTGGCCCACGCGTTGACAACTCATCGACGACTACTTCACCCTCTTACTTACTTACTTACTCCGCTGGCGCAGCGACCCGAAGTGGATCTTGACCTCCGATACCAAAGAGCGCCTTCGCTCTCTCTCGTGCACAGTCTCCAGCCAGTCAGGCGCCCGGAGCTCCCGCAGATCCTTCTCCACTTCATCGCGCCATCGGTATCTGGGACGTCCGACCGGATGTTTTTTTTCCTTTATTTAAATAAAAAACTAATTTTATCGTAAAACATAATACTGGCATAAGCCACAGGTCTTGTGCGCCAGTAACGAATCAATCGTATTATTACCTATTTACAGTAAAGTTGACAATAAAATATAAATACTTAAATCTATTATGGAATTAGTGAAGTTATTCGATCGTCGTAATGCGAGGCGCAGTAGGCATAGTGTCGTCCGTTAGAGCGTCTCACATACGTTCGTTTACTTCACCTTCTACTTTTGAATTTTGGAAAACTGTATGTAATACGATATAAAGCTCACGTTTCACGCTTTGCTCTTAAGTTAAGTTCTTGCCGGGTTCGCGTCGAGTTAGTATAATATGCGATGGCCATAAGACTGACCAAAGCGTTATCCCTAACCTTTCTTATTACGATTTCGATTAGCTATCGAACGAGACTAGCGGTCGATTATATAGCGGTCGATATAGGGTCGTATCTATCGATTCACGGCGAGAACTTACGTAGTAGGGGCCATAAAAGTGCCCTTCAAAGGGCAGGTCCAAGACAAATTTATGGCGCGGATACAATGTCTATGTTTTTTTAAGTCTGAGATTCGGAATTTGAATATTTATTGCTTTTAAAACGCATCCTCGAGATGGGATGTTTTATCGTCGTGTGAAGCAAAGAAAGCGCTTTATTGTCTTTATCATAATCAATTTTATTGTAACCAATAATCCCAACTTTATATCACGACGACTTAAAAATTTTGAACAAGTTATTTTCATCAGTAAATCAATTAAAAAGTAAAATACACCTTAAGCACAGTAACCTAATAAACAACAGTGCGTAGGTACATTAAAAGATGATACATGTTGGCGATCTTGTCGCTAAGAGCGATCTCTTCCCGACAATTACTAGGTCGAGTATTTTATAATGGTAGAGGTAGGTTGTGCAATAAGTACTGTAATTATTACATAAACTAGCTAACACTTTTGCACGTAATATATCTATTTATTTACCTATATACTCGTATTCATGATTATGTGTCAGATACCTTGAAGCTTAGAAGAGCGCGACAATGTGCTAGTTTAAATTTAAAAGCGCTTTTAAGCTGATTGGTGTAAAGAATACCTTCTCGTCGAGTTTTTTGGTGCGTCGTCTGGACAGTGGAATCCATTAGGAGAGGTTAAACGATACCCTTTCGGAATGCTCCGTCTCGTTTCACTAATGGGTTTTATATTGCTTTCTCACCCTCTATCGAAATAGAAACTTTTAATTTTGAATTTGGTTTTAAATGTATTTATTGGACAAGGAAAACCCTTTAGAACGGTTTTGATTAAAATGAACAATAGTGTAGTTTCTAAGTATCAACTATTAAATGCATTTCTTAATTCTGTATTCTGACAAATAAAGTATTTTGATTTGATTTGATTTTTGATTTAAAAATTAAGAAATATTCATAAATTGATGGTGAAATGTGAAAACAGAATTAAAATTCGTTGAAAAATAAAATAGCTTCAGGAAATAAAAAATCAGACGATAGAAAGAAACGGCAATAGAGAATTATGACGTCACTGTTCTTTAGCGCTATACAAGCAGGTCCGGAGTTACACAAAAAATACTGTTTTGCTAAAGAGGGACAGAGCATCTCTCCAGTACTAACTTTAAACATTAATATCTCTGATGTTAGTTGAGATATAAAAACGAATTTAAGATCCTTCTTCAGGATATCCATTTAAGTTGATTGATTGATGAACGCGCCATTACGCTATGTGTCTACGACATAATATCTTATTAATATTTATTTATTTTATTTTATTTGTGTAGCTTACAGCCGTATTTACAAGTTACATATACATATATAAAAACAAAAGCCATTTATAAGCTTCCACAATAAATGTAAAATTAATAATAAAACGACTCTTAAACTAAGATACCATGTAGGTACTACAGATAGGCAGAGAAGAACTCATTATTATTTATGTCTGTTTATTTATTTATGTCTTTAATGTTAATTAATTAGTCAATTATTTCTTTGTTTTGTTTTGTATAGTTACAAAACAAAACAAAGAAATAATTGAACGTTTGTGTCTGAAAATAAAGTTAGTTATTGGCATATTATACCGAAATTAATCATTTTCTGTGTGTTAGGTAATAAATACAGTTCTTAGTAAGACAAATACTACCTACAGTTAAGTATTTGCATTACATATGGATAGTTAAACAAACAGATACATCGAGATAGCTTGAGTAAACTTATACTAAATTATCCGCATTCATATCCTATAAAGGCAATCTCACTTACCAGCTATAGTATTATCTCATTATAATGTGTATTTCCCTTAAAAGTTCATGTTGAATGGATGCTATTATACTCCCATTAAATTATTTTTATCTGACACTTGGACTTGAGGCGTATTGTTTTCTTACATGGACGAAATAAAATTATTTTAGAGGACCATACCAACCAGGAGATACCAACAGCTTTGCTTTTGTTTATAGACTCATTTAATTTTCCGTGAGTTGCAAGAAATGTACTTAATGTCTCGTGTCTATCTGGAGTTAAGGCGTAGAAAGGGATAGAATGTAATTTAATGAAGACTTAACTTTTAATAGTTATGGACCTTTCGTATTAATGATGGCTCTTTAAATGCTTATTTAAGGGCGAACTAAAAAAAAATTGCCGTACAGCAAATACGTAATTTTCAGTAGACCATAATATTTTGACCTAGATGTTAGCCCGGTTTCCACTTTATATGGTCACGGGTTTTGAATATTTTTTTCGATCTAACTGAAATATTAACTTGAGCTGCATTTGACCCTACATTTCTGCAAAAGTTGAAGAATTTATGTTGAGTTTTAAGAGAGAGATGTATTAAGACACATATCGATCTCCTATTTCTGATGTTTTTTTACAATAATCTCTTTTTAAATTTCCTAAGATTTTACAGAAGTTTGATACATTTAGAAGTTATAAAACACCATAAAATAAACACCATTAACCATAAAGTATTAAGTTCTACATCAATACTACCTCCTATAAGTTAACTTCCTACATAATTTAGCTGTATCAAATTCTGTAGGCTCGGAATTATCTCTGTCACTATCTTAAGAACAGAAAAACTTGTCAAAAGCTATTATTTGAAAGAGTGTACCGTTTCAAACGCTTTTAGTAACAGTTAAAAAGTTGCTCTTACATTATTAGGGTCTTTTATTAGAGTCCGATGATGGGTGACCGAAACCCGTTAGACTAAATTGACAACAATAGGTTCGAGTAGGTAAAAACCGTCAATATTGATAGATAGATAGATAGATAGATGAAAAATAGTGGAGGAAAGCAAGGATGGACAGCGTAACTATATTGGCATGGTGGCTATCCGATGGAATAGTATTACGAGTATAGGTAGAATCACTAGATCGAATTTAGTTATAATTACTTTTCTACTTTCCTAAGTTAAATTTTAAGTAAAAATAAAGAAAAATGTACAATCCTGTGGTAAAAAAGAGAATTTGTAAAATTGCTCGTTGACATGGGGTGCCGAAAAAAATTTGTAAAACTGCATTTTTCGGTGTGAAAATATTGCTGTGAAACTTTGAAGTAAATATAAGGTCGAGAATATTGGGTTTTTATTGTATTGATTAAGAAAATATTAATTCCTAGATTTTGTGAACTGTGATGTGATTAACTAAAGATATTATCAGGTCCCCAATAGGGCAAACAAATGACAAACTAGAACTAGCTAAATTCCACCCTATTATCTATAGGTAACAACGATATGTACCATAAAATCCAAAAAAATATTAGAACAACTTACACGAATAGTATAAATTTAGATTTTGAAATTAGTTAATATATTTCCTGATATGGTATGATATGATAATACCGCCTAGATTGTATTAATTGTTTCGTACGCACTGTATCACACTTTTAGTGCAATAAAGTGTATTCATTCATTCTCCACATTTAATTAGACGGGAAGTGTCATTCTTGCAGTCTGCACTTATGGGACCTACAACCCATTTTACTTCTCGTGTAAGTTTTACAATTTGCACATTATGCTATGAGACCGTATCAACTGTGGTACACTGCCCTAAACCAATAATCAAAACCGCTTCAAGTCTATAATTTGACCAAAAACCCGAACCCTTATTCAGTCTCTAGTCGTTATAAAGCGCCTCTTTTAACAGTACAACTCAGGGTAAATCACCACTTTACGTTTACATTTATAGTGGTATATTACGAGTGTTCAAAATTTACGATTCATGTTACGACGTCATTACCACCAGGTTCTGGTATCGTTTGAGGCATGTGTTTGTTATTATCTTTCTTACGATGGGTATTCATATAAATTGGGCATGTCTTGACCATGGATTGAACAGTTAGGAGTATCTGTCGAAGGTAAAGAAAAAAAAATTTGAAATGGAAAAATTCAGAGGGTTTGACAATGGGTTAGCGTATATGGAATACAATACCAAGATTATGGAGACTTAGTGGAACCTTAAGAGAAGTCGTGATATGTGCGCAGAAAGTCTATCTAACAGTGGACTGTTGGTTTAAGTTGTGATGATGCTACATCTTCTTAGTCATATTCCGCATTGATGAGGACCGTGATAATTCTATGTAAAAAAACCACATAGAACGACGTTCTTGGCAAATTTAATGGGGTATCTAGTTTGGCATTTCCTTCTCCATTTTACACAGTGATCATCTCAGTGTGAAGGTTTCCTCGCAATGTTTTCTTTCACCGTTAGAGAGCATGATGAGGCTACACACAAAAGTTATTCTGGCTGTTTCTTTGGACTCCAAAAAGAGCTCACTGTTTTATACCTTCAATCAAAGAAAGCGCAGTAACGTCTTTTACTACTTTTCGTTCTCAATAAACGTGTATCTATAGATGTTTCTTTCCATAATGTATATATTCTTTCATATTAAAGTGTATTATGCTTAAAACCACATCCCCCATATCAGCGAATGTCATGCAGGATTCAATATAGTTTGAGCACCATTTACGAGGGAGGTTAACCAAACCAATACGGATTGGCAGATATCTCAATTTGTGGTCATTGTGACGGTGCGGTATGCCGCATATACGACGAAACATATTGGTGTCATCAGTGAGGTAATAAAATGTGTAGTATTATGTCAGAATGTGGGCTTCAACTTACAATTTAAAATACTTGGTGTAAATTAAAGTTTTTTTAGGTAGGTATAGTTTTCATGAATGCTGTTTTAAATATTTCTAAATTAATTTTAATGTTCTAAATGACAGAAACAGACAGAAAGAGACAAGCGTCAGACGCCCGCGCCGCCACAGGCATCGTCGTCGGTATGAAGGTAATAATCTACGGTCCGGGCTTGTTGCTGACAATCATTTTTTTTATTTTTCGGAATTCTCCATTCGTGTATTACTTTTTAAAGCCTTATTACTGCCAATATGTACGTTATTGTGTTAATCCCTTATCTTAAATATGTGTCTTACAATCACAGTAAAGTAACAATGTGACTCTGCGTATACAAATCTTAATGGGACCGGTAAACAATCGTTTTAATTAAACAAAACGAATGGTCCCTATTCGCTTGTTCGTACTATCTCACAACGGATAGTTGCCAGTACTTACAAATGTGAAGAGTCACGCAACTATATGCGCCTGGGCAGGGCTCCCCCAGGGAGCTCACTTGGGCCCCTTACGTTACCGTTATTAACTTTTTGAGAAATTCCTTGGATATTTGTTTACTCTATGACGTTGCAATAATGTGCTTTTTTATCTAATAAAATGGAATACATTTATTCCGATCCACTGTTTAAAGAGTGATCTAAAACTGATCTTACTCTATGATATTACTGAACATTCAACAAGTAAATAATTGTACATTACTGCAGAGGCCAGGAAATCAGCCATTTTAGGTCGAGGAGTATTTATTAACCTCACAGGCCAACAATACCAATTTCCGCCGAGGTTTTGTATAGTACTTTTGTCAAATAATGTGAGGAAAAAAATTCACCCCTTTTTCTAATTTATTTATTGTAATATTATGTTATAATCAAAACGGAACAACGACTATTGTAAAATATCGATAGAATCAGCAACACAAAAAGAGGTTTCAGATTAATGTATGGACCCTTTCGTCTCCCAATTACAAGCCTGTATAACAACGAAACGGGAGCGGTCTGTTAATGGTCCACAGTAGATCCAGAACGCAAGTCAGATGGTAATTTATGAGATCGGCCCCAAGGCAGTGTCAGAACGCATGGATCTTTGAAATCAGAAAACACGGGTTGGACCGAATGGGTTATTACTTAATCCTGGTAAAGTTGGAAACATCCCTTTTGAGACTCTATTTTTGCGAAATGCGCAAGCTAATGTAACTTGCGTGATTGTTAACTCTATTAGGTATTAGGTTCAAGTGAGGTGCATGTTTTATTGACTGATGATCTTGGTAGATATACGAAATAACTTATTACCTACTTTATCTTAGGATTTGGTCGATGTGTCGCAGCTTGATTTGTATAACCCGCCGTTTAACATAATGGCTGCCCACGTTTAGCAGTAATGTAAAATGGCTATATTGCAGCCGTATTGTAATTAGCCAATGATTACCAGTGATACCCGGGGTTTCCTAGTGAAATGCGTGATTTTTGGTAACTCGCGCTGATATGTATTTGATAATTTCAACTAAACATTTTTTGCACTCGACGCCATATTTGTTGTTATGATTAAGCAGAACCTCGAGCAGTAAAAATTGGAACTAAAATTACAATCCGCCGTCTCATTTCACGCAAAAAGGCTAAACGTTGACTCGTCGTATTGAAGAACGCAAAGGTTTATACAATCGGGCGTGTTGAGGTGCAGCCCTTATGTAAAACGGCTGAACGTCGTATAACCGTAATACAAAACTGGGCCGTTTTGCAAAATGGCTATTTTGTATAATTATGGCCATTATGTATAACGGCAGATTATACAATCGGGCTGCGACAGATATATTAGGTAACGTCAATATGGGATTAACTAATATTGTTACAATATAACTACTAACAATATTGTTTCTAGTAACAACTATTCCAGTTCTCAACTAGATATAAAGATTTATAATCTCATCAAATCCATTTTTTTAAGCGAACATACTACGAGTAAGAAATAACAGTATGACATAAATTATTTTCAGGTATTATTTTACTGGTAAAATAATATTTGAAAGCTTAGATTGACAAATCGCCTCACTCTCTTGATACGAATCAGACAGATCAAAGCAATAAACATATGTCTAGTCTTAATAGTAATTAATGGGGCAATTTAGCTCAAATTATACGAGTATGTTCCTGGATGATCTACGATTAATTTCAGTTTATGCATTTAGTACTTCACAATTTCTGCCTTCGGCTGACACACTCGCGTAACGCGTACTATTAAACATTAAGCAAAACTTGTGCTACTTGTGTACTAATTTATCTATTAACACTTTCGTGGCCGGTCGTTTTTCCAGATATTCAATAATTTATTGTGAAATAAGTATTTTAGGTATTGACGTATATCTTTTGTTACTATGTTGTGTCATTCTTATATTTTACATTGCATAAATAAAACAAAATAGAAAATCAGAAACATTATTTATTTGAGGTACATTTAAGTCATTTTTTGAAATTAAAAAAAGTTTTACAAATTCAAATCTTGCAATGTATGGTTTTTATTTGAGGCATTCTGAGAGCATTCTGAGACAGAGAGGTATATGTGTTTATACTCGTTTGTTCGATTGAGCGTCCGAAAATCACGCATTTCACTAAGAACGTCGGTGGCCTCGTGGCTAGGACGTCGGACTCCCATGCTGGAGGTCCCGAGTTCGAAACCCGGCAATGCCATGTACCAATGAGTTTTTCGGTTTTTTCGAAAGACTTACGTACATTTACCGACTGCTCTGACGGTGAAGGAAAACATCGTGAGGAAACCTGCATACTGAGATAACCAGTGTGTGAAATGGGGAAGACAATGGCAAACCACCCCATTAAATCTGCCATGAGAGTCGTTCTGTGTGATTAATACCTTAGAATGATCACGACCCTCAGCAATGAGGAACACGTCTTAGAAGGGAAGAGAGTTTGATTGAGCAGCCGCAATAACCATCGCCTTGTTGTAACCAAACGCTACGACGATATACAGCGTCAATTTTTTATGTGTACGTAGCGTATATACGTCAGAACGATTTAAATAGTAAAAATCCTCGGCCATTCAAGGAATAATTGGAAACCAGATGCAGTACGTGCACAGAACATAAAGTGTTACCATTAATTTCCTTGTGAAGTAAGTACTTACGTTTCGAAATTTATCTGTTTTAAAAAGTCTACTCGATTATGGCAATTACTATATTACTCAGACTGATTGAAATATCTACACGCTAATTAAATCTATCATAATGACAACCTGTCTAGAATCTTTGAAAATGCTTTATTTTCTTTAAAGAAATGTGCCTTTTAGAATGACAATGATATTCGCCAATAATAATTATTATATGTGCAATGAAAGAAAAATCATTACACCGCCTACAATCGAAGTGTAAAACCACTGCTAATAATTTCCGTAAACAGTTTTCCAACGTTTCTCAAACGAAATTTTGCAACAAAACCAGTATAATGAAGTAAATTTATGCAATAGCGTCTAATAAGCTAGTTTATTTATCATTCTAATAGGTGCGTTATGTTACCCAATCGTTTAATACCTGGTCGTTTGACGCAAAGGTTAAACTAGGCCGAGTGTGGGCGTATGGGAATATCGTACCGAAGCTACCGCGTTTTGAATATTAAAATTCATTGTGCCATTGCAGAGGTCAGCGCTTGACTCCACGCGAACTCACGGAACGTTTTGATGCCTGTGCAATTGTTTTATATTTTTGTCCTATCCTGCTGAAGTCTTATCTCCGTTCAAAAGGGGCTATTTCCTTCTTTCTATATTGAACAAGGAATTTTCTTAAGCGTTGTAGTAAAGATCAAGTTCCATTGTTCCTTGGAGTTCTCCTGTGTGATAGAAGGGGGCTCTTGGATCCATCGCAGCGCTAGCCCGCCGTGGGCGGTGTTGTTCTGGACATGCAATATGAATCGTACTTTACATAGAGCTAAGCCTACGTCGATGTATCTAACGGCATCACCTCTCACACCATTGATTTTGCTAATATACCGTTTATTTACTGTGGGAATGTGCAAAGGGCAACAGCGTTACTAATTTCAATTTAAGATGCAAGCGGCGTTTCGATAGGAAAATTGATATCTACGTGACCGTTGCGTGTTTAATATTAATAATAACAATGGCCAATGCTATCGGTGATCAGTAATGGTAATATTCTATTAAGCTATCTGAGAGGAACATCCCTAAGGCGTAGCTTCAGGCGACCGGTGATATTAACCGTTAATGGAACCGAGAAACGAGACTTGGCGCCATAATACTGATACTACCTATATAAAATAGCCAAATAGTAGGTTCATATTTTATTAGAACCTATTCTATACAAGGTGAGTCATGAGAGGATTGTTACGAGTAACGTTAATATACACAGAAAAGAACTATTCCCAAGTTAATTTCAAATTTCCTAAAAAAATGAACATAATTTGAAAAAGCTCCGCGTGTGAGAAATGGTGCCTTTACCAGCAGAAGTAGAAATGTTTTAGAGTTGGTCAACCAAAAGTGGTTCACCTTGCTGTTGGACCTATACTAATTATATTATATATCTACTCGTACTTGTGTTTATGCGTCTAACGAGAAAGATACACTGAACTGGCTACTATTTCACGATCGGTACGGGAGGTAGGCAATGAATAACCGATGATCGCGGTAGGAAGTGAATACAGAGGCTGTTTCTTTACATTTTCAGCAAAAAATATTTAATATGAATAAAGACTGATGCAAACGATTTGAGCTTAGTATAATTTCATTGTATCTGTGAAACATTTCTAGTACAAACTTTACCGTTCATAAGTAGTGTTATTTTACTAAATAAACAAACAACAATTGTATGTAACTGTGACGAAATATCTGAAACTCAAAACAACCCCAAACCATGGTAAAAATCCTGTGTCAGTCAGACACTATTTCTTCTAAGTCGGTTTTCTCATTGCTGAGGGTCGTGATCATTCTAAGGAATTAATCACATATAACGACTCTCGTGGCAAATTTAATGGGGTGGTTTGGTTTGGCCATTGCCTTCACCATTTCACACACTGGTTATCTCAGTGTGCAGGTTACCTCACGATGTTTTCCTTCACCGTCGGAGCAGTCGGTAAATGTACGTAAGTTTTTCGAAAAAACCGAAATACTCATTGGTACATGGCATTGCCTGGTTTCGAACTCGGACCTCCCGCATGGGAGTCCGACGTCCTAGCTACGACGCCACCGACGCTCTAATAGTTTAGTATTAAATAAACAGAGATATGAACTTTATATCATACCCTTCATAAAACGGCCTATTATAGGTGATAATAATACATCTGCTGCTTAATCTTTAGCTGCTTAGCCTACAATTGCATATTTGCATTGATTTAACGACGATTCGAACGTGTTTATATTTCAAATGATTTAGGTAAACTGTTCAAGATCTCAGTACAATGTTTCATTCCCGACAAGAATGACCGACTCGAGCGCATTTAACTGGTTATGTCCACATTTGCATAGGGTTAATGAGGTCATTTTGAGCTGGGATAATCTAAGACTGGTCTTAGTTTAGATGTTTTGAATGACACATTATGCCTTTTATTTGTGTTATCTCGCTGCATATGTAATTCTACTTACAATGACTATGACTTTTCGTAATATTCTTTTTTAATTTTAGTGTACCAGTTGATGCTGTCCTGTGTATTTTAAAGTGGCAATTTTCTCGCCAAGAAATGGCAATTAGGTATCTTCTGATAAGTTTTATTTCGCTTTCACGGTATCCATTCGATATACTTATGTAGGTAAGCTTTCGGTGTACTTACTACTTCTACTTACTTTCTACATAGTATCTTCGATCATATAAATACGGAGGGATTTCGTAAATCTTGATTTTTTCAATTTTATATCTCGATACTGTTTTCTCTTTTGTTTTCTCGTTTTTTTCGGACTCAGTCGGAGTTCTTTCCCATACTTCTTGAATGGCGCGCGTTTCTTCTTTGGTGCCATACATTCAGGTGCGTGCGAGTGTCGGGGGTTTGACTTTCGTAGATAATTTCACAATTTTCAATTTAGGTACATACATAAACGAATAGGATCAAACCCTTTAGTGCATAAAATAAAACTAAAATAAATATAACATGCCGATACAAAAAGCCTTATCTGGACTGACTGGCACAAAAATATGAGCAAACATTATTCACTCAACACCTGATAGGTTGTGTTGGGTGTTGCCAGCCTGTGAAGGATTACCTATCCGAATATGTTTTGACGGGAAATAAATATGGATCAAAATAGGAGTAAGTATATTTTTCGTTTATCATGAATCCTTATTGGTTGATCCATCCTGGATCGCTTATTCCGTTTCTTTTAGCTAGTAGTCGTGCGTCGATAATTTTATTCAGCGATAGCATCATCCAAAGTAACTAACAGATACCTACTGTAAACAAGTTATACTTACTACTCGTACATAATGAAAATGTAATCAAACATCATAATTTTTTTGTCTGTAAAACAACACCTTATTTATTTTTAAATGGTTTTTTTTTGTAGTAATTATGTGTTGGTTTATTAAGACCTTTTAACCATTGCTAATCAAATAATGATAAATCTTTAATAATACTAACACCCTTGCCCCGCTGCTTGCTCACCTTCCAGCCACTTCTTATAAAGCCGGCTCTGCGGCCGCTGGTGCAAAAAACCTCAAACGGCGCAAATATTATATACTAATCTGGGTGAAACATACATATTGCATATACAGCGCTGCATATTTGGTACCCGAGTATGTCAGCATTTGCTGACTTTCCCCCTTTTGCCAAATATACATTCCATTACATTACATATTTGAGCCGTTTGGGGTTGAAACATTGGGACCCTGGGGCCCGGGAGCGCACCGCGTCTTCAAGGATCTCGCAAAGCGCCTGGTCGACACGTCAAAAGACCCAAGAGCTGGCTCCTATTTGGCCCAGCGGATTAGCTTAGCAATCCAACGGGGCAACGCAGCCAGTCTCTTGGGTACACTGCCGGATGTGGGGGACTTAACCCATTTTTTTTTCTTTAGTTTTTTTTCTTCTTCTTAGTCTAAGTTTAGTTTTAGCTTTAGCATATTTTTTAAATGTACAATATAAAGACATTTAAGGGGCCTACAGTCGCCAATTGTAAGTTTTTTCTTAAGCTCTAGTGACGACACGGCTTGATCCTATAAGTTAATATTTTGCACATACTTAATCAGTAATTAGACAAAAGGTAAATAAATATGTCCAAAACTTTGGGGAATTAGGTTTTTATTGTATTTTAATAAGATGTAACATTTAACTAAATTTTAACCAGATTGCTTATAATTATTTCCCCTAATACCACCGAGAAGAAGCTCTGTACCATGTAGTGATTACAAAATATTTTTTATTCAACGGTAATGATCAAATCTCACATACACATAATAATGAAAGAACAATACTTATCATAAAACATAGTCATAAAAAGTCCTACCCATCCATCCATTATTAGTATTAAAAGCTTGCAAAGTTCACGGTCCAATGCCTCTAACAGACAGCAAAAGCCTCCGATGCAAACACCATGTGCAAACAGACGATATTGAGAGGGACACCCATATATATATCTATAATGCCCCCCAGTCAAGTTCGGTCGACACTACTATCGAAAGCTTTAAATGAGTTTTTTTACGAACGCAAATTCGTGAAAGCTTTTGGTAGAATTGGAATATTGGTAAGAGCTTTGAAGCTTTTTATATGAGTTGTTCAGTACAAATAAATTCTCAAATAGTAGCATATTTAAATAATGATACATGCCATTAATCAAACCTGAACCTGAACATCCTACAGTAAGTGCTATAGTAGAGTCCAGTAGAGTGTTTGGTTTCACATGGATCATGGGATCCATGTGAAATGGGACACATGTGGGATGGGACACTTCTACCCAAACATTTGATGGGAATATATTCCGCTAGTCAGTATATACTCTACAGTACTCTGTGCTGCTAGTGACTAACAGACTAAATATAAAGCGCATTTCATTTAAAACTCATTCATTTCAAACTTTTAGAGCAAAACCTCTCCAGCAAAGTTGCCACAGCCTAGAGCAAAGTTCTCACTATGCTACTGAAAATTCAATCCGCCACGAGGAAGTTCAAAGGAATCAGCATAGACAAGCTCCTTGCACAAAATAGATAAGTAAGTATCAGAAGGAAAACCCAGTACTAGCGTTCTAGCGCGAGGGGCTCACACAATCACACGCCGCGCCGCTCGAGCTATGGTATGACCTGGATCGATAAAGAAGTTCCCGTGTGTAAGTTGTTCCCGCGGCCCGCGGGCCACACCAAAGAGACGTAGAGCAGCGACGCGACGTGGATGGGGCACGAATGCGAAATTTCAAACATATAAGAAACGAAGGGGCGCAGACGCGGACGAAGCGAGTCACATGTCGGTTGTGACTCGATAGTGCAAAAATGAACAAAAGTTGCAATTAAGAATCGTTACCTTTAGTGCAAGATGTAAGCGGCAGCGAGCGGCATGTGAGTGCGTGTGTGAGTGTTCGTGGTTTGAAAGCGGCAGGACGCAAGTGTAGAGTTTCCCTTCTGGTTTTTATCTATTTTGTGTTACTTGTCTCAGCTCAAACTTCGAGCAGTCTGCGCCAAATATGGGTTGTGCTGGCGTTTCAATAGCGTTAGTTTGTTGTTATCAGCGCTGTGAGCGGCGGCGGCGCTGACGACGTGACGATGACGTGACGTGACAGTGACGTAGACGTGGGACTGTATGGTAAATCGCGTCACAGGATCAGTATCCATAGATAAACTTAAATAAATAGTTATAAGGTTTAAAACTACCTATGGGCGAATACAGCTCTTTACCTAATAAGAAGAAACTAAGAAGAACTGTTAAAAATCTGTGGTATGAAAATTATAACGGACACTGTACCAAAGTTACTTTGTGAAATAGACAAGTTTGGAATTAATTTACAACAATTTGTATGACATTGCCAAAAAATATTTTTTTGTGATTGAACGCCTATGGAACTGTATCCGGTGTGTGCTCAATACGTTTTTAGCGGTGTTTTTTTACTGGTTTTTAGGTTGGGGTCGATCGGTGTCTACCCCTTATGAACGAGAAGCTATGTACTTTGTCTATAATGTTCGTCTCAAAGTTTTGTTAGAAGTAGCCCTTAAATTAGTAAAAATAAAATAAAAATTTATTAATGCAGACAGTAGTTTTACATTTTCTCCGATTTCCCTGGCTCCGACACTAGGATGCCCTGTGTTGTGGGGGCCAGTCTCTTCCGATAAATAAATTATGAAAAACATAAGGCAATAAAACAGAACAAACTAAATTAAACAGTTAAGTATGCGTGTATGTGGTGTGCGTGAGAGGGTGTGTGTATAGGGGGGTGAGCGTGAGATGGCGTGTGTGTGATGTGTGTATGTGGTGTGTGTGTGAGGGGGTGTATGTTGGTAGGTGTAAGGGTCAGTAAGTAATTAGTACAAAAAATAAACAAAGTATAGTAAACAGACCAAGTGTGTGTAGGAACATCTTAATAGTTTACCATTAATAAAAAGTTTACATAAGTTACTAGAACTTGGAAAAATATAAGTGCTTCATTTATTTTGTGCCAACGTTATCATTCATTCAACTTTTGCATAATATAGAATACTTATAATAATAAACTACTAAACATTGGGTTTATTTCAGTATCAATAAATTGTGGAACTAAATAAGAATAAGTTTATAAGTGTTCATGTTATGTTGTTATTGGATTATCGATGCCTTTTTTTAAAACTCTTTTGTTGTTATTGTATTTTAAATATTCTAACAATATAAAATTCATCCTTCTCATAGACCTCTTCTTTACTTCGTTAATAATAATGTTATTACAACCTATCGGTGTTATTTTCATCGCAAAAATACTACAAATTCTTAAAAGACGTTTTAACGGGCATTTTCCCTTTAAAACAATTTACCGTCAAATTGCCCGTCTACAATAACAGCCCCCAAACACAAAACAGATATCAGAAACGAAGCTCCTTAGTTAGAAACGTTCTGAATGCGAGGCTCACATATTCACACGTGATCACACATACGCCGCGTATCGTCTACAGGAGCCCAATACCACTGTTTTACAACCTTGGTTCTTTTAGAGAGGTATAGTGGGGATAAGTTGGCGCTAATCGCGTATCGTGTACAGAAGCCCAATTCATTATAATTCATTTATTCATGCATAATCATGAGTTACATACAGATGTTATTATTTTTTTAAATAAAAATTTATTCATGCAGACAGTATCTTTTACATTTACTCAGATTTCCCTGGGAACACTAGGATACCCTGTGTTGTGGGGGCCAGTCTCTTCCGATATATCTAAATTATGATGACATAATTAGATTATGTCAAATGTACAATTATATAGTCCTAACATAATCATGTTACAAGGTTAATCAACCTTGTCGGTATAGCAAGTTTGTAAGAGTAGTTCTTTTCGTATACTAATTTCTAAATTCCACTGTTGGCGCTAATTTCTACATGTCCCAATCATTACTCCAACCTCAAATTGATGGTAAATCGGCAAGTAAGTTGTAAAAAACGGCGCGGGACGACTGTGTGAATTACTCGACTAGAAAAGTTTCTTTTCTGTTTATGTCTTGTGCTTCATAAGTAAACCGGGCAAGTTAAACACGTTCGCAATTAATTTTCCTTAAAGGACAAACTGTCGGGGGTCAATTTGCTTTACTCACAAACTTTGCGCTCAGTTGTCCCAACAAGTGATTTGTTGCTCTTATGAATGGGTGAAATAATATATATGGGGCGTGTTGAATGGACTTTTGAGTTCAATGAACTTTGAATCTGACGACAAAATAATACCAAATTCAATATCCTCTTTTTCTAATAGATTGAGAATTCGTTTGTTATATTTTCAAAATTACATAACAATGCAGAGAACGGAACTTATTCGAGCTGAATATAATTATAGATCTTCGCCCTCTTCGTTTGGAAGTTGAGGGAAGTTGAGGGAAAGTTGAAGGAAGCTGAGAGGAAGTTGAGGGGTAGTTACGGGGAAGTTGAGGGTAGCTGAGGGGAAGTTGCGGGGAAATTGAGGGAAGTTGCGGGGAAGTTGAGGTGAAGTTGAGGGAAGCTGAGGGGAAATTGAGGGAAGTAGAGGAGAAGTTGAGGGGATTTGAGGGGAAGTAGAGGAAAAGTTGAGGAGAATTTGAGGGGAAGTAGCGGCGAAGTTGAGGGAAGCTGAGGGGAGGTTGAGGGAAGTTAAAGGGAAGTTTTTTTAGTCCACTGCTGTCTCTAGATTTCATTGAATTCCTTTTTAGTACCTTCTTAATCGTAAATATTCAGATAATAACATTTATACGTGGAAATCGTCATGCTATGTTCCTTACTAGATATTCTATAGGCAGAATGAATTGCGCGTCATGAACTACACACCTAGATCGTTTCAAGCATGCTTCCCATTTGAAGTAACGGATACGATGAAATAGATCGAGTGATATGTACTCGTATATCGATTTATACAGTGATCGATAACAGATAGATAGGTTTTGGTAATGGTTGAGGTAATATAGATACGACTATGTTCTATGGAAATTCCAATAGATTCCTTGTTATTGAAACTGCTAATCAATTTAACCCAAAGTGCTGAGTTAGATAGAGTTCTGTTTATGTTATTTTAAACTAACAAAAAAGATTTATGTTTTAGAATTGTGTGCGCTTTGGAGTTTCAGTAATGTTGTAATTTTGATTGAATAAATAAAATAATAATAATAATACATGGGATTTAATTAGTATTCTAAAGGCATGTCAATGATATGATCGCATTCACCAAGGGCACACAAATCTATGTACCTATCTAATTCTGATCTATGAACAGAAGATCTATTTAATGAAGGTATAAAAATAAAATCCTTTTAGTTAGAACAGGTCATCGAAGCGGGTCATTCCCACGCAGAAAAACAAAGTCGGTAATGGATTCGCCGTCGGTGTCACTTCCCTGTCGCGTCGTCGTCCAACTTCCCGGGATCGAGTCCTGGTTCGTACTATGGACTCCATTCTGGACCGTTAGCTGCAAGTACGTGCTATGTCAGTATCTTTCTTCACACTGTGCAAATATTTTCAAGTAGAGCGAAACTTTTCCAGTCATCAGAGTCAAGTAACTAAACGAACTTGTAAATACCTAGAAAGAAATGTTCAGAAATTAAAAATGTGTATAGCCGGATCGTAACGAGTACACGATATCTTGTATATGTATAGCCGGATTGTAAAGAGTACACGATATCTTGTAAACTAGCAAGAAATTTTCAGAAATTAAAAATATGTATAGCCGGAATGTAAAGAGTACACGATATCTTGTAACCTAGCAAGAAATTTTCAGAAATTAAAAATATGTATAGCCGGATCGTAAAGAGTACACGATATCTTGTAACCTAGCAAGAAATTTTCAGAAATTAAAAACATGTATAGCCGGATCGTAAAGAGTACACGATATCTTGTAACCTAGCAAGAAATTTTCAGAAATTAAAAATATGTATAGCCGGATCGTAAAGAGTACACGATATCTTGTAACCTAGCAAGAAATTTTCAGAAATTAAAAACATGTATAGCCGGATCGTAAAGAGTACACGATATCTTGTAACCTAGCAAGAAATTTTCAGAAATTAAAAACATGTATAGCCGGATCGTAAAGAGTACACGATATCTTGTAACCTAGCAAGAAATTTTCAGAAATTAAAATTATTTATAGCCGGATTGTAAAGAGTACACGATTATCTTGTAACCTAGCAAGAAATTTTCAGAAATTAAAAATATGTATAGCCGGTAAAGAGTACACGATATCTTCCATGCAGCCATAGTAGATAGAAGAAGGCAAATAATATAGTTACCGTGAGTTGCAAGATACGTCCTTGATGTTAAGGATCACGTGTCATCTCTATCTAGAGCTATGGCGTAGGCAGAGAAAATACATGCTATGTATTTTAATTGAGACTTAACTTTAAGGACGTTTCGTGAAACTGTAGGTTACTTATGTAATGTCGAAAGAATTGGCTCGAGGAAGCATAGTAAGGTCTTTTACTTTTCATTTTGCACAAATGAGAGTCTTATTCTTAAAGGGAGTAAAGTCATTTTCCACTTTGTAAGTTTAATGTTTACTGTAATGTTAGTGTCTATTATACCCTAGACTAGGCTATGTAGTAAACCATCAAGCCTACAATACGTCTTCTCCAGTAGGTACACGTGTTAGCCGCAATTGTAAACACATTACGGACTCAGTACAAACTGCAAATGGTACTATAATACTTAGTGTATGTCAGTGAATCTGCGAGTAACTTGGGTCACAGAATTTTGTACAACCTAATGGTTTTGCCATTACCTAGCTTACTTTGTCCCTCTACAAGGCCTAGAGTGCTTAGGAGAGGCACATGTTCGAATAATGAGAGTAACAAAGAAACATCGAAACCGAGACAATGTAGGGTCCTGGTTTAAACCTTATGGACGTCTGAATGAAAATAGAAAGACGAAACACGAAGAGCACATCAGTCAAAAACCCATTTAGGACACTATCATCATCATCAGCAGCCTACTCTAGTCCACTGCTGGACAAAGGCCTCTCCCAAGGCGCGCCATTGAGCCCAATCTTCAGCTCTTCTCATCCAGTCGCTGCCAGCCACCTTGCGCAGATCAGCGCTCCATCTAGCAGGGGGGCATCCCACACTACGTTTGCCCAAACGCGGTCTCCACTCCAGAACTCGTCTACCCAGTGGTTGTCGGTTCTGCGACAGATGTGACCGGCCCACTGCCACTTCATCTTGCTAATCTTATGAGCTATGTCGATAACTTTTGTTCTGTTTAGGACACTATACAGACACACAAATGACACCCAGTCTCGAAAAAAGTGCAGACAGCACTTTGGGTACAACTTCTAGCAAATTTATTTTGTCTATGGTAATGCTTTTGCAATTTGACCCAGAACCCTTTGTATAGATTACTGTCTACTACGCCGTCTCTACATATTAAATTAGGTTATTAATAAAGATGTACACATTCACAGCTCACTTAAATCTCTCAAGCAAGAGTTGCAATGAATTGATGAAATATATGGATAGATAACTTATTGTTTATTTATTGTCATCACACATGTTAAATCACTTAAATCGTAGATCAAATACCTCAGTAAAACCTAGAGATAAAATTTCTAATTTATTCCGTCATAAAGGTCATCTCCAACAGTTTGACGTATCGTAAACTAAGCTCGTGGCCACCGCAGGCGTACAGTTACCTTGACAAGCTGAAATAGTTCCAGGAAACATTTAGCCGTTAAACTCATTTGTATCTCTAACTGCACATAACCGACCCGATGCGTGGACGCATGGGAAGCTGGAACCACGAGTCCTGTAGATGTTTTTAGAAGGGCTATTATCATTGGACAAAACGTGACTTTAGTATTGTCTGTTTGATGAATAGATGGCTCACAAAATTCCGGCTTAGAGTTGGTGCAGAGCCTGTCACCCTCTTTGAATAAATTTAGAATTATTGTTTGTTGCATTCGCACCAAAGTGCTATTTTAACTAAAACCCAAGTTCTTCCTTTCAGGTAAAGTCTTAGACGTTTTTTCATAAAGTTTAAATATTTGACACTTGCTCTTGCTCACTCAATATTTCAATAATAACATCAAGACAATTTGTATATGTTCTTTGACACGTTTAAACACTACACAAAGTCCTATCTTTAACCATCAATACCCAAAGGTTTTACAAACCTGTGCGCGAACGCAACAAAGAAGGCTCTTTTACCTTAGAACGATCTCTGGGAACCGATCCCGCTGTACAATAAGGAAATGGTTCCTGGATCGCACGAGATCGCCACGGCGTGAGGCAAACCCTCCTCCCGGCACCTCGTAGCCTTAATGATAATATTCTCCGGCTATTAGCGTATCGGCAACACGTCGTTTCAGCGGACATTCTTCGCGTATCTAGATAGAATTAGATTGTTAACTTTTATCACCAATTTGAGGGGTATTCCAACAAGTCCTAGATTGTTGGGATGTCCGGGTAATAGTTAGTAATTATGTAACAAGAGTTAAGTGTTATGTCTACAAGCGATACCGTGGAGAATAAAATTGAAAGTCTTTTAGTTTTTGCTGTTTTTCCAACAATGCAGACTGATGTTTAACCGATCCAAGAACGGAGAAACTTATCTTGTACTTTTGCAATCTACCTACAGAATTAGTAAGATTTCCTTATTTAGGAAATTCAGGAAATTCAAAGGTCAGCTGGCAGAGAATGCCGCAAGGCATTAAGCTCACCTGTACACAAAAGTGTAAAAGAATAAATAAAATAAATAAATACATTCTGTGATAACATTACAATCGATTCAATAGCTCTTAAGTTATGTTATTAACAGACAGATGGACACACAAAAGAACTCCGCTAATAGGATCTCAATCAAACGAACGGAATATTGGAAATGGAAGAAAACTTGAAAACAAAGCGTTAATTTAGTTTTATCCTAACCGGTTTAACATTGTACCTTTACAATTTATTACGTCGGGCATTCAAAAGCAGTAAGTCGGTAACTGAATGAGATAATATTTCAACTTCAAAGCGGCAACAATGACGGACGAGTGGCTTCGTTCATGTTTCGCAACTCAAGTATGCGCTAATTACTCTGGTAATTGAGAGTGGTCTCTGCACTCTCGCTTTCGCCCATGTGTAGTGTTCGCCGACAGTGTTGCTGAGTTGCTGGATCTAAGGATAATTTCGGTTTGAGTTTTTCAGAAGAAGCTCCTGAAGTAACGTTACAACTACCTACAACAACGTGAAGTATTATCTAAACCCGCGGGCTCTACCTTCGGCCTCTTCGTCACTTACTTTATCGTCTTCACATCAATCTGTTGTTCTCCGTTTAAAATGGCACTACGCTCTACCTCATAATACGGAGCGTAGATTGCTTTGATTCATAAAGTACATTCAGCAATGCCCAGGTGCCTATATCCATAAACTTAGTTGTTTTTGACATCATCACCAACGTCACTGATTAACAAGGTTTAGCAACAAGGTCTGAGTTTTTCATATCGATGTTGGCAATTCTGGTCACACTGGCGACACCGGTGTCCGAGTTGCCGACAAATGAATAGCGACAGGGCCGGTTGACACGCGACCCGTTGCGTACCGGTTACTGGTCTTGCGTACACGTCACTCCGGCCCTTAATTGGCACAGACACCTTTGCAGAAGTACTCATATTGTAGACGGAACCTGGGATTAAGGAAACAATGAAGATATGTTAAGGAGAAAATTTATATCTGCTGCGGCTTGAAAGAACAGAGTAATTTGTTGAGCAGTAAATATCGACTACCTGTCTGAAAGAAATTCTGACCATTTCTGGAATCCTCCAGGTACCTATGTATATCACAGTACTGATGTTCTACGTTCCAGTTCCCATAAAGAAAATGTAGCTTGTGTAGCCGAATCTGTATTTCCTAAAATATTTTTGTTATATTATTATTAGGTTAGAACAGCTTATGCTGGTTAGCCCGTTTCTTCAAGTTTCGTAAGTGGCTGTCCAATCTATTCTTGAATTGTTTTATAGTCTCCGAATTCAGAACTTGTTACAGGTAGGTCATTCCATTGGGATGACTACCCAGTTGAATAGAAGATGATGTTTTGACAGTGTTTGTTTTGACCATATTCTGTACTAAAAACAGATGAACTGAATAATTTATTTACTTTACGGAACTTTAAACTTGAAGGAACACTCGAGGATACACTGTACCTATTAATACAGAATATGGCCAAAACACTGTCAAAACATCATCTTCTATTCAACAGAAACTGCGACAAGTCAATGGTGAAACCTATTTCACCTCTGACTTGTCGCAGTTTCAGTGCAGTCTTGGAAACTTCAAGGCCGTGCTCCTTCTTCGGCCACATCGTTATTTATCATCAGGCAAGATTGAAATTAATCACACGTTTAGCTACTCTTATAGACAAATTACCAGCGCGATCAACGGATTTAGGGCAACCGCTGGCCTTTAACATTTTTTTTACCTTGGCGGGAAATCGTCATAAGATACCCGATCTCTCCCCGAGTATCTATGTGGGATTTTTACCCACTAAGACCCCCTCGATGGCTGACCTCATGCATGTCGGGGGGTTCCAGGATCTCCAGTGGAGCGCACCGGCGGTGCCCCCCTAGAACTTTGTCATGGGCCCCTCCTAGGGAGGTGTATATATCACCTCCAGATTCCTCCCGTCACAATAGCATGCGGCCATAGCACGCTACTGCCTTTCCCAGGGTCACCAGCCAAAGCCCCCACTTTTCCCGCCCACGACCCTGACAAGCTTTTAGTCGCCTTTTACGACAGGCCTTTTAGTCGCCTTTTGGTCCGTGGGGAAAGATAGAACCGATACCTCCAAGTGAGAAATTTAAAAATTCGCAATCTTATTGGTATCTCAGTGGAATATCTTTACTTCATAGTAGACATTGTGTACTAACTTGAACTACTTACCCATAAACTTACTTACCAAACCTTACCAAACCCACTTTTAGCATCACCATGTCATTGCCAATAATGCAATACTGCAACTGCCACCTTCTTTTCCTCTCCATTGCTTTTGTATTAATTGGCGCCATGCTGTTCCAACTGTTATTCCGCCTTATAAGGCGATTATTTACAGCCCAAAGCTGCGAAAACAATTTGTTAACTTTCGTATTTGGGGGTAAGGTTATGTTCGATGAGTTTTTGTTAATTGATTTATTGGTAAAGTTGCCATGATGAATACTGTTACGTAATTTTCGAAAAATAAGAAACAAAAAATTGCACATCATCAAAATCACATGTAGAATTATCAATTTCCGCAGAGAAAAAGAGAACTCTGTCTGTTCCTTTCTTTTCTATATTAACGTTTCTGTCATAATATTGTATTCACTAACAAACTATTAACCAATCATGTTTTATATACGGCTTTGTAATTATCTACATACATACAAAACAATTAACGCTATGTCATTATAGGATTCCATCAGCTAAACAAAGAAGTACAAAATCCTTACAAGACAAATATTTTCCACGGTCATTACGTCCGGCGTCCCCCTGATCAATATCGCCACGTCGTCGAGGGAATTAGTTCAAGCATTCTCTTAGAGTAGAGTATTCTACAGCATCGGACGTAGACCCACAGAGTTTCACTTACGCTAATGGCAAACAGGAGCAAGTTATGTGCATCTGTGAAAGTTACATACGACATTAGACTAACGCCCCTTACTATATCTGCATTAATTTTAAAGTCATGTTTAAGTTCTCAACACGTAGGTTTAGGAAAGACAAAATACGAGGCAGTATATTACCACTATAGGCTACTGAAGCACAGAATAAATAGGTATCTATTAAGTAGTACACTGAAGTTTCAACGATTTGAAGAAGAGAATAACTTAAAATAACTATTTATGACCCAATAAACAAAATAATAAAATAAAATATTTGGCTTCGAATGACTGAAAACATTTACTATCGGAAATCAGCCATGCTCTATCGGTACAAAGCAAATTAAGGAAGAAAATACAATAAACACAAGACTTCTCACAAAATGAATGCAATATCCTTCATACCTTCATACATAATTCGTAGGAGTTTTTTAGCCTCACTTGTTCTAAAAAGAGGTCACTCCGCCTCTCAAATTAAATCAATGGGTACTTTCCGCTAAGAGCTAAGCTTTGTTCCTTTACGAATAACCCATCGTAAGCTGTCACTCAATGTCGAAGATTTAGCCCGGGGCCTTAGAGCGTCTTGTGCAAGTTTATGCTACCGAAGTTTACACTAAAAATACTAGTCCATGTGTGTGGCGATGAGTCAAAGATCACCAATATATACATAATAGTCAGGGAACTTAGAAAAGGTTTTATACCTACAATAATTACTCATGCATGAGACATAATCTCCTATATAGGGATCCCAAAAAACATTTCTATATAGCAAGCACAAGCGACTTCCAAAAATACAAAATATTGAAAATTGCAATTGACATTGACAATGCTTAGTGGACCATTTTTCAAAAATCTGTGACTGCTGTAAAAAAATACTAGACATTTGCGAAGGTTCCTTTAGAACAATCTGACTCACGATGCGATAAATAAATGAACATGGTGGTGGAAAAATTTGCGGCAGAGAGCTAGAAGGAGATGAGACAAGACTTCCTTGAGAATTTCCTGGATCTGATCTCCGGCGGTTGGTTTCTTCTGGTTTCCACCAAAGTTTGAAGGGTTGAGCACTTAGAGCACTCGCGGCGATAGATCAATTACAAATTTAGAGTAATTAGCGTAAAAATTAATTAATTCCGAGGAGCGTTAATTTTGCGTGACCGTTGCGACAGAAATCATTTCACGAGTGAATTTGACTGGCAGATGACATTGTGACGTCATCACGATGCGCGAATTCTTTCGTTCTTGTCACTTAGGTGATAGGTAGGAAAGGAACAGGTATAATTACATGAATATTAGATAAGTACAAATGTGTATAGTGTAATTTAAAAATAACGATATATGGCGTTAACACATGGGACGACACTATTAGAAACAATCCCAACAAGATCGAGCCTCAAGTTCTTCGCCGGAAGGATCGCTGCTTAATTTACATGGGAGGCCAAGCTGTTACCGGATTGTCCACACCGATCTGATCTGACGGCCATGACCGGTCCCCATTGTCGCTCCGATCGGATTCAATCGAGCGCCAATGTCAAAAAAACTGGACAAAAACTGTGAGAGTCGCTCAGGCTTTAGTTTGGGTGACAACAGTAATCAAGTGTGCAATTGCATGGACATTTGGATTGTGTAATCTTGAAACTTATTTTTGCAGCACTGATGCAAGAAACTAGCAACTGTAGCGAGTTATAAGATCGCTTGCAATTTGTTAGTTTAGGACTTGGATGAAAGAAAAAAATAGTATCTTCGGGCGTTCGTCCCTTCATGGTTTAGGAGCTTCCATTTCTTCTTTCACTGTGCTATAATAATTTTTCGCGATATATCTATTTCCATTTGAGAGTACCTAACAAAAATATATATAACACGAATGAAATGAATACTTACATACGAGTAGATAACACTTTTATGCATAGAATACAAAAAATAGTGATACAACATCCATTGATAAAAGAATAAAATAAAGTGAAAAAAACTAAAACCCGACTACGTTTAAAAAGGTCAAAACAAGTACATAAGTATTAAGCCCTTCTGTGAGTTCTGCCTTAAACTACTACAAAAAATATGGCTGTCAATAAATTCCCCCGAATTCTTTACATATCTTGCAAACTTACCTACCTAATTATTCAACTAATACAGGTGACAGGGAAAATATAGGTACAATTTTATGACATAGAGGGGTTGCACGGCAGCTGCTACTTCGACATCCATATCCAGCTAGCATTAAACGAGAATGAGAAACAGAGAAACTGCGAAGTGTAGTCGCGTTCACATTCGCGGGAAATTCGCGCCAAGAATTCTTAGTGAGAATTCTTTCCATGAATGTAAAGCCGGTTTTAGACAACAATGGTGACAGATCTCAACAACGATGTGTATCGAAATCTAGTTCTCAGATTTAAGCTATAAAATGTTTCAGCTGCTACGTGGAACACTTTCATGACTTAAAATTATTTTAATTTTATATGTAGTAGGTTTCTGCTCATTTTGGTGTCTGGAAAATAGGTAGGTATGGGTGAGGTGAAAAGCACCTGCTCGCATAAGAGAAATGGTAAAACTAACATTATTGTTCTACAACATTTCTCGTGTTAAATATTTTCGAAATAGCCTTAATCTCTTTAATTATGATACATTCATTTTGAAGGCAAATTCCTTCACATTTTGAAAAAGGCGATGCTCTCCGTCCGAAGATTCGAATGAAAAGAACTATAGACAATATCGATTTTTTTCGATGGCAGCTGTGTTTTTTACTATTCATAATGAGCTACCAACGTTTTCTCAATCAATCGTGGAAGTATTATGAAAAAATATAGGACCTATGTCACTTAGCAAAATCATTCTCGTGCTTTCTCCGTTCCACGTAAACGACTGCGGATGAAAATGTTTATATTTGGCCAGAGCCTAGCTTGTGCCATGAAAATAATTAAAAAAATTAAATGTCAACGAGAACGTAAACAAACCGACAGATAACCTAGACATTCTCAACTTTAAGATGAAAACTATGTAAAACAGTGCAATTATGTGGTATTTGTATGTAACGACAGCTTTCGGAAACCGTTATAACATCACTTCAATAAATAGATACCTTAACTAATAGAAAATTTTGTCTTTATAGAACTCTAAGATATGTATAAAATCTTATTTTGACGGAAACAAACTATCGCAGTTACAACTAGGTACCACAAGTTGAATTTAATTGGAAAGGAGGAAATAAAGTAAGTGAACCAAATCTAGTTAAGGATTAAGAGGTGTTGGGTGCGGTACTGAGATATCTCCACGTACAGTCTGTTGTCCGAGTTTTCAAACAGACACTGGCCCTTGGTTAACTATTAAAGTTGACTATACAGTAAATGACAGGAGCTATCTAAAGCTATAAGTACCTAACTGTGACTCCATACTATGATAAACAAATAAACAGACATCATCATCATCAGCAGCCTACTCTAGTCCACTGCTGGACATAGGCCTCTCCCAGGGCGCGCCATTGAGCCCGATCTTCGACTCTTCTCATCCAGTCGCTGCCAGCCACCTTGCGCAGATCGTCGCTCCATCTAGCAGGGGCGCGTCCCACACTACGTTTGCCCAAACGCGGTCTCCACTCCAGAACTCGTCTACCCCAGCGGTTGTCGGTTCTGCGACAGATGTGACCGGCCCACTGCCACTTCAGCTCGCTAATCTTATGAGCTATGTCGATAACTTTATAATAAATAAATAAACAGACATGCACGTCAAATTAATAACATCCCTCCTTTTATTTGGAGCTTGTAAAGACGAGACATTATAAGTTCGACGCGTCTGTCTGTCTGTCTGATGTCTGTCTGTTTGTTTACTTACCTGTGGCTTTATATCTCAACAAACATCATCAAATTTAGGTGCGAATATTCTTAGACACGTCCGATCAAAATTTGTATGGCGGTTTCTAAGATTTTGAACTATCTTCGATGTCGATGAGATTTCAGGAACGGTAATAGGTGGTTCAAGTTTGAGCTCAAATGTTTGGAACCACCATGCTTTGCCGAACACTAGCCATAGTTGGATTATTATTTGATCTACATTATCAGATGGGTACTTAATACTGTAGAATTAAATGCTTTGATAACTATAATTCATAATTCATTTATTCATGCATAATCATGAGTTTTTACAGATGTTATTTATTATGTACTATTATTTAGACCTAACATGATTAACCTTGTCGGTATAGCAAGTTTGTAAGAGTAGTTCTTTTCGTATAATAATTTCTAAATGTTTATCTTCAAAATATTCCCGAACTGAATAGTAGCTTTTGGAGGTTAATAAGTCCCTTAGATACTTTTGAAATTGCTTTTCAGTCTGGACTTTTTCAAATAACCTCTTCTCATATTTTTAGCTTCGCTTTAAATACAGCTTTTAGACTCTACACGTCCGGTGCAGACAACTAAAAAACTCATATAAAAAAGTAACCCACATTGATAGATACGAGTGCTCGTAGATTGGTGCACGTATTTAGAACGTAACTGAATTTACTTTTGTCCCGTTTGTCCGTTGCATGTTTACGCAATCTGTAAAAAATTAAAATAGGTAAGTACCTTACATAAATTGATTTTTAACTGATTTTCCACAGGAAAACCTAAAACCTAGACATGCATGCATGCAACATACGTAATAAAGAAAAACTGGTCCAAAAAAGTGCGTCCAAGAAAAACTCAAAATCATGGTGTGCACGTAAACATGAAAATGTTTAATATGCTTCAAATTGAAATTACTAAACTCCCCCTCTAAAGAATTTAAGGCGGTTATAAAACAGTTCTTCCAAAATAACGCATTGTTATCCACAAAATTGAGACTCATTTTCTCTGATACATACGAGTACCTCATAAATATCTGACTTTATATAATATTTAATGGGTTACTTTAGAGTGATGAAAGAGTCTACTTACATTCTGAATGTAGAGTCAAGCAAAGAGAGAGTTTAGGATAAACAACTTGTGTTCTGCAGAAAATCACACGTAACTTAAACCGACACTAAGGCTGGGCCCACATTGGCGGGTTTTTCCCAGGCCGGTCGCCCAGGGTCGGTCGCCTGGAGGTGCAAATTCAATACAAATGGATGGCCTTACCACACACACGGCTTTTTTTCCGGCCCGATTAGCCAGCGATCGGGACGGTCTCCTCTCGATTTGGCCGGTCCGGGTACCTGAAGGTGCGCTCTGCATACATTGGTCGTATATCGCATATCATATATATGCGATGCGATGCGAATATCGGTCAAGGTCCGGCGATCGACCGGCGATCGACCGGCGTTTCTGTGGCGATAAACCGTTGTCCGGACTCCAAATCGGTGCGTATTGGGCCCGGGCCGGGCAAAACCTGCGTGTGTGATCCCGGCCTAACACTACCCGCACCGCTTATTGATACATAGCAATTAAGGATCAATCTGCTCTGCGCGTGATCATCGCAGCTTTCACTCTCGTTGCGCTCACGCACGCGCCCCGCCCCCGTTGTTGGATCTATTGCCTGTGGAGATTGGCTCCGGTTTCGGTTTCAAAATGTAAGTACCTTTTCTTTTGTCGTAACCTCTCCAACGATATTCAAATTGTAATCCATAACAGCAGCTCCTTCTTGGCATTTATTAAATAACATCAAATTTTCCGGTCTCATACTAATCTTGCACCTTTCTAAGAGGAACTCTCCAGCGTTTTCTCAATGATGAGCTGGCCTTCGATCACGTGATTTCGACCCCTCGAAATTAAAAATCTTTCACGCTTTTATTCTATTTAATTGTCCACTTTTATAATAGGCTGCTTCCCTTTTTACCCATCTTGACTTTGCCTAAATATCTATCTATAGATATAATAATATATTATTGCTCTGTTGGTTTCAAATTTGACCAAAACCGATAAAAATTTAAAGTCTGGTCCCTTTATTACCTACAAACGTCCTTCAGGGTCTCTATTTACATTACATAATATTTACCTCCGCGATACAGAGCACATTCGTAAGCTGTAGTACCTATAGCCGTACCAGCCATATAGTTTTTGTGGAGAAAACAATCCAGCCTAACTCGGATATACCGATTATGACTCCTCATATGAGGCGGTGGCTTCTTTGAGGGGCAAGCAAGAGTGTCGAAGGAAATTACATTAGATTAGAAGCTCCTTGGGTAAGTCTGATACTTTCACGCCGATCGATGATCTTAACTCATACTTTAGACTAAGACATCCACGTGTTAAGATATTCAATTACATAAGAAACTCTAACTAATAATTATATCTATCATTAATAAGGTTGTTAGTACCGATGTCAAGAAAAAGAACAGAGTGTGTGCGTTAGTAACAAAGATCCCGGGTACCTGTAAGGCTGGGACTATACGACGACGCTTCCAGCGACGGTTCGGTTTAGTTACCGGTATCGGCCGTGAGTGATGCGCTCAAGCTCAAGCTCGGTTCAGGAACCGAGCAGGCCGGTTCCAAGTGGAACCGTTGTACGTGTAGTCGACAGCGCATTTTAGTTTGGGTTTATATGAAGCACCGGTTTCAGGGAACCGACCGATACTGGAACCGGCGTAGGAAATGAAATGTACACTTTTGTTCGTCAATTTTTCGATTCAATTTATATATAACAATTTAAGAACTTATAATAAACAATAATATGAATCAAGAACATAATAAATCAATAATAATAATCATACATTTTTCTCAAAAAAAGAAAAAAAACCATACTATTACTAATTAATAAAAAATAAAAATAATTTCGTGCCATTGGCACCGAACCGTCGTCGTGTAGTCCGACCTATGTATATACTAATTTATGATGGAATAAAGGCAAAATTATCAGTTTGTATCTAGGTTATTCCATACTGTTTCCTTTCCAGCGGCGGAGGGTTTATTTTACCTTCATAGTATACCACATGCTTTGTATCGTTGGCCGAAATCTCGGATTGTAGGCTCGATAGAAGTCTTTGACGTTTGATGATATCTTCGAACTACTTTAACAGACAGGTTACGTCATGATTCAAATAATCTACTTGCGTTGCTGATGAAACTGTTCTTCTGCTGAGGTTCAATTTAATAGGATTAAAATTATTGTATTTTTTGTCAGAGTAAACCAAATGACACACAGATGTGTGTTTTTGGCAAAGTAAACAAATATCTGAGCATTTATCAAAAATTATAGTTTGTTACTAAATCGTCATTCATGTTTAGAACAACGTCCGCGTGGTTCTATTATGGTCTCTTTTCCCCTTCCTACTTGAAGACTAACGTGGCTTTTGTCGTGGATCCTAGTTTTTTCCCTATTAATTAAATAGGATAAAGTTAATGCAAAAGAAGCCAAAATGGAACGACGTGGTTTATGAACAACGTGCCTATCCAGGTTGTCCCAGAAAGTATGGATCAAACGAAACAGAATGATGCTTGAGGTCATAAAATATATGGCGTTCATTTTTGGTGGTTTAATAAAGATTTATAAACATGAATTAAATTTAGTACATGCTGTACATTATTTTTTAATGCTTACAGAGGAAAGGCTGATCCCTGAGGAGCATAATACAAAAATAAAATCAGAAATATCATCAGAAAGCAACAAAACCCGTTGCAAGATAAGTCGTACAAAATAATTCAATAATAAATTAAATTAAATAATAAATCAAATTATTAAAAATTTAACTATTTACATTACAAAAAAATACCTATAATAGTACAATAGTGTACAATACAGTCAATAAAAAATAAAATAAAAGTGCGGATACAATGACAAAATAATTTTAAAATGTCACAGACGCTAAGAGTCGTATATATGTCAATTTCCCGGGTCATAGGAAATGAGAAGTTTTGAATTTTGAGGACATAAATTCGTTTAGATTCGTTAATATTTTTTTTAGTGGATTCACTAGGTCATTTTTGATAAAGTTGCAAAAAGTTTCGTTTGATCCATACTTTGTGGGACACCTGCATACGAAAATGTTAACTTTAGTAACAAACTTCAAATTCGTTACCTACGTGCAAATATGTGAAAAATACTCCTTCTGGGATTTCAAGAAGAAGCCCATGCGATGTCCCAGAAACCTATTACGCATTGTTGATCATCCTTGGGTACCATCTTCAATCAAATTGAAATGAGGGGTTAATGCAAACTTGCCTTGTGTATCCCATCCGCATTGTCGATCCTACATTATTAGATTTTAGGGAACGTAATATAGGGCTCTGAAGTATTATCTATTCTTAGTAGCATGAAGCGTCCATTCATGAATGCATCCTGAGGGTAGGGGAGCGAAGGGTAGTTGACCTGCCGCTTTGTTCTGCCGGTTTCTACTAGGTTAGTGTAAATCGACAGGTAGAGTGAGATAGAGTTTTTTCTTGATTCTACCTTCCCTGGTTTCCCTAGGAACCAAGAGTGTAACGCTTTTTACGGCAAAAGGTTCTTTATGAATGTCCATTACTTAGCGGATCGATGGCGTATATAGTGGCTAGGACGCCGGACTTCCTTGATCCGGGTTAGAAATCTTGCAATGTCATGTAAGCAATGAGATTTACGGTATTTTCGAAGATTTACGTACATTTACCAACTGCTCTAACAGTGATAGAAAACATTGTGAGGAAACTTGCATGTCTGAGGGAAAAAATTTGAAGATAAACATGAGATCCACCAATCAACACCAATGGATAATGGCCTGTGCAGGTAAGCCTATTCCTCAACAGTAGGGATTAATAAGCTGATGAAATATGCCTTACGACCAGCTGTAAGAATAAGAAACAATATTTACTACCTACTTCGGGTACACAATACGATAATATTTATTAGCAAATATTTTAATATAATGGTTATTTCGACTCATTGAAATACAATGAGGAGCTCGTAACCTAGGTGCAAGCACGGTCCGAAAATGATCGTGCAGGTTAAGCAACGTTGGGCGCGGTCGGTACCAGGATGGGTGACCGGTAGTGGCAGTTGAGCTCTTCCGTGCCTCGGAGAGCACGTGAAGCAGTCGGTCCCGGTTGTTGTCGTTTGACAGCACTCGTTAAGCCATGTCAGAGGCCTCTTCGGGCGGCCTGAACAACTCTGACAATAGGTTGGCCACTAACCATACGATAAGCAAGCAAGCATTGAAATACAATAAACGTAATTTTCTGCACTAATTGTTACAGTTAACTACAGACTCCTAGATTTCATGGAAATAACGAATTCCTGTCATACCAGATGGTAACTAAATTATGTGCATTAATCAAGCTCCCGTATGACATTTATTAGAGCTTGTCACACTGTGATCCATGGGTGTATTCAGGTGAACGACTACGGGGGTCATAACCCCCAAGGTGAAGGCTTTGAACTCATGTTTATTATAAAAATACTAATATACCTACTATTCCTTCACTTTACACAACTAGTTTCAGAAGATAAGAAGTTATTTTTAACACCCTTCATTATGACCCTTTTCTAGAATGGACTATTTCAGTTGGTAATTTTAAATTGATAGAAGATTCATCAACATCATCTTCTCACCTATTTCGGTAGAGCCGAAGTACGAAGGAACACCTATATGAACTATCCTTATATTTATATTGGGATAATAAAAGCGCTCTGGAAATGAAGACTATTTCATGTGTGTGTCACTGGCTCATCAGATCGTCTAAGATATTTATAGAAGTCTAAATCCACTCACCCACCGTGAGTTGCTTCCTTAAGTCGCATGTCATCTCTATCTAGGGCTATGGCGTAGAAAGGAATAGCATGTATTTTAATGAAAACTTAACTTTAAGGACTTGTCGTCTAATTGACTATTAGTCTTCGGATAATATTCGCATAATTTACATTGTCTCAGGTAATACAAAGTCTTTTTTACATCTAAGCCCGCGTTTGACCTCAATCTCATCTGTTGGAAGTGACTATGAGGTCAAAGATGGAGTATATGAGCTTAGTAAGTATGTAATGTATCTAGCCGAAACACATCAACGCTGAAGTCAAGAATTTTGACGATAGTCCTTCTACATAGGTGACTTTTTATTTATTTCTTAGTATACATAATGTTTAATACTTGCGGTTGTTGGTACTTGGTGAAACTTGTAGTACATGATTAGACTTAAATAATATACTGTTTCACGTATTTACATTCAGGTATTTACATTTTAAATACCTGAAGATGTGTAAACGAAACCGGTCGTAATTAATAAAATACAGTAAAAAACCCGTGAAACAGTATATTATTTAAGTCTAGCCATAATATAGATAATATCGTGACCCCCTTTAATACTTACACTGAATACGACCCGGCCGAGATCATTCGTTGAGATTACCTCGAAACGGACCACTTGTGCGTCCTCGCGTGAGAAATGTCACTGCTTACTCCTCCCTCTCATTATGACACCAGCACCGCACTACATTATTTCTAAACGAGCCTCTTATTATAGCACAATTGGAGTGAAACGAATTGAGATTTCGGGTTGATAGCTTGTTATTTTACAACCATTTACTTTTGAAGTTATACTTGTATTTGCTGAAATTAATAGAGTAATAGAAGATTTTTTTTGTTGAATATTAGTAGACCGTTGTATGTAAACTTAACGAGCATAAAATTAGATTGAATACAGTTATAGAGTGTCAATAAAGTTGTACCGTTATATGCTTTAAATTGCAGATTAATCGTATTGAATGCATGCAGAACGCTTATTTAGATCAATCTGACCCCGGCTACTATTTTGTGTCCCGAATTTCAGTCAGTCAGCCTGGAGTCAGTCAAGTGAATTAAGCGCTTTTAAGTATCAGATGTATAGCACAAACTTCAGTAACAGTTACTGGACCCAGGCCTAAATCGTCCGGGTCAATTTGACACAATTCCATTCAGTCCATATTTACCCGAGAAACGACGAAATCAAACAATAGTTAGCGTTGTCAAATACGTCCCCGTCAGTAATTGATGTGCAAACTTGACAGTTTTACTAGCAATATAAGGATTAGGATTATTGAGGCAGCTCAAATAATATTTTCGGAATAATTTTAGATTCCAAACCGCCAGTACCTATCTGGTTAGGTGGCTGTATGGCTGTAGTAAATATAAAATGAAATCCCCAGATAAGGGGCTATCCATAAATTACGGTACACGTTAAGGGGGAGGCAGCGGGTTAAGAAAGTGTGACATCGTGTGACAAGGGACGAGTTATAAACTTCGATACGTCACATGCGTAAATCTAAAAGAAGTCATAAATAATACAAAAAAATGGACACAAGACGATTAAATTTTGTATCGTTCAAAAAATAGGTGACGTCAAACTAGGGGGGGTCTAAATGTGACTACCTGTGATAAGGACGAGGGAGGGGGGGTCCAAATATCATGAAATTCGTGTGACGTAATTTATGGATGATGGCCCTAAGGTAATCACTACTTTTATAAAACTAAGTCTAACCCACTTGAGCTAAAAGTATCTCTTCGATTGTTATTTATAAAGTCTTATTATCAAAATGACTACGATTTGGACAGGTCACATCCTATCGTGATTAGAGATGCCACGAATATTCGGCTACTATTCGGTATTCGGCCTATTCGGCCACTTTTTTTGGTATTCGGTATTCGGCCGAATACCGAATACCAAATCATGACAAAAAAACACATACTATTCAAGATTATATGTATTCTATTACCAAATTACAATACTTTAGTAAGTAAAAATGATCAATGGTAGGTTGTGATGAATAAAAACAAGCTTTTGTTGGTAGCAAACGATTGCGCTTTTCATCGTAAATGATACCTGCTTCAGAAAATAACCTCTCACTATACACACTACTCCCAGGAGACGAAAGATAAACTTTAGCAAATTTCGAGAGGCTTGGGTATTGTTTTTCGTTTGCTGACCACCACTTGTAAGGATCTGCCGTCCGATCTAGGCGAATTGTTTTCAAATAAAAATCCATCTCATTTGCCACAGCACTCTTCTCCACATCCTCATCATTATTATTTCGCATATTATCTGTAGCGACTTCGTCAAAGCAGTTCCAGAAACTGTCGTGTATTTCAATAGTCTCATAATTTTCATTCAAGTTTATTTTCTTACGAAGTGGAGAAGATTCGTCATCGGTACTACTAGATTTATCAGAATCACAACTTATTTTCAGAGCTTCTAGAAGAATGTTTTGTCTTGCTCTTTCAGTTTGAACCAATCCTAGGAAACTTGTTTTGAAACGTGGGTCAAGAAAAGTAGCAACCAGATATTTGTTGTGACAATGAGACGGGTTGCGGCCTATTTTGTGCCGAATATTCGGTATTCGGCCAAATCACTATTCGTGGCAACTCTAATCGCGATCATCGGTTATTCATTGCCCATGCCCACATCTAATTACCGATCGCAAAATAGAAGTCATTCCAGTTATACCAACTGGGATAAGCCCGTCTTTGTATTTGTTTCAGTACAATACAATACTATATATTTATTAATAACAAACAAGTTACACGTCAATTTTTCAGTAAAACAATTCTCATACTTATAATAACAATAAAATGATTCTAATTTACAATTACAAAATTGATATATAGATAAAATAGTTATTTCCAATTAAACTTTCAATAATAAAGAATACAAAAATTATATTAGCAGGTACCTATTGTAAAGATAGGTATTGCAATGATTAATTTAATTTCAATTTTAGAATTTCGTCATATTTATAAAAAGATTGCTTGACAAGCCAATCACGTTTTTTTTAAAAAAAAAATGCTCGGGGTGTCTGTGGTGGTAATTTGGTAGAACAATAAAAAGTAAGATATAACAAACTACGAATGCAATATTCTGCCTGTAGAATATCGTCATCTGAAAATGAAAATTGTAAACTTGAAACTGACAGAGGTTATTGAAATGGGTCGGAAATTTCAAAATAACCCAATTCGATATTTCAGCACTATGATCAATTGCTGGCAGTTGCGTATAACTTTGGGCAGACATGGGGGGTAGAAAGATAGGGAACCCTCCTGCAAGGGTTGAAAGGGAAATTTATCAGAACACTCGTCCTGATAATGTAGTTTTGACAGGTCCTGAAATGTAAGTTTTCCTGTTTAGTGTTGTATGTAGAATATAACCCAGAGACTCTGGGCACAGTTATAAAAACGGCCAAGTGCAAGTCGGACTCGCGCACTGAGTGTTCTGTTCTCAAAAGAAATATTTTTCGGTTATTTAACAACTTCAGGCTGACTCTGCACAGAGTCATACAACCTAAAATTAATAAAATGATGATCAAAAGGCGCTTTGGGCAGATGGAATGGCTGTTGGACGAGATTTAATTTTTAACGACGTTTGTGGATGTGAGTTGAAATGGCCCCACCATTTCCAGAGCTCGTTATGGCTTTCCACTCGTATTTAATAGTTGTCATATTACTATCTATTTGGTGGTACACTATACTGTATAATATAGGTACAAATAATTCTACAGATTTATATTCGCGTATAGTTACTCGTACACTCCTCAAATGTTGTGATCAGCCAGTTAGAATATCCCTTTAATTTCGACCCAATAGAAATAGAATCAGTCCAAAATACAGAGCTCGATATACTTACATCTGTGGATTCTATGTACGTGAGATCTTTTCAAAGTTCCCACGATAATAATATGATGTTTCGGAAAAAAATAAAAGGCAACCGCTAAAACATACCGAGACCATCCAATTACGATTAACTTAACATAAATTCCAATACCCATATCTTCAATGAACTATCATGTCGGTATCTCCTTTTAGAGAATTCGCGATAGATTAACTCTGTCATCAACCAAATCGTACCTACAGGTTTTGAAAATGGTTAACATAAATATTTCATACACGCCTTTAATTCCATGTGTAAATATTAACATGTGGCTTATTACTGGACAGCCTTAAAAGTCAGCAGTTGGCATTCATTGCAGGCTATTGCATTAGTATAAGTATCTTTAGTTGTGTACTCGTAGTAGAGAAACTGTCGATGAAATAATTACGAGTACTTAAAAGCACATATTTTCCGAAATCCGGAAGACGCAGCGCAGCTTGGGATGGTATATACCTACTACTTATTTCTGCCACAAAGCAGCAATACTTGCATTACTGTATTCCGGTTTGAAGGATAAGAGAGTCAGCGTAATTACCGACACTTAATTCCTCAAGATAAGCTATAAGATACTATATAAATCGATAACACTATTTTGAGGTGAGATTTATGAGCGACGATGAACATACTACCATCAGGTGGACCGTTTGCTCGTCTGCGCTCCTCGCTAATGCTGGGTCTGTTGAAAATGAGACACCAACATTAGGAACATCTAGGCAAGAGATTGAAGTGGCCGCATAAGAACGAATGAAATAGACAGCACTTATTTCAACGCATTTGAAATCTAAATAATATTATAGAGTAAATAACTACTTTCTTAAATAAATAACAACTTCGAGAAAGAAGCCGATAGAAGGATTCAGCTAGGTTGGGCAGCATTTCGGAACTTACGTCACATCTTCTCGTCACCCATACCTCAATATCTAAAGACAAGAGTCTTTAACCAGTGCGTCCTACCAGTAATAATCTACGGAGCCGAAACGTGTACACTGACGTTGTGACTTGTAAAAAGAAATTAAAAGTTGCTCAGCGTACTACGGAGAGTTATGCTCGGAGTATCTTTGCTGGATCGAATCCGAAATGAGGAGATCCGGCATATAACAAAAGTTATTGACATAGCTCATAAGATTAGGGCAAACGTAGTGTGCCCTACTAAACGTAGTGTGGGACGCCCTCTGCTAGATGGAGAGACGATCTGCGCAAGATGGCTGGCAGCGACTGGATGAGAAGAGCCGAAGATCGGGCTCAATGGCGCGCCCTGGGAGAGGCCTATGTCCAGCAGTGGACTAGAGTAGGCTGCTGATGATGATAAACTACTTTATTTTGAGGCATAATTGAAATTGAAGAGAACTCCGTACTATATTCATAGCATTTACTATACTATTACCAAACACAAAGTGCGACATCCGCTGATCGCACGAACCTGTCATTTACTTTTTAATCTGTCCGCAAATTACGTGTTGCGTATTACTTAAGCGCAACTTAAAGACTCTTTACCGGTAATGGCAGTGCAGCCTAGACGCTCGGCGTGCTTAGTGATTGATGCAAACTACATTTTTATGCATAGTCGGCAATGAATGTTGCTGAACACCTGATCCTATTGCAACGTATAATGAAATAAGTGTTGGACAACTTTTGCTGCCGACTGTAAATCTAGTTGTATAAAGTGGTCTGGTTGTATAAAGTGCAAGATTTCTGGCGATAATTTCCGTCTTCGTCATATTGCACGTAAAAATAAGCTTATTAGATAATTGATTTACCAACAAGACGGCCCCTCACCTATTTCTGCGTTCACCCGTGCTACACTAGTTTCGAATCTACCAGTCAGCGATCCATACACGGATACCGACACAGCACCTTGAGATTAGAACCATGTTCCTCTCTGGAACATGTTCTGAGAATTAAATCTTGTACCCTACTTCAGCATGTTCATAGGTACAATAAATGCTTACCTACCTCATAAGTCAGTATACTTGATCACATCTTACTTAGTCATTGTATCACTTGATGGTGCGACACTCTTTTTTTATTACTATAATTTGTAGAAGTTTCAACGCACACAGAGCAATCACAGCAACACGATTTCATGATTCCACGTAGACAGGATTTTTATTTATTTTAATAATTACAAATGAAATTCTAAGTTTAGCTCTTAAAATATTTCGAAGCACATAATTTTTGGCACGACTACGTAATTATATCAGTCATAAAATTAGCTCGCGTAAGAATTCGTACAACGTCGAATGCCTACAACAGATCCCAGGGATCCGGTGCGGACCAGGCCGTGGGGGATTAGCCTAATCCTTGCAAATCCTTATAATTACTGTAAACCCGAAATGGTCTCGGTTTCGAGGTCCTATGGATGCCTTATTTGTCTATTACTCTCGCTGTAATTAAGTTGTGTTGTTGTACATATAGAAAATGTACAACAACACAACTTCATTTAAACTGATTTAATCGGCGCCGCACTATTGCTATGCTCTCTTCTGCATCCTTTACGAATCCATTTTCTTTGTCTGTCTTGTCTCAAAGTCAGTTTTATTGTGGCGTTTCTTCTCTCTGCTGCCAAAAGAGAGAGAGAGAGAGAGAAAGGTATATAAAAATACTTTATCCAATATTAACATTGTCCAACATTTAAGTCGTGTTAAAATTTCAGGACAAAAACCGATGTTCAAAATTTCGAGCACGTAGGAAGATAACTGACTTAGATTTAGATAATACTCTTGTTTTGCATGTAGACGTGATTCTGGACAAAGTCTTTCTTATAGTTGAAGTTAAGATTTCTGGAATGGGTGGAACTGTCAATTTCCTAAACATGACGTAGGTTTACAATGAAACGTTGTTACAAGACTCTGATTAAACCAATTACCCACCTGTCTCTCTTATTGTGGAGATAAATTTAATGGCACAGGCCTGTCGGTGCCATTAAGAAAAGTCAGTAATTAATTAAATATAAGGGTTCTCAATCTGAAGTGCTTTGAGCACCTTCGGTAAAGATGTATGTCATAGAAGCAGTCATTCATTTTCAAAATTGTTTATTGCCAGTAATCATATTTACAAATTCCTGAGTAATATTATTAGTTTTTAAAATGTTTATATTAAAATACCCACTGATTATTGCTTTTTTATTGGGTGTGGAACTTAGTTTGCGTAGAAGTACTTCTAATTGCTCTAATAAGACAGATAGATTTTGATTTTTTGGAATCCGATATATACAAACTATAATATACTTGCGAGTATGCTCCGATAGTGATTGGAAATGTTGAGCGCAGTAGGAATCAGCTGCTAGTGGCACATTTTCATCTGTGCCCCTCCCTCTTCGGATAGCACATTAAGCCTCAGATCCGGCTACTGTCGTCCGACAGCAGTCTTTAGGCCATATCAGAAGCCTAAGGGTGACCTGAACAACTCTGACAACATTACCACACGACAAGAAGGGAAGACTATGGCCCGTACCTCCCTGTACAAGGGGAGGCCTGTGCCCCAACGGTGGGGACATTAATAAGCTGATGATGATAATGATGAAGAAGGGAAGAAAGAAAGAAGACTTATCACAATAGTACCAATATTTTTATAGCCTCTACATATAATAATAGCCTCTCCCCTCGTCCCTTGAAGGACATGTGGATAAAACGTTATCCTTGTACCATTCCTGTTGGAAGTTGTCCACCTCGTCTTTCCACTAAATTATGAACGGGAAATTAATTGGAAGACTTATGAAGAATATCATTTCTTATACTCTTCTTAAAAACTTACTCAAGTAAGTACCCTAGAATTAAGCGGAACTCGAATGTTATTAGACTGTGTCTAAAAACAATAAGTTTGAAAACCGTAGGTCTATCATTTGACTAACTGCCATCAATTACGTAAATGTAGAGGTAGAACACAAGAAATCAAAGGTCATTTTATTTGAAACACGCACCTGTGTTTTATAAAACCGTTTATGTTTGGAAGAGAAAGAAAGAAATTGCAATAATGAAGAAGTTCCTGCTTTTTCACGTTTCATAAGACAAGAAATCAAATATTGAATCGTTTTAATATCCCTTCTTTATCGAATAATAAATAGTACATTACTGCAGAGGCACGAAATTAGCCAAATATTGGCAGTGGATCATATTGAAATCATACCTTTTAACGATCCAAGGCCATTTTCTCAAATAATGCGAAGAAATCGAAAAAAAAAACATATTTCAAATACTGTTTCCGAGACGAAAGTACTCGGCGTCCATAAAAGGAAAGAAGTGGCGTTGTCAGTAGTAGCTGACGCTGGAGCAGCTCGCGCTGGTGGTGCACGTGTCGGGGCAGAGTGGGGAGACGCGCGACCGGTGCACGGAATCGAATGAAATCTCTTAAGTCCATACTTCGTTTTGATGTTACAAATTCGAATTTTAAAATATATAAAACAAAACATTGTAACATCACTGTTGTTAAGTGATTATAATTTGAATATTGTTTGGGTTAATTTTTTTGTATTTTTTTTTAAAGAGGATACCTGGCCTTATCCCGGTAACATCCATTACAAAAAAAATAAGTATTTGGCTTCGAGACAGGAAGTATGTACTGTGTAACTTCCCTGGCTCAAAATTCGAATGTACGAGTATTGAGCACATTTCCGAGCATCTTTGAGAAAATACAATATCGAGTCAGTCAATACGATAGTCAATACTTGTCACATTTTGTTCTCTATACATCAGATTGTCAGATCTGCATCAGACACTGAAGGTGCCAGTAACGCACCTAAGGTCAGATATGGGTCAGGTCTGTGACCTCAACACGAGTAGGTGTCAATCAAAGCAGCAACTTCGGTGGACGTATACAATGCCCCAGGGCTTTAACTACTTTAGCAGTAAGTTGTATGACTCCTAGTAGTCCTAAACTAACAACTGACGGGATTTCACGATTTTCGGTTATAAACACTCGAGATCAGTCGGTGTAACCGAGGACAGTGTTCATTCAGATTACAGAACATGGTATTTTTAGATTAAAAAAACAAGGAAAAACCGTGAATGTAGAAGTAACTGCACTGGATCTACCTGTAATTCTGTGGCAGAAAATTAAGAAAGGACAGTTTCATTGATTGGATGTCCTAGAATTTGTGTTCTGTGTTATTTGCTAGAGCTTGATATTATGTTGCCTTAAGGCTCGATTTGAATCGTGACATTCGTTAATTGTAAAATGTTCATGGTGGATGATTTGCGTGTGCGCTGTCTATAAGTTTCATAGTTCTTAGATACTGTTTATTTATATTTGAGTATTTTTGTCCTTTTATATTCCATTTTTTGAAGAGTAAGTAAGTAAGTTTCATACTTTCTATCTGCCACAATTGAAAGACACTTGAATACTAGCGGAATACTAGCAGAATACATTATATTCATCTTACGTCCCATTCATTTCACACTCCCTCAATCCTTCTCACATTCTCAGGATTGTCATCGTTTGCAATTTTAAATCCTTCTAGATTTGGTTATCGTTAGAGAGGGTGATTGCGGGTCCTTCTTCCCCCAATTGTTTTTAAATAAATTTTAATTAAAAGACGCCTACGTGAAGATACTCGTATTTATGTAGTATCAAAGAAAATTGTGGTTTATTCTGGTTACATCACTGGATGATCTCAAATACATCAAGTAAATAAATAATTTCTTCTGACCAATGACTTCTGCATAAAACATTATTTTATTACAATTCATGAATTGAGGAATAAATAAGTAGGCAAAATGATGTCATTTAAAAAACTTACGTAAGAGTTTAATTATTTTTATTTAAGTACTTGTTAATAGAAAGAATATAAACGTATCTATGTCGCTATGTCGCTCACCATGAGACGTGATCGGGGTCAAATGTGGGTTTAGTGGTCAATAAAAAAATGTATATGGAAAGAAAAAAAATTAACTTATAAATTAAGAAAATGTATTTTATTTAACATCACAAAATACCTAACTATTTTACAAATAAAATACCTGACCTTGGTCGCTCCCTGCAGGGAGTGTCCCGAGGAGGCTGGCGGCGTTGCCCCGCTGTATAGCGAGGCTTATACGCTGAGCGAAGTAGAGGCCAGCCTTCTGGTCCCGGGATGTCTCTACGAGGCGCTTGGCTATTTCCCCGTAGAGGCAGTGAGCTCCAGGCCCCCACGGCCCCAAGGTCTCCACCCCGAACGGCGCAAATATGCAATCACCACCCAGGCCCGCATATTTGCGCCGCTTGAGGTTCTCCGCAGATGCTGCTGCTGACCCGGCCTTCGCCGCCGTGGCTGGAAGGTGGGACAAGGCAAGGGTGTCGACGCAGGTCGCGTCCCACACCAGAGACCGTCCCAGCTTCCAGGGCACGAGTGTCATACCGTCGGGCCTTTTACCGTCATCGCGAGCCAGACCATTGGGCTCCAACACGGCTGGCGCACCCGCGGTGGCAAAGGCCCGGCGGATGATGTCGTTCAGGTCGGCGTGCCTCGGAATGCGCAATTTTAATTTTATTTTACATAAACTTACCCCTACTCATTTTAAATCAATTAAATAATTGGCAGAACAGGCCAACAACAACAACATAGAATTAAAATAAAGGAAAAAAAAAGATTTGTCAAATTAACAGATGTTATTGCCCAAAAATAGGAAGGTAAATAAATAAAAATTACACCGTTTATGTAACGGCATCTGCTGTCTGCATCTGTGCAGTACCTACTAATGAATATTATAATTGGTTTCCCTTTAGGAATACAATTACATCACAATGGATTTTTTGTCATATTCGAAAGCTTCATGACAAAATAACAAAAAACTTACTGCATTTCTGTATAATTTCACTACTGTTCATGTCATTCAATGGTAAAGTGAAACTGACAAGAATGAATGAACGCGTAATTAGTGAATCCGTACTTAAATCGGATTTTACATTACATATGTATTGAATTTGGTACATTTTTTCACGGCCTATTGTTTTTTTTTATCTACACTTAATAAATTAAAATTGTATTTGCTTTTTAAATAATAGTACGTTAGCTCGAACTTTACCTGTAATCTAAAAATGTTTTCTATCGTAGAAAGGGGTGGTATGTATTTTAATGAAGACTTAACTTTATGGACGTTTCATGCAACTGATGGATACTTAAATAGTTTTATATTATGCAAAGTTAAAGGACCGGCGAAGTCGATCGCTTACGAAAGTGGAAAGCTACGTGAAAATGGCTGAAAGTTTCTGAATTCATAATACAATTCCGGAATGAAAGTTCTGCCTGATATAAATGGAAAGTTTTCATATCTTATGAAGTTACTGAAAATATGGTAATGTGTTATGTGTGAATAGGGGATATGCTTTGGATTTGAATATCTATGGAATGTTTATTTAAACCAACGCGATAAAAAGTAAATTGTACGAGTACGTACCTATATTATCAGGCGCGGTCCTAGCTCAACATTGGGGGGGGGGGGGTCCATATAATATATGAAACTGTCGATGTGTAGGTTTTACATAACCGAAATTTCCGTTACGATTTATGTTATCAATCCCTGGTGTAAACTATTTCACTCCTTTTTTCTCGTTTGAATCCTAGTCTTTTTCAAGTCCTCAATTTTTCAGATGTGGAAAGGGCACCATGACCCTAAACATTTGAGGTCAAACTCCTGTTACCGTTCCAGAGATTCCATCACACTTCAGAAATACTTAAATATCTTAGAAAGCCCTGATCCAATTTTTATCGGACATGACTAAGAACACTATCGCCAAAATTCTGTGTTAAAAAAACAGGGTCCAAATCGGATCATCGGTTGTTGAGTCAAACAGACAAACCGACAGACAGACATACGCGTCAAACTTATAAAACCCCTTTATTTTAGTCGGAGGTTAAAAAAGTCTTATGTAATCGGTGAGACGGTAAAATAATAATGCTTTCCTTTGTATGAAAATACGAATACAAAGGACTATTTCATTAAAAATTTTTTAACTGTCTCAACAACTTCTTGGGCCACAGCCAAGCTCGAGTTTATCTGCAAGTGATATGCTCGTTGAGTCCACTGACAAATGGACTCTTGAAACTGGAAAAAAGTTGTGGAACCGTGGTTGAAAACTAAGTGTTATAATTTATTTGAAATGAACAAGTCTTTACAATACCACTTTTGTTACTGTAACAGCATTTTGTAGATACGTATGAAAAAGGCAATGGAAAACCACCACTTTAAATCTGCCAAGAGAGTCGTTCGATCAATGAGTACCCTCATTACATAGAAGAATTGAGCAAGTATAGATGAGCAAGTATAACTGGTAGAGAGTTATATCTAAAACGAGGACTTAAATTATTAGAATGATCTATACTCGTATGAGTACGGTATGTAAGTACTTAAATAGGAAATATTGGAAGAAATAATGAGACAGTAAGATAAGAATTCCTTCCAGAGAATCTGATCTAGAATCAGACCCAATTTCGGAATTCTTATCTTACCAGTAACTGCTACCAGTTATTTTTACCCCACCTCTAGTGCTGGATATGACCGGTTAACTGATCTCTAATATAACGGAATCTAGCGGCTTTCGCTAATAGAAACATTTTACTGAACTATTCAAATTATTACAGACTTTAATAATAATTATTTTTTCTATACCAATATTATAAAGAGGAAAGGTTTGATTTTTTGTTTGTTTGTTTGAATTGAATAGGCTCCGAAACTACTGAACAGATTTGAATAATTCTTTCACTGTTGGAAAGCTACATTTTTCCTGAGTGACATAGGCTATATTTCATTTTTAAAAAAAATGGGGATCCTTACTTAAATTACGATAAAGTGTAAAAAAATATCAAAAAACTTCCTTACATCGCGTACGCTGCGAAAACTATTGATGATAGAACAAAATGATATATAACATTTTTTAGAACACACCATTATCAACAAAAAAATCAGCGGCAGCGTGTCTCTAACTATTATAGTCATGTCACAATAAGCGTTTTTTTTATAAAAAAAAAAAAGAAATTAAAATACCACCGCTACCAAAAGCTCTTTATTTGTACCTTATCAAAATAAATGATTTATTATTTAAGACTGCTTCAATACCTTTATATTACTTTTTGAATTATTCGATTCTGACATTCCATTCAAAAGATATCACGAGTTTAAAACTTTGAAAAATAAACTCCATTCGGCTACTTATGCGTTGTAGGGCGTCACTCGGGCAGGGGTACGGGAGGGGAGTTAAGATCACGAAATAAACTTGCCGCGCGGGTCACTCGCGCGATCGGCTCCCTACGTGATGGATGTGCGCGGAATTCATTAAAAATACGCTTGATAATAATTCGTTTAGTAACTAAACCCATTTAAAAAGTTCTTTTCAGAACTAGACCCATTTTTTTTTAGAATTAGACCCATTTATATAAAAAAATATATATAAAATATAATAAATAAATTACTTGAATATTTTTCATGATATTCAATTTTTTTCATGATATTCAATTTAATTTTAATAAATAGTAGTTGTTTACGTTGTAATAGTAGGTAGCTTACAGTTATGCTAATTTAGTTCAAAGGCATTTTTTCTTTTGTCATTTTGAAATGCCTAAAAGATCAAGATCTCAACTTTCCAGAAATAGTTCCCAGGCCAGGGCATCAAAAATACGTCGAAATGCGGAATCGTCATCTGAAACTGAAAATCGTCTTTCAAGTCAGAATGAATGTGTTAAAATTAACAAATCTAAATGTAATGTTTAATGCCCGTGCGAAGCCGGGACGGGCCGCTAGTATTTAATAAGGAGAGCAGACGAGCAAACGGGCCACCTGGTGGTAAGTGGTCACCATCGCCCATAGACCTCACTGTATTATAATTAGAGGGTTTTTTATGCGCTGCTAACCTTGAGGACTAAGATGGATTGCCTCATGTGCCGGAAATTACGCTGCCTCTCCTACCCTTCAAACCGAAACACAGAAATACAAGCATTTTTTGCTTCACGGCAGAAATAGATAAGAGGGTGGTACCACCCCAGACGATCCTTCACTTTAGGATCTACCACTACTTACTTCTACTACTACTTAATCTAATCTAAATTAGATAAAGTTCTCTATCGTTGATCATTTGCTACCTGAAAATTGTCCCAGAAACTGAAGATGAATTGTGATGAAAAACCATGATGCATTAAACACAAGCTTTCCTAAACTACAAGGTAAAGGTGATGAGCACTATTTGTCCAATATCAAGACACCGGCCACTTTCGTCACGACCAAGCTCTCGTCGTGTACTACAATTATGTTAAAGGTCAAAGTCGTTGCTGGAAAATAGGTAGCAGATGTTTTTTAAAAAAAACACTTCATAATGTCCAGCTTAAAGTACAGGTCGCGGCCACTTCAAGGATGCTCAAACAAAAGTTCTCGTTATTTCTGTTTACGTCTTAGTTGTCCAATGCTGACAGCTGTCTCACCGTTACCATGGCGTCGTGTCACTGGGCCCTGACTGACAACCAGCGCTGCGGCAGTGGCTAGCATCTAGCCATCTCGTCACAGCACAATGCTGAGTTAGGGACCCTTTTGTCACATATGCATGTAAACCTACTTTAAGTCACAGTTACTTTTAAGTAGTGAAATGTAATTATCGTGTTATGTGTGTGCAAATAAATTATAATTCATTCATTCATTATTCACAATGGCACAATTTTTTTTCTTTTAACCAAACTCCATACCATAACCGCTTCCCATCGAAATGACGAGCCGTATAATGGACAGACACTCACTATGTATTTCTATCCCTTTTCTTTCCAGTTTTAATTGTTATCTATTTCATCTATAGGTATTTATTTATTTGTACTTTTATTATTCATACATTTAATTTATTTTTGTTTTCGTCCCTGACTGCCGTTTCGCCCGCGATGCCTTCGTCCTGGCACAGCTGAAAACCAGCGCGGCGGTTCTGCCGTACCGGTCGGACCGCAGCACATGCTGAGTATGTGTCCTTTTAATATTGCATTGTATTTATTTCCAATATTTTTTAAGTTTAATAATGTGTGCAATGTTAAATAAACGTTTATCTTTCTTTCCTCTTTCTTTCATACATTTTCGCCCATCATCCTTTGAGTAGTAGGTACTCCCATTACACTTTGATAGATGCCTTCCTAAAATTACTGTCCGAAGCACTTCCCGATAGCAGCCATTATTGGTAAGCGCGGAAATTGTTTAATCCGCCACACCAGAGCCGAACAGGGGTTTCATCACGACCGACACGATATGCAATAGATTGCCCTCCAACAATTTTGATGGCCGGCCGAAGGCCTCTCCATTATTTTCCCGTCAAAGTGATTAAATAAATAGTCCTAGCTGGTACAGGTAAGGAGTTATTTCGTAATTACGAAGGTTTATGGGCAACACAGGGCACGGGAATGCTTTGGATTGGTGAACATAGAGGGGAGCCCGGTGACCCCCGGTAACATTTTCTGCTTAGAGTTTGCGAAAAGGCAAAATTTTCTAGTTAATTATTTACACCCACAGAGCTTTTGAAACTTCCGTTGCCGTATTATTCAGAAATTAAAAACGTGTTAAGAATCCCGTTTTCGTTACTTTGACTCTTGACTTCAGCAGTTTATTTATAGCTTACGTTTTGAAAGAAAAAAAAAATGGCACTTACAACAATGTCTTAAAATATACGCCTGAAATTGGAGTAAGATAGCTTATAAATTAAATTGCAAAACTTTTAGTCTTCATAACTGTTGAAAATAAATTGAAAAAGACTTGACAAATTGAATTTTTTTTCCGTATATAGGCGGATTACAATATCCCTATCGCCACTGGGCAAGCGTGTCGTATGAGGTGAGGTGACTAACCCGAGTAACTTGCTGGTGGTAGAACCCCATCAGGGTGCGCCTGGTAAGCGACCACCCTTTAATGTAAAGTCTATCGTCAAATAGTATATTCGTTTCGGTGTTGTGTTTCAGCAGTGTTTATAGAAGTGACATTACTTACTAACCCCGTGTGCTCCATCTTCAGTCTCATTGTCACTTACCCCCAGGTGAGATCGCTTATGTATGATACCCATAGTCTTATAAAAAACTTTGATTTATAAATTATATCTATATACACAATATCAGTAGGCTAAATAAAACAAGATGCAGACATTAATAACTGTGTATTGCTCTTTTTCAACACTTCACTTCACTTCTTTTTCACACTCTTCAAAAATATATATCTCTCTCTATCTAAAGGCCAATTTATTGCAATCGAAATAGAAGTACCTAATGTAATTCAATTTTACTATGTTCTTATACGTACGTGCAGCTCGTATATTATTCGGTATCGATGTTCGCATTAATAACATCCAATCTAATACAGTAGCCGAATGCATGAATATCTTACGGTTGTTTATGTTCCGATTTATAATTTCATCCATCGTGTTACTCAAGCCAACATAAGTCACGTTGTAGTTTATAGTGTATCCAAAGAAATATCGATATTCTGATTTACAACTGTGTACCTACTTGTAAACATTACATTACACTACTGTCTCTAATCATAATCATCGTTATTTTAGGTCTAGACTTTGAGTAACTTTTACTTTACTTTTATTTCTTTTATCAGACTATTTGTCAATGACTCGTGTCTTGGTACCTACTGCATTTAAAGGTTAATCCACTATCTTTCTTGCAGTATGACCTCAGTAGGATTATTACGGTACTATTTTTATCGTACGAATAGGTAAAGGTAAACTCGTTACATCTTCGCCTAAATACCAGAAACTAATCGTAAGTAGAAGTTAGATTTTGTCGTAATTGAATTTGTTTCTTTTTTTTACGAAGGAATATACAATAGAAAATCGTGAGTCCATGCCATGATATCACATCACAATATTGAAACACGGATTCTATCACGTTACGAACCATTTAACCGGTGTGTTACCCGTCGTTAAGCCGCTTCTGAAATTGGCGAATTTATCGATATCGATATAATCTGTTTCCTCATCATGCTGCTGACGTCACCGCATAACATGAACGAAGCAGGGGTCGCCGGTCGCCGGCCACTCGACCCGCCGCCATGTTAGATCCGTATCTTTGGCGCCACAACTCCCGCCATTTCGATTTGCACAGATTGCATTCAATTACTCTGGTTATTTAGTTAATTAATACCGACACGCTACCACCGCAAATTCTTTAGGTGCCTATATCCATTCTAAGGAATGTATATTCAACTAGATTTCGCCGGCGAATTCGCCCACATCGTCATGGTGAAAATGATTTCATGTAAAAAGAAGTCAAGTCTTGTGTATCTTTACTCGGAAAAAGTTATGAGATGAATATAGAGCCAAGTTAAATGCTCTTACTATTATTATAATTATAATTTGCGAACCAACAATTTTTTTAGATGTTTTAATTTTTCCTTTATTTATGTACTAAACACTATCCCAATACCGAATTTCAAGTTTCTAGGTCAGCTAGAAGTACCACAGATTTTTAAAGATCGGTCAGTCAGTGAGTGACAAAATAACGAAACTTGCTATTTTTTTATCTCGTGAATTATTAAAGATCTAACCTTGAAAATGGGAGGTTTCGCGGAGTACTCAAGTTGATTTTTTTTTCAGTATTCTGGAAATTACCAGAACAAAGATAGAGGGGGTCAAAAGTGCTCTGAATTGCTTCGGGAAAAGGTGGTACAGCAGTGTGCCCGCTCTTTTGGCTCGACTTGGCACTTGGACTTGGACTTGGCACTACCGTGCCCCTAGATTTATGGATGTCATATATGCCTTCGATAACTCAAGGGCGTAACATTAGCACACTGGAGATATTTTGAAACGGAAGCGGACCGAAACCATAGACATCTAGAAAACCGAACAATATATTTCTATGGGTACAATACAATTCCGTTTCCAAACCGCTGCAGTGTTCTAGTTATACGAGCAGTTTTCCTATCGAAACTACTTATCTCCGTTGTTTTCGGACATCAACAAACGAAAAACTCATTGGTAAACGCCATGACCACTGGACCTGAGATTAAAAATAAACCACCTGAATGAATTATCAGTTCGGCGACTCCGCACTCCTCGTACTACACCATCTTCGCTCAAAATTATGATAAACTTCCAAGATGCCTTACTTTCATTACTGAGTAACACGCTTTGACGAAACTTTGCCTTATTTTATTTTGTAGGCGCTTAACTTTTATAGAGTTGTTATGCTTCGAAACGAACTTACGCTTATGTAGGTATAAAATAAGATAAATTAATAAGTACTTAAACTTATATGTAGCTAACAATATTTACATACTATGCTATATAGATTAGCAAGAAACTTCTTGCCCTAAAACCCTTAACGTTTCGTGTACAGATTTGTAAGGCTTAAAATCACATTGTACATAACAGGTAAATGCCAACAGCTGACAATGCCAGGAGGTGGCAACAATGGTCTCATTACGAGAGTATACCGCCTGTTCGCGAGCACTATAGTTACACTGCAATTTCTGTCTCACTCTGGTTGTGGGGGAAGGAAAAGGATCCTCGTTTTATAGAGGAGCTACAGTTTTAACGACGTGGTTCAAATAAAAGCAATGCAGAGAGTGCTCTATGCAATATACTATCTTCTGTTATAATCTTAGTTGGCCTGTCTGTATACAGCTTGAAATATTTTCTTCTACTTCTGTTTGCTTTAAGGACCAATTGAACAAAGGAACGACCCTAGAAATTGTATCTCGTATGCCGTCTTATGCATCGGAAACCAAGTTAAGCTCTCGGAACCAGCTCCTGAAACAGCAGTCGCCATTTCAAAGAGTAGGCCTGAACAACTCTGAAAATAGGTTGGCTACTAACCATACGACAAGAAAAAGAAGAAGTGTCTTATGTGGGTGTTAAGAAGTTGGTTAAATAATATTCTGAACATACGTTTTTGTTAAAGAATTTTTATTTGTCTTAGATATATCAAACTATAGCTAATAGGTAGTAAAGTTACAAAAAGTTAACCTTTTATAAAGTTTTTGGTTCAAACTATCAATGTATCAATTTACAAGAGATTCTACGATATCGGAGGGGGGGTTTGACCCTCAAAACCCACCCTTAAACACATTCATTTATTCATTCTTTAAATCCGATCTTTTATTTCTTTAATGATGCTGTCTCCCATATCTAAATTTTAGGTCTACCTACGCCTGAGCTCTAGGCCGGAATGACTTCTAATAACGCTCGCTAAGCAGAATGCAAAGATTCAACGACATAATCACACTAAAAGCATTCTGTTTTATCCTCCAAATGTGAGGTACCTCCATAAGAATTCTTACGATACCACCTTTTAAATGAGAAAATGAACAGGCATAACTGTTTCAGATTTTGGTATTTCGGCTACACTATGGGCCGTTTTGTTCTTGAAATCCAAGATCGACTCGTGGCGTGGTTACACCATTGTGACTACCAATAAAAAAAATCTTCGTCGCCACACCACGAAGCCGTGGTCCATGCGACTGAATGGTTCCTGTTAAACTTGAAAATGACTAAAAGTCAATGTACTGTGCGATCGGTAAATAGACATATGCAGTGTTTAAAATTTTGGCAACATTATCGTAATCGAAGTGCTGACCAGTCTAATAAGTTATGTGTGTAACGGGTTTCTGCGAAGTGTTTCTCCCATCGACCCTGGAAAGAACCCGCCAGAAGTAAGATGCAAGCTGTGGCGGGAGAATACCAGCCTAAAGATTTCATACCGCCAATAGAAGACCTACCACCGGGCTTCAAACTCCCGTGGCCAACCTGGAAAACGCTTAATCGTTTGCGAACCCAGGTTGGCTGTTGCGGAGATAATCTTCACAAATGGGGTTTTTCCAGCGATCAAGTAAAGTGTGAGTGTGGTGTCTCCCCTCAAACCATGGAGCACTTGCTCTGCTGTCCCGCGTGTCCGACCACCTGTACGCGGGAGGACCTTTTCGAGGCCAACCAGAGGGCTATCGATGTGGCTGCCTTCTGGTCGGGAAAATGCCCGGGTTAGTTCGGATCATCAACTCGAAAGAAGAAAAAGTTATGTGTTAGTAATTAGACATAGCTAAGTAAACCCCCATAACTTTTAACAAATTCCTAATTAGATGCTTATTTTCCTTAGTTTAATATTTTTTTAGCTCAGCTGAATATTTTTCCAAGAAAACTTGCAAAAAACGTGTCTCCTCTCCGCGCTGGCTTTGATACCTCGTGTGTGAAATGCTCTCCTAATGAATGTCATCATAAATCGTCTCAAATATTTTCATTTAAAATTTGAGAGCATCATGTAGCCTGCAGGTAGCTCGCAAGTATGGCACGTTAATGAAAAGCATTCCTTTGGAACGTGACCCCGACGGTCCGGGTTCCCAAAGTAACCCTGTATCATTTTCATGCGAATACTTGATAAAAGATATTTAATTTAATGTGTCGCGTGAGGAATAGTTGTCAGGTGAGGGGCTTTTACTTTTGTAAAAATTTTAAGTAGAGAAATATGCAAGTAGTAACTACTACTACTAGTAAGTACTTTTCTATTTTAATTTTTTAGTTTTCTGAAACTCTAAAAATTCATTCAAATTAAAAATTACATCGTATAACTAAATATACTATTTCCAATCCTATAAGTCATCATGTTTGTTTATTATCATAACATAAGTATGCTTAATGGTCAAATAAATGTAACCTAGAATACATAAAATTTTTTTTAATAAAGAATCCGGATTCATTTTCAGCAAATGTTAAATATTCTGCTTGCATGCTTATCGTATGGTGAGTGGCTAACCTATTTGTCAGAGTTGTTCAGGCCGCCCGTAGTATCTGACATGGCTTAACGACTGCTGTCGAACGAAAACAACCGGGACCGACTGCTTAACGTGCTAAATGAAATATACCACTAGCGGTCCACCCACCCTGGTACTGACCGCGCCAAACGTCGCTTAACCTGCACGAACACTTTCGGACCGTGCTCGCAACTAGGCTAAGAGCTGCTCAATATTCTGCTAATCACAAAAGTACTAAAACTTACCAGTACCATAGATTAATAGAACTGTTCTTTAAAATATTAAAAAAACAAATTAAGTAGTTATTGACAATTTCTCCACAAGTCCCTGAAGACTCTTACTTACTAATGTATTAACAACAATAGGTTTTGCATAGCGTCTGAGTTTGGGTCTTTTCCCTCAAAGAAACAGTCATTTATTTTTACCCGTCCGTAAAATATACATCGAGAAAGGAAATTTATTAAATAAAACTCAAGTAAAGGGATGAAGTTTCGTAATTATCCATCTGGGACCTCCGGTGTGGCGTGAGTCTTACCAGAGTAAGATGAAGGATTTCTCTTCTAAGCTTGAAAGATGAACAATAATAAATACAAACTTAAGTAAGTTATAGAATATCTACAAAATAAGTAATAAATATCTTGACATGTATAAAATTAGCAGTAAGCCAAAGTCAAGCCAAATGAAGTTCAATTTTGTTATTTACTACTAAACCCGCATTTGACGTCGATCTCGCCTGATGGTAAGTTTTGAATAAGTATATACATACATCTAGCGTCGGTGGCACATTGGCTAGGGCACCGGACTCCCGTGCGGGGAGGTCCAGGTTCGAAACAGTACAATGCCATGTACCAATGAGTTTTTCGTATTTTTCGAAGACATACGTACATTTACCGACTGCTCTAACGGTGAAGGAAAATATCGTGACGAAACCTGCAACTGAGATGACCAGTGTGTAAAATGGGTTGTCACAAAGTGCCGCTGGTTATTCCCGGTCACTCCCTATCATAAGATAAGATAAGATACATGAATAATAAAATAACGAATAAATTGTAACACTATGTATTTCTTATTTATTTAGTAATCTTTCAACCCCTTTCTTTGATAATGATAAGTTATCTCGAAAGAAAAAGAAATGATTATAAATATTTATTGACAAAATCATGATAAAATATACCTTTAATATAAAACGTGCCTATTATACCGTCCTTTGGATCGAAGTGATTCTTTTTGCACTAATACTCGTATCCCATGTCGCTATTGTAAATCATTTTTCTTGACTCTATCGGTGAAAATAATGTGTGACTTGGCTCGGTTAGGTGCGGTAAATGAAGCGAGCTTTTCCTGTAAATATAACATGGTGACATTATTAATACTTATCTTATAAGTATTATTTATGAGTATAAGTACAACTATCGGTAAGTATAGCAATGCACGCCTCTATGTATACCTTACGTGTTACAGTTGAAAAATACTTTTTATAAACCTGTCTAATTTTGAACTGACTTCAAAAAAAGGAGGAGATTCTCAATTCGACTTGTATGCTTTTTATTGTCATCAATATTGTACCTGTGATTTCCAAACGCTTACTTATATACTGATGGCGTCTTACTTGTTGTTATTATTTTCATAACCAGGTATCATTAGGTATCTATCTAGCAACACTGACTGCATCTGGGTAGCGAAAAATGGTCATCGATTTTGTTCCAAGACACCGGTCCATTAGAGTCTAACCAAATATTCAGATTTGGTTTCGATTCTTTAACTTTTTCTTCCTCATCTTCTTGATTATTCTTCTTCGTCCACATTCGTCGTCAACGTTCGGTTTGTCTACAGTTAAATATACAAAATATAGTTATTGTTTATGTTCCTTTTTAGTTACTTAACCTACGCCAAATTATTATTGCAAATTTATTTGTCTTTGTACTTAAAAATGGTTCATTCCACATCACTAAGGAGCGGTTTATTTTCTTCTTCTTGTGTGTATTTATTACTCGTACTACAATTTCTTTAAAGTTTTATCATTTAGCCGTTCAGCTATTTCCTGGATTAGCCCTCATAGACAGACGGACGTGCCGGGGGATTTTGTTTTATACTATGTGATGGGATGTTGACAGTAAAATTGAAGTTTTAAAAACCAAAGGGTTTCGGTCTTCAAAACAATCTTTAATTTTGGACTCTACCCAATAGTATAGGAGGGCCGACCCAATTTCAGAATCACCCGGGAAGCACGTCCTCTGGGTACCCCTTCGACTTAATAATAAGCAAAATGGACTCGAATGAAATGTACGTGATGTCGTGACGTTTGACAGCATCCTCTCGTGTTATTTACGGAGACAGAGGTGATTTTGGGTGGAGATGTCGTTATTTCAACGTATAGGTCCAAAAACAACGTAAAAGCCTCTTTGTGTAAATTATGTTGGAAGAGTTTACAAAAAAAAGATATTACGAATTTTATCCATTCACTTTTGAAATTGTTGCGATTGTTATGTATCTTTAGATCTGAATGAATGATTTAGTTCGAATCTGACCTATAATGTGAATGAAAATCTGTCACCCATCAATACCCAAACACCATTATTTTAGGCGTTATTACATTTATGTACTTTCGTCTTTGCGTTCACTTTCACGTATATTTCATGCGATATGCGTCAGCGTACAGCAGCTCACATTACTCTACATAACATTCGACTTTAGGCGAACATAATCGTTACGAAACACTGAATTTAAAAACTAAAAATTTGCGAAAATTCCATCAATCCAGTATGCATTTTTAATTGAAAATGTTGACAGTCTGAAAAGGACAGGTCTATATTTTTACTCGAAATACGTATGAACACAAAAAAGATCATCAGAGTCAGATCATTTTAAACAAACAATGGTTGACAACAGAGCGGGTGACAGCCCTATAAAAACAATGAAATAATTAATGTAAAACAACCCACTTACGAAATAATTCAGGCTTTAAAAGGACCTTTTTCATGTTGTGCCTAATGTGAAATGCCTTTCAAATGAAATGAAAGCTTTGTTTCGCGTAAAATGGGTTTCGTATTTTATGAAAAAAGGTGGGAGAAAACGCCTTACATAAGTAGGCCGTTTGTTTTTATGACGGATGATGATGTAGATCTTTCTGTCACAGATTTTAAAGAGGGTGTAAACAAACCTCTCCTGAAGATTCCATTTTTTACCCGAACTGCGCGACAGCAAGGGCAGGGTAATGTTTTTCGCGCGTGTCTATGTTTGTGGAGTATTCTTTATTACTTCGTAGTGACTGCGTGATATCGTGTGATAGCATGAATCTTAGAGAGTCCACGATATTTTTGAGAAAGTGACCAATTGAAGCCGTCTTGTTTCCTTGTTTTAGTATACAAAAACCATATCGGACAAGGCCTAGTATATTTACAATAGATGGAAACTTGGACCAGAAACGATGGGTCCAGCTAGAGTGTAAACTTGCTCATGCTTACAGATTACATCATTATGACGTTTTCCTTCGGCATTTATCGTATTAGAAACATTCTACGTTTTCAAGACTTCTACGTGCCCTAGAATCAGGCACTGAGTCTATTTAAGGGTGGCAATGGTATTTAATACATTTTATTATTGAGTAAACATTTTGGCGCGAAAGTTTTGTATTGGTTTCGAAGAACTTTCCTGGTGGTCGCTCTCCTAGCTTCGCCACGCGCACCGTCTCTCGCGCCTTGCATTCGGTGGGAGTGCTCCTCGAGCGAGAGACCAGCCATTTCAGCCCGTAATTAGTGAGCAGCCTGTGAGGACGCTTTGTTGTTGTGGAAAAAAATGAGACACGATTTAGGGAAAATATAAGACATGGTGTAGGGTAATAATAAGACAGGAAAGGAAGCGAAGACTTGAAATTTGATAGTGACACAGATATTGGAGGCGAAGAAGTACAAGACGAAAGCTATCTTGAAAATGTCACTTTATCAGCAATTACCAGGACGAAGAACGCTATTAACCGCAAGATTTTGAAAGTAACGAGAGTCCTGTTTTTCTTAGTGATACCTACTCATATATTTTACTCTGTTCACAAAGATGAAGTCGCCATGAAATTACCGGTTTACATGCAGAATTACCAATAGACCACCGTAAAAGAGTTATATTTGATGTTGAATTTAAAAATTATTATTTTTTAGATTTATATTTTGTGACAGATTTTTATTTTTTTCTCAATAATTTGTTTCGTCTGTCACTTTGATTTATGTCATGATCTTCAATTCAATTATCAAATATTATAATCCAAAGCGTTATCTATATGAAGACTGTTTAGGTATATTGGTTTTTATAATGTTTTAATCATAAAATAAAAAGTAACTCGTATCGTCGAAACTTAATACGAATTTTTGTTCCATTTTTTAAATTTTTTTTTGTTGTCTTACAATGACTCACGCAGCTTAATAACTCGCAAGGCTTACAAGTTACAGGCCGTCTTATTTTTTAACTCGCCTGTTTCATATTTACCCCATAGTGTAAGACAAAAATTAGACACACAATTTGTATTGGAATGTATCAATTTCAGATGTTTGCAGTCAAATTTATATTAGTGTGATAAAGATATTGAGGGATTGCATAATTTCACCAGTGTTAAGGTATTTCAAATAATTACTAACACCGTGAAAAGTCAAAAGTTGTGATTTTCGTCTCATATTTACCCCACATGACCCTACGTGATATCTTTCCGGGGATAAAAGGCGGTTAAGAAATGACACCATTATAGCGCACAAATACAAAGAGGAAAGGAAAAGACAAGATGCAACAAGTGCCAACAAAGGCGGCTCTGTCTACTTGTACGAGTACTATGCCGTCCCTCTGTCCTTCCAAGGTTTATTAATGTCCTCATTTCTCTTTGGCTTACTCCATCGTGACGTCACAATACTGTAAGTGAAAACAATTTTTCTAGCTCATATTATTATAAGCAACATTTTTAGTCTGAAATAAACTTTAGTATCTAGTAACTTATTTTTAGGCGTTATGAGCAAGTTAATTAGGAATCAAGATAAATATACGGTTTGTAAACCAGTTCCAATGTTTGCTTGTTTTATAGTTACATTAGTTAGTAAGGTGGTTAAGTTATTCATAATTATTATAGACGAGGGAGAGAATGAACTGATTAAAAGACTGGTAGACTTAGTGTAAATAGTGATATTTTAAATGATAGATGTGGTAGATGCTTACAAGAGGACTGTGACAAAAGGAATGGAAAAAAGACAACAGCAAAAATATAAAAGACAGGCAATGAAGTTATAAAAAGACCAGAACATAAAACAAAGTTGGTACAGCCAGTAACAATGATGACAAATATTAATCATTGTTTTCATCATTATCAACCCCCTAACCTTTTTTCTTCTATACCAAACATCAATTCCTTAGCAACTCTCATCCAGGTCTTTGATGCGATTTTGATTATGTGGAACAAATCATGCCTCATTTTTCAATCCAAGGCCAAGTTATGGTGATAATGCTATCACCATAACGTGCTAACAATACTAACGTTAAATTGTTTTTGATATTTGTTTTATAAAGAAATTGTATTGTTCGATGCCATGCCCTTCAGGACAAGGCATTCAGGACAAGGCAATACTTTTAAGAATTTATATAACCATGAAGAAGTAAGTAGCACATAAGATTTTGAGAATAAGAATAAGTTTATTTGTGCGGTAAGATGACAAAGTATTCATAGTCCATACACCAGTAGGAACTTAAGCATAGGTTATATTAAACTAAATAAAATTAGTGAGCAACAAGTTAGTTTACAATAAACACTGACCTCCGAACTAGGAAGTTCCTGTATCTCGGAGGACAGATCTCTTCTGTGACCAGTGCAAATGAACATGTAACAGAACAGTGTAAGTGTAAGTGTAACAATGTAAGTACACTTATATACTAAACAACTTTTATGTCTGATTTCGGTTCTAAGTAGTACCTACTAAATTTACACGTATACTCGTACCTACCTATAAGTACCTAAGTGACGTAGGTAAGCTATTGTTTGTTTCGCCGGCCATTAGTTGTCCCACTGCTGGGCAAAGTCCACCAAATCTCCAATCTCGGTCTTGTCCACCTCTATCCTCTAAGCTATTAAGTAAATACCCTAAAAATATTATGTCGGAGATCTAAAGACGTGAAATCTACTGCAGCTGCCTAAAAGCCTGTTCTCTCGTGTGAAAAAAAAGTGGTATATAAGGCGATAATCCCATTTTCACGCGAAAATAACGGTTCTCGAAGGCTGTTCGTCAAAATTCCGCGTCAATGCTTCGGGAAAATGCAGCTGAACCTATACTGAACCTTTTAATGGAATTACTCTTTTGAAACAGCACGGGTTCAACTGGGGAAAGTACTGTACGATACTTTTGCGAGCTATTGTGAATTTAAATATCTACGCCACAGTTTGCATAGATGCAGCGTATGAAACATTGATAAGTAATAAGGCCGCAATAAGGCTCTATAAAGCGAATCATTCCTTGACAAAATTTAAAATAAAAAATCGTAATCTAACCATAACCGTAGTTCACTCTGATTATTATTTATTATTTGTTCGCGCATTACCAAGCACCAACTCAACTGCGCTTATACCTACGTTATGAACTCCTTGTTCCTGCTATTTATTGTTCCTTAACTGTCGTCGTCCTTAGTTTGCCAACCTTATAATATTCCCTTATCCTATTACATAAGGTACGCCTGGTCGCCGCGTCAAAGACCCAAGAGCTGGCTCCTATTTGGCCCAGCGGATTAGCTTAGCTATCCAACGGAGCAACGCAGCCAATATCTTGGGTACACTGCCGGGTGTGGGGACTTAACCCATTTTTTTATCATTTGTTGTTTTTTCTTCTTAGTTTAAGTTTAGTTTTAGCTTAAGTATTATTATAGATTTATCATTACATAAAAGATATGTTTTTAATTTTAATGGCTGGGGTTTGGAGTTAAAATGGCCCATAACTAACTCGTTAATAATAATTTATACATAACAGGATACTTACTCTATTTGTTAGGCACATTTTATCAGTTTAAATTGTAAAAAAAATGTGTTTGTCAAAGGAAAAATATTGTTTTTTCAATCTGACTTTGGTTTTAGTAGGTATGCTGTGTCTGTGTAGTCTGTGCCCCATTATTTTGAGAGCGAGTCGCGATTGAAGGAGCATAGAATGCAGCAATCGATGTGATTAAAATTCTTCGAATGCAGTTGCTTTAAAGTGCTTCCCTTCATTCCAGATACTACATTTGTACAGGGTTTGGATGTGGGTTCCGATTTCACTCAATACGGTATTAAACAAATCTTTTTTATTGCATCAATCAACTAACATGGAGATACTAAAGAAGGAACTAAAATTAGTTATTCGATATCTCAACTAACATCAGAGATATTAATGGTTAAAGTTAGTATTGGACAGATACTCTGTCCCTTTCTAGCAAAACAGTCCTTTATATTCCAGCCAGGACCTGCTTGTATGGCGCTAGAGAACAGTTACGTCATAAACTTATTGCCGTTCTTTCTACCGTCTGATTTTTGATTGCCTCTAGCTATTTAATTTTTCAACGAATTTTAATTCTTTTTTCACATTTGACTATACATTTTTGACTATATCTTATTTTTTAACTAATGCATTTTATATTTGATACTTGGAAATATTATATTTGATACTTCATAATCGTATCCTATTGTGGATTTCTTTAACGTTTTTGAAGTAAAAAAACGTTGACTTAGGTACCACACAGTCGGGTTCGAAACCATGCCATGTCCTATACCAATGAGTTTTTTCGAAGACCTGCCAGCATTGACGGACTGCTATAACGGTGAAAGAAAACATCGTGAGGAAACTTGCACACTGAGATAACTAGTGTGTAAAATGATCACGACTCATCAATGAGGTATACGACTTAGAAGAAAAAGTATGTACTGACTATAAACAGTAGTATAATAATACAGCTATTCTAACATAACAAGCAAAGGCTCATTGCGACTGCAATAACTGTCATATTAAATATTCTTTAGACGAGGAAGAGCGCTTAGCAAAAGAAACAAACATTATTTACCCTGGAAAATATAGCAGAAATTAATCTTGGTCTCATAATTAGAAATGTACGCGGATCTTTCTCATCCCATTAGCGTACAACAAAGAAACGATATTTCATTTCATTAGACGAGAATATAACACGAAAAGATGCCTATTTCGCTGTCTTATTCAAAGAATTCGCTTGCTTACAGATCTTAGAATGCTCTCGTCATCAAATCTGGAATTATGGCAGGAATTAATCAAGAAAGGCCTCGTATTTACATTACAGTCGAGGTAATTAATTCATCATACCAAGGGCTTAGTCAGTGGTGAAGAAAATAATTTCCGCTGGTAATTAACGCCTCCGCGTCACATAAATTTTGCGAATTTGCTTATATGTTGATACAGTAGAGAAAACAAACAGTATTTTAGCATAGCCTGGTTCTTGAGATTATCACTACACACACACACACACCCACACACATACATCTGGCCTAAGTGCGCCTAGACTGAATGGATAGTATTATTAAGGCTGCATTTCCACCTGAGCTATGCGAGGAAGTTTTGAGCGGGTAAAAAAATCACCAATGAGATTATTTTATTCGCTTTATTATCTATCACAATCGCGCGTAAAATGAAGGAATCCCATTGGCTGCTTTTATAATATTGAACGGTAACGGTAAGTTTTACCGTCACGATTTTACAGGGAAGCAAAATGTATGGAAATGTATGATTTTGCCGTCGACGGTGTTACCGTTGCCGTGGCACATCTAGGCTCCCTGTCAAATCGTCACGGCAAAGTTGAGAGTGTAGTGGTCGTGTGTACCTATAAGTATATTAAAGATGTGTGTGTAAGTGCCTCGCCCCTCGCGGTTGCGCCTTCCGCCCCGCTTTCCATCTACCGGTACGTAAATTATAAAATCGTTAAACGTGGACGTGGACGATACAATCATGGACGGTAACGGCACGGTAGTTTTAAAAGTAGCCATTGGCGGATTTATTTTCTAGCATGCAGTGAAAAGAAGCGAGCTAGCCAAGATTTATTTTCGGCGGGCGTAAAGGGCGTAAAGATCATCAATCTATTCACGTTCTTATTGATGGCGTAATAATATATATTTTTTAATTTAAATACAAAAATATTTATTAACCCAAACAATATTCAAATTATAATCACTTAACAACAATATGTCCTCATAAAAGCTTGATCACTATAAGATAGAATTAGAGATAAGTTACTGATAATGAAATGCGACTGTAGAGTGCTGTGTTGCTTCAAATACAGACACTGTACTGGTAGATGAGCACGTGCATGTCAAATGAATTTATGACTGTACGTGGATGTTAAATTTAGCATTGTACAGTGGAAGGCACTGTGGAACCCTGTCACAATAATCTTTTGTTATGATTCCTTGACATTTAATTTTATTTATTTAGTTAACACAACAGATTAAGTCAAAATTAGTGAATAGTTTATAACTCAAATTATGAGCTAGATAACTCTAAATGTGTAAACACAGCTTGATTAAACGTTAACTGTACAAAATCAATATATAATAATATAGGAATAACAGGTTTTAAGCAAAATTGAGTTGGGAACCAGTACAAGTGCATAACAACTTAAAACAAAGTAAACAAAACAAGGTACAAGTTCAGGATAAAAATAGTAGTATACTTGAAAAATGTTTTTTTTTAATTGTTTGTCTCTCAGAAACAGAAAAAAATAAGTAAGTACTTATATATAATTTTATACAAGGTGTTCCTTTGGTTATGCATTAACTTCGACATAGAACATCGAAGAAGTTATTTTCCATATATCAATATTAATATTAAAAAATAAAAAAATCTAGCATTCCAATCTCGGGAAGGGTTAAATTACCTTGTATGCCATACTCTTTATCGGAGTCGGCAACGTCGCATTTTGATTAATTTGTACTTGACAATCATGACATAAGTTATTAATGACATGTGCAAACGATAGGCAAATAGTTTGTTATTGTTTTATTTCAGGTTTTCTTACGGGCATTAATAAAGACCCTTACTCATTGTATAACCCAATTAAATTAAATAGCAAGTATCTCGAAAACGAAGCGTTTACGAGGATCACTTCCATTGTCAAATATATTATTTAAAAGCTACAGAAGCGTTTGGCGAAGTTAATGCATATCCTCAGGAACACCTTGTACGTAAGTACTTGTTGCTACTCGTAACAATATTTACGAGTACCTACCTATTGTTCTACAATATAAACAATCGAACCGCATAAATTGTCTCTATATCTATCTACATATGCAAGCAATTTTCAAGAATAAAGCACATTCCTGTGAATGTGCTCCTGTGTGACGCCGGCTAAATTAAAATTAATAAGGAATAAACCTCTTGTGGTTTATGTCCAGCTTTTGGTTTAATTGACTGACTGTGTAACGATGTCGACTTCATCGTCCATATCAACCTCCTTGCCATCAATTTCAACCTCATCGTTAGCGTTTATCTCACCTCATTTCGTGTTGGCATCTTCATTTCTTCATCTATATTTTCAAAATTCAGATCATATTCCCATTCCATTTGTAAATTCCATTATTCCATTAATTTCATTGTTTTCTTTGTATTTAGCACTTTCTCTCTGTATTTAGTCTTGAACGGACGTTTCTCCGTTTTGTTTTTGTCTCCTACTACTACCTATTTTCTACATTTACTATTTTCTGTGTTGTTCTGTTCCTTTAAAATATAATATCTATTACCAAGTTCTTCTATTACTTCATCTGCATACTGTCCTAGAACCCTGCTAGCCAGCACCTAGAGGACAGACTGTAGCAACTGAATTAAGACTAGCCTTTTTTTTAGTACTAAAGAGCCTAATTTGTCCACTGTACAGTGGTAGACAGCAGCAATACTCTGTGGAATCCTATCGCAATAAGTTTCTTTTATGATTCCTTGACATTCGTATGAAAGTGTCAAATTGGTAAAAGCGACAAAGTACTAAGGGGCTTGATTTCTCCACCGTACAGAGATACGTTCATAGCCGGGTCTGGTTCGGACAGTGATTGCGCGGAGCGGCATCGTAGCGGATATTGTTTTTGCCCACGCGAATCCAAAGCAGAGCTCTGCTAGGGTTTTCCTACTAGCGTTCATACCTACTCGTATATGCTTTCAAGCATTTTGAGAAGTTTCTTATACAGCTGATCCTGTCAAATCTGTTTGTTTTCTATGTTTATTTTAAATTAATTGTCCTTAATTAGCATATAACTTAAATATAATAACTTTGTAATATGCTTCGCCCTCCCCCATGTGCCGCTTCTTTGATTTCAGCAATAACACCTTTACCTACGAAGCGGTGGTAGGTTAAAAAAATACTTTGTAATATGTAAGGTATACTCTAACCAGGCATATATAAACCCTAGTAAAATTAGTAAGTACTATTTTTTCATAGCGAAATCCATAACACAGATTATAAAACTACTAATGGCCTTTTGACAAGGTTTCATACAGGTAAGGGATTTACTTACTTACAATTTTTTAAAAAAGTCTAGAGTTTTCATTCAAGCTGAAATACTAAGATTCGCATCGGTACACGTCTCGTAACGTAAGTAGGAAAACAGCTGAACATGGGAGCTTCACTTCAACACGGGCTTGGGAAATTCGTGTTTGAATGTGGAAAACGCGGGGTGGCAAGCGCGGGGCCAGTCTGCCTGCCGACGCCGGCCGGCGCGCACCGACGCGCGACACCGACAAACATTGCGCGACAAATCGCGCGAAAAAACTTCGCGAGTGAGGTGCCGGTGTAACGGACACAAGCCACGACGAAGCAATGGAAGTGATGGTTGTTGCAATTTTGTAGGACAAGTTTTATTAAAAGGTAATTTTTTTATTATTATTTTTGGCTGGTAAGTATATCTCAGTTACAAGAGTTTAGGGAAAACGAATGTTTTTCCTTTTTAATTTTCCTTTATTTATGAAAGAAAAGGGTTAATTAGGTGTCAGAGCCGGTAAAAGTGATTAAAAAGTAATAAAGATGTCATTTTTTTCAGTTTGAGGAAAATTACTGATAAAATTATCTCATTTAGTAAAACGTGAATTTACGCTTGAGTAGTTAATTATCTTAATTAAAGGACGTGTACCTGTCAAATTTAACACTACAAAGGCTCGATATAAGCACCTGGTTTGGAAAAAGCTTCAGGTCTACGTGTACCTAGTTCTCAGTAATTTCAGATTGTCTTAGGTACCTTTTTTTGTTGCCAGGGGGGAAATCCAAACCTAAGTCTTGATTTTAAAGCCTAAATAACAAGTATTAGGTAGCACTAATTATTGATAGACGTTTTATTTAGAAACATTAACTTATACAGAGTTATGATGCGTTATACACTTTGATAAAAATGTTAAGAGAATTTCGAATAAAAATTAGACAAACCAATTCAACCTATTCATATTTTTTTTATTTACGACTAAGCGCGCGTTTGACCTCAACCTCACCTGGTGGTAAGTGACGATGAAGCTGAAGATGGAGCACACGGGCTTAGTAAGTACTTCTCTATAAACACTGCCGGACAACATCAACGCTGAAGCGAAGTTAATGGACGACAGACTTTACTTAGAAGGGTGATCGTTAGCCAGGTGGACCCTAAAGGGATATTAGCGTTCTATTAGGTCCCATTAGGTCCAATTAGCGAACCTGGAAGATTGGAAATTAATTAAAATGCAGATAATTTTTGAATTAAGATTGACTTACTCAATAATTACAGACGCATTATTAGTTACACTATTGGTTGCTATTAGCCATAGCAAGCTATGAGGAGGCCATTTAAACTACCATTAACATCCGCAATTTTTTTTATTTTTTTTATTTGGGTAGCTTACAGCCTTATTTACAAGTTACATATATAAAAACAATAGCCATTTATAAGCTTCCACAGTTAATAAAAAATTAATAATAAAACTCTTAATCTAGCAACCATGTACATTTACAGATAGGCAGAGGAAAATTCGTTAGTGAGTAAGGATTTTACGGAATCAGGACTACTGTTGAAGAGATCTATAGTAGGGTTGTTGCTTAGCTGGTTAAATGCTGCACACGCTCTTACTAGATAGCTATTCTTTCTGTAATTTGTGTGACACTTAAGGACGCGAAGTAACCTGTTACTCCGTAAATTTTGATTAGGATAAATATATTTAAAAAACTTGACCATCTACTTTGCCGCCCACCTACCAGAAACAGACTTGTGCTTTACAATAGGATTCTTTTCTAGTTTCTGTAAATTAGTTAAATTGAGTAAAAGTTTATAAAATCTCTAATAAAATGAAACAACGAGCTTTCATTTAAGTAATTTTTAAAATGATCCTTTAAAAGGGTAACAGCTGATATCAATAATTCCAGCAAGTCATTCCCAAAGTAATTTAATTACCTTGCCTTTTAGAGCAATAAAAGGGCTAGCTTTTATTGTCAGCTTTTCAGTTTATTATCTTTCAAACCCTCGTCTTCTTTATTTGGTTGAATTTTGTGAATATTTTAAAATGTATTGTTTGGAACCGAATAGGTAGTTTTTTTTGCTACACCGTTCAAAAATGTGTAAGAGTTCTGTAAAGTTGTTTTTGAAATGTTGCATAAAAATTCGGCTAAAAAAATTGGGTTTACGAAACGGAAATTTTACGGGAAACCTTTTTTCATCAGAATTTATTCTTGCATGCTGTACAATTTCATCACATACCTACCTCTATCGGTGTATAGGTACTGCCTAGGAAAGAGTTATGACAAGACATACTCGTTAATTGACATTCTTTCATCATCATCATCGGCAGCCTACTCTAGTCCACTGCTGGACATAGGCCCCAGGGCGCGCCATTGAGCCCGATCTTCGGCTCTTCTCATCCAGTCGCTGCCAGCCACCTTGCGCAGATCCTCGCTCCATCTAACAGGGGGCGTCCCCCATTACGTTTGCCCAAACGCGGTCTCCACGACGAGTTCTGGACTCGTCTACCCCAGCGGTTGTCGGTTCTGCGACAGATGTGACCGGCCCACTGCCACTTCAGCTTGCTAATCTTATGAGCTATGTCTTCTTATAGGGAAACTTAGTGCTTGCCTGCAAGGAAAGACATTCTTTGATTGCAAATAATATTTTATAATACCTAAATATAAATAAAATATTTCAAATATGAATAAAAGCAGTGCTCCATTCGTCTTCAAAGACTACAAGGGAACGAAGAGGGTTGTCCTCAGTGAGGGAAACAAGTTATAATAGTTTCTGACGTTTGCAATGTGAATTGGAATCGTGTGAGAATTCGTGTCATACCAGTGGCTCATTCTTTTTCGGGATATTAAAACACGTTGTATATCTGAAAGGACCTTTTCTTGCAAAAGGTTATCCAAGTAAGTGCTAAGTTTAATTACTATGCATACAGTAATTACAAAACATTCTAACATAATGACTCAATTATGCTAACTTACATTATAATCAGAGATATTGTTAATATCCTCTTTTATATTTACGACTAAATCCGTATTTGACCTCATTCTTATCAGGTGGTAAGTGACGATGAAGTCGAAGATGGAGCACACGGGTTTAGTAAGGTAAGTTTTTTCTACGGTACATATAGGGAAACCATACAGTGATTGCCTGCAAGGAACTGTCGCAATACATACATGTATTGGATTTGTCCGAAAATAATTATGAATTTTGTCACTTTTGGCACAAGTAACAACTAATAATCTAGCTCTGATTTCCCATGGACACAGTCAGTGCCTGTAAGTTACTCGTACAGCTATTCCCCACACAGTTTCAGATAAACATAATTCATGAGTTTTATGAAAAGGGTTCTGTAAAATACTAGATGAAAGGGGGGCAATAGCAATTGGCGAGAAAAACAATATATCGTCAGTGGAAAGGAAAAAATGCTAAAGCGCCAAAATGGAGGTTTTGGGAAGAATTGTTTTTCTAAATACTTTAAATCTCATTTCCCAAAACCTCCATTATGGCGCTTTAGCATTTTTTCTTTTCCATTGACGATATGTTCAACAACAATTAGTAATTAAACTTCTCTTTCCTTTATTTCTATTAAAAGTGGTATATCCGCCAAACACAGTTTTCATCAAAACTGAAATTCTCAAGTCGTCACCGTTTTCGGCATCAATCCGAAATACTTTTTCGGACGAATCGGTTGTTGAATTCGGTCGAATTTTTAGGGACCAATCCAAGTTTTAGTTTCAAAAAGTTATTAAATAGCCAAGTTTATTGGTGACTTTTAGACTTTTAAGTACGTTATACAAAATTTAGTTCATTTTAGAGCAGTTTATGGATAAACCCTCTCCCCCCGCATCTAATCCTTTCTTCCCCAAACTAATTGCAAGTTTTGTTTTATTTTGACACCGTCGTTGTATATTTAAATAACCAGACAGGATATCATGAAATGGCTTCAAATTGCGTTCGATTGTGTGCTAAAATTGGTTCTTTTGATCGAAAAAAGTATCAAAGAATGGCCTACATCGTTGCTACATCGTCATGCGACGTCCCTGGCAGGCACTGGGTGTTCGTGTTCCCTTAAAAGCCTACAAAGTCGACAGTAGACATGCGGGTACTTAGATAGTATCTTGTTGGAGTTTTTTGAACTATGAGTAAGCATTACTCGTGGTGTTACTCGTGAAATAACTACGTGCAGTATGAAAGTAAGTACTTCCTTATTTGAAGACACGGCAGTCCTATAATTTTATACTTACAAACCTTCACGATATGTCCCTTTGGGGTAGACAGAGAGAACCGAGCGCCACAAATATCTGTCTTGGCAATTTTTATCGGTACTTATTTTGACAAATCCCTTATTATACAGGTTGACCTCTAGCTTATAGGAAGCAATAACAATTATTAACCAACATTTTTTTATTGGTTATGTAGAGCAAACGAGCAAATGAACCATCTGATGGTAAGTGATTACTAGATAGTAACTCTCGCCGATATGCATCTCACCTCACTATAATGTTATATCACCGGACGGGTTATTAGAGGGTATTCGATGCGGGGACCCAGTAAAGGGTAGAAAAGAGAATAAAGAGTATTCATTCATTCATTAAAGGGTAGGGTTGTACCACCTCAGGCTAACTTTGCAGTCATACCACCTTCTAAAAAGTAGGTAAGTATCTATTTAATACGTCATCAGTTATTTTACCACATCATGCATTTTGACCCAGTATTAGACATCTCAAGTCTTTCTTCGAAATACAAAATGCTGAGTCATGTCCAAAATAGATTTGTAGGTAATGTGATATCGACCTTTTAGACAGGTATTCATCCTTTGTCCTATCCGGGTCTCCAAAAGAATGCTTCATCATATCGAATTCAAATAAATGGGAGAAAGGCCGGCTACGTGATCAATTGTGTTTGCCATTTCCCTTTCAATAGATGGTGATATTAATATTTAGCAAAATTTTTTTAATGGATTAGGGGGGCGGTATACGAAGAAAGCTGCAAAATCTTTCGAGACAGGGAGGGTGGAAGCTGAAGTAGAGAAAAGGCGTAAGAGGAAGCAGAAAGAGGCAAACCCGACCTTGAGAGACAGGCTGCCAACGGTGACAAGATGCAGCATATGCGGTCGCGATTGCAACTCCAGGATCGGGTTGTTGAGCCACTCCAAGACGCACCTGAGACAACAACAATATACAACGGATTATCAGAAATCATCCTCGCAACAAGGGACAGCCACGACGACGACGCACCTGGGGTAATTCATCTGGGTGCATTACGTACACTACTTAGTAGACTTGATTCACTCAGGTGATTTGCAGGTGCATTAAGTACACTACTTTGTTGACTTAATTCACTTGTGATTTTACTTGTAATCTACTTCGATACTTAAAATTTGAAGAGTTGAGACACTTCAATTTCGAAGTGTTTATGAATAATTCTATATACCTAACTTGCCACTTCGAGAAAAGTACAATTAAAGCTATAACGACGGTTTTTCCTAAAATTGAAACTAAAGGCTGTTACTTTCACTTTCAAGAATGCCTAAAGAGGAAGGCAAAATCATTGCGCTCATTTAAAGATAAAAATAATCGCCTTTGCGTGTTTTTGTGCCGGAATTTAGCATTATTACCGCAGAATAAAATAAAAGCTGGCTGGGAATATATAGGAGAACAATTTCCAAAATATGAATACCTTCAAGAATTTATTAAATACTTTAGAACGAACAGGCTGAAGCCTAACAATTGTATTTACAAGATTTAAAGCAGTATTATAAGCGACCAGAAATGGATCAATCCCATTGTAGTTTTTTTTTAAAGTGATAACGTAGTAGCTTTAGACTAGAGTTATTTAGGTGCATAAAGTATACTCAAAATTGACAATAATATTAGTTGATCTATTACGGCGAATGAAGTCTACTAAGTAGTGTACTTAATGCACCCAGGTGAATTACCTCAGGTGCATTAAGTATACCGCCCCGGATTAGGAATCAAGAATAAACTCGTTGAAATTAAACTAGGTATTACTTACTGTACTATATTTCTATTTTTATCCACGTTTACGATTTGCATTGCGATCAATACTTGGGTATTTGGGCTATTTTGAATTTACTTTAGCGAATTTTTGGTGAGATATGATATAAAGCCAGGGTTTGAAAATGGAATCGGAAGGTGGTCAATGGAATTCTTATGTGGGCTAGTTTTGAACATTTGGACCAAAAGCGTGGTATTTTAAATTTCATTCGTCTGATTTATTTCATTAGTCTTTTATTTTTAGCTTATTCTTATTGTTTTTCTAAGTAACAATAAATAATGATTTAAATTAATACACTTTCTTACTTAAAAACCTTTTAAATTACGTTGTAGCCATTGCAATCAAACCTAAGACGTGTACAGAAAGGCCTTAAGCGCAGTAGGTCAATCCCCTCCTCGGAACTTTATGCACGAACAGGGTTACGTTTATTTATGAAAGCACCACCACTGCAATCATGATTTAATCTGTGCCATTACGGTATTTCACATTAATCTCCTTCGGTTAAAATGTTTAAATAATAGGGTGTGTGCTTAAGACCACACGATAGAAACTTACAAAAAAAAACACGCAAAGCACGACTTAGATAATAATAAAAACGTAATTCTTGAAACGATGCACTCCTTGTTAGACAGTAAACGTGGCTGATGACAGCTGATGACGACTAGAGCAGAGTATACGCGATTCAGCGTCACCGACCCGAGCGCGCTTGATGTCGAATGGAGCAGAGTATACCCGATTCAGCGTCACCGACCCGAGCGCGTTTGATTCAGCGTCACCGTCTCGAGCGTGACGGTTCAGTTTGGTTCACTGTTCAGAAAGAGCGCAAGGTGCGCCTAAAGAGATTTTATTTCGATTTTTTTAAAGTAGCTGCTACTGCATTGTGTACCTTACTTACTATGCAGCATTGATGTTTATTGGGATTACTGCTAGCCACATAGAATGAATAAACAACTTTTTATTTGTTTATTTTATTGACATATGACAATGGCACACCAGTGTGAGATACAACCTCGAAAGCCTTAAAATAAATTGTTAGTTCCAGTTATACCCCGCAAATCCCCAGACCCTTAACTTAACATGATATTATCATGGGTTACCTTGCCACGGGTTGCCTATTACTTCTTATGCATAATTTTGATTAGTTTGAAACAATTTGATGTGTTACCTGCGAAAGGCCCGGACCCCGTAGTTCCATTGCCTAGTTCCACGAGGGAACTATACGTAATGATAACTTTTGTCCTGCCTAGTTCCATGGAGCTAAAGTACCATAATGTACACTAAAATTCAATCCCAGGTATTCCATTCCAGATTTAATTACATGCGATTATTGTGATAATTTATTATTTACGCCTTTGGGACACTGCAGCGATTTTGAAACGGAAGCTGATCGAACACATACCAGTCTATATTTTCTAGGTCCGATTCCGCTTCAATATCGCAGCAGACTGCTAAAAGCGTAAAGGTGGGTCAGACACATTCGGTATAGTACTCTTACAGGATTCTATGCAGATAGGAGAAAGGACACATATTCGTCTTTTATTTGAACTATTGAGAACCGATTTATTTTTTATTTTTAAATTTGCTTTTCCATGGAACTAGTGAGAAAAATGGAACTGAAACCTGGTCCGACAAAATCAATAAGTAGTTACTTGTTTGTTCAAATAATCCTGCCCACATTGGGTATGAAACTGTGGTTTTAACATCTAGGTTACCCTAAACTTATATTAAAGGGCAGCTTTGTGGTCCAGGGTTCGAGCCGGTAACCCATGTCTGGAGGAACTTTATACAAATTCTAGTTAATGAGTAAACCTATCGTACAGGCAGTGACGGGCAATTTATCACAATATGGCACCACACACGGTCAGACAAGCAATATACCTATTTACATTTAACGCAATATTTTTTAGTACCTATCAGTACCTTATACTTACCATAAGTGGAATTGCATGTGTGCTGCAGATAACAAATAAAGGTTTTTCTATTTCTATTTTCTACCCATTTATTTTTCTATCTTTATCCGCATACGACCGAAAGATGGGTGTTATAAGTTTGAAGCGTATGTTTGTTTGCTTGTTGTGGTATCACGTTTCAACAACGGATGGTCCGATTTGAACGCGGTTTTTAGTTGAGAGTATTCTTAGCCATATCTGATCAAAGTTGCTTCCGCAGTTCCTAAGGTCTGAAACATTTTCGATGTTAGTAATAGGATCTCCAAAATTCGATTCGATTTGAACAAATTTTTGTTGTAAAATGTTGGACTGACTGTCATATCCTATGGTTTAAATTAATGCCATTTAGCGACTAATTTCGCTTTATTGAAAAAAAATAAAAAAATTGAAAAATCTTATTCGTTTACCACATATTAATTAACATTTCACATTAAACTATAACCTCCACACTAGGCGTTGCCTGTGTCGTGGAGATTACATAGGTACACACATTGACCACTTTACAAGCTATGTAAAGTAAAATACACTTTATTGCACAATTATAAAACAACAAACATGAGATAGAAAAGGAAATAGTGAAGTACAATTTAGGCGGCCTTTTCGCTAAGAGCGATCTCTTCCAGGCAACCTTCAATATAGGCTATGTGTCACTCTAATATATTTATTTGAAAATAAATCCATTATAGTGAAAAATTATAGTTCAGTAAAATTACCTATAAACCCCATTTTGATGGAAGCAAACTTCTAAAGATAAACAATTAAATCCTAGTGGCTATATATGAGATTCAGCATAATAATTCTGGTTATTATAATAATCCTTATTAATGGGCTCTAAGAGAGACAACTTGTCTTGTTAGCGGCAATAGAGACAGAAATCATTTGGAATAATAGCTTACAAAGCAGTTTCTGACTCTGTCATATCGGTCGGTGTGTAGAGTACCGATCTAATAGGAAACGACTGCGGTTCGGTGACTGGCAGAAATACTATGAATACGAATAGCCCGAAATATCCTTCTAAGTGCCTATATTTAGTGCGTAAGTATAAATATATTCGGACTATAAGGGTACGGCATTTGGATTCTTTTCGTGGGTAATCGGTATTCTTCAACATATTTAACAACGTTTTGGAAACTCTAAACTTAATTTACACATACGGCGTACGGTTGATAGTAAAAAAACAAAAAAAAATAAAAAAAAATCACAAACAAGAACATGTCATTCATTTTAATATAAAATTACATTATAGAGATTTGACCATATAATCGTGTTGTGTAGTAATCCCGCGACCAGCGTTCTATCTAGCACATTAGGCGAGACCTTAAAACCAGCGTGTCGCTGAGGTCTAGACCATTTCATTAGACACATAGGGCAATACATGTTATACGCGATATATTTTGTTCATAGGTTAAGAATTAGACAGCCCTATAGTCTCGGGCGAAGAATAGAGCCACGGTAACTCCTGCCTGTCGTAAAAGGCGACTAAAAGGAGGGATCAGGGTCGCGGGCGGTCAAAGTATGGGCTTTGGCCGTTCATTGGCGGGCGACCCTGGGCAAGGCAGCAACGTGCTATGGCCGCACGCTGCTGTGACGGGAGGAACCGGGAGGTGGAATGTACACCTCCCAGGAGGAGCCCTAGGCAAATGCTAGGAGGGCACCGGTGCGTTCCACTGGAGATCCCGGAGCCCTCCGATAAGCACGAAGCCGGCCATCGAGGGGGTTTTAGTGAGTAAAAAATCTCACATAACGCAGTCTCTCCCCCAGGAGGCTGGGTATCTTTCGAAGATTTCCCCACCGTTACCAAAAAAAAAGTTAAGAATTAGAATAAAATAACTGTTTTGTGCCCAATTACTTTGATGTGTGTCAATGAATAAATACTCTTTTATTTAATTTATTTATTATATAAAAACGATCGAAAAAGCAAATCCGACCAATTAGGTTGGTATTAACAAACATTAAGTGTAACTTTTGTAAACTTATCTAGCTGAAACTAATTAAATAGTGAGTTAAGATATTTCATGTTATTTTGGGTAGGTAGTTCGTAATAGTTTTTGATTGTGAGGGCGTTGGTGGCACAGTGGCTAGGACACCGGACTCCCATGTGGGAGGTCCGGGTTCGAAACCGTCCAGTGCCATGTACCAATAAGTTTTTCGTATTTTTCGAAGAATTACGTACATTTACCGACTACTCTAACGGTGAAGGAAAACATCGTGACGAAACCTGCAACTGAGATGACCAGTGTGTAAAATGGGTTGTCACAAAGTGCCGCTGGTTATTCCCGGTCCCCTATCATATATGATAAGATAAGATACATGAGTAGGTAATAAAATAACGAATAAATGGTAACACTATGTATTTCTTATGTATTTAGTAATCTTTCAACCCCTTTCTTTGATAATGATAACTTTGGAAACTTGCACACTGAGATGACCAGTGTGTAAAATGGGGTAGGCACAAAAGATCCTCAAGGGTCGAAGTGCCGCTGGGGTTATCCCGGCCCCCTATCATAAGATAAGAGGGGGTTTACAGCTCCTCTGGTCCGATCAGTTGGGACCTGTGAACATTTCCACTCGTTACATCAGCCATCCCAGTTCCTGCACCTATTGCAGTAGGAGTCCTGGATATTTGATATTTTAATAAATCAAATATCCAGAATTCCTACTGATCATATTTTATGCAATGTAGTTAGACTTTTTTGCAGTTCTAATCCCATCTTCATTTCGCCGAATCTGTCACAATGTTTGCACATTCATCCATAGAAAATAACATTCTGATACGAGCACGTGCGTAAAAAAGTCAATCCGAAAAAGTAAGCGTGGGTATGTTTTACATACGGCGACGGATAATCCGACAGAGATGAGAGCGGGGTAAAGGATGCACCACACTAAAGTGATATTCGCTTTATTCAGGGTGCTAAATATAAAATGTCTACCTATACATTATAACGCATCTTTCACTTTAGCGGATTTGCTGGAAGAAATATCTTTTAGAGATAAGTTCACCCTTTGTACAATATCTCATTTTAATTGTTTTTATTAAGTGTATTGTTGTACAATAAAGTGTAAATAAATAAATAAAGGTTACAATATTTTGGGAGTTCCGTTCTATAGTAACTCTTTATTAAAAATTATTATTACCAGAAAATTCTAAAAACTAATGTTAAGTAAGTACTTACAGTTCGAAAAAAAATTGGTTAATTTCGCACATTTAAAACTAGTACTGCTTTCGAGAGCGTCGGTGGCGTCGTGGCTAGGACGTCGGACTCCCATGCGGGAGGTCCGAGTTCGAAACCAGGCAATGCCATGTACCAATGAGTTTTTCGGTTTTTTCGAAAGACCGATTTTCATTTACCGACTGCTCTGACGGTGAAGGAAAACATCGTGAGGAAACCAGCACACTGAGATAACCAGTGTGTGAAATGGGGAAGGCAATGGCAAACCACCCCATTAAATCTGCCACGAGAGTCGTTCTATGTGATTAATTCCTTAGAATGATCACGACCCTCAGCAATGAGGAACACGACTTAGAAGAAGAAGAAGACTGCTTACCATAAACTTATGTCCGTACCAAGAGCGGCATTGCGAGAATTCCCAGCAGAATTCTGTATTTTACACGACAGTATTTCATCACGGTTTTTTCCATATTGGCCATGAAGGAACGACGGCGTGACTGCCCCTAATTTTTCTTTTATCCAAGATGGTGGCAAATTTCGTGTCGGTTTGGTTTGGCCTTAAAACTTCTCGGAACATTTCTCGCGTCTGCCAGCCTGAGCCGTAACGTGCCTGTCAAGATACCACGTGACGTGGAGCAAGTAAAAAAATTATCTCAAAGGACACATTCAATTCAGTATGATTATCAGGATTTTTATTAGCCGGCCGTTCATAATCAGGATCTCATGCAAAAATGTTGTGTACTTTTGAATGTTGTACGACTCTGTGTAGAGTCAACCTAGAGTGTTACAACCCTTTTATCTACTTCTGCCGCTAAGCAGCAACGCTTGCATTGCTTGTGTTTCGGTTTGAAGGGAAAGAGAGCCAGAGTAATTACCGGCACTTGAGGCACTCCATCTAAGTCCTCAAGGTTAGCAGCGCATCGAAAGGCCTCTAATAACATATAGTGAGAAAAGATGTCTACGGATGACGGTGACTCTTATCATCAGGGGGCCGTTAACAATACAAAATAAATGTTTACAATAATTATAAATCTAGTGTCTTCAAAATTATGGACTTGGGAAGCTTCAATCTCTTTGGAAAAATAAAAGCTCTGTCCCATAAGCTACATCATAGCACATTATCAAACGGATTATGCGGAGTAATTTCCCTATTTGCCGTAAAAAGTACAATTTTAAGGAGAGGCGTGATTTTCAATATGTTGCGCTGATCACTGATAAGTGATAATATAATATAAAGGAGGGGCGAAAAATCGATAGGTTTGGTATGCACGGCGTTAAGAGCGTCGGTGGCACAGTGGCTAAAACACTGGACTCTAAATGCGGGAGGTCCGGGTTCGAAACCATGCAGAGCCATGTACCAATGGTTTTTCGTATTTTTCGAAGACTTACGTACATTTACCGACTGTTCTAGCGGTGAAGGAAAAAATCCTGAGGAAACCTGCACACTGAGATGAGTGGTGTAAAATGGGGTAGACACAAAAGATCCTCAATGGTCGAAGTGCCGCTGGGTTATTCCCGGCCCCCTTTCATTAGATAAGATAAGATGTACGGAGTTGACGTAAAAACCTATGATGATAATTCTAATATAGAGCTTTATTTTACAGAAAACATAAGTTATGCAAAAGTGATTATTTTGTAGGTAACTTAGAATAAATCAAGTATTCTAAGAATACCAAGTAGATATAGAATAGAGAATTTTATATCCGAAAATAGATTATTATAACCACAATAAAAGTCAAACGCGGGTTGCGGTAAATAAGTGAAAAAAATATAAGATTTAAAAAAAACAATACCTATCAACTGAAACAAAAGCGAAAAACCACGAGGCAAAAGACGAAGGTAAAGAGGTTAACATTATACTTACAACAAAAGGTTTATTGTTAACAATAAACTATACTTACTCGTACATAAACTTACAATAAACCTCATCCTAAGTTGAAAGTTCCAAGATAGTTACGCCAGGAATTTCTTTGAAATCACACATCCTTAGTCGAAGATCCTGGGTGGACCTCGACACGAGAATAAACTACATGTCGACCTAAAGGATGTCACTATTGTCGCTATGATAACATACGAGTATTATACGAGGAGAAGAGAGTATTACGACAGGATTTCGGCGAGTTTATGTGGGTACTTGAAAGGGTTGTAAGCTGTAGAAAATTGTAAAATATGTTAACCGAGCGTTTATCCGAGGGTTTTCTGCGTTATTATACTTTTTATGGAGTCGAGTGTCTTAATCTCACTTAAGGAACTTAGGTCGCGTATTAGAACTTTCTAAAAAATTTTTAACAAAAATAAGTAAGTATATTTTGGGAATGTTAACATACAATGAGTGAGTGAGTTTCGAGTATATGGTCCCTAGAGGTAAGCCCTGCCGGTCTGTCACTTCCCTTCTCCTCAAAATTCCTACCCACGTCTCCAGTCACTACGGTGGCTCGTTCACTGTCCATGCAGTAAGGTTGTGGAATTCACTCCCACGTGCTATACGTGCAATTCTATCCTTGGAAGTGTTCAAGAGTAGAGTAAAGGAGCATTATCTATCCTTATGAATTCTATACTTTATTTATTATTTTATGTATATGTATGGCTTGGTATATATATTATGTAGTAAGTGGGTAAGTATATGTATTGTATGTAACTATTTATATTGTGTATTATATTCAGTATATTTTTATGTATATTTTTTTTTATATTCATCATGTACACATACTCTGCCTGCTCGAATCTATCACCTTTCTCTATCCCGATTGTTAGCAGAGAGAAAACTCGAAACGAGTTGTATTTTGTATGTGTGTATAATAAAGATTGTAAGATTATAAGAATGTTCTCAGAACGATTTCTCTGTGTACGAGTATGTACATACTCTTCTTCTATTAAGAGGCAGGCCCATGTCGCTGTAGCAGTCTCCTTCCGCTTCTGTCCCCCGCCTTCTCCTTAAACTCCTGGTACGACGAACTACCGCTCCAAACCTTTAACTGCTCCATATATCACCATATATCACTGCTCTATACATACGTACACATAAAAACATTCTGGGAACATTCACTATACACTGTATTACACTGAATATCCAATTGAGTAAACTAACAAATTGAATAGGTAAACTAACATAACTCTTGCATCAAGTATAAGTACTATTAAGTACAGTCTACCATTAGTTAAAGTATAATTAATCTGTCAAATTTGTTCAATTAAATCTCAACCTTAACACGTAAATTGGTTTATTTCAGATTCACAAACTATGACGTTTTGGGTAGATTGACCTGTGGTCGGCTTTACTAAAAGGTGTATGTAATTAAAGGGATTATGGGTATTAATGTAATCTTGTCCCGGAAGACCTGAATATTTGATTTGTTTATAACTCCTCGCTTCTCTGTCAGTTGGTAATACATCACCACTAACTTATTCAATAAGTGTTAGGTATACCCTCTAAACTATAAGTCAAAGTAACTCAATGCCTGAAACAATGACTTTTGTTTCTAATTTCTTACAACTACAATAATAATTAATGATTCCAAAAAATCATTATTTAGTAGTTTTGAAGTTTTATTAAAACTTTACCTTTAGCACTAAGATTTAGAGCATATTTTTTGTACTGAAACTCTCAATGTGTATCAAACTGACCAACAGAAAATATTTTATTTTTGAATTGAATTAATTTTGAAGGGCGCTAAATAGAGACCGCGTTTAAAAAATAATATCCTAGATTAATTTCTATGAAGTCTGCCAGTGCATTGATTCTTAAATACATCGTTAATTTTTTAGATAAGTGTGTGCATACAAAGTTTACCAAGAACACTTAAGTATAATTAATCTGCCACGTTTGCTACTCTCTCTCTCTCTCTCTCAAAAGGAGAACATTTTCAAACTCCCATTTCAGCAAACAGCCTCAAAGGACTCTTACAATTAATGAGTGTGCGCTGTTTCAGGAAAGGCATCGAAAAAGTGCCAAGACGCGGAACTTTTAAAAGTGTTTGGTGACATTTTCGAGTTATTACTTATTTATACCTGTTTTACACCTGAGCTGTGTTGCCGGTGGCACTAAAAGTAAAGTGGCTTGATATTAATAAGTATGATACATGCATTGTATAAGATCATCCTCTTGTGTCTATATAAAGCTGTAAAAAACAGCATAAATACGAACATTTTATTTTTTTATTTCGATTTCATATCGTTTAAGGAGAGCAGAGTGCAAATGGTCAATCTGGCGTCAACGTCAAAAAAACACAAGTTAGTTAAGGAAAAAAATTAATAATAAATTGTGGCAAATGTTTATTTTGGAATTAACACTTGGAAAACATCAACCACTAACGGTGAGCAATGGAAATATAAAACAAATTATTAAAACATTAAGTTTAGAAACTAATCAACAATTACAAAAATTTGGAAAATCCATTTTCACCCTTTGTATATGGGTCAAGTCAGATACCACATTTCCGAAGGTGGGGTAAATATGGATAGCAATTTATTTGTAGAGAGGACACGCGAAACTAACGCATATTTTGAATAAACTGTGTATCCAAACTAAAATGATGCAGCGGTAGCTGGATATATGAAATATAATGCTATCTGTTCTTACCCCCTATCCGATTTCCTCCCATATTCCCTACATCTCACCTCACTATAATGTTTTAGAGGGTTTACAATGCGCTGCTAAACTTGACTAAGATGGAGTAGTTATCTTAATTGCCGGTATTTACGTTGACTCTCTCACTCTTCAAACTAAAACACAGAAATGCAAGCATCACTGCTTTGCGGCAGAAATAGTGTGGTACCACCCCAGGCTGTGCCACATCCTAAAAATGACTCGAAAGACCAGAGTAAACCAGTATTTTAGAACATGCTCTAGGCTAGGGTGTAAGAGGAAGAACAGATAGGCGCGATCGTTTCAACTATACGAGTACAGTCAATGAAAGCACAGGACATAAATGGGATATGATAAGCGTTATATGATGGTATTTGTTCATTCGGTTTTTCTTTCTGTCCAAAATCAATTCTTTATGATGAAAGTTGATGATGATCCATCCGTAATATAAAACGGCAATCATAAAATTAAATTCGTTTTAGAATTTAGTACAAATTAAAGGGAGGTATATATTTTTCTAATGCCTACTGCCAAATGTTCTGTCTAAATTGCTCAAAAATTTCAATAAAGAATATATCTTTTTAAACAACACAATGTTCAGTTCTAAGTTTTTGATAAATTGATGGCAATATGCCTCAGTATTAATGTAACTAAAAATATTAAATTAACATTACCGATGATATTACAAAATGTTCATACAAATGTACAATGTCTAAAGGCTCTTAACATTGCTGAAATAAAAGTCGGTCGCTGAGATTTTATGGCCTTTGTTTTCAGTCAAACGAAACTCCAACGGATATTAACCGGCCGAGTTGCGAGCGGCCGAGAGCCGACCGAATTATTTCTGATGAGAATTCCCAAGATGACATTTTCAGAGTTCGGACTAAAGAGGTACTAAAACTTCGGCGTTTTAATTTTATGTGGCACAATTCCTACCTTCCGAGGACTATAAAACCTGTGGGATTGAATATAACCGTTAAGATAAATGTTATCAAATGGATCAGTGGTGTTCCAGACAAATCCGTATAGTTGAAGAGAGTATAATTATCCTCTTGAAATATAGCGACGTTATTTGGCTATCATTTCCTAACTAAAGTTTATGTATTTTTTAAAAGTCTAATGCGGTTCTAGCTCACTCAAAACCGTTTGGGGAAATATGATCTGTTTTCCTAAACGTCCATAAAGTTGTGGGAAAGCCCCCTACAAGTTCGTTACCCCAATTTTGTTATGGAAGCTAATATCACTTATTAACGTACGAGTATAATACATATACGTGATAATTTGCATTATTGGAAATAGCATATAGAAATAGAAAATCCTTTGTTAATAGACCATATAGGTACATTTGACAAAAATTATGTAACAAATATCACAAAATGAGTAAGATTCTAACTTGACCAAATTTTCCATTCTAACAAGTGATAACATATAAATTATATTTATTACATATAATTAATTTTGTAATTAGTAACTTACGCTGTATCCAGTTATAATTTTAACAGTTACTGGTAAAAATCTGATTCCTAGCATGTATAAAAAAGTTACGGTACCATAATTGTATTTATTAACAGGCCACTCAACCCAAAACAAATAGTCCTCTAATACCAGCTGTTTCAACAAAAAAAATACAATACTCTCAAATGAAGGGTTCGAATATAAATTGCTGGGTTACGAGTGTTCGGGAATAAAGCGAATAAACAGCTAAAGTGTCAGAAAAAAAAGGAAGGTTATGTTAAAAAAAGGTTATGTTATTAAGAACTTAGTGAATAGTAATACAAACATAAAATGTTGCTGCAAGTGCTGCTATAATTTGGGATTTAAACCATAAATTACTTTTGACTATTCCCTAAGAACTTCCTCTTTGTACCCCATGTTTAATGTCGTCACGTCACTTACGATTACACTAAAAACCTCCGCCTTTACATAATGTAGATGTAGAGTAATTTAACAACAACAAGCCACATCTACGTTATTTATGTATCTGTGAACCGAATTTATTCACTTGGCAAACATGAAGTGAAAGCGAAAGAAGAAATAAATGTTTGCTTTTCATCTCCCTACTAAAGTCAGACGTAAAGTAAACGGAGTTGTTTTAAGATTCATGACTGGAGACTAAATAACGTCATCTTCGTCATCTTGAAAGATAACAATTATAATTCTAAAATAATAATAATTTTAAAAATACATTCAAAATTGCTAACAATACTCACTCACCTCACCGCACCGCACCACTCCCTCACACAGCCACACAACTCACACGTACATCACACACACTTCAAGCGCACACATACGTAAACATTATGCGACGCATTTCTCTCATAGTCATAATTGTCAGGTCTGAGGGTAAGGGCATCTTATCTTATCTTTGGATGGGGGCCGGGGATCCCAGCAACACTTCGACCCATGGGGATCTTTTGTGTTCAACCCCTTGTACCTATCCCATGACCACATCACCGAATATGTCATGCATGAGCAAGACTATGCGTCTTAGTGGGAGGGATTCGAATTCCCTTGGGTCTGGATAGGCAGAGCCTAGCAGACCCATCCTTTTTGCCGCGAAAGCGTCACATTCACATAGGAGATGTGAAACGGTCTCCAGTTGTTCACCACAGGATCTGCAAGATGTGCTGTCAGTCAGCTTCATCTTGTGTAGGTGGGCATTGGTGCTAAAGTGAGTGAGGGTAAGGGCATAGATGGCCCGCTATTATTCGCCGAGTTGTCCTCACCCTGTGGTTCTATTTCGTACTTGATATTTTATTCGGAAATGCAATATTCTCTAATAAAATATCAAGTCCGACTGCCTCGTCGACGAGTCGCAAGTGAATGATCCCACATTGGGTCGGGCGCCCGCTTATATAGAGGCCAGGTAGTGGCGGGCGGCATTACGTGGTATCGGCTGTTGCTGCGTGTTTGCTTCGTCGCAAACGCAGGTGGGCATTGCACGTGCACTATGACATCACTTGTTGTTTGCGCTGACATAATAGTTACCTACGATCTGTTTTTGTTTTGCTGTTTTCTACCTAAGATTGATATAATGTTAAGTAACATAATGAGAATTTATAATTGGCAAATGTTCAAGTAATATTTTATTCTTTTTATAAGTTCTGAAAAAAGCTGTAAATTTAAGTAAATAAAAAAAATAATTAAAAAACAACCACAAAAAATACTTAATTACTTATAAGTTCTCTACAGTTCAATTCTATAAAATACTTAGAGGAACATACAGGCATATAGCAATAGCTACGACGAATTTCCTTCAATGCCATCTGCTATAATAATTACTTCTCAATTTTAACTTACCCGACGAGAAAAATACTTAAACTAATAGAAATGTATTCTTTGTTACAGATTTGACCACAAGACTATCAACTGCTCCACCATCGCCGAACGAGAAATGTTCTAAAATGTTAGCAAATGTGCCTACAGAACACTTTGTCTCACCAGTAACGGGCACAGAATGTGACCAAAGAGCTTGGGAGTGACGTGATGCAACTAGTAATGCTAAATTTTCTCATCATGTTCGACGTGGTATTCGTGTTTTTCCTGTTCCTCATAGCCGTCACTTGTGTGATGAACTACATGCCTGGCCGGAGCAAGAAACAGGACGTGACTGAAGAAGAAGTTGACGATGACGTCATACCCCCGCCGCCCCTCTTCGCAGGAGATGACGACGATGAACCCTCGACAAGTCGAGATACGTATGTGGTGATACCGCCACCATTGGAGAGTGTTACAACTAAGAACGGGTGTCCTATACACGTCGTTTAGTATAAGAATTGATATAGTAAGTTGATTTTTGACTTTATTTTCAAATAATTCCAGACCCATGTTGGGCGCCAAAATATTTTCTTTTCTCATTCGTATCTACTTGGGTAAATGTAGTATTCCTAACTTAGATGATCCTGTATGTAAGTACATGGATGTCGATTGTAAATATCAATAATTACAAAGTTAAATGCTAAGTAAGTTAATAATTATTATAACTTCCGTTTTAAATAATTTTAGTCCCTCGTTGGGCGTCAATAAATTTTTTCTCATTATATTCTTTTAAAAATAGTCATTACACTGTATGATGATCGTGGATTTAGAATTCAATTTTATATGTCAACAATTCCAACACTATTTGCAAATTAAATTGTTACCCGACTGCCGAAGGAGTAGAGTAATGTTTTTTCTTTTTCTTTTTTAATTCATTCCAGTTCAAGCCACCACGTTCTAAGTCGAAATAAATTAATGAAATATTATGTTTGTTGCAGATCAACGTAGGAGTTTATTACGAAGAAGCCTTATGAGAATGTAGGTGTCGATAAATTAAAAACGTAGAGATTTTTTACCAATTAGTCAAGTTTTAATATTTCTTGTTACGTAAAGACTAAAATGGTGGAAATTTGGGACTCAACGGAAGGTACGTATTGCAAAAAAACTATATTAGAATGGAATTATTAGGAAACTGTATCAGTTACATATTTAAATCTTTTTTGCAGGATTGCACATTATGTCAACAAAGTGATTTAAAAGAAAAACGATATTGTTTTATCTCGATATATATCACAGTTAGTGATTAAGCGAATTGTTTGGGATAAATGTAATATACATATACATCGCGTAATTCCTATCGTATAAATTGTTAATAAATAAATATCGTTTATTCTTCACATAAGTTGAGATAAATTTTATAGCAATTTATATCTTAATTTAAGTAGTTATCTCGTCTTCTTTATTTGAATAACGAGTTTAGAAATTTTATGTACAAGTACAATTAATTGTAAAGTTGTTTCTATTATATATAACTGTGTAGTTGAATATTTTATGTGAAGTGTTCAAATTTTCGCATCGCTTATTTAAGATGAATGTGACTGAATAATAGGTAACATAGTTAATGATTATAGATGATATACTTAATAAAAAAAATAACGGTTTAAAAATATCAGTTACGATTCATTGGTGCTTTGTGGAGCACGTAATTACATTTTCAACTTGGTTAACTTCGATTCGAAATGTGGAATTATTTATAATTTAAACAATATTTCTGTTACAATAATATCGTGCAATAAATGAAAATATATTTGGCCTAATTATGATCAGCAGACACCAAAGCAACATACTAGGTAATATACACTTAGATTATAGTAATAATTTATGAATTATAACACTAACATAGAGATAAAACAAATTTCCTTCTACAAACCTATAGTTTGCTTATTTTTCTGTCACTTTATTGTTTGTATGTTCTATTTATACAGAGGAATTTGTTTGTATTTTCTATTTATACAGAGGAGTTTGCTTATTTTTCTGTCACTTTATTGTTTGTATTTTCTATTTATACAGAGGAATTTGTTTGTATTTTCTATTTATACAGAGGAGTTTGCTTATTTTTCTGTCACTTTATTGTTTGTATTTTCTATTTATACAGAGGAATTCTTGATTTCATTTGAGATATTCCACATCGAATTTATTTCATTATTTAATAACTATTTATTCCTTGACACTTTATTACTACTCAATTCATCTCTAATATCACTAAAGCTTATTAATACTTCACAAATATGAACACTAAGAATAACAATCATAATTATGTAACAAGAGACACTGGTAATAGAATAAATTTAGAATTAAGATGTAATTTAATAATAAAAGACAATACACGTGTTACGAAAGTATTCTCATATCATTCCGGTAAGGTAGGCTGGTTTTTAAGTAACCTCAATTTTGCTACATTTGTTTCTGTATAATTATTATTTCTTTAGCTAAGTAAGTATTTATATCAAGGAATTTCAATATATTTAACCTTTTGTATAATAAATAGTAGGTACTTATTTGTATTTACCATTCTCATGTGCGCTTGGAATTTCACATAATACTTATAAGGATGAGGATAATAATGTACATTTTTGTTCAGCAGTTTAATTTTTATTAAGTACCCCCCGTTTTTGGCAATTTTGGTACTGCTTTGTTCTTTATACTTACACAATCATCACCATCAATATCAAACATTCCCATTACATAATAGAATAATTCAATAATAAATTCTTACTCAGTTTTATCACTCCTTGCAATAAATACGAGTACGTTCATTACAGAAATAACATGTACTTATCAAAAGAAAATGGCAATAATTTTCCTTCCGGTCGCCATGGCAACTGAGTTTCGCAACCAGTTGTGATAGAGGTTTTTTTTTTATTTGTTGGCAACAAGTTACGATAGAATAGTTTTTTGCCCTTACGCTATGAAAGGTATAGCGTAAGGGCAAATTGACTAAAGTAAGTCTCTGTACTTACATAATTTACTCATAAACTCTTCCACGTGCAAGAAACTTCAACTTACCTTCTACTTAATGCGGTCTTGTAATTAATACGGTCTATAAGTTTTAATTATTACTTTCATTGTAGCATCTTACGTTAAAGTACTCGAATAAACAAAATGGCGAACGTTTTAAATGCTTGTAATGAAACACCTGTACTGTATACTTATTTATTTTGTGCTACATTATAGGTGGATTGACTAAATTAAATATCATACAGTGATGGTCCGCTATTAGAAATACCACAATAAATTACATTTTTTTTTCTTTCAATCATTTAATTATATCACCGAATTTTAAAAAAAACATGTGCAAAGATGACGATGAGTCAGTCAAAGCAGTCGTTTCCCACTGAAAGTTACAGCTATTGCGCAGGATAAATGAGATTTATGAAAAGAGTTCAGACAAATAATAAGTGATAGGCAGTTTTTTTTCTCGTAATAGCTGTTGTCAGGAAATGCTCTTGTTTCCCCTAGCAACTCAAGTTGATCGTAATCTCTTCCCCATGCAAAAGGCTTCAATTTACCTTCTAATTGTGATTAATGCGGTCTAAACTTCGTCGACGACAGGCTGTCTCGATTAATTTAAAATCTTTCAAAGATAAAAGTAGAACATTGAGGAGTCTAGCAAAGTTTTTGGTGAAACTAGAGCTTTTGAGGTTATTTGAACAGAGTAGAGGTCAATACAGTAAGTTAAGTAACTTTGACAGATTCAGATGTTTCGTAGTATCCATCGATGTAAGGCAGTGGATGCTCGAGGGAGGCCAAAGGGAGAAACCACCAAAAAACAATGAAGTAAACAAAAACAAAAATATGTATCCACCTAATCTAAGTAAAATGGAGTCATTAATATTTAACTACTCTACTCTTTTTTGACTCTTCAATAATTAAAGTTGCAAATATTTTGAACTACCTGTAATATAGGTAAGTTATGAAATCAGGGGTGGCCCCTCTCTCTAAATTGAAATCCTAGAACAACCACTGATTTAAGACCAACTGTCTTTCTGACACTAGTCCTGAACCCAACTATAAGTAGCCAAGAACTGTGTATTATGACTGATTCCATTGGGTTCAACAAACTAGATTTTTTTTCTAGTAATTTACAAACTATTACACTACGTAACTCTAACATTACTTATCTCTATTTAACGCTGATCGGAAATATTATACCAACCTTTAGTTTTTTAAGTTTGATAATCTCGATAGGAAATCAATTTCTCGTATCGATTGTCTTGATTTATCGACCGCTTTATATATCACAGCTTTCTTCAGTCAGACCACTTTGTCAGACCACAATTAACAATAAAATTATATGTTTACAATATGTTAATGATCAAGATGTTTCATTTGATACATTGCAAAACCAGAAATAACATACACTATGTGATATATACACAATTTTTAAATGTAGTTATAGCGAATTGATGCATTGTTTTAAATTAATTGTTATACGGATGTCAACTAAAGGCGCGTACATAATAACTATGTAATTAATAAAGTGCACTAAATGCGGTGTCCTCGTCAAACTTGCATTTTCACTTTGTATCCCCAAGTATTGAAATGGAATAGAGTTAGGTTGCGATACAGCCTATTAAAATTTTATATTGAAGCACAGCATGGCACAAACCTTCCATTATGCAAAAGTTTATGGACTATGATCCATCTTAAGGGTCCAATATGCCTTCGGCATTATATTAGTTTCCTCATGATGTTTTCTTTCAAAGATTTATTGAGATGTCTGTCAGATGTGAATATGTACCGAAATCGTTGGATCCGACGCCAAAAAGTATCAGAACAGTTTTATAAATTATTTCTTTTTGAAAAGACTCGAAAACAATAATGATCTCTCGTACAGTGGGATCAGATTTCTATAGCCATCCATGGCACGGAGGGTCTCAACCAAAATATGCAAGCATATGCATATTGGGGTCTTTACATAACGTACTTAGTTTGCATATGCAAGCTTGTTCCCCAAGATCCTCGTCATGAAAGCAATCAGCAATTTGAAATGCGAATCATGGCATGTTCTGGATATTATTGCAGTCGGAAGAGACCGTATGTAAGTATACATTTTCCTATTATTTTTTCGTAGTACTTATTCCTGGCATAACATCATAGGCATCTAGGTTTATCCTTTGGAGACCACGGCTTGGATCTTGAATACATTAGATGTTATTTAGAATAATATCTGAGTCCAAAAAACTTTAATCGTATTCTAGAGTTCTAGAGTTCAAAGGAAATGATTTCACGTGATAAAGTTATTTTGCTTCCATTGAGAACCAGAGATTAAATAAAAGATATTTCAATTAACGAGTCGACAGTGCCAATAAAACGTCGGGATATTTCTGGTCTATCTGTGCAGGGTCGGCAACACCTGAGGCGAAACTTCGACGGCAAATCGATATCACAATAAAATATCTCCGCCTGGAAAATGTACCTGACGACCAAATTTACGGAGTTCCTTAAAATGAAATTGAAATCAGTTCAAATATAAAACCAAAATTATATACGCAGTTTGTTAAAGACAAAGCACAATTCCTTTTAGGCTGTCTTGCACCAACCGTTAACTCTCGGGTTAACTCTAACCCGATGTCAATTTTGTATGAAAACTATAGACAATTCAAGAGTTAACCCCAGGAAAAAATTACGCGCAAGCGGGCCTTCGAAGATAAAGCAGAGACTACCACTGGCGAAAAGAAATTCGAGTAAAATGCCCATCGATTCGTTTGAAAAAACGTTTTTTTGTAAATTACCACTTTTTATATAAATACAACCTGTATCATAGGATATCTATAGAGATAGATCGTTGCGTGACAGTAAACTCTTTAGAAATAAATTGATTGAATTCAAAATAGAATTCTATAGAAAACAATAGATTGATTCAATCATCTACCCCATAGGGATACAGACAGACGTCAGACGGCGTCTATTGTCAGACACCGATTGAAATAAAATAAAATAAGAAAGAATTCCAAACAAATAAGAAAGACTTCCATTGCGATCAATGAATAAACATGAACCGAATCTTATTTATTTAAAAAAATATGAACTGCATTTTCACATCCACCTATTCTATACCCGTTTGAGATGATATGGACATTAAAGTAATATCGATATGGTAGTAAAATCCCACACGATATTTAGAAATCAGCAGAAACATAATATAATTTACAAAGTCTTAGAACAAAACCTGAGAAACGAGGGTATGGTAATGTTGTAAGTAAGGAGCTATGGTGCCTCATAATATCATGATTAAATCTGTTAACAAACAGATTCCATTTTAATAGACACGTCAGAAGAAATTGGATTGAAGAGAAAATTCAATTTAGTTTTAACATGAAACGGAACCACACACGTGGATATTGATAATAAATAATGATCGTATTTTGTGCGTTCCGACATTTGCGTGGGGGTCTGAAATTCAGCGAGATACGGTGCAAATGAAATTTATTAATAGCTTTTTAATTTTTGATTGCTTTTTGAATAGCGTGGTGAGAGTCGCCATGAATAGACGTTTACTGATGACACAAAACAATATCAATGCACAGTATAACTGGAAATCTTTAGTAAGTGTACGCGTAAAGTAGCTCTTATAGCCTTTTTATGAGCAAATCAAATTTAAATCATCATTAACATTCTATTCAGCGAATGTCCTCAACAAAGCAAGTAATTGATTTAATATTCATCAAATTCTAATGTAATTAAAGACTGCAAAATCGTAGTTTATAAATAACAAAATAATCATTATAAATACAAATGCTCGTAATGCCTGTTAACAATAAATTAAAAATTTAAGAAACCCTCGACTTACCATTGTGGAGATCCCCTTACTTTTTCCTGGTAATCATCAGGTCCTCAAGATTCCAGATATGGGAAGATCACCATGGTCACAATTATTTGAGCTCAAACTCGAACTATCTAACTGTTACCGTTACATAGCTCCCAGTATTCTCCAACATCCCAAGATACTCCAAGATCTTAGAACCACTGATCCATTTTGCATCTGACATGGCTGGTTAGACCTACGGCTCTTGAAGGCAGGGGGATGCTCGGGGATTCGCCTTACGCGGAGCTCGGCCTTCGGCCTCGCCATGGTTATCTTAATATTCCTAGCTCCACATCATTTCCATTAATATTTTGGCCGCCACCTTTTTTTTTTCTTGTAATGACATTAGTTCGTGAAGACCCCACCTAACTATTATAGTTTCGGCGGACTGATAATCTTACAATTCTTCCAGTTTCATATTGTAAAATTGAAGTTCACTAACTTTTTCCTGGTCATCATCAGACCCTCATGGTTTCAGATGTCGGAAACGCACCATGAACCTGAACATTTGAGCTCAAATTAGAACCATCTAGCTATTACCGTTCCAGAGATCCCATCTGACATCAAAGAAGATCTTGGAAACTTCTGGTCCAATTTTTATCAGACCTCGACATATTTCGCTAATATTTTTTTTTAAACCGTATCCAAATCGGACCATCCGTTGTCAAGTTATGATGCCACAGACAAACACACATACAGACAGACAAACGTGACAAACTTATACACGTCGTCCCTCGATCGGACGGAGGTAAAAAGTAACTGGCTATGAACTTTCCATTGTCCCCAATATCCTACTGAAAAGACCTCGGAACGAGGTCAATAGCCCAATTACTATGTCCTTCGATTTTCAGCAAATGTAAAGAATTATAAATATCAGAAACAATCTCGGATTTATTGCTGAAATTTGAAAATAAAATAAACAAATAAACCAGGTAGCCATGGATACAATCTGTGTAGGTAGTCGTTTCAAAAGTGGCAGCCTGGCATGGCAGTTAGATTATATAATAGTAGTGATGCACCTTTTAAATACCAGGCACTAAAAGATTTGGTTCATTGACTTGATGGATACCGAACCTGACAAGGGAAAATAATCTAAAGAATTACCTATCTTCAATGGTCGTAAGTTTTGTTGTGGAAGAAAACCAAATTGAGGTCGTAATGTAAGTTAGACGAGAAAACTATAATGCGAGTAATACATTGTAAACAAGTGCAGAAAATTTGCAATTGTAAGGACGAGGGGAAGAGTTTGAATCCCGAGGCATAGCCGATGGATTCCACGGCATGAATTTGATGAGATGCACTTATTCAATGTTATTTTTATTTACGCCTTAACTCGGGTGTATGCCTCACCTGATGGTGACAATGAGGCTGAAGATGGAGCACACTGGCTCTTCTATAAACACAGTCAGAAAACATCAACGCCGAAGCATAGATTTGGTATGGTACATTAGGATAGGGTTGTTCTCCATTAGGACCAAATGAAGCTCTGTGCTGGCAGAGCGAATTGAGAATGTGTACATCGAATCACACGGCCGGGCACACATGTCAGTTACATGGGGTTTTTGCTCGCCCCATCGGTTCGCTGCGGATAAACGGACGCGAGAATGTTTTTGGACACAAAAACTGCGTTTATAACGGGCAGTTAGGTGAGTAGGTAGTTAGTATGTCAGCTGACTGTCCTAATTGCAGGAAAATAGGAATAAACAAGCATAAACAAGACAAAACAAATACATAATTGAAAAAGCGAGGTACAAAAGGCGACCTTAACGCTAAAAATGATTCAGGCGACCCTGGGGCAAGGAAATGCTTACGAGAAAGAAATAGTTGAAAAGAAAATGGACCGATTACTTGTTAGAAAGGTATTGGAGCACTAGAAAGGTACTGAACTCAAGCTGAATGGTGAGGATTGGGGGATTTTACGATTTATTCCGGATTGACACCAAAACACCTAGCGTCGATGGGCTAGTTGCTAGGACGTCGGATTCCAATGCGGTCCGGGTTCGAAACCATGCACTGTTATGTACCAATAAGTTTTTCGGATTTGTTTGAAGGCTTAAGTACATTTAGTTTCGGAAGGCGTGTGAAATCCCCCAATCAGCACTGGGCCGACTCGGTGGATTATGGCCCGTACCCCTTCGTTTAAGGCGAGGCCTGTGCCCCAATATTGGCGACTGGGGGGTGATGAGATGATACCTAAAAATTACCTAAATTCTAGATTTGAAATCAGCTCGACATAGATAGACTTGAATATACAGGTACTCGTATATAAACTTGACAGGCAGGTTGGTATACTTATATGGAATTTACTTACCTACTCCTAGCGATTACCTCCAAACCTTCGCAACCGCAGGAAGACAGCGTCCCTTTCAAGGCAGATTAGTGGTCAACCCTAAGTCAGTGATAATAAAAACCCTTTCGTTTTTCCATTAGTCTACTAAAGATTACCAATATCTGACAAATGACCTAAATAAACTTGCAGTTGATCCAATGAGCTATCTGTTAGGAGTGAAGACACCGAAAGAAAAATAGGCGCATAAAAATATTATTGAAACAATGTAACTATAGACGATAAGTTTTAGAATTATATATTTAGACAGTGTTACATAATGTGGTTTGGAGTGCAATTGCAATGTTCATAAAATACTAACTTCTAGATTTATCTGTGACATCATAGCTTAACAACGGATGATCAGATTTAGACCCGGTTTTTTATTATTTAATAGAGAAGAGTGTTCTTAGATAGATTTAGTTAAAATTAGATCAGTGGTTTCCAAGATCTTGGATACTCCAACGACGGACGACGTGTATAAGTTTGTCACGTTTGTCTGTTTGTCTATCTGTATGTGTGTTTGTCTGTGGCATCATAACTTGACAACGGATGGTCGGATTTGGACTCAGTTTTTAAAAATTAATAGAGAATTTTGTCGCGAGTGTGCTTAGCTAGGTCTGATAAAAATTGGACTAGTGGTTTCCAAGATCTTGGAGTATCTTTGATGTGAGATAGGATCTCTGGAACGGTAATAGCTAGATGGTTCGAATTTTAGCTCAAATATTCAGGTTCATGGTGCGTTTCCGACATCCGAAACCATGAGGATCTGATGATGACCAGGAAAAAGTTAGTGAACTACAATTTCACAATATGAAACTGGAAGAATTGTAAGATTATCAGCCCGCCGAAACTATAATAGTTAGATGGGGTCTTCTCGAACTAAAGTCGTAGGGAATCCTGAGACAATTTAAGAGAACATTTTTTTTAAATATGGCGGCCAAATATAAATTGAAATGATGTGGAGCTAGGAATTTTTAGTTAGCTATGGCTAAGCCGAAGGCCGAGCTCCGCGTAGGGCGAAGCCCGGAGCGTCCCCCCGTCTTCAGGCGTCACAGTTCTAATATATGCTGAATGTTCTTAGCCATGTCAGATGAAAATTGAAACCTTTTTTATTTTAGAACCACTGATCCTTAGATTTAACAACCAAGCTATAAATAGGTAATTATTTTGAGTTGGTTTAAGCTAATATTCTTCCTCTAGTCTAGCTTTTTAGTTACAGTAATTACAGAATTTAAACTATAGTGAGATATTCTAAATATTATGATGATTAATTGCGGATTACTTCTGATGAAAGTAACAGGCCGAAACTAGTCGGAGGACTTCCAACTTTCATCAGTGAGTAATCCATAATTAATCTTATAGTGTAATTTATGTCGTCAATGTTGTGTACATTGACGTCCATTAACGCTGTAGCCAATAAATGCGGTCATCACAAGACTACGAACTACGAATACAAGACCAGGTGTTGGATGCAGAAGGAGGCAAGTAATATTTCAACATTGAGCTGGCAGAGTGCCACGAAAACTAGGGGTTGTTGCAAGTATTGGTAAGCCTACACAGAGTGTAGCAAAGTACTTGCTTGCTTATCGTATGGTTAGTGGCCAACCTATTTGTCAAATATATATAGTATTCAGGCCGCCCGTAGGCATCTGACATGACTTAACGACTGTTGTCGAACGACAACAACCGGGACCGACTGCTTAACGTGCTATCCGAGGCACGGAGGAGCCCAGATGAAATATGCCACTAGCGGTCACCCATCCAGATACCGACTGCGACAACGTCGCTTAACCTGCACGATCACTTTCGGACCGTGCTCGCAACTAGGCTACGAGCTCCTTATCTGTCTATTATCTATCTGTATTACATTTATAAAATGATCCATTGACGATTATCTGCTGTAGCGACTTGTGAAAATTGCAGTAACTACGGATTTGGTATAGAAATTAATTGAAATTACCAGGGTAAGTATATAGAATACGATATCTGCAAAGATAGTAGGTACATTATTAACCTTCTTAATGTAGAATAAGAAAATTAACGAGGACGTGGCTTTTGTTGGTAAATGAAGCATCTCTATATACCTACGTAAATACTTTTTCTCAGCACCAGTATACCGAATGATCGAGAGAGACGTGAGTAGGTACTAACTTGTAATAAAGTTTCTAAGCTCTATAAGTAGAGTTGATACGTAAGCTTACCACCGATTGAACAAAAAGTAGCTCTGCAATATACATACCTAGGGTGATCGATTAATTTTTAGTCAAATAGAAAATAAAAGAAATATTGCAAATGTTTATTTACAACTTTTTAAATCGGCATAAATACTCTTATGCATTTTCATGCATGCTTTCAAAATGTGTTAAATGAAATATGAAAAAATCCGCCTAAATTGGTCTACTGCTTCGTCCGCAGTCGTAAATTTCCTTCCCCGTAGAGATTTCTTCCACATGGGGAAAAAAGAAATCACACGGAGCCAAGTCAGGACTGTAGGTCTGACTGACTGTAGGACTGTATGTGGTAGTAATTGCACGCCCGAACGAGTTAAAAAGTCCATGGTTCTGGCGGCCGTGTGAGCCGGAACTTTGTTTTGGTGAAAAATTATACCACGCGTTATGTTCCTCGTACGATCGTCACTCAGCTCCTGGCAGGCTTGCGGCAGTCAGTTAAAAATCAAAATAGATCATAGCACGAAATGCTTCCCGCGTTACCTCCATCGTAGCGATTGAAAAGTAACAGACATGTTTTTTTAACAATTAATTAAAAAATAACTAAAGTTCGCCAGACAGTGATATTTGGCCAAGGAGTTTGTAATAAAAATTTCCTCCAAGGGTTAATAAAAGTAAAACAATGAGGTTGATAACAAGCCGTTGACTAACAATTTGTGAACCGCCCACGTAGTTTAGTTTCTAAGCGTATAATAAAAGACAATAAAGAAGACAGTTTTACTAGACTCTACTAGAGACTCTACTCTCTAACAAAATGTTCGTCATAGTCGCAAAGCTCGCTCTACGTAGAGTACGGAACCACTGAATTAAGGGAACAAACAAAACTCGTGTGCCGGAGTAATTTGCAGACACGGATTAATTAATAACTCCATCAGAACATCAATCGCTACTGCGTAGGAAGGAACACGAAACATACAGTGTGTAAAGAAAAAATAATTCAATTCGTATGACTACTAATTTAATGAAAGAAATGAAATAATGACTCAAAAGAAAATAATATACAAGAAAAATGAGGATGAGAAATTGAAGAAAATTGTCATCTTCATAGGTTCTCTTTCTTGTGCATTTTTTTCTTCTGGGGCATTACATGTCTTGGTATCATTTCTTTCAGATGTTAAAGAATAAGATTATATGTAGAGAAAGTCAAACTAAATCATAGTTCATTTAGACGTTGTGGGTTTTGGTAATTAGAATCACTTCTAGCTTCTCACTTATCTTCAAGGATTTTGTAGATTGCTCGCTAGAGAAGTTTTATAAGAAAACCGCATCTGCTAGTTGGCGCATGCGATTTATGCTTTTTCCATTCATTAATCGGGTATTGAAATGTCAATGTCATGTCACCTATGGGTCAATTCCGTGGCTCGGTGTCACTGCTCACGTCATTATTCTAGAGTAGAGGGCGCTAGTAGTCCGATTTCTGTGCTTATCTTTAATTAATTTTACAGAACTCTGACAGAATTTTACAACAGGTCCAAATATCAGTTACTACCACTGTACAGTGGAATACACAAGCTATACTCTGTGGAACACTGTCACAATAAGTTTTGTTTTAATTCCTTGACATGTGTCAAATTAAAGCGACAAATTACCAAAGGGTTATAGCCTGATGTGTTGTACATCCTGTATATCTGTAGCCTAGTCGACACATATCTACGAGTACAGCCTAGTCGGAATACGTCCCAGCGTTTAATTGAAACATTCGCAGGTATTACTCGCGGAGTGAGCGCAAATGAAGCGATAAATCTGACTGGATGATCCCACTGTGACTTTATTTCTCTCTGGTACCGTCGAAGAGCTACGTTTGATCGCTTTCAAGGTAGCTAAATATAGATAGACCTTCGGAATACGGGGTGCAATTACGACTCGAAATTAGACTCAACCCATATCCGTAATCCAGAGCTCCAATTTTTGAAAATTGAAAAAAACGTGATATGAAGCTTGTCACCCTTTTCTGTATTCACTAGTCACAAGATGCAGAATGGAGCTATGGCTCTCAGATAACTCAGGGAACAGACTGTACGTGTACATCCTATGGTACAGTTATCTGACTCGGGTGGAGATGTTATATCAGTATCAACAGGGGTCAGACAATTTAGGGCACCGACTGTACGAACGGATTCACAGTACTTACCTATACTAGATTCAAAATACACATTTAGGGATTTGTTACCAAAATTCAGGTCCTTCGCAGTTTATTTTACTTCCAGTCTTTTATCAACCATACATCAGTGGCACCGATTGGTTGTGGAGTATCATCACTCGCTGAACGAAAGTCAACCTCAATGTTACACAACCTAGTATACTCTGAGCGTGACAGTTTCACCCTTAATATTGACGGAATTAATAAGTTCGTGAGTAATTATTTCCTACCAAACCCTGTCCTTTAAATTCAGTTTGTTTTTAAACGGTTATCTATGCCTTGGAATTGTTTGAATGCCTCCCAATATCGATATATTTCAATTTGATTTATGGCAACACTTATTCATTCTGAGTCACCTGTCAACGGTAATGAAACGTTAAAGCGAATTTTGTGATTCCGTCATACATTTTGGACCAAAGTTTTGCAGTATTTAATACAGTATTGATCTAATTTTTTTTTTATTGCATCAATCAACTTACATGGACATACGAGTACTAAAGAAGGATCTAAAATTAGTTTTTCGATATCTCAACTAACATCAGAGATATTAATGGTTAAAGTTAGTATTGGACAGATGCTCTGTCCCTTTCTAGCAAAACTGTTATTTATACCTATGCAGCTAGGACCTGCTTGTATGGCGCTAAAGAACAGTTACGTAATAAAACATATTGCCGTTTCTTTCTACCGTTCTGATTGTTGATTGACTGATATAGACGTTGATTGACCGTCTGTTCGGTCACAGCAGGCGGTCACCGGCTATATGTGAACTAGGTTGTCATCGAGCGAATGACGCTCGACGACTTCGGTCAACGACCAAGTGTAAACAACGGAGGTCGGTGACCGTAGGTCGTCCACCACAGGTCGGTCGCCGAAGCAGTCAACGACCATAATATGTAACTGCGCCTTTAGGGGGCGGGCGTTCGTTCCTTCATGTTTTAAAGTATACCTTAGAGTCTTTTAAGTACTCTTTACCAAATCTTAACAGCTATAAGTTCAGATATGAACTCTTCAACCTGGTCGTAGGTTAAAACTGTAGAGAGAAAGAAAGATAATTTATTTGTATTTAAATGATAAAATTTTCAGATACTAGTAGGTAAGTAGGTATTATTTAAATTAAAAGGAACCTGATAAAAAGAAGAAAAAAAAACTAATTATAGGTGACCTCCAAAAGGAATTTCCTATAAATCTCGGAGGACAGTTCTCTTCGTGAAAATAAACATTTAACAGACACTGGCCTTAATTAAAAAATCTAAGTATTTTATTTTCTTACAACCGACTCTCAAAACATAGTCCCTCGTCCCTGATCTTTCACTCCTTAATTTAACATAAACAAAACAGTTTACGATACTGATAATAAATTGGATCTTTTAAGAATAAGTACTTCTGATTCTGAAGCACACTTCAGCTATTAAAATCATAACAGCCAGTGCAGAGGTTAATAGATACATCGAGTTCGAGAGTCATAAATAGGAAACGACGTCGACATTAAGTCAAGTTATGATCGCAGGAGGCGTCAATAATGCTAAAGTGGCCATTAACGGGGTATGTACGGCGAAGATTGTAAATCGCGGACATAAAACTGTTTCAGGGCAGGGCACTGTGTCGTACACACAAAAAAAAACTCGGAGGGAGGAGGCCATCGGAGGAAAGTTAGGAAACTGTTCACTTGGATTTTCGGAGATTCGTTGGAGTCTACGGAGCCTCTTCTACTGCGTCCGTCAAGTAAGGGTATGGTAAGAGGGCAGGGCTTGCCATGGTTGCAGTCAAGAGGTGGTGGAAACTGCATTAGACAAATGCTATCATGTATTTATCAAGCAATTTAATATTGCTGAAATTATAGTACTATCCGTGGAAAGAATAATAAGATCATAATATACTAGTAAATTGACTTTTCTTAATGATGCTCAGGAAATATGCTCAATACATTTGAATTTTTAAGCTGCTTGGAAGTTCGAGTAGGTCGTTCCAGACTCGAATGAAGCCAATTATAATACTAGGCCAGGAACCCTCTCGTCTTTTGTTATTTACTTTTTAAATTTCGAGTCTAACTGCTTGTACTGGTGTAATATGCTAACAGGCAGATGGACAGAGTAGCGACAGCGATATGGTTCCGTTTTCCCCTTCGGAGTACGGATCCTAAAAAGTTTAAAAAATACACACGATTTCATAGATGTTTCCATCTATGAAATGAATGAATGAAATTAGATTTAGGCTTTTGTATACTTGAATCAATAAATTATGAAGCTGTCTGTGAAATCCACTCTTCATCTAAATAAAAATTCGTTTCATGAAAAATGGAATAACATTTTTGTCGGAACAGCTTAATGTAATCAGCAGGTTCGCAGAAAGGAAAACTAACTTGCTTAATCCATAAAAAAATTAATAATTTCTAGGAAAGGCTAGAGTCGCAGTTATTTAAATCCGTTACTGTAATGTAATGTCGAAATGGAAATGACTGAGCCATTCCTGGGCGATCCGAATAAATGGGCTTTTTTTAAATTTCCCGCGCATGCTCGCACCACCTGCACTTAACAGGCGGAACGCGATCCGCATCGCAAAAATTCAAGCGTCATTTTAATTTGTTGAACGAAAAATGAAAATAGGAAGTTCTTAGTAACATTGTACAGTGAAAGCTATACTCGATGGAACCCAGTCGCAATAAGTTTTTGTTATGATTCCTTGACATTCGTATGAATGTGTCAAATAAGTTAACGCGACAAAATATTAAAGAAGAAGCCTGATGTGTTGTCCACTATACTCTTTTTTTATTTTTATTTTTATTTACTTCTAAACCCGCATTTGACCTCGATCTCGCCTGATGGTAAGCGACGATGAGGTCGACGATGGTGCATGCGGGGCCAGTAAGCCTATTCACTCTGGCCTTGAAGATCCCAAGGTTGTAGGTTTCGGGAAATACAGACGCCGGCAGGCTGTTCCATTCCTTAGCCGTTCGCATAATGAACGAAGAAGCAAATCGCTTCGTACGAGCAGATGGGATATCAACAACATAAGGATGGAACCCCTCCCCGCGTCTGGTAGTCCGAAGGCGGAATGGAGATGCTGGAATTAGGTCGTGCAATTCCGATGCGCACTCTCCGAAATGTATCCTATAAAATACCGATAGACAGGCAACCTTGCGCCGATGTTCCAGACTTTGCAGTCTAGCTTCCACCAGCGATTCGTCACCTATAAGGCGCTTAGCGCGTTTCTCCACTGAGTCAAGACTCGGGGACTGAAATAGGTTTTGGAAGAGTTTTGATGGTAAAAGAGAGGCTCGGTTAAAAATGATATTTCTGGATGGAGGGAGAAGGGCTCCTGCCCTGAGGTTCTTAAGGGAAGTCTATTGGTGCTGAAGTCTAAATTAAGGCTTTCAGAAGGCGCATTGGTTGGTTGAAAAAAAAACCTTTTGTTGACTTTTCTATTATTTAGTTTCTAGCTTGTTCCCTTTTAACTTTTAGATCAGAAAGAAAACTGGATACTTTTCATGAAATCGGAAGGAACGAAAGGGCGTTAGGGAGATTTTTTTTCATCTAAGGATCTTTCTATAAGCTAAAAATTGTTATAGTTGATAAAATAAACTATTTTATTAGCTCAATCCGATTGAAGATTTATCTACAAAAAGTTAGACCTAGTTCGTCAATTATAGTAAGTCTTGACAAACGATCGTCGAGAAAGTTATAACTTTGCAGAAATAAATCTGTTCGAATCAGAGAGCAATTTAATTGTTGCCTCGAACTGAATGTACCATAAAACCTGTAAAAGTATACCGGACTGAAAAATACTACAAAACTCGACCCAATTTTCAGGAGGCACAATATATTTTGCGAAAAAAGGACAGTACGAAAGTTTTTCCCACAGTGAACATGTCGAATTTCTATTTTGTGTTTTGTTTTTGGTGTTCCTTTGGTTATGCATTAACCACGACACTGTACTCATAACTTGACAACGGATGATCCGATTTGGACCAGGTTTTTATTTATTTAATAAAGAATTTTGTCGAATGTTGTTTGGTTCCAAGATCTTGGAGTATCTTTGAAGTCAGAAGGGATCTCTGGAACAGTAATAGCTGGATGGTTCGAGTTTGAGCTCAAATGTTTTGGACCATGGAGCCCTTTCCACATATGGAACCTCAAGGACCTGATGATGACCAGGAAAAGTAAGGGGATCTTCACAATGGTAAGTCGGTTTTTTTTAAAATTTTAAATTTAGATTTATGAGTTTAGACGACGTAGAAAAGTGGACCATTTGGTACTTTAGGCATTTTTAGATGGTCATCATTGTGGACCCCTGATCGTTTTGGGACACTAGACATTCTGAGACTAAACGGTTTGGGAAGCTGGTCTGATTAGTACAGTAGACAATTTGACACTCTAGTCAATGTAGCCCTGAACCCCGACATTAATGGGTTTTCAAATCTCATCTCGGAATCCTCTCGTCTTTTGTTCTTTTGCTTTTTAAAATTTGAGACCGCACCGCGTTTTGGTGTAGCAACTTGATATAAGTACTACAGAGATATTATCTCCGGGCCAGAAAAAATTAAATAAAATGCGCGTACTGCGTTTGACTTTTATTAATATATTATTTTTATTAAAAAGTAGATAGAAGTAATAAAGACGTTGTTCATTCGGTACCAGATATCCTGAATGAAGCAAAAAAGTGATTTGATAATTAGCTTCCAGTAGTACTTTCATGTTGGAATCAGTAAGTACTTAGCACATATGAAATTAACTACACATGATTTTCAATTTCCTGGCATTAATTGAGAAAAAATCTGTACCTACAAGTCTAGGCGGAAATAGCCATTTTTGGCCTGGGAACTTTAAAAGGCCTCGCTCTGCTCCACGGCCGGTAATGGCAAATTTCCTGGCCTCTGTAGTAATACAACACACATTATAATAATATCTCGTAAACCGTATACAAAGGTATACAGGTAATTGAAGCTAAATATTATAATTAGATATATTTTGTTTATTGCCATCACCATCACACACAATCCTTAAATAAATAATTATTTGCGTACTGTACTGGAATTTTCTGTATCATGTTTTATATTCATTTGCACATACACTTAATCCAGACTCAGTAAAAATTCTGTGACCGGGTGTAAAGTCAAACGCGCCTGTGTTCTGAGCCAACTTCGAATAAAACCCAGAACCCCATGTAAGTTTGCGAAAGCATGTGTTTCCGAAAATATATCTTAAAACAAAGTAACACACTTATGAAATTACGTCAATTTCCCATACTCGGAACATTTCATCATCCTCGTTAAAGCCAACCAGTGTCTGGAATAGTTTGCAAAGGCCGTTTAGACCACGGACAGTGCCAGGGATGGTATGACACACTAGCTCTCACTTTCAAGACAATGGCGGACGGCGGGCGCCATGCCAAATTGCGCCAAGCTGGTATTTACCGGAGGAATGCAACCGACCGCCAGCAAACAATGCTTTACCGAATAGTCCGAAAACACATTCGTTTTGTGCAAATGACAATGGGATACGACAATTAAATACCCGCTTTGGGTTTAAAAGATAATTTAATTTATTTGCTCCGGTTTCTGGAATAGGCGTTCAGTTTTCGTTTTATCGAACGTAAAAACATTCATTGTATTAAAAAAAATTGTATGATGGCAATATTATCAAATTTCAATAGTAACTTTTGTAGCCAGTTATGCAATAAATAAAAAAAGAGGGTGTGTGCTTATGGCCACACGATATAAGTGAAAACTTACAAAAAGAAAACACGGAAAGCACGACTTAGATAATGATAAAAACGTAATTCTTGAAGCGATGCACTCCTTGTTAGACAGTAAATGTGGCTGAAGACAGCTGATAACGACTAGAGCCGAGTATACGCGATTCAGCGTCACCGACCCGAGCGCGCTTGATGTCGAATGGAGCCGAGTATACCCGATTCAGCGTCACCGACTCGAGAGTAACGGTTCATTTTGGTTTACTGTTCAGAAAGAGCGCAAGGTGAGCCTAAATATGTTTTCACTTCAACAATAAATAAATCCAGCAGAAGAGAAATAGGTAGGGGTGGCTACCCCAGACTGACTCACAGTCAAGAATCAGATCAGAGTCAGTCTGCTCCAATTCATACCACCTTCAGAATTTAGCTTAAATAGCTTCAACATCTGTACATCATTGAATAATAATAGAGAATTCTGAGACTACAAAGGCCACATGCATACATAAACCCCTGAAGCCTCTGACGTAAGCCCAGCTTATATTCAGTGAGGAGAAACGCTGCACTAAAGGAACTTGACAAAACGTAACAGGTGCTGACCAGTCACTTTAGTAAGCACATTTAAAGTCTGGACACTTTCCATCCTTGACACAAAACGTCCTTAAAATGTTTTCATGTAAATACATGCTTCCCTTTTTGCGCCAAAGCTCTTGGTAGAGCCGACACGAGACTTAAGAAAGCTTTAATATTAAGGCCACTTGTGCGGTTTGTAAGCTAAAAAGCGTTACGTACCTACTTACTCACGGGGTTTGTTTTCGGATTCGCCATCACTTACCATCAGGTGAGATGATGGTCAAACGCGGGTTTAGTCGCAATCAATAAAAAAAGTTACATACCAGAATTTACAAAAAAATTCAACAATTTAGGATATTGTATGAATTATGGAGGACGAGACGATATCTAAATTAGTTAACCCTATATAGCAGCAGAGCATGTACCTAATACTTATGTAGACAGACACGATCGTTTTGATAACTCAAATTAATTGAATAGTAATTCAAGGACACAATAATAGCGTAGTTTCTCTCAATACATCATCATTATCAGTCTATTAATGTCCTTACTGTTGGGGCACAAGCCTCCCCTTGCAGAAAGGGGTATGGGCCATGATCCACCCCGAGTGGGTCTAGTGCTGATTTGTGAATTTCACACGCCTTCGGAAATTATTTTTTTCCTCGGACATGCAGGTTTCCTCACGATATTTTCCTTCAATGTAAGAGCAGTCGTTAAATGTACATAAGTCTTCGAAAAAATCCGAAAAACTCATTGGTACATGGCAAGGTTTCGAACCCGGACCTCCCGCATGGGAGTCCGGCGTCCTAGCCATTAGGCCACCGACACTCTCTCAACACCCGACTTGAATTTAATATTGTATATAATAGATGGTATAACTTTCTGCAGACTCATCCTTTGCGGTGATACCATTCTTTTACCTATTTCTGCCGCAAAGCAGCAATGCTTGCATTGCTCTGTTTCTGGTAAAGAGAGCCAGCGTAATTACCGGCACCTAAGGCACTCCATCAAAGTCCTCAGGCAGCGCAATAATTCTGATAGTAGGCCACCAAATACTTACTATTTGTATTTTGTATCTTTTCTTCTGTCCAGTATTTTTGTCCTGTGTGCAATAAAGAATATTTGAAATGTATTGTGAGATTTCTATGGGGCGACGGAGATCACTTACCATCTGGTGTAGGTTTCATTCGGTTAAATATACCGACAGATACCTATACGTATTTTTTTTATCAAGCAAGCAAAGTTGACTGCAAAGTTTATCCATAAAATATTTTTCGTTGTGTAAACAAGTCCCCCTAAATGGCAACACTGTAATCATATCCTGTTACAATTAGGGCCAATTTTTTGCGACACAAGATAAATTATTTTAAGAAAACATTCCTGTACACAGGCCACGTTTCTTAAAGAATTTAATATTGTCTGGCGGATTTTTCACCCTAAATATTTAGTGGGTCAGCTTACCCAACAATTTGTTTTATATTTTTTCCCCTTTTAGAGCAAGAATATGCTAGAAACTCTAGAGGAATAAATGCCACAAATTAGACGGGATAAGTTATTGCTTCTTTTCCAAATCATTACTCATAGTTGCGCTCCACAAACTCATTTTACTTTGAAAATTAGTTTAGTGGTGGTCAGTGACTAATGGGAGAGTGAATGTAGGAGAATTATCCTTAGTTCTTACGCATTTAGCATACTGCAGCGATTTTGAAATGGAATCGGAAGAAAACCATAGAAATCTAGAAAACCGAAAAATAAGTTAATATGAGTGTTGAGGACTCGTGTAGCACCATACTTAATACGTGTAGCACTTATACACAATTTCCGAACGAAAAAAGAAAAAAAACTTCAATTCGAACATGGCCGCGATCGATAACGCTTTACACGGCTCACTATAATCATTTTATATTTTTAAATGTAATACGCAATAAAAGTCTTCAAGAACAACCTCTGTTCTATTGCCTGCACCCTTCAAGAATCCCTATAATGGGTTCGGTCCAATTCTATTTCTAAATCGCTGCAAAATCATTACGCAAAGGTATTTGCGCAATCAGCGTAGCATTTTGACCGATTTAAAGAAAAAAGGGAGGTTCTCTGTTTGTCCCGTACATGTAAGTAAGTATTGTATTTTCACGATTTACTCAAAAAGCACTATACCAATTTTGATGATTCTTATCTTTTTATCTAACTTACCAGAAAACTGTCGCTGTATTTGCCACTCACAAACCGTATAAATTCACTTCATAAATTAGTAATATGAAATTCTTCAGTTTCACCACACATAACTAACTAACAATAACAGGTACATAGATATTATACACACACACAGACTCACACACAGGCTCACACACGCCTTTACACACATCCACCCTCGCACCCTCACACCTCGCACACACACCCTCTCACAACAGGTATGAACATACTAGAAACAACAATAGAATTGATAAATACTTACATTTCATAGAAGCCATTATATTCTTGCTATCTTCTATGCTGCAAAACGGCCGATGAGGCCAGTGCAGGTAGTAGAGATCGATATGTCTTACTTATCGATACATTCTAACTACATTGTTATTTGGTTGTAATTTGAATGTTCTGGTGAACCAGAACATTCAAATTACAACCAGAACAGAGAATCATAAATATTTTTGTAATTGTATTTTTTTTGTATTACCCCAAATAAATAGTTCGCATTCCCGTCTGTCCTGTTTTGCTAACCATTGCCTTTATTTACTATCCTCTACCCTTTTCCGGCTAAATAAAGCACGTCATGATGATTATCCGATAATGCTGGAGTGCCAGCAAAATTATATGGCAATTTATCACTTTCACGGTTGTTTGGCCAAAACGTCATTATTCATTTCGTTTCGTAAATGCCGAAAGGTTGGACAAAAAGGCTCACATTGTACTTTTATCACCTGCCCCTTTAACCCAAATATGTCAGCGAAGGGAATTTTGGCCACTTTTGGATTTTATGACGTAGTAAATAGCACCAAACCACGATTCTTGTTTCCTGTTTCGGTCGCTGATGCCGTATCTGGGCTCCAATTTCTTTCTAGGGCAGGAAATTATAAAAAAATACAACACGTAAAGATTACTTACATAGATTTATAGAGCCGTCGCTTTTATTGCAGATAGCACAGTTTTATACTGTCGAAGGATTGTTCTTACAGAAATACTGACAGATAAGTCATATGTTGTAATAATTTAAGGCTCCAATTTCATGGTAAATGAACAATTTATATTGATGATTACAATCAGTAAGTGAAGACACGAATAATATTACATTACCTATGTACCTAAACCTATTTCGATTCCAAGCTTCTCGCCTACTATTAATTAATTTATTTATTTATTAGGTAAACAGTAACAGATTACAACCAGAGAAATTACAGAAAAATCAATATAAAGTTATGATCTAGGTCGTAACCCTTAACGTGTAAACACAGCATGGTTAGGAAGTAGAAAATTGGTTGTTGTACAAAATTGAGTTGGGAAAGCAAAAAATACTAGAGAATGTAATTATTAAAAAATACCTATTGTAAAATAAAATTAATGAAGTAAAAAATATAAAGTAGGTGCGTGGATAGCTCACTTGAGGACGTCCTTAACCCGTCTTTTAAAAACTAATGGCCTAGGATCGAATAAGTCTAACGATGACTTATTATTACTGTTCGAAGAGATTTCGTTTAACAATCTACACATTCGCACAATAGGGTTATAGAACGATGTGTTGTTCTACTATACCTACCAATGTTGAAATAATTTGAACACAAGAATAACAACCTGTTCTAAATCAAACAAAATCAAATTTACATCTCATCTACGAGTATATTTGTTTCCTCAACTTTTTAATGTTTCCAAATGTCACAATATCAAGGTAATTGAAGAGAACTTGGCTTTTTAAAAGTAACTTTAACGATCCCCATTGTTTATTGACAATAACTTCAATAAAAGCATCCACTTCCGAAAACTCGATAAAGCCAAAGCCGCATTCTTGTAAAAGTATTAGATGAGAAAAATGACGAATTTTCATAAAACAGACCCCACTCGTAATTTGTTAAGAGAGTAGATAAATAAAGAGTAAGAAAGGAAAGGAGATTTTTTTTTGAAATTTTCGTACTGGGAAAATATTTTTGTGTATTTAATGACATTTTATTGCGGATGATGAAATTCTCTGGGGTTAAGGGTGCTTTAACTTTAAATTAGATAAAGATTTTTTTTTATAAATGGGCAGATAACCCTGACGTCCTCCTAAAGTTACGCGACGACTGTTGCTTATATAAAAACGTAAGGTTGGCTTTCGTACCTAGCAAATAAAAACACTATAAATACATACATACGCGTATCATATACATACATACATACATACATACGCTTATCATACATACATACATACGCGTATCATACATACATACATACGCATATCATACATACATACGTGTATCGTTGGTATCGGAGGCTAATATTCACTTCGAATCGCTTACGCCAGCGGAGTAAGTAAGTATAAATATGACATACGATTTAAAATTATAGATTCTAATGTAGGTAATTAACGGCATTAAATCAATCATCATTCAAATTATTATTTGAATACCTAAGTATTTTATATACCTAATGTACACCTCTACGCCTCCGCCTAGTAATACACACTGTCAAACGTGATATAAAAACTATAAAACTATCCCCATCGAGAAACTTTTAAAGATAACACAATAATAATTAAAAAAACACACGCACCCACACACACACACACGAACACACACACGCGCACACACACACAATGCATTCCCACCACCCCTTATATTAACCTTTATTATTGTTCTTTTTTTTCTTCCAAATTTTGTCACTTTTATATTTTCCCATGTTCTGTTACGTGTTCATTTGCACTGGTCACAGAAGAAATCTGTCCTCCGAGATACAGGAACTTCCTAGTTCAGAGGTCAGCGTTTATTGTAAGATAACTGGTTGCTCACTAATTTTATTTATTTTAATATAACATATGTTTAAGTTCCTACTCCATTGTAATCTTACCGCACAAATAAACTATTCTTATTATTCTTCTTATCGGCCATTCCTCGAATTACCACATATCAGAAATACTTAGAGAACGGATAGTTGTGAAGTCATTGTATAAATGACTTCACAACTATCGCGAAACTGTGTCCTTATTCCTATTTTCCGAAGCATCAGGCCTTTGTAAGGAAAAGGGTTCTTTCCAATAAGAAAATCAATATTGCCACTAGAACCCATATTGTAAGCTTAAAACTATTATAGGGCCATACCCTTCCGCCTACGACATAAGATTGCTATCAGTTCGGTAAAGTTTTGAGTTGGGAAAAATGGTCATTTTAAATGTCACTCATACATTTTATTTCTACTTTCAAAAAGTAATCAATATTGTGGATGGCTACGGCCATAGAATATTATCTCGAATTACTTAATACTATGGCGTTGCACGCGATACGACGCAGTTTTCTTACTAGAAATCGTAGCGAAAAATATTTGCTACGCACTGTGTGTTACTTAAAGTAAACAATTCAGTTTATTAAACTTGTATTCTTGACTTAGATAAAAAATATCTCCAAATCCTGTCAGGATTTTACCCTGACACAGATACCAAAAATAATTTGTTGTCGACGTCGTGCGGAACCGGGTTTTATTTACGAACTGAGAATAAGGCTAACACAGGCCCAATATGGAAAAGAAAGGTATGGTGATATTAACTTTTCCTTATTGTGTTTCGCCTCTGAACTCGATACATTCTCTTTTATTTTGTAAACATTAGACAGATATTAAGGGAAAAGTACTCGTATTATTGTCGTGCCTCGGAGAGCACGTTAAGCAGTCGGTCCCGGTTGCTGTCTTTCGACAGCAGTAATTAAGCCATGTCAGAGGCCTACGGGCAGCCTGAACAACTCTGACAATGCGGTGGCCACTAACAATACGATAAGCAAGCAAGCATCCGGGTCTACTCGACTACACGAGGCCGGTTCTATTCCGGTTCGGTTCGCTGCATCCGATCACGAAGCGCTGATTTCAAGTGGGAGAAGGGCGGAACGCATGTGATTGGTAGCACGAGTCGAACCGGGGCTGGAATCGGTCACGTGATGTCTGACTCTCATCTGCGACTTTTGTGACATCGTCGACCACTTGGCCGCTGGACAACCACCCCCCTCCCTTTTTTCCTAATTTCACCACCAGACCACCATTACCTGCCATTATCCCTCCTTTGGCCATGTGCCATGCTCACCACCACTTAAATGTTTTCCAATATCTTTGAACTTTGGTACGACATCTTACATTTATTTTGTATACTCTTGTGGAAGCACAAGATTTTAAAAAAAGGTCCTAGTCTTGTTTTTACATTTGCCTTTATCAAATAATTTTAAAATATTTCACACTAATAAAAAGTCGAGATATTCGGTTACTTCTTACTCAATTATGCCATATAAAGGCTCAACTGATTTGAATTAAAATATAGTTTGAACTAGGACATTATAATACTTTTCATCCCATGGAGCTAGGAATAAAACTTCTCACAAAAATTGAAGTCCACGCGAGCGAAACCGTAAATTATATTTGGTATTAATTTGTATAACAGTTAGTGTACATATGGTGGAACTTAGTTCATTAGGAACAGTTGTGACAACCCTAACAAATAACATAAATCACCTTTCTAACAAAGTTAACAACAACTTACCAACTACAATACTGTACGGTGGAAGACACATCAAGCTACTGTGAAACCCTGTCGCAATAAATTTATGTTATGATTTCTTGATATTCAGATAAATGTATCAAATAAGTTTAAAGCGACAAGGTACCAAAGTGCCCTGAAGTGTTAGTCACTGTACAGAACATCCTGTCTAGGAATAATCTGTTCTGAAAGCATTTAGTCACGCATCCGAATAAGTACTTTGTTCGCAAACTAAAGTTTCACTACCTCCGTACTACATACTCGTATACTCATTCCATTAGTACAAAGGCTGAACATGTTACGTTGGTTTATTTTGTTTGGCAAACAAAATATGACGGAAGGCTACGGAAAAAAAAAAAAAAAAATTTTGTTTCCATTTTTCTTTATTTTCTATTGTTGACCCCTGCACTATTGGCAACCCTGTATCGCACAGGTCAGATATACTCTTCAATAGACAACGCATCTCATATAAAATACGATGCTGCCATTCTATTCAGAAGAACTGCTTATAATTTCACGCCTTGCTGTTACATTACACGCTTGTAATTATGGAATTAGACAATTCATCAAACTTCAGCCACAACAAGAAGTAGGATTTACTCAGATGTCAGTTCCGTGATCTTTAAATTGTTTATGTTTATATAGAAGTTCGAGTTGTAAACTTGAAACAAGGACTCCCCGATTATTATTTAACAAATAACTTCCTAAGCCGTCGGTTTAATAAACAAGGATTCCAATTATAAAATAAATACCTATAAATATAGGGATAAAATAAACGGTCAATGAACGAGACGATATATTTTTTAAAGTATGGGAAACAGGGTTTGCCCGCTCATAGCTATAATTATTTCTTATATAGGGTGGGCCATGAATTAGTTAACAATTGAAAAAATCATATAAAGAAAACCATTTGACATATTTTTAAAATTGTTTATTTACAAGAAAGTTAGTTATTTGGAATTTATTTTTTAAAAATAACATCATCTAAATGACCACCGTTTCGATTTTTGCACTCTTCTAAGCGAACACCGAAATTTTCGAATACTCGTCGACAAAGAGACCGCGAGATCGCTGACATTTCTTCACTAATTTTTTCCTTTAGTTCACGTAGTGTTTTTGGTTTATGGGTGTAAACACGACTCTTCAAATAACCCCATAAAAAGAAGTCTGCTGGCGTTAAATCTTAAATCTGGATCGCTGACATTAGTGAAGAAATGTCAGCGATCTCGCGGTCTCTTTGTCGACGAGTATTCGAAAATTTCGGTGTTCGCTTAGAAGAGTGCAAAAATCGAAACGGTGGTCATTTAGATGATGTTATTTTTAAAAAATAAATTCCAAATAACTAACTTTCTTGTAAATAAACAATTTTAAAAATATGTCAAATGGTTTTCTTTATATGATTTTTTCAATTGTTAACTAATTCATGGCCCACCCTGTACTTACACGAAAAAATCGCCTCTCTTGTGATATTTGTTGAAATCTTTTCTATGACTTTTGGAGGGACGCCTGCCGGGTCACCAGGTGATGATCAGTTCTATGTAGAGCTATTTCAGCCAGAAAAAATCTCTTATAAGTATTACTTATTATTTCGATTTTGAATCTGAGTGGGAAAGTTACAGCTAACTTGTAGTGGGAAACTGCACTTTACTTTTTATGGATTTGGTATAATAATTAAATAAATAAACCGTCCCTCTATGGTTTCCCTTGCCTTCCCTTCTTAGTTTCTTAAAATACTGGTATTATTAGTATAATGTTAAATATACTCAGTATATTATAATTATTGTTTGTTTGTTTGTTTGTAGTCTCTTTATTGTACACACTTAAAAAAACAATACAGAAAATAAAAACATCAAAATATGTAATGCGGCGGGCAATCATTATTTTTATAATCACTACTTAAGTACCTTTAATCGACCATGGCACAAATAAGAGCATTCTGCGGCGCAAATGTCGCCAGATCGAATCTACGTCTGGACCCCTATAATAGCACACGCTTTTTACGATATTTGGAGTGGATAATGAAGAATATTGGTAATATGTGAAACATTACAAATGTTCTTTTTACAAAAAATTAAAACAGTAAATTATAGAAATCTCTTCAAGTACTTACGTACTATTTTCCTAGTAGAGTCCGGTACTAAAAAACGCGTTGAAGTGTAAAGATGACGTCTTGTATAGATATCGAGCGAGTCCTAAAACAAGCGCAAAGTGAGGCAGAACAAAATTACTTGTAATTTAACATCAAAAGCTGTCACAGCCCCGTTAAATTGCCTGAGGCATTTTTATATGAGTCTCTTCTGTCCACAGAGAAAGGTGCACTGGGGCGGAGAGGATATGCTTTACGTACAAAAGAAAAGCTGTCACGGATTTGTCAGGTCAATAGACAGGATCCAACTAAAATAACCACTAACTTACTTATTATATCAATCGTTTGTAGTTCGGTACTACGCTAAAACTATGCTGTGTAACTAATGAAAATTGACAAAAAAATATTTTATTCCATAATTTGTACAATAGAAATAAGGCCGCCTTTGCACATATCGTGCTACTATTCCTGTAGTTTTTACTTTTCTATCTAATTGCAGTGAAGTTGCTTTATCAGTACCTACAGAAGAACCTTCTAAATAATTTCATCATTATTATCATTTCAAGTTACGACACTACAGATTGACTATGAGTATAGTTTGTAAAACTAAATCAAATAAGAGATTCGTCAGTATATGTGTGGGTAGAAAACAAATAGTACAAGTATAGAGATCATATCTGAACTTAAATGTCAATTGCAATCGTCATCATTAGAGCGTCGGTGACCTAGTGGCTAGGACTCCCATGCGGTAGATCCGGGTTCGATACCATGCCATGTACCAATGAGTTTTTCAGATTTTTACGAAGACTGCACTAACGGTAAAGGAAAACATCGTGAAAAAACCTGCATGTCGGAGGAATTTAAATAAATCCAAAGGCGTGTGAAATCCGCCAATCAGCACACAATCGGTGGATCATGTCCCATAACCACCTTGTGCAAGGGGAGGCCTAGGCCCCAACAGCGGGGACATTAATAGGTTGCTGCTGATGATGAATCGTCATGATTACCCACCCACAAATACGAGTATACCGATAACTCCCCTATCTGATATACCTATCTGTGCGATCCCCAGGGATTCCAGAGATCTTTCGAGGGCTAAATAAATGAAGGGGAACAAGAGAATGTCCAGGGCAGGCAATAAATACCAATGGAAAACCAACTCAACAGCGTCTCAGCCCTAGATCACCCATCGGCGCCGACAATGTCCAAAATTCTGGCAGTTTTAGAGTCACCGAAGCACCAGTACTGTATCAGCACTGCGAGGAGTCCATGGAGGTGATAGATAACACGCGATGAACAGATTCGGTGACGCGCGCGAAAAACGATGCTGTCTCAAGGGCTGTATTTCCGAAACTGTGTCAGCGAGTGGCAATCAACGAAAAAATTACCTTCACTGGGCATTCAGAACGAAACAAAGGTGGTTTTGTTTGTGATGTAGGTTATGTGACCATCTATTATGTAAGTATAAAAAGGCGCAAAAAGTATAAAAATATAATGATTATTTATAATAAAATAAGGGAGTAACATGTCCGCCGATAAACTGCTAAGCAGTTTGGCGGTATATAATTAAGACGCTATTGTATATTATACTGTATAAAAAATAAAATTCAAAAAAAAGAAAAAAATATACGAAAGTTAAAACTACCTACAATCACTGTCGCTAATGTAAACAAAACTTATGAGCTAGGTATGCGTGATACGGATTGTACACTATCTTATATAATACCTACATACCTGTACTTTAATTAAGGTATACATGATTTAGATTATTCATTCTATTAATGCACGTTTTTAAACTACCACCGTTTCCTATCATAGGAAAACCATAATGGTTCTATTTTGCCCTATTGCTGAAAATCCGATAAGTAAACAAAAGCTACTCTTCGAAACACAAATTTCTCTCTACATTCCGTATATTTGAATGCAAGTTCATCTTTACTAGGTAACCTCGCAACTTCATAAAAGTTTGCAGGCGAGCGCGTTCGAGGCAATATTGTGCAAATATTTGTTCTTCCTATACCTGTCGCTGTCTCGGCACAAAATAGGTACCTAACAGAAAAAAGCCCTCTTCTAGCATTCTGGTGCGAGGGACTTAAACAAACGCCGCACGCCGTGTACAGCGCGGCGGTGTACTCAAGAGAGGATAGTGCCTTAAACAAGTCAAAATGGCGCGACCTGACGAAGAAAACTGCAAAATCTTTCTGGTGGAAGCTGAAGCAGAGAAAAGACGTAAGAGGAAGGAGTAAGAGGCAAACCCGGCCTTGAGAGACAGGCTGCCAACAGTGACAAAATGCAGCATATGCGGTCGTGAGTGCAACTCCAGAATCGGGTTGTTGAGCCACTCTAAGACGCACCAGAGACAACAACAATATACCTAGGATTAGCAGAAGTCATCCTCGCAACAAGGGATTGCCACGACGTCGACGACAGCGCGGCTATCGCTTAGGCAAGAGACTGTATAAAAAGTTGCATGCGTATAAAGAGTTCATTACGCTACACTTAATTCAGGATTCTAATTAGAATGCCCTCGTAAAATTCGTCTGGAATGATAACACCTAAAAATCAGAGATACCTCATTTAGGAAGACTTAATTCAATATAGTGTAATAACCGCTTATTCAACGACATGACCGTGAATGGCGACAGCGCGCGGTGTAGTGCCTAGCCTATCTATGAAGAAATAATTTTCTTGTAGATAACCAGTTATCAAACTTCGTTATCTACGAGGAAGTCATCGCCTCGCGTATGCTCGCAGTAAGTAGGTCTTCTCTCTTACTTTGTCTATGTTGTGCTGCCGGGAAATAGGTTGCGGGTGTAAACAGCACATTTTATACACACAAATTGACGCAACTTATAAGTTAGAGTAACTCTACATCTAAGGAGCTAGATTGGTAAGTGCGCGATGATACCCTTCAACTGAGATAAAATAATTAATCTTAATTAATACGAGTAATTATTTTAAAACAGGGATCCTATTTTTTAATTACTGTCGCCCGTATATAGAACAACTCTGTTTGAATTATTATCTTTGAAGTATTATATGTACAATATTCCACTGTCTTCCAATTCAGAATTATAATTAGTAAACAGTCTCTTTAACACGCATCAAAGATTCTACAAACTCTACATAATTATAAGTAAAGGTAAAATGGAAAAAATTATGCAACCTAATACTCTAAGAATAAATATAGATACTGCTCTAACGGTGAAGAAAAACATCGCGAGGAAACCTGTATGTCTGAGGAAATACACCAATCAGCACTGGGCTCGCGCGGTGGATCATGGCCCGTACCCCCTTGTGCAAGGGGAGGCCTGTGCCCCAACAGTGGGGACATTAATAGGCTGATGATGATGATGATGATGAATAGACATCGCCATAATTTCTTAAAAGTTCATCTTCTTTGTAACGGGGGGGACATCTTCCAAAGATACCCAGAATCTTGGGGGAAGAGACCGGGTTATGTGGGATTTTTACTCACTAAAATCCTTCGATGGCCGACCTCGTGTATATCGGAGGGCTCCGGGACGACTCCTTTTAATCACCTCTTACGACAGGCAGAAGTTACCGTCGCTCGTATTCTACGCCCGATATACAGGTTTGTCATAAAAGTTCACCTGCTTCCGAGTTCTCTGAAAATACGAGACAGTAGTAGGTAAATAAAGTAAAGGATACAAACTAATTACAGCGGTAGGTAAATATTATTAAACTTCTTTCTGTAATGTACTGTCAGCGAACATATTTTGTTAGACTGTTATTGTCACAAGTTACTTAACTTGCAACAATTAAGTAGGTACTAATTATTTAATTACCCGGTGACGTTTTTCAAAAACCAGAAAATCATTTAAAATTAATTACATTGTTATTTTAAAGTACTTCGTCTATAATCTTGACGTTGAATACTAAAAATTACTGAAGTTATAATTTCAGATAACTTATTAAAATAGTTATTGATCTTAATTTTTCTGTAGGAAATATTCAGTATTTTAGTTCATATTCAAGAGTGGAAATCTTGATATAATATAGCCAAATGTTTTGTATGTCTTTGTACTCTATAAATTAATGGCAGACAACAATCGCCTATTTCTCCCGCTGTGGCGCTAGTGTAGCTGGAGCTGGCTCAAATGGTGATAGCTAGACTTGTATGGAAATATCGAGCATGTCTGTCGGATTGTATTTGGGTTTTTCATAGCCACCAGCCATTGAAACAAACTTTTTGTCTGCTGGATACCTATGACCAGATATCTAGATAAACGCTTTGGCACAAGACATTTTGAGTCATATTTTATTAATTTTCTCGAACACTTTCTCATTGACAAAAAAAAATTATAACCTAAAATTATTTGATAGATCTTCAACTATATAATTTACAAACGCCACGCCAACTGCTTTTAAACTTCTCAGAATCCCTGCCATTATAGATAATATATAATGTATTCTTCTGTGATTTCTGTACCTCTACACTACAAGATGTAACAACACCTATTATACCATTATCAAAGTGCGTATGCATTTAGTAGCTTCGCAATCTATTATGTATGTGCTCGGTAAACACTTCCCTTGAATAAACAATGGTCCATCCTCCATAATTGGGGTAATGGAACTTTTGTGAAGCCACAATATCATTTTACACACTCAATTATACGCTAATGGCCCCTAAAGTTACCTTTTGTACTCAACCTGTATCTTCAATAAACATTGAACAAATATATAATTTCAACTTTCTAAGAGTATTTTCTTCAGAATCATAGAAAGAAAGAAAAACACCTTTTTGCTACAAAAAATACATATTTAGTTTAAAAAAATACATATTTAGTTAAAAAAAATACATATTTAGTTAAAAAAAATACATATTTAGTTCACAAATAAGTATTGGTTTAGTTTATAAATGGTACTTATATCTTTTATATTTTTATTATGAATCTATGACACATTTATTTCTATAGCACTTCTCTACTCATAAAGTTAAATCATTTTATTACTGAGTTTACTAAAATAACGATTATGTTGCCTACATCATTTATTCACTTTTCTGCAAATAGGCACATTGGCTTTAGAACCAAGTTATTATGTGGCTTAAATATGATGAACCTCAAGCGGCGTAAATATGCGGGCCTGGGTGGTGATTGCATATTTGCGCCGTTCGGGGTGGAGACCTTAGGGCCGTGGGGGCCTGGATCCCACTGCCTCTACGGGGAAATAGCCAAGCGCCTCGTAGAGACATCCCGGGACCAGAAGGCTGGCCTCTACTTCGCTCAGCGTATAAGCCTCGCTATACAGCGGGGCAACGCCGCCAGCCTCCTTGGGACACTCCCCGCAGGGAGCGACCTAGGTCAAGTATTTTATTTGTAAAATAGTTAGGTATTTTGTAATTTTAGCTTAAGCATTTATTTTATTGTTATTTTAGTTTTATTTTATTATACGTGTTCAATAATTAGATAAATAAAATTATGTTATAAAGACTGATTAGTGAATTAAAACACAAAACAAATTAGCTTAATAAATTCAGTGCAGAAATAAACAAATTAAAGTTAATTTGACTGTACGAGCACAACAAAAAGAATTTATTGCGAATGCCTAGGGCCCAGAGCCCAAGATCAGCATTCTTTCGAGCTTCGTAGGTCACTGCTTCTCAACCTAGAGTAATGGCGATCCCATAGGGAATCGAGGGGACACAAGCATAAAATATTGACAACTTCTTTGTCCCATTTGACGATATATGCCAACTGATTACAGCAAACACACGACACGATTCAAGTGTCTGATACAGAGATTTCCTAGTTTTTTTGTTAAATTTTAATCTAACTTTTGTTTTAACAAAAGTTTACTTAGATTTTTACTTATACATTTCATCTTTCAATCACCATACCGAGTGCTATCTTGAAAACAGAATCTGTCGAGCAAAAGGTAGAAAATTTGAATTCAATTAATTTGATCCACTTTTTGATGTCGTTCACCAATTTACATTTCAAATCATGGGGAAATCTTAATAAAAAATCACCGACGGAAAATTAAAGGGACCGCGGCGAAGTGGTGATTTCCTGTTTCTGAGAAAAAAGGTGGCACGAGACTGAAAGTAGAGACACGACGTTATAGATAATGGAGTTTCCAAACTGTTTTGGCTGCGACTTCCCTTAAAAAATAATTAACACATTTAATGAAGTAAGTATTGCTAAAGAAAATTGAGATGTCGGTGAAGGACGTCGCTAGGACGTTATCGGACTTTTATAAAGGTTCAATGGCATCAGTAGTTGCTGAGAAAAACAGCTGTGATATACGCATAGACGGCCACTGAAATCTCACGGTCTCACCATAAGAGTTCCTTTATTAGCATTTAGGTACAGAATAGTAACTTTTTCTTCCTATTAGGTAGTTCTTCTCACATCTAGAACCTTGAGGACCTGATGATGACCAGGAAAAAGAAAGGGGATGTTCACAACGGTAAATTTTGTGAATTCGTAAATGGGGTTACTTAAATTTTTAATTAAGAATTATTCTTCGTACTGTTAGTGGACACGCTCATCAGTGCAGCGTTCTTGGACTAGGGGTCTCACGACGCACACTTTGTGAACCACCACCATAGACTATTTATCTCTGTCCCACTGACAGAGAGCTATTGTTCGAGCCTGCGTTGTGTCCACCGCAATATTCGTTTATTTTGCCCGACCAATATTAATAGACTTTAAAAACAACCGACCCTAACCAGTCGATGGTAACTAATGGAATGCCTTCGTGCCCTTTCCGACAGAAGTCGGAAATTGACTTTACTCTCAAATATTACTTGCTACTATACGTCGATAGCTCTTCGTATTTTATTAGCCCTCGACCGGCATTGGAAGGGGTGTAGTAAGGTAAGTTTGACACGTTTATCTATTTGTCTCAACAATTTTGAATAGGGTTATATTTTGTCTAGAGTGTTCTAAGCCATGTCTGATAAAAATTGGACAGTGTGGTGTCCAATATCTTGGAGTATCTCTGGGGATGGGGATCTCTGGAACGGTATCATATTATAGCTAGATGGTTCGAATTTGAGCTCAAATCAAGTTACATTGTGGAGATTCCCTTACTTTTTCCTGGTAATCATCAGGTCCTCAAGGAAGGGCACTACGCTTTCGGCAGGTTCCCGAAGGCTGTCGTTACATACAAATACCACATGCACTGTTTTACATAGTTTTCATTTTAAAGTTGAAAATGTCTAGGTTATCTGTCGGTTTGTTTACGTTCTTGTTGACATTCTCAACTCAGGAAATGTAAATAAAATAAACAGATGTAGAAGTAGTGACTGTTTCGTGCTTCAGTGTGTAAAATAATCTACCAAATAAACGTAAATAATAAACGTATTACTTACTTACTTACTTTCTTACCAAATAATTTTCGATATGGTGAAAGATAGATCGTTCGTATTCGCTAAGGCGTCGATAAAATAAACTAACAATACTGAAAAAGTTACTAAGTATACGTTTTGAGTTTGCTTACATTTTCCCTTACTAAACATTTGCGCCTTTTGCAGAATATTGACACTATGACGTCACGTTAACCTGTCCCATGACGTCACATTATCCCATCATTCCACGCATGTCTGCGGGTCCATTGCAGTTCGTGACGTTAACGAAATTACCCCGTCGCCTGTCGACCGTCGTTCGCACCTTCATACAGTAATCCAATGAAACAGATTGACGTTAATCGGTGCCTAATGGATAAACACACGCACTGAGAGCTTTTATCATGTGGTACATAATGGAATATTGGATATAGGAAACCATTTTCATCAGCAGCCTACTCTAGTCCACTGCTGGACATAGGCCTCTCCCAGGGCGCGCCATTGAGCCCGATCTTCAGCTCTTCTCGTCCAGTCGCTTCCAGCCACCTTGCGCAGATCGTCGCTCCAAATAGCAGGGGGGCGTCCCACACTACGTTTTCCCAAACGCGATCTCCACTCCAGAACTCGTCTACGGTCCCAGCGGTTGTCGGTTCTGCGACAGATGTGACCGGCCCACTGCCACTTCAGCTTGCTAATCTTATGAGCTATGTCGATAACTTTTGTTCTATGCCGGATCTCCTCATTTCGGATTCGATCCAGCAGAGATACGAGCATAGCTCTTTCCATAGCACGCTGAGCGACTTTCAATTTGTGAACCGTCAGTGTCCTAGTTTCGGCTCCGTAGGTCATTACTGGTAGGATGCACTGGTTACCAATTTGGGAAATGTTAAATATCAGGTAGGAAATGGAAACGGTGATAATATCTTGAACTATAAATTAAAGGAAGATATAGGTACTTTGTTGCATAGAAATTTGTGTAAAGATATATTAGTCGTATCGCTAGGTAGGTATAAGTTATCTCTTTCATGAAACCTTCAGGTAAGTATTTATAAAATGAAAGAAGTTTTCCGAATGTCATTTTTCAGAGAAGATGGTTTTTGCAAGTTAGGCTTTCTGATTATAAAGGTTCAAGACTCGCAGATCTTGTATAGCTGGTTTGTTTTGGTATAAAAGATGCGTTGGTAAGGTCACAACTATTACTTTGTGTTTCTTCTCTAGTGCTGCCTGTATTGGGAACGGAGATCTGTCAGACAATACAAGTCAGCATGCATCTAGGTAGTTTGCAATGTGTGCGGATTCTTTACAAGACAATTAGCAGTAAGTTCTTATCCTATTCAATTGAGTTTATCGTTTCACAAATAGAGACTAAGTACTTCAGTTTCGCCAATCAATCTTCCATTAAATAAAATTATTACCGAAATAGAGTGAGATTGTCTCTTTATCGGAAATACGATTTGCTAAAAAGTGGAACTCATTATTCGAAATTCAATTAATAATACCTTGAATGATATTTCGAAATTCATTTCCTATTATGCCATCAACTGTTAACACAATGTCACCAATTGAGGTCAAAAATAAAATTCGAATTAGGTTCAAACGATGTAAATTCAGGTTGCTTGCTATATTTGAACATCTCGAATTCTGAAATTAGGTGAAATTTTGGTACGTTATTGAAACAATGATTATTTATTCAATATTATTCGATTATTAATCACAAGAGGATAAGATAAGATAAGATTTATTGTGTAAAAGTTTAGGTAATAATTACAAATATTGCAAATATAGTTGCATAAACATGTCACACTCAACTTTACCTTTACATATACACAGAATAGACCAGATTCTTACTTTTTCAGAGGACATATATTAGAATGTAAATGTAATGTAATGTATTCGGAATTGCACGACCTAATTCCAGCATCTCCATTCCGCCTTCGGACTACCAGGCGCGGGGGGGGATTCCATCCTTATGTTGTTGATATCCCATCTGCTCGTACGAAGCACGAAGCGATTTGCTTCTTCGTTCATTATGCGAACGGCAAAGGAATGGAACAGTCTGTGTTTCCCGAAACCTACAACCTTGGGATCTTCAAGGCCAGAGTGACTAGGCATTTACTGGACCCGCATGCACCATCGTCGACCTCATCGTCGCTTACCATCAGGCGAGATCGAGGTCAAATGCGGGTTTAGTAGGAAATAAAAAATAAAAAAAAATGTGCTTGATCTCAACTTTCGACAACCAATCAACGAGTTATCAAGGTTCGATTTTCCTATCGCTGTCTTTATCACCTAACACAAGAGTAAATGAGATAACATAGTTATTTTCCATTCCACAGCCTTCAAGTCTGAAATTTTAGTTAATTGTGTTAGTTTACATCTCACTTAGATCTACATCTTTCATTATGTAATAAACATTCTAAGTCTTGTGGGATTCATTCCCCCTTACATACATTCACACGTCTTCGGGTATAAAATAATAATTAAAAAATATATATATATTATAATAAATTGTAATTTGTGACTATTATAGCTTGGTATTCAGTAGGGGGCGGTATTTGTCCCATGGATAGCTACCAAGTTGTCTATGGGATGAATGCTGGCCGTTATTGAATACCTTCTTTTTGGGAAAGCACTGTCTCCCAAAATACAGGTTCGCCTAGTTTGGGAGTCAGGGTATTGTTCGATTTACTAATTTGTGATGTTTTCAATAAAGATTATTTATTATTATTATTATTATAGGAACTTCAAATACGAGTACCAAAAACATCTTCATATTAACTGCTCTTGTTCTATAGATTTTGTTTCGCCAGCAACCAAACTATTTAAAATTCGTGTCCCTCACCACATAAGATACGAGTATTTGTTCCTCCATAAAATATGTAGTTAACTCCTACTTGAAATAAGATAATGCCTACATAGTTCCTTTTTTGCCTGAAGCAAACGGAATGCAACGACAAAGCGCGCCGTCGAGTGGAAATCCATTGATATTAGGAATTATCTCGCGCCGCACTCCGCTAACTGCCAAGAGCTGTAGGGGCTTCGGAGTGCTTCACTTGCTTCCAATGTAAGACTTAGGCTCGGACTACACGAAGACGGTTCCAGCGACGGTTCGGTTCTGGTACCTGTACCGGCCGTGTAGTCGCCTGCATTCAATCTCATGCGTTGCGCTCAGAAACCGAGCGCAAGTGGAATCGTTGTACGCGGTTCCAAGTGGAACCGTTGTACGTGTAGTCGACAGCGCATTTTTGTTTGAGTTTATATGAAACACCGGTTCCATGGAACCGACCGATACTGGAACCGGCCTAGGAACCGTCGTCGTGTAGTCCGGGCCTTACCTATAGACTCAGGGGCGGACACAGAGGTATAGACAGGGACGGACGATTAGAAGTTATTAGGTTAGTAATCTATATAGTTGATACTTGAGACATATAAATGTAATATTTGTATGGCGAATTAATACACGTAGTAGATTGTCTAACTTAGACGGGAAGGACCAGATTGTCGCAACGAGTCTATACTCCGCTACAAGAGCCGTAGGTGAGTGCGCCAAGTGCTCTTAGATATGATATTTTTTGTTACATCCGCAAGAAAAAAAAAAGAAAAAAATATATATAAATTACTTGCAGCGCCTAGAGTGCTTCTTCGACAATGTCTGGTGGAGTATTAATTTCTTAACTCATTTAAACAATCAGTCGTAAATATAAACAACAATACAATATTGTCAATTTGAATCACTGTGAATAATGAATATGGAATCAAAATGGCGTTCGATAGAAGTTTCCATGCACGTTTTTCGTATGTCACTAGTCACGAAATTGTTCGATTAACGTTACGTTTTGTTAAAGTCAGTGATCGATCGGTCTGCTCATATGTGTTAACATGATGTTAACATAATACGGCTTTTTTATCATAAATAGCCTTAAGTATTGTTTTTAAAACTGGATCGATACGAAAACTTAACCGTTACTTAATTGAATAACTCTAAATTAAAAAATTAAGAAACCCCCGATACCATTACATTGTGGAGATCCCCTTACTTTTTCCTGGTCATCATCAGGTCCTCCAGATGGGGGAAGCTCACCATGATCCTAAACATTTGAGCTCAAACTCGAACAACCTAACTGTTACCGTTCCAGAGATCCCATCAAGATACTCCAAGATCTTAGAACCACTGATTCAATTACCATCTGATATGGCTAAGAACATTCAACAGGTTAGAGCTGAGGCGTCTGAAGGCGGGGGACGCGCCGGCTCTCGGCCTCGCCATGGCTATATTATAGTTTTTGGCTGCCATCTTGAAATATATATTTTTAGCTTGAAATGTCTCAGGATTCTCTACAACTTTAGTTCGAGAAGACCCCATCTAACTATTAAACTTTCGGCGGGCTGATAATTCTCCAATTCTTCAAGTTTAATATTGCGAAATTGAAGTCAACTAACTTTCATCATCAGATCCTCAAGGTTTCAGATGTCGGAAACGCACCATGAACCTGAAATATTTGAGCTCAATTTCGGTATTACCGTTCCAGAGATCCCATCTGACATCAAAGATACTCCAAGATCTTGAAAACCACTAATCCTATTTTTATCAGACCTAGTTAAGAACACTCTCGATAAATTCTCCATTAATTAATAAAAAACCGTGTCCAAATCGGACCACCCGTTCTCAAGTTATGATGCCACAGACAAACATACAAACAGACAAACGTGTCAAACTTATAACACGCCCTCGGTTAAAAAGAACGACAAACGTTGCAAAACTAGATATTCCTTCTAAAATAACAGACAGAGTTAATAACGGAACTCATTTCGCCCCGGAAGTTATCCGAGTGACGGCTAGGTCATTATTGTAGCACCTAGTCCTGACTGCCCAATGGCTTTTAATGTTCCACTCCTAAATGGGAAAATACCAGGATGATATTAGCGGAATTCGACACGACACAGACCCTTGAAACAAATTGGCTATATGGAAAATAAGTTTGAAATATGTAGGCATCTAAATATGTACCATCAGGTTGTTTCTCATCATTTTTTTATTAAATATTTAAAACCGCGTCAATATCAGAAAAAAAATACCTTAAATTATGATATACCAGGCCATGTACCTATTTTGAGCAAATACACGTTTTTTTAAATTGACTACTAAACCCGCATTTGACCTCGATCTCGCCTGATGGTAAGCGACGATGAGGTCGACGATAGAGCATGCGGGTTCAGTAAATGCCTATTGACACTGGCCTTGAAGATCCCAAGGTTGTAGGTTTCGGGTAATACAGACGCCGGCAGGCTGTTCCATTCCTTAGCCGTTCGCATAATGAACGAAGAAGCAAATCTCGTACGAACAGATGTGATATCAACAACATAAGGATGGAACCCGTCCCCGCGTCTGGTAGTCCGAAGGCGGAATTTAATATTTATTTATTAAGGCTAAAAATTTTATGGTTTTTTAAGGTTTATTATTTATTAATGTTTTATTTATTTATTAATTTAAATCTAATCATCTATTGTTGAGATATATTGCAAACAAACAAACAGACATACGCGTCTTTATGACACTCCTCTTTCAAACAGGTGTTAAAAACAAGTGTTACTACTGGTATAGTGAGACAAAGCGTAAAAGTGGATATTTGAACAGAATATCAATCGGACAAATGAACAGTGAGCATCAAGAAATTGACGAGGGTAGCGCATAGCCGGCTCGAGTACTGGAATCATTTTTCCGACGGTACAGACAATTTCTTTCACAAATACAAGAAGGATGAGATTATGTCGAAGATACGGTTTCAAGACTTTCGGGATTTGTCGGAGAATATAGCGGATTTTCGCTTTCGTTTCGGGAAAATTGGGCATGTTCGAATATTTGACGGCCATGTTTTTTCACACTTTCCTATAGTTATACGTTCTATGAAACCATAAATGCTAAATATATTAATTAAACATTATATTTTATAAAAACAAAATAATGCCTCATAATAGGTAAGTAATTTAAGATTCATAAGATATTCTTCTTCTTCTAAGTCGTATTCCTCATTGCCGAGGGTCGAGTTCATTCTAAGGAATTAATCACATAGAACGACTCTCGTGGCAGATTTAATGGGGTGGTTTGCCATTGCCTTCTCCATTTCACATACTGGTTATCTCAGTGTGCAGGTTTCCTCACGATTTTTTTTTCTTCACCGTCAGAGCAGTCGGTAAATGTACGTAAGGTTTTCGAAAAAACCGAAAACTCATTGTTACATGGCATTGCCTGGTTTCGCACGCACGTAAACACAAACACACACAATTCTTACCTAAATTCATCATATAAGTATTTAATCTATTTGATGTTTAGTTTATAATTATTTTTTTTAAATAATCACTATCGCTCCCACTAACATCTTGGGATAAGGGGGGAAATGAAAAACAGCGCTGCATATTTGGTACCCGAGTATGACAGCATTTGCTGACTTTCCCACCTTTTGACAAATATACATTACATATAGTGCTTTGTTACAGTGCTTTGTACTATAATTTTAAATTTATATGAGTATTTGGCAATAAATGTATTTCTATTTTTTTCGAACACGGACCTCCGGAATGGGAGTCCGACGTCCTAGCCACGACGCCACCGACGCTCATAAGATATCCCACTCCTTTTAACAGGTTATTAGGTCTAAAGAATAAACGTTGTTACGCCTAATTCAAACATTTCAGAAAGTATTAACAGAAAGAATAAATTACTTGCCTTATTTAAAAGTTTTGTCTACATCCTGATCCAAAATGTTCACTCCACATCCAATCTAACTTGTGATAAACATAAAAAGTTTAGTGGAGCACCTGATATCTTGCGGGCTACTTGAATAAAACAGGGCTTTTAGTGCCTACGCCTCTGTTATTACTTCTTTATTTAAGGAGCAACCCTCCAAAGAATTACAGTTTTGCTTATTCTCGACGTGAAGTAGGTACCTGCTTACTTAGTTACTCCCTTTTAGTCTAAACAAAATGTAGTTTGTGACACCAAACTTTCCTTTACAACCCAAATCTAGAAAATTGTGAATTTTTTTGCCGCGAATGAGTTTCGAACCGATTCGAAATTTCGTGGTAAGTCATCGGACCTTGATAGCTTAGCTGCAACAGAGCAGGCCCGGAAAAGTTTGATCATCATCATCATTTTCATCCCCCTTAGCGTCCAGTATTAGACATAGGCCTCCCTCAGTTCTTTCCAAGATGAAGAACTGAGTTAGCCCGAATTAGCCTGTTTTTTCCTAAGAATGTTGCTTGCATAAGTACCTAATATTACGGTTGCGTCTTAAAAACGTCCTTTTTCCCGGGAAACGCAGCGGTTTAAAATAAGCCGCCCATCCGTTCCAGTTAATCAAGCGTCCACCAGTTTGCGCCTAATATAGAAGCGGAAATCTATCTGCCACCTGTACGCGCCAAATGTTTACACAATTTAAGTACTTGTTTCCCACACAATATCACAGTTGTCTTAAACTGCCTCCTTTTTCTCAAGAAACGCGGCAGTTCTAAATAAGACGCCCACTTATGTACCCACCGCCAGTTTGCGGCTAATAGAAGTGGAAAACCGTCTGCCACCTGTACGCACCAAATGTTTATTATACAATTTAAGTATTTGTTTCCCACACAATATCACAGTTGTGCCTTAAAGCGCCTCCTTTTTCTCGAGAAATGCGGCGGTTCTAAATAAGCCGCCCACCCGTTCCGGTTAATCAGGCGCCCACCGCCGGTTTGCGGCTAATAGAATCGGAAAACCATCAACGGATGCGCCTCGGCTCCAGATTAAAGGTTGTGCTAACAACGTTATTGCGCATTCATGTTGGAAAATAATTTTAGCTCCAATTGCTTCTATATGGGTCAAGATTTTAAACTACCTTTGTGTTTGCTCAATATCAGAATAAAAGATGCAATTTTTGTACATAATGTAAATTAATGTAACACATGTATCTATTTTCACTTCAAAAGCTAAATGACTACAAAAACTTGGGTCGTTCCCAGCTGTTCTATTTTTTGGAAAAACCACTGACCTGTAATATCTATTCTATAGACATTACATAGACATTCTATAGAATAGATATTACAGGTCAATGGTAAAACTCTTTTTAACCCCCGACCGATCGACGGAGGGCGTGTTATAAGGTTGACACGTTTGTCTGTTTGTCTGTGGCATCATAACTTAACAACGGATGATCCGATTTGGACACGGTTTTATTTATTTAATAGATAATGTTTTCGAGAGTGTTCTTAGCTAGGTCTGATAAAAATATACATAAACTAATAGCTACAAACTAGCTAGCTATAAACGGTAATAGCTAGATGGGTCGAGTTTGAGCTCAAATGTTCAGGTTCATGGTGCGTTTCCGTTTCACATGTGTGAAACCTTAAGGATCTGATGATGACCAGGAAAAAGTAAATGAACTTCAATTTTACAATATGAAACTGGAAGAAATGAAAGATTATCAGCACGCCGTTAGATGGGGTCTTCTCGAACTAAAGTTGTAGGGAATCCCGAGATATTACAAGAGAAAATAAAATAAATGAAATTGATGTGGAGCTAGGAATGTTAAGATAGCCATGGCGAGGCCGAGGGTCGAGATCCGCATTGAGCGAAGCCGTTCCGGTCTTCAGGCGTCTTAGGTCTAACCTACTAAATGTTCTTAGCCATGTCAGATGAAAAATGGGTCTGTGGTTCTATCTTGGAGTGAGTTAGAGATGTTGGAGTATGATGGGATCTCTGGAACGGTAACAGTTAGCTTGCTACAGTCTGTCCTCTATTGCCGGCTAGCAGGGTTCTAGGACAGTGCGCAGATGAAGTAATAGAAGAATTTGTTGTTAAGTAATATATTTTAAGGAAAAGAACACAAATAGTAACACAGAAAATAGGTAGTAGGAAATAAAAGTGAACGGGAGACGTCCGTTCGAGACAAAATATAGAGAAAAAGTCAAAATACAAATAAAACAATGAAATTAATGGAATAATGAAATTAAAAAATGGAATGGGAACATGATTTTGAATTAAACAAAAATAAACTAAAAAAAAACTAAACTAAAATAAACTATTCTTATTATTATTATTAATTTAAATGAAGAAATGAAGATGCCAATACGAAATGAGATGAGATAAACGCTAACGATGAGGTTGAAGTTGATGGCAAGGAGGTTGATATGGACGATGAAGTCGACATCGTTACAAGCTGGTTCGAATTTGAGCTCAAATGTTTATGACTATGGTGACCTTCCCACATCTAAAATCTTGCAGACCTGATGATGACCAGGAAAAAGTATGGGGATTTCCACAATGATACGTCGGGATGATAAATTTTTAATTTAGAGCTATTCCCTACAATTTTCACTCCGCTATTACCTGCATTAAACAAACAAGTGACATCCAAACGAATGATAAGGAGAAAAAAAAACTTTATCATGTAAATGTAAGTATCCCTTTTTGGATATAGCTGAAAAAATATGATTATATAAGTACCTATGATTGTTCAATCTTTCCAAAAATAAAATATTATATTACAAATAAAACATATTGCCAAAGATCCAGGAAAATATGCACTGAATACGACTTCTGATGCTGAAACGATTTGCCAAGCTCCTCAGCTCGATCGGATTTGCAAATAAACACGTTTGCCCACAATGGATATACAGCTGGGCGCTAAGTATTTATCTGTCAGAGGCACCGGCTTCTCATAACTCAAGCGGTTTGGGCAACCGAATTACGGATGGGGATGGTGCTGGAATCCGCAACGGGGAATAATTTTAGGACTTGGATTTCTTGCTGCACAGGTTACATACATTACATTCATACCTAGTATTTGATTTAAAATAAGATAACTCAAGGCAAATTAACACGTTCACCTTGGCACCATATATTAAGATTTGGCTGTGATAATTTTGCTGATGCTTCTTCTATAATTTTAATATTCTACACACATCTCATTCAGCAGTGCTCGGTGAAGAAACCTCGTTGCTTTACTGCCAAAAATAAGATGATTTATTTCGGAATTTAGACGAATAAACTTTATCAAGAGAGTAAAATACTGTGAAATCATCTTGAAAACAAGATACAGAACTATGGCGAAATTTGAAAGTTCTTTTTGCGAATAAGGACAATTCCAGGTGTAATAAGCCAGTTTGTAAGAGCTTTTGATCAAGGATCATTGAACTGTAAGTTCCGAGCTTTCAAGCATTCTCTACAATCGATCTTGAATGTCGAAAGCGCTCACATATAGAACTGTGCTAAACAGAGCGAAATAATGTTGCCATTTCTCAAAATTGTAGCGTTCTCGAAAACAAAACTTAATTCGTGTTGGAAATTATAGGTAGAGATAAGCTCTACTTGTACTTCTACTTATTCATGTGTACAAATAAAGTACAAAGTTTAAGTAAGTATGATATAGACGGGTACTTACTTTTCTTTCATGTAATGTAATATTCTTTTACGTAAATCCCTACACGAGATGTAATTGGGTACTTACGAAATGGGTAATTTCAACATGCACACATATTTTGTCAGACTATAGATAATGCTAATCTGTTCGGACAAAGACATCATATGATTATGATAGAGGTAAAGATCGATAAATCATTAATAATTAAAGGTTTTTTTTTACACTTTAAAATACTTTTATTTAAAAGCTATAGCAAAAAACCGCATTGAAATTGGTTCAGCCGTTTCGGAGCTAGATGGGAACAGACACATAAGCATGTCTTGTGTTGACACAAACAAACATCCTCTTAGATCAAACGCATATACCTTCTCCGTTCCGTAGTGGGTATAAATAAAATCAAGCAGTTTTGTAATGAAATGATTTATTTTCCAGAAGCATTATAGATACAGTAGGTAAATTATCAGTAATGTCTTCTAATACAATACAAATTAAATACATTAAATTAAATTAAAATTGTTAAGGTTAAATTAAATTGAACTGATTGAATTGATTGTTTTAATTGAATTAATTGATTGAAATTAAATTTATTGTTTTGAACTTAGTATTCATAATACCTTGCCGTAGGTTGCTCGAAAAAAAATTAGCAGGCGTAAATTATGGTCAATTTAAAGCCTAAACTATGGTAGACTTATGGAAGACAAGACAAAATATTCAGTTGAAAAACCTGCAAGCATCCCTGTAGTTCAAAAATAAGTTATACTTCATCGGAAATGTTCCTTTAAGTAAGTTCCTGACCTACCACCCGTAAGCAACAAACGTGATACCTAGTTTAGACGGCATGTCAATTTCCTCATTGTCCAGTAACATCACTCTCTAAGGAGGTCACCATTTCTATTTTCACTTGGAAAAGTGTAACCGCTACACCACAAAATAGGTAAATGCCAGAAAGGAAACTACTTGCGTTCACACAATCATACCGCCATCCACTGCGTCGCGCGCCACTGGGCTGGACCGATAAAGTTTTTCAGCCCGTTACATCGCGCGACGTACGGGTGTATCAGATAAGTGAGTTATCGGTGTATGTGTGGGTAATAACGACTGCAATATACATTCAACCTCAGGATATGGTCTCTACTATACATATTTTTATCATCTGTTTGTACAGGCTTACCCACACATATTCCGACGATTCGCTTATCTGATGCGTGAATGCCTTGCGCGCCACGAACTCTATGTACTTTTTCATTATTTACGACTAAACCTGCGTCTCACCTGGTGGTAAGTGACGACGAGGCCGAAGATAGAACAAACGGGCTTAGTAAGTACAGGTTCTTCTACTCGCATAAACACTGCCTAAACACATCAACGCCGACTTTAGATAGAAGGGTGAACTCAAGCCCGGCGGTCCCTGAAGTTGTTCTACCACCAGCGGGTTACCTATTGCAAGCTGAAAGCAGAGAAACTAAGCAACTAAACAACAAGCAGAATAGAGGCGGAGTTAGCGAGCTCTAACCAGGCGAGTTACTCGGGTTGGTCGCCTCGTACGACACGCTTGCCCAGTAGCGGAAGAAATATTCTAACCCGTCTCATACACGGACTGAGTTTACCTTCTGGGATTTATATAATATATTGTGTGGCTACACAGTCGTGGATTTATGGATCCAACTACCCCACAATACCGCTGGGAGCGGCAACTCTGTAGTATTCTTTTTGCTTATGACTTCATTTGTCACAGGTATGCCATTGGGACGGTTATGTTACAATAATGGAGGGCCATGGATCCCTCTGAGATCTCTCAAGTATTATGGATTTATCTACCCATTTATTTCAATGGTAGGTAATTAAGAAATACGTACTCATAGCTCATAAGATAGATTTTGTAAGTTGAAATTGCAGTAAACTTTTCCAGACTTTTCTCAACATTTCCGAAACTTTCCCAACTTGTCGTTGCAGTTTACTGTTTCGCAGAAGCATGTGTCGACGTTTATGGTCAGGTTAAAATCAATAACAGTTGGGTTAATGACTATAGAACCACTTGACTGTCGATGCGGGCGACCGACGCGCGCCGAGCATTAGCAGTATATTTCCTATAATTTTCGCGGCACTCTAGACGCTTATCAGTACGCGATTGTGTTTGTTTGTAACGTCAGCTGTGTTAGCCAATGGCAGCCGCGATGAGCGCGCTCTTCCCTCCGCTCCCCTCGTGAATTTTCACTCTTCGTTAGTAGGGAGAAATGTAACCATCGGTGCTCCATTGGTTATTTGCTTCATGAGTTTGGTAGTCTAGTTCTTGAGTGGATAAGCAGAATTAATTCTTCTGCGATTAAGCAGAATTAGCGTGGAACGCCACCTCGCCGAATAAGGTGACAAGACGACTGGTAGTGCATGGATGTGGAGAATCAAAGTTCAGGCTCAATGACGTGTCCTAGGAATAGCCTGGCAATCTATTAGCATAAGCTGATATTAATAATAATTATTGGTTGCACAATAGAGAGAGAGAGAGAGAGAGAGAGAGAGAGAGAGAGAGAGAGAGAGAGAGAGAGAGAGAGAGAGACGGAGATAATGCTTATAAAAAGCAAAACATAATAGAACAGAGAACATAACCAGTCAACGTAGCTGCTGATAAAACCAGAATTTTGTTTCTTCCAGTACTCGTAGAATAAATCTAAGCCTAGAAATAAGCACAATATTTGTACATAAGATCAGACAACTGAATAAATAGGTCTACACGTAGGAATGTGTCTGTGTATTTTGATATCTGAAAGGTCAGTTAGGCTATTTTTGTGAAATAATGGACTTACCGGAAAGTCTAGTCTAGTGTTTGCTCATGTTTTCTGTGTAAATAAAGGCATATAAGTAGAACCTTCTAATCGAAAGATTTAATATAAGTACAGACGTAATGATATTTTATGATTAATAATAATAAAAGAAAATCTTCATATATTATTGAAAAAATACCGTTTCAAATAAGTATTTAAAGGCGTTATAATTACTTTTATTATATAGTAGCTATAGCAGTCGGTAAAACAGTTAATTCGTTGGAGTTGAGTTCATGGACCTATGAATAATATGGACCAACGACATGGGCTGCTAACTGCTATAGTTATAAACCTCGGTGAAGCTGTAAAGGACACAGAAAAAAATACTATAGTTTTTTATTTTATTCTTCTCGCAGGCGTAACAAAAAGTATCGTGACTGTTACGTGCGAGAAGACCACTTGTCGCACTCGAGTCTCCACAACACTCGTTTACGACTCGTGTTGCAATAGAACATTCGTAGTAACACCGTATCTTTCTTGTCCGATTATGAGGTACTAGACGAATGTCCATATTAATATAGATACTTATCCACACTTCGCGTATGTCCGTACTTACGCATGGAAAGAGTGCATAATAAAATATAATAATAGATATTAAAAATTACTAACATAGATCATAAGGTATTGTTACTAATAATGTTTATGGACATCAGTCTGAAATAAAAATGATTTTTTATTTTATTTTATTTATTTTTTTCGCACTTGTCAGACAATATAAGAAAGTGGAAGACAAGCTATACACTATATATTCCACTGTACAGTGAAAGACACATCAAGCTATAGTTCATGGAACCCTATCGCAATAAGTTTTTGTTCTAATTTCTTGACATTCGTATGAATGATTCAAATAAATTAAACCGACAAAGTACTAAAGCCTCATGTGTTGACTATTGTACGTACCTACTGCTACGTCTCGTAGAATAAATTGGTTTCATGTGTTGACTATTGTACGCACCTACTGCTACGTCTCGTAGAATAAATTGGTTTCATGTGTTGACTATTGTACGCACCTACTGCTACGTCTCGTAGAATAAATTGGTTTCATGTGTTGACTATTGTACGCACCTACTGCTACGTCTCGTAGAATAAATTGGTTTCATGTGTTGACTATTGTACGCACCTACTGCTACGTCTCGTAGAATAAATTGGTTTCATGTGTTGACTATTGTACGCACCTACTGCTACGTCTCGTAGAATAAATTGGTCACGCCAAGCGCTTCATTTTTATAAATGCATACCTAACGGCCAATGCGTGGTCATTCTCCATATCATCTTACACATACCTTCATACGCACGTTATCGCCTGATGTGACGTCACCGCGTCCGGCTTTAACTATTGGTCGTTAACCGACCAATTGGACTTCGACAGCTGATTTAATCGCATGATCTGTAACCGCTCTCGCTAATTACTTAATAAACGAGAGCGGTTACAAACTCGCTGAAATCCGTATGCTAAGACTATGTGTGTGGTGCCTGGACAACGTGAAAGTTCCTGCAGGAAGAGCTGTAAACGAATCCTAGACGACTGCCACGCCGGGTGACCACAGGTCAATGCGTATCCTAAGAATAAGTCATCTTTCCTTGTGTTCCAGAGCTTATTCTATTTTCAAAATCCTAGCCTGACTACGCAAAAAGCATTTAGGTATTGCATTTTTTAATTCGCAATTTTTCATACAACCGGTATACCGCGCGAGCCCCTGGCTCATTCATAAATATCAAATACTTTGCACAACTAGTCCTAAACCCAATTGTCAGACTCCAACCCAAAGTTCAAGGTCTCGACCTAACTAGAGATAGAATTCCAGAGACATCACAGACTTTGCCCATTCAGTCAGCCTGTGTAAAAACGGACATCTCTGAATCAATGTGTTACACAAACAATTAACCTACGGTAAGCATATATCCGAGGAATTAATAATGACATTGTTATTTCAATAACATTAATAAGATAACTTGAGGTAGGTATAAAATATCCAAGAGGATACAGCATACGGCATATTTGAACACACACACACACACACACCACACTTTTTGAATTCTTGCGTGATATATGAGTTCACAATCTTGGACAAGTCATTAAACCCGAGTCCCCACAGAATACCAATTTGTTTTTTTTTGTTTATGTCATTAATTACAACACTTATTAATGCAAAACGTGTGATGAATCAATACAATGCTAGAACATAATCAAATATACGAGTAATGTATTTGTTGTAGCTACCTAAAATTCAAAAAAGTCTATTTAATAGTTAAGACCTAAATAAAGGACAATGTTTCATTAATAATACCTTAAGTATACTTACACATTTCGCAAAGTAGAGCGCAATATAGCCATTTTCCATACAAAGTTGATAACTTTCGCCATTTTATCGCCTGAAAATTTAACGCCGGAATTCATAACTTGAACATTCTCCTAAGTTTATTTCCCTCGTTGAATGACTAAGTACTTATTATTTGGGATGGTGCCTAAGTTCTCTTGGAGTATACGATGATTGTCGATAAGATGATGGGCCATTTATTATCCCTCAATATCAGTAGGGCTAACTTCTAAAGCGTCAATAAGGGTGAGTAGTGTAGAGTGGAAAACACTTCAAAGTATACACACAAAGAATCATAAAAGTTATTGCGACAGTGCTCCACGGAGTATTACTTGACGTGTCTTCTACTGTAGGTATTAACTATAGGTGTGTACCTATATTTTCTTTTGTGCGATCATTTACAGTTTCCATTAGGCTCCTAATTAATTTTAATTTGGCCTTATAATTCTCATCATCTAATTATTCACAACCGGGCCACTTTGATCCATTAACATTTCTGGTCAAGGCTTAGAAAATTATTTAATTTGCCCTCCTAAATGAAAATATCAAAGAGATTGTACTACCTTACGTTTGAAGGTTAATATTTAGGACCGGCCTAAACATTATTTATTGGAGTGGTGAAGGTGGTTCCTTTGTCTACCCCCTCGGGGATTATGGATGTGAGAGTTATCGAGAGTTATGGTGGTGTAGTGACTATGTCGGAGTCTTAAACGGGAGGCCCGAATTCAAAACACAGGCAAACAAAAGCCATGTACCAATGAGTTTATCGGTTTGTTCAAAAGACTTACGTACATTTACCGACTGCTCTAACGGTGAAAGAAAACATCGTAAGTATCCACTCGAGGTAACCAGAATATGAAATGGGGAAGGCAATGGCAAACTACTACATCTGCTAAGAAAGTAGTACTATGTGGTTATTTCCATAGAATAATCACGACCCTCATCAATGTGGAATAGAGAGACGACGACGAAGAAGAGAGAAAAAATCATATCATTTTACGTACATGAATAATAGGTCCCTAGGTACAATTTGTCTGCAAATTACGACATTGCTTACACATAATACGGGCGATAGTAATCAATCATGGTATCGTTTGCTGTTGACATGGAAGTGAAGTTCATCACATGCCGTTTAATTATAATTAGTTATACGAGTACTCCCCTTCAAAATGAACGCGCCTTGATTTTATGGAATTTTGAATCAAAACCCGAAAATTTTAAACTCAGTGCCATGCGAGGAGCAGAACCCCTTACGCCCCTCTGTCGAACCAAATTTTCTCAAAGGTATCGCATATTCTTAGCACCTCTCGTGTTAAGGAAATTTCTGAAAACTGAAATTAATGAACGGTACTCTAAAAAAGAATTTAAAATGTGGATTAGGGATCTGGATTATAATGACACTAAAAATTTAATGGAGACTAAAAAGTAGCAAGACATACTAACAATAACAGGTACACAACTATCTCTCTCTCTCTCTCTCTCTCTCTCTCTCTCACACACACACACACACACACCCACACTCACACACACGCTTGATCCATGTCATAATAAATGTATAGTTTCATAATGGAAGCAAACGTTCTATTGGCACATCACATACCAAAATAATCTAACCACATTTTAATCCTATTGCAATTTTTTTTTTGCAAAGTTGAAATGGCAACTTTGCAAAAAGAAAAAATACCTAAAATAGCTCACGTTTGAAAACTGTTCAAAAGCAATAGGATTAAAATGTGGTTATTTTTGGGGCGATGTTAAAAGCATAGAGCACTTATAGATACAGGATACAAGCCTCTACTCGTATCTGTTTTTATTAGGCGGACACGTGCCGATCCACGGAGCTTTTCCCATATTGACTGAATAACATACAGTTTTGAACAAAGCACATAATATGGTATTTGTCAAAAAATATTTAGTGCAACAACAATATTTTATTCTACTTACATGGACATTCTGAAGATAGATCTGAAATTCAAATTGCTCGTATGCTCTCTTTATACAATTGAAAATTTCCTGTCTGAAAATGTTGTTATATAGGTATGTATTTATACCCTGACCAGAAATATAAAAATCCTGTCAAGAAAGCGTCATTAGTATATTTATAATCTGTGTTATGGAGTTCGTTATGAAAACAATAGTGGCTACCATTTAACTCCGCAATATAGGACGGGTTTTTTAGGTTGTTTTTATTCAAGAATGTTTCTTTTTTTAAACTTCATTTTAGTCAATGAGTTTCACTTCAAGTTTCAATAACGTTCTCAACGAAGTTTAACGACTATAGGTCGACAAAACGCAAAACTTTAAAGCTCGAAACAGTGAATCGGGAATAGCCCGTTGTCCATCCCTTTATCCGGCGGGAATTCGATTAAAACACAACCAGTTTAACTTTTAAAACCTTCCCGGCGTTTCACACCCACGGCAACATGCCCGGCTATAAATGTAATGGGAAAACAATGCTTATGGGCGCTTACAGCCTTTGTTACCTTGACACGATACGTGGGTAGGTTTAAAAAATTAAAAGGTTGTCTACGCGAACAGAACTCTGATGTAACGGAAAATAATGGCAGATATTTTTGCTGTAAAGATATTTTTGGATTCTTTAGCACGTGATGCAGGCCTATGGTAGAAAAACATGGACAGCTGCTACAAACATTTACTTTTTTTACCTCAAAATAATTTTCAATCATTTTTGTGAAACTCAAGTACGAGTAGGTAAAATAGGTACTTACTGAACGCATTTATTGAAAAAAAAGCGATACTAAAATACTTAAGCTAAGCTACTTACTTACTTATGAAAAGGTCTTACACCTTGGCATTACCTATTAGCATAAAATGACAAACTAATTACATATTTAGCTCCAGTAAAAATTAAAAGAATGTAAAATAAATGACAACGACAATTTAACTGAACTTATACTGAAAAATAATCTAGATACAGGTTACCTATAACTAGTTTGAGGGCCAGAGAACATTGTCTAGTAGATACCTTAGTACATGTCAAAAGTAAAAGTTTTATATTATTGTAGTGCTGTTTATTTATATAAATAAAGAATTTGTATAATTTATAATGATACTGTTTCGTCCCAGAAACCGAATCTCATGTAATTTCATCATCATCATCCAGCAGCCTACTCTAGTCCACTGCTGGACATAGGCCTCTCCCAGGGCGCGAAATTGATCCCGATCTTCGGCTCTTCTCATGCAGTCGCTGCCAGCCACCTTGCGCAGATCGTCGCTCCATCTAGCAGGGGGACGTCATGTAATTTACAAGGCCTTAATGGAAGCTGTATCCTAAAAGGCTTATTTTTTAATTTCCTCACGTTAATCTTTTTTAAATTGCACCCCGGTGACACGACAAACCTTTTACGGTCCTCCGACATTTAGGTTTGAGATAAAACTTCAATTTTGAGAGTGTGTGGAACTCTTTCAGAAGAAACTTTAGTTCTGCTAGAGACGGGTGGCAAGTGAAAGTTCTTTCCTAACTCGGAAAATATTCTTACCTAAACAGCCAAAAGCGAAGAAATTGTAAGTTTTAGTTTTACTAGACACAATACATAATTCACTTTATTTTGATCTACAGATAATAACACAAATGATTATGAGTATAATATCCAGAACTAAAAAAACTGCCTGCAAAGGTTGCAAGTACTTATCTGACCAGGTAAGTGTTAGTGTACGATTACATAATCACTCAAGAGGATGAAAAGTGAATACTAGACCAATACCCAGGTCAATTAAGTAAACTACACGGCGCTATTGACCATGTTAGAGGGTGGTCTGTCAACTATGATCTCATGAAATTGAAAACGTTTATTTAGCACTATACACACCAGAATATAGAACACAATTCAGAAATATACAAAGATTAATACATGCAGCACAGAACATGTATTAATACTGGTGTGGTACAGTGCCAAAAAGGGTACACCAGCTCAGCATAATGCTGAGGCAAGCCACAGCGCTGATGATGATGATCATGCATTATGATTTATGTCCTATAATCATCGTGGGGCGATTAGATAATGAATCAATATCCTAATGTACAATGGGCGGGGCGGGCGGATTGGTAAGCTATTATTCATTTTAACCATGTTATAGTTGCAATGAGAAAGAGAATACCCACCACCCATTAAATCAGCCACGAGGGTCGTTCTATGTGATTAATTCCTTAGATTGACCGCGACCCTCAGAAATGAGGAATACTACTTAGAAGAGAAGAGATAGGTAGTTGCTATGACTTTCAACTCATTAATCACTAAAATGATAGAGACTTCAATTGCTTTATGATGAATAAATAATACTTATGATAATAGAATTTAAGCTCCAAAGACTCAAAGTAGAATAGCAAAGTTTCGAGGATTTAATACGAATGCATTCGCCAGAATCTCAGAATCAAGTTAATTAGTTTAGCGAGCTTGTTTACTTATACTAACCATTGTTAGGGAGACAAGGGCGAATGTATGAGAGAATAGAATAGAGCGACATGTTTGACTGATTAATGATTATACAAGTTTAATAATTTAATTTCTACGAGTATGTATGTATAGCTGAATGCCTGAAGGAAGGAACGCCCGCCCCTACTTTTTCTTCCATCCTTGGTTATCTTTTTCCACGACCCTTGCTTGTTTGTATGGTTACGAGTCTAGAATATATTTTCTCGTGACCCGATCTTGCTGAAGTACAAACTTGACCTGTATTTGACCTTAAGGAATCGCTCTGCAAAATTTAACATTTGTTAAGTTTGAAGACGTAAAAACCTGGAAGAAGACGATTGGAGAAGTATTAAAGACGATCTCTCATCATTATAAATTGAGGCACCTAGTTGCGCGAACATGGTCGGAAAGTGATCGCGCAATTTAAGCAAAGTTGGGCGTAGTGGAGAGGATGGGTGACCGCTAATAGCACATTAACGCACTATACTACATTTACTATTTACGCACTATATTACATTTACTATTTACGCACTTCATTACATTTACTATTTACGCATTATACTACATTAATATATACGCACTATAGATATATAAGTACTGAAATAAGAAAAGAATTATCATATTTTTTGCTGAAATTATTCACCCCGAATTCACCCCGAAGAAATATAAAAATATGAATGTGTTATTTCGTAGTTGAAATGCGTCATTATGCGTGTAATCCGAGTGGGGCACAGAGGAATGATAGAGTGGGGTGTGGGGGGAGTATCAAATGAAAGCTACTAAAGTAAGGATTAGGTACTTAGGTCATTTTACGTGTGTCATTTCGCGTAGCTGGATGTGTTATTATGCGTACCTATATAAGAATTATGGAGAAATACCAAGGTTTTATTCTGTAAAAGTAAAATACGCTTTATTGCACAAATAGAAAACAACAAATAAAAGATAGAAAAGGCAATAGTAATAGTAATAATTTGTATTTCATATTTTGAACAAAGCATTATTTTCAATTGATTGATTCGTGTTTGTTGAGTGGTGCGTATTTCCTTGCATTCTGATAGTTATCGTTTTTAAAATGGCATGCCAATTGCCTAAATTAAAATAAAAATATTTCCTATTGCCAGTTAATAAACCCGCCTACCTGTAGCAACACCGGTAAAATTTTATTCGTTTTAGCCTTTATAAAATGAATTAGGGGCTATTAATCAATTACTTAGGAAACGTCCAAGAATCTATCAAGGGAGACCTTTGGAAAATCGTATTTCACTCAGGGAATAAATTAGGGAAAGCTATTAACAAAATTGGACCTCAAATACGTATTGAGCAAAATAAATAACCTGCTCAGAACCCAAATTGTTTTTGGGCCTTTAGTTTTAGAGGGAATTAATACACTTTATAAAGAGAGTTCTTGTCAAATACCTCTTTTGCCGGAATTGGGACAAAAACTAAGTACCCATCAGTTTAGATAATGATTAAGTAACTTTGCTACTGAATTTAAAATAATTTAAAATGCGATTTTTGCAAAGGTATGGGGTGGTATTCTATGTACCTACATCCGTCAAGCCATATCCCAGCCGGGTACCTAGGCAGAAAGAATGGATAATGGATAAATCCATGGCCGTACATAATCATGGGACTGGATAATGTAAATTCGTGCACAACTCCAATTCTTTTCCACGGGTGGCACGAAAGGCAGTAAACATTATAAAATAAGAACATATTATGCAGTGCAGTCTGAAGCAAGCTAGGTAGTGGTAATTCTGTAAGCGTGCTGTCTAAAGCTTCTCTCACATTGGAGCTTGCGATTTGAAAGCGAAACAGCCTTACAATATTTGCTTATAGTCACTAGGTGAATTGAACATAAATTCTTTCTCCCAAGTAATAAGAAGAAGAAGTAGAAGTTCTCACAAGTAAGTTTGCTACGTTTCGCTTACTGTTGCTCTTACATACTTTGATATAAATCATCTATTCGACTATACGTACAACAGTCCCGATAATATCCAATCCAGTTCAACAGTTTTCTTCAAAGAGTGATAAGTTGGCTTGGTTGATGGCTTAGGAAAATACTCGAAACTGCGCCTTCTCTGCCTTACCTACCTGTCACAACATCTAAAGAAAGAAGAACGTAGAATTACGAAGCTATCAACCTTGAAGGTCAGATCGCAGGCCATCGGCATCAGGTCATGTTACCAAAGTTAATACGAAATTAGTCGTAACAGAAAACTCAATTTTTTCAACTTTGCTATCGATGAAAAATGCTTAGTTTACTGATGCAGGTAATACTTAGCTGATCCAAGTCATGCCATAGTGTCTGGGTCAGCTATCAGGCTGTTGTGTGCAAAATTCTGCTGGACTGATTGCGAGATACAAAAGGTACTGTGTTCAAAATTGGCACGAATAGACTATAGCAAAAGACTCAGAAGTTCATACTCGTATAGGTAGGAGGCTTATTGTAATCTCACTCCTCGTTTTTGTATCATTCAATTCAATTCAAAGATCAAGTTATGACCTTAACAATCCCCGACATCCTCGATCCAAGAGATACCTCTTTCAGATCAAACTGCTCTTTACAAAGTTTACACAAGAGGATACTCTAGCAGAAGGCTGTTTCAAAAGTCCAAATAGGAAGACTTCGTTAAACTCGCTGCGCTTTCTTGTCGCTTGCCCACCAGTGCAGAAAGTGCTTAAGCTGAACCAAGTCTTGCCATAGCAACGGTCCCCCAACATTCCTGGTATCTGGGTCAGCTATCAGGCCGTCGTTGTTCGCAAAATTTTGCTGGGCTGATTTGCATTATGTACATTGATTGAGGAGCTTGTTGTAATACCACGATAACGTGACGGATGGGGCCATACGAGCAGATTGTTATATCCGATAGGGAAAGTAATTTTCTCGCAAGGAGTCTTTTCAAAATATTACGTCGGAGTTGCATAATCACTCAAATTTTAAGCACCTATTAGTACCTATAGTAATAGCAAAATCAAAGTGACGATGAGTCAAAGCCTAGGGCACTAGACTGCGACATGCACCGCCGGACCATACGACCATTTTTGTGGACTACCTACTGCTAGAACAGGGCATGTAACTCCTTTTCAGAGTATGTTTTATTGGAGATTGAACTATTAAGACGTCAACTGAAACTACCGAATGCATTATAGAATTTTTCATACAATATATCAAATTGATTTCTGGGTTAAATTCACTCATTCTAAAAAAGCAAAAACTAATTCACAAAATTTACACAGTATTGTTCTCAACGTTATCTTATCTTATAATAGGGGGCCGGGAATAACCCAGAGGCACTTCGACCCTTGAGGATCTTTTGTGCCTACCCCATTTTGCACACTAGTCATCTCAGTGTGCAGGTTTCCTCACGATGTTTTCCTTCACCGTTAGAGCAGTCGGTAAATGTACGTAAGTCTTCGAAAGATACGAGAAACTGTGTCACCGACGCTCCGTACTCAACGTTACGTAAAGAGTTATTATTACCCTCATAAATGCCCGAGGGTTGGTAAAACAACTAAAACTGTTATAACCTGTTATAACACCCCTGATGAAGTGATGAGCAGACAAGTCGAGTGCTCGACTGACGATAAAGTCAATATGAGGCGAGCGAGTAAGGCAAATAAGGCGATTGAAAACAGTGCGAAATTCTCATTCATTCTGTGAATAAGCTACATAATACACACGTTATTTACTTAATACGTCACTCAGCCTCCCCTCATGCATACAAATCCAATAAGTAAGAGTTGTATTTGATAAAATGGAAATAGCTGTCGCGTTAGGAATTTGCGAGGGACTCGAGTAGACTTTTAGAAGTTCGTGAATTAGATGTTTCACGAAAGTTTTCTGGAATTGAACTAGAACTTTGTGAGGGAGAGGGATAACTAGATAGGTTATATATAAGATAGTACTTTATAACCCTTGTTTGGAAGTCGTAAGTAAGGCAGAGAATCCCTAAAAATCGTAAAATAGGTACCTACTCTTTCAATACACAAAATCACTTATCCATTCCGATTTGATTATATTGATGGAACGTTCAACAAAACCTGAGACTTTCCAAAAGATATTTATTCCTCGTAGCTATCGATTTTAACATAAAACCGCCATTAATTGTAACAAGATTCGCAGCTTTTACGGGTGAAATACAAATCATTAGATAACGTCGCGTTTTATTAATAACCCCCGACCGATCGAGGGAGGGCGTGTGATAAGTTTGACACGTTTGTCTGTTTGTCTGTCTGTTTGTGTATTTGTCTGTGGCATCATAACGACAACGGATGATTAGATTTGGACCCGGTTTTTATCAATATAATAGAGAATTTTGTCGAGTGTTCTTAGCTAGGTCTGATAAAAATTGGACCAGTGGTTTCCAAGTTCTTGGAGTATCTTTGATGTCAGATAGGATTTCTAAAACGATAATAGTTAGATGGTTCGAATTTGAACTCGCAAAAAATCGGGTCCAAATCGGACCATCCGTTGTTTAGTTACGATGCCACAGACAAACAGACAAATAGACCGACAGACAAACATGTCAAACTTATAACACGCCCTCACTCGATCGGTCGGGGGTTACAAATAACATTGTAACGCAGACGTTACAATGTTATTTTATTGTAAGCTTAGAAGCTTGACCTTGTAGGCAAAATTTAGATCGAATTTCGCATTGCGACCTATTTTCGAAGTAGAATTTAAATAATGGAAACTTATTTAATAACCATTTATTTTAATTTGTTTTCCTTAATGATTATACAGCTCTTTCTCGTAATCATTTCCTATTCCCCAAAGGTGCCTGGAAGAGATCGGTTGTTGTTACCTGTACCTGTAGCGGCTAATATTGTATTATAACATGTAGTATTGTAAATACGAATGTCACCCCAATAGCTCTTTGGAAAACCTATGTCTTCACTGCGTTAATCATTTCACCATCTGATCCGACTCCATCTGGCATCTCCTAACGTAGAAACCTTCAAGACGTTAAATATAGATAGACCTATTGCTTGTTTTAACCATATAAAATGTATTTTACTGTAGATACGATGTCAAATCGCAATGATATTTCCTTACTCGTATACCATTTTAGTAAAAGTTACATTATAAACCAGTATGTATCTATAAAGGGCACCGCTTTTACCTTCATGTCTAAGTATAATCACAAAATTCCTTGCTTTGACCATTTGCCAGCTATTCATCAACATTTCGTTTCGCACCCCGTAACAAATGGTTCTGTGGTAAAAGCCCACCGGCCAGCAATGGGTGTGGTCTATTTCACACCGTACGGTGGATAACCGGCTGCAATGACAATATCATTATGTGAAGTGCGGTGCGACCCGAAACCGACCGACCCTTTAATCCATGGCATATACTTACACCATATTATAATTTAGATTAAGTATTGGCTGATAGAGATGACACGACACTTAAGGAAGCTTTAACATTAAGGACGTTGCTTGCAACTATGGACAATTGTCCATTAGAAGTACAAAATTTATCAGCATCTAACCACAGAAGACGGCGGGGAGGATGTGGATGCGAACGGCTAGATACCGAGGAGAATGGCGTGCACATGAAGAGGCCTATACCCAACGATGGGTTACGATAGGCTGAAAAGAAGAAGAAGAACCACAGAATACACACAGAATGTCCGCTCAATTAAACGCGCGAAATCAGCTCACGCACATACGGACTCTGCGTACAGGCGATCTCAGGACAAGTCAAAGGAACTCGGCGAGAAATATAAGCGCTGTGGTGCGATCGAGTGGTAGGTATAATTGTGTGTACTATCAATAAACGAAATACTTTGCCAGAAATATTTTTCATGAGGCTGTTTCTTTTAAACTGGGAATAACGGTCGAGTGACGTAATAAAAATCGCGGACACCCAAAGCGCACCTTCTGTCTGACGATGCATAGAATCTTAATTATAACGAAGTAAAATATTCTGAACATCTGAAGCACTCTGTGACGTTTCAATACAGGAGAAGGTTTATAAAGGTAACTAAACTTGTGGTACAGATATATGATTGCATACAACGCTTCAATGGCACGCAGATTGGCCTCCGGCCAAACAGGAAGCTTTTGTTCAAGCGCGTATCTACGGGGTCAAACAGCTGTGATCTACCTGTTAAGGGTCATTACCCTTATATTGCAGGTTTGCAGGGCATTATGAAATACCAAAACCTCGTTTGGTCATCAAGGACATTTTGGTTGGAAGACCCGTAATCAACAAAGGTATGATTATAGATCTCTATTCAGAGATGTCGTTACCTTAAAACGTTTTAGACTATAAATATACTCGTATGTCGTATTTGTCTTGCACCTATGAAGTCACTTTAGTGACAAAAGCAGATAATATACGAATAATATCGTTTTGTGGACCTAGAATATAGGATGGAACCAGTACAGTATAATATAGGTAGTTATACAATCTTTTTGTGTACCTAGTTTAACCAGCCTCTATAGTTACTAGTTATAGAGCGTCGGTGGCACAGTGGCTAGGGCACCGGCTCCCATGCGGGAGGTCCGAGTTCGAAACCATGCAATGTCATGTACCAATGAGTTTTTCGGTTTTTTCGATGGACTTACGTACATTTACCGAGTGCTCTGACGGTGAAGGAAAATATCGTGAGGAAACCTGCACACTGAGATAACCAGTGTGTGAAATGGGCAAGGCAATGGCAAACCACCCCATTAAATCTGCCACGAGAGTTTTTCTATGTGATTAATTCCTTAGAATGATCACGAACCTCAGCAATGAGGAATACGACTTAGAAGAAAGATAGTTATTAGTAATCAGTAGTTTTATTGAGAAACAACTCTAATCACACCTTTTAATAAAATTGAAAATTACATTCCCCATAAATATGAATGAAACTTTTCAGCAACTGCTATACTATAAGATATACAAAGTGTAACAAAAACCCCCTATAGTCCCGAAAAGGGAGTGTTTAGTATCCATAACTGAAGAACTTTTACTACGGAACCAACTCTGAAATCGCGGAAAAAAATTAGCTGCTAAATATTATAAGTTTGACACGTTTATCTGTCGGTCTATTTGTCTGTTTGTCTGTGGCATCGTAACTTAACAACGGATGGTCAGATTTGGACCCGGTTTTTTGCGAGTTCAAATTCGAACCATCTAACAAAAGCTCAATACCTACACGAACAAAATGCATGAAACAATATTTTTCGCGATTTTAGAGTTCGTTCCATAGTGAAAGTTGTTCAGTTATGGATACACCCCCTTTCGGGACTATAGAAAGAAAGAAAGAAAGAATGTATTTCCAATAGCGTACACATGCAAACAATTATAGAGGGTTTATTGTTACACCCTGATCTCAGGGTTATAAAATGCTGGAATTTCAATTAATGTGAATATGGTACAAGTTATTTTACACCACCTAAATCAATTTGTGTTACAACCCGTAATTGGCACCTAAGTGGGTATTAAAATTCAACCGTTCCCTTTCCGGAAAATCCTGGGCGCTATGAGAGATAGGCTCTTTTCATCGGCCTCATTCACCGGTTTAAACCGCGTTAAACCCTTGTTTATGGGTGGAGAGACACGCGTCAGTTACGCGTGAAATTTCTTCGCCCACTTTATCCAGCCCAATTTTCTTGTCAATCGTATTTGCATAATCCAGGAGTGTTCGTTTTGAGAAAACTTAGGGTCGCAGCCGCAGCAGCTGTTATTTTCCTGAGCCGCTACTAGCAAACTGAGTTCAGTTTGCAGAAATGCGATTTTCGAAAAAATTGTCCTCAGGTAGCTGAAGTTTCTATGTTTACTTTATAGAGATGATGTTCTGTACTGTTTTAAAATTTCATAAATTAAACCTCAGAATCGATAGGTTTAATTTATGAAATTCTAAAACAAAGCTCAGAATCGATTTTGGTTCACCTAACATCTAAGAGTTCAACAAATCGATTCTGAGGTTTAATTTATGAAATTCTAAAACAGTACAGAATATCATCTCTATAAAGTTTCAAACCTAGAAATGGATCACTTGAGCTTGAAACTTCAGCTACCTGAAGTCAATTTTCTCGAAAATCTCATTTGCATAACGTACCTAAACAATTTTCGTGTAGGAAGCATACGTACTTTTCGTCAATTTATTACGTGGTAACGGAAATTAAGATTTTAATTTTCATAATAATCCTTCAATTCACACAGCCAAAATACGAATTTAAATAAAAGGACCGTAGATTGAACACGCCTTTGCCTTAACCTGTTATTGTGAGGAGAGTGATTTTAGGCGGATAAGTAACCGAGATACGATCAGAGATTCGCTCGTAGCGTGAAATTCACCGCTAAAATTGAATGAATACTCAGCCCATTTCTTACCTTTTCTCTCCGTTAGTAGGTAATTCAATATTATTCAATTGAGATAAAAAGCTCTCCATCTGCCAGCCGCGCGCCGTTTCACAAAAGGTCAGTGCAAAAATATAATGTTACCAAAGGAATTGCAAGTCTCTCAGGTCGGTTATCAATTTTTTGTCAACTAGGTTTTTTTATCTGTCCTTTAGAGATTTTCGTACACGATAAGGTGGCCATGACCATGTCAGCCTTATTAGGGTCACTAAAAGAAGGAATGGGAAGCTCAAGTGTTGTAAGTAGAGTTATTCACGAGTTAGAGGGAAGTTATTCACGAGTTTCCCTCCTTTAAGAGGGAAATAACTACCTAATTTTGTATAAAAGTTTTACCTATATATTTTTTTATTGATAATTTTGTCTTATAAGAAATTTGAGAGCAAAACACTATTTATATGCTATATGCTGTTAACACCAACGTGATTTTATAACTTAAAGGTATTAGGTATTCTTTTAATTTTAGTACTTACTCCATACAGGCACTCACGTTGATGGAGGGAAGATGGTTGCAGTAATAGGAGGTGCAGATTTTAGATTTGAAATTATAGTGAAACATTTTAAATATATATGTGTTTAACAACGGATTAGTTCCTTATGAAAGTTGTAAGTCCTTCGACTATAGTTTCGGGCCAGTGCAAGGAAGAAAGAAATAAAGATTATTACGCACCACCGCCGTGTCAACAGGCGCTTCGCAGTCTCTTAATTATTTTCTTTTAATTAGTCTGAGGTCTTCCGACTTCCTTCAGTAGCTAAGTAAGTAATCACAGGTACGAATTATGAAAAGATTTGACAAATTCCTGTTAATTTAGAGATCTGGAGATGAATTACCTAATGATAATAAGCAATGCTATGTTAAGTAAATTTTTGAACATATCTACCAGACATATGCGGGAAACAGGCGTAAGTTCATGTACCTATGTGTGTATCTACCAGATAAATTACATGCTTGTTATTCTGCGTCCTCCTAAATAATTATAATAACTTTACGAGTAAACATAAGGAATTTCCACCCACAGCAAACAATCTCAAAGTTTTGGTCTCGACCTTGTTTTGTCTAGCTGATTCTACGTGACCTTTATGCTTACCTTACTAGATTATCACATAAGCACAGAGACATAAGTAAGAAACATGGCGCGAAGGTTATGATATAGGTTACGTAAATACCCATAAGATACGTTAAGAAGAAACATTGTGGGACAAAACTGATACATTATACGTATTAGTTATTTTCGTAGTCATTTTCCACAGTGGTCGTGATAATTCTATGCAAATAACCACTTAGAACTACTTTTTTGTAAGACTTAATGTGGTGGTTTGCCGTTGCCTTCCCGATTTCACACACTAGTCATCTCAGTGTGCAGGTTTCCTCCTGACGTTTTTGTTTACCGTTAGGGTAATCGGTAAATGTACACGTCTTTCGAAAAAACCGAAAAAAATATTGGTACGTATATTTTACGACGTTGCATGGTTTCGAACCCGGACACGCCACCGACGCTCTAAACTGACGATTTCCGAGGCAATTTGCAACCTCTATAGGTAAATGTTAATCGGAAACTGATGAGATCCTGTCCTGTAGTATCTTACAAAGTTTCCTCAGTAAGACAATAATTAATTTGCATAACACCTTCTTTTCTAACCCACCAGTTTGTTGGTCAACCGTAAGTTACGTCCTTAGAGAGGGTCTATACCTCTTCATAACACCACCCCTATTACCACTATATGCTCATTGTCAACCTTTGGGGATCAAAGGTACGCCTACATGCATTTCCAGAGCAAACTAAGTTTAGATCTAGTTTCAGACAAATAACTTTCGCTATGATAACTTAACTAGGGAGTAGGTATTAGATAGATTGCGTTCCGTTTTTTCTTTGTTGTTACTTGGTTTAGACGTATTCTACATATAGGGGCAACCTGAATCTATGTTTGAGATCAAGATCAATAATAATATTTAAAAGTAGCATTCAATTTATATCTACTTTGAATTACATAAGTACTGCAGTTGACTGTTCGTTAGGAATTCATCTCCATAAAAATACAACGCTACCTACATTGATAATTAAAAATACAAACCCCCCCCCCCCCCACCACCACTTACCATTATGTAGATCCGCTTACTTTTTCCTTGTTAACATTAGGTCCTAAAGATGCCTGGTATGGAAAGAGATCATAGTCCTAAACATTTTAACTCAAACTCGAACCACCTAATTACCATTCCAGAGATCCCAACTGATATCAAACATACCTTCTCCAAGATCTTGGAAACCCCCATTAGATTTTTTAGTAGAAATGACTTTCGACAAAATGGGTCGCTATTGTTTGTTTCATAAAATAATTCACGTCTAAATCGAATGATCGGTTGTTGAGTTTTGAATTTATGATGCCACAGACAAACATACAAAGAGACATACGCGTCAAACTTTCAACACAACTTTCTTGGTCAGAGGTTAAAATGAAAAACCATTGGAAACTAAAAAAGCGTCATCGACTTTATTGAAGTCGCTCCCATTTTCTTCAAACAAATGAAGAGCTCAAACGACCAGAGAATGTGATATTCATCAAGCAGATATGACAAACATCTCGTTGGTAAGCTTTCCAGCTGACTCGAGAGTGGCAGGGAACAAATTATTGCAATATTGCAGCTTCCGTCGATAGACCGCGTCTGTTCTGTATCTAGGGCAGTGTTCTCGACCTGTGCGTCAGAGAGAAGGTAATCACTACGTTTTACTGTGCGTTGTGGTGCCTATGACATTTCTGTTCCCGCTGAGTGTTACCTCACTCTTATTGAGCAATTTCGTAGTGTAGGGACGAAATAGAATTTCCCTAACCGCCACTGGGTATATATGTCGTACAAGCCGACTAACGTGAGCAGCCTTGCTCATGATAGGAACCCTTCAGAATCCGCCTGGCTAACCACCACACTTCTATGTAAAAGTCTGTCGTGTAACTTCTTCAGCGTTGATGTTTTCACCTTCAGCTTCTCCGACAATGTTTATTGAAGAGCCAGTCCTTTCTAAACCCGTGTACTCCCCATCTTCGGTTCCACCGTCACTTATAATCAAAAGAGATTGAAGCCAAACACGGACTTTAATTAAACAAGTTTGTCGGATGATGTCGGTGAAATATTCTCATCAGATGAAATTGCCAAAAAAAAGTTTGAGAACTTCAGCTATATAGAATAGATCGCTTTTCACGTCCTTTACTTTACTTTAGGGTCGCTATATCTAGGTATCAACACAATCCTGATGTGATTTCAGCTGACCATTCAAACGAAACGGATCGAGTATTTATTTCCACAGTTCCCCTTGTTCACCTGATTGCAGAACCAGAAGGAAAATCCGCTTACAATCAATGTCTTTCACAAATTGAAGCAATTTTGAAAAGTGAAACCTTTTTTAACGAAAGGACAAAAAATCTTTGGATATTAATAGCAGATGTAACGGTAATATGATTTCAAAATTCATTATTGCTCTTTCTTTTCCAGCTACGTGATTTCAATCTGTCTTCTCTATGATTGTTGGGCGTCAGACGCCGGGCATTGATGCGGGAGATCCGAGTTCGAACCCTTGCAATGTCTTAAATCAATTAATTTTTCAGTTTTTTAAGACTTACGTACACTTACTGAAGTAAAATAACATTTAGAAACCTGAACACTGAAATAACCATGAAATTTTAATGTAATTGCAAACCACCCCATTAAATCTGCCAAGAAAGCCGTTATATGCACGACCCACATCAATGTGGAATACGACTAAGAAGAAGAGGACTGAAAACTTAGCAAGTGTAAGAAAGCTAAGGCCATCGCACATTGTAGCGACTGGACGCGAACCCGACACGATCTCAATTCAGAGCAAAGCCTTGAAATGTGAGCTTTATATTGTAATACACACAGTAGGTTTTCAAAATTTAAGTAAAAGAGTTGTCAACTAGTGGCCCACGCGTCGACGACTACTTCACCTTCTACTTTTGAAGTTTGAAAATCTACTGTATGTAATACGATATAAAGCTTTCAAAGCTTTGCTCTGAGTTGAGTTCGTGCCTCGTTCGCGTCGAGTTGGTATAATATGCGATGGTCATTAAACGTATAGTAACTGAAGGTCATTTGTAACATAACTTACCTAACAGGTGACACTCGTATTCCTCCACATCGGTGACGTGGGTCGCGTTTCCGATTCAGAGGGTTTCAGCTGTGGGTGTACGCAGGCACCTTTATTCAAGACGGGTAGTTTATAATGAGGTGCTTTCTCAGAAAATAACTTGATTATGTACATAGTGAGTAGACCCCTCTTTCGGGCTAGAACGTGGTCAATTGTAAAGTCCGTAAAGTCCCCAGCAGACTAACTAAAGTATACTTAACATACGTCAAACTTCAATTAAATCTCAACTTTATACGTTGATACGTTGGCCTGTGATTGACAGTACCTAAACAAAAGGAACATGCACATAGAGAGAAGATTTAAAAATTTAAATAAACTTAACTGAAAATGACAAACTATTGCACCCTTTCTCTCTATTACTTGAAATTCTACAAAATTCAACTAACTTTATATACCTACAAAATAATTTACTTTGGATAATTTTTAAAAAAACTTTGGAATTTTTTTCTAATGTTCGTTAACAAGCTTCCCAATAATACAACTTTCCCCGTAGGCCCACAATTGTATAGTCGACAGTCCTCTTCGTTATTACTTTAGCAGGAATAAGGTTAAGACCTTCAATCTCTACCTTTAAGAATATAGGATTACAAGAGTAATCCATATTCAAAGCTCTGTACCATCCATGTGCCATTAGCAGTCCGCACAATCACCGGTGTCAAACGACCTGAGTGAACAAGCCAAATGTGCGTATGACCATCTGTACCGGTCGGTCGAACGTGAAATATCTCTCTGGCATCCCACCAGCATTCGACAGTTAATCACCGTCCAATATGTGTACGAGTAGCTATATAAACAAGAAGCCACTCTATTGAAACCAGGATGTATTGATTAGAATTATTTGCGACCCTTAATGCAAAACAGCTCCTTCGAGAAAATAAATTTTCTATTCTTAAACGAGTGTTGCTACTTTGCTATAGCTTGTTTGTTTGTCTTTAACCAGTAAGAAAATAGGTTACTTACATGAATTATCAAATTATCGGTTTCTCTACAAAGTCTAACACAAAGTGGCTCAGTATCGTCAACCGAACATTATTTATTCGGCTAGTATTCTTTGTACCTATATACCAAGAGGACCAAAGTATTAGAGTTCGCAGTTTGCAATAATGCATAAACATCTTTGTTGGCATCATAGCGACTTATGTTACCTACTGTAATTAAAAAATTAAGATTTGTCTTATCTCTTGGCACACAAGAAGTCATTGATCATGATCACAGATGCAAAACATCTGCCATTAACATTCTCATCATAATTGTCATTGTTGAACTATATCGGTACCCATTTCCTCTTGTCATGTAGGCTCTTCCTTGTTTACTAGTTACATAATCAGGAGTGTGACACAATCTTTATGTGTGCCGCTTTCATCTTCTTAGTCGTATTCCTCATATTTTTTTTATTAAATAAGGAGAGCTGACGAGCAAACGGGCCACCTGAAGGTAAGTGGTCACCATCGCCCATAGACAGCTCACCTCACTTTATTAATATTAGAGGGTTTTTGATGCGCTGCTAACCTTGAGGACTAAGATGGAATGCCTGATGTGCCGGAAATTACGCTGGCTCTCTTACCCTTCAAACCGAAACACAGAAATGCAAGCATTTCTGCTTCACGGCAGATAAAAGGGTGGTACCACCCCAGGCGATACTTCACTTTAGGATCTACCACTACCAAAACCTCATTGATGAGGGTCATTATCATTCTATGGAATTACCTACATAGAACGACTCTCTTGGTAGATTTAATGGAATGGTTTTCCATAATTTAATTTCCCATTTCACACATTGGTTATCTCAGTGAGCAGGTTTCCTCACGATGTTGGAGCAGTCGATAAATGTAGGTACATTCTCGTAATACATTGCGAAGCAGGGGCGTTTGTTAGGGATCTGGGTCGTCGGTTAAGAGAGAGGGGCGGTGACTCCCGCTCTGTATCGTTCCTCGTCCAAAGGATCTCACTGGCTGCCCAACGTGGTAATGCTGCCAGCGTAATGGGTACCTAATGGGCGTAATAGGAACGGTGGTCGATTCAAGATAGTAGGTAGTATGACTGTACATTTTTAAAATGTATTTATCTATATTAATTTATTCTTAATTTGACTTTTATATGTTTGACTTGTATTTCGAATGTATTATGTAAATTATGGTACATAAATGTATTGACAATAACAACGAAAGCTTTAAAAGTTGAAATCATTATAAGGGTTTTACATGGCAAAGAATTAGATCCAATATCACACGTTTCTTGATATAAGGACCTCAATCAGCCTGACAAATCGGGGTCCATCTGGACCATAGTGATAATGATTATTGCCACGGATCCGATGACCCAACAGGCGAAGGGTAAGCACCACTATTAATAAAGGATCTTCTCCATTGCCTCTGATCTCCTCGACTGTCACGAAAAACGTTTAAGATAGGTATCCTGCAAAGTATTGTGAATGGCCTAGGTATGTGTGGTTTGTTTGTGTCAATTGTTAACTCATATCTTATTACTGGTCTGAATCTCAGAACAAATGCAGAACAATAACTACTTTATTGTGTTGCGACTTTATTAAAATTTATAGCTCTGCGATTTGAACCTAATTTTCTCTGCGGGTTTATTAACCCGCAGAATAATAATATTTCGTCCTATTGGACGAAATATTATTTTTTATAAGTAATTCAAACTTCTTAAACATTTTCTCCATTTTTTTAACCTTCTGTCGAAAAATAATTTTGACATTGTCACTTATTCTAGTCTAGTAATTTAAAATGTTTTGCCACAAACATAATTAGCCAGTAATTCGCTCTAAAAAGCCTGGTAAGTATAGTATAAACTTGTCTATAAATTACATAAGACACTATTATGTAGAGAACAGCTGGTGAGCACGAATGCACATGGTTGCGCCGCGTGGTCAAATGGAAAAACTGTGTCAGTATTATACGAACAGTTGTTGCGCGCGCGTCACGATCTACGTGCGCTAAACACGCCGTACTACTAGGTTCAAGGGGAGCTACATCGCCGTCTCGTTCCATCTCTATTTATAGTGTCTCGCCTCTATTCAGCTGTTAGCTCTCAGTGCAGAAATGTCCGGAGTCGCGAACGACCAAAACCGCCGTCCGACGCGCAGGCCCTCCCAACGAGCGTCCCGGAAGAAAACCGCTCGGGAGAGGCAAGCGCGCGCGCCGCCGCGATCCGCGCCGTTGACATGAAAATCGATCCCGTGAATCCCGATGTCATTAGTGTCCGTTTTGATACAATTAGTGCAAATTAAAATCGTTGACGTAAACTCATTAGGCGGTGCAATTGCGCGCATTCGACACGCGAGCTTATGCAATCGTGTTCTACAGCAGCCGCTAGTTAGTGTGATGTTCAGTAACCATGTTACAGTGTGTGAAAGTGACCGGCTTATTATATTTACCCATTTATTTTAGCGTACAATGTGTTATATCTGTTACATATTTATTTTAGGTCGAAAAACAAAATTGACATTGATGCTATTTTAAAGCGAATGCCGAAGAATCGTTTCGCTTGGCAGAACGCCAAATTCTGTCAGGAACAGCTGACTGTAAACAAACAAATTAGCTTTCGCATAACAAGGTTGCATAATTAAAACATTGTAAGTCGGCTCCGTTTCAAATGACTGGACCAACTCTTGTGAAGACGATTAAGAAATGGCGGAAAAATGTGACTCTAACGATAGTGACGGTCCTATTATAGACGACAACATAATACGTATTCAACTCCGAAAGCCCTCTCAAAGAAAATGGGAGCTGCGAACGCGGAACCTGTCCCCGGGGATCACATTTCCAACAATACAACTTTTCGATTCTGAAGGAAATCTACTTGTAGAGACGAATGATGAAAATGTATCCATAAAAAGCTGTGATTACAATGAACATATTTTAAAATCCTCTCAATCACTACGAGAAAAAGATTTCAAACACTTTATTGACAAAAAACTTAAACTTAGGAAAAATAACACCATCTATGGTGATAAAATATACACTCGAGTTTATAGAAAGCCTGTGATAAACAATGTAGAAAATGATAATAAAAGTTATGTTATAAGAGACAGTAGCAGCGTCGTAAACATTCCAAGTAAACTTACATTAAACAACTTTCCTAATTTGCAAGCAAACTGCCTTGATACCAGCCCGTTTCAGTCAGATGGCTTAGTAAGTGAAATGAGCAGTTATAAAAGTTCTGACAACGAAACTTATGATGAAACAAAACAGACACCTACAGATGTGCCAATTATCAAAACTACAGATGCAGACGGTCTAACAGAGAGCGATAGATCTTCATCTAGTGAATTGATAAGTGAAATTAATCAATCAAACAATGAGGATTGTGATGAAGCAAATGACGTGGATTTAGGTCTACACAAGTCCAAATCGTTCAATGACAATGAGCTAAGAAGGTTTATTACAAAGGGATTCATGAGTGACACTTTATCGCGCTCAAAATCCGGCATTTGTGTGTACAATCCACCTCACAATAAGGTATCGTTCCTCAACACTTATTTGAAAAGCTTACCTGCTCGAGCTACCTCTAATCCGGATTGGTTTAGTCTACACCGGCGGAGAAAAGTTGGAAATTCACAAAATTTTCGCGCATTAAAACGCCAGGAATCGCCTAAAATCTTACCAGAAAAATCGTGGCGGCATTGTAAAAGAGGGGATAACACGTCAGACAACGAATTCATTAATATTCCCACCGACGTGGCGGCGGACTGCGAAATGAAAAAGCGCCTGAAAATGTATAGACGTGGTCTATCGGAAATTGAGACGAGGCGTCGAAAATTGAGTGTAAATACGAAGAGACGGTATTCTGTGAGCGATCTGACGCATGTGACTCATACTTCCTCGTCCGAGAGTGTGGACGAAGCTGATCTAGTGCTCAATAGATTGAAGAGGAGGATACTCAAGAACAGGATAAGAGAGAAACGGAGGAGTATCGGAGCCAAGTACCAATTCAGTAAGTTTTTATTTATTTATTTTTAGTAATTAAGGTGAGCAGACGAGCAAACGGGCCACCTTATGGTAAGTGGTCACCGTCGCCCATAGACATCTCACCTCACTGTATTATTATTAGAGGGTTTTTGATGCGCTGCTAACCTTGAGGCCTAAGATGGAATACCTGATGTGCCGGAAATTACGCTGTCTCTCTTACCCTTCAAACCGAAACACAGAAATGCTTGAAGCATTTCTGGTTCACGGCAGAAATAGATAAGAGGGTGGTACCACACATTGGATCTACCACTACTAAACCTACTTACCTATTAAATTACAGTTTCTTTCAATAAATATCTAGCGACAAATAAAATCAAACCTAACGAAAATAGCAATTAAAAAAAATATTTTATGAACCTCTTTCTCATTTAAAATTAAGCCTATGTCGAGCTTGGCTTAATGGTATGTGTTTGATATTAATAATCCTGGTATCATAAGGAGGAAACTCCAAACATTCTGCATAATATACGTAATGTAATATCGAACGCTCTAATTTAGCAGAAGTAGGTGGATTAGATACCTAATCCTTCCTTAGATAATACAAATTTAACGTACAACATGCTTAATTATATCCACGACCGACTGCCTAATTATATATTGTGTGCCATGTTTATTTTATTTCGCGGGAACTCTTCCAAATTTTCAGAATATTTTTCCCGTAGATTATTCTACAAGTGTACATTTTTTATCTACATCACTAAAAAGTCTATTATAAATTTTTCATCTGAACAATCAATGAAGTATGTAGATGAAAGAGTGTACGTGATAATGCTCTTCTTCAGCAGCAAAAGCATCAAGTTACAAGAAAAATTCTTTCTTTTACCAACTACATAGCAGTTCCATTTGATCCTCGCAAGCCGTTATGGGCTTTTTGCGTTAATATTCTAAAAGGTGTTTCTCATATATCGCAAATGGTCTGTGTGAGAGCCTACTCCTACAACTAGTGCAGGAAAATGCCAAAATCAAGACTAGTGTTTTGATATTACATCTTATCATTATTTCTCATCAATTTTCTTTTCTTCACTTTTTTTATACATAGATTGGCTTGATCTCTGTTTTGTTATACTGGTCTTTGGTGTTATTGCAATTAAAGGCTTGATGCCTTTGAACTTCTCCGGATTGGTCCCGGGTCTTAGAGCACTAAGACCCGAGACCAATCCGGGCCTCCGCTGTACTCGAGCGCAGCCGTCATAGCGAATGAAAACTATTACCAACAAGAACGTCTAGGTTTATCGATTCACCCATACCAGTGCGTACGCCTGGCAGATTGTTCTTACACTTATTTTCCATACGAAATTAAATTTCCATCTTTGTACAAAATTGTGGCTAAAAGCAGATTTAAATTAATTTTGTAATAATTTTTGTTTTTCGATCACGTGATGTACGTTCGATTACGTAATGAACGTCTACTGATTTTGGACATAAAATAAACGCTCGACAAAATAAATGTTCGATGATGTAAACACACTTCGATCAATGGTGTTAGCTCAACCGTAGTTCGCCCAATCTTCACTAAGTACTTCGCCCATTTATTAATTCTCTTTGGGTCTTGCAAAGAAAACCCGTCACTGTTTGGTCTTGTATCCAGATGGCCATCAGAAAATGGCCATCTCTACGACGTCGTCTTTAAAGTGATAGGCGTGAGGATTGCGTGGGAGACTGCGAATCTGTGTAAAGGGCCAAGTTATGTTAATGCAATACTACGCACCATTATCTGTGATGATTTACGGCGGTTCACTTGTGGTAATCATACTCATTCGGGTTCGGGGTGCGTTTACACTGCGATAGTTGAGCGGGTTTTGGATCTTAGATGCCTTATGTAGTCGTAGAAGGAATATACATAATAGCGTTAAATTGTATGATAAATGATATGTCTGGAACAGATAAGGTTGCCGGATTGAATACACTTATTGGTAAAATAGATAGGAACACACATATGATTTGAACACACCTATCTTTTCCGATCTCACTCAGATCTTTTTAGCTGTTTCTGGTGATCGAACCGATCTTAAAGAAATTGTAATTTAGATATATAGGTATTTTAGAACACGGGGTAGGTAGTATTTAGTACCTATCTTTGTAATAAAAATATCTATACCCTGAGATCGCCATCGGTAGGTACTTTTGTGTTATGGAGATCGCATAAAAAATAGTTAATTATAATTCTGCAATATGGCGATATTTTATATTCCTGGTCAGGGCATACGTACTTAAAGGTACTGTAGGTACCGACCGAGTGAACTACAAATAAAATGAAACTACTTACTCCATTTGCAAGGGGTCATATATCAATGGCCAAGTTTTTTCGTAAATGTTCACTAAACGAAGGGCCGATGGGCGAAAGTGCGGGATATAAAAATTATGTTCTTAACCCGGGTTTGATAACCCTGAGTTGTTAACTCGCGAATTGTCTGTGGTTTTCATACAAAACATTTCAGGGTTTGCGTTGGTGCAAGCTTACTACATAACCTGATAGGTCTTAATAAGCTACCACGCCATCTATGGTAAAACGTAAGAGGTGCTTACTATTCAAGTTACTTACTAACTTACCTAACTGACGCTGATGGATAGCGAAAAGGCAGAGCCCTCTTGTGGTTGTCGCCTTGAATCACTATGTTAGCCTTTTGAGGTAAAGTTACTGAAATTCTACTTTAGACCGGACAAAGCGCTTTGTTAAAGGCCTGGACTTCACGGGTTCGTTTCCAGCCCCGGTTCAGTTCGCTGCAACCAATAACATGCGTTCCGCCCTCCCTCCACTTGAAGTCATCGCTTCGCGATTGGATGCAGGGAACCGAACCGGGGCTAGAACCGTGTAGTCCAGGCCTAATTTTCAAAAGTCGAGAGTCCCAAGTTCGACTCCATTTGCGAACTTGTACCTAACTATAGTCGAGTTTTTAAAGCAGTTCTTCATTAGAATTGCACGTATTTTTTTAGTAAAATCTGATTGGTTTCTATAGGGTTACGTATCTAAACGGTAAAAAAGGAACCCTTTGGTGAGACTTCTATGTCCGTCCGTCCGTCCGATTATATATTTTTTAACTGATCGCTTAAATGGGAGAGCTTTAGATATTCCAAATTCCAATACCTTATCTAAATATAGGTACCTAGAGTTTCAGGTTTCAGTCTTTGATAGTTACGGATCAATTTCTAAAGCTAAATAGAATAGTCCGTTTTGGCACAAAATTAACGTCACCACTATACTATTATTTAGTTACAAACTGAATACACTCGCATTATGTGTAGGTGTTTATATTATACATATTAAGGCTTACATGGGTTGACGGGAAAAGGTCAAACATTCAATAGCGAGGCAATTGGCATTCAATTACCTATTCGTATTTTCCAAAGGCTCAGAACAAATCTGGTCAGGCTTGTAAACAGAAAAAGGCCTAAAAAAATGTATGCCCAGTGAGCTGTGTTACTGTTTTTCTTTCTCATGCTTTTATTTACATGGCGTTGACAAGAAAGTTTTAATTTTAATGCGTATTTTTTAAATTTCTTAGTGATTTAATTTCTTTTTTTTTTTGAATAATTTATGTGTGCAAAAGATGTCAAATTTCGGTCAAAAATGCAAGGGAAAATACGGAAAAGGAACTAGCACTTACTTACAACTTTCTCTATTGTATTGCAACCAATAGACATAATTTTTTTCTAATTGTAACAGAGGCAACGGAATTAGAAAAATACACTGACCAGAAAAATACAAAGCCTTATATCATGAGGGCGCTACTGGTACTGGTGCTAAAAAAAGTTTCATTTAACTCCGCAATATGGAGAGGTTTTTTTTATATATCCGACTACAAAAGATTAAAAAGATTTAAAGCTTGACAAACTCCCATTTTACTAAAACTTACAGATCATTAAGCTCAATTTTCCCCATCAATTGCAAATAACCCTTTCACCGCGGACGCAAATGAATCAGAAATATTGTTTGGAAAAGCTTGTAACGCGTCGTAACCGGTAGTCACTGCGACTTTTTGCTTTGATTCCATAAATCTAAGTAATGACTTCGTTTCCTTCCCCGTCGTTGAAGGCGAAAGGCAAAAGGCGAAAGGCGAAACGCGAAGAAAAAGTGACATCGCGCGAAAACTTGCAGAATTTTGGCGAGGAGCCAGCAGTTTTGAGTCTGCAGCTTAGTGCTTGTCTGCAGTCCAGTGGACTTTGAGCAAATAACTTGGGTAACGCGTGTAAATTGTTATATAATGCGGTTAAACACAGAACTCGGTGAAAACCTGGTTTAAATTAACTTTTAATTTTATGCGTTCGCTATTTTATGGGCACTAAATGCTGTTAAAATAATAAATATCTGTGATAACTGATAACACAGGGATGGAAGCGATGTTAGCGTTAAAACAAGGTGGGTGTAACTTTCTTTATTAATCGTATGCGCAGCATCGTAATCAATATTAAATTAAGTACCATTAAATTATGTTTCAAATGGTTAACTTTGTGGAGTGTTGTGTTTTTCCATATCTTAAATAATTGATAGTACATACTCTACTATCTATTTGATTGACATTGAAGCACCGTTTAAACACCAAGAAAAATAATAAACAGATTATGTAATATAAGTTATAAACCTAACCTGAGGTTCCAATCTATTTTTCTACACCCCTGTTTTTTGCCTAACACAAGCGAATCCTAAAAACAACCCACCTACAACAAAAATAGCCATTAGCTTATTTTTTGCGAGGTCAAGGCCGTTCGGAATAATCTCCTTTTTCTAACCCATGCACAGTGTGCCGGCCGCCGTCGGGTTTGGACAAAAACTGTATCATCTTTGACCGCGGAGGGTGTACGAGGGATTTATTTATTAACGAGGATCAGAGTGATAATTTCGTCCGGCTATAAGTAAGCAGCTCAAAACAGAAACACATGGTTCGGTACATGCGCAATGGCGGCGGCGCAAGTCAATATCCTCCCTCCCCAGTCGACGCGCCGCCATGACGCTGCTCCTTTTCAAGGCCTACTGGCAGATATGTCTATATCCTTATTATATATTTTTTTAATACCTATCTTTTATAATTTTAATAAATTACTTACTAATAAAACATACTTAGATTTATCAACTGTATAAATAAATACCTGCATCAGTTTGCGGGAATAATTTTACAACCTATTCTGTGAACGATGAAACAGTTCAGATGGCGAAGCCGTCGTAAACGTTTGACTTCCTATTTCTTACAAAAAAGCCTGCCCAAAGATCCTTTGAAAGATACTTACGAGCATACAAATATTTGAATACCTAATTATATTATATATTATCCTATTATTATTTTCCTCTCTGTCTTTCTTATGCTGTTATTTTAAGAAAATTTTGATATGGGGAATCTTGGATTGGCATACAAATATTTAAAGAACATTTACCATGTAAGATTTCCTGCAAAAAAGAAAAAAAAACAGGTACTTAATAAAAAAAGAGAAATAAAAACTTTTACCTACTTTTTAACAGACTTCAAAAATGAGGAGGTTCTCAATTCGAATGTATTTTTATTTACGTTAATTTTAATTTGTTTTTATTTTTTATTAAAATTAATTTATAACAACAATCCTTTGTGAAATCCGTCACTTATCACAGTTTCTCTATAAGGCTTCGCGTTAGTAGCGGGTTTGTCCGCCAGAGTTACGGAGATCTCGGACCAGCTGGCTGGGTGGTTTGACAGTACACGTCGGCTGTTCGGCTCACACTCGCTGTCGCCGGCGACCGGCGTCGCATTCCTCCCTCGCTCACGTGTCAGATGCAGTCGCACAAAATCACTCAATTTTAACCTCTCCTCTACATCCCACAACTTTTGCACAACTTAAAAATGACTCTGTGAACTGTGCTGAGAAGAAATGAGTTTTATAATTTTAATTTGTGTTTGGTTTTATTAAATACGAGTAGTTCAGTTCCGTTTGTGTTTGTGTGAAAAGTAATTGTATTGTGTGCGTGCGGGAACTGTTCGGTGGTATTTTTGGTTTAGTACTTTTTTTTGCGTTTTGGACCACTGTGCGGGGATTCGGGAAATCAAAATTGAATTAGTAAGTACGCGTAATTTTTATTATTATTTTTCGATGCCCATAGATTTACTTATCTTATAAGTAAACACAATACAATTTATACGCAAAAATAAATAATACGCGTAATAAACACCAACCAACGTAAAATAAACCATCTACGTAAGTATCTGATCGGACTTTTTATGGGTGCTATTTATAGGTAAGCTGTTAATTTTAGTATCAATATGTTAACAGCTGACATAGCTAGCTGATGGTTCATCAAAACTGGTACCTACCTACCTAGAAAGTGACTAAAGAAACGGTACTATGATATATTTATTTTAAGATAATGTTTCGATCGAGTAGGTAGGTAGGTATAAAATTACGACGACTTACTGCATTGAATACCGTACTTGAAACGAAATATGATATGGAAACTGGAACATTAAACGTCTTGAAGTCTACCTACCTTTGCTTACCTTTAATTTTTTAGGCATGTAAGTAAGCCCATTTAGATAACAATCTAGGTACATATTTCATTTCTTTTGATTTATTTAAATGCATTACAATTACATACAGCACGGAGCCAATTAAAATTGTAGGCATACATGTATTGTGAATGTGGTACTGTGGATAATCTGACGATGAAGGAAAACATCGTAAGGAAACCTGCACACTGAGGCACTGATAACCAGTGTGTGAAATGGGGAAGGCGATGGCAAACCACCCCATTAAATCTGCCACGAGAGTAGTTCTATGTGATTAATTCCTTAGAATGATCACGACCCTCAGCAATGAGGAATACTACTTAGAAGAATGTAGATGTAGGTATACTTTATGTCCACCTAATACCATTGGAAAATACCTTGTTCCCAAATCCCAACCCAATGAGTAATACCTTGTTCCCAAATCCCAACCCAATGAGTAGTAAAAAAAAATCTGAAGTAGGTAACACTGTGGGACTAAATGCAGTAAACTAGTGGCAAAAAAAAATATTTAGCAAATGGATAAAATATTGAGAAAATAAAATTCTTTAAATTTCCTATGCCAGTTTGAACAAATGTACAACAATTTAGGCTAAGCAACCTAAGAGGTCAAGAGGGACGCCCTCGTCCCCTGACCTGGTAAATCCTCTTATATCACCCTCCATTACTCGCTACCCGCTCAGGCACAACTCCTGCGTTTCAACTACATAGAGAGAGGTACTTTATTTATGGACGTACATACGTAAATACTTTCAGTAATTCTTTTAAGTCAGGTATCTCTTTGTCGAAAGGTCAACCCGACGACGTTCGGCGTTTGATTTAAGAGAGGAACAGCGTTGCTTTATGGTTAACGTATTTGGTTAGTGAAAAGTCTGCTCTTTGTTTTTTAGATAAGTTCAGTTACTATCGAATTCTTATCTGAGCCAAATCTCCAAATTACAATTGTTTTCTATTGAAGTATGTAATTCAATCATGACTTTGTATTTTCGGATTTGGCAGGTTGTGCCTTCGTCAGAAATTGAGATTGCTCCATAGGTTAAATTATGAATTGAATTATTGTGAAAAATATTTTGTCAAAAATCTAAACTTAATTGAACCACTGTGCTAAAGAAAGTACACGATGAAACTTGGTATGTTCGGTCAAGACTAGATTTTAAAATTCTAGATTTCGCTTGCTCCTAGTTTTGTTTATGTAATTATCTTATTGTAGGTAGGTATCATTCGAAACGATAATTATTTTCATGCATTATATTCAACAAACCCAACTTTTAAACACTCTGTAGTAAAATATTTATTGTTCTTATTGTAATTAAATGAAACTGTCTTCAGGACAGGAGCGTCGGTGTCCTAGTGGCTAGGATGCCGAACTCCCATGCGGGACGTCCGGGTTCTAAACCATGCAATGCCATGTACCAATGAATTTTTCCGATTTTATCGAAGACTTACGTACATTTACCGACTGCTCTAACGGTGAAGGAAAAATTCATGAGGAAACCTGCATGTCTGAGGAAATTAAAGTTTCCGAAGGCGTGTGAAATCCACCAATTAGCACTGGGCCCGCTCGGTGGATCATGGCCCGTACCCCTTATGCAAGGGGAGGCCTGTACCCCAACAGTGGGACATTAATAGGCTGATGATGATGATGATAAGACTGTTTCTCATTTTATATCAAAATTATTAGGTAAAGTGCTACTATTAATAATGCTGAATTAGAAACAATAAATTCTACAAATATTAGATATAAATGACTTTGCATCATTTATATCTAATATTTGTAGAATTCTGAACCGGTGGTGTTCTGATAGATATTTGTAATTTCTGAGATATGTAACATCTTCATTCTTTGAAGTAAATTCCAAATAATCAACCTTGGTTTAACAATAAATTCTGACTTGGTTTAGGAATTATTACAGATTTTTCGAACCATCCCTGTTCCGTAAGCTCGATCGTGCCTACGGATAAAGATGCTCATTTTTTGATAACCCATTGTTAAAATAAAGTACTTACCATCGGCCATTCTGGGTCTGAGATCTGTGAATAATTTACATTCCATTTTATTTTTTCTTCGCCGCTACAAACAAAGCAACAGTTATCTGTTGCTTTGTAGCGGCAAAGAATTTTTCGTGATATTTGAAACAACGGTATCGCCATAGAAATTCCAATCGGATTCACTGTCGTTATTTTTGTAATCCAATTATAAACGATCGCTGTTTTTGGTTTGAAATACAAAGAATTAAATCGTGTTTTCTCTAATGTTAACGGTCTTTATAATATCCTAACAAGATTTTGCTGGATTGGGTAACGTTTTAGCACTGAAAAACTATAAAGGTTTGTGTTTTAAGGTGCGCGTCCACTGCGTTGTCTGCGAACGGAGTGTCAGCATTTACGAATTGCTTGGTCGAAATGCTGACGTCCGGCCCGGATTTTCCTGATGTAGTGAACGCAGTCCCACAGGAATCAATACAAAGAAAGAAAGATTTATTTCCAAGAGCGCACACATACAAACAATTAGATACAAAAGATAATAATTTCAAACAAATATAAGATAAAAGCGGGAGCATCGGTGGCGTCGTGGCTAGTACGTCGGACTCCCTTATGGAGGTCCGAGTTCGAAACCAGGCAATGCCATTGTACCAATGAGATTTTCGATTTTTTCGAACGACTTACTTACATTTACCGACTGCTCTGACGGTGAAGGAAAACATCGTGAGGAAACCTGCACACTAAGATAACCAGTGTGTGAAATGGGGAAGGTAATCGCAAACCGCCCCATTAAATCTGCCACGAGAGTCGTTCTATGTGATTAATTCCTTAGAATGATCACGACTCTCAGCAATGAGGAACACGACTTTAGAAGAAGATAAGATAAAAAAAAGTATTAAGATTGAAAAGCAAAACAACTAATCCGTCGTCGACGCAATTGACGTGTAGCGCAGTTTTAGTGCAGTTTTGGTAGTGTTAGCGCAGTTTTAGTGCAGTTTTAGTGCAAAAATACAACTCTTCACAGGCCTATTTTAACCATTTATGTCAAAATATTTTTACAAAGACATTATACAAAAATCCAATAAACATTGACAAGCCTATTTTTAAAATGGGTTTTACCATTGATAATTTGGCAATTCCATGAATTTAATCTCACCCATCTAATACAAAATTGTTCGTCTCGGTGTATTCAAATAAATCTTTCGAAGCTTCCTTTACAAAGTTTTTAAAAGCTCGCATTTTTCTATCATTGACAGTAGGTGTACAGTACATGCGAACCGGATACTTTGTGAATTCCTGCTTTGAGTAAAGTTGGGACACATTGTACCAGGTACCAGATAGGTTCGTATCAGCTCGATCACTGGTACGGTTCCGAACCAATATAGTTTCTTGATACCGTAAAGAAATATAGTTGCAGATTCATTGTTTTGTATGTCAGAAAAACCGTGTTTGCAATACTATGATAATTATTAGGTAGTGCCTAATATAATTAGTAGACGGCGGTAGGCTCGCCACCTATCATGTTTGTCCACTAAATCTTCGGCGTAAAGTCGGAACTACCGGTGATTGAAGGTGTTTTTTTAATATATTTTTTTTATGTACTACTAAACCCGCATTTGACCTCGATCTCGCCTGATGGTAAGCGACGATGAGGTCGACGTTGGAGCATACGGGTCCAGTAAATGCCTATTCACTCTGGCCTTGAAGATCCCAAGGTTGTAGGTTTCGGGAAATACATACGCCGGCAGGCTGTTCCATTCCTTAGCCGTTCGCATAATGAACGAAGAAGCAAATCGCTTCGTACGGGCAGATGGCATATCAACAACATAAGGATGGAACCCCTCCCCGCGCCTGGTAGTCCGAAGGCGGAATGGAGATGCTGGAATTAGGTCGTGCAGTTCCGATGCGCACTCTCCTAAATGTATCCTATAAAATACCGATAGACAGGCAACCTTGCGCCGATGTTCCAGACTTTGCAGTCTAGCTTCCACCAGCGATTCGTCACTTATAAGGCGCTTAGCGCGTTTCTCCACTGAGTCAAGGGCAGCCAGTTGGTACTTGTTGTTGGTGTTTCCTCTATCTACCGCCTTGGGGATGGACGTGAGAGTTTATGCATGTATATGTTATGCCTATAGATACTTCACTATTTCCTTTTCTATCTCATGTTTGTTTTTGTTTTTTTATTTGTGCAATGAAGTGTATTTTACTTTTACATTACTTAAGGTTCCTAGGTCAGAAACGAATTATAGTCCATTCGGGTTAAGAAAAATGTGAGTCATCAGTGCAACTACAGGGTAAAGGTCACAGTCGAATAAAAATTCAAACAATTTAAATTTTAAAAGACAATTTATTATTGATAATAGATATAGAGAATAGATAATTATAGTATAGATACTTTCGTAAACATTACGTGACATCCACAACACTCAACCACACACACACGCACATACACAAACAGAGACACACCCATACACACAATATGTATCACAATCATTAGTGCAATTTATTTACTTTTAGCAAATTCTTACCTAAATTCTTCATATAAGTATTTAATCTTTTTTTATTTTAATTTTTTTTACCAACTACACTATCGCTCCCACTAACATTTTGGGATAAGGGGTGAAATGAAAAACAGCGCTCCCCCCCTTTTGCCAAATATACATAGATTGCGTGATAAAGTAAGATAGGAGGCTAGTCTATCATGCAACATGAGCCTAACATGTAATAGTTACATAGTGGATTAGTATTTACATTTACGTTAATTTTAATGTTTCTGTAAAAATTGTATATACTCGTAAATATTTGGCAATAAATGTAATTCTATTCTATTCTATTACTCACTACTATTTTCTAGTCATTTCGATCGATCGATTACTAATTTGTAACTCTTGAAATTCGAACGGTAAAAAAATATTCTAGACCTACTTGAATGTTGAAGTTATTATGGTATCGATCGTTTACAGGTTTACACCAACCAACACAGTATAATTTAGTATGTAAAGCCACCGTCGCCCACGTAAACGTGTTCTTTTAAAAATCAGTACTAATATATTCTTTTGGAAATATTTATCTGTTTAGGTGTTTAACGTGGGATTATCTTCATATTCTCATGCAATATTTCTTATTCGGCAAACCATATTTTTAGGATTTTTTCGGGTCGTCGGTGATTTAGTGGCTAGGACGCCGGCCTCCCATGCGGGAGGTCCGGGTTCGAAACCATGCAATGCTATGTACCAATGCGTTTTTCGGATTTTTTCGAAGACTTACGCACATTTACCGACTGCTCTAACGGTGAAGGTAAACATCGGAAGAAACCTGCATGTCTGAGGAAATTAAAAGTTTCGGAAGGCGTGTGAAATCCCAATCAGCACTGGGCCCGCTCGGTGGATCATGGCCCGTACAAGGGGGGGCCTGTCCCCAACAGTGGGGACATTAATATAGGCCGATGATGATGATATTTTTAGGAAAACAATATTCTTTCCTGAATTCACACAATTTATTCTTCTTCTTTACTTTAATTCTTTAACTGACACTAATAAGTAAAACACTAACAATTTATTGATCTGAATAATAATTAACTAACAAATCTTTGTACACCTCAATTTGAAATTGTATTTTCTATTTGTGTACCGTACCTATCTTGTTTACAATAAAGTGTCCTAGCGAATATATTTGTACAATAGATTGGTACCTATATCGAATGGTTCATGCCATATTTTTCTTGGTAGATAAAAAATTCAACCGGTTGCCACATGAAAGCTTGCAAACGGAACTCAGCAAATCAATACCTATTCAACATCCTATTCATTGAGGACTTAGATTTCAAGTCTATATTTACTTTCCAATAGACTTTATTTCATTTACCGCAGTTATATGTATCTTTAATCCAATCGGAACACTACGGAAGAGCAGGAAATTTGAAATTTTGTGGAATTTGGTTACGATTACCACATGGCAAATATAAACGAACGCTTTGAAATTTCTAACACAAGATTCAACTCGGGAGCTTGATAAAAGAGTTTCAACTTTGATATTACGTTTCTCAATCTGTTTTTTATTTACTTAGGAATTGACGTGTAAAATGTGTTTATTGAATAAATTCGTAAATCTTTGAATAAACTTTTAAAATGTTTCTTGAAATGTCATGTGCATTCCTAATCTTTTCTACTGAAATTGAATAGTGCAGAATTGTGCTCGAAATACACTTTAGTCGAATTCAGTTTAGAATGTGTTCTATTTTAGTAACTGAAATAAAAGGTTTGCAGAATCAGAAATATCCATATGACATTTAATTCTATTTATCTCGTTAGCATTTATTACTATTATAAAATATTATAATCTCTTATTTTATATTACGGTGCCCTACTCGGGGTTTCATGTATGACCAGATAATATACATTTTTAAGACCAATTGTAACACATGAAAAGCAATAAATGGTATGAGTATGAGTATCCATCCCAATTCTATTTTTATGCTGAGTTAGATTAGGTCCAATCCAAATTCATAAGGAATTAAAGTTTATGAATAAAATTAATAATGAATTTACTTACTTTTGAATACCAAAACAAAAGACAAATAGGATTTGGACCAATCTAAATCATCCCACACAGCGTAAAAATAGAATTGGGTAGGATATTTCTGAAAACCTTTCAATTAATTTCATCCTTATTTATGTATAGCCTACTGCGTAGGTGTACAACATTTGACCGAATATGATGTATTGGAAATAAATAAAAGTTTATGAGCAAAATTGTAGGCAATTCTATTACCGAATGGAGTATCGAGGAAATGGAAAAGGCGAATTATTACTTTGTGATAACTTTAATGGTTATCTATAAATAATCTACTTAGAAAATGCGTAGATACTTCCAGCTTAAAAGTTTTTTTAGCAAGTAAGTAATTTTTATTGACCGGTAGGTTTTACTCATTGTAGGCGGTGACGGATCCACCGTACCACCGTCCGTACGTACCCCTGGACGTACGGTGAGTTTTCACATTTCATTGTAGGCGTGACGGAGCCACCGTACCACCATCCGTACGTACCCCTGGACGTACGGTGAGTTTTCACATTTCATTGTAGGCGTGACGGAGCCACCGTACCACCGTCCGTACGTACCCCTGGACGTACGGTGAGTTTTCACATTTCATTGTAGGCGTGACGGAGCCACCGTACCACCATCCGTACGTACCCCTGGACGTACGGTGAGTTTTCACATTTCATTGTAGGCGTGACGGAGCCACCGTACCACCGTCCGTACGTACCCCTGGACGTACGGTGAGTTTTCACATTTCATTGTAGGCGTGACGGAGCCACCGTACCACCGTCCGTACGTACCCCTGGACGTACGGTGAGTTTTCACATTTCATTGTAGGCGTGACGGAGCCACCGTACCACCGTCCGTACCCCTGGACGTACGGTGGGTTTTCACATTTTATTGTAGGCGTGACGGATCCACCGTACCACCGTCCGTACCCCTGGACGTACGGTGGGTTTTAAAAAAAAAACGATACCACCATCTTTAGTGCTGTACCCGGGTAATGGTGTCGATTCATCCTGGAGTGGTCGCTAAAACTTAAAGCTAAATTTAAATTCGGTGTCACGGAGAACCACGCACTGTAACCATAGTAAAAGTAATAAATAATACTGTAACGCTCTTGAATAGAAAGGAGTGTGACAATTTATTATCCTAAAATAAACAGAATGTGAAATAGTATCTCTACAAAATGGTCCCCATTGTGGGATCATGGTATAGGGTTCCGTAACCATTTTCATCTAAAAGTCTATTTCGGTGTTCAAAAGTGCTGTGACATACAGATGGACAGACAGATATGACAAAACTCTATGGGTTCCTTGTTTGGACTACGGAACCCTAAAAAGTTGAATTTCAAAATAATCAAAAAGCAGGGTCTAAAAGTATGTACCTACCTTATCAATGGTTGCAGTCCCACAACATTTTAATTCTGCTATATATTGAGCAGCGCCATACCGTCCGTCATGGATCAGCACAGCACTATGGTGGTACGGTAGGTACAAAAAAAACCACCGTACCACCAGGGGCACGGACGGTGATAAAGTGGTATCATAGGTACGATCAAACCGATCCGAAAGTAAAAAAAATCCGAAGCGGCAACAAATTAAAACTAATTAAAATCGCATCGAAAAAGACTCCATACAATTTTAATCCGTCGCGATCCGCTAAACTTTGAAGAGCCAAAACCTTTTGAATATCTGAAAAATTATGTCTGTCTATCAATAACCTAGATACAAAACCTAAACCTAACGCCTAGGCCGCCTAAATTGTACTTCACTATTTCCTTTTCCATCTCATGTTTGTTGTTTTATATTTGTGCAATAAACTGTATTTCACTTTAGTTTACAATTATTTTGTTACATTATATACTGATATTACATAACAGTAGCGCGAATACTGTGTATTGAACTTGACAGTGGCGATATTGTCGGCGCTAGGTGGGCGCTGCGCATTCCCCGTCAACCTATAAATACTTTTGGAGTAGGGCTGTGCACCACCGGATTCGACCGGAATTATCTGGAAGAGTCTGGGATTAATGTGTAAGTAGATTAATGTGTAGGGCGTCTTAGGGCTGGTACAGTCGACCAATCATCGAACTACAGAAAATGACAAAATTTGTGAACTGAAACAAATCATGTTGCGCAGACATTAAGTTGAGATTTGATAGAAGAAATGCAGGTATGTAATGACTACATTACATTGATCCAGTACCTGTAATCTCAAACATAGTGTAGTTGCCTCTGTGCACTACTTTCTGCAGGTACTCGTAACTGTATAGTCGGCCACACTAGCTAAAGTATATACTAATATACTTTAGCTAGTGTGGCCAACTATAAAGTAGTGCACAGAGGCAACTACACTATGTTATATTAGTACTTAGTATACTCTTATACTTAGTATACAGGTACTCGTAACTGTATAGTCGGCCACATTAGTTCTTAGTATATTAGTTTTTACTTTAGCTAGTGTGGCCGACTATACAGTTACGAGTACCTGCAGAAAGTAGTGCACAGAGGCAACTGCACTATGTTTGAGATTAGAGTTACTGGAGCGTTTCTAACAATATTTCTTTGTATTTACACTTCAACTAACTGCCAGTGAAAGATTTTTTAAAAAAGGTCCGGTTTGGGTTCTTTTAAATAGACCCTCTGGTTGATGAGAAGATATTCTTTGAAAAGTTGAAAGTTATGTAGATATAGTTATAGTCGTTGATAGTAGTTAATGTCCTAAGTCCTAAGTCAGTCTAATTGTTACTTATCTAATAAATAAAAATAAATTAAAAAAAAGATTTATTCAGTAACAAAAAGGTACAAACATTTTTTCTAATTGTGGAGGCCCTCTATTAAGTGTGACAACACCTGTGTCAGAGGGCCACGCTCTTCCATACTTCTTTATTTATGTACCTATTTACGAATATAATAATAATAATAATAACGTGTGTGTGTGTGTGTGTGTGTGTGTGTGTGTGTGTGTGTGTGTGTGTGTGTGTGTGAGAGAGAGAGAGAGAGAGAGAGGGTGTGTGTGTGAGGTTGTATGTGTGTGTGCAAGAGAGAATGTATGGTGTTCTATGCCAAAATGAGTGAGAGATGTCAAATGAAAAATGTCTGTGTAAACCACGTTTCATTTAAGGTAAAAAGGGGAGAAATACTAGTATTTAAGTAGATTCTCGATCTCCTCATAGTTTAGTGTTTTTAGCCAATCAGAAAGACGTTTTTATATACTACAATGGAACGGATAATTACCGGTATACCTGCAATGCTACTTAACCTCTTAAAACTTTCTTTTTATCTCCACAATTTCCCCTGTAGCACAAATCGATGTTAGGGGCACATGAGAATAAAAGTTTCACTAACTAATTCCCCTGATGGTGGCAGTGTTGGGAATCATCTATAATAATAAATACCTTTCTTTTTATATTGAAACCAGAACCCAAGTAGGTGATTTAAAAAATGTTTTAAGATTAATTATGTAATTGTGACATAACAGCAAATCACTGGATTAAGATAAGTACATAAAAGCTTTGTGAAGTGGTACATAAACACAGTGACATTCACCCAAGGGGACAAGGAAATAATATATGTACTTACTTGATAGTGTCTAATATTCTCGAGCGAGCCGGATGTAGAGCATCTCCGGACATCCGGACTTTTGTTACCGTTTCGGCGCTGACAAGTGACAACCCTAATCACTACGACATGAGTCGACCTATTTCGCTTCCTCCACTCTTCCCCCCTCCGTCTAGATTAGGTCCATATTACACGAGCTACTTTCCTTCCACGGAACGCAAGTGAGCTCAATTCTTTAGTAATATATATCTTTGTTACATTGCATGATGTGGGAGTAGTTTAACTTCATGCTGTGTTAACCGTAACTTTAAACAGGTCAAACTGACGACGGTTTTTCATCAAATCTAGTTATAGTTGGGCATTTAGCCAACTGCTTATATTATACGTGACGATCCTGGGACACTTGATAATTCAAAATGTCGAATTTAAACTTATCTTCTGTCACATTGTTTTCTTACCTATTTTACCTTCCTACTCAAACTTTTCACTAAATAACAGATACTATTAATTATAACATTTGGAATGTGTAGTGTACAGCCTCCTCCAATTACATCTTAATTTCTAGACTGAGCCTAAATCTGGGGACACCAAGCCCATAGTCACGCACGTCAGTGCTTGCCAACTCAACATAAACTCAAAGTTTTTCAAAAAATCTTTTAGTTTCAAGCTGGCTATATTTTTATAGACTTTATGACATGTGACAATTGACAATGCCCTTTTACAGCAGCTATAATTTATTATAATTATTATTTGTACGACAATGCCCCTTTACAGCAGACATATTAATTTTATTATTTATTAATTTAGATAAATGACAAATCTTAATTTTTTAGCCATATTTTATATATTATATGTAAATCGGCTGGTCTGTTCGCTCCTGTCCAGTTATGTTTATGGTTAGCAGGAATTGTGTTTTAAATTTTAAGTAATTTTAAAAGCATGACGTAACCAAGAGTTCCTGGTGTCCCGATGGTGTTTAATAAATGAGTACTCGTATGAGCATGAGTTCGTAATCAGCTTTTTATCATTTTGTAAAACGATACAATTGACATTTGTAGTTCGCGTGGCATAGAAAACCGCTCGTGTAGCAATGTCCTTATTAGTCTGACAGACTCCGGCAACGTCCAGCCTTATCGAAGTCTTTTGATAAAAAATAGACGAGACCCTTGGCGACGGCAACTATAAAACAAGCTTAGACGAAGCGGCTATTACAGACTATTTATCAAGCCAGATAATCCGTCATTGTGAGAATAATGGGAGAAAAAATTTGCTCAAGGGGCAGGAGAGGATTTCGGTAGGGCAAATTAGGAGGGAAATAGATGAGGATGCCCTCTTATCTATGCTTTTATTTAGATACGGGTTTCAAGTACGATGGATCGGATCTATTCCATGCCTATTTCGTTCTTCTATTCTAGTGTAATGTGTGTATGTGAGTGAGATTCCAGACAAATTGGTGGAGAGATGGTCTGGAACGGTACTTAGGTAGACTACAACTTAAGAAATATTATAATGCTGTTTAAGGAGCTGCATGAGCGACACTAGCCTCCGCCAATAAAAAAATATCATATCAATTAAATACCTAAGGCATTTAAAAAAAATGTTTACGGGATTATTCTATGAATGAAGAGGATTTTTTTAGTAATATTTTAGTAAATATTTTATAAACGAAATGTGAATCTGCCAAAAGTGGTGACTTTTGACATATTCACTTTTCGTTTCTTATTGTTTCAATATGAGAATACAAAACTATCTTTCAAAATTTCTTCTTCATTCGTGGAATAATCCTGTAAACCATTTTTTTAAATGCCTTAATTAATTGATATGATTTTTTTCGATTGGCGGTGGGTGCTCGTTTCGCTCAGGTAGCGCCTTAAAACCCGTATGCCAAATAGATCTCCTCGGAAATCTTTCGGGCTTAACCTCACATTTCTTTTTAAATTTTTGCATTATATTTCCGATAACCTATCATTAAGGTCGCCTTTGTAGCTACACCTTAATTTGAATTTCTATTAACCTGTTTGTATCTTGTGTGGGTACAAGAAAGTGTCTGTCACAAACTATCTCAATACCTAATTCTCCTTAAACTTAAATTATGACTACAGAAATATTTTTTCGTGATACGACACTGGCTGTCTTACTTATTTCTTATAACTTAAATTACTGGGTCCCCATTAGCACTGCGTGAAGTTGTAAAGTTGATAAAGCGATAGCGATGTTGCCTCCGCGTTATGCACCTATTATGTCTCCGATAAGCAAGTTCAATATTTGCAGACACCAGGTTATACTTCACTGACTGATATGTGTATTACTTAGGTAACTAAAAATAATGGCTGTCCTAACACTAGAGACAGTCAATTACGCTGTCTCTTTTCTTGTTGCAAGTAAAGGACTTGTTCTTGAGTGTAGAACTGGAGACCACGAAACGCCTCCTGCTAGATGAAGCAACAGTCATCGCAATTCGTAATGAGTGGAGCGGAGCCACGAAGAACATATGCGGAGCTGAATATTAGCTTCAGAGGCGCGATAGGCACAGCACATTATAAATACTCTTGACTTAATATTCCTTCGGTTATCCAATTCTTAAGTTAAGTTTTTAGTAAGCTTTGTAAATTGTTAATAGTTTATCTTGTAGTTAAGTTATTATGATCACAACTGTAGGTACTCCGTGACATTTAGACGAGACGCGTTCTAAAGAGAACTTCTGTGTATCGACGAACTGCGTTTTCGACCTAAGTAATACGCTTATTGTACCAACTGCTACTGTCTGCTACTAAATCTATAATAGCAGTAGACTATGATAAGCCGATGATTACGACGACATGAACGCCTGAATTCTTATTTTCATTTCCGTTTATCTGAGATAAACTATTGAATCGAGGTACAAATCGGTTGTATGTTTTTACGATGTGCACTAAACCCGGCTAACTCGTTTGTTCCTATCTAAGCAACAGAATTGTAACTTACATTGTTATTGCAGTGTTCCGACACTGTTACTGATTTATTATACGCTAGTAAATCACTCGATGCAGTTGGTCCACTAACGGTAAATATATGACTGTGTCTCGAAAGATAGGAAAACGTAAATAAACTGGCATTCGGTATATAAAATAAGGTAAAGTTAGTGGACAGAGGCAGCCCATAGGCCTCTGTCTGACTGACTGTTCACTGACATCGTCTAAAACTGTTGTAGAATGACACCAGCCAGAATCGGCAGTTTAACGTACTGTCCGAGGCACAGGGGCTGAAATGAAAAGAGTTGTGAATGTTACGTTTCGTTCGATCCAGGTTTAATTATCGTGCATGTTTATTTTTACGCAAACGTTTAGTCGTTGGCAGGTTAACCTCTGAACCGTCACCTCACCACTTATACCAGAAACCTTATATTACCATAGTCTTCAGGCTAGCATTGTCTAGGTTCCCTTTTCTTACATACGAGGCTTGCAGCGGCTTGCCTGATCTACGAGTTTCTTCTGAGTTGAGGATGAAAAACATCTGACGAAAATTGCTGATTAAATTATGCAGTAACACGATACCCAAATAATAAGCTGCTCGTGTGTCGGCAATATACCCGTGTTATGTAATTGTCATTTATCCTGACACTCTAATATACACGGGTAATTCCCAAGAGAGCGACACTGAGAAAAATGAGCAAATACAACATTTTCCATTTCGTGTCGCCTTTATTTAATCCCAGCGAAATAAAAAGAGTATTAAAATGCTCTAATCCAATTTCAGAGGCACACTTGGGTATTAACTGTTGACGGCGTTCATCACCTAAGAAATTCCCATTCTCATTCCGGTCCTTCGAGCCGGATTTACTTTACGATTTCCATTAAACGAAAGGAAGGCTCTCCGGGCGAATGGTAAGGCCGATGGATTTGCGGGGAATGCTTTTAACCCTTTTCGATATTTTAGTTCGCGTCGTCGCTCTAATTGAATTGAAATCAGTACTTTTCCGGTTCGTTTCTTTTGCATAGTTTTTTAGTCCAGCAAGAGAGGTCTAAATAAACTTGGAATTTAACGTACTCGTATATAATGAACATTTAAATTGGAGACAAAAGGTAACTTTGAAAAAATATTAATTTGTAAATCGATATATTTAGTAAAGGTGGTATGTATCTTTGATAAAACTAAAACTAGAAAACATTAATTGTCAGGTTATTGAAAATATCCCAGATCCAATGGATATCCAAGAGTCACATCCAAGAATAATGAGTAAAATAAAAAGGAAAACCGTCAACGTAAGAATTGAGAGAGAATTTAGACACCTTATCCGTTAAATAAAATAAAGAGCTGTCGATCTTTTTCTTCAGTTACGGAACATGATACGAAACCCCATTAAAAAAACAAAAATGGGAAAATATAAAACATCACTTCGGCAATCCTCAACTGAAAGCTTCGGAATGACACCTCCCAGCGGATAAAATAAACGACGAGACTCGAATACGACACGCCGCAAGCCCTGTCTCGCTTTCAGCACAAATTGATTTCCATCAATCAACAACACTACCCTTTCAGGGATTTTCGGCTGAGAACGAATGCTGTCTGCACGATGAAACTATCGTAAAGATAGATAAATAAAGCCTTTAGTATTACCATGAGAATACGGTATAACAGTGTCTTACGATATTGCCTTATAATGGTAGGTTTCTACGTAATTTTTTGTTGTTGTGAGATTGTCTTCTATAGTAGGTCTAAAGCTATAGATAGTATTACTATGAGCTTCACAAGCTATGAGACCATAAGCTTTTTTAAGTTTAGGGTTAATTTCAGTTAGACCATAAGGAGTTTCGTTTGCGAACAAGGTGGGTCACACGGGTTCCGTTTCATTTTATAACGCCTTATGAAGTTTAATGCAATGTCTCAGTTACATAGAATCTGGGCAGACAGAAACATCTCCGTCAAGACCAAGATCAAACTTGTACGTTCACTGGTGTTCTCCATTTTCTCTTATGGCGCTGAGACTTGGACACTAAGAACAGCAAACCGCCAAAGAATTGATGCCTTCGAGATGTGGTGCTGGAGAAATATGCTCCGAATTCCGTCGACAGCACATCGTACCAACGTATCCATTCTAAGTGAGCTCAAAATCACCTCACGACTGTCCTCCGAGTGCCTTCGTAGAATTCTCGAATATTTCGGTCACATTGCCAGGAAAGACAGTGACAACCTCGAGAAACTTATTGTTACCGGAAAAATGGAAGGGAAGAGGTCTCGAGGACATAGTCCGATGCGCTGGTCCGACCAAATCCGCACCACCCTTGACTCTACAATTCACGATGCCAACCACACCGCCGGGAACAGAAATAAATGGAGGAAGATCATTCGCCAGAAGGTGATACCTAAAGGTGGTCACGACCCTCAGCATTGAGGATTACGACGCGAGGAGGAGGAGGAGGATGAAGTTTATGAAATAGGTACATTGTGAACTTATATATTTGTGACGGTCATTATTTGATCTATACAAAACGATATAAAGTGATAGATTCCATTGATATGTCACTATTATACCCTGAGAGTACCGAGCTCATTAATCAGTCTATCTCCAGGTTTCTATTGATGTTGTCGAGATACGCTGACAGTGGTCCCTCCATCTCTAACCAGACAACTTTATAATATTCACATCAAACGTCTTTGTTGTCATATTCAATTAACGTTGTAAACCCAATTTTCAATTTGCCTTTACTATCTTCGATCTCAAAGGTTTTAATAACAATAAAACGTTTGAAAACTTCTCTTCAAACAACTTTCCATGACATTTTCCTTCCTCGGACTCAGCAATAGAAAAATACGGTTATGATATCGTAAAGTTAAATGCGGAAAGCTGTTAGCGCAGCCGCGGTCTCATTTGTGTCAGCTCTTTAATTGTCTGTGCGAGATTTCATTGCGACCTAAATCGGTAAGGTCGCATTCCTTACACTGTCAAATAAATCCGCTGGTACGTGCCGTTTGCTTAAAGATTTGGATGTAACAAAAGTCTTATACTTTTCTTTACTATTTTTCTATGATTGACAAAAGCATTTTTGTCAATTTGGTTCATTTAATTTAGTCAATTCATCCATTTACGTACGTTACATCTATTTGATTATCAATAGTTTTCTAGTAGTATCCATATCTACTGTTCCAGACTCTGTGGTGGATTCGTCCTTCTCTAATATTCTCTACACCACTCCATGAAACGTGACCTTTATTCTTTTTTAACTCTCCGAATTAAGGGTACTTTAAATGTCATCCTTGGAATTTAAATGAGCTCTAACAAATACTTTATGCTAACATCTTTATAAGTCTCTTGTACAGGTGACCTTTAGCTCTCGTTCTATTAAGATTAGTATTTTATTTTGTACGAGTATTTCGATCATCGTCGTTTTTATTACATTGGATATTCAAAACCATTTTGTTTTTCTTTCCTTTACTGTGTTTTCTCAAAGAAGGCAAAAATTGTTATCCTATGGAAAATCATGATTTTCCTTGACCGTCCTTTTATAATATCGGTCGCTATATTTCATTTTAGGTTTCGAAGCCCCTCGATCGTTAGCATTACTTAAACTTTATTTCGTCGGCTTATTGTAAGAAGTCTTTAACTAACATTGACCAAACCTTAGGACAAGCGACATCAAAGGTTTTCCTTGTAACCAAATAATGGGATAGTGACTTCTTAGCATGTCATAACGAAACTGGATTTTAGACAAATAATGACTTTGACCAATTCAGAGTTCAACAAGGCGAATACAGCAGTGTATGTAACGCAGTTAGTTTCTTCTTAATGACTTCTTGCAATAAGCTGACGATTTATTGATATTCTGACTTCACCAAAACAATATGAGATTCAACATCCAATATCGTTACACATCTAAACAGCAACCGGACGAAAACAATGGCAAGGTCGTCGCAGCAAGACACAAAAGCTCTTTGTTACGCACCATTACTCAGTAACTCGTCCCGTAGACTAGATGTTCCGTTGCTAAGTCGAATTAATCGTCTAATCGGCTGTTATTGTTTCAATATTTCACGTAGAAATGGTATTGGAAAGTAAATTCTACTTATAACCTGAACCTTGTGCGTCTCTGAATAATTCTACTTTCTTCTAACCTCAGCTCCGTCCTAACCTGAGTTTAAGAATTTTAATAACACAAACTGTATACCTGAATCTTTTGTACTATAAGTTAATTTATTTTCTAAAATATTGTTTCTACTCATCTATGATAATATGTTATATTAAACATGTCTTGAAGATATTATCAACTTCGTTTCTGTTTTATTAAATATCCGTTGTACGTTTATGTAAAATACTTATGTCGCAGAAAATTAGTGAATCCATTATTATTATGAAAGTGGTTCATACGGCTCAAGGGCTTTCATTGTGATTCTAAACATTTACCGAGGCCTTATTAAAAGTGTTTTTATTTTTGAGTTCTGAACTCCGTTATCTCTGAATATTTCTTATTAAAGGTGTTTTTATTTTTGAGTTCTGAACTCCGTTATCTCTGAATATTTCTTATTAAAGGTTATAGCTTCAATACCTTCTGTATTTGTTTTAGTTTTATCAACTAGCTCATTGTTCCTAATAGGAAACCTAATTATCGAATCAATTATTGCTATTTTTAGAAGCGAAATTTTAAAAACGTACACTGTACATTGTTTCGTATGTGGAAACCAAAGATTTTGGTTCAAATATTCACCCTTCTATACTTAGTCCGATTTTTGTAGTAAAAACTCATCGTGTTTTACTAAAAATATTAGCTTTTTCAGCACGAATCTTTTTTTAGAACAAAAGTGAACAATGCCGTGGCACCTGTTCTATTTGTTTTGTTTGGTTTGGTTCGATGAGAGGAGAAAGATCGACGTTGTAAAGGAAATAGCATTGTATGCATTGTTGCTGAGTGCATTGTGCAGCTGCATTGTTTAGGCTGCGTAAGTCAACAATAACAGTGTATTTTGTAACAAATAAAACGTTTAATCGGACGTAACTAGCTCTGTTAAAAGCATGAATAGTACATAGTACTATTAATGCTGTTATACTCTATTTTGTATCAATTTTCTTGATATCTTCTTTGAGTTACATAACAGTGTTGTTTGTTTGTTAATGTTTGTCATTTCAAGCTTATCTTATCAGAGGTTGTAGAACTATTCAAGTTAGGACCATTATGTTCCATCACTGTAATCTTTCAGTCTCCATCTGTGTCATATTCATAAGAGCCTATCTTGTCATTTTGTTGTAAACTAATAGCAGTTTACACAATGATATCAAAATAGGCGTCTTTATCATACATCTTTGTTGTCCTTAACATAAACCGTACATTATTGATTTACCTACACAAGCATCATCAATTTTAGTCACTCGTCCTTTAACACTTAGGGCTCTAAAGCATTCCTCTTCCAGTTTCCTTCGCCGTAGCCATAACCGCAACCTTTTGGTCTGGTCTACATGACGCCGGCCCTTTAGGGCAAAACTAGTTTTATTCCACAAATATTCCATCCAACGCCGCCGACGCATTCAAGGGCCTCGCCTTCGGTGCTTATTATAAGTAAAATACCATGTCCGTTCCACTTCACGCCCCCTGCTAATGTTATTTTTTTATTTACCTACAATCTAATTCTACTTATAAATAAAATATGCATAATTATTCCAATTTACAGGGTGTATGTAACGAAGTAGGTGTTAGATCTGTAAGAGTAGGTATATATACCTAGTACATGAGTGAGGTTGATAACTGGACTTTTGTCAAATGACTTTCCGAGGTTTGCAAATAAATAAGACTTTTGTCAAATGACTTTCCGAGGTTTGCAAATAAATAAAATGCAAAATGTGATTGAGAGAGATAAAATTAGTGCATTTCGTATGGATAATATTATATTTCGTGAATTTTCCAAAGATCAGTTTCAGTTGATCACCTTTCGGAATGATACCTTTTTGTTACATACTCGTACATAATTCATTACCATGTAGCTACCTAATAGTTTTTAGAGAAAGACTTGAGATTATTCGCCAGCTATACGAAACGTCCTTAAAATTTAATCTTTAAATATCTGCTTTCCCTTCCAAGGCCATAGCTCTAGAGAGAGATGACGGCAAGGCTTATGGAAGCCTTAACATTAAAGACGTTTCTTGCAACTCACGGTATATCCCCCAGGTAAAATTGCGTTACGCTTGCTCAAACATGCTTATCAAATGTATTGAGAAAAACAGATTTTTTAGTCTGTACTCCAGGCATAAAAGCAAGTTTTCATCCCGTAGAGATTCCGTATATTAATAACTTTCATGAAATGTAGGTATTCCAATAACAAGTACTTACTTACCTACAGAACAGCAAATGAATTAAAATATTCAAGCTGAATTCTTGTACATACTGCAAAATAAAGTTTAAATAATATTTGTTTAATGCAGATAAGTGTATAGTGTACTATACATACATACCTTTAAGCTATGTCCCTTGCGGGGTAGGCAGAGAGAACGGAGCGCCAAGAATCTCTGTCTTGGCACGCTACTCTTGCTTTCTCTACAGTTATTCGTCGTGTCACGCATGCTCGCCGTTGAGGTCGTCTGCTCTGTAGGTATATTAAAATCTAAGAGCACTCTGTCAATCTGATCTTTAAAGGCCAGTCTAGGCTAGGACGACGCCGGTTTTACTTCTACTCACTTTTTTCACCACTCATTCTTTCCACATACCCGAACCAACGGAGCATGCCTTTTTGACAGGAAACCCTGTCTTCCTATTCAGAACGGGTGGTACCGCAACGGCGGGTGTCGAAACAATTGCAATGGGCCAATTGTAAATACATACGGGGTTCTCTGCCCAAAGGGTGGTTTTTCATCTTACAGATGAGTGATGACACATACATTCAGGCCAGCCATTGTAGTATACATTAATTTGGCTACCGTTAATGAAGTTGGGTTGACGAGTGCCAGATTCATTAAATCTTCGGAAGTTTGCTGCGAGCAATGTTCGCATGTTATCGAGTAATGAGGCGCTCGCTTCCGAAATCACAGGGACGGATAAATAAGCATTCCATAAATATTTGATGGTGATGGAAAAAGTTTTATACGCTTCGGTAAACATAACTGAGTTCAGATCAGATGTGAAGAATTATTTGTTTTATATCTAGGTGCACAGTGGAAGACACATCGAGCTAATACTCTGCGGAACTCTGTTGCAATAAGTTTTTGTTATGAATCGTTGACATTCGTATGACTATGTCAAATAAATTACAGCGATAAAGTACTAAAGAGTATAGCCCGATGTGTTGTCCACTGTACTTTACAAGGTGTAACCAAAACCCCTGAGCCGAAAACAAAATCCAATCAAATCAAACATTTTTATTGTAAGTTTGTTTTACTCTTCCACCGCTTCGTAAGGTGCTGTAGCTGAAAGGAAAGAAGCGGCGCAAGAAACTTTCAGCAGCACACCTTTTGAAATAAATATATATTTTACAAAAATTATGAATACAATCATATACACTCACAATGTGCAGAGCCGGAGCTGTAGCTGAATTTAGGACCAAGCCTCTTTATCATTTAAGTAGTCATTTATTTTATAATAACCCTTTTTACATATGGTCCGTCTTATGTGGGTGTTAATTTTTTCCCTGTCATATTTATTACAGTATCCGGTGTTTTATTATAAAAGTAAGTAAGTAAGTAATACGTTTATTTCACACACAGCAATGACCGAAACAGTTATAATTATAATAAAATAATTATGTAGTCAAAGGTAAACATATTGAAATCATGTCTGATGGTCTGCTGTTGTTGTGAAAAGGGCCTCAACTCAGCTTATTGCTGCAGACAAGAATGCCTCCAGCGCTGGTATTCTGTTGGACCGTGACCGATGGCTGGCCAAAACCTGTCCAAGAGGACAAAGATACGACACAAATAAATTTAATTGAAGATAGGTAGTATTGATAAGTTAAAAATATATATACCTACATTTACCATAAAGTGACCCATAAATGATGTGTTTACTTTACTAAGTCTAAAGCGTGAATAAAAATCATTGAATCAACTTTTGTTTGCACAGTTTTAGTAATATTTTATTAATTTTCTCGAACTTTTTTCTTATTTACCGTCAAACAAACCATCTATTGTATAAGCGCCTCTCGCTTCGACCTTCTCCGAATCCCTGTCATTATGTGAAACAGCACGAAGCTTATGATTTACAAGGTTGATTAAATGCGTTTACATCCGTGTTCCATAAAAAAGATTCAAAAAGACAATTCGTCGCGTCTTCGTCGTCGTGGGTATTTAGCACTGCGGTCATTGTTTACTTATCTTCAAGGCAATTGATACAATCAGAGACCAACGACTCCTCCGATTTAGGGATCCAATTACCCGATCCAGAATATTATTTATACTAATTTGTTCTACAATTTAGTACTTACTTAAATTTTTTAGCTATTTTAAATCACTGCTGTTGTTACCTGATCGATAGTGTAGGTTTTAGAGATGGCACAAATTTAAAATTGTAAACAGTGTGTAACAAGAACGCCTTATAAATCTTAACAACTTTTGTTGTGATTTTTGGTTTTCGCAAAAAATCGAGTCCATACATTTTGTACCGACGAACAGAAAGAATAAAAATAGAAAAACGTCTATATGTTAACTACAACACACATGCAATTCCACTTAACAGCTGTTTAATTTGTCTGAAAAATATATTTTTTTCTACTTAAATTAAAAAGTAGGTACTATAACAAAAGTAATTATAGGTATGAGCAGAACAAGCAAAAGATTTTATTTTGCTTATTGCTGAAGCTACGTATTATTTTGCGAGAGTATACGGAACCCTAGAGAGCGATGGCGCTCTTAGGTATCGGAGGCCAAGATCCACCTCGGGTCGCTGCGCCAGCGGAGTAAGTAAGTATACGGAACCCTATTATTCCATTATGTACAACGCGGACTCTGCCAGTTTTTTAAACCGCTGTAAATGTTAAGATAAAATCAGTTTCCGTGTCAAAGATGACCCTTTGTGTATTGTACGGAAACCTGGATGTTTAAGGAAATAAATTTTGAAGGCATGTGAAATTAATCAATCACACGGTGGAACATAGCCGTTGCTCAAGGGGAGGCGGTCAGTCGCTGAGGGCGATTCTGTCAGTGGCATAATTGTCAGTATCAGGAGATTGATTCCACTAAATACAACGTAACTAAATAGAATCTAAACTGCATCGTCATGACGTGTTTCGTATGCTACTATCAACTAACGATCCAATTTCAGTTAAGTTCCGATCGAGTCAACGATCGATCGAACAGTAACGTATTTGTGATTCTAATAAAACGTTTAGTTTATACTGAATCGCTGTTGAACGGTAACAAAATGCTTCAACTGTCAAATATAACGATTGAACATAAGTTCCTCCCAAGGTACTTTTTCCGATCGATAGTAAATCGAAAGGTGGCAGTGGTAAAGTTATGCGTCAGCAAAATGCGATTTGGTGTCCAAATAGAATTGGAACGAAAACTAAATTGAAATTAGATAGAAATAGAACTACAAACGTTGTAATTTAGGCGAATTGGGCCCAGGTACGAGTTGAAAATATACTTATTCTCATACTCATACCATTTATTGTTTTTCATGTGTAACAATTGTTCCTCAAAATATATATTACATGATCATACATGAAACCCTGACAACATACAACACCCCGCTTTGTGAAAGATTTAACCTTTTCCTTATTTATATCAATTGACATTACGTCATTCCACTTCCTCATCTTTCATATTTGACTGACTCATGTGAGAGTTTGGGAAAGCCCGTTTTAGATAATATCAGGGAGTAACACCGTTTTTGCCGTTATTACAATCACAGTCAAACATGAACATCATCACAGTCAATAGCCCGAAATAATCTTGTCTTTATTGTGTTCGCAGAACGGATCGCTCTTGCGATTGCGGTCACGAATTAGACACGAGAATAATTGAAGCGGGGATTCTTTTCATGCTCTTCCAATGCCCTAACCGAATTTACTCTTATATTTTATTATCTCGGTTTTAACTCGAAGCAAATCTGCTTTACCTATGCGTAATTAGCACGGACATATTTTGTTCATATACTTACTGTATCTACTTAGTATCGATGGATTAGTCAAGTTCAATGTGTTACGTTTCGCAAGAAAATACGATTTATAGACTCTAATAAAGATTTTTCTGTCTTTTCCAGATCAAACAGTCTGCAGACGTAACGAGAGATCCCCATCAGAAGGGCGCGATGCGGGCGGCGGGGCCCACGTGAGGTCCCGCCACGCTATGGGCTCGAACATCAGCCAGCACTCCGCCAAGGGTCTGAAGGGCCGCCGCGCCCGCTCCAGTGGCGACCTCTGCAATGGCGACTCCAAGAGCCAGACCGAGTCCTCAGTATGCGGGTCCGTGGTCGGAGACGTCATGGGATGGAACCGCTCCTTGCCGAACCATCTGGATGGGAACAGACACCTGGCGGACTACAGCCGTGTGAATAACAACTACGGGGAATTTGGGACTTATAATCGGTGCCATCCGAAAGGCGGACGCGGTCTTCGGTACAGGGTTTCGAAGTCTGGTGAGTAATGCACCTAATCGTATTTTTCTGGATTTCAACGGTGTTTTTGCAAAAGCCTTTTCATTAGTATAGGTTCCTCGTTCCGAGGACATAACCAATTTAAATTACCATCAGCAATGAAGAAATTATAATACCTGTTACCAAACCTTTGTTCCTCGACATTCGCTTCGTGAATAGTTGTTCTTTCTGAACCAAGCTGAAAATCTTTCTACACTAAAGATGCCTATCTATTTCTGGGTTGAAGAAACCATAACTTATTTCTTTTTTCCTTCACTAGTACCTAGAATAGAAATATAATGACAGACCTAACTTGTCCGGTTTTTCAAAGGCCAGTTATGCTTTTCGGCATCCAGTAACCAAAATCTGTTGAACGATTTATAGCACCGTTTGTCAACGTCCAAATCTAAATTCCGGATTCGGATATCGACACTTTCAACGGAGAGAAGACATCGAAAACTGGATTTATAGAATCCAAATTCGCTTCACTGACGATTGATTTATTAAACCAACCAAACCATAACCTAAATTGACTAATACCATAATGACTCTTACCATAATATTTTAACAAAGGGTGATCCCAAACAATACCAAGAAACCAACCCTTTTAAAGGATTTAGTGAAGGCTTGCTTGGAAACTTTGTTTAAGCTTTATTTTCGACATTAATAAAATATCCAGGACATTAATCTCATGCCTTTTAATCCTAAGAAAGTAAGACGTTGAACAAAATTTATGTGTTGCAAGGTTCTTAATTGAAACCTCTTTAAGACGTAAATTACCCGTGGATTAAATTAACGAAGGAAATATTTTTGCGTTGTAGCCAAGTTCACACAGAATACAAAATGGTAACAAGTATGAGAATAATCCCTCTTTTGCTGCGAATCTATGTAAAGCATTCTTAAGTAGATTTGTTTTAAAATTTTCTAAATTACTTACAATAAATACGCTGTGCGCTCCGCTGTACCGTGGCTACAAAAAACGTCCTACGCTCCGCTTCACGCTCCGCTGTACGCTTCGCTTCGCGCTCCGCTGTACGCTTCGCTTTGCGCTCCGCTGTACGCTCCGCTTTGCGCTCCGCTGTACGGTCTGCTGTTTCGTGGTCGAGGCCTAAGTATTTTTGATTTTTATTTCTTGTGATTCTCAACCAAATATATTTTTGAAAAAGTTTTGAGTTTAACCCTTAAAATTAGGATACAATTTTTGTCTGAAAGAATGATAAGAAAGGCAACTTTCCAAAGGTCACCCTGGCAAGGTGTCCCTCCTCCGCGCTCCATTAAAAAATTATAATGACATTGTTATACGTACCAGGGCATTTTTGGTGTCGATTTCGTATAAATAAAGGACGACTAATTCAATTTTGAAACAATATTACGGGTATATCACTATTCCATTGAAGACATTCGAAAAAATTAAAATGTTTCCGTCGATAACGTTTAAAGTAATGCAAATTTAGTTACATAAAAAATACTCTTATAAAGCCACATTATTCTAAATTTTAAAAAGATAAATTTTTAATACCATTATCTCACAATAAGTAAGTCAAAAAAAAAGTGTCTCGCGGAAGAGATCTTTTGTTCTGTTTGCTTAATTGAGTGTATTTTACTTTACTTTTACCGGATTCAAAGTTCTTTCAAAGTTGGTTCAAATATTTTGGAAATCTTTAATCGTTGTGCAGATCATAATAACACCTGAGATTTGATATATTAGAGCAATTTAGTCACTAACACTAAGATTTATCCGACGCCGGCTGTTATGTGTGTCACACGGGCGACATTCAATACAACGCAGCGATTATAATCACCTATTAGAGAGAGAGAGAGAGAGAGAAATACGCCCAACCGCGCGTCACCGCCGCGCGGTTGGGCTGACGAAACTTGTAAGTCTTGTTTAAACCAATTATTATTGTTATTTTACCTAAAAATTCAAATAAAATTCTGATTTCTTTTTATTGAAGAAAAAACTTCTTTATGCGCACTTGCGCTCTTTCTGAACAGTGAACCAAACTGAACCGTCACGCTCGAGTCGGTGACGCTGAATCGGGTATACTCGGTTCCATCCGACATCAAGCGCGCTCGGGTCGGTGACGCTGAATCGCGTATACTCAGCTCTAGTCGTCATCAGCTGTCATTTACTGACTAACAAGGAGTGCATAGTTTAGAGAATTACGTTTTTATTATGTATTAGTATCTAAGTCGTGATTTGCGTGTTTTTTTTTTTTGTAAGTTTTCACTTCTATCGTCTGGTCATAAGCACACACCCTCTTTTATTTTACAATTATGGTATTTGTGGTAGATTGCTTATGTTGAAAAAACAAATTAAAACACTTTTTAGGATTTATGTGGGTGTAGGCAAGGTGGGCGTGTTTGAGGATACAAAACATGAATTACTGCTCAATAGTGACCCATTAAAATAATAATTGCGTAAAAAAATTGAAAACAAAACGTGAATGCACCCGGTGATACTCAGAGATAGCGTACTACTGATCGCACTCACAATCTGCGGGAAACTTGAATTAAGTGGGGGGCGGACAGAGTCGCTTCTGTACGTAGTACTATTTAGTATTCTGTGATTATGTGTGCTGACTAAGTTACTATATAGTTACGTAGGTAACTAATGTCTGCGTGGGGGTGGCCATCGATCATCCATCACGCCTCACCTTGCGCCCCAGAACAAGGTGATCGCGTCACGCTGTGACGTCATTATTCATAATCGCTGCTCGATCCAAATTGGAATTCTCACCTGACAGGTAACACGGTTTCGCGTCGATAAATTAGGGTAGCTTAAAACTTGACTTATTTAGCACAGGGCTCCCAAGCGCCTTTTCTTTGTATTTTTTCTTTTGTATTTTGACGAAAGTTTTCTTTTATATATATGTCAGATCTGAGGGTAAGGGCATAGATGGCCCGCTATCATTCTACGGGTTGTCCTCACCCTGTGGTTCTACTTTTGCTGTTTAAAAAACCAGCGAAATATTATTTCATAACTATATTGACTCAATCAACTTATTTTCAGCAAATTAGTTACTGCCTAGTTACTCGATAGTAACTAGCCACGGGTCAACCGTCTCAATAGCAACCACTAGTCACCGGTTAGACATTCAATAGTAACCGGCCATACGAGAGTTCCCTGATAGCAACCAGTTACGGTTAATTATTCGGAAAGGCAATATTCTCGAATAAAATATCAAGTCCGACTGCCTCATCGACAAGTCGCAAGAGAATGATCCTACATTGAGTCGGGCGCTCGCTTTTATAGAGCCCAGGTGTGGCGGGCGGAATGACGTGGTATCGGTTGTTGCTGCGTGTTTGCTTCGTCGCAAGCGCAGGTGGGCATTGCACGTGCACTATGACGTCACTTGTTGTTTGCGCTAACATATACGAAAAGAGGGCTATTATGGAATAGGCCATGCTAACGCATCCCACTTATAGACAAAGTCCGGAATTCAGAAATCCGACGTTGGACGGAGACAAAGTTTTCGACAAAACTGTTCTTAATTGGGTTAGAAATGTGTTGTGTGTGTGTGTGTGTGTGTAAAAATAAAATAATTTACAGCCTGTCAGTGCATATACTGTAGTGAACTTTACGAAAAACAAGTCTTGTTTTTGTAATAAAAGCGACCTTGTTTTTGTATTTAAATAGGACATTTTATTTTAGAAACTTACCACCAGTTGGCCCGTTTGCTCGTATGCTCTCCTTATCCAATATAAAAAACAAGCACGTTAAATTATTGTCATAATTCAGTTAATTGGGTTGGAAATTCTATTTTCTTGAGTCTACTGCGGATTTCTTTGTCGCTTCATAACAATGAAGACATTCCATTTCATAAATTTTCTCAAGGCCTTATGACGTAAAAGGAAAATTCGAGTTATTACTTGAAGCTTCCGTTGCTTTTCCTAAAATTAATATCAACAAACGTAGGTAAGTGCCATAGTTATTTATGAACTTTATTTCAGTTTCTTTTAAACAAGCAATATGTCAAGTCTAAAATTTTTGTTTGTTACTTGCTTGATTAGTGGCCAATCTATTTGTCAGAGTTGTTCAGGGCGCCCGTAGGCCTCTGACATGGCTTAACGACTGCTGTCGAACGACAACAACCGGGACCGACTGCTTAACGTGCTTTCCGAGGCACGGAGGAGCTCAGATGAAATATGCCACTTGCGGTCACCCATCCAGGTACCGACCGCGCCAACGTCGCTCGCAACTAGGCCACGAGCTCCTTAGTTTTTGTTACCGTGATCGAATATCTCTCTCTGGTTACAAGAAAAAAATCGATACTTATACTTAAAAAAATCTCCCTTGTAATCGAACGAAAAAATATCTAAAATTGATGAAGGGATCCAAGGTGAAGGTAGAGCAACAGCAAAATGCAAACTTTTTGAAGTCTGAGAGAAAATATTTTAATATTTTGCTACGAAAGGATGTCAGTGTTAGAAAATTTAAATATGGATTTTTATGTAAAATATATTACAGTAAAGTCTTGTATTTTACCTAAAATATATAATAAGTACTCTCCGCTTTCATTCCAATTATAGGTTCTTCCAAAGTTAAGTTCTTGTTCTTTGCTGAAAGTATAATTTTCTGTGAACCTCTTCATTGTAGGTGAGATGCCTCTGTTATTTTTATTACGTTTATCACATAGTTATGTTACAAAGAAATATGCGCACATATCGAACACGAGTAATGACGTCACACAACTGCTCGCAATCAACTGCAGCTGCTAATCTATGCAATCAAGTACTAACTCTAATTTTCTGAATAAGAAGACGGTGTACGACATTACCAATTTTGATTAAGACTGATCTAAATTATTCGTAAAACAACAAACAAAAAACCTTCGAGCTCGGTTGTCGCGTAGCACGTAGTACGGTGCCGAACGTGCCCAATGACGTCACGCACTGCGCCTCAAATGCGGTTCAAGGCTATCTAAAGGGGTGGGTTCTCTGGTCCCGGAAATGAAGTCGTCGTTTTATACGACGACAAGTTCTTGACTTGTTTGGGTTAGAGCTTTTAATTATTGTGTTTGTGCTAAGTTTCGTGCCTACATCCAGGTTTAGGGTGCCCGCCCACGTCATACTTTTTGTAGGACCGATAATCGGGCAGATTTTTCCTCCGATTCTTATGACCGATTTTGTGACCGACTCAACGCACACGGCCGTCACTTTGTCTGTAGCTTTCGAGGGAGTAGCACGTCATGGAGAGTGATAACGTATACCATGTCATGAATCTTAAGAGGAAGTTGGATATACAGAGGAAAGTTTGTGTTTTATTTCTGACCGACTTTTTGTAGGACGTGTGCGTTATACTATTGCAATCAGTACGTTCTATTTTCCTCCTACAAAAAGTCGGTCACCGTTTGTCGGACGTGGGCGGGCACCCTTAGAAGATACTTTCAGTATGAATCTAGCCATATCGTCACAGCATAATGCTGAGTCAGGGACCCTTTTGCCACATATGCATGTGAAATTGTGAACTTACTGTAGAAATTGTAAAAAAGTAACTCTTTTAAGTAATGAAATCGTGTAATTTTATCGTGTTATGTATATGTGTGCAAATAAATTTTAATTCATTCCATCCAAAGGGTCAGGCACCCTTTTGCCACATATGCATGTGAAATAGTGAACTTACTGTAGCAATTGTAAAAAAGTAACTCTTTTAAGTAATGAAATCGTGTAATTTTATCGTGTTATGTACATGTGTGCAAATAAATTTTAATTCATTCCATCCAAAGGGTCAGGCACCCTTTTGCCACATATGCATGTGAAATAGTGAACTTACTGTAGAAATTGTAAAAAAGTAACTCTTTTAGGTAGGTAATGAAATCGTGTAATTTTATCGTGTTATGTACATGTGTGCAAATAAATTTTAATTTGATTCAATTCAATTCAAAAAGTCTTATTAGGAATTAAGTAAGTAATTAAGTCAGTTGTCGTCGATAGTGAATTTTACAATACAATATTTTCTCTGTGGTATAGACGCCTCATAAAAACGATAACTTATTTTAAAACTTTAACTTAATGCGTTGATGAATGTTATACAAACGTTTAATTTTAACATTCATAGTCCCAAAATATTCATTTTTTCCATAGAGGTACTTATTTACTTCCTCCGCTGACGCAGCGACCCGAAGTGGATCTTTAATATGGCCTCTGATTTCAAAGAGCGCCTTCGCTTACTATCCTGTGTCGCCTCGCGCCAATCAGGTTCCTGAAGCTCTCGCAGATCCTTCTCCACTTCATCACGGTTCTTCGGCCTTCTTCCGATCGGGTGTCCCACATATAGGTAGGTATACGCTCGTTTTACTGCAAGATCCTCCCCACATGCTCGAGCCATCGGAGTCGAGCTGCTTTTGTTTCTCCAATAGTGTTCGCCTCGTTCACCATCTCGTCGATCTCCAATTTCCATAGAGCTTAGCCTCGGACTACACGAAACCAGTTTCAGCCCCGTTTCGGTTCGGCGCAACCAATCACATTCGCGTCGTCCTCCCTTTATTTGAAATCAGCGTGACTTCCTCGTAGGAACCAAGTTTGTTTACTGGTTATCTACATGGAAAAATATTTCTTCGTAGGTAACCGGGTTATTTTCTAGGAAACACAAGTAGTTATACTAAAAATTGTGTTTCCTAGAAAATAACTGTTTTAATTTTTGATACTTCCAACCACCTTGAATCTTATGAGCTATGTCGGTAGCTTCGTCCATGTTTCGGCACCCCCTATTAATATTATTATAATTACTATTTATTTTAAAGTCTTGGGGCTCCCGAACTTAAAAATAAATAGTCATTATTTTTAACTTAATAACCAGTTACCAAACTTGGTTACCTACGAGGAAGTCACGGAAATCTGCGCTTTGTATGGATCGAACGAACCGAACCCGAAGGGAACCGGACCCGTATAATTCCTAGCCTTGTACTTTTCCCGAGAGCTGTAATAAATAAATGAACTTGTTCCATTGAATCAGCTAAGCCTATTGAGATCAACAGGATTACTAAAACCCGTATGATATATCCCTGTAGGAAACAATGGGAAAACATAATTATTAACATCTTCAAAGGAACGGTTTCTGTGTTCCTTTGGGCTGTATTACTGGCTTAGTTTATATCAGCTTGTATAGGTACAGTTTCATTATCTGTATGTTTGTCTATCCGATTAGATTTTGAAACCTCTGGATAGAAAGGTTTCCGTTATTTTCTGTTCTGAAATATTCGAATGTGATTTCAATATAACATGCTGACATTAGAGTAGGTAGATGCCTATTCTCATCGCCCGTAAATTGCCTCCCTCCGACATTTTTATATTCTTTTAACTATCTATTATTATTGTTATTACAAAAACTTATACTTAATTAGGAGGAGCTGGTAGCCTAGTTGTGAGCACGGTCGTAAAGTGATCGTGCAGGTTAAGCAACGTTGGGCGCGGTTGGTACCAGGATGGGTGACCTCTAGTAGCATATTCATCTAAACTCCTCCGTGTCTTGAAGAACACGGTCCCGGTTACTGTTGTTCGACAGCAGTCGTTAAGCCATGTCAGAGGCCTACGGGCGGCCTATAGACAGACAAACAGACAAACGTTTCAAACTTATAACTCCCTCGATCTGTCGGGGGTTAAAAACAGTACCCTGGAATCTTTTCTTCACCCAATCTATACTTACCTATTTGTATTCGTACGTAATCTATAAAAGAAATGCGGGCCCAACGTTCCTTCCTTGTCAGACCGTTATTAATCCCAATTTAGCGTGGTGTTCAAATTGGGTTACTTCTCGACGTTGATGTATGGCTATGGGATAAACTAGCGATAAAAATATATCGCTTTCGTTGGAAAAGTCTTTTAATTACATTTGTGACGTCCACTAGAAATAAAAGGACATTACTTTTCTTTTCTCTTTAATTTATTAATCTCCTATTCAATGAGCAATATCAGATCAGATTCCAATTTTCAAGCGACATCTTCTAAATTCTTCATCACGGGTCGCTTTTCGGGTCAGGGGCGAGCTATGGAGCAAGAATCTTCAAAATTGCATAAAATGCCTACTTTAGTTAAGTAGACATTCGCATTATATCTTTAAGAGATCACCAATTCAAAAAGAATCGACAGCATGACAAATTCGAAATAAGCGTAGCTCACAATCCCTCCCATAGTCAGAGATAGAGCGGCGTAGTAAGTCATCCACTTACCGAGCCACCCCGAGCTGTGAAATTGCAACGAATTTCCCTCCGGGGAGCGAAGGAGGGAAGCGGGGAAGGAATACATTATCCCATTGTGTCCCGGCCACACCTGGAATAAACCTCTTTACTAGTGCCACGTGGCAGGAACGCAGTTAGAGGAGATGAGAACGTCAGGCATTTCCGAGTTTCCGATTCACATATCTTCCATATTCATTTCATATTCATATTCCTTTATCTAAAAGAATTTCTGGAAACATTTCAAAAGATTCTTGTTTTATATTTAAACTGCAATTAACTCGCGATTTGTCTATTATTTTCATACAACTGACGTCGCGTTTGTATTAATTCAACTGTTAACCGTTGACCCAAGACATTCTAAATTGTTGTAGCAATATCTAACCGGACGACATAGCAGAAAGTACCTGGTATATTTGGAACGCGTCTTGTACGAGACTAATCCAAGGAACCTTCCTTGGTTTCTCTCAAGACCCCAGAACTGAGTTTTCTCAGTACGTATTTGCAGGAAGAATATCACTCATTTTTAACTGATATTCTTCCTGGAAATACGTTGTCACAATATAGTGTCCGTCGCCAATAACATTCTCCAGAGTTATAGTGGTACATTTCGAGTACAAAAAGGCCATATATCCAGGTTACCAGCATCGTATCTTGTCCTGATTACATACCTGCTGTGCGGAGCAAGCTTGTTTCAGAATAAGGGTTCCCCGAAAACTTCGTATGATTTGGCCTTGAGTGGGTTAAATATGTAAAATATCCCTAGATATATTGTGGCAGAACCCCTTTTACCAAAATGACGTTCAGAAAATACTTAATATGTTCCAATTTAGTACAATTGTAGGCTATACGAGTACATAGATGGACAAGCATAACAACGAATAACAATCTAAGTTTATGTGTTATTAGTCCAACTAGGAGTGAGTCAGTCACTTATCTTTTTATGAGACGTTCCACATTTAGAGTCCGAGTGTTCTTCGATATTTATATTAAGAGCAACTACCGCCCACAGAGTCGTTCACGTGGGCTTCGAAACAAAACAAGTTGAATTGATATCCTATTCACATGTCCAAATCCAAAGCAATGCTCTTGTTTACTCAATGTGTTAGAAATATATAGTTCATGAATATGTAGAACAACAGAGGTTTGCTTTTGGATAATTACAAGTATAATAATAATGTTATACATTACTGGTTTTCTATGATATTGGTGATTCAATCAAACAAGCGTATACGACGGACTGCATTTTAATAGCAGGAAGAATAGTACAAAAGAGAAATCAAATACAAATGTATATTTAACATGAACTTTCAGAAACCCCCAGGCGCAAATTTGAAATAAAGGAAGTGTAAATATACGAATATTTATTCATTCCCTCGAAGTTTCCGTCTCAAACGCTATCGGAACAAAGGCAGATTCCAATGCAAGAGCTTTGTCGGTCGAATCTCATTCAGACTGGTTACTTAAAGGCTCGCATTGCGACTTGGCTGCAAACTGCAAATCTTTAAGAATTCAAGATACTGCAGTTCTTATTCTTCGTGTTTAGGTACATTAATACGCTGAATTTAAATATCATTTGCAAAAACCTTAGACAAAAAAAATTATAAACATGTTTGCTCATTAATTTAATTTACTTACTGTTTACAACTTACAATCTGAGGGTCGGTTTTCTCAGAACTTCTTAGATATACTCTGTTCTTTGCATCCATTCTTTACGTCTTCCTTCTTCCGGTCATTTTCTAACTTTTATATTCTTTGAGGTTTTTTTATCTCCTCGAATATAAATAACTGCTGCATATTTGACGTTGTCGACCTTTCATTAAATGATAGGTCGACCAAAAAAACACACATATGATAAGTCGACAAATTCTACTTGTCCTTCGATGGTAACGAACAAAACAGGAGACTGGCATATAAACAAATAGCAGTTGAACTAAACATTTCAAAGTCTTTGCAGATAGTGCCTCTACTACTACGTACCTGCTAGTAGTTTTGCTTCTGCGCAACTCCGAAGTTCGCGCCCACGTAATTCCAAGTTTACAAAGGTAAACCTGACGATGTTTGTTCTTACTGTACCTAACCTCGTATAACTTCTAAGAATTCGGGGAGTTCCAAGTTGTGGAACTATAACTCTGCTAGTTAGGTGCACCTGTATAGTAAACACTCTTTGTATCTATCTATACATAGATGTCATTGTTGAGGAAAGTTTTGCATTGCATTGCATAAAAATGGCATATTTTAAAAACGAAATCGAATGGATATATTTTCTCAATAGACTCTAATAGGACACAAGTACCTATAGGCTGTTCTTACTACGATTTTACGCCTGGCAGCTGTCAAAATTAAATAGTCGGTCCCATCACTAACAGGCGTTTTTGCAACTCGGTTTTTGCAACTTTTCAGGAGAGGGTTTTTAAAAAAGTGAGGAAAAGTTTTATCACATATTGCAAAAACTCATTTCGTCAAAAACTGAGTTACACCAGTTACTGATGGGACCGATGAAATGAGACACTGCAATGTAACTGTGCAGATTGGAAATAAATATTGAAAAATAGTTACGAAAACAGAATAAACGATAAGAATGTTGCGTAATTTAATGTTATGTAGCGACGTTGGATAGCTTGTAATTATTTTTTTGCAATTTGATTATAATAAGTTTGCATAATTTGCATTCCCGCGTGTTAAGTACACATTTGCAACGACACGTTCAGGTTACGTCCTATCGAATGTGCCAGCCGTAACATCGTAGAACGTATGACCAAGCCCTCGTCGTTAATTTGAAACCATATTAGAAAACACCAATTTACTTCAAAAACTTGATGCTTTTACGGTAGGAGGGTAAACAACAAGTATGCTCTGATCGGGTAACAAGATCGGAAATTTACACGAGGATACACAGGAAAACACTGTCATTTTCAACACAAACGCCAGGAAATTCAATAAAGCCTGCAGCCAGTGAAGACGACACGTCTTTCACACCCTCCGCAGCCTTTTCACGGCGCCTGCCACCCTACCAACACTTTAATCTAGGCTTTGGAGAGCCGCCTCCGGGTGCCTTTTTGTCCTACAACTTGGTTTAAGAAATTGGTGTAGCACTAGAATAGAATTCCACTGGAATTTAATTATTTATTTTGTATGAATGGCCAATGGTCAATACGAAAAATGTCCAAACGCTGAATGTACAATACGCAATATTACCAATGTATAATATAGAAGTAGTAACAGGTCGTAGAATGTACAAAATACCCTGTAAGGAAAAAATATATGTTATTTTGGATTTAATCTTTCTCCTTAGTATAATAATGCGGAGTTGGTCCTTCGAGAATAAGGACAAACGTAAAATATTTTTAGATAATTAAATATTTCACCTGCTACATAATTAAGCCGAATACTTTTTGCAATTTTACTAAAAAGCTCATATCGAATTCATATCTTTGTAGACATGTTTTATACATGGGTTATCTCGCCTTTCTGCCAAGAAATCCGAAATGATTGATGAAAAGTTTACCGTGAGAGAAACTTCCAAAGTCGCATTTATCACAAATTTTCTGACACCATAGAGGACTTTGATAAGTTATTTAAAGGAATTTTATCAAACAAACTTCTGAAAGCTTTTATTTTGCATTTCTTGCTTCGAAATAGCCACAACAGTAGAGCGCCCTTTTTTCAAACACTTTGGAAATAATAATTTTACTTAGGTTGTGTTTCTGAAGTTGGGTGGATCCGTGGAATTGAGTTAGTCTCAATTTCATGGATCGAATTTGATCCCAGGCTCATGTTAATTAATTCTTCGAAATACAGGTAAAAGGTCAATGGTAATTATCAGACAGAAAAAAATATCTAGTAGTTAAGTAATAGTAACGAGAAATCAGGACAATTTAGTATCCATTACAAAAAATCTCGTAATAGTAACAAGAAATCTTGTAAGTACATATACGAGTACAAAGTATCCATTACAATATTTCTCGTTACTATTACGAGATTTTTTTCCACTAATATTCTAAATCTCGTTGTGGGTCGTGAAGAAAAACATATTTGCAAGGTGGTGGCAGAACTCTCAGTAGAATTAGCCTGAGGAGTTACCCTCTTATCTATTTCTGCCGTAAAGTACCTAGCAATGCTTGTGGTTCGGTTTGATGGATAAGGAGAGCCTGTGTAATTACGAAGCCTTCTGGTTAGCAGCACATACAAACCCATTCTTCTTCTTCTATTAAGGGACAGGCCTCTGTCGCTGTGGCAGTCTCCATCCGATTCTCTTCTTCTCTTAAAACTCATGGTACGACGAACTACCGCTCCAATCCTTTAACTGCTCCATATATTCAATCTTGGGACGACCTCTCTGTCGTTTTCCTTTAGTTTTACCTTCTATTATGGGTTTAATTAAATAATTATGTCTGTCGGACTACTTATTATTAATTATTATATTATAGTGAGGTGAGATGTCTATGAGCGAAGATGACCACTTACCATAAAGTGGCCAGTTTGCTCGTCTGCTCCCCTTATATACACTTACCTAATAAAAACATTAGTAAGAAATCTGCATCAAATAATTGATTCCAAAACAGCCAAGAGCCTATCGTAAGTATATTCCTCGAAACTTCACAAGTTTTCGTACAATAGTTCATAAAGTTAAAACATTTTTAATTTAAAAAATGCACCGTAGAATATTGTGGCACATTCACACACCCGCGGCGGTTATTGAAAATTGTTAATTACGTTTCATGTAACGACACAACACGGACCCAATTTCAATTTGCATTTAATCTGTTATGAAACAATTTTAACTCCTCATGCCTAGATTATGAATTCGTATTATACTTTCCTACGTAGCTCGTATAAAAATGCTTTTATAAACGAGCATTTCGTCACGTCTATAGTAGGGCATCGGAGATGGTTGCAGAGGGCCCAGAGCCCCTCATACCCAGGGGTATGAGCCGTTCTGCTGGATAAAGACGTCGCTGCGCCAACGCACGAAGGATATACAGAACTCTAGCTGGGCCAAGGTCGTGGACTGCAGACCGTCTCGAGAAGCCTTGCCGAAAGCTGATCCGAGACTCACCAGACAGCTCCTGCGGCGCAGCAGAGTCAAATTGCGGAAGGTAACCGGGATAATAACCGGACACAGTCCACTTAACAGACACCTCTTCAATATAGGCATCACAGACAGCCCCTTGTGCAGAGCTTGCATGGAGGCAGAGGAGACGGTCGCCCACGTGCTCTTGGAGTGCAGAGAGGTGACCACCTACCGGGCGGGAAGCCTTGGCACCCCAGGATCACTTCCCGAAGTCCTTCAGGACATCAGAGGACTGCTGGACTTCCTGGCGAAGTTGGGGTAGCTCGATTAGTAGTAGTTTCCACCACACGCAAAATAGGGGCTTGAGACGTCGAGTTGCGGAAATCAGCCCGTTATTACATTATATTACATTACACGTCTATAGTAGACTGAGCACTATCGAAAGAAAACAGCTATTCAGCTTTATTTACTCGCACATTCTAGAGCAGAAATTCGTAGCACTCTATAATTCTTTGCAAAAAATAGTACATTACTGCGCAGAAGCCAAGAAATTAGCCATTGCTGCATTTTAGAGCTCCCAGATCAACAATGGCTATTTCCGCCGAGGTTTTGTATAAGTACTACTTTTCTCAATTTTACGAGGAAATATTGTCCATTTCAAATAGGTATTATTTCAAGTAGGAAGCAGAAAGCTGAAAGAAGGAAACAAGTTGTAAAATCACTATTTTTGTTTCATTCAGGATATCTGGTGGTGGTGGCAGATAAACAACATCTTTATCACTTCTATCATTAGATGTACTCGTTTTAAATAAAAAATAAATAATAGTATTAAAAGTCAGAAGGTAAGAAAAATATGCTAAATTATGCGCATTTAGTCTCGTGCTTTTTTTTCGAAGAAATTTTTTTAGACCACACTTCGTTTTCATTAAGCAGTTAGACTCGAAATGTAAAAGACAAAAGTATTCCTGTCCTAGAACTGGAACTTTGTATTCAAATCCATTCCTCTCGTGTTTTTTTAAACAATTATTTGGCTTCGAGCCAGGAACACATCTCAGTGAGAAAAACGTGTTTATAGATACACACAGGTCTTCTCCTACATTATGTAATTTTAAAACTGTATTTTACTTGTGTCGCCAACTGTACACAGTCCGCGGCAGACAGCGAGGCGTCACAAGTCCATTGTGACGCTTATCACGTCGAGAGGTCCGGGGACGCAACGCCTTAATTTTCCCCTCTATTGAATATAACTCCGTTACGTCCCTTTGTTTACATGCCAGTGCCAGTTAAATACTAAACTGTATCTACTTACTTTGTCTCGATTTGGATAGAAATGTGAAACTTGACTGTATATAGCACTTCCGGTGCTACAGAGACTTAACTGCAAAAAATGGCAATATTGACTTATCATTGCCAGCCTTTTAAAAGTGCGGTTTTATTCGAGGAAACAAAGACACATCCTAAATTCTCTTCTGATATGTCTTTGTAGAATTTCGGCGCAATTTTATATAAAACCCGTCAAACATACCCAAACCGCATTTTAATCCAATAGTTAGTAATTACATGAATCAAACATTGAGGCAAAAATCTAAACTTCCATACCGTGGACCCATATTTCAACATTCGTAAAAGCTTCTCCATTGTAAATCAAGTAAAAGCAAGCTCGGGAGCCATTACGATAAGTAATCCGGCATATTTTTGAGTTACGCCCGTGAGAGAGCACCACAGGAGCACATAGAAGCTATGTTACCAGTTCCGATTTAAAGGTATTAGCCCTGAATGTATCCCTTTAGTGAAACCTTCTGGATTTATTATGCCTCTCTGAACCCCTAATGGGTGGAAATCTTCTTTTAATGTCACAAGCGGAGTTGTGAATAAAAAAAATGAATATTTTTTGCATTTACGGATTTTAATATTTAATTTACATTGACGATATCCTACTACACGCCTACACGGTGGACTGGATTGGATAAACCGTTTTTTTTTATTTTATTGTATAATGGGAGCAGAAAAGAAAACTGGTCACGTGATGGTACGTGGTCACCGTCACCCATAGACATCTCACCTCACTATAATGTTATTAGAGGGTTTTCGTTGGGATGCTATTCTTGTGGGCTTAGATGGAGTACCATATAAATAAAATGATCACACTATGTTATAGCACCTTTATAAATGGTAGAGAGACGAAGGAATCTATACATTCAAAGCTAGATAGAACATAATTATATACTGACGTAATGATGACGATATGACAGGAAAATGTGACATCGAGAATACAAAAATACCTGTAATAACTTTCTTGGAATACGACTCGATTCCATTGAACTCACTCGTATTTATCAGCTACTTAAATCAGTACAGTACAGGTAAACAGATGTTTGAAAATTTCGTATGTATAGGTAGGGATCCAATTATTCATTTACGATTGTCATAAAGAAGTAACATAATGTGTACAATACGAGTATATTACGACTTGTTTTGTTTTCAGCGATCAATACAGGTTATTATGTTATATCCGTTGTTTAAATTTGTTTGTTTAGGATTTCTTTGGGCGGCTTGAGCCGACTAGTCAACAACCAGTCCCTTAAGAGCACCTAAAATACAAACGAAACTAGAACCGACTTTAGCATACAAAATAAGCCATACTAAACTTGTACAGAAGAAATAAAATCCATTTATTTCGTTAATTCTGTTTTGAAATCCATAAAATGACAAAAGAAAATAATATTAATAAGTAAGTGTTTGCGAAAGATTACTGACAAAATTTTACTGATATTTGTCAAGCTTCTGTTATCAATAGAGCTAGAAGTTGTCGGGGCACGATCTAAAATTTGTTAGGGATTGAATGCTTTTTTATCGACTTTTCTAGATATCGATATTTTAGCACTGCTATTTAATGGGTAGGTACATATCACAATGTCCAAAATCAAAATGTCGTAATTTAAAATGTCTTAAAATAATGAAAAATGCCGACTATTCAAAATACCAAAAATATTTAAAACCGAACAGTTGAATTACTCAACCCAAAAATTCCGTATTACAAAATACTTATCCCCAAATAATGTTATTTTAAAACATTTCAGTGAGAAAAACATTCACGTTGTTGCAATATGGAACATTGTAATTATCGATAAGTATGCATTTATCGATAATGCTATCACTATAAATATGACAATTCTGCCCCGACAACTTCTAGCTAGTTATCAATAATGTAAGAACGTTATTTTAAATGGTCCCAGTTTTCGTTGAGTCTTTCTGTTTAAAAACCTTGACTACTGTCGCATAAATTAAAGAAAAATTTAAGCAAAACAAAGGATTTTTTCGCTGAATACGACGTGCATGTAATTTACATATTTCCATAAATCGGTCTCTTCACGCCAGCAACGAATGTGGGGAACACATAAATCAATGTTAGTAACACCGTACACAAGCCGCCTAACTAAACTGAGGCACGCGAACCGATATTTTACCAAGTTGGTACGTTTATAGACCATACTACTGAAGGGCAGAGCAGTTATTTTAATTTCGAGACCAAAATAGTAAAGATCATTACATACGAGTAACATAGACGTCAATCAGTAAGAACATACTGAGTTTTAACCGAACCTATATTTTTAGTACGTTTATAAACCGGAACTAAAGAAGGGCACAGCAGTTTTTCAAGACCGAGACCAAATACAAGAATCATTAAGCGAAATATCATTACATAACATTTGACGTAAAACAGTAAAGAACAAGACCATACGATAGGACGACAGAGTCTTAAACTATTTATATCATTAAGACCAAGCAAAACTGACACTTTAAAAGAGGAAAAGTTACAGCATCAGAATCAGATATTTTTTAATTGTAAGTAAGTAGCTTAAAGCACATTTTTACTACGTCACTTTTTTTACTCTACCTCTTTTTTTTCTTCGGATGGTGCTATAGCTGAAAGAAAACGCAAGAAACTTTCAGCAGCACATCTTTTGAAATAAATATATCTTACAATAATTATGAATACAATCATAAACACAATGTGTAGAGCTGGAGCTAAATTTTGGACCAAGCCTCTTTATCTTAAATATCTTATCTTTATATTAAATTTTTCTCTGACATATTTATTACATTATGAGGTATACCTACAATGAAAAAATTAAAAACGGTAACTAAGAATAAAAATGAAAGTTAACTTGTACTTGTATGTAATCAAAAGACAATAATGAAAATGTTGTTCTACAGAACAGAGAGTTTCTCTCTCAGTATGTTTAACGAATCAGTATGTTCAATGTAAACGTTCCGTAAAATATTATTAAATTCATCAAAATTACTTTACATACAAGACCAAGAGAACCAACAGAAAAGCGTATTTCTCATCACTACACTAATCCTCACATAGGTACATGGAGTAATTGTACAGTTCATAACATAGCCGAAGGAAGCATATTACACAAGCACATTTCGCGAGATATTTCACGGAAGATAACACGGGCTCGAATTGATGTAAAAATAATGGAAGTTCGGAGAATATGGGAGTGCTTCTAAATGTTAGTCAGTGTAAGTCTAAGTAATTAAAAGTTCTTCGAAGGACGAGCAGATGTAGGTAACAGCGATTAAGTGACTGTGCGTTTCGAATCAAATAGTTTATCTCTTGATTTTCCTCTCTCTCTCTCTCTCTCTCTCTCTCTCTCTCTCTCTCTCTCTCTCTCTCTCTCTCTCTCTCTCTCTCTCTCTCTCTTAGTTTGGGGTTGGTAAACCCGATTCAGAAATTGATGCTTTCTTGGATTCTAATGATGAACCTACGTTTTGGATTTGTTCTAGCTGCAGCTGTAAATAGCCATTCATTCGTCTTTGAAACGAATGACCTCTTGCAAATTTTACTTGCGAAAATTTCTCATGAAAATAATAAACCTCGCCTTTCTTCCGAATAAACCCCTTCCTCCAGTACTAACGTAGCATTTCAAAGGTTAATCAAAAGAAAACGTAGCAAAGACGTAAAAAATAAATTATTCAAAGTCTCCACTCCATTGCGATTCGGAGGAAAAAAAATGGGGATAAATAACAGTCATATTATAAAACAGATCTAATAACTGCGTGTATAATCTAGTGGATTCTTTTCTTTAGAATTTGCTAACGATATGTTTTTGTATGATTCTCTTGCAATTATTTCCTTAATAATCCCAGCATTGCTCAGCAATGTATGTTCATGTACGAGTGTTTTATTTTCAATTCTGCCCTGATAATAGAAAAGGCCGCTAAGTGACATTTAGTCGTTTTTGAGTTATTGATACCTGCGAATTAAGCAAAAGATTCCGCATCGACCCATCTTGGAATTATATTTTTATCCGAAATGGTTTACCAGAGATATATTAAGCATTTTAGCCGTTAAATACAATACTTTGGGATTGTACTAAGCTAAAAAACAACTTTTTTTTCTCTACTAAACTATAAAAACGTTTAGTGACTATAACGGTAACTGCAAACTACAGACGAACGCCGCTAACTACAGCAAAAAGCGGCAAACAGATTGTCATACGCTAATAGGCCGCTAAATCTTTTAACTGCTTTCTAGCGTAGTAATTCCATATTTTTTTAAAGTCCGTGCTAAACTAATTGGAAGTTACGGCTTTTTAGCGTATGACAAGGTTTAAATATTTATTTTGAATTTTATGTTTATGGCCGCAAAAGCACAAAACTACTTAAGAAACGGCAATATGTTCATCGATAAAGTTAAAGTCGAAACCGAGACTAAATTATAAAGCCGTTAATGTATATTATCGGCCCTTTAATCTCAGATAGTAAAATCAAAACTATGAATATGCTAAGCTAAAACGGAAAAAGATATTTTTTATTACTAATACTAGTATTTTAACTACCAGTTTCGCTCAATCTGATAGCGTAAGAAGTCTTCTACGAACTACATTCCACAGAACAGTGGTAATTTACATAGATTCTAAAAAACGCTAAAAAAACAGTTTGCCGCGTTTTTTGCCCTTTTCTCGAAAACAACATTTTGCATTTAGCGGCCTTCTCTCTTATCAGGGCAGAATAGAGTAGAATATCTGATGGAAAATAATACGATACTCGAATAGTTGGATTTCTTGACGATCTCTACAAATGACATTATTGATTTTATAATTTTCAGCACTTACATTCAGTTTCATTCCAGAGTGTAGGTAATCCTGTTTTCGATCAATCAAATAGTATTCCCATGAGAAATGGCTTGTAGGCCAACGTCCTCTTAGGTGTCGACCTTGGGATCCGTTGGTTGAAATGAATGTGGACTGTATGCTGGATTAATTATTTAATAACGAAGAAATTCTTATTTGAGTACAAAAAACGTGCAATTAGCAACTTGGTTATTCAGCTCTTCTTGGAAAACGTTGCACACCCTTCCCGTGTCGGTTGAGAGGTGACACCTCGTTGTAACATTTCAATTTTTTTGACATTAGCCCCCGCTACCGCCTCAGGCCCCTCGCGAGACGTTCGTTTCACGAACAGGCTTGTTCAATTCAAAACATCATTTGGTTCGACTGAAATTAAATTCTTATTAAAACACATATATAGGAACACATTAGATCGAAAAGTCAAACACTGCAACATATACAAAGCGCTGGTACAGTAATACCACGAATATAAGTCCCATCGGTGATATTCGTCAGCGCAGAAAGAGGTAAACTAACGCCGAATAAAAACGATTGTTAACATCAATGAATTATAGACCTTACGTTACACTTTAGACTTATAATAGAAAGACAAGCGAACTCGTGCTATATAAACGAATTTGTGACAATGAAAATGTACATTATTTTGTTAAAAGGCTTTTATGAGACCTTCAACTTACACGATACTGGTAGTAAAGAGGCATTTAAAAAAAATTCTACTCCCGTTGCCTAATTTGTTTAACACTTCATGTCACTGTTGATCATGATCTTTGCAGAGCCATTACAGCTTGTGGACATTATTTTCGTGCTAACCAATTATAATCTACTGACTAAGTAATTATTCTATCTATTTATTTTGCAAACACATACATATCAAGCTGACCAGAGATGTATTTATTTGCTGGTAATAATTAGTTTGTTTGCTAACCAAGTATTGAGCCTGATTTATTTACTGCCGACAAAACATAATATGGTGTCCAAATGATCAGCTATTAAAGCTGGTTTTGCTTGCTAACCCAATAGTTAAATGACGAATTATTTAATTATTTCTCTATGTTATGTTTCTATTGAAGTGGGGTTGGGCAGGCCACGTATGCCGCATGCATCCGGAAAGGTGGGCAAAGATCGCCATGCACTGGGTGCCACAAGACGGACAGCGGCGCCGAGGCCCAAGCGTAGGTGGAAGGACGATATCGACCACTTCCAAAAAGGACGCCGAGGACAGGGAAAAATGGAAAGGAGGAGGGGAGGCCTTTGCCCAGCAGTGGGACAGCCTATAGTCTATTAAAAATGTCTGGCTTGATTTTATACTGACCGTTATCATTTAAGCGAAGACATTTATCGATTCAGATAAAAATTATGTCAATCGACTCAGGGGAACCCTGTCAACGAGCCCTCCTAAGTTGCGGCGGGCGGCAAAAATCTGGAGCCGCAGCCTAGTACGAGCGGGATGACGTCATAGAAACTTTGTTTCATTTATTTCTTAATTTCCCCCACTGTCCCCCACTATCCCCCACTGTCACCCATTTACCCCTACTGTCCCCCACTTTTCCTATGAAAAATCCGTAACATAACCTGTTCAAAAATGGCACGATCAGAATCGTGCTTCGGGGTTTTTTCGCAAATTTTACTGTGTGCTGCATTGTTTAAGTTTTACAACGTCAAAAATTTATCTTATAGCTTTTCCTTCATTTTTTTAGATGTTTCTCATTCTAGTTACCATCACCTAAAAAGTAGGTGCTACTTTTAAAAATTCTTCAGAAGTATTAAGAACTCCTCCACTTTTTCTGGCTTTAGCTCTTGTACGAGTATGTGTATCTTACCCCTTCTTACTATTTATTATTTGTATTATTGTTTTACTATGACATGACTGTTACAAACTCCTCTCGGCATATCATACCTCAATGGTTTCTTTATTTCTTCCACAGGATCAGACGCGGAGCCGGTATGGAAGCTCCAGGACCCCGGGTTCGACCAGGGCTACGGGTCGGAGCGGTCTCCAGAAGACGACTACGTCGCTCCCATCATGCCTCCGGTATCACTAGAGCAGTACGAAGCCGAGCTTCGGGCCGTGTACCCTTTCATCTGTGATGGTGAGTTGCCTCATTGACGGATAGTTTTACCAACACTTACTTACCCTCATTTCCATCGCCCTTTATTTATTTATTATTATAATTAATTTTTTTTAAATATCTGTACCTTGAATTGGGGGTAAGCCAATTACAGGTTCATTTGCCAATTCTAAGTGTCAAACTGTCATTCCTACGCCTTGGAATTTTTTAAAGATACAGGCATAAGCGTTCTCGGATTCCACCTGATGATGATATTATGTGATACATAATATCATGCTTAATATCATGCCTGTTATTTCGTTGTTCGGTCACTTATTTAAAAAGTAGATTTTTGCGCGTTTCCTTACCAAGTATACTAGTCAATATTATGGTCTATTTTCAGCTAAGTAAGCTACTTAATTTACAGAGTCTAGAGTTCTAGACTACTCTTAATTCGCCGGCGGATTATGCTAAGTATGTAAGTATAACAATTTAAGTAGTCGTAAGTCTGCGCTTAAAGAACAGGCAAGTCTACTTATAAGAACATCAAATACATCACTCACAGCTTAGACGTCTTCTCTAGACTCGACGATATTTGCTTGTGACACACGCCAAAGGTTCATGTTTGAGTGCAATATACTTTTAAGAGCATACAAGCATCAAGTAAACATTTATACGAACTTGTTTATGGTTGAAGACACGACAAACTTTATCGTTTAGAGTTGTAACCAATATTACTTCGGTTAAAGTGTGTGAACGTTTACCTTGTCGATTACATGATTAGTTCTGCTTCAAATTCATTTATTAACTCAGTTTTGCCAGCTATTTTGTTTTCGTTAATGTGATTATGACTGTTGCCTTAATTTACTGTCATCTTCCTTTAATCATAAAGTTATCATTTATTGATCTTCCTGGCAAACCTATAATTTAAAAAAAATCTAGGCAATCGTGAAAACTGCACCAAAATCTTTTCTCGCGTATAAACTTCGAATTTTATACTGCATACACAAGTATTTGCGAAAACATGTTAGAATCCTATAAAACTGAAACTTTATTGAAGACGATATCTTGATTATTGTTGACCTGAATTTCGCTACTAAAGAGACAATTCTTTTATACATTTTATAGTAGTGAAACTTGGCCATTGACTGAATTTCAAAATTAAAAGTTGCGCAAATGTCCATGTAAAACGAGTGAGAAACGAAATCATTCGACAGAAGACGAAGGTTGTGGACATAGGCCTCAGAATATCCAGTTTGAAGTGGCAGTGGGCAGGTCATCTGATGCGGGGCAGTGACAGATGGAGCAGGCGTGTCACAGTGTGGAGGCCGCGGCCTGGAGGTCGGGAGGTGGGCAGAACGAGGGCTCGCTGGTCTGACGTGTGCAGCAGATGGTTGCTTGTGGGCTAGAAACACCACCGGCCGAGGAAAGTGGAGGGAGAAGGGGGAGGCATATTCCAATTATTGGAAAGTGAGATCAGTGAGATGCTGCAGATGATGATGATTTTATAGTAACTGTAGGAAAAACGTCGATCATTGAGAGCCTTCATATCTGCCCTCAATTTCTAAACCTTCCGCTGGACTTATATATTAATTCAATGAAACTTCAACTTTATTAGAACCCTTTGATCAATTCTCGGTATCCGGTACAGGAACGTCCCTTATCAGGACACCCGCAAGTCTTAAAAGGTGGGGTATTTGTAAATAATTCGTGTCTTGTTGTGTTTGAAATCGTCTCGCCAACACTTTCTGTACCCTTGTCAATTTCTTTTTATCTTCGGTAATAGGATCTGTCTTTTGATGGACGAATTACAACGGCCACAGCTGGTTGGGTAATCAGACAATACCAATAAGGTAGGTACCGTTAAAATTTTATCTATTAGTATATTTTATCTTTTAGCTTTTTCTTTATATATCAGTTTATAGTACCTACCTATAGTAAAATTATATTATATATTGTTACTTTGTAATTTGGGTGTATGCCTGCATTAAATACATTTATTATTATTATTATAATGCTTTTATTGTTTGACAATAACGAATCATTGTCATTACTTACCTGTTTAATGGTTTATAAAGAAAGAAACATGAGAAAACTAAGTTTACTTTCTGAATGATGTGATGGATGACAATAAAACAGAAAAAATACATTCGGATGTTTAAAGCTTTTAGCTCCAAAGGATTGGTCCAATTAAATAAGGGAATAAACTGTATGTAATAATGTCGTTATGCGGCAATAAGTCAACCTCATGAATCACCCAAGTCCTCGATGGCAGTTAGATGACAGTATGATTGATTTTACTGCAGAACCGGTAATTAATTCAATCATCCCGACTGATTCCTCAATACTAAATGACGTCACTTGACAATACAACCTCATTACCGGCAAACTATAATAGGTTTTAAATAGGCGTGTACTGTATACCTATTGTACATTATGTAGGTAGGAATACTCGGCTGTTTATTAACGTAAAAAGCTAATTTCAAATTTACAATTTCATGTGAATTATAAATTGAATTCAATTTCAGAATACTAAATTTCCATTTTATTATTTTTCTCTTTTCACATGGTAATGTGGAAAGTTTCGGATTCGCGAAATTGGATTTCAGTTAAAATTATGTTTTCATATCAAAAATAACTTTTTAAGCATACTTCACAAACCCTAAAGAAAGCAGGAAGTAGAACAGGAACTAGATATAATATGGCGTAGAGACAAAATTAATGCAACAAAATTGAGTTTGTAACAAATTAAATCGATGTGCTGCGATGCTCGAAATGAGAGCACTCCATATGTGTCGGGAGAGATCGTCAACGTCAAATAAATTAATTTGGAATACTGTTAATATCACATATTATAATCGGGACGCGTTACTCCCGGACAAAATTCAATATGATGTGTCGGTTGGGAGATGGGGAATGGGACTATTGAATTGAATCTGCCATCTCCATTGCAGATAGTAGTCAATAACCAATGGAAATGTCAGGATATCGAATACATATAGATATAGGGCAATGTAGGTATTTTCCCTTCAGCCCGGTAGTCTCGGGAGCAGAATAGAGCTACTGTAGCCCCTGCTTGTGGTACGAAGCGACTAAAAGGTGTTATAAGGGGCGTGGGTGACCAAAGGGGGACTTTGATCTTCCATCGGTGGGTAACCCTGGGGAAGGCAGCAGCGTACCATATCCGCACGCTGCGCTGCTGTGACAGAAGGAACTGGGAGGAGGAATATATACCTCTCAGTATAGCCCGAGACAAAGTGGATTCCACTGGATATCCTGGCGGAGCCCTCCGACATGCACAGGTCGGCTGTCGAGGTGGTTTTACTGGGTAAAAATACCACATAACCCGGTCTTTTCCCGGAGTATATTTAGAAGATCGTGTTTCATTTTATTTGTTACGTTAATAAAGTCTGTGTAACGAACAGGTAGCAATTAAAACTTTACCAGTTTTAACAAGCAAACCCTAAACAATTTTTGTTGTTTTTTGCGGGGTTTGCTGGATTAGGGACTACAGCTACCCTCGAAAACTTTCGCCTCAGACATATAGGTTTTCTCACATGTTTTTCTACACTGTTAAAGCTGTCAGACATAAGTTTTTAATTTTCAGCAGGCCCAGTGTTGATGCCATCGAAATCTTTTTTCGTTTTCTCACGATTTTTTCCTTCACCATTAGCGCAGTAACATCAGGAAGTATATTAAAACCATTATCCGTTTCATAACAGGCCGTTATCCTTCACAAAAGCTTTATTGTGTTATGAAAAATAAAATACCAAAATCAATTTTTGAGCGGGGTTTTATTCAAACGGTGACTACCGTTGCGTGAACGGGCTCAGCTTAGCTTAGACCGGTTATGTGTCGGAAAAAGTGTAGAGCTCTGGAAAATTTCTGTTATTTTTAAAGGCTTTTAGTGACTATAACATAGCATAGCATAATAGCGAAACTCTCTCTCTCTCTTTAATGACTATCATCATCATCATCATCACCAGCCTACTTATTAAAGTCCCCACTGTTGGAGCACAGGCCTCTCCTTGCACAAGGCGGTACGGGCCATGATTCACCGAGCGGGGCCAGTGCTGATTGGTGGATTTCACACGCCTTCGAAAACTTTTAATTTCCTCAGACATGCAGGTTTCCTCACGATGTTTTTCTTCACTGTTAGAGCAGTCGGTAAATGGAGGAAAATACTTAGTATGGTTTTCTATATGAATCGTATTTGTTATCTTGGAGTTTAAGGCAAGCGATCAATTCAGTTAGATATGTTGTTACATACATACTCTATTAATTCGTTGAGTGTATCCGTATTTGAGTACTCAAAGCGAAGACTCAAAATAAAAATAAATTTAACCCTCAAAATCTAGTCTGAAACACTTACTGCGCCCAAACCACTTTACCGTATCAGACATTCCCATTTCCCGCTGCCATTGTAACGGGGCCTGGGCGTGTTGTGAGAGCAAACAGCGTGTTATCTCATTTACACGTCCAATTTGTATGCAAGGGGTAAAGCTCCCCTGGCCACCGCCAGTCGCCAATGTTCGAGATAGAAAAACAGGCCGTATACCCAACGAACTAATATGTATTGTAAGGAGACGTCTTCTTCTTTTAAGTCGTATTCCTCATTGCTGAGGGTCGTGATCATTCTAAGGAATTAACCACATAGAACACCTTTCGTGGCAGATTTAATGGGGTGGTTTGGAATTGCCTTCCCCATTTCCCACACTGGTTATCTCACTGAGGTTTCCTCGCGATGTTTTCCTTCACCGTCAGAGCAGTCGGTAAATGTACATATGTCTTTCAAAAAAACCTAAAAACTCATTGGTACATGGAACTGCACGGTTTCGAACCCGGACCTCCCGCATGGGAGTACGGCGTCCTAGCCACTGTGCCACCGACGCTCAAAAGGACACATAATTCCATCCAAAAAACAAGCGACAATAACAAAATTGTTAAGTAACTTATCAGAACTTTTGAAGGTGGTATGACTCTGTGCAGAGTCAACATGAGGTGGTACACTTTTACGTATTTCTGCCGCAAAGCAGCAGTGCTTTGAAGGGTAAGAGAGTTAGCGTAATTATCGGTACATGAGGCACTCCATGCGAAGTCTAGATTTCACGGGTCCGATTCCAGCCACGGTTCGGATCGTTGCAGCCAATCACAGCGCTCCCCCCACTTGAAATCAGCGCTTTGTGATTGGTTACAGCTAACCGAACCGAGGCTGGAACCGGACCCGAGAAGTCCAGACCTAAGTCCTCAAGGTTAGCAGTGCATTAAAACCCTCTAACGTTATAGTGAGGCGAGGTACTATGGATTACTTTCACTTTTCGTACCAATCGCAAATTATTGTGACTTGTAACTCTGGTACCATTTTTACGCTTCCGTTATCTTACCATACATACTAGCTCGCTGGGTATACCTGTATTACAGGTCAGAAATGAGAAACGATTTTCAATGAAATTGAAATGTAATTTGAAAAGGGTTCTCTTTATTATGCACATTGATACCTTTTGCCTTTTATGTGTAGGTAAGTCAAGTATTTGTGTGTGAGTTCAAATTAGGGATGTTACGGAGCTTCGACTCCGACTCCGAAAGGTCGGAACTTCCGATTGATTTTACACCTCCGACTCCGACTTCGGCTCCGATAATTTTGAATCGGAGGCTATACCGAAGATTTGTGCGCAAACATATTCAAATTTCAATATTTTATTAAATAGTGTAGGACTACATAAAGGAATGTTTTATTGCCGCAAACGTCATCATAAAAAATATTGGCCAGTTCAGCTATAAAAATTAAAAAACGGTTTCAAATTTGAACTTCTTCTGAACATTTCTCTTCTACCTTCGCCTCCGACTCCGAATCCGAATTTAGTTCCGACTCCGATAAATCAAATAGAAAACCTTCGGTTTCGACTCCGGTTCCGGTTCCACCTCCGTAACATCCCTAGTTCAAATACTGAATTACTCCCACTTATTACAATTATTTAAAATTAGTGACAAATAGCATCAAGTACATACATATACTGGATAGTAACGTTTATTACTTACAATAATAATATCCAAGACCAAAGAGTTTTATTTTGATAATACCTATTTAGAATACAATATTAGGTAATTGTAGTTTTCCTATGGTGCTTTACATATCAAAGTTGAATCCAAAATTCCTACTAGACCCCGAATTCCGTAGACATATTATATTCTAGTAGTAGACATCCCGTCTGTTGTGCAAACATTTTTCAGTGTTACAGCTTTCTTACAGAGACAGATTTCAAGTCTGGATCTTGTGATATCTCGTGAAATGTTCCGCATTCTAGTCAAGCTTATTCAGTGTCTTCACTTTGAAATTAATGACTGTACCAGAGCGTTATTCAAGCGGTAGAATTATATATTATGATGGTTATACATTTTAACAAACAGTGTACGAATTTGGTCTTACGAGTACTGGTATGCGATAGTTTCGCCTTATATTTTTTTCATTGCGATCTCCGTAAAACAGATTATAAAAATACCAGTGGCGCCCTCATCACAGGGTTTTATTATCTTGGTCAGGGTATATCCAATTGTTTCCTTGTAATCTAAGTATAAAAAGCTTTTAAATTCTTCTTCGTATGGTGTGGTAGTGGCCAACGTATTGTCAAAGTTTTTCGTGTCATTTTGAGATTTGTCCATTTTGACATTTGTCACTTTGACATTGGACGTATTGACTTAAAAATCTGAGTGACCTGGGAAATTGACGTTCGGGGAAATTGACGTTACTGGGCTTTCGAGGAATTGGACATTCAGGTAATAGATTTCATTGACTGGACATTATTGGGAATTCGACGTAACGCCCATGATCCGCCCGTAGGTCTCTGACAAAAGTAATTGTTGCATACGTACAATAGTTTTTTTTTGCTCTGCTGTCGGTGTTTTTCTTTTTAAAACTTGTTAAACGCTCACAGTTTGTTGATTAAATAGCCAGTGCTCGTAATTAATGGCGCCAACTCGAGAACACTCGGTGGTAGACCGCCGCGCCGCCGCTCCGCCGCTCTTTTGCCAAGTTTTTTTTCCTCTTCGAAGCCCTTTTAAGATACTTAGTCGAAGAAAGCTCTAGAATATTGAATAAAAAATCAGGTTAAAGGCGTGGATACTAGGTGATGATTATTTTAAAAACAGTGTTCAGAGACAATCGTAATGATTTTTTAATTGGCAATAAATGCGATAATGTACGACTTAAGAAATTGGCTGCATGGTTAGAAAAACAAGTCTGAAATACGACTAGGAGTAGGAGTGATAAATTGATCTAATTTTCCTTGCTCCGGCCATAAAGCGATTAAAAGTCATGACATTTCCGACGACGGCGTGTCGACTCGGCGTCGTCGACAATTAAACTTGTACTGGTATAAAATAGCTCTATTATGACTTTGTAGCGGGAATGCAACCCTAGTAACGAGTTTTCCACATTTTCTCCTATTACGTTATGTTGGTTCTATCTCCATTTATACAGTAGGTATGTTACAAAAATCCGTATTTATCACTTGTTCAGATGGTCTATCTATGGTTCTAGCCACTACGTCACTCTTATTTTGAATACTGAGTAAAAAGGACTGAATAAACTTGTTCAAACCGTAAATTCGGTATATTGGAGTATCAAGCACTAAAAGTAATGTAGCGACAATTCCGGTTTCAGTTTCAGCCACAAAATGGCCTCGGCCATCGGTCTCCGCCCGCTGCCAACCTATTGAAATTATTCGAATTTCGAACTACATGGTTCTTTTGAGCTGTACCTATTTTGGGATTGCCCCGATGCCACTAGAAATCATAAATTCATTGACATTTTTGAAGTATTAAGAACTCGAATAAGTACTTACTCGTAATTATCTATTTTGCAAATAGAACCTTGTATTGTACTACTGTGTATTGAAATAAAATGGAGAAAACATTAGGTAAATCGTCAGTTTAGGCTACATTCACCTTGAATATCCAGTAACACTGCCTGAGAGCTCCCAAGGTTTTTGCAATGGTAGCCGCAAAATAAATTTTTTGAACACTATGAAATTGCTGGTTTGGAACATTGTCATATAAACTAGACTATACTTCTATTCTTCTTCTTCTTCTATTTTTTATATATGGTCTATTAATAAAGGTTTTTCTATTCTATTCTATTCTACTTAGTAGCCCAACGGGAGAGAAAATCCTCCCATGACACTACTGGTAGTACCTAGTGCTACGGGGAATAAACGACCATAATAAGAAATATTTGTTGCTGGAATCATTACGGTTGTAATTTTCTGGTGATTGATGATATTACTTTGAAACAGCTGCAAAGTCCACAGTTTCGGCCTGGCAAGCTTACGACCGAACTACACTGGACGTCGCTGGTACACTCAACCGCGAATTTATCCTCCCGACGTACATCACCGCAAATTGATGGATACGCATCCGCTGATAGTTTATCACCGGCACTGAACTATTTATCGCCATTATGTCTCCCCAATTGTTTCCCCAATACTTTATTGGGAACTGCGTGGTCAAAAATAAAAGGCCTTGATTGGCACACTGGGGATATTCCGGTGATTACCCCTTGCCCTGAGACTGAGGCTCGGGGTTTGATTGTGCTAAGAAGATAGATTGCGACTACTAATTGTAACTGATTGCCCAACTAACACACAAGCTCTATAAGAAGCTCTATAGTATAATGAATAATGACATACGTCACTTAAGGTTGCATAGGCTAGATTTACAGTAGGTCTGCTGTACGTCACTATAGCACTATGAGCAATATAATGGTCCTCTTGTAACTCCTATAGGCGTGTAAAGCAGAAATAAATTCAGCCATGAAACATTACAAATGCTATTGTATATCTTATTTACAAATATGAATATTAATAGAGCTGTATAGCCCGCTTGTGTGCTAGTTGGGTGGGTCTGATATCCCTAATGTATCAACTGTATTTCTATTTGAATGAGGTTTCATGAGAGATTTTCTAGTTTCTGCGATTACTTCATCGTGTTAATAAAGAAGAACTGCTTGTAAAAATCTCCATGTTCGGCATCATCGTCACTTCTCAATCTTATCACTAATAAGTTAGTTTCGTTTTTCAGAGTCGTTCAGGCCGCCCATGGGTCTCTGACATAGCTTAACGACAACAACCGGGATCAATTGTCGGCAGAGAGCATCTAGTTGTATTCCACTAACTACAACGTAACTAAATAGAATCTAAACTGCATCGTTATGACGTGTTTCGTAAGCTACTATCCACTAATGATTCCATTTCAGTTAAGATCCGATCAAGTCAACGATCGATCGAACAGTATTTGTGCATTCTAATAAAACGTTTAGTTTGTACTGAATCACAGTTAAACGGTAACGGTAAACGCTTCAACTGTGAAATATAACTCGAAAGGGTATATGGTTATAAGGTTATATGTATTTTATGATTTTTCCATCACCTGAAGGTTGCCTGGAAGATATCGCTTAAAGCGATAAGGCCGCCTTCTGCACATTGTATTGTACATCTCTTTATGTTGTATGTTTTGTTTATGTCCCGGGTGTGCAATAAAGTATATTGTATTGTATTGTAAATCGAAAGGTGGCAGTGGTAGTTAGCATCAGCAGAATGCGATTTGGTGTCCAAATAGAATTGGAACGAAAACTAAATTGGAATTGGATAGAAATAGAACTACAAACGTTATAATTTAGGCGAATTGGGCCCCTAGTTCCTAGCCCAATGTGGCTAAACTTGCACGATCACTTTATGACTATGCTTACAGCTATATGCTACAACGAGACCCCTGATAAGTAAGCATACAGCCCCAAAGGCATATACATTAAACTGCTGAAACTGAGCATGTATTAAATTGAAGAAATCTATTTTAACAATTCCAAATTCCATATTTGTTTTAAATGTTAAATTAATTCTAACGGGATACTTAGTCATATGAATATGACAATGAACTTAAGTAAGTTCTTACTCAAGATTTCTCTTATTTATTTATGTGTGAAAGTTCAAGACTTGTACACACATATTCACTTAAGTTTTCTCAACTGTGAGAATTTCCTATTGATCGTTTTTCTTCAGAACGTCGTGCGTCATTGTAAATAATTTATGCATGACCACCTACATATTTTATTCGAAGTGTCTATGCTGGTTTCATTATGTTCAGTTGACTTAGAACAAAGACAGATTTTCTCTAAATATAGGTCTTCGTTCTTCTAAGTCGTATTCCTCATTGCTGAGGGTCGTGATCATTCTAAGGAATTAATCACATTGAACGACTCTCATGGCAGATTTAATGAGGTCGTTTGTCATTGCCTTTCCCATTTCACACACTGGTTATCTCAGTGTGCAGGTTTCCTCACGATGTTTTCCTTCACCATTAGAGCAGTCGGTAAATGTACGTAAGTCCATCGAAAAAACCGAAAAACTCATTGGTACATGGCACTGCACGGTTTCGAACCCGGACCTCCCGCATGGGAGTCCGACGTCCTAGCCACTAAGCCACCGACGCTGTTGACATGACTAAGTATAGGTACTTACATAGAAATATTTTAGGCGACTCAACTATCTACTTCAATTTTCTGTGAAAATTGTAGCCTACATTTTTTAACCATATTTTCGCACCAGCCCATCAAAGTTTTTAAAATTAAGAGATGGTATCAGTGTGTAGTGTAATGGATTTCCGGCACGCTCTTAGTCGAATTTTCCTTTTGAAACCAGGAGCATATTTTGAAGCAAGTTGCTTGAATTTTAGTCTATTTTCCATTATGTTAGGTCTTTCCAAAGACAGCCTTAGGCTCGTATGAATTCACTGAAGTGTGAAACTAAATTCTACCGCCCCAATGATTTATTCATTATGCATGTATTGTAAACAGTGTCTGGAAATCGTGTGAACATCGTGTTTTATTTTACATTACAGCACAGTACTTACTCGTACATAAGGCAAGTTGTACCTCTACAGGTCAAAGTTATTTACTCGATGGGAACATGCAACTGGAAAAATGAATGAGGGCACTGCAATTATTGTACGTAGCGTATTAAAAATCGCCCTGAGGTATTTTACGTACCCCTTTGTTCTACAAATCCACGATTAATTTAACTTATAATACGAGGAAACATTCGAATCATCTACATAATCGTTTCATTCTATGATTACAGCACTGCAAAGAATTCCTCGAATTCTAAAGCTCAAACAATATAATTGGTTTGATTAGAAATGGTAAAGCGGTAGCGTATCTACCTACTACTAATAGGTAGATTGTATATGGCGAAGGCGGTACCGTAACCAGAAATTGTTAATATTGTTATTGGAGGTGGGTTTCCGAGAACCTTCTCTGATTTTGGATGTGTTTTGGGGAGGCTGGTCTCCCTGATGAAGATGAGAGGAAATGCTAGATCCCGGTCCGAAACCAAGCAATGTAATGGTACCAATGAGTTTGGTTTTTTCGTGCGTTTACCGACTGCTGTAACAATGAAGGAAAACATCGTGAGGAAACCTCCACAACGAAATAACCAGTGAGTGAAAGGGGAAGACAATGGTAAACCACCTCATTAATTCTCCCAACAAAGTAGTTTCATAGGTGATACCATAGAATGATGGCAGCTCTCTTCAGTGAGCGTAAAGGGGGTCCAACCCCTATATCTCTTCCTTCGGTCTGCCCTGGTGGTACGGTATGCTATGTACACAATACGCAGAATGGGAGTGCGGGCGGTGATCCAGAACACGCGATAAGTGAATGAGCACCCGCTATGCGGCGGTAGAACTAATCATACCTTCATAATATAAGAGCTACATATAGACGAGTACATCCTTTATCCATCATCCATTCTGCTCGCAAGTCACACGCATCGTTAAAAAGTGGTGAAAGTACAAATCCACAAATATTTACAGCCTTTGAACACAGTTTTGAAGGGGATGGTGATAGCTTTCCCTTACTTACACCGCTGGCGCAGTAACACAAAGTAGATCTTGGCCAGATACATTTTCGGCCTGAAGCTCTCGCAGCTCCCTCTCCACCTCATCGCCCCAGAGCGGTACCAGGGATGCGCGACATAAACAATAATTATTACTAGCTTTGTTTAAAACCATGTTCGGAATTATTGTACAAGTTGCAAATATTTAAATACTTACATTTGTTTTGGTTTTCCCCTCATCCTAGGGGGAGCTTGGAATGCCAAAATCGTAGAATAATTTATCACCGCATGGTACACAACTTTTGCAAAGGCGGACGCTCGACAATTCTTGCGTTCAAATGCTGCCGGCCAGTGAGCTCATAAAATACCACGTCACTAGTGACGTACTGCAGTAAACCTCTCACAATAAAATTACGCTGTGCACAATCACATTGGGATCGATCGTTGAACTCGTGCGCCGGCGCCGGCGGGCGACGCGACGCGGTGCAGGGGACTCGTGACCGGCACATGCGCTGCGCTTGCGACCCGCTCTATTGTTCCATTATACCCGGATCTATGCATATTGTGTAATATGAAGCCGAGACAGAAATATAGGAAAGTTATGTACTTTCAGTTGTACGAAGCTGTTTTAAAGGTACCTACTTATACTCGTACATGTTGGCGCTCTATGTCATGAAGATTTAGATGTCACATCGCGAGACATAATATCTTTCTTATATCAGAGAATACCTAATAATTTAGTTTTTGCATCATAGAGAGAAAGGAACTCATTTCTCTTTCTTTCTTTCTGGTTTTAAGAGATGCGATAGCTCAATACTACAGCTATTTTACCGCGGAAACCTACTGAAACAGCTTTTGACACTGTAAAAAAAGTATTAGAGCAAACTTTTTTAAACTAAATCTCAAGTGAGACATATTTAGAGTAAACTTACTAGGTAATCTAAGTAAGTTTTCATTTAAATACATGCTATGCTATAACTCTAGATTGAGATGACATGAGAACTAAAAATAATTAGGTAATTCACGATATATATTTTGTTCAGAAGAACAATATTGTCCCAGCCTTTTATCTCAGTAAATGTTAAACAATTCTGAAAATTTCTTCTGCATCAAGCAATTCAGACATACGTGTTTAGACAGTTCGACAGTCTGTCTGTCCGTGACATCCGTCTGCTTTTATATCCATCGGAAAGGAACGGACGATTTGATGTTGAAAGAAAATTCTAAATTGGTTCAAAATCTAATTTCCGAGCGAGTCAGAAAACTTTGCCTTTGCGAAAGAACGGGGAATTGGAAAGATTCCCGTTTGTTTTTAGGAAAAACACATTAAACACGGTTTATTTTGTTATACTCTGTATTCAAAGCATTTTTATTTTGAGCAAAAGATAAGAATAATAATATAATAAACGTATGAAATACATTTCTGTAAAAGTTATTTTGTGTAATTCGTTTTTATACCGTTCGAAGTTTTCCGTTTTACGACTTGACACAATGTTGCACCGACGTCCTGAAAGTCTGTTATGATCAATTTGATCATCCTGGGCAAACCGATTTCCGATTATAATGTTGAAGGATTTTTGTATAGTATCTCGCTATAAGGATGTTCTGAGTCTTACGGTTTCGTTCTCGTATATTGGTTTGCTTCGCAGGTCAATCAGTATTTGAGTCGCGCGACACATGTCACCCCCTTCCTCATCTCACATCCTAAAGTATGAAACGCCCTTAGGTAGTACCTACCTATCTTATTCCTGCGTCATACATGTAACCGTATACCCTACAAGTCACCCATGACCTACTCTCAAACTCTCAATATATCTGATATAGTCTTGCCTGTTCATCGTGTAATGCGTGTTTAGTTACAAGATAACTGCGCCGTCTCTCAAGGAGAAACATACATACCTGGTGGATTAATACTGTATATGCTATTAGTATTCGGCGTTAATACGGTGTTGAATTATATACCACGTTTATGTTTAGCGTTAGCAGTAGTTAGATAGTGTTCTAACTTAGGAACGGTTTAGGTTATACTACTCGTATTTCCATTTTAGTGTGAAGTGAAATGTGTGATTGTTATTTATAACATTTCTGTTGTAAAAAAGCGATACCTGCTGTTCCAGATAATTTGTAACATATGAGCATAATATATTACGAATGCGACTCACTTTTTCTTCGTCCAAGGAGTTAAGTTATTATTGATTTATTGATGAAAGTTATTATTATTATTGGGTGAGCAGGCAGCTAAATACTGATTGATAACAGTGAAGAATTACTAGTTAGCCTAATTTTTAACCCCCGACCGAATTTTAAATTTAGAGTTATTTCTTCAGGCTTGGTTTTGGCTGTCAAATGTATTTTGAAATTGGTTAGTAGATAACCTTTATAGGAAATTTATTATAAAGCTTAGTTCGCTTATACATAAGTATACCAATTCCTTTGTGTTTGAAAATATCACAGGCTTCTTGGATATTGAAATTAATAATACTCCTATGAATCCTTTATTTCAATTAACCAAACACGGATGAACAATTTATTACTTTACGTGCGGGTACCTACTTTATGCAAATAACCAGCCCGAAATCCGAGCTTCTAAATAAATGTACAGTATTAAAAGTTTAACATCACTGAAGTAGAAATATCCTCATATATTTAATTAAGCGTATTTCCGGTCTATTATAAACACAGTTGGAGTTGGACCGACCCGTCTCAAAGTTCCAACTATTGTTACATTATTTTAACTCAAACGCAGTTTAGTTTATTTTATCCCTAAAGTTGTTTAAATAACTATGTTAATGTTATTTACTGGACTTCCATGTTAATTAATTAGGTGTTAATCTGATTCTGTACCAACCAGCACAGTCATTGCATACCTTACTACTTTTCTTTTCTTAACTCTTGAATAAGACACTTGAACTCTTATCTTCTCTTGTAAGACTCTTGTGTGAAATCTTGCCAAGATAGGGATTTAGTTTTAAGCAAACATGAATTTTTCTTTTTTAACTTTTTAAACTATATTTCTTTAGGTAAGTTTGAAGGTTAATTGTAATTGGCATCCACATAGATTTCAATTCTTTCCCGTTTTTTTACATATAAGTTTTTGGTGAAATTCCTTTTTCTTCATACAAAGTGGCAAAGACGTGGGTCTCAATACGTCAATGAGTGTAAATCGCCTGACAACGGCTAAAATTATAATAGGTATACTGCATTATAACATGAATATAATTAAATATGAGTATTTCTGTATATCTAAGCTAATCTACGAGGGCTAAAATACGAATAGCTTAAACACATGGTACACGGCTCAGTATACGTACATTTTACTATTATAGCTGTAATAATATTTAACTAGCATACATTTCATCAAAGCACGTAAGTAATTATTCAAACACATACACCGGGTTTCTGTAATTAAATGAGACACGCTTAGAATTTACAGTCTCTGTATATAACTATAATATTGGAGTATTAATTAATATTGCTCATAGTCATACCCTTGGCTTCGTTTGTGAAGAATAAAAGGTCACTAAAACCTTTTATAAGGATGTTTTCATGTGAAATAAATCTATGTCGCAATATGCTAATGACGTAGGTAAGTCAGGAAAGTTATTCAAGACTTGGCGGGAGCGAACGAAGCGAACTTGATATTTTGATACGGATCTGACACGGAATGGACTTAAGGTTAGAGCGAGCGAAGCGAGCTCGTTTCGGCGTGGAACTTACATAGATGGTAGATTAGGTTAGGAGCGAGTGAAGCGAGTGGAGCGAGCTCGTAAATTCGGCGCAGAGCTGACACAGACAATTGATTAATTTTGAATATAAGGTGGAGCAACTCGAATCTTCGGGTTATTCACCAACTGGTCCCGTGAATCTGGTCACACGCGGGCGGAGATGGTGAAACTAGAAATATGTAACATTTTGTTGGATTCGTTTAAAAAGCTAGGGCGCCTTGCGTTGCGACATCCTGATGCCCTGGCACCTGTGTGCGCGGGACACATCGCACACAGCGTCGACGCGACCTGAAGCTTTACAAAAGTCGTAATAGGCACTCTCGACTCGTCTCCACTGTCCACTCCTTAACAATGCGGTACCAAAATAGAACCCAGACTATACCCTCCACTTCGTGAAATGCAATTATTAAGCGAGTTGTCGAGTCAGTGTTGGTTTAGGATCCGGTCCATTACTTAAAATAACATAAGTAAGTACCTACAATACAATGTAATGCAAATTGTGGGGTAAAATCTTAGCAGTGTCGGTGTCGCGTTTTAAACTTTGTTTAATGTTCTTGGGACTAATTATCCTCAGGTTTCATTAGCACTTTTTCACTATCGTGAACTTTCACGATAGTGAAAAAGTGCTAGTAGCTATAAGAATAGAGCACTTTTTCACTATCGTGAAAGTGCTCTATTTATTCTTATAGCTACTTACCTATGTGTGTATGATTTGTAGTCAACTTATTGTCAGAGTTGTTCAAGTCTGTCATGGCCTAACAAGGAACAGCAGCCGGGACCGACAGTTTAACGCGCTCTCCGAGGTACGGAGAAGCTCAGATGAAAATGTGTCATGCCACTAGCGATCCATCCTGACTCTTACCGCGCCAAACCTTGTTTAACTTAGACTTGCAACAAGCAAGCTCTTTCTTACTATGTTTGAACCTCTTAAAAAGTTGCAAAATAAAAGTCGGATCTTATTTTTTTTTCAGCAGCGTCGTACTGCACCCAATACGACACGGTTTCGCCATTATAAATGTCGTTAAATATAGTTTATCTAAACGGCTCGTGACCGCCCAACTTTGCCAATATCGAGCTGGACAACTGTGCACTCCACGTCCCTTCGCAGAGAGACAATGGAAGTTCGGTGCTTTTGTGTTGTCGTTCATTATTGTTATGAACTTATGGACGACGATATAGCCGATATAGGCAATAAAGAGGTACACATATTGTATATCAACTAGGCGCTTGATGCTAATGGATAGTCCATTTCGAAAAAAATTGTAAATGCAAAAATGTTTGTAATAAATAAGTGCGTCGAATCACTTTGGCATTCAAAATATTTTCTGACAACAACAACTCTGACAATAGTTTGGCTTTGGCCGCAAACCATACGATCAAAGCAAGCAAGCAAAATATTTTCGTAAGAAACGCACGATTAGAAGACAGAGTTTTTAGGATCAAGTTAAGTTTACTATAATTTTGTACTAACTGAATGAATGAAACATAGGGGAAGGTTGCTATGAATGGACCACTTAACTTTTCTACCTTATATCTCAAAAAGTATAATTTATAAAATGAAACCAGTTAATTATCTTTATTGGTTATGACCTTTATTTATAATAATCTAAGGCACAAACAATTCGGGTTTATACTTTTTGATACAAATGAAGAAAACTAAATCTTGGACTGTTGCCTTCTTTGGACCATGGGCACCTTCAATGGACCACCAGGTTGCCTTCAATGGACTACGAGAAATTTAATCTAGAGGTCCAATTTAGACAACTTATTTAAATTGGCAATATTATTAAATAACGACATATATAGAGAGACAAACAGTACTCGTATACATACGACAAGCAAACAAACTAAAAATAAGGTATATAAGACAATTTAAAAAATCATTTGGCACATTTAATGAGATCTACGAGTTATAAAAATTAAGATACAGTCTAATGGTCACATTAATGATAATAAAAAAATCAACAAGTCCGTAGGGAGGTCACTTTCGGATCCAGCTAATTGGACGTGTTCTTTAACTTTTTGGTTCACTCCATCTATACCTCGTTTAAATGTTGCTTTCGGTACTCTGTATATTCTGCTTGCCTCATTTAAACCAACGCTTTGTTTCCTTACTGATTCAATAGCAAGTGCATACTGGTTTCATTCCATTCAAAGTACTTTCGTTTTTTCGGCGGCATTCTGGAATATTTATAATAAGGTTATCTGTGGTTTTATCCATTAGTAGTAAAACTCTCTGGGAATATGTCCAAAATTTTACAATAAAAGTTGCTATGGTTGGACCGGTCCAATGTTGGAACTCTCTTGCGGTCCATTGATGGCAACAAGGTACTCATTAAGAAAAAAATATGCGAAAAAAACATGGACATTATTAACCAAAAATCAATATCACACAAGCAATCACAATGAAATTGTATAATATTTTATATCCGTGCACGCAGATAAACATGAATACAATGATACTTACATTAAGTCGTCCTTATTCAGATTATTAGATTTTGCTCGCCGCAAACACACTTGCACACGTCACTCCTAGCCATGTGCCATAGCGTCACTGAGGTTCGAGGGGGGCACGACTAAGTGGCAACGGTCTCGTTTCGACTTGTATGGGTGTTGCTGGCTTGCATAGTTTTGGAAATACCTTGGTGGTTCAATGAAAGCGCTGGTCCAATGATAGCAACCTTCCCCTAATGTCCAAATCTTAACTTGAGTTAATGAAAATTGCAAATGAAATCCAAAAAGGAAAAGCTTTTCGTTGTGGTAAAAGATGAGAGATACGAAATGGGTAATCAAAGACGGGCATAGGTAACAGGTAAGAGCGTCGGTAGCCTAGTGGCTAGGACGCCGGACTACCATGCGGGAGGTCCAGGTTCGAAACCATGTCATGTACCAATGAGATTTTCGGATTTTTTCAAAGATTTATGTACTTTTACCGACTGCTCTAACGGTGAAGGAAACGTGCACATCTGAGAAAATTAAAAGAAATCCACCAATCAGCACTGGGCTCGCTCGGTGGATCATGGCCTAACCTAACCTAACCCATTTGTGCAAGGGGAGACCTGTGCCCCAACAGTGGGGACATTAATAGGCAGCTGATGATGATGACAGATAACAGGTAATCAACCGCTGTATTAAAAATTTAAAATTTTATAAAACATACATATCATTTTAATAAATACGAGTAGGATCTTAGGATAGGTCAACATTCAACATGGACGCTCGACGATGCTTGTGTCAGATCAGTACTTTTTGTGTAAATGGTCAACATTTCAACACAAGCATCGTTGAGCGTCCAACCAATAAGCCAACAAAAACAATGTGTGGAGAGACCAAGGGTCAGATGGACGATGCGGCAAAAAGGTGACGTGAACTGACGACGAACAGATTTACTCTGAATAGGCAGACTCGACGTGTGAAGTATCTAGATTATTGCCATATGGTAGGTACTATAATACCAAAAGAGTACGAGATAGGTATTTATTTGAAAGATAAAAAAAAGGAATACAAAGATAAATTCATACTCCTTACCTTACTTATTTTTATTGAAACTATAGGGAGACGCTTATGGCTGAATATTTTTTTAATTTTGATAATGTTTTACACATAAGTAAGGACCTCCCATTTTTATTCCACGAGTTGAAAGCCATAGTAAGATCACCGAACTATTCGAATCGTTAAGAATAAATTCATATTATAGCTCCTGTCAAATATAGCTCTATTTCTCTTTAACGTTATGTTATGTTATGAGTTTCAATATTGCTATCTCGCTCAATAAGATGACATATCTGGAGAAACAGGCCAATAGCAAGCAATCTCGAACTGTCAAATATCGATCGCAAAGTGTAGTCAAGTTAAAAAAATACTTTTTAATTAATGCAATTTTCATGAAAACTTGCATTATGTAAGTACATATTTAAAATTCATTAGGCATATTATTATAACGAAATATACAATTTGTAGTGGTAGATCCTAGTGTAAAGGATCGCCTGGGGTGGTACCACCCTCTTATCTATTTCTACCGTGAAGCAGAAATGATTGCATTTCTGTGTTTTGGTATAAAGGGTAAGAGAGCCAGCGTAATTTCCGACACATGAGGCATTCCATCTTAGGCCTCAAGGTTAGCAGCGCATCAAAAACCCTGTAATAATAATACAGTGAGGTGAGGTGTCTATGGGCGACAGTGACCACTTACCATCAGGTGGCCCATTTGCTCGTCTGCTCTGTTATTTTTTTTTTTTAAATCAGTTATGTGTCTGAATTATTCCTTCCAACGTTAAAGATGTCTGTACTGTGCGATCGGTAAATAGAGATGCAGTTGTTTCAAATTTTGATCGCAACAGGATCGTAATTGAACTGCTATTCCTGATACTCATGAAACGGCTATAAAAATTTAAAATAAAACTTACTTTAAAGAAAAAGAACACGATCTTTGGTAATTTTTGCCACAAATTTATTGGACTCGAGTGATATATTTCCCGATAATTAATATCGGGTTTCAATATTGTAAATGGAAGGTAGACAACTGTCTATTCACGGTCAATTTAAGTCCTTTTTCGAGCAATAGCGGACATCAGAAGCCGTCCAATATGAATTATACATTAGAGAGACTATGGCGGCGTATCCGACGTGAAATGATCACATTCAATTCTGTTTGTTTTGCTACTGATGGAGAATGGGAAATAAAAAGTCTACAGAATTGAATTTCTTAGTAGAATCATAAATTTATATTGTTTTACGTAACTATAGGTAAGTATAGCAGTTGTACAGGTAAGAAGTTTTAAAGTAAGCACTCACGACAAGTGTGCATGTGGCGGATTTATATCCATTGCTTGTAATGAAGGTAAACTGTCAGCAAATAAACATTACAACCAGCAATGTGCATCTATATCGTCTCGCCCGCGTCGTTTGCTAACCTCACACAACTTTCATCCTAAATCGCCCCTGGAATCCCTGACGGAATAAGTTTATAAAAAACCTCGTCAAATTGTGTAATTAGGACAAAATTTTGCAGAAACGGAACAGCATATTAAGTAGGAACAAAAGTGCGAAACCGTTTAAAAAAGAAAGTCCATTTTAAAACTGTAACTTCCTAAAGTTCAACATACCTACCGACTAAAGACCTCTCTAAGCCCAAGAGACTTAAGCCGTCTACAAACGCTTCCAAGAGACTCGCCTGCATAGACACAGGGTTTATAATGGTCAAACACGCCGCACTTAGCTGTCGTTTACTTTATGGGGAATGAAAATACACCTGGTCTCCGTTGGGTAGGCATCCTGGCTAGAGACGACCGAAGGTTCCTCTCTTAGTTAAAACAGAATCCAAATTTTAGGTTTTTGCATCAGATAAATTAGTACGAGATGAATAACTTGAGATGAGACATGGAAATCAGAATGAGATGAGACCGATGTCTGTCTTCAGACAGTTTTTAGTCTTGCTCAGTTTCTCCATCGTATCGGTCCCATCTTATTCTGTATTCCATTGTCTCATCTCACATTAAATATTTATTTTTGTATTTTTTATGTATTTGTTTTTATTTATTCAAACACATGTTACATACTATAGAGGTACGTAATACTAAACCAGGTAAATAATAAACATTAAAATTACATAGTGATATGTTTGAAGTAGAAGCGTTGCAAACTGTTAGAGAGTGGGAGGACCTCACTAGGTTAGCCCGTGTCGAAGACCACTGAATCGTGTCGCAGCAACCTTAGCGAATATTAAACTTGCTTGTCATATATTATATACATATTATATTCATCTCACATTACAAAATACCTTGAAAAAACACCAGCTTTGCATTAATTGTCTATAGGTACTTACTGTAGTAGGTTAGGTCCGTTCCCTTCTGAATACGTACGTACTTGTATCCCGAGAAATAACAGGAAATCCGCGGAGTATGGTAACAGTCATAATCTTAAATAAATTTTGGTTTGAAACCAAATATTTGAACATAACGGCCGAATCGGAACAGCACGGACTTGGGGTGACCCCTAGCCCCTATAAATAGGCCTTACGTAATCCCTTCGCATAACACGCAGGTAACTGATACACGGTTAGTTAAAGGCCTCTAGGGTATGAAACTGCCCCATATACCAGTACGTTCTAGAACAAAATTTAACTTTCGTATAGATACTTTGGATGTTACAGATAACTACGTGATACCTACCAGGTCTTACTATGTATGGAACTATTTTGCGCAAATAAAACTTCTTTTTCTGGCTAGGTAAAAGTTTAGTGTAGTCTTATAATGAGCTCGCTGACATTTTTTTTTCCTTTATTTAAATAAAACTAATTACTTATATCTTAAAACATAATACTGGCATAAGCCACAGAGCTTGTGCGCCAGTAACGAATCGGTCGTATTAAAGCGTCAGCGTATATTTTGGGATGTTGAAATCTCAGGGGACCCATCCAAGACCTGTGTTGGGCTAAAAAAAAACCTGGTGGTCCACTTATCCCCACCAGAGTATTCCCATCTGACTATTAAAACTAATGTCGTTAGTCATTACTGATTATAGTGTCAATGATACTGATTGACGTTTGATTGAATCATATGGAATGATTGATGACTATTTTAGTTTTAGTGTTACTCATTCAGGAGGACCATTCACTTTATGATACAACTGACGATATGTTATTATCAGGTACCAGAAATAAATCAGATACCTATATTTTACAATCGGTTCCTTCCCTGAGCTATAAAATGTAACAACCTTACGACCTTCGAAATCCGTCTTTCGAAGTTTTATTACGAACCACGTTACAATTATTGTCAAAACGGGATCCTGGAACCGTCATCCGTCTCCATATCTCGTGGCAATATACCGTTTATAGTCTACTGCCTGACACGTTGCGTTTTACGAGTATGTAAACAATACATACGGATACAAGGCACACATTGTATCTGAAATCTATACGAGAAAAATAACGCTTTTTATTAGGGTTCCATAGACAACTTACTAGGTAGACTTATAGTTTTGTCATATCTCTCTATCAGTCCGTGAGTTGCATAAAACGTCCTTAATGTTAAGGTTTCCTTAAGTCACGTGCGTGCCATCCGTATCTATATATATATAGCGCTATAGCGTAGAAAGACATAGTACATTCACCATTATTTAGAATACCTCTTGATGCTCTGGGATAACTCTTGATGCTATGGAATAAATACCTCTTGATGTTCTTGATGAATCAAGATTAACAACATTTTATTCTTCTTTGTCCACAGAGAACACATTCACGGTGGTGGTGGAGAAAGACGGGCGTGGGTTGGGAATGTCCGTCTGTGGGGGCGGGGGGTTGGTTCGGATACGGAGGCTGTACCCCCCACAACCGGCATGGCGGACGGGCCGGCTCGCACCCAGGGACCTTCTGCTTTCTGCCAACGGAGTGCCTCTGGCCGGACTCAGTACCTATGTGAGTACTTACAGGGATGTAGCCAGGCGCAACTAGGTATGACCTCACCCACCGCAACCGGCATGGCGGATGAGCCGGTTCGCAGCCACCCAGGACGTTTTAATGTTGTCTGCCAAAGAGGTACCTTTAACTGGACTCAGTAAGTATATTCCTACCAATAAAGGTACGGAACCTTAAAAATAAGTCAAAAACGAAGTGTATGGTTACGACTGATGCCGTAGCAGAGAGGTATAAGTACTTAACACAAACTCTTCACGGCAAAAGAGGGTACCATGAAATATTTAAAAAGTTTTACGAAAACATTGTTTGTCAAGCTTTGCCCTTTGTAATGTGAAAAATGCGGGCCTGTAACTCCAACAATCTGGTGGCAAAGTTAATGCAACCATAAAACCTCGTGTCATCATACCTAACCAAAATAAACATCCCAAAAACGCCATTTGTCCGCAGCACTTTTGCCGCCGCGGCCGCGCTCCTCGTAAACGTAAAAACTTTATGAAAAGGCCGGTGCGTGGCCCTCGGACAAAATGTAATAAACTCTAAAATGTCGTACCTACTACCCTGAAAAGGAGTGTAAGTATACCCACCTCTGTAGGTCTACTGGACAATAAACAACAAGTAATGAAGAAGCAATAAAATTATGACCTGGCCACATATAAGTAGGTACTTATGCTCTATTATCTACGATGCTGTATGGTTTAAGATTCTTGCAGAACGGATAAAGTTATTTTATCGCACCTAAACTCTGTAACATAGTTTTAACATTTAAATCCAATACATGTGGGGGGTCACAACCTATATGATTTTTGTTACGCCCCTGTGAATAAGTACTTAAAAAATGTACAAAATCAAACAAACAGAAACAATAAATCCTTTATTGCCATTGTTTCGAACAGAAAAAATATTCATAAAAGAGGCATCAAAAACCTTTACAAATGCAAATTCCCGTGAAAATAGCCAAAGAATAAAGTATCAATTACCATTATACAATACCCTTTCACGGGTAAATGTGAAAATCAATATTTGCAATAAACGAATGGACCATTAACTCGATTTCGTTGGAAATTCAATTATTTCCAGCCATTCCCCTTCACCATCATCCTAATGGACGTAGCGGCCTGTGGGGTCGTGATCCCACCTCCATTTGTGGAAAGCCGTAAAGTTATTTTTATGGGAGACTACAAAAAACAGGTGACCGCTAATAAAGCTGCATGTCTACCAGGCAGAAGCTGTGCAAGGAAGTGATGGGTGATAGAAAAAATCCGCTAATATAATCGTTTCATCTTACTCATGATGTGATAATGAAGCGATCCTATTGATGCAATTTTTCCTCGTCCACCCCCTTTGCTTCCTCACACAGCACTGGTAGACACGCACCTATAATGGCCACTACTGAGCTATTAGCTGTAATCGCCCACACCTAAACTTTTGTACAGTTTATTTCAATGACTGTAACATAATACGTACGTATAAACTCGTATGTCGCAAGGAAATAGCCGAATACTCTAGGACAGCGTGAAAGTCACAGATAGATAACGTCTCATTAACTTATCGTTCGTCATAGTTTTAATACTGACTTGAGGATTAGTAGAAGTAACTGATATTAGGATAAATATTATTTTCGGGCATAGCTTAGTAACATATAGAAAGGGAGTTTCATTTCCTACCGTCGAAATGTTACATAGATTACAAATTTTGGATAGACATTAACCTAACTTCATAATACGAAATTTATAGGATTTTGAGATTTCCTAGAAGGGGGCCAAGCGTCCCACCCCTGACTTCGACTCTGGCGACTGTCAACGCTTACAGATGTGTGTATGCCGTGGCGAGACGATGTTGCCGCAAATCTAATAAGAGCTACGTAAAAGATTAGGTTCTTGGCGGAAAAGTTTGCTGCTAGTCCCGGAGATTGGATTCAACACAGTCGTAAAATCTTCTAGTTAGAAAAATATGAGTTAGAAAAGTAGTATCAGGATTTGACGCATTTAGCATACCGCAGCTATTTTGAAGCGGTATGGAACCGAACCAATAGACATTTATTTTTCGGATTCGGTCCGTTTCAATATCGCTGCAGTGTGCTAAAGAAAGGCGTAGAGGCGTGAAATGAAAGTCTATAAAGCCACGGCCTAATGATATTATTTAAATGACAATTAGCTAGAACTAGGTAAGAATTAATTTATTAACAACCGTGTTAAAGTAATGCTTTAAATTAGAAGAAACGGTAGAAATAAATGGATAGATTAAGTAAGAGTAAGATTATATGGGTTATCATATTTCCGTTCTGATTAAATTGACAAATGTTTCAAAATCCGACCAAAAATCTTACGCAATCATCATCATGTTTTGTAAAAAAAAGGAAAATGTATCTTTCCCTGGCCATGAAAGTAAATAAATGAGGGCAACACCGCTACTTTTATAATCTATGTTATGGTTTTTATATTTCAGGTCTGGATATAAATAAAATCACGTTCCATTTTTCGGTTTCGTGCTAAAATAATAAACCCCTATTTCCGGCACTCTGCTGGCTCGGCGACGATGGCAATGGCGGTTGTCGCTGTCAGTTTTGAAGAATAGAGCGCCGCCCATTGTTCCGTTCACTGAATTAATGCATTTCGCTCGTACAGGGCGTCCAAAACCGTTCCTGGCTGACATAGATTTTGTAATTATCCCTGTGTTATTGAAGAAATTTTGGATTTTCTCTTTATGTGCCATATCCTACTAACGGATGTCGGTGTCACCATCCTTTGGAATACCTTTCTTTCATTTGCTTTTCTGCTAAGCAGGGCAGCGTCCTTCAATCCGATTAACTTCCTCAAAAGGTTGTTTTCTGTAGTCTATGGTCCCTGACCACTGGAGCTGTGCGAGGAAGCGAGGGGGTGAGCGAGGAAAACTCTACTAATCTCTTAATAATCATATCACGAGTAAAATGAAGCGATCAAATTTCGCATAGCTGCGACACAGATGATGGTAATCTGTGTTAAATTCGCGCCGAAATTTCGAGTTCACTACGCTCCCGCCTCGCTTCGCCTTCACTTCGGCCCTAGCCTTCTAATCTAACTTAAAAAATCCAAAATACGAGTATGTGTCGAATTCGCGCCAAAATATCGAACTTGCTTCGCTCACTTCCGCCTTAGCTTTCTTACCGAATCCAACTACAATTTTATTGATAAAAAGGAAGGTTTAGCCTGATCGCATCGCAACCGTTTAAAAAGGACCTCGTGGCTTCATACACCTAAATTTAAGCGACAATGTACTGTATAGAATATATCCTGATGTGTTAGCCAGTATAATTACAACGGTGCCAAGTTTATGGACCGCGAAGCTAATCTGACACCCGCTTATGGCTCAGGCACTAATTAATCCAGTTATCGACTACCCCGACACCTCGTGGTATAATCGGTAGTTCGAGGTGCGAGTTTCTGGTCGGAAAGGTGTGTGCCCAATTTGTCTAAGTAACTTTGACAATAGGCAAGTATTCGGTTTAGGCATTTTTTTTATTTTGTGTATTCCATGGGCATTTCGCCAAGAGATCAATGTCATTTATCAAGTATTTATCATTATAGGAGGCGCTAGAGGTGCTCCGTACGGCGTCTGCGCGGGTAGAGCTGCGCGTGTGCCGGCCGCCCCCCGATGCGCTGGAGAGCGTCACTCCGCCGGACCCCCCAACTCCCCCCGTACGGACGCCGCACCCCCCACACCTACCGCCGCTGGACCCGCTCAACTGTCATCCCATGCATGCCAGGTACAGTTGGGGGTTTTAAGCCTCCTTGAAATTGTCAACAGAATTAGACGCTTTTTGTACCTAAGTGTTCTTTTTAAGTAGGATAAATGTCAAACATTTGGATAAGCCAAACCCTTCCCGTATATTCTTCGAACATCTCCTGAACATTTCAGGCTACCTGGGATCAGGTTTGCTCTTAGACTGTGTACTGTAGTTCTTACGTGATGATACAAAGTACAGTTGCTATCGGTATTTAGATAAATGGATTACATTCTGAACTATATATCTATCGATAAGGTCTTAAACTGATCTCACGTAAAGACGTATAAATTCCATTACTATATAAGTAAGTTTAAGCATTGCTTCGGGGTTCATTCTGTGAGAGCATTCCAAGATGCATATACCTATTGTATGTTGTTTTAAATATAACATGGAAAGTGTCTAAAATGTTGTATCATTGAAGCTGCCTAAACCTCCCGATACAACTGCCTAAAAGCCTATAAACCTTTGCAAATATTAATAAAGCTTGCTTTATTGCCACACAACACCAGCAATACCCAGAAACCGACCGAAAGGATTGACAACGGCGAAGACAATAAGCGTTTATGAGATGGCCTTATAATGGGTCATTTACATACATTCGCCGCTCCCAAACAGTCGTACCTACAACCATTTATTTCCATTTGTCTACCCCACACATTATCATGGAAATGAAGCAGCTGAATAGACTTTTATGGGGAATTCCGCTGGTTAGGATGGAGCGATTTAACCTGATGTTCAAGTCACCATTAGAAAAATATTGATGAGGGAGGTGCTTATAACATTTAGGTACCCTATTTCCCGCATATTTTTCTATGTAGATACGTTTGGGATTTCTTGGGGGAGCCCCATCCCCCTGGGTACAACCCTGTCACATACTGATTAAATAAAGATTTGATACCTATAATAACACTCTACTCCAACGAGCATGTTTGTATAAGACGGCGACAGTTAACGACGTAAATGAAATGAACCGTGACAGATTTGTAGCGCGTCATTATCTCTGCCTACTCCGCAAATATAGCGTGAAGATAAGAAATATTAGCATGCGGATAAACAGTATCGATGGCGTAGTGGCTAGAACATCTGACTGCCATGCAGGAGGTCCGGGCTCGAAATCATGCAATGTCATGTACCAACGAGTTTTTCGACTTTTCGAAAGACTTACGTACATTTACCGACAGCTCTAACGGTGAAGGAAAACATCGTGAGCAAACCTGCACAGTGGCAGGCAATGGCCAACCAACCATTAAATCTGCCAAGAGAGTCGTTCTAGATCACGACCCTCATCAATGAGAGGAATACGACTAAGAAGAAGGTACAGAATTGCAGCTTTTCGAAAATGACCAGTTCTCAAAATGACTGCTTCTTTTTTGTTATAGAAAGTGGACATTTTGGAAAGTGAGCATTTCGGGAAACGGATTTTTTTAGCAGTGGATATTTTGGGAATCAGATATTGTGAACCTTTTTTTACTTTATGTCTAGATTGTCCCAAACAACGAGCAGTGCCACCACTTCGTCATCGGAAGGCAGAGGCCGTCGGGAACACAGTCCTGAGGCTGAACGCCGGGATTTGCACCTTCCAGACCTCGACCAGCCTTTGCCTGTATACGACATTCAGTATGGGGTGAGCAGAGATAAATACTATTCTCATTTTTGAATACTTAAAATTGACCAAAACTAAAACATTCGGTGTGTTTTTTTCTATTAAATAAGGAGAACAGATGACCAAAGACGTCATCTTTGCGTAAATGGACATCATTGCTTATAGACATCTACCTCAATATAATTTTATTAGATTTTTCGATGCCGAAACCTATATAAACTGAAACCTGAGATTAGGGACCTCTTAATGCTTTAATTCTATGAAATCATTGATTTTAAAGGTTCTTTATTGTAACATAAAACACATAATAATTAGTAGTACCAGTAACACAGTCATGGTATACCAAAACCTACAACGTTTACGAGGCTACATACCTTTTAAAACTTATACTATTAATTCTATGAAATCATTATTATTTCATGTACCGCTTATGTAGATAAGTGTACTCTTAAGTTACTCTGAAGTGTACTCTGAAGTACACGCTACTTCTGACTCAAAGAAATGTAAATTCGTCTGATATTCTCTAAATATATACTTATTTCTTTTTCCAAACATTAGCATTCCTTATTCGTCTGAAAGTCGAACTAAAATCAATAAATTTCGCGCTCGCAGAAACCTTCATTTCCCTCTTTAATATTTATAAGCAGCGCTGTATATAAATATTTCGCTCCTTGATAAACATAGCCCAGAGAGCGCGAGAATTTTCTTATTACAAACGATATAACTTTTTTAATGGAGCCTCAATTTCCATCTGATATTAATAAAACTTTTTGTTCGCTCCACCCTGCAGGATGACGGATCGGTGGTAAGTAAATTATCCCTAACTTTATGAGGAAACTACCCAGAGGATTAGTTTAAAATTGTTTTGTTACTTGTTAATGAGAATGGAAACATTAAATTGATATTACAATTTCACCTTGATGACATCGACTAAACTTCTTTTGATTTTTTTAAAGATTTAGTACCTACCTAAGTGAAAACAAGGTAACCACTGTCCGTGAAACTTTGTATGAGAATTTATTGCAAAAATTCCAGGAATTCGACATCGTCATGACTAAAGTCAACGGTTCCCTCGGCTTTACACTGCGCAAGGAAGACCACAGTGCTCTCGGCCACTATGTCCGAGCCCTCGTCCGAGAGCCTGCTCTCAGCGACGGCAGGATCCAACCTGGAGACAGGATTGTTGCGGTAAGTGCAATTTTCCTTAGATTTATGATAGCCTGGTAGTTCCAGTTAGCTATTGGGGCTCTACGGAGTCCCACATTCATAAACGATGGTAGAATAAATAGCACTGGGTGATTAGATTGTTGCGGTATTTGCAATCTTCTTGTGATTTATACTCGCCTGGTACATAGAGTTCTAGCCAGCTGCCAGCGTAAAGTGTGTATAAAAATACTGCTATGTACCTGTACATCTAGCTAGATGAAAGTACAGAGAATTCCTGTAGGTACGAGTACATCTCGATTTTGTTAATAACTATGGAATATTTATGGAATGCTGTATATTGTATTTAATATTGGATGTAATATCATGATCTCAACATAACGCAAATATATTCTTTATATTTCTAGCGTCAAGTTAAGAAATATTTGTATGGGGATAATCAAATATTATGGTAACGTGAAATTAAATGTGTTTACTTTACGAAATTAATGACCCTTTAGTTCCAAAATATCAAGCTTTTTGAAAATAACCAATTCTCAATATTACCATTTTCTAAAACGATCATACCCAAAATGACCGCTTCCCAAAATGACCGCGTCGTTATTGAAGCCCACATTTTATATAATTATGTGTGTAACGCATATATAAAGCATATTTTAATAGTTGACTCACAAAGACGGACAGCGAACGAAATATGCCATCCTGAAGTTTGGTGTGTATTGGTGGTGTGGAATTCAACAAAGCAATAGACTGCAATAGCTGGTGCACCTGTTTAAACACGACATAGATATCTTTTACCTACTTTGACTCTACCATCGATTTTTACCGACAGTTACATTTTTAGGTCAGATGTTTGAACTTTGTTTTCAGACCGTTTCCGTTTCAGGGCATATTATTTACCATTTGAGTAAAATACAGTACTTACTTAACTCTTTATGTTTCGACCCAAATGTTACAAATTAATTGAGAAGCTAATTTGTTAAATCGATTCGTACATTGCTGCTACTCTAAATCTGCTCGAGCGAGTCGAACCACTGTAACCATCAATGTATACTTCAACGAACTAATGACTTTTACTAGGCTCTATTCTAATTATAATTCAACACGACATATATCCTAAAATTAGTATTTTATTAATGTTTCCTCAATACGATTTTACTTTAGGGCCAAAGTCGCAGTCAATTAAAATTTTATGAAGACGTCAAATTCACCCCGCTTGTATTAGATGCTTAATTAAGACTAATTGACAATGTTTCGCCCTTAAACAAGGCACGAAGTTGTTCTACAATGTAAACTAATTAATTACCTTCATGCTGCCTTCATATATGTTTAATTTAAGGCAGTGTTGTGCAACTAGGTTGTCTGACTGGATGGTTAGAAGACAGTGATTATCATAAAAAATAGCATCTTAGTTTTAATATTATTAGTAATGAAATCATTATTATACACTTCCATTCAATGCAACCAACTCAATGTCCCATAATTTGTTGCATTAAGGATCTATGGTGACTGTACCTACGTACTGTACTGTTTTTCCTCTAAAAAAACGGATGGTAAACATATGTGGTCAATTATTTGCAAATTTCGAAAAGTAGTAAAACAAAAGTTCTCCAGTTTCCGACTCTGCTTTGATCAAACAAACTCCCTTTCGGATCACTCTGTTTTTTGTACAGTTTGTACAAAACTATAGGTCATTAACTCTCCAGCTGACTCAAAGCAAACATTACACAGGTGAACGACACGCCGATGTCAAACATGTCGCATTCGGAAGCGGTCGCGTTTCTGCGCGCGTGCGGCTCTGAGGTGCGCCTGCGATTGTACCGCGACCACGCGGCTACACCACTCTCCCCGATGTCCCCTAAAGAGGAACCTACGGACTCTGATGTGCCTATGAACAGACCCAAGCCACCGCTAAGGTGAGTCCATTTCGCAGTGTCGTAACCTCGTAGCCAAAAAAAATGTAGCCTAAGGATAATTGTATGGACTTCTCGAATTTCGGGAAAAGACGGGGCTGGCTCGAAGCAGAAAGTTGCTACACAGTCATAAGAATCCCCACAGACCAGAAACTATGTAAACTCATGTCTTACCTACATAATTTAAGATTCAGTGTAGTCTTACGTCATAATCACAAATTTCCACAGTCACAAAAGTAGTATAATCTTACCTCAGAATCATAACCCCCAGGGACCAGTAGTATAGTAAATCTCAGATCACATACAATCTCCACAGGACAGAAGCAATCTTACGTCACAATTATAAGCTCCATTCAGTCTTACGTCACAGTCATATCCTCCACAGATTTACGCCACAATCATACCATACACAGACAAGAAACTGTTTAGTCTTACGAGTACGTCATAATCACAATCTCCACTTACGAGAAACAGTATAACCTTATTGGTCCTAGTCATAATGTCCACAGACCAGTAGCAGAATAGTCTTACGTCACAATCTCCACTTACTGGAAGCAGTATAATCTTACGCGTCACAATCACAACCTCCACAGACCCGAAAGCTAAATAGTCTTACGTCACAATTCCCACCTACTTGAAGCAGTATAATCTTACGCGTCACAATCAAACCCTCCACAGACCAGTAGTAGTATAGTTTTACGTCACAATCTTCACAGACTAGAAGCTATAAAATCTTACGTCACAACTTCCACAGACCAGAAGCGGTATCCATGCTGTGCGACCTGGCTGCCCGACGCCTTACTCCTGACACTGCGGACGGGTCGCGCTCCCCTTGCCTCTCGCCCCGCAAGTTCAGGAAACTCACTAAGGAGAACAACCATTATGAACAGCCCCACGGTAAGTGTGACGTCACTGTACAGTAGTAACTTTATAGGGACAAGTGTATCTATTGGTTTGAAATGTAGGAAAATAAGAAACATTCTATTTATCTTTTTCGTTGACCAATTTTTATATTTGAAATAAAATCTTGTACAAGTAAAAATCGTCGTGCAAGTGTTTTTCGCTAAGTATTCCACGTTGTCACAGAATGTATATTTGTAATACTGGTTTAAGGTTATTAGCTGACACAACGAATGTAAAATTTTACTAGTAATATTCGGTCCGAACCTTCTGTGTGGCGTGGCACCTTTTGTAGTTGCTACGTTCACATTACCTTCGTTTAAATATTCATAATGAGGTTATTATCTGCAGTACCTACCAGGCCTGGCCTATGTTCATTAGCTAATCTACCTACATTAATTTTGCATAGGTATACAGAGTTGAACAGACATATGACGTGAAATCCACTCTTGAAACTCTAATCTAGCTAATTTCTATGTTCTATAGATACTCTCGTAGCTAGGTTCATTATGTAAATTCTGTACAAGCATTTAAGTCACATTAACAAGCAGTTACGTACACTAATGCACATTGTAAGCTTAAACACGCCAAACACTAAGCAACCTAGTGTTCCGCGCAGATGTTCCAAGTACCAACGTTACGGTAGAATCACACAGTTCGGAACGCTCAGAGGGCTTTCAAGAAACGAGGCGGCCACTGCGTGTGCATTCTGTAGCCCTCACCAGCCCAACGGCACCAACCACTTGTAGAAAACAAAAGTTAAGCCTGACAGGTGAGACGCTGTCGGCCTCAGAACACTTCAAACGGCACCCTCATCTTGCTTCACACCTTTGCCAATCCGAAACAGCGAATTGACAGACTGCCGGATATAACCATAGTAGTAGAACTATGCGTTAACACACCCATCATAGCCAATAGATCCTTTTTACAGCATCTGCATTCGGCGATTTGGCATCGACGCCTGAAGCTACCTTTCTTGTATACGTTTTAATGTTAATCTTTGACCTCTTATTGTTTGTAACATTTTTTTTGCATCTCATTGCAATTAACATACAATTCGAGATTGTCAAAAAAGAAACGCAACTGTTAGACTAGTGCGAAACGAAAGCCTAACACAGAGCTTCGCAATATGCCTTCATTTTCCGCGTAGAAATGCAACATTCACCACTAAATTGAGATGTTCAGACCATCGTTTTTAAATTTTCGCACTCTACTTTCTATATCCATTCACTCCTTTTCGTTGTTTGGTCCCTCATAGCCCTGAGTATTAGCTACCTTACACACTCTACGTCGTCTTTCAGTACCACCACATGGTTACGAGCTAAACAACTTGGACAACGATACACTGGATGCACCAAATGTGTACCAGGAAGACATCAGCATCCGACATCGGTACACGGAGCATGCTTTTCCAGTAGACTCCGACGAGCCAGTGTCGATGCCTGCGGAACTTTCGAGCGATGAAGCGCGCTTCAAGCACGCTAATCCAGCTTATCAAAGCGCAGTGCTACATTCTTCTTCAAATAGTGACGGAACATCTGATGGACATAAGGATGATAGTAAGTTTAGGTCCACCATGAAATTGGACGCCATGCTAAAGAGACTGAAAGAACCCACGCAATGTAGTTTGACAGAAATTGCACTGTGTATGTTTGCTCCTTCACTCTCACACAACTTGCTAAAGTCGCGATGGAGACGATGTATAAAATATATTGTCTTTCAAGGATTACATCTTCTTACAGATAATGGTTTAAAGAAATGGAAAGGCGTCGCATTGTCGCCGGATAACGAACGTAAAGTCAAGATAGAAGCTCCACCGCCGCCTGTACCGAAGCCTAAAGAAATCGAGGCCGTCCAGAAAGAAAATGTTAAGCCGGACCCACCTGACGACGACACAAATAATGCACCCACGGTAAGCCATAAAATTATGACATTTTTTATGTATTTTAGAATAATGGAATCAAAAGAAACGTGATAAAACAGAAAACTATAATTATAATCTAATTCGTACAAAAATAGACTATACTACTAGCTCCGATCCATTTTTAAACTAAATTAATTAGACCTTTCTGAAGTTCATATTATGTCCCGCTTGACTTAGATTTGTATGCAACTGGGGAGTCCCCACTCCCCATTCAATTTCTTTTCACATTTGCAATTGAACTTTTTATATTTTCCAGATAGTAACAGTGGAACTGAACCGCGGTTGGAACAGTCGACTGGGGTTCAGTGTTCAGAGCCACCCGGAGTCCGGTCAGAGCTACATCTCTGCGGTGTATAGCGACAGTGTCGCCGCTAGGGACGGCCGGTTGAGGCGTGGTGACGTCATTCTGCAGGTGACGTATTTCCAGATGGTTGTTCACAACTAAATCAAGTTTAGTTTCAACTAAAGCACGCTTGAAACAGTCAGTCGACGACTTCAGACTTCAGTGTTCAAGCTTCAGAACCATCCGGGATCCCATACCTAATGCAGGTGACTTGTATTAAACTCCATATTAGAAAATAAGGATGTATGCTAAGTATCGGGAAATGTTTTCAGACTTTTGAAAATCGTATGTTGGAATTACAAACTTCCAAAGATCGCTCCAGAAGGAGAGTTATTTAACTTTTCGAAAATAGGTTAGGTACATAGCTGTTATACGAGTACAAAAGAGTTAGCGACAATCAACTAAGTAAATCAAATCTTGCGCTATACTGTATAATGTACCAAAATAAACCAGATTTTTATACCTACTCAATTCTAAAGTGTGAACGCTACTATTTCTATAAATTACAATTATGAAAAATGTGCATTCTTATTTTATTTCAGGTAAACGACGAGAATGTAACTTCAATGAAGACACCGGAAGTCATCGACTTGCTACGGATACTTAGAGGATCCATCTGCATCACCGTGTTGCGGCCTGCTAACTCCCAATGAATGAACGAATGAACACGAACGGTGAATGAACTGAAAGAATGAAATGAACTTTGAATGATCAGTGAAGATATGAGAATGGTAATAATGAACTAGCATGGTCAAATAGAGCCTTGAACGCAAGGTTGTTGAGCAAATTGATGATGAATATGATGATGATGAATGAATTCTACTTCATTGAATGTAATGGAACAAAGAATCTGCAAGCTACATAAGAGTTTTCTTTGGAAATGGAGTAGCAGTAGTGATTTTTAATATAATCTCGTATGAAGATACAACTTGACAACGGTTCTTACGAACAAGAACCTTAGCTCGGGTCTGTAAGAACGTCAGTAAAAACTCAGTATACGTTTATCGAGTGATGTGTAAAAAGATCTCAGGTTAGTAAGAAATTCTTGCCATCAAAAGAAATAATGGATAACACTGTGCAATAACTGGAATTTAGAGGAGAACTCGATGTAAATATAGTTAAAAATAAAAATATATATCACTGGTACTTCTGATATTACGTACATGTTTCACTAATGAACACTAATGAGATTTTAAGCCGTGTGCGCGCTTTGGAATATCACAATCGCGAACAATCAATCGTATGTATGAATGAACAGAGTGTTTGCCGAACACAGAGTCGATGTTCTATTTTAGAATTGAAAAGGATTTTTTTTCAGTCTATATTCGTTAGTGGTATGCACATGCAATGCAACACGTATGTAATGCAACATCACAGAATTTTTAATAATGCGTATCCTTTCTTGAGCGTAGAGCGTCTAGGACATTGTCAGACATTTTAAGCACCTTCGACTGAATAGTCCTGTCATCTTATTAAAATTCTGCGTCATGCTAACTATTCGTTTCTTGAGGTTTCTTCAGCACATGAGTGATAGAGATAGCTAGAACTTTTATCTTAGTTTAGCAAGTTGCACGACGGCAACAATACATGCAGGTAAAGCATATCCTGGAATATAATGAAGTGCGTCATGTTACGGAATTATATGTAAACTATTTTTTCTTAGCGATCTCCATTACGCAGATTATAAAAGTACCAGTGGCGTTCTTTTGTTTATATTCCTGGTCATGATTTAAGTAACCCATCATACTGCTATGACATTGTTAAAACCAGTGTCTTCAAAAAAGTTACAGATTAAAAAAACACGAATTGTTCCTAACTTTACTCAGAATAAAATGTATTTTTATTTGTAACAAAGTAGGTTAAATTAATCAATTGCCTATAAATACATAATTATTAACTTTGTCTTTGGGGAATTGATCTCTATAGGAATTTTAAAAGAAAATATTAAAAAAATATAATAAGTAATCCTAAGTATTATCAAACGGCATTGTAAAAAGTCATACCAACACATTTTCATTATGTATTTACCGACCAACACACACGCAAGTCACGCAACGAATTCACAATAAGATATTCTTCTATGCATATTATAAAGTACAATTTGTTACAATAATCCTGGTGACATTTATAAATTTACAAAAGGCTCAATCCTGGTTATAAACCATACAACAAGACCCTATATTTGAAAGTCCCTCATTCGTTTTAGTGGGTGAGTTGATGTAGGTCAAGACCTACAGAAACCATCGTAGGTATAACCGTCAGTCCCAGGAAGGAATCGGAATTGAAAAACACTGTAATGTAACTAAAATACGCAATTTTAAAATGTTAGGGTGCATGTCCGAATGAGTAAAAAATCCGCCAATAAGATAGCTTCATTTTACTCGTGATGTGATAACGAAGTGATTCTATTGGTTGATTTTTCCACGATCACCGCCTCGCTTCCTCGCACAGCTGTGGTAGACATGCGCTCTTACGACTTAGTCGTAATAAACATGCAGTCTTACGACTTAGTCGTAATAAACATGCAGTCTTACGACTTAGTCGTAATAAAAATGCAGTCTTACGACTTAGTTGTAATAAAAGTTAAAAAGTAGAGCATTCCAAGACTAGTGTTTTTGTAAATACTGTAAATTGAAATAAAAAGACAGCCATGTCGTTTTACCCAATATTAAGCTACTGATCTGTTGTAGAATTAAAAAAATCAAAGTTTAAACTAAGGGAAGATGATCTCATACGGCTTTTGAATTAATTAATTTGGTAGCTATTTTAGCTCCATATCAAATCTTTGATTGCAACCAGGGCCCCTTTTAATCTTTGTAACATGCTATAATATTATGTACCTAAGGCATTTGCGTTTTATGGAGGTTTTTATGGCTGATACCATTTTTATTTTCGTGAAATGTGGCCCAGCAAAAACTACTACCTAGAAATGACGAAATACATATACATTAATAGAGTAGGTATAGAAAATATTAGTTTTTACAAGCACGCACGAATAGTCATCAAAATACCTAGTTCTTATAGAATCTCTGTTACAAAAATGAAGTTCTTTAACCCGGCCTAAAGCTTAGATACTTATGGTACAACGTTACTTACGAGTCATTTTCCATACAAATTATTTTACACATACCTATCGTACCTACTTGTGGAAAACGTTGTTTTACTATCACCAATATAACGTTTTTTGAATGAAGTGCATAAATAAACCTTTTAATAAAATAAATTGTAATCAAGTTTTGAATTGGCGACAGTACAACAGCATGATTGATTGGTAATAATATTTCAATAAAATATTGAATACGAATACGACATGAATGTGTAAAATGACTAAGGAAGGTAAGGAAACCGACTCGCAGGTAACGTTTCACCTAAGTTTTCAAACAAGACCACATTTAGTATAATATTTTCTCATTTTAGGGTACTACGTATCTACCCTAAATTATTTTGCAGTCATTTGTAGATTAGCACAGAAAAATTGTAGTATTTTCATTCAAAATTAAAAGAACACGCTATACTGAATATAAATTCTAGTCAAATCTAAATTTTAAATAAAATCACACACATAGTCCTCGATTGATAAGAAATTCGTATAGGTATTAAGTAAATAATTGATAATGATTTAAGTTTCATAGTTTATAAATAAAATTGTAATCTTTATGATAATTGTTGTCAACTTAAAAGATTTTATCGACAAATCAACTCAAGAATCTATTTTACTATTAAATCTAGATTTAAGGTGGTACACAGAAGGTTGAATTTTATTGGAAATATTTTTGGTGCTTGTTGTGTGGCTATATTATAATGAGAATGAATTTTAAATTCAAATTTCGTATTTGTAATTTATATCGAGAGAAGAAATACATTTTAACATCTCTAAATGTTGGTATAATGGCACCAACGTAATTAAATATTTAACGCTAAAATTCACCACTCTGTATACACACGTAGAGAAAAATATTTATTATCCTTACTACACTTTAAAATAAATATACTCTGAACGAATCTTACAACTGATATTCTAAAGATATTGTGATGGTTTTGTGCTAGAATAATACTGTAAAATTACTAGAAGAGTCGCAGTAAAAATAATATAAATACTTAGTTGTATCTTAATACTGTATCAGAGATGAAAATAATTTGGGCCCAGGTATAGAATGTTTTAGGATATACCAACAAATGTTATAAAATCTCTTTGTATTTAATAACTCACAAAATTATGGGACGACGATCTTCATAGAAAATTAAAAACTATTTCAGACCTATGTTTGACATACATTGCCTTTTTTTACGAGGGAGAAACTCTCTTGAGCTTCTCTTCGCCACGAGAGGGTATGTAGGACTTTTACCGACTAAAACCCCCTCGGTATTCCGTCTCTGCACATTTGTGGCAGGGACGCGGGAACGCTTTCGCACACTACCGCGAACCCGCCGATTGGCCGCCGAGGCAGGCCCTTCTCAGAGGGGACTGAAAGGTCCCCATCCGCCAGTTAGTGTTGTGTCGGGATACCTAGGACACACCTGTCAACTCGAGGGCAACGGAAAACACCGCTTCCGTCACCCAGGTCCTCATGTGGAGGTGGACAGTGGCAAGAGAAAAAAAAACCTGCCTGCCCAGGGGCGAAGCACCACCTCAGAGCCCGACCGGTGCCCATCCTTGTGCCCTCTGCTCATCAGAGGGACACGCAGAGAGCCCTCCCGTCGGGATCAACCCGACTTGCTCGGTCACTGTGTCATCCGCTAATATGCGGATGGCTCAACGAACGAGCCCCACTCCCTTGCCCGTCCACTCTGTCCTCCGACATGTATCAGATCGGAGGGCAAGACAGACGAGCCCCTCTCGACGGAGTTTATCCGTCACGGCACAGACGCTGTGCCCTCTGGAGTGTGTATGAACAGAAGACACAGCAGCCGAACCCCTCTCCCGACCGTCCAGTATGTCCCCCGCCCGACGCAAGCGGAGGGCACAAGGGACGAGCCCCTCTAGAGGGGATTAACCAGTTCCGCCCGGACGCTGCGTCCTCTAGCTATCTTGGCACCAGAGGGAAAAACCACCGAGCCCATCTCGTCCCGTCAGGTTATTAGACGGCGGCGACAAGATCCCCATCCGCAAGGGGAAGTCACTAACCGTCGACCACATAATACATACTCGTATCTCACCCACTGCTCTTCCCACCGGTCGTATCCAATGGGACCCGCAGCAAGCGCACAGGTTAACCCGACGTGCTCGACTCCCCCGTACCCATATACAGAGGTCACAACAGTCAAGCCCACCTCGTCAGCTTATTAGCCCGGCCTCCAGCTCTTGCTGGGACCGGGCTCTTGCTGGGCATCCCACAAGGAGAAGTCACCGAACGTCGACCCGGAGCGCACCGACCCGACCCACTGCCCTTTCCAGCGGACGTCTCAACTGAGAACTATATAGCAGGCGGACATACTAGGGTGTTAGCTGACCCAGCACCCCTAGTCATATTGACCAAAGTAAAGTTGGGTAACTCCTATAAGACAAGTAGGTACTTACAAGATGGAAAATTACAGTGAAATTGATATTAAATTATTTATTTATTTTCAATTAAATTTTATGTAATGAAACCGTTTCAGTTTCAAGACTAATTGCCTGAAAAAAATTGAAAATCGTGAAAAAACTATTAAAATAAAAAATAGAAACCGACATGACGAAGTCGACGACCAACTAAATAAAACAAAAGAGCCGAGTTCGGTATGTAACGTCGGTTTCTATTTTTCATATAACTTTAAATAAAATTTAAAATATGAAGTTCTTTGTTCGAATGTATTTATTTTCACGGTGCTCAATGTACGGATGGCTGGGAACTCGCACATGCTTGCTAGTCTAATGTATGCCTTATTGTCTGGGCCATAGCCGTCATGTTGGAATTATTTTTATGAAATAACGTACGCGTCAGTCACAGAGATGTTAATGAAATGTATGATATTTATTAGGTAGTTACATTACCATAATATTAAATAAATAATAATTATGATTTAAAAAGAATTACCTTTGTGTGTTTTTATTTTCGCTGGGTCTGAGTTGGAAACCTTGGCAAATACATTGGTATTTGCCAACTGGTCTAACTGTAAAATAAACAATCTAGTCTAAACGTACTGTCCTTACAGAAGATAAAAAGTTTTATGAAGACGTGTGAAATCTTTTATAGTATCAATTTTTGTTTTCAAAAGTAATAATAACTTGCATTTCAAAAATGCAACAAATGCATGTGAAATCAATCACCATGACGCCAACGGTTCCCGTATGGAGGCGACTATCGATCCAAGACATGCATGGTTGCAGCTCTGGTTATCAGTGTATTGAACCATGCAGTTATCTGAGGTAAGTTAAATTTACACAATATTTATTAGTAAGTAGATTTTAAAGGGGTATTCCTCGTGGCCTAACTGATTAGGTCACGAGGAATAAAATTTCCTCGTGGCCTAATTTAAAACCTACTTTCATTGAAACGCAAATACACACCAAAAGCAACCTACCTTTTTACCTACTACACATGAAAAGCAATAAATGGTATGAGTATGAGTATTGTAAAACCAAAAATGTACAAAAGTTACTAACCCAGGGCAGCTTCCGGACCACTTGTACCATCGGTCAGTACCATTGAAGGTACAACTGGGACTGTTTTGTCCCACTAGTACCATTAGTGACCACTTGTACCATGGGCCAGTACCATTGATGGTACAACTGGTACCGATTTGTCCCACTTCTAGGAATAATAAAAAAATAATTTAAAAAGCATATGATTTTAATTTTAATTATTCCAACCCGGGTGGCGTCCCACTTGTATATGTCACATTAGCCTCAAGTCGGAAATAACCGCCCGTCTCAGTAGTTACATGTGTACAGCCTGAGCTGCAAGGCCAGGAGGAGGGGTTAGATATCATCTGAGCGGAGTCATCTCCGCACGGATAGGAAGGTTACAGTGAAATAAACTTATTTGCTCGAGGGCGGCAAATCCGCGGTTAGTGGCTTCGTACCCGTACTCCGCTCGAGCGCGGGATATGAAGGCCTGTAGGGTAGTCAGACAAGTTTACTTATTAGCCCGAGGGCGGCAACTCTGCGGCCAGTTTGTGACTCCGCTCTGTGAGCAGTAGGAAGGTACGGTACAGTTGGAGAGTAGTTTATTGCTCGAGAGCGGCAAATTTCTCTGCGATCAGATAACTCCGCTTGAAGCGCCAGACGTGAAAGCCCGTAAGGTAGGGTTAACTTGACCAATCTAAGATACATTAAAAACCCTGTATTGCATCGTATAAAGGTTTGTTGTCTGTGGTTCACGCAGGTATAGGAAATATTTTAAACCTTTAGTCCACCAGAAGATCCTTAAGATTGCATTGTAGTACCTAGTACTAAATTACTACTGCCTACGCGATTGGCCCGTGGGCAACAAACCGTAAAATCTAGCATTAAAAATAGTTCCACCATAATTTCGAATAATGAATGAGTCACTCACAACTGTAGGCCCACATTTCCAGTTTTAACGTTACTTTAAATAATGAGTCGTCTTCAGTAGTGCGGCGGCGGTGGCGGTGGCATATGGTTGGTTACGGTCAGCGACCGTCCACCGAGGGAGCTTCGCTACGCCTGGCTGCGCGCTGACCGTTTCAAATATAAATACGGACCGATTACAGTACAGAATATGACTTGCATTTTGTAGGATCCTAAGGGATTGTCCAAAGAAAAAACCGCAGCCGCGTGTTAACAAATTTTAAGGGGTGGTTTGCCATTGTCTTTGTTATGTCAGTGTGCAGGTAACCTAAGAGCGGCATTAGAGCAGTGTACATGTGACTATATGTAACTTTCGAAAAGCTATAATGCGTCAGTGGAAAGGAAAAACGCTAAAGCGCTATATGGCAAAATGAGTTATAAGTATAGTTATAAGACTTATAAGTATAGTTATAATATATAAGTTATATATAAAATATATATATAACTCATTTTTTACCATGTGGCACTTTAGCGTTTTTTCCTTTCCAGTGACAGTATCAATTGTATTTGTCATTGCACGGTTTCGAATCCGGACCATCCACATGGAAGTCCGTCGTTAGCCACAAAGTATGCCACTGACGCTCTTTCCTGTGATTGTCATGGTAAATGGGCCCGCCTATGGCTAGCGACCACCTTCTATCTACTACATTATATCTGCTATCGGCAGTGTTTACAGAATAGCCAGTATACTTATTAAACCCATGTGCTCCATCTCCGACCTCATCGTCAATTACCACCAGGTGAGACTTAGGTCAAACGCGGGTCTAGTCGTTAATATATTTTTTTAATTAGTAATTTCCAATAATAGGGATAGTGTTTTCAATTCAACACTGTTGTTTGTAATTGCTCTACTGGTTAGCGACCCTCAACCGAGGGAGTTTCGTCGCGCCTGGCTGCAGGTTGAGCGCAATCACAAAATACGAATCAATTACAACACAGAATTATAAATTTTGCATGTTGTAGAAACAAAGAATTATTCAACTTCGGAAGTTGTCATCTTCAAAGACCTATGACGATTTTTATCTACATTCTGCATTCTGCAGACGGGATTGCGCGTTCCACTTGAATCCCCGTTTTCGATCCCCCAGGGGATCCAAAAACACTCGTTATTCCACCACAATCCCGTAATTGGGGTATCAAATAGTACTTAAAATTACAATTCCACTAGGATCCCCTCTTGAACAAATGAAGAACATAAAGGTCGTTTACATGCACCTATTTATAATAAGGGATTGAACATCCATAAAGTTACTAAAGTCTTCTTTAAATTATGTATATGCTATTTCTACGCCATAGCTCTAGGATAGATATGACATGAAACTTAAGGAAGCTTTAACACATTCACAGCCTAGCCCTGTGCCTCCAGCGTGGAGGCACAGCCTCCACGCTGGGGACCCCAAGGAGTCCATGTCTCCTTTGTTGGGTCACATAACAATAGATTTAAAAATAAAACTTGTAAAGTTGTCAAACAATTTTGTATGGGGACTGTGAACGTGTGAAGGAATTTTTTGCAACTCACGATTGTTTAATAATTGTTATTAATAATTATTATTATTTTCGTCTTATCGTGTGGTTAGTGACCAGTGGCCACTATAGTTCTCCAGGCAACACGCGAAATGACAGTCGCGGAAATACATCTCTACCTACATAGTCTAGGCAAACCGAATCCGGAACCCTTTGCAGTTGCAGAACGAACTACCGTCTACCCTCCAGGAGTTCATAAGTGGAGAATGTAGAGACTTATCAGCTCAGTTATTCAGGGTCATTAGAACAAAAAAGAAGGGGATGCAAACTCATTGAGTGATAGTAGTGCACGGTACAGTGGGATTACGAGTAAGGTAAGCGCAGCGAACGCGGACAGTCGCCCGCAGCCTGTGACCCGCGCACGACCGACCGCCGACCGCATCTGACGCACGAAAGCGAAACGACCGGAAAACGGAAGTGCAGTGAAATAAAATAATTATTAATATTTTCGTGGCTGGAGTTGGAGTTTTACAATATTTATTTGTAAATTTTAATGTTTATGGTAAGTTTTTAATTTTCAATAATACAATTTATTTATTTTTAATAGCCTGTCCCACTGCTGGGCAAAGGCCTATATTTTTTTAAGTTTTCTAATTTTATTAAGCAAAAATATAAGTGAAATACTTACCTAGGCAACGTAAGTATGATGAAAAACTTATTAACCTATCTATTCGATTCTACTAACGACTTTATATTATTCTAAGTATAAGGCTTATATTTTTATTGCACGAGTCAAGTTTGTTTCCTAATTTACAGAACTTTACTTTTCACCAAATCGAATTCCTAAGTCATACAAAGTAAGTCCTACAAAGTACTTAACTACTTCGTATTTCAACAATTTCATAGGGTCAAATCGAATCAATCATCAAAATAAATCACCTGTGGCGTGAAATATTGACACAACAGAGGCTACCGAACGCCTCTACAATCGTAGTACAAACATAACCAAATTATAGCGCTAAGTAGATCGTGACAGATCAGATTTATGGGTCAACCGATTATACGACCAAATTGCTTGTTGCGGAAGATTATTTGTGTGTAGGTACCACTACATAGTACCAATTTCCAGGTTCAAAGGTATTTTCTTTGATATTATTAAAATAATCAACTTAAATTATTTATTTAAACACAACACGCAACACTGTTGATTTCTTCGTCCGTGCAGTCACTGAGAGGCCAGCTGAAAATCAGCGCTGTGGCTTGCCTCAGCATTATGCTGAGCTGGTGTACCCTTTTTGGCACTGTACCACACCGGATGTTTTGTGCTGCATGTAATAATCTTTGTATACTTCTGTATTGTGTTCTATATTCTGGTGTTTACAGTGCTAAATAAACGTTTTAAATTTAAATTTCAATATTTCATATTTTAATAGCATTTTCTCAATCAACAATCTCAGCGGGTATTGACTATATGGGCCAATAATTTGATTAACCAAAAAAATATTTATTTAATATGTAATTATTTATTTAATCATCAAAAATGCAAAAAATATAAAATGTTTGCTCTCAATTCAGCAAGGCAACTTCATAATTTATTTCTCTACTAAAGTGATTTGGTAATGAGTTACAATTTTTTGAGTAGGAACATAAAAGCTAAATATAGAGATTTTATTATAAAAAACAAGAAATACTAAAGTGGAGAAGATGTTTCAGATTAAACATAGGTTTTTTTTCTACTGCAAACAGAAGTTCATCAGAGCTTTTGAATGTTATCATAAGAAATAGTCTATAGAGTAGCAAATCTAATAATACCTATAGTAGGTGCAATTAGGTATGCAATTAATTTGTGCTGTAACGATAAGTATAAATACCTAAGTATATAAGATAAGTATAGCTGTAAAGTGTGTAACGAAACACACTTTACAGCTATACTTATCTTATATACTTAGGTATTTATACTTATCTTTAGTCTTTATAAAAAAATACCATTCTTATTACAAGAAAGTAAATGATTTTACATGGTTTTTCGGTAGCGTGTTACTAAAATACTTCTGTAGGCAGGTAACTTAAATTACAATAACACTTTTGCTTCACCAACTTAAATCCCATAACTTGCGCATTATACAAACATTCATCACGTCGTAAATTTAAAAAATATTCCCATCATTTTATTGTCTTCAAACGAAACATGGCATATCCGACAATCTTAATTCAATTTCCCTCGAAATATTCGTAATAGTGCATTTGCAAATCGACATCACGATTTCACCAACACGAAAGTTGCAAACCTAAGTTTTCGAGGTCCGCAAGTATATGGCCTGATACGGAAGATGGCAAACGAGAAAATCGAGTTTTCTGTTTCTGGAATTATTTTTTTAATTTAATAAAGCAGACCAGCAGTCACCGTCGCAGACATCTCATCATACTGTATTATTATTATTATTAGAGGGTTCTTGATGCGCTGCTAACCTTGAGGACTAAGATGGAGTGCCTCGTGTGCCGGTACTTTCGCTGGCTCTCTTACCCTTAAAACCGAAACACAGAAATGCATTCACCTCTGCTTTGCGGCAGAAATAGGTAAGAGGGTGGTACCAACCCAGGCGATCCAGGATTCCAGATCCTAATGCGCACATTAGGATCTGGAATCCTGGAACTCTATGAAACCTGAGAAATTTTCTAAGAAGAATTCCAGAAACACTAGAATACCCCTTTGACGGGATGACTATGGAATATTTCCCAACGGTTCTGTAGAGGAGGGCTAATCTCGCAGCTTTTGACTTGCAGTCGACTTGATCCTATCTCGTTCGCACACATGAACACGAACTTATGTGTGACCGCGACAAGATATCCGTAACACTCGACTTCAGCATATCGAACGTGCCAGAGTCCGTGTGGATTCTAGTGGGAGCTAGAATCTCGAAATCGACAAACTTCTACATTCGTTCACTTATTATTTATGTGTGACGATCGTAACAAGAGATGCGTTGAGCTCGAATTTTGCATGTCGAAGGAGCCAGAATCGTCCTCCTGTTCGGTATTCCCTTTTAGGATCTCTACCACTAAACGTTTGCGGTAAGTAACTAAATTAAAACTTACCTATCTATCAATATTTTTGTAAGGCGGTTAGTCGACATTGCCCTACATTGTAAATCGTTACAATATTAATTTCTTTGTTCATATCGACACCATTATCAGGTTCGCGAACCTGCAGCGAATTCGAAATCGTGGGAAATCGCGGGAAAAGCAACTCAAAACAATGCCGTGTCTATGATGAGATCGATATCACGTATTAGAAATTATGGTAGTAAGAACTACGCATCTGTTTTCTGATATTGTAATGGGATATTGTAATAAGCCAAAGTCAATAAAAAAAACTTACTAAACATTTTTTCAGTAAGTATTATTTTTAGTCTACCACAGCCTAGCGCGTCGCTATTGCGGAAATCAAAGAATCAGCAGCTGCAGCACATCTTTTAAATATTGGTTTTTACAATTTTTATAAAATACGAATAACTGTATCAAAACACCTACCATATCAATTCGCGAAACCAAATCCGGGAAAACATCTTTGTCACTAATATAATCATCTACTTATCTTAGCTTTCTTACAAATGATTTCTTTGAGGTATTACAAGTTTTGAATGTTTTTCTTTTGTCATATTTACGATAAGACGCAACGATGGAAACGTTGCGTCTTATCAAGTCTTATAAGACATCGTCATCGAAACGTCGCGTCTTATCATGTCTTATTTCGATGTCGCACAACGTCGGAATCATCAATCAGATCCTCAAGGTAACAGATGCACGGACCAGAAAGCTAGTAAATGGCTCTTAATTAAGGTATAATGTCGAGGATTTAATTAAATTCTTAATCTCTCATTTCTATTTTAATTCTCTACTAAACTCAGTAATTTCAAATTTAATTGCAACTTTATATTTATGTATAAGGTACGTACATAACTAACAGCATTTTCGCCAAACAATTATTTTGCGTATTCAGTTCAGCGTACTTATAATATAAATTGTTTTCCTTACCTTAAATTATTCTATGATTAGGAACTTGTCTGAAAGCAAGACGCAATTTTTCTGCATTTTATTTTTACATGGCAACCTTTTTTCGACTTGAACCAAAATTAACAAAAAGATTACCTCTGTCACAACACAAAACAACAAGGAATTCTATAATCTTAGAGAAAGTGCCTAATATGCATACAACAATTTAGTAACAGGTGTTTTTGTCACCTGCACAGTACAACGACCTCAGTTAAAAAAACAACGACCCAGAAAAAACATCAACAAGTTAAAGAAAATCGTTGGTTCAATTCCAGTAAACTATTGCATAACGGTAGAAACTGAAAGTGATATGATAACCTAAAATAGACACCTGTGATTCTTTTTTGAGGACACGGTAGTGTCCCCGCCAAGTCTATAATGAGGTTTCGTAAGCAACTGAAAAAAAACTGCAAATATTTTTTTTATCATTGTTGTGAAAGACCAATTTGTACAAAAACGTATGTGGTATCATAGCACTAGATACTTTTACCCGTCGAATACTATTACCTTCAAAATGAAGAGAATAAAGTCTCTACTCCAGTCTCCAGCCTTTTCCAACCTGATGGGGTCCACCAGGAACATATATCATTACAAAGTCCTAAATTTAGACACACAGTGTGTGCCAGGCCCAGGTTCGGAGAAACAGACATGATTTAGCCTATCCCGTCACATTAACCATTTGAAGCTCTTTTTTATATCCTCCCCATAACTTTCAATTTTTGTTTTTTAACATTGATCTCGTAAGGTATACAGTTTGGGATAAGCTGATCTACTCCAAAGGTTGTCTGGCAGATATCCCTCTTAATAGCGATAAGACCTGCCTAAATTGCATCAAATATTGGCTTTTCTAAGTTGTTTGCATATAACGCGTATGTAGGTAATCGTAAGATGTAGACGGTCTTATCATAATTTGTTGGTTCATATATATATTGTTACGAAATACGATGAATTTCGCAGACTGATCAGTCATAGATGGAACTAACAATAAGTATATAACAATACAAATAACGCAAAATACATCGAGTATTTTGCGTTACGCACTTGTTTTCTCAATATTACCTTACCCATCCAACCACAGCTCTCCTTGACTGAGTACCGCAAAAAGACACTAGCCGACAGTATCGGCTGACGATACCGGATACAGCAGGTTCGGTTCCCGGGGGAGGCACGCTCGGACGCGCCGACACGCTCTGCGCCCGCGCACCGGCTTTACATCGGAATATCGGGTAAACGCCCTGACAAAAAGTACCCAATAGGATGTTGTTACGTCACTATCGTCTCTACATCTCTTTTGAAAACAAGCTCTATAGGTATACATAATATCTATAGGTATACGCATGGGAATAATGGGTAAATTACCTGTCAAAATTACAATCGAATTCAGAACCTTCTCCTTTTTAAAGTCGGTTAAAAATAAGAGCTTAAAGTCAGTAGAGCCTAACGTGAAATCTTTAGAAAACACAACGAAATCCGTTCTTCAATTTCCGTGCGATGTTGGAACAAAAATCTTATCAAAAGTCTTGGATGAAAAAACATAATCTCTCCTAAATTGATATGTAATGAATACTATTCATTCTTGCTATGGGACGTGTGTGTTCCTTACTTACTTTATGGCAAAAATAGACGGAAATAAAATGGTGATAACTGACAAAACTGAAATGAAATTATCTTATTATATATATTTTAGAGAGTACCCACCCAATATACTCGTATTATATGTAGGTACGTAACGTACCTTTCTTTTGCACTGAAAGTCTCAATGGAAAAATCAAATCTTTAGTTACGAGATCGTTTGAGGAGTGCTACACACCGATACGCCATACTGATTTGATAGATAATGTCGATCTGAACATCAGTGGCGTCGTGGCTAGGACGTCGGACTCCCGTGCGGGAGGTCCAGGTTCGAAACCAGGCAATGTCATGTACCAATGCGTTTTTCGAATTTTTTCGTTACTGACTGCTCTGACGGTGTAGGAAAACATCGTGAGGAAACCTGCTCACTGAGATAACCTGTGTGTGAAATAGGAAAAGGAAAGGCAATGGCAAACCACCCCATTAAAATCTGCCACGATGTGTTTAATTTCTTAGAATGATCACGACCCTCAGCAATGAGGAACACGACTTAGAAGGAAAGTCAACCTAAACGTACCGAGCTGAATGTGTATACAACGTATCTTTTGACCGTGGGAAACTTTAAAAGTTTATAGAATTCGAGCTATGGTACATAACATATACAGAACTATAAACATAGTTCTACTGATGCTACACTGTAATTTTCTTGCAAAATGAATAATAATCAGTGAAAACAAAACCATACTTTCCCATTGGCACCTATTTGTTTCAACAATAAGATGATGATTTAGATACAGCATCTGCAGATTAATATAACAGAGTAGAGAAGGATTTGCCCTATAATTAGTTGTAATGGCGAAGCCCAGATACTTTCGCATAAAAAGCGGCTCACCTGCTTTATCATCACCGGATTTCTGTTTATACTGTGTCCGTTGTAAGAAACGTCACGACATTACTTAAAACGTAGTTTATTATCTTCCAGTAACGGTCTGTGTAAAATGAATACAAAATCTAATGCTTGCCTAAAAGTAGTGAAAATTAGTGGAGTTCAAATCGATATTATTTTTATTGTTTATTGAGAGCAGACGAGCAAACGAGCTACCTGATGGTAAGTGGTCACCGTCGCCCATAGATATCTTATGTCACTACAATGTTATAGAGGGTTGATGCGTTGTTAACCTTGAGGATTTGAGTGCCTCATGTGCCGGTAATTACGCTGGCTCTCTTACCTTTCAAACCAAAACACAGCAATGCAAGCAACTTTGCAGCAGAAATAGGGGTGGAATCCCCCAGGCTAACACTGCATAGAATCCATACCACCTTTAAATTATTACTACTTACTTATATTTTTAATGAATAAAGATTCATTTTTATATAGAGTTAATCTCAGTCAATTTAACTAAAGAAAATATGAAAAGGTAATCAACAAATTATGACCGAAGTACATAGTGTTAAATTCAGTTAGAATTTAGAAGTGAAGAATAAAGACTAAAGATAGGCTAACCCATAAACTACATACCCATAAACCCATTACTTCATAAAGATTGATCATTGATTGATTGATTTTATTGATTGATTTTGATTGATTTATTGATTGTATTGATTCGGTTAGTTAGTCCTATTGCAATTTGAGTACCTACCGAATACAATGGAAACACTCATAAAGGTTTATACTTATTATTAAGTAGTGAGAAAACTGCATTGCTTTAATAGTATCAAATTATATGTTAAGTAACAAATATAACTAAGTATTTAATACACAGACTGTACTTCTTATTATAACCAGATTTGTTGTAAGTGCGAGTAGGTATGTAGATAAGATTTCAAAATATATCATGACCACTCGAGCAGATACGATAATGATTGAAAAATTAAGGCATAGGTACTGTCAATACAACTCCTGATCAACCATTGTAGAGATTCCTTACTTTTTCACGGTCATCAGCAGGCCTCAAAGTTCCAGTTGTGGGAACTAAGGGCACCATGGTCTTAAACATATAGGCTCAATTTACATTGCCGCGGAATGGAATGGAAGCGAATTTTCGCAACGTAATTGTACATAGCATAATGAACTTTATGTCCATTGTGTAACATACAAACTAAATACGAGCCAAAAAAGAGGTCGCGCGTCTTCCGGGGAATCCTCGCGCATTCCCGAGAATTCCCCTAGCAGTAAAGCGTATTTAGTTTGTACACTATATGTTATGTTACACAATTGACATAAAGTTCATCATGCTATGTACAATTACGTTGCGAAAATTCGCTTCCATTCCATTCCACGTCAATGTAAATTGAGCCTTAAACTTGAGTTTAAGGCTCAATCGAGTTTGAACTCGATCCACCTAATTCCATAACAATAAAATCCCATACCGTATTAGAGATCCCATCTGACATCAAAAGTACTCCAAGATCTTGAAACTCCTGATTCTATTTCCATCAGACATAACTAAGAACACCCCTGACAAAATCCGCATGACCAAATCGGTTCTCTGGTTGTTTTGATACCAAAGACCACATATGCGTCAAAATAATATCTACCGTTTGGTCGGGGGTTAAAAAGGTAGGTAATGTTTTTCTATATATATATATATATATATATATATATATATATATATATATATATATATATATATATATATATATATATATATATATATATATATATATATATATATATATATATATAACTTTACGGAATGGAATTACTTCACTCAGATTTTACTTCAAATGGCAGTTATTGAGTAGTCCGACGTGAAACTGACGAACTGGGGAAGAAATTATATACTATGGATTGTAGTTCTAACCATAGAGATTACCGTCATGGATGACACATAACTGTATCCTGTTCCGATCAATCATGCGTCGGTCAAACCTGCTTCCAGCATAAGGAAAGTTGCCATTTCCCAAGATGTCATGGAATTTATCTTCCTTACTGTTACTTGTAACTACATAACTTATACTTAACTTTCAAATACATTGATCGATACTTACCGATCAATACTTTCTTACGTGATCGATAATTCCTTACTTACCTCAGAATACTAACAGAATACTAATAGGAATTCTGTAACTCAGCTCAAGTTTAAGGAATGATTTTACTATATACTCGTACCTATTTATTATGCCTCGACGTACCATTGGTATCGCTATGAGGCGAATCGCGTTATTACGATCTTTAATATTTAAAGGACAGTATTTTGTTGAATCACATGCTATTTTTGTCATTGTCTTTTACATAATATAACTAAACTAAATAAAATCTCATCCAGTCGCAGAAATTCTAAGCAGGCAGTGAAAGTTCACTCAAAATTGGTCCAGTGGTTTTCGAGATCGACTGCGAGCAATCAAAGTCGCACACTCTCCCTCTTTATTAAGTCTTTTATTATTAAGTATAATAATGATAACTTGCGACATCTTTTTGTGCGCCAAAGATAAGTTAAGTACCCCATTAAACTTCAAACAAAATTAATGATTATTCGAATTACAGGTATCATGCAGATAGTTGCAACATAAATCAAAGTGTTTCTTTAAGTTGGTAAAGTTTGGTAAGTAAGTAAGTACCTTTATTTCTCAGAAACAATTATATTTTACACCTTTTAATGCTCAAACGGAAAACGGAATAAAAATTCGTCGAGCCCATCAATTTACCTATATTCATTTATTAGGCTAACTAGCCCACTAAATATTTTGCAATGGCTGTAACTCTGTAAACTATACGCATATAAATAAACCCAAAAGATGTAGGTAATCAAGATACTGTAGATTTAATCTGCTCACTCAAAAGTAACTATTCTCGTATGTAACCGTGAGAAGAGATCTGCGTAATAAAAAGGTAACTCGTGTAACAAATGTTCCGTAACGAATACTTGGTCGTTATAAACATAACACGTAGTATTTTCTACTATTAACAATTCGTTTTCACGGTTATTTCTTGTTTTTCTTGGTTTCGTAACAGAAATAGCCCAATTCAAATTAATACCCATGTACCTACTTGAGAGTGGAAGACACATCAAGATTTTCTCCGTGGAACCATGTCGCAATATGGTTTTGATATGATTTTTTGACGTTCGTATGAATGTGTCAAACATTAAGTTAAATGGACAAAGAGTATAATAGTTAGTCCAGTTTAGGCAGCCTGTGAATAAGTATACCTTCGTGAGTTACACAAGCTCTACATAATACCTAAATATAGGTGTGAAAGAACATATCCATAGTTAGATTATTATTCATAATCTAAGCACTATTAGTACTAATAGCGATTCATCGGGTAAAGTCAAAGTTGTAAAAAGTGCAGTTGTCAAGATCGAAAAATGACTAAATCGGAAACCGACGAAAAATAAAAATAGGCTCCGATCGAATCATATTTGCTTCCTCACAATGATTTTCTTCATGTCTCATGGAATCATTATTTGTAGAATTTTTCACACATAAAGTAACTATCTGCCTAATGGCTCTCATTTTGAAAGTCACAAATTTTAAAAAATTTAACAGGCGAAGGTGAAAGACTTTACTTATTACGATGACACTCGTACAGTATAAAAACCTGTTTTTGGTCAATTTTTCCAAGCTTAATCTAACTGGCAAATGGTTCAAAAGGCGGGTTAAAGTCATGGCCATGACATTTGCACTCATGGACATGACAATCCATGCAAACGTCAAATTTGTGACTTACATAAACAACAATAATACGGGGATCAGTAATGACAGCGGATGTACCACTAGGAAGAAAAACCGCACCAAGGATGTGACTATCATGGTTATGACAGGTTTAGCTTGCCGGATTAACAAAATCTACGTTAAAAACATTTTTTCTGGTAACACAGACCTCTACGTCATTTGTAGAATAGACTGTGTGCATAGTTGCCGTTGTGAAAAAATAATTGTTTAGTGTTGCCAGCTATCTATTTTAAAATTAACCAAAAAAACTGCTCACAAAAATAAATGAACTTACATATCATACGAAATTTCACGTATTTTAAAATGAAGAATATGAAACAAGCAAGTATAACTATTGCTTAACTCAGCCGGTAGGTTTCCTTATGGTAATTTGTGAGTATCTCTAAATAAAATATTTAAAAAAATTGGTATACAATTTTTCGGTAATCTCCACACGGCATGGTCATGCATGACATTCTTATTTTTTTTTTTCTTGGAATCAAATACGTTTCCAAAAGTTTATGTGATATTGAGATTCACCCTCATACTCTTCACTCTTAACTATAAACAATGTAATTGGCTTACTTACTAAGTCAATTAAGCTGCTTAAGTAGCAGCTAAGTTAACACGTAGATCATATTTGCCGCGTCATTAGAAAATCTAATTAGTTACTTACCCTGAATACTGGAGTAGGTACTCGTATTATATTTTTAACATAACTGTTACCTTTAGTTCACAGTTAAATACTCAGGTAAGTGAAGTACCAACTTAACTTAATTAGCCGGAAATTCATATTTGTGCATGTGCAAAATACCACAGATTATAGACTCTAGTGCAAATACCGCATAGAAAACTGAAATAATAGACTCCACGTCTATTGCCTAGAGCAAAACTTAAATATCAAAATTCACTTTCGTAATATTTTATTTCCTTACAGTCGCGCTATATAACGTAATCACGTTAAAACGTTAATACATAAATATAGTTTTAGATTTTAGTTTAGGTTTTTTTGTGTGGCAATAAAATTTCATACTCATACTCATACTCATACCATTTATTGCTTTTCATGTGTTACAATTGGTCTTAAAAATGTATATTCTTTCAAGATTTCTACTTGTAATTACTACATAGCTACATATATTTACTAAACCTTTCTTATGCCTTGGCGGTGAAACAACCTTAAGTAACCTTAAGTAAGTATGCAATGTGTGAAAAAATACAAATGTTATGTTGTCTATAGGTATTTCTATGTCATTTACTAAAGGTAGGAGGTTTCAAAGGCATGTGAAGTTGACCAATCACCACAGGACTATACGGTAGATCCACGGTAGCTTTTCCAGCCCTATATAACAGTGTACGATAATAGGCTATTTACTTCCAGGGCACGTGAAGTTGACCAATTACCGCAGGATCAATAAAGCCAAAAGCCCTTCATGGTTTTCCCTAACAATGGGGACAAATAGCCTGGCATATGAATCATACTGGTAAATTTACCAATCACAATACAATATTGTACCTACACCTACCAGTAATAAATAATTCCTCACGTGTGTACCGGAGGGTGGAGGCTTTCTCCGAAGTCGGTCTGCTTTCGGCGGTTCTTGGTCATCGTTCGTTACGCTCACAGAATAAAGCACTAACCCAATTCGAATCGAGTCGGCCTACACTTTCGTAATTATTTTTCATTAAGAAAGTCGATCGCTCTGTGGAAATTTGAACTGAACATCGGAATTGTCATGAGGTTACTTACTGTGGGGAATCCAGGGTGGGGGATAGGCGAGCCATGCCCCCCACCGCCTCCCCCAAACTTGTAAAATCCCTTTCAGGCGCGAGACTCGAGTCGCCGTTGACCATTTTTTATTACTTACTACAATTTTCCGATTTTAGTCCTCTCCCATATTATTTTCTGGATTCTCGCATGTGTGGTTAGTGACCAACCTTTGATCAGAATTGTTCTGAATTCTTCTAATACGCGCTGGCTACAAGACAGCGTTGGTAGTATGCTCCATAGTCTGGCTTTCCTTGAAGACATCCTCTCCTCTTCCTCTGATGAGTAATGAGATAAAAATTGCCCACCATGAAGGCTAGATTGACCTAAGATTGAGGACAGTGCAGTTTTTGATGAAGGTAAAAAGACAGGGCTAAACCGATTACGAAGGAGCCGACTGATCTTCATACTGTCAAAGTGAGACAACTTACATGAATTAAAGTTTCAGAGAGAAGCAAATAGTTTGCAAAAAAATCCAGTTCAATGATTCAACCTTTCACCGTCAGATCGTCATGTAATGCAATGATGATTAATATGAAAACTAAGGTCAATCCCCGATAGTGTTGTCCCATTCGCCACACACAATAGTCACCGGCCTTCGCACCCGTCTCGCTCTGTGACCCTTTTGTTTCTGCGTGGGCGCCTGCTGTCAATTTAGAGTCTGGTTTTTGACAAATGCGGCTTCGGTCACAAAACCTAGTTCAAATTGATCTGGGATAAAAATTAATAAAGTGGTGAAACTGCGCCTCAAGAACTGTACGTATAAAGTCTCTACACAAATATCTTCCCTTCATCGTTGAAGTACCTAAGTATACCGGCAGCGAGTTTCTCTTCATCACTGACTCTTTATCTTTGACCTCATCATCACTTTCCATGAGGCGAGATTGAGTTATTATACTTACATCGAAGTTGATGTCAATTTATGAATTTACTATCATTACTGTATTTTGTTGCACGTATTCAATGTTTTCTCCCCCTGCAACCACGCCTGGATTCTACTACGAATAATTAGCTTCGTCTTTAGTTTCGGTCCCAAAAAATTAGAGCGGGCAAACTCCATTTAGATCCCCGTTTGCCGCCAAAATACGTCAACGACATCTCCCGAACGTTTATACACACATCCGGCAGAGGGCGCGAGGTCATGTTTTAATTGTTTTTTGTTTTACGTAATTCTAATTTGTCATTGTTTCGCAAAATGTGATGCGTGTGAATGAACCTTGTTACAATTTTGAGTCATGGTAGTAAGTAACAGGGCTTTATGTAGAAGCTAACAACTAATAAGTCAAAAATCAAAATCAAAATGTTTTTATTGTAAGTAAGTACCTTATAACGGGTGGACCAAAAGTCCGTTAACATTTGAATAGGTCGCTGCGTCGGCGCGGGCGGGGTATTGGCGCGGGGGGTGTTACTACAAGCGAGAGCTACTAATAGGGATTTAGTACCATGGCGTCATTCAGCGGAGCGCAACGCGCATTTTGCGTACGCGAGTACTATCGAAACAACGATTCTACGACCGAAGCTAAACGGAAATTTTGTAATCATTACAATATACGGAACAGAAATCAAGCACCAACAATTCAAACGATTAAAAAATGGGTACAGAAGTTCGAAACAACAGGTTCAACTTTAAGTCAACCACGATCCGGCCGACCTATGACATCGCGCGATCCAGTAAACATAGAGCGTGTACGAGCGTCTGTTCGAGAACAACCTGGTCTCTCTACTCGAAAGCGGTCTAGTGCTTTAGATGTGCCCAGAACATCTCTAAATCGCATTCTACACAAAGATTTACATTTACATCCTTACAAAATTCAAATTGTACAGGCTTTAAAGCCAAATGACCCTGCTCAGAGACTGCAGTTTGCTAACGAAGTGCTTGAGAGGTTTACGAGCTTCAATAACATCTTTTTCTCAGACGAGGCACACTTCCACCTAAATGGACATGTCAATCGACAAAATTGCAGATACTGGAGTGACACTAACCCGGACTTGAAGCACCAAAAACCTTTACACTCGCCCAAGGTTACTGTATGGGCCGCATTGTCAGCCAGCGGAATCATTGGTCCATATTTTTATGAAGATCAGAGAAACCGCGCCGTCACCGTTAATACAGAGCGATACATTGTGATGCTACAGAATTTTTTTGCTCCAGCATTACAGGACTTCTCAGGCTTTAATCGAAGCTCTTGGTTCCAACAAGATGGGGCAACATGTCACACCTCCAATGACTCTATAGCAGCACTTCGTGAAATTTTTGGCCAAAAAGTCATATCCAAAAGAGGTGACATTCACTGGCCACCCCGCAGCCCGGATTTAACTCCAATGGACTTTTACCTTTGGGGATATCTCAAAAGTAAAGTTTACATCAGCAACCCAGTGTCTATTGAGGAATTAAAAGAAAATATACGCGAGGAAATGCAGAACATTTCACCAACCACTTGTCGGGCGGTCATGCAAAATTTCCGTTCCCGGTTACAGGTGTGCCAGGATGAACTAGGGTCACATTTGAATGATGTTATTTTTAAAAAGTGAAATCCTAATTTGTCTACTTTATTATTAAATAAACAGTTTTTCACTAAAGTAGCATTTGTATTTTTTATAACCATTTTAAATGTTAACGGACTTTTGGTCCACCCTGTAGTACATTTTTACAACGACATTTTTTTTAATCTATCACCGCTTCGTAAGGTGCTATAGCTGAAAAGAAAGAAGCGGCGCAAGAAACTTTCAGCAGCACATCTATTGAAATAAATATATCTTACAATAATTATGAATACAATCATATACGCATGTATACAATATGCAGAGCTGGAGCTGAATTTAGGGCAAAACCTCTTTATCACTTAAGTAGTAATTTATTTTATAATAACCCTTATTACATAAGTTCCGTCTTCAATTTTTTCTCTGTCATATTTATTACAGTATCAGGTATCCTATTATAAAATCGTACTTTTTTTTTTAATTTAAGAGCTATGCTCTTGTCGGTGTAGTAAACGCCGATCATTTTACTACTTTTTTTGGGAAATAGTGCAGTGGTTTCCCCTTGCCTTCCGCACCGCAGTACACTGACCGTCGACACTGTTGCAGCTGCGCTCAGTATAATCTATTTCAGAGCCGTACTAGAGCCCACCTCTTCCGCCTCTGTATAGTACTGACAGGTACATAGTGACCCATAAATGATGTATTTTCATTACTTAGTCTAAAGTCTTAGTCTAAGTCAAGTGAAGTGACTATTAATTTGTTCCTTTTGGTTTCGTATTGCTTTCATTTCTTAGGGCCCGGTAAGGAAGACATCATAAACTACTTTACAAGTAAAAAAGTTCATTGACTAATCATTACTTACGCAAGATCCAAAAAAATCGTTCCCATTATTTTGACAAAACCAAGACAATTCGTCTTAGCCCAGTGAGAAGAGATCAAATGAACGATCACATAGTTCTCCTTTTGCCAAGAGCGGTCGGTATTTTATAAGCGATCAGCTTTGTTATGAAACAGATACAATAAAAGATGCCTCCAGTCGACGGCGGGTCTATGAGTTTGTAACTATTATTCAATCTGTGGTCTCATACACCTCCCAGGAGAGGCTCAAGGCAAAGTGCTAGCGAGCAACTATACGTTCCACTGGAGATCACTACCCGCTGATTACACTTCCTTAGGCATTGTTGTCCCAGTACCGTCAGTTGCACGAAACGTCCTTAAAATTAAGTTTTCATGAATAAACGTGCTATCACTTTCTGCGCCATAGCTCTAGATAGAGATGACACGAGACTTAAGAAAACCTTAACATTAAGAGTTTAGTAGTATCAACACGAGCGTCGATGGCGTCGTGGCTAGGACGTCGGACTCCCATGCGGGAGGTCTGAGTTCGAAACCATACAATGTCATGTACCAATGAGATAGATAGAAACACTTTATTGTACACAAAATCAGGAAAGTAAAAACTACAAGAATAATAGCAGAATAATAATAACTACAGCAATTGAGTTTTTGGGGTTTTTCGAACGGCTTACGTACATTTACCGACTGCTCTGACGGTGAAGGAAAATATCATGAGGAAACATGTACACTGAGACAACCAGTGTGTGAAATGGGGAAGGCAATCGCCAAACCACCCCATTAAATCTGCCACGAGATTCGTTCTATGTGATTAATTCCTTAGAATGATCACGACTCTCAGCCATGAGGAAAACGACTTAGAAGAGAGAATGCATGGATATAGGTAGTGACATAAAACGGGAAATACTTGATAATAGGATTCGAGGATTTAATTAGACACGACCAAATGAACGAAACAGAATTGGAGTGGTTAATGAAGAATATTAGTAATGTATAAAACATTACCAATGTTTTTAAAAGTATTTTAATCTATTTAATAACCTAGCATTAGCAAGTACTACTTAGAAGAAGTATCAACTCACGGAAAGTTTCATAACCAACTATGAACGAAGAACACAGTCGCATCGCACACCTCAAAAGCGGACATTTAAATAATTATACAAGGTGTTCTCATTAACTCATTCGTTGGGCAAGGCGTCTGCCAGCCAAGACAATGGGCTGAGACGCAGCCGGTTACCAATGCTCAGTCTCATCTAAGATGATACGCGCTAGTTCCCTCATCAGCCCCACTTCGCGTTTATAAACAAACTCTTTAAGTAATACATCACTCATAGTTAATTGTGAGTCGTTTTCTCTCTCCATTATCAACAATCAACACTATATTGGGTCACAAAGGTAAAGTAGGTTAAAAACTTCAGTTCGAAAATTGTACGAATAGCGAAAGTGAACGAACTGAGAACTTTACCAATTTAGAAATTGCACCAACTGCTCATACCTAATTCAAGATTACTACAAGCCTACAAATCGTATATTATATCTTTAGGTGTCTAGATTATTTTTTATGGAAAAGATCACACTTTTCCGATTTTAATAAACTTATTTTGTGTACATCCGGGCAAGCAATTAATGAAGATCTTCCTCTCTACCTTCAACAGTCTTAATGGAGAAGTAGTCATCATCATCGCCAACTTCGATGCCTCAGTATATGTTTACTCCAAAATTGCTGAAAATAATTGTTCCATCAGACGAACCAAGTAGAGTTAAGAACTGCACCTGTGTTCCACAGACAAAGTACACGGCAACAAGTCTCTGTGGCAGCCACTTTGTATAAGTCGTCTCTCGATTTATCAGGGGACAATTAAATAATATCAGCTAATCTACCGTTGTTTTTACTTACGCCGATGCATGCCCAAACGTGACTGTAAAAGTCACGTAGAGGGCTAATCAAAATGTAACGTAGAAAGCGTTTAAATGTTTAAATCATTTCTATTATTGCCTACAAATTATTCACGGTCAATTACGCAATGTTACGTGTTCGCACACCTATATTATATTCATAAATGTTGTAAATACACCATGATAATATGTGTAGGTACCTCTTCTACAAGATGAAGTGATGTGCTTAGTTAGACATTCGAAAACAACATTGTGGTTAGTTAGAAAATGTTCCAGTTTTTAAGTGCTAAATTGGCGGTAAAAGTTTCAAACAACTAAACAATAAATGTTACACCTGTCTCTTTACAGGTAAACGCGAAGGCACCGGCACGTAAAGCAGATTAGATCAAAGAGTCAGAGGCGTGAGGTGACAATACTTTCACCAAGTCGGTATACCACCTTCCCACGGCGAAACCGTGCGAAGAAAACCTGGAAAATGCTCTTTGTTCCAAGAACTAGGCGGGAACTCCCATGCATCAGATGATCTATCAATATGAGAGCGCCAGTGCGTTCTGCTCCGCTCCGATCCGATTTAAACCGCCCGAGGGTGCGGTTAAAACCGGCTCGGGCCAGATGTGTCCGGTTGTGGTGGTTGCTGTTGATGGTGGCTGGAGTTGGCGCGAATCGGCCGCCGCGGTTTCTGATCGATGGTCAGTCAGAGATCGTTGTGAGGCTGAAGGAGGGACCTGATACACCAGTCGGTAAGTACGAGTATATGGTGATATTGTTAAGGCCCTTCTCCATTGAGGTATGTGTCAAAATTCAGCTCCACTACCCTTCCTCACCCCTCTAGAAATTTACGTAACTGTTTCTTAATTATCAATACCTACAGTTTTACCAGAAATGAGATTGCCAAAAACACGGACAACGATCCCAGATTTGTGGCAAAAAAATAGGTACCTATAGCAGATTAGATTCCAATATAATCTAATATATCCATGGATATATGTAGTGACATAAAAGAGGAAATACCTGATAATAGGATTCCAGGATTTAATTAGACACGACCAAATGAACAAAACATAATTGGAGTGGTTAATGAAGAATATTAGTAATTTGTAAAACATTACCAATGTTTTTTTAGTAGTACCTATTTAATAACCTAGCATTAGCAAGTAATACTTCCTTTTAAAATCCCCTTAGGTATGTGGTTTTCCCAATAAAAAATCGACTTACCCGAAGCACTACACCTGTTCAGCGTAACTTTGATCAAAACTTCAAACCTCCATTTCATGCAGTTCAAACTATCGGAGAACTGCATTCTGACAGCCGGAAATTACGGTTAGGTATAGGTAGCTATATAAGATATAGGAAATAGTGGAGAGTGGTGTTACCAGGACGACAGACAACCAACAAGGGAAACCTTACCGTGGTTAAAACTACCCCACGATAATCGTACTCAACGTACCGATTACTCATCAATAGTCAGCGCGTTACATAATCTTTTAATCGATTTAACTGAACAATCGTATTACGTAATTCTGTTAATAACTAGCTGATTTAGGTATGTGCAACTTTTGTAGAGTTTTAACAATCTAGGCTTAAAACATTAATACCGCTTCTTTAGATTACAAGTTACAAGTGAAGATATTTGACTACAAGCTTTATATGGGTAGGTACAGAAAGAACGGAAAGATTTAAAAACTTAGCAAACATTTAAAAGCACAGTTAATAATTCTAAAAGTCAGGGGAAGTTTACCCTTATAGCTAAAAGAGTTCTCATGGTTACCCTTACTATAGGTACAATCATGTGGGAAATGGTATAATAACATCGTGAGGAACCTGAATGTCTGAGGAAAATTCTTTTTTACTCTACTCGTACCACCGCTTCGTGTGGTGTTATAGCTGAAAGGAAATAAGCGGCGCAAGAAACTTTCAGCAACACATCTTTTTCTTTATTGGGTCCGCTCAGTGCATCATGGCCCTCATACAAAATGGGAGGCCTGTAACAATGGGGACGGTAATAGGCAGATGAGAGATTAATCTATGACCTGCGACTGAGACTTTATTATAAAACTTTGAATATGTTTGTAGTTTTTCTCAATTCAAAGTAGTAAAGTAAAGTCATAGATTTATCACTCTCATCTATCTATTAATGTCTCCACTGTCACTGCACAGGCCTAAGCTCCCTTGCATAAGGGACCAACGGGCCATGATCTACCGAGCGGCCCAGTGAATTTCACACGCCTTCAGAAACTAATTTTTCTCAGATTTTTTTTCTTCAGGTTACTCACGATGTTTTCCTTCACTCGAAGGTTTCCTTCACAAATAGTTTAATCGTCATGTTTGAATTTCAGGTAGCCTAATATACCGACTGAGGGGCGTCGACCCTGATGGCGACTCGCTGAAGTTTGGCATCAGGGATCAGCTGGGTGGTGATATTATAAGATTAGAAGCCATTTCGTCCAACGAAGCTAATATTTATTTAGTTAAGGAATTAGATAGAGAGGTAAGTAATAAAGATACTAAATAACAAAGTAATAATTACATAATCACATACCTACCTTACTGCATCTTTACTATGTCAAATAATGTAATCGCCTTATTGTAATATACTTTTGAAAACTGAATTTTATTGAAACCCTGTTTGAAATCTAAGACTAATTTTGAAACCAACCAACGCCAGAGTTAAATTTATTTGCGTTTAGTCAAAATTATGAGCAATTCTTTAAAAAAACTTGTTCAAGAGGTTTTGAATTAAAAAATTATAAAATCTATACATAATCGCGCTTTACAACCGACAACAATTTTCAGTATTTATAATAAAATCTTTTTCGTAAAACAACTCAACATATTCATAGCACAATGCTGGCCACTGCTGAAGTAAAAAATATTTTTTTAAGCCATTTCTAAAAGAAGGAAACATATTTTTTATTCATAATGGAACATACTGCTTTCAAACCAATTTTTTCTAACATATATGGACAGTACAGTATGATAGAACAGTATGAATAAAGTGATCAAATTAAAATAGATAATAAATCATTTTTAATAGGTTTTTTTAATAACTATATATATATATATATATATATATATATATATATATATATATATATATATATATATATATATATATATATATATATATATATATATATATATATATATATATATATATATATATATATATATATACGAAATAAAACCTTTTTCTTAAAAAAAACAGTAATAAAACTGGCTACTTTTGACGAGAAGAGATAACTATTTGTATTTGTAATATACTAGACGGTATAATATAATATAGGTATATTTCTTCTTAAAAATATTAGGGCGATCAAAACACTTTTTTCGATCAAATTATGCCAGTCATTTCAAAATACGATAAAGTTTATAATAAAGAAAAAATCTTTAATTTTTAGGTCCGTGATGAATACTCTTTTGTCCTAACGCTGACTGATGGGCACTTGGGGGAAGGCAACTTCATCACACAAAGTTTTTTGCTGCTAGTTGAAGACGTAAACGACAACGAACCCATTTTCAAACCATATCCCTCCGCAATCACCGTGAAAGAAGACGCTACACCCAGTGTATTGGCCACAGTAGAAGCAACGGACCTTGACGAAGGAGCCTATGGACAAGTATTTATTATCATAACTTATCTACTTACTTAGCGTTACCTTTTCCAGAATCGGTGCTTATAACTTTATAACGAACCAATCCTAATGTTATTAGAATTGAAACCAACTAAAAAAAAATGCTAAAATTGGTGTTTTTACTCGAAGAACGTCTACAAGACGTGATTAATGAATGAGGGATAGTGAAATAAAGTCAAATAAACGTTGCAGGACGATCCCTACTTTGCTGGTTTTTGAAGTCATACTGCGTCCGAGACGCTTATGGTTTGCACGATGCAGAAGCGTAACAGATTCTCCCAGATCGCATTGAAATGTGTCACATCAGCATTTTAATGAAGAATTCAAGATAACCATTAATTAAGATTTCGACTAAAGGACTTGTATCCATGGTCATGAACAATTTAAAAAATATATTTGATCGTTGATTGTTTTTTTTCTTTTTCACAATATTTCGGAAAATTATTCATTTTTCCAGGTCTTATACCACTTGCAAGAGCTAGACGGTGATGCAGACAATTTTGCGGTGCAAACAGTGAACGGTAGAGGCGTCATACGTCTCACAAACCGTTTGGACTATGAGCGTAAAGCGCTATACCAACTTCGAGTCTTGGCGGTGGATAGGGCTAACCAAGGACGCGTAAACACCGGGACCGCGGCTATACTAGTCAAAGTGCAGGATGTAGAGGACCAGCCACCGGAGTTTGTGGTCGCCAGTCCTGTCACGAGGATAGCCGAAGATGCGCCCATTGGGACTTCTGTTTTGCAAGGTAGTGTTTGAGTTTGAACCAGTTGAAATTATTCACATTGACAGCTGTATACTTTCCAATGCTTGTGTCAAATATAAGTTTGATAAATTTTCAGCTGTTAACGTGGTAATGGAACATGGACAATTTTAACGTAAATTAAACCAACTGGTTATGGAACACTCTTCTAGTTCATTCAGTGAAGTGTCACGGCAGTATTTAGAAGAGCCAATCTAAACTCATGTGATCTTGTCAGGAGAGATCAAACACGTGCATATCTTAGGCATTGTTTAGTCATGAACAATCTAACTAGAAAATAGCCCCATAGTCTGACTTTGAATTGACTGGCATCGAGGAGCATCAACGGTTCTTTATAACATGTTAATTGATCAGATTGCTATGAAAAACTTTGTCCCTGTCAATAAATTCCCAGTGAAGCTTCATTCACATACTATGTCCCTCAACTCACTGTAGTACCTACCCAGAATAATATTTCGAGAGCCTAGCCTAACATAAGTTACTAACTAAGCCACTTGACTAAATTTTTGTCTATAGATATCTGGGTTTCTGGGCGGGGTTGTATCATTCTGGTTGGGCCACACCCTGGATAATACCCTGCCTCATCCATTAAGTCAACATTTTCAGTGCGAGCCATCGATGGAGACCGTGGAGTCAACAACCGAATCTCCTACAGCATCATATCAGGAGGAGAAGAACACTTCGACATTGATAGCAGTTCCGGAGTTGTGTACACTGTCAACCAACTCGATAGAGAGGACCCCAACAACAGCAATGGAGCCTACATTTTGGAGATTTTGGTTAGTATCACTCTTAGGTCTCATATAATGCATGGGTGGACCTGAACAACTCCTACAATAGGTTGAACACTAATGAAGAAGAATATATTATTGTAATATTGCACAACTTATTTAGTACATACCATTATTTCATACTGAGGCACTCGGCCACAGATACATGGAGAGTAGGTAATAATTTTGGTAGAAGATAAAAACAACTTCTGCATGCTCAGTTATCGGGTTTATAAACTACCAAGATATATATAACCTATTTTTTTATTATTGTTAGGTTCCTAATCTGACCAGTCTATAGATATTTTTATATTAATGCTTGGTCCATGATCTGTTAACTAAAATTAATCTCACATTACTTAATATTTGTTTATCCAAATCTATTATTTGATCATGTAAGTAAACCATTGTTATTTCAAAGTCTGTCATCACATCCATCACTCATTGTGATTGATGGAATAACAACACTTGAACTATTTGGTCTATAGTACTCACAAATTACTGTCTGTAATAGGCGTACAACTAACAATGGCAAATTGGTGTTCAGTTTTTGTTGATAATAATAATCAGTTTTGTTTTTATGCTGTTTATGTTTCAGTTTCTACTCTTCCTTTCTGCTAAATGTGGTATAATTTTATTGCTCATATTAACAACTTTCCAAGTAATGTTTCACCACATTTTTAAACAGTAATTGGTACAAAGTGTTTTATTTCATTTTACTGTATTTATATAATAAATAACAGCTGTGGTCTAAGAAAATTATTATGCATTTCAAACACAAATCCATATTACTATTTTATAATCACAAACCCCAGAGACTTGTCTTGACTCCTGACCAATATCTTTAACTGTTTCCCAGGCCACCGAAGAATCCCGGGCAGTGTCACCAATGCCGAGTGCCACTACCGAGGTGACAGTGATCGTGACCGATGTAAACGACGAGACGCCGAGGTTCCGCAGCGAGAGATACGTCGGCGAAGTGTTGGAGAACGCCCAGCAGAACACGCCCATTACATTCCTCAAGGATGCCGTGCCTGAAGTGTTTGATTATGATCAGGTAAAAAGACTGAAAGTGTCATCCTACCTATCTAAATCGAACTGGCTAGAGTCAGTTGTCAAAATGGAAAATAACCATGAGACCTGTTATATTCTGTATTACAATGAAGCTACAATTGCTAGGACACGAATCGGCACGAGATTGAATCCACCTTTGGATTGACCACTCCTAGCACAGGCATTTTAGCCTACTTGGAGTGACTAATGAAGAATATTGGTAATATTTGACAAGAACCTTAAGGAGGTCATAAATGGTTGCTCTTTCATAGTGGTGCATGGACATAATATTCTTAGCTTTGCTCTGTATTTTCTACATCGATTCACCTGTACGCTACCCATGGATTTCAATAGAGTATTGCATAAGGTGCGTACGCCACAGTGGGTAGATTTCTTTGTTAGACCTTGTCAGAGCAGTACTTTACTAAATTTTAATGTATATTTGACGAAGAAAGAATGCTACAATGCTGGGCTTTAAACGTGCTTGTGAAAAATAATTTTGTTACATTTCAGGGTAAGAACGGAACCTTTGAACTATACTTGGAGGGCGATAATGGAGTTTTTGACGTGACGCCGTTCAAGGGAATCAACGAAGCCTCTTTCCTGATACGAGTGAATGACCCGTCTTTCCTTGATTACGAACGCATGACTGTGATGAATTTCAGCCTGGTAGCCAAAGAGGTTGTCACCAATAATCCTAAAATGAGGTAGGCTTCGGTTAAAAAACAACATTTTAGTCATTATGAATACTATGCTATCTCTTTCTACTACTACTATGTACTAGCACAGAGTACTGCTAACAGTTATCTCCTCAGAGTAAATAATGCATCCTCTGTGTTAAGTTGTAAGTAAAATGTAAGTAGGAAGTTATTCATTTGCACGATTTTTAACCGCCATTTTTTTTTCTTCCCTTGACATCAGCACGTTGCGATTGGTTGCAAGGAACCAAACCGGCACTGGAACCGGACCTGTAAAGACCCAGCATTATATATAATACAAAAATAATTATTTTTCGTATTGTTAATATCTTCTGTATTTTCTTTGAATACAGACAGCATGGAACTCTTTTTGGCGTCTATCAAGAATTTATACTTTGTATTTTACTTATCTAATCTTGATGATATTTATTTCTATTCCAGCATAGTCCCAATAATGGTGCACATAAAGGACGAGAACGACAACTTTCCCGAGTTTACTGAATCTCTGTATACCGTGTCCATACCGGAAAACTGTGGAGTAGGCACCACAGTAGCGTGGGTGCAAGCATTGGACCAGGACTCGGATAACTATGGCACCAGGGGGATTCGGTATACCAGTCTTGGAGGCAGTATTGCTAATCTGTGAGTATTACTACTGGTACTGGTTGCTTACTAATTTTATTTAGTTTAATATAACATATACTTAAGTTCCTACTGGTGTATGGACTATGAATCCATTGTAATCTTACCGCACAAATAAACTATTCTTATTTTTAACCCCCGATCAAAAAGGGTGTTATAAGTTGACACATATATCTGTCTGTTTGTCTGTGAGCATCATATCTCAACAACCGTTAAAATGTTTCAATATTTAGTACTTTGGATAATTATGCTGGGCCCTTTTTTAAATAAATTTAGAGGAGAAAAATATCGTAGTCTACTCTCACAAGGACTATCCAGCAGCATCGTCTGATAGCTCCCAAGGTTTAGGTTTGTGCCTGAAACCTTGGGAGCTTGGAGATGGGGTTGGGACATGGAGCTTTTAAGATTGACTCGCGTACGGGTGCAGCCTATGGAAGTCTGTTTGTAACTGCAGGTGCAGGAAACTGGGAAAGCACGGTATTAAAAGCAGTAGCGCCGATGAATTTATTAAACAAGGACCAAGCTGAAATTTCCACATCTGGAACCTTAAGGACCTGATGATCAGGAAAAAGTACTGTCTAAATTTCTCGACATCTTTATTTCTAGCCTAAACCTCAATCCAGTATCCGGTATAATAACAGTGAAACAAGCCGGCGGAGACAACTTCGACCGGGAGCTGGTTTCCCGTCACTACCTCACGGTGGAAGCTAGGGATGACCTCGGCAAAGGCAATAGGAACACCGCCCAGCTGATCATTAACATTGAAGATGTCAACGACAATGCACCCATGTTCCTAGCTAATAAGTACGAGGCGAGACTGCTTGAGAATGAACACCAGTTTGAGAATCCTTTAGTGCTGGAGGCGAGGGATATTGATTTGAATGGTAAGTAAGTCAAATCAATTCAAAATGTTTTTATTGTAAGTAAGTACCTTATAGTACATTTATACAGAGTCATTTTTTTTACTCTACCACCGCTTCGTGCTATAGCTGAAAGGAAAGAAGCGGCGCAAGTAACTTTCAGCAGCACATCTTTTGAAATAAATATATCTTACAATAATTATGAATACAATCATATATGTACATAATGTGCAGAGCTGGAGCTCAATTTAGGACCAAGCCTCTTTATCATTTAAGTAGTCATTTATTTTATAATAATCCTTTTTACATAAGAAGTGGTACCATACCACCCCCAAGCGAATCTTCCCACATCAGGATCTACCACCTTATAATGATGAAGGCGTCAGTTCTTTTAGATTTTAGGAATATGGGGATAGACCCATATTAATTATTATTTTGTGCTATAAATTACTATTGTGTTTCATAAGGTCTTTTTATATGGATCTTAAATATTTTCTCTGTCACATTTATTACAGTATCAGGTATCTTATTATAAAATCGTACACAGTGACCCATAAATGATGTGTTTACTTTACCAAGTAAGAAAGCATGGGACTGCAAGTTTGTTTTTGTTTCTTGTATTGAAATTATGATTATCGCAGTTTTTCGGAAACAAGTTTTATCATAATTTTTTTTATTAAATAAGGAGAGCAAACAAGCAAACGGGCCACCTGATGGTAACCGTCGCCCATAAACATCTCACCTCCTGTATTATTAGAGGGTGTTCGATGCGTGCGACCTTGGTGTCTCAAGTGCCGGTAATGACGCTGGTTCTTTTGATGCACAGAGATGCAAGCTTTTCTGCTTTGCAGCAGAAATGATAAGAGGGTGGTACCATACCACCCCCAAGCGATCCTGCACATCAGGATCTACCACCTTATAATGATTTCTATGGGCTATACTAATCAACATTTACAAACCCAGACTGGCATCAGTTCTTTTAGATTTTAGGAATATGGGGATAGACCCATATTAATTATTATTTTGTGCTATAAATGACTATTGTGTTTCATTTACGTGATCTAAGTCGTTTTGTTGTTCCTTTATTTGGATGTAACAGTAGACTTTTTGAAACTTGTGTTAGGTGTTGTATAGGAGCGTCGGTGTCACAGTGGCTAGGACACCTGACTCCCATGTGGGTGGTCCGGGTTCGAAACCGTGCAGTGCCATGTACCAATGAGTTTTTCGTATTTTTCGAAGATGTACAAACATTGGAGTACTGGTGTGTTGTCGTTCACGTCTTCTATGTGTACCCTGTGGGGTAAGGGAGGGTATAAATTAGGATCTGCTCGTATTTTTCTCATAGTTCCCGCACCAGGTTGTTTCTAGTAAAAAGGTCAGCTATAGCATAGCGACAAAGCGTTACCTCTGCACCGGGGACGTCTAGGGACGTATTCGACTGATTTTATTGTTAATTTGAGAGATTTTGAGAGCGTCGGTGGAACAGTGGCTAGGACACCGCACTTCCATACGGGAGGTCCGACTTTGAAACCATGCAGTGCCATGTACCAATGAGTTTTTCGTATTTTTCGAAGACTTATGTACATTTACCGACTGCTCTAACGGTTAAGGAAAACATCGTGAGGAAACCTGCACACTGAGATGACCAGTGTGTAAAATGGGGTTGGCACAAAAGATCCTCAAGGGTCGAAGTGCCGCTGGGATATTCCCGGCCCCCAAATCATAAGATAAGATAAGATTGTTAATTTAACTTTAAATTTTAGAACAATATTTTGAAATCTTAGATTTCTGTGATTCTATTTATCACAGTTTTCGGTGTAAGGCCCCTCCTGCAATTATATGATGAAGAAGAACCTTATTAAAAAACAAAATATATTATACTTTGGCTACAAAGTACTATCTTTGAGACAAGACTTCATTCATGATCAGAATATTTGCAGAAATAGTAGGCAGATTTCGCAGTCGGTACTTGGATCCACGGTAATCTAGTAAAGTATTGTACAGAGAACAACGAACGAATTATAAAATTTGATCATAAAATTCTTCAAATAATAAATGTAAGTTTTATTTGACAGGTACAAAAAATAGTCACATAGAATATTCGATAGTCGGTGGGGATTATAAGAACAATTTTTCCATCGACCCTAACTTGGGCATCGTATCACCACTTGGCGGTTTGGACTTCGAACAAATACCTGGCGACAATACCAATATCAGACCTATTCACTTGACTGTAAGTACCTACTGAAAATACTTTAAACTATTAGTAGTATAATCGTTATAGAGAGACGACGACCAAAAAAAACATCATTTCAAGCCGCACCAAAATGAATTCATTTTACTTAGAAAAGTCAGAAATCACAAAAAACTTGTCCCACACATTTTCTAGGGAAAATCAGCATCGTATGTATGATGCTGATTGAAAATGTAACAAGGAATCTTCACAGAAATGTAACGTTCTAGGTGAGAGCCCGAGACTTCGGCATACCGCCGCTGTCATCAACCGTGCCAGTCACAATATACGTGCAAGACGTCAACGACCACGCGCCCTTGTTCCAACAGATGTTGTACAAACGGTCCATCCCTGAGGACATGCCGGGAGGCACTAGTGTGCTTGAGGTAAACTTGGAATAGTATCTTTTTTCTGTAGTCACTTTTATTGTCTTTTTTGACAGAACTTTTCCTATATCCTTACATTATAACCAAGATTTATTGAATACCTTCTTTTTGGGAAAGCACTGGCTCCCAAGATACAGGTTCGCCTAGTTTCGGAGTCAGGGTATTGTTCGATTTACTAATTTGTGATGTTTTCAATAAGGATTATTTTATTTTTATTTATTTATTTGTGGACACAGTCATAATCCACACGAAACCCATTGAAATACTACTTAAATCGTCTGAAGGTATGACTCTGTGTACCATCACCATTAAGGGTCCATCCATAAATTACGTCACACGAATTTCATGATTTTTAGAGCGGACGTCGACGACGTTTTTTGGACGTCACATATTTTGCAATTATAGAAATTATTAAAGCTCTTCCAAAATTATTTATATATTTCTATTTAAAATCTTTTTTCATAAAATCAACAATAAATCAAACATTTTAGAGAATTTACAAAACATGAAATCAAATGAATAATACAAAATTTAATAAGCTTGTGTCCATGGACTTTGAATCCATTCCTTTATATTATTTATTATTTTATTTTATTTCAAAAAATTTCACAGTATAACAGTTATACTAAGGCACTGTGAAATTCAACAAAAATATATCTATAAATAATTACATACTAACTGTAGAGGGACACACATCCATACTCTCACAGAACCTCAGACACTCGCCCATCGACTTGCAAACACATCACAGTCTGGTGCTGACGCGAGAAGCGTGTTGAGATTCTGCAGAGCACGCACAAGAGGCGATTTACTGTATGAAACAGTGCGAGCTGACGGCACTGCTAACAGACGGTTCCGACGAGACCGGAAATTAAATATATTAACAGGAGGGACAGACAGGCGGACAAGTTTCTCCACCAATTCGGGACAGTCCGATTCCCCACGCAAGATGCTACTAGCAGTAGTTAGTAGGACGATCTATATGACTTCTACTTTTAGATTCACGCATGTGACGTCACGAAGCTTATGATTCGTCGTCGTCGTCGTCCCCCCACCTTGTCACATGATGTCACACTTTGTTGACCCCCTCCGACCCCCTTAACGTGTGACGTAAATTGATGGCCCCTAATAGGAGAGAGCCAGCGTAATTACCTGTACATGAGGCACTCCACCTAATTCCTGAAGGTTAGGGCGCACATCGGAAACCCTCCAGTAATGTTATAGTGAGGTGAGATATAGCCGATGCAGACCACTTACTAACAGGTAACCCCTATGCTCGTTTTCTTTTTTAATAAAGAAAAATTAAATTAAAAAATCTAAATGTTGCTCATAATATTTTTGCCATGCAGGTAAAGGCTCGTGACACCGATGGTTCATCACCGAACAACCGCGTAGTGTACCGCATACAACGCGGAGCAAGTGATAAATTCGTCATAGACTCGCGTTCCGGTGTCGTGTCTGTCGCCAACGGCTCCACGCTCGACCCCGACAAGACCAACCCGAAGAGCCAGCGGTACACTCTCACTGTGGTATGTCTTACAACAAACGTGTACTTGTGACGAGTTAGTCATATCTCACAACGTGTACTTGTGACGAGTTCGTCACGGACTCGCGATCCGGTGTCGTGTCTGTCGCCAACGGCTCCATGCTCGACCCCGACAAGGCCAACCCGAAGAACCAGCGGTACACTCTCACTGTGGTATGTCTTACAACTAACGTGTACTTGTGACGAGTTCGTCACGGATTCGCGTTCCAGCGTTGTTTCTGTCGCCAAAGACTACACTCGACCCCGACAAGACCACCCGAAGCACCAGCTGTATACTCTTACTGTGGTAAGTCTAACAACAAACGTGTACTTGTTACGAGTTCATCATGTGTCTCAACAAACTCGTCACAATAATGACGAGTTCGTCACAGACTCACGTTCCGGCCTCGTGTCTGTCGCCAACGGCTCCACGCTTGACTCCGACAAAACGATCCCAAAGAGATCCAGCGGTATATTCACTGTGGTAAGTTTATGCCACATAATTTCTCAAGACTGAGTCTCTTTTAGACAAATAATTTTCATTGCCTTATTATTATTTAATTCAAAAAGGATTTATACGCACCTATTTCTACAGGTGGCGCTGGATGGCGGTATTGGAGACCAGCAACTGAGCGCAGCTGTCCTCGTCAACATAACCATAGTGGATGTCAACAACAAACCGCCGGTCTTTGTCGAACCAGGCACTATCAACGTGAAAGAAAACACGCAGGTATTTGATCGATTTTAGAACTAAAAGAAAACCTATGAAAATCTATTATTTAAAATATGATCTGTCCGATTGTATCTACTCCAGTTCTCGCTTTTCTATGACTTAGTTTTTGCCGTTGTGTAGCCAAAAAATAATTGCTAGTAATTAAGAAAACTTGGGTACCTTATCAGGTGACTCAAAATCTATCTATGGAGTTTATTGCCGTCTTATGTTATTATTCCAGCAGTATCATGAGAGGAAAATGCTTCTGCTGTTGTGTTCTGCTTTTAAAACCCTTATCCATTACTTATTATTGTTCTGCTTTTAAAAGCCTTATCTATTACTTACTCTTATAAATGACCAGGAGATCAATTCCACTAAATACAACGTAACTAAATAGAATCCAAACTGCATCGTTATGACGTGTTTCGTATGCTACTATCCACTAACGATCCAATTTCAGTTATGTTCCGATCGAGTCAACAATCATTCGAACAGTACCGTATTTGTGCATTCTAATAAAACGTTTTGTTTATTCTGAATCACAGTTGAACGGTAACAAAACTATAACGATCGAACATAAATTCCTCCCAAGGTACTTTTGCCCGATTGATAGTAAATCAAACGGTGGCAGTGGTAGAGTTAGGCATCAGCAGAATGCGATTTGGTGTCCAAATAGAATTGGAACGAAAACTAAATTGAAATTGGATAGAAATAGAACTACAAACGTTGTAATTTAGGCGAATTGGGCCACTGACCTGTTATGTTTGATCCAAAAGGTTCAATAAATGAGAATTGATTACTAAACCCTCAGGTAGGCACGCTGATCTACCGTGCCCAAGCTAACGATCCGGACGACCAACCGGTACTTCGATACTCTATAGAAAAGGACGCCAGTACTGCGCGGGACGAAGACGGCATACCGGTACCCGTCACAGAGTACGACTACCTCGCCCTCTGGGACTTGAACGCTGTTGATGGGACGCTGAGAGTGGTCAGGTAACTATACACTGTGGTTTATAGTTTGGTATTCCATAAGGGTGCCAGTACTGAGCGGGACGAAGACGGCATACCGGTACCCGTCACAGAGTACGACTACCTCGCCCTCGGGGACTTGAACGCTGTTAATAGGACGTTGAGAGTGGTCAGGTAATATAGGTATTGTAGTTATTTATTAGTTGGGTATTCGATGTAGTCAAGAACGCCGTACCACTCTGACAATAATTTATTTATTTACGGGGAGCCAAATATTTTGCAAAATTCCAGAAATAAGTTGGGATAAGAGTTTTGTTTTCAAGTTGTCGTTCAGCATCGACAGTACACTTAAGTAAGTATTGGTGGATTTCACACGCCATCGGAAACTTTTTTTTCTTCAGACATGCAGGTTTAAGGTAGTAATTGACTTTGACTTTTTGACCATATTTATCACGGTCAAGCTATACTTTGCCCTGTGTTACTAAATACGTGAAACAGCGTTGAATCAATCAAATAAATATTTCCTCATTTCTTCAACAGATTACTAGACAGAGAGAAAGTAGAGATGATCAAACTAGTCCTGACAGTCGAAGATATGGCAGCCATCGAAGGTGGTCCGCCGCAGACCGCATCGGCCACCCTTACCATTATGGTGGACGATGAAAACGACAACAACCCAAAGTTTCGGAAGCCGTTCTATAAGGCCTCCATTACAGAGAACTCTAAGAATGGAGCCAATGTGGTGACGGTAGTCGCTGATGATGCTGATAAGAATCGGAGTATGAGCTATTTTGTTGAAGGTAAGCTTTCTTTATTTTGGCAACTGTGTTTGTAGGCCCCTTAAAGTAATATGAGTAAATCATGACCACTTAGGGGCCATCACACGTTAAGGGAGAGGGAGGGGGTCAACAAAGCGTGACATCGTGTGACGGGGTGGAGGCGAGTCATAAGCTTCGTGACGTCACATGCGTAAAGTCATAAATAATATTAAGGAATGGGTTCAAAGTCCATGGATACAAGATGATTAAATTTTGTATCCAAGTTATTTTTAACGATTCTTGACTTGGCTTCAACGAGAACCTAACAAAGAAATTGGGAAACTAATTATTACGCATTTTTCACGCAGGTCCTGAAGAACTCCTAAGCATGTTACACTTGGAAAGCTCGACAGGCGAAGTGGTGGTGGCGAACAGGATTGACCACGAGCAGTATCCCTGGATAAACCTCACGGTGAAAGCGATAGACAGCGGTATACCGCCACGGTATTCCGTCGTGGATCTCTTTATACAGGTAACTGCTGAATCTGGTGCTTCAATTGAAAGAATTACAAGTCTTTGGGCTCGATGTTGTTGAATTAATACATATAACACATCGTTTAAAGGTCTTGATATTCCAAGTGAAACCACGTGCGTACAAAAAGCAGTTAATGGCTGAGATTGGGTCGAGAAAATCAGGCTCGATTACATGATTAACGTGCAGTTTACACACACAGAACATAACAGAAATCTCCCTCTCTCTCACACACACACACACACCCTTTCAACACACACAATTACACACTCTTACTTACATACTTACACACATACCCTTTTCTTTGTTCTCCCCACTCCCTATTCCACTTTCCCACCTCCATATTAACTGTTACTAATTATTATTATTATTTTGTATAAATTAAGGAGACCTATTTTTTGGCTTGCACGCATGTAAAAAAAAAGAACAATTCAGGCATTATATAGCTGTAAGGTTTCTCAGAAAATTAAATAAATAAAATAAATATGAGAGGGGTATGAAAGACCACCTCAGTATCCTTGTATAAACCTTACGGTGAAAGCTGTCGATCAACAACAGATGCGGGAATTAAACTGATTCAACATATATTCGACGCTTGGGAAAATTATCATGATACCATCGGAATCTTTTGCGATCTATCCAAAGCTTTCGACTGCGTTGATCATAAAACATTATTACTTAAATTAAATCATTACGGTGAAAATAGGTTCAAAAAGTAGAAGTAAATAAAGAGAAATCGTCAGGATCTTGTTAGTTATATATTTATTTCAAAAGATGTGCTGCTGAAAGTTTCTTGCGCCGCTTCTTTCCTTTCAGCTACAGCACCTTACGAAGCGGTGGTAGAGTAAAACATGACATTGTAAAAATGTACTTTAAGGTACTTACAATAAAAAAGTTTAAGATAGATAAGACACGAGCAATATCCTTGGATAAACCTCGTTAAACATAGTTACTAACATACATAAATTTTATATAAACATAAAACATTTATTTTGGTGCGGCATGAGAAAACAGTTTTTTCGAAGTCGTTTCCCTATACCAACGAAAAACCACCCCTTCAGGCCAGAAGTCCGCACTGAGGATGATACTTGGCGAGAACACGAATCGTATGAGGGTTTTTTTTCCCTATTTTTAAATAAAACTAATTACACGTCTTAAAACATAACACTGGCATAAGCCTCGGGGCTTGTGCGCCAGTAAAGAATCGGTCGTACGTACCTATTTACTATTTCCAAAAGTAGACAATAACATATAAATACTTAAATGCATTAAGGAATTAGCGGAGTTATTCGATAGTCGTAAATGCGAGGCGCAGTATTTGAAACCAGGCCTACTGGAGTGATCCAATAAGCGCTCCCGATTCCCCGATCCGGCCCTGGATCATCCACGGTATTTCATTGTAGATATATAGGTCATTGTAGGTGGCGCTAGTTGCCTATGTATATGGCGGCGGTCACTCACCATTATTCACTTCTAATATTTCCATATGTTCCTGGGTGATTTCTAATATTTCCACGTGTTCCCAGGTCTTAGACGAAAACGACAACAACCCAGTATTCGAGTCTTCGGCCTTTGAATACCGCGTGCGTGAAGACATAGAGCCTGGCGCTACAATCGCTACAGTCGCGGCTAGAGACGCAGACTCCGGAGAATATGGCAAGATCACCTACCTTCTCGATCGGATGTCCACACAGGTAAATGATTAATCTACTAATATTTTTATTGTATAATCTCTAGACGAGCAAACAGGCCACCTGATGGTAAGTTCTCAACGTCGTCTATGTTTTTGGGAAATGTTTACCTACTTACTTTTTAACCCCCGACTAATCGAGGAATGGCGTGTTATAAGTGACGCGTTTCACTATTTGTCTGCTGTGGCATCATTAAGGCTGTCGATATCAACCCTGCACCGGATTGCCTCCGTAACGCCTCGCGGTCAACCAGGCGTCAATCCGGCGCTCAGCACCTCTGAGGTGTCGGCGCGGCTACGGCTGGGAGACGGCTAGCTGTCACCTGGCGGACGGCTATAAAACCGATAAAACAACAGGCGGTCTGTGCGCTTTCCTCGCGCTGGCGGCGAGACGTCAGCGCGGCGACGAACCGACGTAAGCGCGTTGATTGCGAGTTGACCACGAACCGCGAGCAGGTCACTGTCCCGAGGCGAGGCGATGCCGTTACGAATTTAATCGAAATTACGAAATCTTACATTTTTAATTTAGAGTTATTAGATATGATATTTTTAAATGTTTCCACTTTTATTTTCGTCATAAACCTTAACCGTTAACCTCGTAATTGCATTACATTCCAGGGTAAATTCCTGATAAACGCCGAGACGGGAGCACTAACCGTATCTGACTTTCTGGACCGCGAAACCCAAGCTACTTACAACCTGGTTGTGGAGGCGTGGGACAACTACCAGTTCGGATACCTCAGCGGCGAGAGTCGTAACGCTTTCAAGCAGATTGTGTGAGTCACTTTCACGAACAATACACATTTTCCATGTAAAGATGGATCAGAATACAGCTTCCGCTTTACATATACGAAACTTTTGCATTCAAGCAAATTGTTTAAGTCACTTTCAGATACAATACACATTTTCCGTGTAAAGATGGACCAGATTTCTATACATAAAACGCATAACCGGATTCGTTCTAAAAATGAATGAACACATGACCCGTGGCATTCTCTGTCAATGAGATTGGAATTATATTGATATTTATTATTCGTTCCTTGTTCTCTGTACGATACTTTACTAGTTTATCGTTGATCCAAGTATGCGAAATCTACCCACTATTTCTGCAAATATTCTGATCATGAATGAAGTCTTGTCTCAAAGATAGTACTTTGTGGCCAAAGTATATTTTGTTCTTCTTCATCATTTAATTGCAGGAGGCCTTACACCGAAAACTGTGATAAATAGAATCGCAGAAATCTCAGATTTAAAAATATTGTTCTAAAATTTAAAGTTAAATTAACAATCTTATCTTATCTTATAATTTGGGGGCCGGGAATAATCCCAGCGGCACTTCGACTCTTGAGGATCTTTTATACCCACCCCATTTTACACACTGGACAATCTCAGTGTGCAGGTTTTCCTTCACCGTTAGAGCAGTCGGTAAATGTACATAAGTCATCGAAAAATACGAAAAACTTATTGGTACATAGCACTGCATGGTTTCGAACCCGGACCTCCCGCATGGAAGTGCGGTGTTTTTTTTTATTTACTACTAAACCCGCATTTGACCTCGATCTCGCCTGTTGGTAAGCGACGATGAGATCGACGATGGATCATGCGGGTCCAGTAAATGCCTATTCACTCTGGCCTTGAAGATCCCAAGGTTGTAGGTTTCGGGAAATACAGACGCCGGCAGGCTGTTCCATTCCTTAGCCGTTCGCATAATGAACGAAGAAGCAAATCGCTTCGTACGAGCAGATGGGATATCAACAACATAAGGATGGAACCCCTCCCCGCGTCTGGTAGTCCGAAGGCGGAATGGAGGTGCTGGAATTAGGTCGTGCAATTCCGATGCGCACTCTCCTAAATGTATACTATAAAATACCGATAGACAGGCAACCTTGCGCCGATGTTCCAGACTTTGCAGTCTAGCTTCCACCAGCGATTCGTCACCTATAAGGCGCTTAGCGCGTTTCCTAGCCACTGTGCCACCGACGCTCTCAAAATCTCTCAAATTAACAATAAAATCAGTCGAATATGCCCCTAGACATCCCCGGTGCAGAGGTAACGCCTTATCGCTATGCTATAGCTGACCTTTTTACTAGAAACAACCTGGTGCGGGAACTATTAGAAAAATACGAGCAGATCCTAATTTATACCCTGCCTTACCCCACAGGGTACACATAGAAGACGTGAACGACAACACACCAGTACTCCACTTACCGTCAGAATGTACCACCATCACGGAGTTCCACAACCATCGCGAGCCAATAGTGGCTGTGTCTTCGACGGATGCTGACGATAACAGCCTGCCGAATGGGCGAGTGCAGTTCCATCTAGCGGGCGGGAAAGGCTACGGTTCGTATTGTTTTACTTGTCTTTTTTTAGGGGTTCTTAAACCTAGGTGCGAGAATGTTCACTTTATAGAGATCGTGCAAGTTAAACAAAGTTGGGCGCGGTCAGAAATAGGATGGGTGACCGTTAGAAAGAATGTTAACACCTTTTGTTTGTTTGTAATCTCTTTACCTTCTCTTTTTCTCATTACCTTAGTATTTAAATCTTGCACACCTACTACCTCTTTCTTGAAATCATTTCCTCTGCCCGAAGGTTGCCTGGAAGACATCGCTCTTAGATATAAGGCCGCCTAAATTTTACTTCACTATTTCCTTTTCTATCTCATGTTTGTTGTTTTATATTTGTGCCATAAAGTGTATTTACTTTTACTTTACACTTTATTATACCTAGTAATATAAAATATACAAAAAGTAAAAAACTAGTACAAAGGCGAGCTTATCCCCTTGGGATCTCTTTACACTTTAGTACACTGCAGCGATTTTTAAACAGAAACAAATAGAAATCTATAATACCAAAAAAATATTTCTATGAGTTTGGTCTGATTCCGTTTCAAAGGCGTAAACTGTCGGTCCCGGCTGCTATCGTTCGACAGCCGCTGTAAGGCCATGTCAGAGCCCTACGGGCAGCCTGAACAACTCTGATAATAGGCCGCTAACCACACGACAACAAGAAGAATATCAAGTAGGAACTTCCATGTTTATCAATTTTTCAATTCCCGTGAAGAATATTAACGTCTTTACACTTTTTCTCCATAGATCTCTTCCGCTTCGAGCAAGTCGGCGGCGATGCAAACACCGGTCGTCTATTCGCCCGACAATCCCTGAAGGACCGATTTGGAAACTACACTCTTCAAGTCGAAGCCAGAGACCTGGGCAACCCTCCCAATGTAGCCCGAGGCGACCTGAGGCTGTGCGTGACGGATTATAATGACCACGCGCCAGTGTTCGTGCATCCGCCTCAGAATGTCACCATCAAAGTGCCCGAGGTAATTAACAGATTATCAACCTAGGTAAATACATATTAATATGTTGCTATAGAAAGTCGTTCAGCGTGCTATGGAAAGAGCTATGCTCGGAGTATCTCTGATGGATCGAATCCGAAATGAGGAGATCCGGCATAGAACAAAAGTTATCGACATAGCTCATAAGATTAGCAAGCTGAAGTGGCAGTGGGCCGGTCACATCTGTCGCAGAACCGACAACCGCTGGGGTAGACGAGTTCTGGAGTGGAGACCGCGTTTGGGCAAACGTAGTGTGGGACGGGCGTCCCTGCTAAATGCGCAAGGTGGGTGGCAGCGACTGGATGAGAAGAGCCGAAGATCGGGCTCAATGGCGCGCCCTGGGAGAGGCCTATGTCCAGCAGTGGACTAGAGTAGGCTGCTGATGATGATGTTGCTATAGGTAAACCGCTTAACTGTGGGGTCGTCTGCGCGGCAAGAGGGGCGCGGGGCGGCATGCGGGCGGCAGGCCCCACCTCCCGCCCGCCGCATCTTGCCGTCTGACGTCCCGCCCCGCGCCCGTCTTGCTGCGCAGGCGACCCCATAGTTAAGCGGTTTACCTATAGTAGGTGCAACGATCCACAGTGCGATCCCAGTGCTGATTAATGGCACTTATTTACTGTTACAAAAATTGCACAGCAATACAGTTAAAACTAAGACACTGTGAATTCATGTGCTTGACACTATACAGTATATAAAGTATCGTATGGTATCATAACAGCAGCTTAAGTAGTAGGTTTGCATTCTTTATTATTGTTATTTATTTATTTGAGGGTAGTATCTATTTCATACGCCTTTTGCACCCGTTTATTATGTATCATGATTTTTCCATCACCTGAAGGTTGCCTGGAAGATATCGCTTAAAGCGATAAGCCTTCTGCACATTGTATTGTACCTCTCTTTATGTTGTATGTTTTGTTTTTGTCCCGGATGTGCAGTAAAGTATATTTGTATTGTAAATACAATAATCATATCTCTACAAAGATAAAACAACTTACAACACATTCATCTTCTCACAAAATCGCAGACATTGGAAACATAATTCCTTCCATTCCATCCTTTTAGTCTATGCTGGGAATTAAGACACCTATCTCAACTACAAAATATCATCTTGACATACCAAACCAATACTTATTTCGCCAATAAAATGAATCTTCATTTTCCCAGAATGCCACAATAGGCACGACAGTTGTGGAAGTCCGTGCCATCGACGCGGACATCGGTCCAAACGGCGCGGTGCGGTACCGCGTGAGACGTGACGCGGGCGGCGACTGGGGCTCCTTCACAGTGCACGCCACTAGCGGCGGCTTGCGGACCACGCAGCCGCTCGACAGAGACAAGCAGACCACTTACCAGGTTAGTGACCAGAGACCAGCAGACCACCTACCAGATTAGTAAAGGAACCAGGGTTTATCCTGGTTCCTGTACGGTATTATTACCGTTCTCAAATTTTAGCCACTGACGATTCAAGTTCTCAAGATTAAATTGAATCGTCAGTGGCTAAAACTAATTGGCACGAGAGGGCTGTGCAAGCGTTGCCCGATCGAATCCACCTTTGGACCTTTGTGGTGGCACTCCTAGCACAAGACTTTTTTTTTATTGGATAGTACTGTTTGGTTAGACAAACTATTTTAACCTAGTTGGGGTGGTTAATGAATATTGGTAATGTTTAAAATATTACTCTCCAAACAGCGAATTTCATAATACAGTGTCTGTGTCAAAAGCTAGTCGCCGTAAAGTTGAAATATGTTTAAGAATAAGAATAACTTTATTTGTGCGGTAAGATCACAAAGTATTAATAGGCCATACACGAGTAAGAACTTAAGCATAGGTTATATTAAACTAGATAAAATTAGTGAGCAACAACTTAGTTATAATAAACGCCGACCTCCGAACTAGGCAGTTCCTGTATCTCGGAGGACAGATCTCTTCTGTGACCAGTGCACAAATGAACATGTAACAGACGTTGACTGAGAACTTTTGCACAATGTGCAGAAGGCCTCCTTCTGCACATTGTTTTGTATGTTTCTTTATGTTGTATGTTTTGTTTTTGTCCTGGTTGTGCAACAAACGTATTTATTACTTTTTTTTCATCATCATAATCATCAGCAGCCTATTAATGTCCCCACTGTTGGGGCGCAGGCCTCCCCTTGCACAAGGGGGGTTATGGGCCATGATCCACCGAGAGGGCCCAGTACTGATTGGTGGATTTCACACGTCTTGGGATATATTTTTATTTCCTCAGACATGCAGGTTTCCTCACGATGTTTTCCTTACCGTTAGAGCAGTCGATAAATGTACATAAGTCTTCGAAAAAATCCGAATAACTCATTGATACATGGCATGGTTTCGAACGCGGACCTCCCGCATGGGAGTCCGGCTCTTTTTTTTACCCCACCATAACAAGCCCCACTTTACCACTTTCTTTGAACATTTCTTTGAAAATACAACCACATCATCACTTAATAAGTAAATAAACTTTTCATATTTTTTTCATCCACCTATTTCAGCTAAGAATAGAAGCATACGACCTCGGTCTTCCAACACCGCTAAGTTCCGACCTAGACGTCACGATCTACGTACAAAACGTGGACAGCTACCGACCTCGGTTTCCTCACAAGGAGTTCCGTATCAACGTGACGGAAAATACCGAAGACCCAGGGGTGTACCTTCCCAGTGTGATAGAAAGGGATGAGATAGACCGAGGCGATGAACCAGTGTTGCCAGTTTGCTACTACATCGTGCGGGGAAATGAGGATTCTGCGTTTGAGCTGCAGAGGAATACGCATAAGTAAGTTTTTGATGATCATCTTTTGACATGAATTCAAATGAATGTCTTACGAAAAATACCAAAAAAAATCAAGAAAAATTGTGTAACGAAAGTTTAAGAGTTAGAAAAGTAATAGTTATACCATCGTAAAGATCAGAAACGACAAAAAAAATATGCCCTCCTCTTCTCCCTCTGGTGGCGCCATAGGCCGTGCTCACTTAAGCTGCAGTGTTCACTTAACACTGAAAATGAGGTGTTGCGCAGTTAGCGCTCAATTTAAAGTCGAAACTACTCGACGGATTTGGACCAACTAAACTGTATTTTAAAGAATAGAATATACGCTGCGTTTGACGTTAAAAAATATAGTTTGCGATATTAATAAAGTTCTGACGTTGATTGCAAGTGAAAATGGCAAGGTCGAAAGAAAAAAAGGCTAAAATTAATAGATCAAAACCCGTTTGCGACTGACCAAAACCACTTTCGGGAGCGGAGAGGATACGTCTTCATCGTTTAAGAAAGAAAGAAGCCCAGCTAAATAAGGACTCAAAATATTTTATCGGGCTTTAAAAAAGTGGTTGGTAGTATTTACCGTTTTATCTAACAATCTAATCTACAATGGCGACGTAAATATTTTTCCTTTAGTAAAGTATCAAATATTTCCTTTAGTAAAGTATCAAATATTTCCTTTAGTAAAGTATCAAATATTTCCTTTAGTAAAGTATCAAATATTTCTATTAGTTTTCAGCTATTAGTTATTTGACAAGATTTGTTCTGTGCAAGCCACAGAAGCTTTTGGTATAATTATAGGAAAACCTCATGTACACAATGTACGTACAGTCGATCACTAGCTAAAGTATATCATTGTCAAATATCATTGATTAAATCTCAACCTTACATCCTTGTAATATGGTTTATTTCAGTTTCATGACGTTTTGGGTAGGTTAACACATGTCGTTTGAGTTCTATACATATCTGAACTCGAAATGTAATGTGGAAGTTATGTTGTTGCGTTCATGCTGCCATGGCGTGTTCGACCTATTTTATTCTTTAAAAACGGTTTACAGTAGTTATTTTTTCGTAAAACTAGTGTATTTTACCTAAAAATCGTCCGTGTTAAGTGAACGTTATATAAGACAGTGAAATGGGAGTTAAATACTACAGATGGTGTGGATCCGGCAACCTAACCTCCAATTTCACTTGAAGGCTTTTCTAGTGCACACGACTTTCCCTTAATCTCGACATTAATAAACTGTTTTTTTTTAAAACAGACGCCAAAAGGTTCGAAATATTTTCAAGAATTCTAACACAGTTATTGGCCAAATTGCTAGTGCCATTAATTAAAGAAAAAAAATGCAATGTGCATTGTTGTTTTGGGTCATACCTCGTAACGGACTTTCTCCCGCGCTTTTGTGGCGTCCAAGTCAGCTTTGTTTCGATTTGTCTTGCAAATTGTTTTACAGTAGTGCTTTTCTAGTAAGAATGGTGTTTCTTGCTGGAAAAACTTCGACAAGATGTGAATAATGTGTGGGACAGTGAAGTAAAGTCAAATAAGACGCTGCAGCCCGATCCGTACTTGGCTGGATTTTGAAGAGCCACACTGCGTCCGGGACGCCTTCTTATTTGGTTCGGATGGCGCAGAAGCGTGGAAGATTCTCCCAGATAGCATTGAAATGTGTCACGCCAGCATTTTAATGAAGACTTGAAAGAGTTGTTTACATCAGACATGGCTGTATGGGCTCAGTTCCCTTTGCCTTAAAAAAAAAACAACATACCTCGTAACATAAGTCGTAGAATGTTATGAATAAAACCAAGTTATATCCCACGATAAGATAAAGGGAAAACCAGGAATACATAGTTATCATTATCGCGTTATAAATAACAGAAATCAACTAGGTGCAACCTTGACCTAAAGTAGTATGACGCATTTGCTAATGCCCTACTTACTGTAATTGCATGTTATATTTACATACAATGGTGTGACAATAAATTGAATGGGCAGTCCAATATCCTGAAGATATACGGAAGTTTAGCATTTAGTCTTATTATCAATGAAAACAATGGAAATGTAATATTTTTACTGGATAAAATCTAGATTAATATTTAGCCAATCAAACAATCTTGAGATCAAAATTGAGTCTTACATAAATAGGATTTTAAGTGTTTAGATATAAAGATACCCGTGTGAACAGAAAAGAGGTCAAACCCCTCCACCGCGCTTCAAATCTATTTTGAAAACTTACTCACCGACTGCTCTAACGATGTAGGAAAACATTATGAGAAAACCTGCACACTAAGTGCGTAAAATAGAGAAGGCAATGGCAAATCACCCCCATTAAATTAGCACAGAAAGTCGTTCTGGTATTAATTCCATAGAATGAACACGGTCCTCATTAATGAGGAATACATACGATTTGTTTTTTTTTTTTTTTAAATTAGTAATATAGTAAGTAAGTAAGTAATACGTTTATTTCACACACAGCAATGACCGAAACAGTTATAATTATAATAAAATAATTATGTAGTCAAAGGTAAACATATCTAAATCATGTATAATATCTATCTCACCTGGTGGTAAGTGACGATGAGGCCGAAGAGGGGGCTTGGTAACTGCTGGCTCTTCTATAAACACTGCCGAAACGCCGAAGCGAAGATGTCCTTTTCGTTTTTGGTATCCTATTCCTTGTTGTACCGTGTCGTGCCGGCCATAAAGTATAGTACCACCCCAACTCTTTTCGTGGATGTCGAACGAAGCGATTAAGGGTCTTAGTGGACACTATTCTAACTTCGTAGACGACGATAGGCTCGCCACCTATTGCGTTTGTCCATCAAATCTTACGACGTATTTGCGAATTACCTACGATGAAGGTGATTCCTCTGTCTACCCCCTCGGGGAATATGGACGTGATAGTTTTTGGTACCCTTTTCATAACCAACTATTCTCCCAACAGATTAACAACAATACGACAATTAGACCGGGAACAGAAGGCCAACTACACCCTCACAATCCTAGCTACCGAAGACTGCATAACATTTCCCAAGTACCAAGAGAAATTAGATGCTGTCAGCTCTTTGACTGTCCACATAACAGTTCATGATGTGAACGACAACGCCCCTAAGTTTGTCAGCAAGATATTCACTGGTGGGATTACCACTGAGGCTGATTTTGGGATAGAGTTTATGCATGTGAAGGTAAGGTATCAGATATTTTATATTTTGTTGACTAACAAGTCATACTTAACTTTTTCAATTTTATCCTTATAAAGATATAGATAAAGTTAACTCTTTGAAGGTCTATTGACGGTTCATATTGTGATTGTGCTTGTCAAAATCATGTTTTGCTAGTCGTGTCGTGCTTAACCTATAGATATAAGTTAAAATTAGATAATTTTAAAATAAGTGAAGACAAAAGATCTATAACATTATAGATAGATAGAAACACTATTGTATTTACCAGCTTAAGTTTCTGCCATTCGAGATAGATGGCGCTGCATCTACAGGAATGTCAAAGTGACAGAAGAGTTGTTTTGACTTAATGTTTTTTCATTGAATTTGTGGGTAGTTTTTTTGTAAAAATATAGAAATTCATCGAATTTATCATTTTCCAATGATAAAATAAAACCTATAGCAAATAACAGCATACCTATGAGCAAATAACAGAATATCGACGATCAAATAAAAAAGAAAGCTTTTTTAAAGTCAAATTTTATGGCCTAGGTACATGCTGGGTACCCATAATTTGGCACATTCCAGTATACAATCAGCGCCATCTGTTGAGTTGATTGGAATCTGCCGGAAAATCCCACATTGTCGTTGTATTGTCAGTCCCGGTTGTTGTCGTTCGACAGCAGTCGTTAAGCCATGGCAGAGGCCTATGGGCGGCCTGAACAACTCTAACAAATAGGTTGGCCACTAACCATACGATAAGCAAGCAATTGTACACAAACCGTCAGTCGCACGAAACGCCCTTAAAGTTAAGTCTTCATTAAAATACATGCTATACACACAAACATTGCTATATGCCATAGCTCTAGACCACAGGTTCCCAAACTTATTTCGCCCACCGCCCACTTTGAGAATCAAAAATTTTCAAACGCCCCCCAATTATTTTAAACTTACTACTCGTATCTGTTGCACACCTTAAATATAGCTATTGCAATTTTTAATTTTAAACATGCCATATCCTATTTCAGAGCAATAAAAAGCATACTTAATCTTATTTAAGGGTATTTTTATACAAATTAAAACAAAGTTTTGAATTTAAACGATCTGTAAGATTGTTTATTGAATAAACAATCTTACAGATGACTTATGAACCAGCCAATTGATACTGGAATGCACAATTCAGGTTATTTAACAAAAACTTGTTAAAACATGATTGCCCGCGGTCTACTATCTACGAAAATTACCTATCTAGGAGTACTAATAACTATTAAAATGCGAAAGTATGTCTGTTACCTTTTTATTTGTTTGTTTGTGTCTACTTTCATTTTGGAAACGAAGCGACCGATTGACATGATTTTTATTTCATATATTCAATAAAACAGGACAGATATATGAACTACGCGGAGAGAAATAGCGAACCGAGTTTGAGCAATCTCTTAACTAATATTAGTTGATGTTCACAAGTTGTAGTTGAGAGTCGAGAGCTCATGCAGTCGGTGTCTAAGAGGCCTCTTAGCTAAATTAAATTACAAATCACCCCCCAAGCCTCTACACAACGCCCCCATTTTTTTTCTGGGTCTCTTACCGCCCCCCTTTAGGCCTGCAGCGCCCACAAGGGGGCGTTATCGCCCACTTTGGGAAAGGCTGCTCTAGACAGAGATGACACGAGACTTAACGAAGCCTTAAGACTGAGGGTGTTTCTTGCAACACGGAAAGTGCAGGAAAAGTAACGTTAAATATACAAAAGCGGGCTCAGCGATCTCTTCCAAATAACTTCTGAAGTTAAGTAAATAATTTTATTTTTCAAACAGGCCATCGACCAAGATGAAGGCGACAACGCCAAAATCACCTATTACCTGGACGGGGAAGTGAAGCAGACCCTGACAGAAGGGCTCGAGAACTTGGCAGTGAGTCCGTTCCTCATTCACGTCGACACTGGTGCCGTCTCGCTCAACTTCGACCCGCAGAAAGGGATGAAGGGATATTTCGACTTCAAGGTAATTCTTAGTGTTGAACTAGGACTTCACGAGGGCGGTTCCATTCCGGTTCGGTACGCTGCATCCAAGCGCTGATTCCAAGTAGGGGGAGAGCGGAGCGCATGTGGTAGCAGCGAACCAAACTTTTGGCTGGAACTGGACTCGTGAATTCTGAGGCTTAAAGTAACTATTTACTGGTTGTATTCAGAGATATCCTGGGTAGGTACCACCCTTTTACCTCTGAAATGCTTGCAATTCTCTGTTCAGCGAACCATTACCGGCGGCAAGTTCCAAGCTTTTCGGCGGTAAATGACCACTTTTGAAAAAGACCCATCTCTAGAAATGGCCACTACTGAAATCAAGGCCACTTCTGGACATGGCTTCTTCTGGAACAGAATTCACTTCTAGAACGAGACCGCTTCTGGAAATTGCCACTTTTTTAAATTACCATGTTACTGGCCAGAATAAGTACTGGCCACCATGTATCGATCATCTTGATTAATCCGTCATTGATACGATCCAAAAATCCAAGAATTCATCTAAAAGCCACTAACAACATTTTAATAATAAAATACTTGAACGTCCATTAATATCTTCTTTCTGCTGAAAGTTTCTTGCGCCGCTTCTTTCCTTTCAGCTATAGCACCTTACGAAGCGGTGGTAGAGTAAAAAAGAATGTTGTAAAAATGTACTATAAGGTACTTAAAAAACATTATGTATTTTTATGTACCAGGTCCTAGCGAACGACACAGGCGGCCTACAAGACGAAGCACATATCTTCATATACCTCCTCCGCGAGGATCAGCGAGTGCGTTTCGTTCTACGCGCTCACCCTTCAGAAGTCCGCGACAAAATACACACGTTCCGTTCCCAACTCGCCCGAGTCACGGAATCTGTGGTCAATATTGACGACCTCAGGGTCCATGAAAACAAAGACGGTTCAGTGGACAATACTAAGACGGACTTATACTTGCATTTGGTGAACGGAGTGGATCATTCGGTGTTGGAAGTGGAGGATGTGTTAAAGATTGTTGATAAGAATATTGAGCAGTTGGATCATTTGTTCAAGGTAAAAAGTTTATTAAGTTTTTTAACACAGAGTACTACACATAATACGGATCAAAACTCCTATATTTATCCACTTGCAAGGAAATTCAAATCGATAGACTACCTATACTTTTATTTTCAAAAATTATATTTGCACTTATTAGTTTAGTTAGTACCCACACTAACAAACCGGGAGCTACCGATACCGAATCTCTATGCAGGAGGTCAATATAAGTATTTATTTATTTACATCCGGTAGCGAAGCAAAGACAAACCCTAAGCATAACACACTGAAACTTAATCTAATCTAATCCATAGAATTATTTTTCGATTTTCTAGATTTCAGCTATGGATTTAGTCTGATTCCATTTCAAAATCGCTCCAATGTGTTGAAGGCTTCTAAAATCAATTTATTACCCTTGTAATATCTACTATACCCTGAGCAGGGACTAAAAAAACCTCGCCATATTGTGGAATTTTCATAGCGAACTCCATGACACATTATAAAACTACCAATGGCGTCCTCTTGGCAAGGTTTTTATTATTATTTCCTGGTTAGGGTATAGAAAGAAAGAATATTTCCATTAGCGCACACATACAAACAATAGAGAGTAGATATTATATGATATTTTATAGTAGATATTACAAAGGTAATAAATTTATTTTAGAAGCCTTCAGCACATTGGAGCGATTTTTGACACCTAACAATGCCATTGTTAGGTGTCAAAAATCTCTGGATGGAAACACCTAGCTAAACCTAATTATTATCCTTTCTTTTTTAAGGAATTCAACGTTCTCGACACGCAACCAGCAGAATACCAGCCACTGACGGCTGAAACCCTAACTTCGAACCAGACGGTCTTCTGGCTGGTGTGGACCACTCTGTTCCTGGCCGTTCTCCTAGTGTTGTCTGTCATGATGTGTCTGACGCAACGAGCGGACTACGTGAGGCGACTGAAGGCAGCTACGACCACTGCTTATTGTAAGTTTGTGAAGGTTGCTTCGCTTGCTCCTCGTACATAACGAAGAATAAGTACTAGTGGCCAGTCGCACGTAGACACGTTACTATAAATGTTATGATATGAAATCATAACAAAAACTTATTACGACAGGTTTCCGGAGTAAAGCCTGATGTACTATATATTCCTCGGCATTTTCGAAACAACCCAAGTCTTCGAGAAATAATTTTGAATGGAAACATTGCTCCAAATCGTAGTTTAGGCAACTGTCACGTAATTGCAGCCATTATAACATGATTGTTGGTAATACGAGCGTATAGAGTATCACAATAGACAGCACGAATGTTACAATGGCTAATTACGTACAGTTGCAGTTTTTCTACGACCATGAAAAAATACCAAAGTACTTTGACATTGACTTCTTTCTTCTTCCTTTAGGAATAACCTAGTTTATGTTACGGTTTGCGGTTTCGTATTGAACATAGGAGTAGAAAAATGTGTTTGCGCATCTCCAATACTTGTCTATCTATATAGTTCAATATACATACCTTCATTTTATTTTATTTACATTACGTCTTTTCCCCACAGCCTCACCAACGCCCGGCGAATCCGACATGACGATCCGAAGCTCCGGCGGCCGCGTCCCCAACACAAACAAGCATAGCACCAAAGGCTCCAACCCCATCTGGCTCCACGCTTACGAGAACGACTGGTACAAATCCGACGAGCAAAGCCACTCCGAAAGGGACTCGCTCGACGAAAACGCCGTCGACCAAGACCTTACTAACGAAAAACCGTACTTCATAACTACTGCGGCGTTCCCATCGATAGATTCCGATGAAACTGCGCCGCAAACGAACGAAGCGAAGTACGATTTCTATCAGCAGTTGGAGCAGATGAAGAATGCCAAAAATATGGAGACGACTGAATTATAGGCGGGACTATTAGGGTTCCGTAGTTTTGTTGGTTCTAAGAAAGTTCAAATCTGGACTACGGCGCCACAGGCATAATGGTCGGTGTTTGTACAACTTAGTTGTGCCTTTGTAAATTGTTTTTCAATTTCTAGATTGCTCTTTATTATTGATTGTAAGTAGGATTTCATAATGCTTTCCGAGATTTATATTTTGAGTGGATTAAAAGAATGCATCCAAAGTACAATATTTTGTTTTTATTGATAGCTTATTATAGCACGGGTTTTTACTGTGGGATTCCGCCTTTTTCCTGGATTAAAGAGTAGCCTACTACATGGCTATAACCTTCACCTTCACGGTAATTCCAATTTGATTCAGTGGTTATCGAATTGTAAGTGATAATATCTACGATGAATAACAGAAGATCCCATCCAATTTGATTCAGCGGTTATCGAGTTGTATGTGATAATATCTACGATGAATAACAGAAGATCCCATCCAATTTGATTCAGCGGTTATCGAGTTGTATGTGATAATATCTACGATGGGTAACAGAATATCCCATCCAATTTGATTCAGCGGTTATCGAGTTGTATGTGATAATATCTACGATGGGTAACAGAATATCCCATCCAATTTGATTCAGCGGTTATCGAGTTGTATGTAATAATATCTACGGTGAATAACAGAAGATCCCATCAAATTTGATTCAGCGGTTATCGAGTTGTTTGTAATAATATCTACGATAGGTAACAGAATATCCCATCCAATTTGATGCAGCGGTTATCGAGTTGTAAGTGAACATACTAGATTTCTTCAAGACCTTGTTGAAAGAATTGGTTGTAATTGTAACGTACAAAGCTTAACAAATTACTTGAATTAATCTGCGGGGCTATATATAACAATAAATCATCAGTTATCGATGACGCGTCGCCCTGCAAGTGGTCAAGACAAAACACGTGTAACATACACCCCTATACATGTTTTCGAAAATCCGATAATTTTTGATTCCCTATAAAAAATATTCGTCTGACAATTTCTGTTTGGAAGGGCTTGATGTCTCAAAATGTCTAACTATAGTTTCAATTCTAAAGACTGTCGCCTCGCGGTCAACCCGGCGCAGGCACTTAACCGGTGCTCAGCACCTCCGAGGTGTCGGCGCGGCTACGGCTGGGCGACGACGGCTAGCCGTCACCTGGGGGACGACTATAAAACCGATAAAACAACAGGCGGTCTGCACGCCTTCCCCGCGCCGACGTCAGCGCGGTGACTGCGAGTTGACAACGAACCGCGAGCGAGTCACTAGCTTCTCCCGAGGCGAGGCGATGCCGTTACGAAGTTGATTAGTGTACGTTGCAGTATGGAGTTTCATACAAAGAATAATGAACGGCTCGAGTTGAGGTGACGCTGATCGTGCCGGAGTGATATGTGTGCGATAACCTTAAAACGGCTGATAATTTCATATTGTATGGAGGCCATATTTTGACAAACAAAACCGGAACCAGAATCAACCAACAGATTTTTATATATTTTACCTCAGTAGTTTTGGATCAAGGGAACAGCAGTAACGGAACCGTTACTCCGTTCCGCTCTGATGCCGCCATGGTGAAGGGTGACCCTCTGTCGGTCCGGGGCAGACCTCTGCCGCGTAGCTAACACGGTACAAGTACAAGACTTTTTTCCTACTGTGGGAACGTAGTTACCGATCAATGATCACGTCAATGAATTAATACAACCATTGGATTGTTATGTAAACGAAACCAATTATGTATGAAGGGAACAGACAAGCAAACAATTTTGAGCAAAATGTTTAACAGACATTTTGTTTTACTAAAAGAACGAAAACTGGGATCGATCCCATTATGTAAAGTGCAACTTTACATAATGGGATCGATCCCAGTTTTCGTTCGTCAAATACTTCCCCATACTATACCAAATTTTCAAATCAAAGTAGACTATACAATCTATACATACCCCTACCCGTTTGCTTATATACCACGAGAGTGCATCAAAAAACTACGATCTGTGACTTAGTTCATAAAGTTTCTCATACATAACTCACATTGGTAGATCCAACCAATTACGTATGAAGGGAACAGACAAGGAAACAATTTTGAGTAAAATGTTTAACAGACATTTTGTTTTACTAAAAGAACGAAAACTGGGATCGATTCCATTATGTAAAGTGCAACTTTACATAATGGGATCGATCCCAGTTTTCGTTCGTCAAATACTTCCCCATACTATACCAAATTTTCAAATCAAAGTAGACTATACAATCTATACATACCCCTACCCGTTTGCTTATATACCACGAGAGTGCATCAAAAAACTACGATTTGTGAGACTTAGTTCATAGAGTTTCTCATACATAACTCACATTGGTGGATCCATGAATGACTCGTACGTACACCTTTGTGCAAGAGGGCCTGTGCCTTAAATGATGAACTGATATCGTTACGTTAAGACTGGTGGGATGACTAACAAGTTGGTTGGTACGCATCTGACAACAGCAGAGATCGTCAACGTTTTTATAAGAATAAGTCTAGAAAGAATAAAGCAGGTAATTGAAGTAATTAAAGTAACCTACTTGTGTATAATAGATGCCGCTACGTACTATGTTTTTGTTACACCCTGTACTAGATAGAAAGACAAAACATGTTCGAAACAAGACGTGGGCGTAAACCTGATATCCTTCACCCCATGCTGTTAATTCAAAACTATTAACCTACAAAGTTTGACACTAGAACGAAGGTGGTAATCAATAGTTTAGAATTAACGGCATGGGATGAAGAACTATAAAAAGTAGCCGCGACCAAATATATAATTAATTAATAAGCACTAACATAACTACTAGATAAATACTGGGTATCAAATTGAAGTATTATATTCGTTTTATATGTAGGTAGCTATCAGCTATTGTACAAATAGGTTGGCGCGGTGATTCCCCCTCGTTATATACATAATATACAATGTACAGATTCTGAATCTTGCCACATCATTCATTATAAATGATTTGACCTAGCGGTACTTATATTAAGGTAATATCACCTAACAAATATATCAAAAAACGTCTACACCCATCAGTAAAACCACGTAATCAAACGTCATCACAACCAATAGTTGTTACGGGCGACAGCATACAAACAATCAATACTGTACTTATATGTGTGAAGCTGGGATTCGAACCCAGAACCGTGTGACAGTTTAGTGTGACCTTGGATGTAGAAAAGAAACGACACATCAAGCTAAGATCAAGCTATACTTTGTGGAACCCTGTCGCAATATCTTTTCTTGACATTCATAACAACTTGGCAGAATTCGTAACTTCGAAATTGCCAAAGAAGAAAGTAATAAAATACCTGCAAGTGACTTGCAGGATGACTCAGATCGCTTGGTATGAAGCAATTTTTTAATTATAAAATTCGTAAAAAAATTGCTTCATACCAACTCACTTTCAATACACCCTGTAAATTTTAGTTCATAAACACTGCATTTACACTGTAAATGTACATCTACCTAATTAAATTACTAATACGTCAAACCACCTCAAAACTTCTTGGCTCAGACTGTGAAGCAATAAATAACAGTTCTTTGCACCTGTAGAAACTGGTAGTTATTTTTAAACCAATGTGGTCATGTTTTCTCCTAAATATATATCCAGCCAATACATATTCATGTAAAGGAAGAGAATATAATTATAGTTGCTGACCCAAAATCAGGAATCGTGTCGTGTCGTTCCCCTTGTCCTAAACATACATCTCATCTCATATGCAGAGTAATTTATTTAAACGGTACTGACTTCGTGATTTTATCTTTACGCTATGGTTGCTGGCTAATGACTTGATGAGTTATTTGTGAAACTATACTATAATATAGGTACTTTTCTTCCAGCAAGGGAATTTTCTATTCTATATCTGAAAACTGGATAGGCTGGCGTTCAGCAGTGACCGAAAAATAAGCTTAACATTTTCGTTAAGTACACACCAGTTACCCAAATCTTAGATAAATCAGAGTACTTCGGTCTATCTTAAACACATCCAATTCATACAGTTTTTCGTCTTTGCTTTACTATACAAAGGTTTACAGTTATGAGTAGTGTCAGGACAGCCCGGAAACCTTTAAGGATATGGAGCGAATACTAAAAAGTTCATCAGAATACTATAGCAGAAGATAGGTCCTTTTACAGCTGCAGTGTAACAGGAAGTAGCCTAAATAAAGCTCAATGTGTTATTTACATACACAATAATTTATTGTTTCTTACAATTTAGTGAAGCTAAAATACAACTCATTTGTTGATTACAGTTCAAAGCTTTAAATTTTAATCTCTCCCAGTGTCAAACCAAGACGCTTCATGTTGCAGCTGTAAAGTAACACACCATGTTTTGCCACTCGTGCCATGTAACCAATTTTGTTTGTTCATTGAATTCAAAAGGAACGAAGGGTTGTCCATGGATAGGATGTACGTGGAAATCACAACGCAGGTATCCTTACAACCACAATATATATTAGATAAAATTATAATATAAAGATCGCCATATTGAAAAAAATCTAATTAATCGTAACTTATTATCTTACCGAGATACACTGTAATTTATACTGAATGTTGTAATTATTGGAGCGTTTTTTCATCGTAAATATTGTGGATGAAAGAAAACTGACCTCTTCAATCATTGTCAGTCTGGTCCGTAGCACGCTACATTTACTAACTTAAAGTTGCTTTCCTAGTAAAAAAAATCAACACTCACTCAACTCCGTCAACGAGCTCATTTCATTATCACTTACTTACATTACCCAAAATGTTCTTAGCACTTATGAGCTTTACTTACAATTCATTGACAAAATCCCTAAGTGAACCGGACAGTGTAAGCAAGGAACGCTCCATTCCTAATCATATGGCTATTGTACAATTTCACATTTTAATTTAGATCTAGTTAAAGTACAAATTCTTTAGGGATACATAAAGTCAAATGATGTAAAGTTTAACTAATGTTTAACTTCAACTAAATGTGAATGTAAAGACATCTACTGACACATCAATGTTAAACAGAATAAAATTTTGCTCTTATAGAAAATGTTTCTTATTTTAGATAATAAAACAGAAACTATATTTGCACAACGTGTACTGTGTGTACTGAGATGCAATAGTTTGCATTTCCATGTATCAGAGACGACAGAAATTAGGCTGATCCTAGTGTGACCATGAACATTATTATACAACTTTCAGTAAATTTAGGTCATTGATGAGGATCGGACGAACGGAGGGATGGGGAGCGGATACAGGGGATAGAGGGGGGAGGGGGTGGGTAGAGCCCGGGCTGTGGCGATGTGTGTGTGTATGTGTTGCTGATGTCACAATTGACTCATCACATGGCATACTTCCTTGTCCACTCGCGGGCTAGTTCATTGTACTTTTCTCTGTCCGTTTTGTAGATCCTAGCAATTTCTGGCACCAATGGGTCATCTGGGTTTGGATCGCATAGAAGTGAGCAGATTGAGAGCAACACTGAAAAAAAAAACTATAATTAATCATCAGTTATCAGTAGTAATCAAATAACATTAAAACAATCTGATTAATGATTATCTTAGATCAATAGGGAGCAGAATTTTTAAGTAAATAAAAAAATTATTAATTTTCATTTACCTTTCGATATGGTAAGTGCTGGAGACCACTGTGAGCGCAGAATGTCAAGGCAAATGGAACCATTACTGTTTATGTTGGGATGATAAATACGTGTTGTGAATGCAACTTTTGGTGGTTTGAACGGATAATCTGTTGGAAAATGTATGGTGAGGAAGAATACACCTCCTTGGTAGGGACTGTCGACCTGAAAACAATAATATCAAACATTAAACCATGAGCAATTTTCACAGATTGTTTTATTCTACTGGCAGTTAGCTCTAAAACAAATGGTTTATGCAATTTATATCCCATTTCAAAGAGACAGTTTTATGTAAGTTTCACCCAGAAATGGTCCATTGATATCTTTTTTTAGATCTCTACTAAACACAATGCAAAACATATTGTTATTATGTGTGTCCCATAAATAACAATGTATAATAAAATAACCTAATCAACTGATAATATAATCAATGTGTTTATATAACCTCTAACTGTCAAAAATCTAATTCAGATTTTACCATATGCACGAAATGTACATAAAGTTAAGACTTCATTTAAACACATGTATTCCCTTTCTGCACCGTAGCTCTAGACAGAGATGACACAAGACTTAAGGAAGCCTTAACATTAAGGATGTTCCTTGTAACTCACAATTAGTTATTTAATTCAAAAATTAACAGATAAATAAAAAATATAATACTTACTGGACCCATGATTGTGGCTTGCCAGTGGAAAACTGAAAATTAGAATTAATAATATTAGAAATGTGTAATCATAAAATATCATAATTAAAAGTTGTTCATGTCATGATGAATCATTGACAGTTCCTGGTCTGGTTATCAATACAACTGGTTTATTGATTCTAATAAGACCACAAAACGCTAACTTCAAAACAATGTTTTTTTAATGTTGATTCAGTTTTGAAAATGGTGATCCAATCAATCACAGATGTTTCTGTAATGCATGAAAATTGCAAACAAAAAATTATGAATCATTTCTTATGTAGGTTATTTGATAGAAATACATATGCTGTGTAAGTATTACAGACAACTAATGACTTGTGTACTGATGACAAAATCATTATGTAAATGCAAGTCCAACTGCAAAGATCACTTTATGAAAATATACAAAATATAGCACTGCTTATTATTTACAATTTGTGCATATAAAGCAATATTACTGTGCTTAGTAGTAAGCATTAAATGCATTGAACTCTTTCCAATATGACATTGTTTCTCATGACTGCCACACAATGACTCACAAAAAAATAAGTATGTATGTGATCAATAGTGAGTACTCACGATCTTCTCCGTGTGGACCCGCGGAACATTGTGCTGGTGGATCTCTGCCCAGGTCTTGTAATTCCTAAACAGTAAAGACATCATCTGTGTACAACAGGAAACACAATACCAAGACCACCAGTATGTCACATCATCACTTGCAAAATAAACGGGCGTTGCACAGATTGCTCGTAAACAGCGTACGATTTAAAGTGCCCCATGTCATTCCCCATCACAAATCACCTCTGAAACCCCTCAGCTAGGATAATTTCACGTCACTCACATCTTTCAGGACTAGAAAACCTCAAAATTGGCACATAATTCCGACATTTTATGTACGCCGTGTGCACAAAATTGTCACCAACATGAACCAGTAAAACACCGTTATTTCATACAAAACGTATTATAACGTGGAAAATGATGAATGTCCAGGTTTTTGTGCAAAAACCACCACGCACACGGAATTATCCAGAAGAAATTTCGTTATTAGCTATTCACAATGACGAAACATTCACTACGAAGTCCGATACCATTTTTACTACACTCCCTAGTCCAAGCTAAGAAAGTTTGAAATAAACAACAGAATTAGAAATACGTACCCTATTAATTCGTTTTAACGCCATTTGATTATTTTATGATGGAATAAACTGACTTTCAACTAGACAACGAAACTGTGAGCCAAGGACCTTTGATTAGAGATTGCAAGATGGCTCCCGTCTAAACGCAAAAGTACCACTTTAGTCGTTTTATGCAGTAATAATAGATTTTTTATTAATTAGATTAAAACTTCGAAGGCTTAAATATAAAATAATAATAACTAATATAAAGAAATTATACAAATCAGAACAGAGCACAGTTTTCAACAAATTAACACACACTCCGCGAACGGAGGAACAGCAAACAGGAAAATCGACCATTTACCAGCCACGTTCACGACTGTTCGGACTTTTAAACGACCGTGTTCATGAAAGTACCGATTTTTATTTTTGTTTCGCAACCTAATAATAAATAACTACAATATAGTTATAGTTTAATAAAATATAAATAAAGTAAATTATCAATAATTTCATGAAAGTAATGAATCTTTTCATAATTAGAAATTCTTTTCAAAACAAAATTGATTTCAACGCCATGTACTTTAGTTTAAAAATGGCAACACTATATTTTTTCGGAAGTGACGTAATGACCTTATGAAGAATTCGTGCTCGACGCGCTATTTTTGGAATACTGATATTTGTATCTATTTCCAAGCACATTTTTGCAATTTGAAACTTTCCCAGGTGCTCGGTCATATCGGAATTCTTCAGCAGGTGGAACTGAATATTTGAACGCAAATTACGAACAAAGTGTTTCGGAGGAAGGGTCCATCCATGCCCTAGGTAGGTACACTTCAGCATGTGTTCAGCATTGACAACGAGAGATGAAACAGATAGAACACGAAAGCACATTACCATAAATGATGTTGGCAATGGCATTGTTTCAGGATATTCAATTTCAGGAAATACCTACATTTTTCTATGTTTAAAATTAAATCCTATAGCGTATGTGTCACTTGCAAACGTTTGATTCAGGGTTGAACTGAACACACTTGTACGCACGGAACCAAATGACCCAAGCGCCCACATGGCGAAGAGCCATGGTGCGGCGGCGGCGGGCCGATTCCGTGAAAGCAATCCTTCTTGCTCTAGCCAACGATGTTTTTGAGCGACGAAAAAGGATAGAGTTACGATCAAATCTGTAAAAAGAAGTTACGGTAAAATGACCGTGTGGACTAGTGAGGTCCAACCTGTCGTAGGCCGTAGCAGGATGGCGGAATTTAGATCTTCACGAAGCGTAAATTCTATCCGCCAGTTTAGTACCTAATCATACACCCAAACGTAAAGCCTAGTTAACATTAATCCAGTACCTAGGCATTCCAGTCGCGCAATCCAGTAGCTATTTCGTTTACTCTTTCTTCACTTTTCAATTCAGAAGAGTGAACGAAGTAGCTATTGGAATAATGTTAACTAGGCCTAATTTGTGGCATGGCAACCAGTTGCCACAATTGAGGGTAGTATGTGATTATGATATTGATTATTTTTTTAATTCCATCTTTAAACTTACATGTACATCCTGCAGAAGGATCTAAAATACAATCGTTTTATGTGACTGACAAACAAATATAACTGAAACAAAACTAAATGCAATAAAAGGGAATAAAATAATTAGACAAAATAAAACATTATCCCCACTATTTTTTAAGTTTCTTGTATTGTAACAGGCATACAAATAAATCGTTATCCATTTCAAAGGTGCGCAGGCGGCAGTTCCTTTCCTTCAAAAATTCAACCAACACAGTTCTGATGAACATTCACAAGTTTTGCAAAATTTGTTTCTTTTTGTTTTAGGTTCATTGGGTTTTGGAACTTCTTGTTGAAAAATCTCCTTGTCCTCCCACGGGCGAAAACATATTTTTTAATGCACGTAATATAAACTAAAACACAACCATTCACTGTAAAGCGTCTATATTAAATGACACATTCTGATGATAGTTATAAAAACCAGTGAAAATACCAAACGGATTTCTGTCGAAAAAACGTGGTCATAATTATTGACGAACATGACTAGAATGTAGAGCCGTAAAAATAAATACATAAAAAAGACGAACATGCTTATGGCTCAGAAGAGCTGTTATCCGGAGCTGTAAAGTCACGATATTTCTATTTATTATCACTGGCAATACTGCCAGGTGCCAGCTGCTAGCAAAGAGGATAACTGTATTTGAGTGCGTTCTAAAACCAGTTTATATTATTCACGTTGACAAATCTACCCGTTCCATTGCTTGTTTTAATTACAAGTTTGAAACATTTTCAGCTGTTAACGCGAAAATGGACCATGGATAATTGTCAACGTGAATTATTTCAACTGGTTATGGAACGCTCTCTTAATACTAGTACTACTGCCAACTTAGCATTTTATGGCTAAATTTAGCATATTTTCAACTTATAAAAATTTCATGGTTTCAAATAAACGATTGATTGATTTAGCATGAAAAAATTCAATTTAGCATATTATAACATATTTTTAGCATAATCTATCACGACGAATTATTATTAATAATTATTCATTTTAAGTTGATTAATAATATATTAATCAATTTTTATACCTACCTATATTAAATTAATTAATTTTACATTTAAAATTACGATGAAAAGAGCAGCTTTTCATCGCATGATACAGGTAAACGTACGTATGAAAATGTTTAGTTTTTCTGGTGGGGTAATATTATGGTAAAGTTATATTTCGGTGTTAGAAAATGGAAAAGTTTCTATTAATTAAGTTTTTTTTTGGTAAAGATGTTTTCATCATCATCATCAGCCCATGTCGTCCCACTGTAAGTATAAGCCTCCTCTCTTTTGTGCCACCCTATACGATCCTGTGCTAGTCACATCCAGGTCTTCGATGCGACTGGTGATGTTATCCGCTCATCTAGCTGCTGGACGACCTACTCCTCTTTTTCCCAACCTTGGCCACTACTCAGTGAGAGAAAGATGTTTTAGGGGTAAAGAATTATTCTGGTAAAGTTTTATTTTGGTAGGTTTACGAAGTAGGCTTTTATTTTGATAGAAGTGTTTAATGGTAGTGATGTTCATGGTAGACCTGATACTGGTAGAGTTTATTTTCGGTAGGGATTTTTAATTAATTGTGTTGGCATTTTTTTCAGCATTTTCCGTAAACTTTAGCATATGTTTGGAATTTTCTAAACGTAGATTTGGCATAAAATATTTTTCACATTTGGCAGCACTGCTACGTTTACCAGCTAGTTTGAAAATGTGTTTTGTTGTGGATGGTTGTGTCTGTTCCGTCGTTGTGTAACATTATTTCGAATTCAAAATCATAATATTTCGATTATACTGTTATTCGGAAATTAATTTTTACATTTTGAATTTAATCCTGGTTCATTTGTAATCACAAACTATGACTGGTATATTTATTGTTGTGACTTAAAGAGTACATACACCAAACATTGAGAACATTTTTGTGATAGTAAAAATCTAAATTCTTGCCTAGAATAATGTCTGTGACAATGACGAAAAAAATAAGTGAATGCCAAGAAACACTGCAGTTTATGGCAATAGAAAAAGTAAGTACAAATCCTATAACAACAACTTGAAAACCTATCAAAAAAACTTATGTAAAATGATTTTCTCTTCGGGTCTTGCCATTACTAATATTTATTCTTTGCCTTTAACTTGTAATACCTAAGTACTTAATTAAAAACATAAAAGACAGGTCCAGGGGATAATACTGGCACCAGCGACATATTTCGCTAACTTGTACAGAAACAGGTTTTTGTTTTCTATAAATTTAAAAGAAATTAAGTAACGGTAATTATTTCATTACCTACCTACTAATTACTGCCTTAATTTGTAGTACTTTCTGGTAAAATTAAAATTCGTACATTTGAAGATATAAATGATCTTACCTATAATTTCATATTCATTTAGTTAAAATTTCTGCAGCTTTGTACATATCTCTACTTCATTGTCTAGCTAATCCAATTAAATCGGCGGCAAGAGAATTGTAATATTGCTTCCCCACACCCATCTATATTATACACATCCATATATATATATTTAATTTATATACATAATATATTTAATAAAATGTCATCTCTTGCCTGTGTTAGCTATAAATATATACCTACATTTATGGACTTACATGGGCTGCTTTAATCAACTAGTATATTTGCACATGGGAAAAAGGTTTCAGAAGTTATGTGAAATCCTGGGCCGGCACGGTATTGTTGTAACGGGCTGGTTTCCGCAACTCGACGTCTAGCGCCTATTTTGTGTGGGAAGTATGGATGGTAGCCTGTGCCCCAATAAATCGTTAGATGTCAGATGGTCTGTCAGTGTACTGAACAAACCTAGATTGGTTTTTGTTACACTGTTCATGTAAAATTCTAATATAATTATGTACATTTTCAATATATAAATAAAATGATTTATCCACAGGTAGAGAATGAATCCAGAATAGAGAAGGAGTACCATGCAGGCTCCACACTACTCCGTCGGGGCAAGAAACTGGAAGACAACAATAACCTGACAAAGGAGGATCTGGAGTATATTGACTACAGACAACTGCTCAAATATGAACAGGCTCCGGAGTATCTTCAACATAACCCATTTATTAGGGATGGATATAGAAAGCTGCTGCCAACCAAGCTATGTTGGGAGAGGTATGATTGGTATTATTTAAGACACTCTTGATAAAGACAGTATTGATCCCTTAAAAAGGAAGTCTGGAATTATGGTGCCTACTTTATACAACAAGAGAAAGAATTTTGTTTATAAATAGGCTAAGGTATTTCAAATGTAGTTGGATCAGTCACACAATTGAAATTTTTGCATAACAAATGTTAGTTTATGTATCTATCTACACTTAAATTTGCATAAATTATACTTTTTTTATATACGGCATACGGGCCTACTACTACTATACTACTACTTACCTGATGGTAAGTGGTCACCGTTGCCAATTTGAGGAATTTGAGGGTTGAGCATCTCGTAGCCTAGTTGCGTGAGCCTAGTGAGCACGGTCTGAAAGTGATCGTGCAGGTTAAGCGATGTTGGCGCGGTCTGTACCTGGATGGGTGACCGCTAGTGGCATATTTCATCTGAGCTCCTCCGTGCCTCGGAAAGCATGTTAAGCAGTAGGTCCCGGTTGTTGTCTTTCGACAGCAGTCGTTAAGCCATGTCAGAGGCCTACGGGCGGCCTGAACAACTCTGACAAAAAGGTTGACCACTAACCATACGATAAGCAAGCAAGTCCGTTGCCAATTATACATATTCCAAATGAATGAAACATTAATAGGTATTTAGTTTTGAATGTGTTTAAATATAACTTTTATCATCAGGAATGAAAAATATTTCGCAACCTATGTTAGCATGTCAGCTCAGATTTACTTCACTGATTTAATTACTGTTCAAGATTAGATATAGGTAGGTATCTACCTACTAATATCTATAGCATTCTAAACTTAACGATTATTTATTATTTATACCTACTACTAAACGCCATGGCTCAGTTACGCCTGTCTAGCCTTCTGCAGAGCATACGGTTCCAGGTTCAATTCCCATGTTTGTAAATATGGGAGTGTAGATACATTTTCCACTGGCGATATTGACGATCAAGTTCCATAATAATATAATTTTCAGCATATTCTGGTGGACGAATGAGACAATGAACATATGGACGCACATCTTCGGATTCTTTCTACTTCTGTCCTTGACCATCAACGATCTGGCCATTATCAACATCCACGCCACGGTCACCGACAAGACCGTCGCAGCTATTCTGTTCTCCTGTTTTTTGGTGAGTTTATCGCTCTGGAGCCCAATTCCACTGTTTAACATTGTTTGTCATTCTTTTCCAATTAAATAGCGATTACGGTTTCGTATCGAACCAACTTTAACTACGAATCGTACTAACACACACCACGCTATCATAATGAGCGGACCGATTTATCGTTGGCTTGACCGAAACGTAACGTTACTTGAACGGTTCGCGACTAGTTGCATTTTAGCAGTGTTGATGTGCGTGCAGAGAAGTGGAGGCGGTACGGGCAGATGAAAATTAAACTCGTATGTTATCGATAATTGCAGACGTATAATTCACCAATACACTGAATTATCTTAGTATCTACGATCATTAAACTAAATAAAGATTTAAGAGCAAAATAGAACAGACCTGACACAAAGTACACCAGGAAAACGGAAGAAGACAAAGATTATAGAGCGAGCACAGATAAAAAAAACGTGCAGTCATATTCGTATATACATGACCAATTAACTAGCAATGGTACCATACAATACAGCTTTGTAGGGAATACATCACTTTATCATCGTATACCTATGAAAACGAAAAACGTCAAGTCGCTGCAGTTTAGTTTATATTGCGTTTTCGTTGAATTAGTAGAATTGGGTCCCAGATCTCTGAGAGAAACGATCTATGTTTGGATGTGAAAAGAATATGTGACAATAAATAGGTATTTGAACTACTCAAGACATACCTAGAAGAATATATTTTCTCTCTCTACGGCTCAAGTATACGATACAATAAATCAATACCCACGCAATATTAATACCTACATAAGTTTTTGAGATAATTTTTATTTTTAAACTAAAGATCTCGGATAATTTAACTTTTAGAAACACCACTCTTTCTTCAACGTCTACGCTATAACATATCATAACTATCACGTCCATAATCCACGAGGGGGTAGACAGAGGAACCACCTCCAATCACATGTAGTTCCCACTTTTCGCCGTAAGATTTGGTGGACAAACGTGTTAGGTGGCGAGCCTACCGCCGTCTCTTTCTTAGGTATTTTGCTTAGGCATGGTACAACCCTTAAAATCGCAACCAAAAGTTGATTCAATATTTTTTTTAATATTTTTAATTTATTTATTACCAATCTACAGCACTAAAATTTAAAAACAAAAAAGTCCATTAAAAACATACTGCCAATTAAAGATTTCCTATTTTAAAACAACGCCTATAGGGAGAAATAAGTTTTGGTGTGTGTGTGTATATGGATGTGTTTATTGGAAATGTGTGTGAGCGTGTTTGTGTAGAAGAGAGTGAAAGGGTGAAAGGGGTGTGTACATTTGTATGTGTTTGTTCGAGTCTTTACAACATGTATCCAGCTACAACGCTTATCTTTATCGATAGCATGCACCGTTACCATCGCCTTTGTTTTGAGATATTTTATCGCAAACCACACTCGGTACCAATTACTTTCACTGATCCAAACAAACCGAACAATGATACATGAACATATCTCAGAGTCTGCCTGACAGTGTTTACAAATATCTTGAAACCCGTCGTGGTATTGAACCCGAAACGGAAACCAGTTTGAATGTTTGGCGGCCACCCATTCATTACGTCAGCATAATTAATTATAATATTTGCTATTTATTATATATATCATGTCTTCTTGATCTTGCCTATATGAGGGGTACTGCAATTTTCCAAACAGACTGTCTACAACGTAAAAAAAAACTTTTACGAGAGTTGTGAAACACGATTTAGCTATGGTAACTAGGGTAACTAGTGAGTGGTTTTATAACTTTGTTGCAAAATAAGTTTTTTCATCGTGTAAATATTTGTTTTAGCCAAAATACACTAGGTAGGTACCTATTCCTAAGGATCATCATCATATCTAAACTATTCTTTAAAGCGACAATGGCTTCTAATTATTTATTGAAACTAGAATGGCTTAAAGGCTAGGGCATGTGACTCCGGCGCAAGCGTGGCCGGATCGAATCCACCTCTGAACCATTGTGGTGGACCCCTCCTACCTAGCCTGTATTTTAGCCTAGTTGGAGTGGTTAAGAAATGAATATTGCTAATGTGTAAAACATATAATGTTTTTTTTATATACGGTCCTTTTTTATTAGTGCCAAATATTTTTTAATTTTTTTAAATCTTCTAAGAAAAATAAACCCCATTATATTGCGCCTTGGTGGGGTAAACTCATCCATGTCGTTATTAATTAAACGAGTTTCATTCATACTTCTTATTTCAGTATTAGAATAGCAACAATTCATCCATTTGTAGAATTTTCAAACAAACTATTTAGTCGTTTTTCTCGAAAATGTAATATTTTTTGCCCTATCGGTATTGTTATAACTTATAACCTCTAGATGACACCCTAGAAATATTTGCCGCTAATAAAATAGAACCCTATATAAAATAGCATTAAAAACATATGATAGCCAGACCTCCCAAGAACTTATCATAGTGTCCACAACACAAGTAAGACCCAAACATGTTTAAGCGTAACTCAAACATCTTTGCTCAGTGACTCATTCGCACACAAGAGTTAAATTCTTAGCAGTTCAAACTACTCTACCTACAGTTTTTAGTACGCATACGCAGATGACTGCAGGTAAATGATTACCTGTAGGTATATATATCTCTAAGATTTCCTTGCACTATCGCAATACACAGGCGTGTCCAACGTGCGGCCCGTTATGGATAGGAATATAAGTACTAATTTCAGTTCACGTCTAAATTAGAATTTTCTCGACAGTTGTTCATATTCAGTACTTTCAGGTTTCAGCATTTAAAAGGAAAATGGTGCGTTTTACTTCTCCCCGACCCCTCCCTCCCCAGCGACGTTTTAAGCAGAGGTCCGTACCCACCTGGGTGCCCTTAGGCAGTCGCTTCTTATAGTAGTTTTAAGTCCTCCTCCAGGCTGGAGCGCACTTAGCGCTCGCTCCAAAAACCCCGGTGAAGCTGTAAATGTTATTAGGACCAAAATCAATTGTCACTTCGAAAAAAAAGGTGCGTTTTACGTAATCTAAACGTTGAATTTCACAAAATCTTTCATGATCATCCCACCCACATTAGTTTAGTCCACCGCTGGACCTTCCATGACACGCCATAGAGCCCAATCTTTGGTTCTTCGCATCTCTTCACTACCAGCCGCTTTGCACAGGTCGTAGCTCCATCTAGTATGGAAGCGTCCTACTTGTAGTTTAGCAATTTGTAAAAGTATTGAGTTTACCTGATAACAAAATTTTTATTATCAGTATCGCCAAAGCTGCCCACCCAAATCCTATACCTCAGTCTTCGTAGAGTAACTTACTAAGTTCGACATGCCTGCAAACTGCAATACATAATTTTCTTGACGTCGTGGTGGCGATTACGAAATATGAGCTCGAGACAGCCTCCGCACCATTGATTGGCTCGCGGTCGGCTGCGCTTGCGTCTGGAAAGTGTTCGAACGACACTTGATGTCCGATGAACCGACCCACTTCTCTCCCGCTAGTGAAAGTATGCGGCTTTACAATTATTAAAAAAAATATGACCATTCATGCGTTTTGTTCGGTTTCTCTAGGGTTCTGACGAGTAAAAGTTGGAATTACAGAAACGATGTTGAGTCTAAGTGAGTCTAAGTCATCATTTAGAAAATCAGAGGTCGGACAGGGCGGCGTCATTGCTTGAAAAAATAAGGCCTTCAAAATAAAATAGTTATATGTAGTTAGCAGTTACTTAAGATTTATTATTAATAAAATAATTAGTAATATTTCTAAATTTTCGTTAGTTAGTTCATTCCTTTTCCATCCAGAATTGTATTTATGGGCCGAAGAATTTCGTTCGCAATCCTAATACTGATATTTGAGGAGCAAACTTAAGTATTTTTGCGAAAAACGATATAATAATAATAATAATAATGTCAAATAAGATATGATAAGGCTTAAATAACGCTGTTTCACGCTATTTTTATTGTATTTTATTAATTACGACCGGTTTCGTTTACACATCTTCAGGTATTGTGTAAACGAAACCGGTCGTCTAAACATTTAAGTCTAATCATGTACTACAAGTTTCACCAAGTACCAACAACCGCAAGTATTAACCATAAGATAATCTAATTATAAAACACACAAAAACGAAAAAGAAGGTACAACTAACTGAATATTATTATAATTATTTTATTTTGAAGGCATATCCTTATCGTTTCAAGCCATGACGCCGCCCCATCCGAACTCTGTTTATAATTGACGAGAGGTTCTAGAGTTCTTCAATTTGCGGGTTTTTAAAACATAATGAGCATTTAATCTAACATTATTCGTGTAAGTAGGTCTCAAGATGCTTCAAGCCAAGATATTTATCTTGGCTTGAAGCATCTTGAGACCTACTGTAGATACTTTCTAATTTTTATTTCTTTTGTTCGTCTTTTGTACAATGTTATTCTAACCTGATTGTGCTCTTGTTTAGCTAAGGTAGATATTTCGACGTAGGGTCAGTTTAGACCATACGGAAAAATGCTCACTGAGTAATAAACAATACAATAAATAAATGGCCATAACACAAGGATTACGGGAAAGCGATACAGTGGGTGGAGGTTAAGGGTCAGTTCAACAGTAAAATGCTCGCGCACTTTTTTGATGACACTGAATAATAAACTGTAATAGCATTGCCTTTAAGTACAAAATTCGACGCAGACATCAAGCGTCAAACGCGCGAGTTGACGCTTGATGTCTTCGTCGGATTTTGTACTTAAAGCCAACGCAATGCTATTACAGTATATTATTCAGTGTCATCAAAACGCTGCGCGAGCATTTTTCTGTATGGTCTGAACTGACCCTTAACCTCCACCCACTTAATCGCTTTCCCGTAATCCTTGTGTTATGGCCAGACAATATACTTATTTATTACCACAATAAAAAAACAACTATATTTGTTATTTGTCAAAGACACTAGATCCATAAAAACGCGATTTATTCCGGATTGGTAGGTACGCAAAATTCGTGTCAGAAGTGATGTACCCACCACTTTTAATAGTAGGTATTCCTGTTTGATCCCAAAAATCTTAGTGAGATTCAAAATAGAACAGCATATACTTTGGTGGGTACTTACAAGAACCTCCACCGGGAATCTACCCGATACCCCTTGAATAAGTAATAGGTATTAGGGGGCTAGGCTAGGGCCACTGCTACCCTAGGTCCTCAATTGTTTATAGAAATGAAATATGCAGGATCCTACTTAGGTAGATGGGTAGGATTAACTTTATTCTATGATTCACTACTTTGTTAATATTATGAACAGATGACGAATCTTTACAATTTGCGTTGCATAAGCTCTTCATTTTGTTGTCTATGCCTAAGTACCTACTTTCTATAACTGTTGTAAATGTTGTTTTAGTTGTAGCTGTCAAGGTGCTTTCACTATCTTTACAATACAGCTCTCTTGCAGATCATAAACTTATGTCGTAGGTAAAATGTTTATAATATGTTTTGCTACGTGTGGTACAATATTGTGGATAGATATATTTTTTTTAAATATTTTTTGTATTAGTCGACGATGGAGCATGCGGGTCCAGTATATGTCTATTCACTCTGGCCTTGAAGGTCCCAAGGTTGTAGATTCCGGGAAATACAGACGCCGGCAGGCTGTTCCATTCCTTAGCCGTTCGCATAATGAACGAAGAAGCGAATCGCTTCGTACGAACAGATGGGATATCAACAACATAAGGATGGAACCCCTCCCCTCGCCTGGTAGTCCGAAGGCGGAATGGAGATGCTGGAATTAGGTCGAAAATACATACATTTAAGGCCTGGACTACATGCGCTGGTTCCAGCGCCGGTTTGGTTCGCTGCGGCCAATCACGAGGCGCTGTCTTCAACTCGGGGGAGGGCGGAACGCTTGTGTTTGGCTGCAGCGAACCGAACCGGCGCTGGAACCGGCGCATGTAGTCCCAGCCTTAGTAGGTATTTATAAAGCAAATAAGTAATAAATGTTTTATTAATTTTGTTTCTCTTTATGACAGACAATTTCTGCGTCATATTTGTAACAAGCAGTTGGTTGAGTGAATTTAACTTGAAAGTTTTATCTGTGTATAAAATGCACAGTTACTATAAGCACGTCAGTACATAGTACTCTGTGCTATAAGTAAATTATAATGTACGCACAGTTACATTAGTTATCTTATCTTATGATAGGGGGCCGGGAATAACCCCAGCGGCACTTCGACCCTTGAGGATCTTTTGTCCCTACTCCATTTTACACACCGGTCATCTCTGTATGCAGGTTTTCCTCACGATGTTTTCCTGCACCGTTAGAGCAGTCGGTAAATGTACGTTAGTCTTCGAAAAATACGGAAAACTTATTGGTATGACACAGCACGGTTTCGAACCCGGACCTCCCGCGTGGGAGTCCGGCGTCCTAGCCACTGTGCCACCGACGCTCAAAACATTACTTAGTTTAAACAAAAATTGCCTATAGACTGTCCCACCGCTGGGCAAAGGCCTCCCCTACAAACAAAGTTACACAAATTAAGTTAGTTACAATCGATCACTACCTAAAGTATACCAGACCCACTCTCAGTAAATGCAGTAAGTAGTTAAAACAGCAGCGTGACAGCTGGCTCGTATATTTTATATGAATACTTAAACCACAGGTTTTCTCGACCTTTTTAATTACGTCAGTGACTTTACGTACACGTATGTCTCATCGTAATTTTTTTCAAAGAACAAGATCACTATTGAATGGGACGTTACGGCACAAACTTTCGGAAACAACCTTTTTAACTTTCAAAGCCATAGTGTACTCATCTTATGTAATAAGTAACTACTTGTGACAATACTTTTTGCTTAGCTTGTTATGCAATCTTAATGTCCGGTAATGAATTCTTCTAAGTAAGAATGTGTTGGCCTACTGAGTCGGATTATTTAATCTTGCTTAAAATATTCATTGCTGATTGCTGAGTAAAATTCTATTGATAATTAGCGATAACTGGTAATGGATCATAATTCTTATCTCATGCCATAGCTAATTATTAAACAAACCATTATGTAAATATTATAATAATGATTTGAGAAACATATTCGTATTTCTCACTGATGAAGTTGTTCATTCCGTGGAAATAACCATATAGAACGACTTTCTTGGCAGATTTAATGGAATGATTTGCCATTGCCTTCCCCATTTCACACCCTGGTTATCTCAGTGTGCAGATTTCCTTACGAATCTCACGATGTTTTCCTTCACGGTTATAAAGCAGTAAATATGCGTAAGTCTTTCGGATCTCCCGTATGGAAGTCTGGCGTCTTAGCTACTACCAAGAGTATATGTTCCATGAACTTCCGTACCACTGCGCCTAGGACCTGTAAAACCAGACATAACTATAATCAAACGACTATGATAAAATATAAGTAGATACTGAAGTTCAGAAATATCTAATTATTTATTTATTTTATATTAATCTGACACATGCAGAGGTAAGAAAAATGGCAAGATAACAAGTAATTATTGGTATAACAACATTAATTTAAAAAAGCCAAGTTTACTAATTAATACCTAAATATTTCAAATATTCGATTACCTATCTAATTCCGGGATCTAATCTAAATACCTCATTATTATATACATAAATTAGTGAAAACGGTGGAAAATTTTCCGCGAGCAAGATTTGAACCTGCGACCTTGCTGTTCCGTGGTAGTGCTCTAACAGGAAGATTTTTCACCCCTTCTTCTTATTTATTTAGGTATAGGTACCTAACATGAGAAATGCATAATAAATAAAATTATCTATTATATAAGTCATAAAACAATAAGTTTTATGGTTTTTCGAAAGCATGATGCATCTGTCCTCACTAGGCCTATAAAGTCGTCAAAAAGTGGTTTGTTTTTTTCGTACTGATAATTGCTGTTGGTCCTAATGACCTTTACAGCTTCACCGGGGTTTGGCAAAAAGTGGAACACTGGCCCAACCCCTTTTATGCAAAAATAGGCATGTGCCCTAATAGTAGGGATGTAAGATTGAACGGGTTTTCTCCTACCATTTCAGATATGTATGGCGTCATCAGCTCTCTACCACACGTTTTCCTGCCGGTCGGAGAAGGATTACAACACGTTCCTAATGTACGATCTGTTCGGCATCGCGCTCTCTCTGCTGGCCATCTACACGTCTGGCGTGTACTATGCCTTCTGGTGCCACCATGTGAGTGTTTCATCCAGGTTACTACTAGTCGAATAAATTAGAAAGAGGGTGAAAATAAAAATATTGCCCTCCCCCCCCTTTTTTTTTATGAACAAAAATTACTACTAGTCTGTTTGGAAAGTGTTGTAGTAGTATCTGTGGCTAGGCAAATGTTATTACTCTATGGGCTATGTCTAAGATGGTGGTTATAATATAATATACCTGTTTGTTATAACGCCCGCTACTGGAATATGGTGTTAGAAGTAAAAAAAGAGTCATGTTAGAGTCGGAGGAAGATAAAAAAGAGTATTAACACTTTTTTTTCTCTTTTTTTTCTTTTTTCATCTCTTTTTTACGCGATAATTATATCGCGTCGGAGAAAGTCAAAATCGTCGTCGCCGCAAACAAGTCAAAGATTAAAATGGCGGGTTGTCCACAAATGCAATTTACTGAAAATCTTAGTGCCATTTGTAAATGATTCAGACAATCTTTCAAGCATTACATTCGAGCTTCATCTTTAGAGATGAAGCTCGAATGTAATGCTAGATGAAGAATCCGATGCAAGAAAAGTCGCATTCTTATTGCATCACATAGGCGAAAAAGGTGTTGATATCTTCAATTATTTCAACTTGGATGAAGACAAAGTTACGTTTGTTTTTGTTTACTCAAGCGAAATCGCAAATGAGGACCATTTTGTGCCCAAAACAAACGTTACATACGGATCGCACAATATATCTATCTCCAGTCGGTCGTAGGATGATTACAACACGTTTCTAATGTACGATTCTAATGTACCTACTTACTGCGGTCATGTACTTACTATTCGTAATCGCTCTCTCACTCTCTCTGCTGGCTACAATTGCGGTAAATTGCGGTTTGACCACAACTCTTAATTATCACAATAATTGCAGACCGACAGTGCCAGCGTCGCCGCGTGTTTGTACTAATAGAACTTTTACCTTGCAACATTATTATAATTTTCTATAAGAAACCCATATCAAAGTTTACAGCTAATTTTGAAGATTTCAATTCCACTGTTTACAAAGTTTGTCGTTCATTTAAAATTAAGTAGCGATTACGTTTTATTTTCGTATCGATCAAATTTTAACAACAAACGTTACTTTAATCGAACAGTTCATGACTAGTGTCAAGTCGCTGCAATTTAGTTCTTACTGAAATTATTTTGAATTATTAGAGATCGATTCTACTAAATACAACGTAACTAAATATAATCTAAACTGCATCGTTATGACGTGTTTCGTATGCTACTATCCACTAACGATCCAATTTCAGTTAAGTTCCGATCGAGTCAACGATCGATCGAACAGTAACGTATTTGTGCAATCTACTAAAACATTTAGTTAATACTTAATCGCAGTTGAACGGTAACAAAACTATAACGATCAAATATAACGATCGTACATAAGTTCCTCCCAAGGTCCTTTTGCCCGATCGATAGTAAATCTAAAGGTGGCAGTGGTAGAGTTATGCGTCAGCAGAATGCGATTTGGTGTCCAAATAGAATTGGAACGAAAACTAAATTGAAATTGGATAGAAATAGAACTACAAACGTTGTAATGTAGGCGAATTGGGCCCCAGGTACCTTTCTGTCGATTCTGTAACGAATATTATTGACTCTGTATCAATGCTTTTGTAACGGCATGTAAGGAAATTGTTGCCATAAATCAACAGTCAATCTTTACACGGTCTGAAAACCACCACAATTATTCGATACTCTATAAACGTGTGTAATATCGTTTTTGTATCGTGTTAAAATCAACGAGTCAACTCGTTCCGTCCGGAGGAAGGCACCGCTTTTACTTGCGCGAGCGCGGTGGAGCAATACGTTGCTAAATCTGCGACACTGACCTTCGAACAAGCAAGTTGACTACTATCGTAGTTTTCTAGTCCCATCCTAGAATGCGTTCTAAAACCAGTTTAAATTATTCACGTTAACAGATGTACACGTTCCATTGCTTGTTTTAAATACAAGTTTGATACATTTTCAGGCTGTTAACGCGGTAGTGGAACATGGACAATTGTCAACGTGAATTATTTCAACTGGTTATGGAACGCTATCTTAATTTGTATATAGCTGTGGTGGTCCGAAAAACCGTTAAAAATAGAATTTCCATTCAAAATATTTTTTAATACCAAGGTTAGGTATCTACTGAAATGATTTTATTACGTAATTCATTACGCATTTTTTGGACCTCATGTCCTCATGTCCTGTTTATTTCTACTTAAAATTTGTTAAAAAATATTTTCCATTTTAACATATGTCCACCGTTGGACTGGACATAGCATGAAGAAAGAAACACGCGCACGCCTCTTTAAAGAAATTAGAAAAAAGCGATTAAAAAGGTGAGCTGCGATAGCTCAGTTGGTTAGATAGAGCACTGAACGGCAAGGTCACGGGTACAAATCCTGTTCGTCGAAAAGATTTCAACCACTTTTTTTTTAATAACAAAACTTATTGCGACAGGATTCCACTGAGTATACCTTGACGTGTTTCCACTGTGCTTATATACTTTTATTTTCCCTTATTCCAGGAGCTAAAAGCATTCTACATGACGTCAGTGACGCTGATCTTCATAGTAGCCATGGTGCTTCAGATACCGCGGCTCAACGTTCCGTACCTCGTCAAGATGTGTGTGTTCATCGGCTGGGCCGCGTACGGCGTGCTCCCCACCTTGCACTGGACCTACACTATGGGGGGTTTCGACCACCCCATGGTCCAGGTAAGAACCCCATGGCCCATATAGATACATGTAGTAACAAGATGATCATCGGTTGGGCCGCGTACGGCGTGCCTGCCTGCCAAGGTGGGTAACCTCAATATAATTACTCAATTATTTTCGACATCAACCATTCAATGTTCGTCATTTAGCTATGAACGACTTTTGCATTGTCCCTTTAGGTTTTTATGGTTTTGCTAATTGTATCGGATCTTTGTATCTTTTCATTTTTTTTATTTTTTATTACCTTTATTATATACCTCGATCTCGCCTGATGAGGTCGACGATGGAGCATGAAGAGGCCTTGAAGATCCCAAGGTTGTAGGTTTCGGGAAATACAGACGCCGGCAGGCTGTTCCATTCCTTAGTCGTTCGCATAATGAACGAAGAAGCAAATCGCTTCGTACGAGCAGATGGGATATCAACAACATAAGGATGGAACCCCTCCCCGCGCCTGGTAGTCCGAAGGCGGAATGGAGGTGCTGGAATTAGGTCGTGCAATTCCGATGCGCACTCTCCGAAATGTATCCTATAAAATACCGATAGACAGGCAACCTTGCGCCGATGTTCCAGACTTTGCAGTCTAGCTTCCACCAGCGATTCGTTACCTATAAGGCGCTTAGCGCGTTTCTCCACTCTCATACGGTTTTAGATAGTTAGGTTATTTATATGTAATCTTTTTGTTTCCTTTTCAGTTGTTTTTCCCAAGAGTTATTGGAATGTATGTTATAAGTGGGACAGCCTTCGCGATCTACGCGTTCAAGGTAATTAATTTGTATATTATGATAACGAAAGACATACACTTATCTTCTGGTCGCATCTACATTAATGATAGCAGCGATAATTCTATAGAACCACATAGTTGTAGTGGTAGAGCCTAAAGTGGAGGATCGCCTGGGGTGGTACCACCCTCTTATCTATTTCTGCCGTGAAGCAGAAATGCTTGCATTTCTGTGTTTCGGTTTGAAGGGTAAGAGAGCCAGCGTAATTTCCGGCACATGAGGCAATCCATCTTAGTCCTCAAGGTTAGCAGCGCATCAAGAACCCTCCAACATTAATACAGTGAGGTGAGATGTCTATGGGCGACGGTGACCACTTACCATCAGGTGGCCCGTTTGCTCGTCTGCTCTCCTTATTTAATAAATAAAAAAATAAAAAACATATATGATTTCCATGACGTATTATTATTATATTTAATACAGAATACAGTATATTATTATTTGCAAAAATGTAGGTGTATTTACAGGATGTTGTTGTTAGTTAAGTACCAATACATTTTGCCTTGTACTAGGCGTGGAAATTATTATACAGAAGCAAAGGTATAATAACTATCTATTTAGTAAAATTAATGTTAACACAAGTATTTAATGCAATCTTAATAATATATAACAGTGTCTGGAGATATTGTTATTTCTAAGTATGTCATTACAATTTATTTGTACAATTTCTAATAGGGTTTCCATTGCTTTTCCCATGTCATAACCTGGTTATCTTAGTATTGTAGGTAGGTTTCGTCACGATATCGGTAAAGATGTTAGCACACTGCAACGATTTTGAAACTGAAACGGACCAAACCCATAGAAATCTATTTTTTGATTTTCAAGATTTCTATATGTATGTAAGTCTTCGAATTGCATGGTTTTGGACGCAGACCTCTCCCATGGGAGTCTCATGGAAATTTTCAACTTTCTAAGGGTCTTAGTGGTCTTATTCTCCACCTAGTAGACGGCGATAGGCTCGCCACTTATTACGTTTTATAATCTCTTATTTTATATTGCGGAGCCCTACTCAGGGTTTCATGTATGAACATATAATATATATTTTACGACCAATTGTTACACATGAAAAGCAATAAATGGTATGAGTACGTTTGTCCACTAAATCTTACGGCGATAAGTGGGAACTACCTGTAGGTGGTTCCTCTGTCTACCCCTTTGGGGATTATGGACCTGAGAGTTATGCTATGCTATTCAATTTTGCCTGTAGAATTATTCATGCTGACCGTATAATACCATACCATAATATTCATAATTACCGTTTATTTTCCAGGTGCCCGAGAGGTGGTTCCCCGGCAAGGTGGACTATATCGGCCACTCGCACCAATGGTGGCATGTGATGGTGCTAGGAGCTCTCTACTACTGGCACAACTCCGCCATGATCTATGTCCAGTACCGCATGAACCATGGCTGTGCCAACACCATGAGGATATTCTAGATATAGACTATACTACCTAACTGCTTTGGCTTCGCACGGGTTCATTTATGACATTCGAGTAAGTATGCCAGTGAGACGCTATCTGTCAAGTGCTGGCAAATAATTCGGCTAATTTCGACAAAAAAATTATAATTCCACAATGTTTGGCAAAGGGTATAAAGATTTTGGCCTAACCGCAAAATTATTTTTTTTTGAAAAATCTTCAAAATGGTGGCCACGCATAAATACTATTTAAATCGATAGATGATATCAAAACAAATAAGAAATGTTATGTAAAAAAATCTACTAAAGTGTCACGTTTCCAAGTTATAAGCCATCAAAGTAGTGCTGGTTATGCAACTTGCAACTTTGATGACTTACCTGTCTTGGAAATGTGACACTTTATGAGATTTTTTCATATTACATTTCTTGTTTGTATCGATATCAGCTATCAATTTATAAAGAAATTATACATAAACACCATTTTGAAGATTTTAAAAATAATAATTTAGCGGTTAGACCAGGCTCCATAGTGAAATCTTCAAACCCCTACCTATATCAATGTTTGTTAAGACGAGGTCCTCCGCACACTAGCGTCGCCAATCGAAAAAACCTCGCTTTAAATTTAAAACGGTCCAGAAACCGTCAAATTTGTGCGTTTTTTTTTTTCAGATTTGGTATAATATTTTGTATATTAAACCGAGTCGTGACCTTGCAACTTATGATGACATTCCGACCAAAACTTAACTGCGGAAACACCGCTCAAACGAAGTTACCTTGTACTTACTATGTTAAGTTATTTATTTTAATTTGTTTTACACTTACCTAATTATAAGTTGAAATGACAACTGTAATATTAATAAGAAATCTCTTAAAAATCCCGAATTGTTTATATTAATAGTATATCAAATTGGTTATCTGTGATTCTGATTATGACTTTTGTTACTTTTATATATGAAATTGTTATGTTATTGGAAATGGATGGTTAAAAAAAATAGTAAAATATATTTTTCTAGACTTGTGTTATTCTTTGTTTACATAATTTACTCATGGGTTTACTAAAGAAACTACCCAAGGCTGGTTTTTTTTATGAATTTGTGAACCACAGGGAACGGACTAGTGGCGCCCTCCTCTATAATAATGACGTGAGCATTGACAGCGAGCTACGGAGTTTTTTTTTTGAAGTTGACTCATACGTCATAATTTTTTCATATATTTGACATTTAAGTGCCCGACTAATAATAATAATAATAAATGTATTTAATTAAGGCATACACCCATATTGCAAAGTAACAATATATAATATAATTTTACTGTAGGTACTATAACTATAAAATGATATATAAAGAAAAAGCTAAAAGATAAAATAAACTTATAGATACAATGTTAGCGGTACCTACTACTTATAATGTGCCGTTCTCACACTGGTGCACGGCCATCCAGTGTTTCATAAAAACATTGGCATAGTCCTCGTGTATAGCACACAAAATTATGTTGTTCGATTTTAACAATCTCTCTTGGAACGATGCTATACGAGCTCTGAGAATAGCGTAGAAGTCAGGGACTCTCGCGTCGGCGAACATGCCTTTTGCACTGCAATATCGAGGCAATTTCATTATTATCCGAAACTAATGTATGGGAAAATGCTCAAATCGCATGCGCGAATTCTTCTTCTTTTCAGCCTAACGTAACCCATCGTTGGACATAGGCCTCTCCATGTGCACGCCATTCTCCTCGATCTCTAGCCGTTCGCATCCACATCCTCCCCGCTGTCTTCACAATGTCGTCGGTCCACCTCGCGGGCTGCCTAGCAACACTTCTGCGCCCCACTCAGGGTCGCCACTCGAGCAGTCTTCGGGGCCACCTATCGTCCTGCATTCTACACACGTGCCCTGCCCATCTCCACTTAGACCTGGACACTATACTACCTATATCCGGCACCGTCGTCTTTTTCCGGATCTCGATATTCGGCACTCTGTCCACGAGGGAAATGCCTATCATGGCACGCTCCATCGCTCTTTGTGGCCTTTCAATCGCCTGTTCAGTTAGTGTCCAGGTTTCCGCTCCGTATGTCATAACTGGGAGGATACACTGCTCGTACATTCGCCTTTTTAGGTAGATAGGGATCTTTTTGTCTTTTAGCACGTCAGACAATTTACTAAATGCAGCCCATCCTAGTTGGATTCGTCGATCTAATTCCTTAGTCTGGCTGAATCTGTCTAACGTGATTACCTGTCCCAGATAGATATAGTGGTCTACCCTACCTAACACTTAAAGAATACTAGTAAGTGTTTCTATCTAGTATTTTTTTTAAATAGTATATAACAGCGCCATCTAGTGTTGAGTAGTAATGTAATATACATATTATACTGGACAGTAGATGTCGCTAATTTCAATTTAAAGTAGTTTTATAAACTTTTAACAGATGGAGCCACTAGTAATACATTTTTGAAATTATTATTTCTATTTTATTTATCTATTTTTATTTTCAACTTTTTCGGAGTAACAAACCATTCATCAAATCCAGCATATAGCAATATACTATAATGTTGGTTAGGCATAGCAATACGACTATTATTAAATTACGTAGATATAATTATTTTAAATAGTATGTATACGTAGATGTCTGTAACTTTTAAATTCTTTACCTACTTATTATGAAAGATAACTTTGGAATTCTTTACTTATTATAAAAGTAGAGTTGAAAGCCATAATTACTCTTTGTAAAGCGGGACCATTTCAACTGCTTCCACAGACAGACCATAGACTAAAGTTCGTCAATCCTCCCTATCGCCCGCCTGCTTGACACACTAGTATTTTATGGTAATAGGTTTACAGTGTCATAGAAGACTTAAATTTAAGGACGATTCGTGCAACTGATGGTTACAAAAATTATCTCTAAGGTACTGCCTGTCTGCATTTAATTTTGGGAAATTTCCAGCTATAGCCAAAAAATAAAACAAAATTGTTGAAATAAAATTAAATAGTGATTTCGCACATGAATGAGTGCGTCGTGTTATTGAATCCGTTTTATTGTGTTGCAGAAATGAATTCTGTCAGCCGGTAGTCAGTTAATGGAAACTTTCTAGGTATACTTAGTTATATTATTATTATTGATTAATGAGCAGGCAGCATTAAGCTGATGCGCCCATATCTAAGCTGGTGTATAGTTCATTCCCTTAATAGCACTTAGTCATTGTTCATAGTTAATGTTAGTTAATTAAGTCCACCACTATTTATGCACTGTTTAAAAACCTATCTAGTCTATTTTTGAAACTGTTGACCGAAGATGCATCCACGACTTCTTGCGGTAGCTTGTTCCATATTCTCACGACTCTGTTATTGAGAGAGTTATGGCCGACCAAGGTGTTTGAACGAGTGGTCTTCAGTTGCAAGTCATTATTGTGCCGGGCTCTGTGTATAGTATTCACATTGAAGAGTCTGGGCAAATCCGGGCAGTTATACTTGTTGGATAAGATTTTGTATGCTTCGATTAGTTCACCTCGGGTACGCCGTGCCTGTAGCGTCGGCAGCTCAAGAATGTGTAGTCTCTCCTCATATGTATTTTTGCGCAGGCAGTAAGGGAGCTTGGTGGCTCTTCTCTGGACACTATATATATATAGACATTAACACCAAAAAAATGTCTTTAACAAGGTACATTCATAGCACCCGAATAATTCAAAAGACTTATATTAACGTCAACAGATACTACGTTTAACAAAACTTATACGATTAATAATAACGTAGATAGTAGTGGTATAGTAAATAGGTACGTTGTTTTCACCGCGAAGTGAATTGTTTTAAGTTAACGAACTAGAGGATAGCTTAGTCACTTAGTCCATAATGTTACATTACTATAAAAAAAACGTCAAATCTCGTAAGTACCTGTAGTACACTGTGCCGATAGTTTGAAAAATAAAAATGAAGCGTTTATTTACTTATTACAAGGCACAATAAAGGGACCTCCGACTTACAAACTAGGTCGAAACCTGTATCTTGGAAGTCGGAACTCCGTCGCACTTCCCGTGCAAGCATATTACAATTTATAACATTACATTAGTAACTATATACAATACCTAAAAGGAATTTGGAACAAGTTAATCAAAAGGAATTTAGAATATAGCTAATAATAGAGAGGTAAGTTAATGTCTAAGAGTGTGTGAGGGTGGGTGTGTTAGGGTGTGTGGGAGTGTGTAATAATGTATAGTGTGTAACTGTAGTGTAGGGTGAGTGGGTGTGTGAGTGTGGGAACGGCATGGGTTTTAAACGGCAATGTATAAAAACATTCGCGCACCGGGCAGCGCGAACTTTTGGAAGGTAAAAACAAAAGAGTGTGCCCTCTTTTTTTCTTCTCACTCACGAACAATATTTTCATTGCGACGCTGAATGGATTGCTGTTGACTCAGCGTACTGGAAAATATGGTTCGTATTTTTTGTCGTACGAGCCGTAATCCGGCCGGATGGGTGACGCTTAAAAAACTTTCAATCGTTTTTTATTTTCAACCCCTTTTATTGCACTGACGAAATGGTGATTTTTGTTATTTATTGGCAGGAACAGACTGAGTCTGTTATTGTTTGAAACTATCTTACATGAAAATGCAAACCATATTTTGTTTAAAATTAATTTGAGTGACATTCAAGTTTCGTACCTACATCATAGCTTCAACAATACAAGTAGGTACGAATCCTCCATCCGTTTGAGCGCAGAATGTCCATTTTCCAAAATGACTAATAAGTTTCCAAATTGACTAGTCCCAAAATGATGAGTCTCAAAATCCACCTATGGACCATTGTGGTGGACACTTTAGGCATTTTAGGCTAGGCTTAAGTATAGTCGTAGTGGTTAATGGTTATTGTTAAAATGTAAAACATGTAGCAATGTAATTTAAATTAAACATTGCCATATCTACAGCGGCGCCCCCTGATGGATTAGTCCAATAAAATCTAGCTAAGAACCTTCTCTGTTAAATTCCAAAGCTGTAGCAAAAAACCGCATCGAAATTGGTTCAATCGTTTCGGAGCTAGATGGAAACAGACACATGCACACACAAACAAACATCCTCTTAGGTCAAACGCATATATGTACCTTCTCCGTTCCGTCGTGGGTAAAAATACAGCGAATACGAACTCTTCCTCACCCTAATTTTCAATAATTAAGATCACTTAAGCAAACTCTTAGTAAAATAAATATGTACTTAGCAATAAGTATGAAGGAGCAAATTAGGCGGGTCAGCGCGCAACGCTAATCGAACGCAACCGAGGTGTCTGTCGCGTGCCCTAGGGCACACGCCCCGTGCCCCGTGGGGCATAAGTAGGGTGGCCATACATACTGCAAAGACTTTCATAGAATTTGCATACATACATACATAAACTCACATCTACAACAAAAAATATATAGATATTATATAGATATTTTGTGTCCATAATCCCCGAAGGGGTAGACAGAGGAACCACCGACATGTAGTTTCCACAATTAGAAAAAACAGCGACACATCGGTTATGCAAGGTCTGCAAGAAAACTCTGGTCTGGATCATCATCATCATCAGCAGCCTACTCTAGTCCACTGCTGGGCATAGGCATCTCCCAGGGCGTGCAGGATGAGACTGGACTACTGTATGAGAAAAGCCTTTTCTCATCCAGTCGCTGCCAGCCACCTTGCGCAGATCGTCGCTCCATCTAGCAGGGACGCCCGTCCCACACTACTTTTGCCCAAACGCGGTCTCCACTCCAGAACTCGTCTAACCCTGCGGTCTCGATAAACTGATTCACAATTTATCTGAGTAACGTTTATTTTGTAAAATCAGCATTTATATTAAATTAGGAAAAAAACACCCGTTTAATTTAGCTTACTATATGTAAAATGTGCGTTTATAACTGAATTTTCAAAGCAATTTGATATAAGTGTACCTATATATAATTACAAAATAATTTTTTTACACTTGTAAAGGTAGAGTAGGTAGGTACGAGTAAGTCGTTTATGTATCTCTTTTCTTGTAAGAAGAATATTAACTAAGATATTGACACTTCGATCATCAGTACGTACTACATCAGACCAATGCTATATACAATCTCTTGCCCTAAGTCGTGTTCCTCATTGCTGAGGGCCGTGATCATTCTAAGGAATTAATCACATAGAACAGACTCTCGTGGCAGATTTTTCCCCATTTCACACACAGGTCATCTCAATGTGCAGGTTTCCTCACGATGTTTTCCTTCACCGTCAGATATATACCAAAACATATAAGATTTTGGTTGAAGAGAACAAGCCTACAGTAGCCTACAGTAGGCTTGTTTTTTAAAGCCAAGATCTTTATCGTATCTATCAAATAATGTGACCAACAAGTTTACTTTATATGCTGCAGGCTCATGTTGAAACAAGTGTTTGAAAAAAAAAAAAGAAAAAAGTTTATTCACTTATTACAAGGCACAATAATAGGACCTCCGACTTACAAACTAGGTCGAAACCTGTATCTTGGAAGTCGGGACTCCGTCGCACTTTCCGTGCAAGCATATTACAATTTATAACATTACATTAGTGTGACTATATTCTATACCTAAATGGAATTTGGAACCAGTTAATGAAAAGGAATTTAGGAAAGATAATGTTTAAGAGTGTGTGAGGGTGGGGGTGTGTTAGGTTGTGTGATAGTGTGTAATAATGTTAGTGAAGTTTGTTTGAATGAAACTATTATTATTTTCAGTGAAAGCTTAATATGGAACCTCCACAGGAGAGATGGGCACCGTACACGCCCCAGGTCCCTGGGGAAAGGCTGACGGATTGCCCCGCGATTGCCGCTGACGGCGCCGATATTGCCCCAATTGTCGCGTGTCACTATCGCTCTGTGTTCCCGCACTGATAACGTTTGATGTCGACAACTCTGTTGATGTCACGACTCCCGTTTTGATGTTACGTGAGCAGTCTGATGTATTGCTCCATTTTTGACTGATAGAAATATTGGATAGACATTCGAATTCAATATTTATTTATTATTACAATATTACACTTTACAAATATAATAATTATTAACTCTTTATTGTACCACACACAGAATATGTTACGAAGTTAGACAAAAATATGTGAAACACAAAGGGCGTGACTTATCTCTAAGAGAGATCTCTTCTAGCAAGCCCTATAAAGTGACAGTTTGATATGAATATAATTATGTAGGTACTCGTATATAGAAAAAATAATCCAATAGCATCATTAAATGATTAGACTTAAAAACTATACTGTTTCACAGGTTTTTATTGTATTTTATTAATTACGACCGGTTTCGTTTACACATCTTCAGGTATTTGTTTATAATTATTTTCTAGTTGATTTTTGAAAGTTGAAATTTATTTTGTAGTTGATTAATTAGCATAATAGTTGTGTAAAATAATAAAATAAATAACGGGTTTTATGTTTTGTATCGTTATGAGAAAATAATTATAATCAAATACCTGAAGATGTGTAAAGAAAACCGGTCGTAATTAATAAAATACAGTAAAAACCCGTGAAACAGTATATTATTTAAGTCTGATCATGTACTACAAGTTTCACCAAGTACCAACAACCGCAAGTATTAAGCATCTTACCTTAAACAGTTTGTCTAGATGCTGGTATTCCTCGTATACAGCTAAATTACATTCAAACTACCTACAGCATTACATACATACTCTCAACATCTTGTATCATTCACAACATATACTCGTAATTATAATAAACTAACTGTTTTTGATGTAGGTATTTTTATTTATTGTAAGAGAGCAGACGAGCAAACGGCCACGATGGCTTACCAACCAAACTTGTTGTCTCCGTCAGAGGGTTTTCGATGCACTGCTAACCTTGAGGGAAGGTGTGCCTCACAGGTCGGTAATTAATCCGAAACACATCAATATGCTTTGAGGCAGAAATAGGCAAAAATATGGTACAGTCGACAACAAGTCAACCTACCCAAAACGTCAAAATTTGAGAATCTGAAATGTATCATATTGCGTAGGTATAAGGTTGAGATTTAATCGAAGGATTTTGATAGATGGTATACTATAGCTTGTGGTTGACTGTACCTCTTCAGGCTGTTTCTGCACAGAGTCATACCACCATCAAAATGATAATGTTAATTTTAATATAACTTTAATATTATAATAAACATTGCTGTCGCTACAGAGTATACAATGTAGAGTGCAGACCCATTACGGCATTTTATAATTTCAATAAGCTTTGTTACTGTAACTATTAGGTAACTGTAACTATTAGGTAACTGTAAATTAAAATAATAATAATTAGTAATTCTCTTCTATTTATATATTTATAAACAAATTCTTAAAATCCACCTGAATGAATTTAGCTACGATCAAACCGAGAAACTATTACGTCCTGAACAATAATACTTCACTCATCTGCACACATACATACTTTCACACTCACCCTCTCACACATAAACATACACACCCTTACACTCACTTCCACCCCCTCACACACCCTCACACACACCCTTTCATTCCCCCTTACATACATTCACACGTCTTCGGGTATAAAATAATAATTAAAATATATATATTATAATAAATTGTAATTTGTGACTATTATAGCTTGGTATTCAGTAGGGGGCGATATTTGTCCCATGGATAGCTACCAAGTTGTCTATGGGATGAATGCTGACCGTTATTGAATACCCTCTTTTTGGGAAAGCACTGTCTCCCAAGATACAGGTTCGCCTAGTTTGGGAGTCACGGTATTGTTAGATTTACTAATTTGTGATGTTTACAATAAAGATTTTTTTTATTTTTTTTAATTTAATTTATATGCACCTGCCTTGCAATATCTGTATGACCCAATGGTTAGCTGGTAGAAAATGCCGCATGGCATTAAGCTCGCCTCATGTACTATTTTTATGCATAAAAGCGTTAAATAAATGAATAAAAATAAATAAACTATTAACTCCTAATCAAAGCCAAACAGCAGCTATTAGCATAAAACTCAAATGTATTTTGGACCTGCCCGCCCACTGACAGATGTAGGTTTTATCCTCCCATTATGGATTCTGTATGCTAATATGACATTTTTTAACTTCCATCAAAGACCTGACTTAACGGTGATATTGCGAACTATTTTTTATAGAAAGAATAAAAATATTGTGGGCACGCGCGGGATAATCTGAGGGTTGGCGCGATAAATCATTTTACAGCGAATTTTTTGTGAAATTTATTTTGCATTTGATGATTGCGGTTTTTTGGGTGGAATTAGCATAATAGTTGTGTAAATTAATAAAATAAATAACGGGTTTTATGTTTTGTTTCGTTTACGACGTATTATACGATTAAATAGGTATTAAATTTATAACGCATCTTTCACTTTCGCGGGTTTGCTGGAAGAAATCTCTTTTAGAGATAAGTCTCATTTAAATTGTTTTTATTAAGTCTAATGTCGTACAATAAAGTGTAAAATAAATAAATAAATAATTTATTTATTAATTTTAATTATTGCATATAATATGTACATAATTAGCTTTAATATTATAAATATATATTAAATACATATACCTAGTTATATAAATGTATATATTAATATATTTTATTTTATTTATAATAGTCTTAATAATTAATAATCTTTTAAATAATACATATACATAAGATCTTTTAAATTTAAGTTGTAATTTTTCTTTTAATTCTGGAATGTAATGTTAAGTTGACACATAACAATGTAAAGTGGTCAGTGTGTGTATGTAATCTCCACGACACAGGCAACGTCTAGTGTGGAGGTTATAGTTTAATGTTAAATGTTAATTAATAATTTGTAAACGAATATTTTTTTTAATTTTTCAATTTTTAAATCCTTATATAAAAACATTGCAATCTAATCCGTATAGTCATCACTTTAACGTGATTTTACTTTTAATGTGTAGGTACCTTAACATTTAATAGGTTCTTAGGGTACATACCTAGTTGTGTATATTTTAAACAGGTATTACAAAATACTATGTTATGTTAATATGAATTACCAATTGCGTTGCCTTAATTAGGCGAAATTATTGTAACAAATTTTACTACCTACTTAATATTCATTATTAATTCTCAAAATATTCGAGCTTCGTTCACTGTGATATATGTACTTATCTACTTACTTTGATACAGGGGGCATCTTATTGCTACAGGATGTAACAAAATAAATAAATATCATTTATTTCAGGTATCAAATACAAATATGAACAATCCAATATTTTAAAATAATTAATATTTAACGTAACTATTAAAACTGTATTTATCGTACAGCCTTCAGCACAGAATTGTCCGTGTACCCAAAACGGTGCATGACAATACTTATGTAATAAATCTTAAATACCGTATCAGTCGTAATTACCTTACAGTGTCAGTTAACCCCATGGTATCCTTAAGATCACGACGTGATACTAGGGATCAAGTCTTCATGTATAAAATTATAAGTAATGATATTGACAGTCCTTATCTTTTGGGTAAAATTGGTTTTTCGTGTCCTACCCGTAGTGTGCGTATACAGCGTCTTTTTCATATTCTGCCGTTAAAAACAAAATATGGAAGGAATGCTTTTATTCCGCGAACATGTGTCTCCTACAATAAACGATTTACCAGTGTTGACCTTTTCAACTGTTCTTTGGGACAGATAAAAAATAGTATTATGATAATTAGCAGTAACCTATCTCCAATATAATTTTGTTTATTTGTTTTAATATCATTGTTTTATATCCCTCTACATTATTCTACATTTACTTCCTTTGTATATTTAATTTTCTATGTTTATATATAACTAGTGTGTACTTGTCTTGTCTACATGAACTGAAATATGTTATTTACGTTTATAATATTTGTGAACCCTTTTTGTTTCTGTGTAATTTTTTGTTTGTTTATATGTATTTCTATCTATTTGTAAACTGTTTGCGTTCCTTATTAAATAAAATATAAATATAAAATACAATAAAATAATAATAAAAATAAGAGGGTAATACAGATATCATAAGAACAGAAGCTAAATAAATAAACAAGTACCTACTTACTTAATTATTTCTAATTTCTTAAACAAAATACCCTGATTCAGTTTTAATTAGCAAAACATCAACCGCTTTCCCGCATGAGTTTTCAAAAAATATTTCAGATATAGAAATACTCTATTTTTTTAAAGACCTAAGCGAACAATAGGTACCTACTTACTAACTATGTTTCACCCTGTACAATAGATACCTATATTACCTACCTGTTAAGTACATACATACACGTATGCCATGATTAATAACGCCACATGAATATGCATGGAACAGGGGATGTCAGGTGGGGGCGAGGCACCTTAAATATATAAACATGTAGGCAGGAGCCAGGCTACATGCATAAAACATTCACGTTTCATGCCTGATTTTGATAACTTAAACTTACGTTGTATTTAAATCATATGTAAATTCTTTATTCTACGAGTTTCTATAACCTACCTAGGTACTAAATTTAAACGATGAACCTGCGACGAGCAATCTGACCATCTAATGGTAAATGGTCACAGTCGCCAAAAGACAACTCTCACTATAACCTAACCTAACCTAAAAATCTCACTATAATTCCTCTCATCTTTACAAGTCAATTAGAAACGAGGAAATCTGTAATTGGCCTTCTTTAAGTTTAATACATATGTAATACATATGTAATTTCATAATTGTTAATAGCTGTAGATTTCCCTTCTAAATAAAAATAAAAATCCCAACTAGCAAAATCAGTACTTTCTCTTAAGACTAGTTTTTTTACGCTTAAAAGAGACTTATAACATGCTATAAGACTGGATTTGGGCACACTTGTAGGAGCATTTGTTTTTGTAACGTTCTTATAATCAACTTACTTAATGTTATTAAGTCCTATAACATACTTTCAATAGCATAGACAAAGTACAATTGCTCCTTTATCTATCAAACACGTGGAGTGTTTGAGTTTGAGTCTATTTCTTTGTAGTTTTATTATTTGTACTTTTAATGTATTTTTGGTTTCGTCCCTGATCTGCCGTTTCGCCCGCGATGCCTTAGCCCTGGCACAGCTGAAAACCAGCGCTGTGGTTCTGCCGTACCGGCCGGACCGCAGCACATGCTGAGCATGTCCTTTTAATGTTGTGTTGTTTTTTTTAATTTAAAATATTTTCAGTTTTATTATGTATTCATAATGCAATGTTAATACATGTTATTCTTTCTTTCACATTTACAAGTACTAGTGCTTCTATAAGTATCTGAAACTAGTTCTTTACGAAAGCAATCTCGTTTATTGTTATTAGAGGGTTTTCGATGCGCTGCTAACCTTGAGGACTAAGAAAGAGTGCCTTATTAAGAGAGAGTAATTATGCTGCAAGCATTGCTGCTTTGCGGCAGAAATAGGTTAAAGGGTGGTAGGTACCACTTTAGGCTGACCCTGATATTACTTTCATAATGATACTGAAATATTACGAAATTATGATGAAATTGTTTAATCATGATTTAGTTATATGAAATATTGTGAAATCATAGTTTAATAATCAATAAAACTTTTAAAAAATAATTAATTTCGAATATATCTATTTCCTTCTTTCTTTTACTTGTCAGTTAACTTTACTTACTTTGAGTTGCGAGTACTTGTATGAATCTGAAGTTATTATGTGGATAATTTTTCTTTTATTTATTCTCACAGGTTACATTTATAGTATAATGCGAATCACGTGCGCTAAGGGCTACATTGTCGTATCTCGTTTATCACAAACCTCGCCTAACGGGTTGGATGTGATCTAACACTCGGTAAGACAATTTGGGGCCCTGAAACATTTATTTATTAATTATTTATTTACACTTCAATGCACAAAAAAGGTGTACATTAGGCGAGATTATTGCCTTGCGGCATTTACTACCAGCTAACCATAAAATTGAGAGTTGTTATTTGTGATCACTAGAGCTAGAAGTTGTCGGGGCAGAATTGTCATATTTATAGTGATAGCATTATCGAAAAATGCATACTTATCGATAATTACAATGTTCCATATTGCAACAACGTGACTCTTGGTATTTTGAATATACGAATATTTTGCGCTAAGACATTTTAAATTACAACATTTTGATTTTGGACATTGTGATATGTACCTACCCATTAAATAGCAGTGCTACAACATCTATATCTAGAAAAGTCGATAAAAACAACATTCAATCCTTACCAAATTTTAGATCGTGCCCCGACAACTTCTAGCTCTAATTATCACACTTAAACTCTTGGATGAAAAATAAAGTATTTCGTTCCTTCATGCTTAATACTATTGATCAACTAGCCAAAAAATCATTTAGTACCTTTATTCGATTACACTCAAACCACAATCACAAACCAGCCACCGAATCCCCATTACAATGACATTACAGCACGGACGCAGAACAAACATACGTAACACCGCCCGTTATTATTTCTGCCCGCATTATCATCTAAATCGCATCGTGCCTCCATTTACGCTGTTTAGGTGTTTGCACACTATTGTTAGTGGCGTTGTGTATAAAATAAACATTTGTTACCGAAGGGACGGACGCGCACTGTGGGGTGACACGCGGGATTCTGCGGACATGGGACATTAAAGGTTTGTGTTAAAAATTTACTGGGTATTTTAATTAAAAAACTGTGATACGAGTGCGTCAATGATTAGGGCTTTATTCGTTTAGTTTGTGTTGCAGAACGGAAAATGTTTAATGTTTCTCAAAATCCTATCTGATTATCTTACGTTCATCACCTTAGTTTGTTTTTATTAAGTAATATGATTTTCGATTCTCGACTCCGATGGCTCGGACACATCACTAGGATGGGGGAGGATCGGGCAGTTAAACGAGCGTATGTGGGACGCCCTAACGGACGACGTCCGGTCGGACGTCCCAGATACCGCTGGCGCGACGAAGTGGAGAAGGATCTGCGGGAGCTCCGGGCGCCTGACTGGCTCGAGACTGCGCAGGAGAGAGAGCGATGGCGCTCTTTGGTATCGGAGGCCAAGATCCACTTCGGGTCGCTGCGCCCGCCAGCGGAGTAAGTAAGTAAGTAAGTAATATGATTTTAGTTGCTTCTACTTTTACGAATGATTAAAGCTAAGCTGCTACTTAAGTAGATATCGGCTATTATGATTTAAAGGATATCCTGGCTTTAAAATTCTTGTAATAATGATTGTTGTATTTAAGAAACGTGTTTGTGACCACATATTGAGTTCCTGATAGTTTTACAGCTATTTTCTTGTAGGTATTCAATCATATATTTATTTAAGTAGTATTAATTTACTTATATGTGTATTGTTTTAATTTATTGTAGTTAGGTATATTTTTATGCTATCTAATTATAGTTATGATTATTTATATTGTATTACTCATGTTTGGCTTTATCATTTTATTATCAGTCACCATTGCACCTGCCACAGTATTTCTGCACAACCAAAGGTTAACTGGTAGATAACGCCGCAGGGGGTTACGTTCGCTTTATACACCTTTTTTGTGAATGAAGTTTTAAATAAAAAAAAAATTAATTACTGATTTTGCACTTCCTTCCTTTTAAATCGATAGAGCAATTAAAAGCTTGCATCAATTCAAAACTTAGCCAGAAAATTGCGGAATTAAATGAAACTATTTTTTTCATGGCGTTCTCCATATACATATTTTAAAAGTACCAGTAGTAAGTAAGTAAGTAATATGTTTATTTCACACACAGCAATGACCGAAACAGTTATAATTATAAAAAATAATGTTGTAGTCAAAGGTAAACTAATATTGAAATCATGTCTGATGGTCTGCTGTTATTGTGAAAAGGGCCTAATTGCTGCAGACAAAAATGCCTTCAGCGCTGGTATTCTGTTGGACCACGATCGATGGCTGGCCAATACGCCAGTAGCGCCCTTGTGATTGGTTTTTATTTTCCTGGTCAGGGTATACCCTATTATAATATCTTTCCGAGAAAAAACCGACGACGGCCTACGGCCTGAGGAGGTCCGCTCTCTGCCCACTGTGCAACGCGGCAGGCGGGCGGCGCGGCGGCACAATATCGTAATCGGCCGAGCGGCATATCCGCGCATTACCATTAGAATGCCTCGCTGATGTATGGGCAGGCCAGTACCAGGACATTCATCGGCTCCAGATTTAAATTACAGGGCAAGTTAGGTATGTATAAGAGCGTCGGTGGCACAGTGGGTAGGACACCGGACTCCCATGCGAGAGGTCCAGTTTCGAAACCGTGCAGTGCTATGTACCAATGAGTTTTTCGTATTTTTCGAAGACTTATAATTCTTTATTGCACACAGGACAAAAATACAGGACAGAAGAAAAGATAAATAAATATACAATACAATTGGCGGCCTTGTAGCTTTAAGCTATTTCTTCCTGGCAACCTTTGGGTGATGGACTTATGTAAATTTACCGACTTATTTGCTGTAACGGTGACCGAAAACATCGTGAGGAAACTTACACACTGAGATGACCAGTGTGTCAAATGGGGTAAGCACAAATGATCCTCAAGGGTCGAAGTGCCGCTGTACACGGCCCCCTATAATATTGTATTGTGGTATTGTTTTAGGAGACTGTAAATTCTCCAAAAGTACTGATAGTTAATTTATATAATCCGGCTCGAAGGACCATGTGCGGGAAAGCAATCGGAGAAAGAGAAGAGATCCGCTGTGCAAGAAAATAAAGTTGAAAGGCAAACCACTTACCACTCGATGCCGACAGCCCGGGACAACCGGGAGCAAGTAGGGTTTGAAAATAGCCGGACAGGACACCACAGACTCTTCTAGAAGGCACCAGTATGCTGCACGGTACACATCACACAGACAAAGAAAGTTCGTGAAAGCTCACTCAGCGCACAGCACGCGCGACGTGATCGACGGTCGATAGATGGCTGGCTTGTCGGTGGTGCGGGTTGAGGTACGAGGAAAGAAGAAAGTAGAGGGGACAGGGACAGGGATGGTCACCCGCGTACACGCCGACATCGCCAAGCAAATGATTTGCCAAAAAAGTCCTTTCTTGCCCAAAAGCTAGGTATACGGAACAATAGGAGTTAGAGATCAAAAATGTCTTCATACTAATTACTCTGATTCTATTGATTTTGTATCGCCAGCAACAAATCAAATCAAATCAAAACATTTTTAATTGTAAGTAAATACCTTATAGTACATTTTTACAACTAAACAAATCTCTTATTTGACACGACTTAGGATGTTTGTTCCTTGATAAAAAATGTATGTCTAGGCGAGATCTATAAAATGCACTATAATTGGTTGGCGACGAAAACAAAAAAAAATATGGGATACGCCGAATCCCTCTTCTTTTCAATGGCAGCTAATTGGACTTACGACCAATATGTAGAGAGCTAATAGATGTGGTAACAAAGGGCTTATACTGATAACGAGGAAAGGTAGCTAAGCTATTTTAGCAACTTTATCTATTTAAATATATTTTCATAATATTATATTCTAAGTGTGAGGACCGACCGAGAGTTAAAAACCCAATTGCGCATTCCAGTTAAAAATTCCCTTTCAAATCTCACACAATACTGCCACTCAAGACAATTAAATAATAAATGCAATCGCAATATTTGCTCCGCGATGCGAGGAGAGGGACGTTGATGAAATCTAAACTGGATGACGACGCGCGCCGTCGGATGACACGAGATTTAAATGGGAGGATAGTTGTAAAATAAATACTAGGTACTAGACAGCAGGGCTGGATTTAGCTTTGATGGCCCCTAGACCCAGGATTTTATGGACCCACAGGACAACAAAGCCTTAGCTTAACTAACTAACTAACTACTTAGTGTAGTACCTAAGCAATCGCGAAAGTTTCAAAAGTTTATAGCCCTTGACTAAGCGAATATGGTTATAGTGTCTCCTTTTAAGCTAAATATTTTATTCACATTCAAATAGGAAACCAAAGATACATACATTTTATCATTTATACAAATACGAGTACAGTTTAAATAACCAGTCTTACTTACAGGCTAACTCAACATGTTTACATGTAATATTTTACATATGTCCTAGAAATATTCAATTAACAAATATCTTAGAAGCACGTGGAAGCACATTAGGAAGAATGCATAAAATTATTTTATTGTTAGGTATACTTACTAACATGTCGTTAGGAGATGCCAAAATTCTAGCAGTTTTGGAAAATTAGGAATTATACTGTATTTATATCGAATTCGCATGAAACGAAGAATGAATGTTGCCTGGAAGAGATCGCTCTCAGCGATAAGGCCGCCTAAATTGTACTTCACTATTTCCTTTTCTATCCTTTGTTTGTTGTTTTCAATTTGTGCAATAAAGTGTATTTTACTTGTACGAACTTAGACGACTACCATAAAATATGGCCCTAGGCTAGGCTGTTAGGTCCCCGCTTATGGATACCTAAGTTAGGCCCTGCAAAGGAAGGGATGTAATTCAGGGCGAAAGAGGCGCGTACGCCGCGTGTCCGGCGCGTGTCGGTCACGTGGCCGACACGACACGACGCTTCCGAACATCCCCGAATCCCATTCATCCCGCCCTCGACTATGTTTTGGCGGGAAAAGAGGGCATTTATAATTCGGAACAGGAAATATTACACGCTAATTTTGTCACATTTTGGGGTAAAGATTGATTCTCTGCGGCCGGGATTAGGTGATTTATGGTTTTGGTTCGTGCTGGGTTCCGTGATGACTTTCGATTTTACCGACTAGGTAGGTAGTTCAACAAAGAAAATATGTGGTAGGTATAAAACATAATGTGTCTATTTGAACTAAGGAAAGAAAAAGAGCTCTAAATAAGGAGGGATTTTTTAAATATTTTCTATTGATATCTTCTTCTAAGCCGTATTCCTCATTGCTGAGGGTCGTGATCATTCTAAGGAATTAATCACATGGAACGACTATCGTGACAGATTTAGTGGGGTGGTTTGCCATTGCCTTCCCCATTTCACACACTGGTTATCTCAGTGTGCAGGTTTCCTCACGATGTTTTCCTTCACCGTTAGAGCAGTCGGTAAATGTACGTAAGTCCATCGAAAAAACCGAAAAACTTATTGGTACATGACACTGCACGGTTTTGAACCCAGACCTCCCGCATGGGAGTCCGGTGCCCAAGTCACTGTACCACTGACGCTCTTAAATTTATTGATATAGGAGCTTCCTATATTAGGGAGTCATATGGGGAATCGCACCGATTTTAGGGGGTCATGATACCTGTGACCCCCTCCCTAACAGGCGCGGTTGTTAGAACCGCGCCTGTGCAGGCCAAGAAGAAAACATGTAACACCATTATTTGTTTATTTTGTCGTTTGGCGATAAATCCTCTTTCCATCAACTGTGAATTTCCTTGCATATAGATTAGATATGACAAATATTTGCAAACCATAAGTTTTCTTCTTATTATCCGTCTCAGGAATACCTCCCACACAAACAAGCAGAGCTCTAGCACACAGAGAGGGTGCCTAATAGGTTCAACCCGCCACAACAACACAACTAAGCCATAAATTCAATTGTAATTATATGTAGTGGAAGTAACTACCGGGAACTATTGTTACAGCGCTTTACGAACCATGTGATTGAGTCTAACTATTCCATTAACTGAGACGGCACTTTGCTGCTTTATTGATTCTCGACAGTAATTAAATGCTAGTATACTTTCTTTATAGTTTAATTACGGGGAGACTGCTATGGCCGTAGTATAAGATCGAGGGCTGTTAGTTCGAAATCCATTTGCAATTTCCAATAGTATTAATAATTTAGTTATAAATATAACAGAGAAAAAATCAAAGACCCATTTAATACGGACCTTATGTAAAAAGGGTTATCATAAAATAAATTACTACTTAAGTGATAAAGAGGCTTGGTCCTAAATTCAGCTCCAGCTCTGCACATTGTGTGTATTTTTTTTTATTTACTTCTAAACCCGCATTTGACCTCGAGCTCGCCTGATGGTAAGCGACGATGAGGTCGACGATGGTGCATGCGGGTCCAGTAAATGCCTATTCACTCTGGCCTTGAAGATCCCAAGATTGTAGGTTTCGGGAAATACAGACGCCGGCAGGCTGTTCCATTCCTTAGCCGTTCGCATAATGAACGAAGAAGCAAATCGCTTCGTACGAGCAGATGGGATATCAACAACATAAGGATGGAACCCCTCCCCGCGCCTGGTAGTCCGAAGGCGGAATGGAGATGCTGGAATTAGGTCGTGCAATTCCGATGCGCACTCTCCGAAATGTATCCTATAAAATACCGATAGACAGGCAACCTTGCGCCGATGTTCCAGACTTTGCAGTCTAGCTTCCACCAGCGATTCGCACCTATAAGGCGCTTAGCGCGTTTCTCCACTGAGTCAAGAGCAGCCAGTTGGTACTTAGCTGAGCCGTCCCACAGGTGGCAGCAGTACTCCATGCACGACCGTATATGATTGTATTCATAATTATTGTAAGATATATTTATTTCAAAAGATGTGCTGTTGAAAGTTTCTTGCGCCGCTTCTTTTCTTTCAGCTATAGCTTACGAAGCGGTGGTAGAGTAAACAAATGACGTTGTACAAATGTAATATACGGTACTTACTTACAATAAAACATTTTGATTTTGATTTTTTTTGAACTTTACATTAATTAAATAGAGTTTTAATTAGATATTTGCCAACCCAAAGAGTTGAATTGGAATTAATTTCATATAGATAGGTATATTATTTTATTTACACACACTAGGTAAGTACATACATACCTTCACGCTATATCCCGCAGGCAGAGAGAATCTCTGTCTCGGCACGCTTCTCTTGCTTCCTCTACAGTTATTGGTCGTTTCACGCTTGCTCGCCGTTGGGGTCATCTCCTCTGTATATTAAAATCTATGAGCCCTATCAATCTGATCTTTAAAGGTCAGTCTAAGACGACCACGGCTTTGCCTTCCACTCACTTTCGCACTTATCAACTTGTTTTAAATAAAGAAGAATGTAATTCTACTAACAGCATAAGAAACAAAGAAAGAGCTTATTTCCAATAGCGCACACATACAAGCAATTAGGTACAGAAGATAAAAATAATATTAAACAAATATATTATAAAAATAAATAAACAAAAGTAATTAAGTTTGATGAAGGTGGTGTGCAGCACCGGAAAAGGGGGACTGCCTCAGCCTGTTGCCGCAGCGGATTTAGCACTGCGGCGCTGATTTTCAGGCATCACCTGTGTGCTAGGGAGTGATCCTAATGATACACTACCGGAATATATAAAGCATATAAGCATATCTGGCAGCTAAGATTCAACGCAAGCTCGTTTATAGTTATCTAATTTGTGTACCTAGTGCTTGACAAATGATTTAGGTAAGTATTTATATGATCGAATCAAAATATTCAATTAACCTAAGATGGCAGTCAGCTTTATAAATCCTCAGAGTCGGCAGTAATTAAACGGTTTATTTTCTCTATTGTCTAGGTTTAATCACAAGGAGCTTGCAAGGGTCGTTCGAGTTCTATTTGAATAAGACGCGGAGTTGAGCTCTACATAACGTCTGTGTAGAGTTCTAAAATTGTTTATTTTTAATTGAAACTTACTTCATAAATAAATACAAGTAGTATAATTTTAAGTAACTCTTAAATTCGTGTCTAAAAAAAACTTTAAACGAGCTATTAAAAAAAAGCTAACGTATATTTTACTGTCTATTTTTATCTTTAGGTTTAATACTTACAAACAATTTCGGAGCTTCAAAAACCTACCTACCTTTAGCTATCTTGCCTACATCTAATTAAGTTATCGACATTTCTGAATTCTAAGGAAAGTGACGTAAGAAATACGGACTTCTCCAAACAATGTGACGAGAAACAGCTTTGTTATCCGGTTTTCCATGCAGGTAAGTACCTACGCGTATCTAAAGAGTTCCATGCAGGTATTAGGAAGTACTTTAAATAACCTAAAGACAGAATGTACTTCCAATTTGTTAAATAAATCAACAAACGGAGTTAAGCGCGGGCGCGGCGCGTCGAAACCGCATTAAAAGATAAGATCTCAATTTGCGAAGTTGCAGACTGGAGTAGTAGACCGCTGCTAAATTAATTTAGGTTCTTGGCCGCCTTCTGTTTGCGTCGCCTGTTTTTACAGGCTTTAGCGACCCTTAATTACGGGGAGGTCGTTTTCTCAGGCATTACTGGACGACGAAAATGGAGTGGAATTTATTGAAGGTGTATGTATATAGTAGATATAGTATGTAGATAGAGAAGGTCCGTACAAGTTTGATATAGAGAGCTAGGGTTAACGGCATACGGGGTGTTAATTAAAATATTAGTTGACATTTTATTAAGAGTTTATAAATATGAAAACTTTCACTACGTTTTGGCGAATGACAACCTTGTGTTAAGATGGATGAGATCTATTATTTTTTATCATAGAAATGTCAAAATGAAGGTAGAATATTTTAATTCTTTTTTTTTAATTATATTTAATATTTAAACAAAACATTTATTTACAGAAATATCTATCATGACAATCGTCTTTTTAGTTTAATTCCTCATTGATGAGGGTCGTGAGAATTCCATGGAAATAACCATGTGGAACAACTTCTTGGCAGATTTAATGGGGTGATGGTATTCCATTGCCTTCCCCCATTTCGCAGACTGGTTATCTCACTGTGCTGGTTTCCTCATTTTATTTTCCGTCACCGTTAGAGCAGTCGGTAACAGTGTCGGTAATAGAAAGTAGGTAAGTTGATGACTTGACTCACATTAGCATGAAACTAAGTCTACATTTCAGATTTCCAGACAAACAAAACTTCAAATTTCAATTCTAAAGTCTAGACTTCAATTTACGATCAGAGCATCAACATTATTTATCAGAATAAAGTAAAGGCTTCAGCGGGCATTGGGAACAGAACTAAGCCTGAATCTTAGGGCGGATTCCCAGAGATCGCGCCCATTGTGTTCGCCGCTCGATTCTGCATAATTTCGCTTCATTAAAATACTGAAATGATTAATAATGGGATCTTTGAGCCTCCCGACCGGTGTACTGTGACCATCGGATTGGTTTGCTTTATTATATTAAAGTTAAGTTCAATTGATAAGTCATACCCGCTGCTATAGCCTTTTCACATAGGAATAGGAAAGCACGACGAACTTTTATAAAAACTATTTATATATTTTTTAAATAAAATACGGATTCTCAATGAAAGTTGGAAGTCTTCCGTTTAGTATCGGCTGAGTCACAGAGAATATACCTACAAAGGATATATATGTGAAAAAAGTATAATATTCTATATATAAGAAGTAAAATATATACATACGATAGATATATACGACCTCATCGACGCTTACCATCAGGCGAGATCGAGGTCAAATGCGGATTTAGTAGTAAATAAAAAAAAATCTTCTTAAACTTTGAACATATAATATTGTATAATAGGGGAAATAATGGCTTATTTTAATTTTTAATTAGTCCTGTTATCGCAAAACCGTATAATTTCTAAATCGGACTTTAGGTTTTTACACGTTGACTTAATCGGCATAGCAACAGCCCCCCCCCCCCCCCCCCATAGCTTACTTTCAACTCGTCTGTAAACAAACGACATAACTCATATTCTTATATAATTTCATTCCGGTTTTTGAAAAATCGTTGTCACCATCCATCAAGACGCACAATTGGGCGCGATTTTAGCAAAATATTATCTTGCGAGGTTCCTATTGCTATATTAGGAAAATTAAATGAGTATTGAGGCACCCTTTGAATATTCAAACGGAATAAATTAAGCCTTAACTAAGGCAGAACTGGGAAACAAATTGTTGTGGCGTACGTCATAAGACGATGTTTAGCATATAATGTACATTATGTACTTTGAAAGGGTTATATAGCTGACCTAATTTTAGAAGCAGTATATTCGTAAGCATGTATTTTAAATGGATGATGCCACGTAGGTATAAACAAAAACCCCTTATATTTAGAACCCAACCAGTGGTGTTCAGTATCCATAACTTGAATAACTTTCACTAATGTGGAGCTATCTTTGAAATCGCGAAAAAAATCAGCTGCTTCATACATTTAGGTCGACCTATTGAGCTTTTGTTTGGAACAGCTGTATTTTTTTTTCTCTATTTCAGTTTGCTGAGCACCCCCTTTTCTGCTCTATAGGGGTTTTATTGCACCCTGTACTATGTAAAGAATACTTTAAAAAAAATATTCGTATATAGTAAAACAAGGAAGGAGAATGCAGAAGAAATAGGGAGGGCAATAATAATAGACGGCGATATGCTCGCCACCTATCACGTTTGTCCACCAAATCTTACGGCGAAAAGTGTGAACTGCCTATGATGCAGGTGGTTCCTCTGTCTACCCCTCGGGAATTATGGACGTGAGAGTTATGCTTATGCCATCAAATACTGAAATCAGAACATAGTACTAAAATTATCTAAGACTATCATATCCATTCATTTGTGCGAACTATTAACCATAAACCTTAAAGTCTTCTAAACAATGGTTTACACAACTCACCCCTAAAAATAGTGTACGTATTTTGCAAATATTTTGAAATTCATTCCGATGTAGATTGCTCCATAGAGAAGTTTTGTAAGGAAACCGCGTCTGCCAGTCCGCGCATGCGATTTGTGCATTTTTCCATACATTAGTCGGGCACTGAAATGTCAAATGTATGAAAGTAAGTGACCTATGGGTCAACTCCGTGGCTCGCTGTCATTTCTCACGTCATTGTTCTAGAGGAGACGCTGGTAGTCCGATTTCTGTGGTTTTTTGTTACGTTTCTAGGTTATTTTTGAACTGCCGAGTTGTTTGTGAACTGCCGAAAAATCGGTAATTTTTCAAACGTTATTTCAAGTTCCGGGTAATCCATCAACTTCTGTTGTTTTTAGATAATTAAGTATATCAATTATATGTAAGTATGTTGTAGGGTAGGGTAAATTAATAACACATGCCTATTGAAAACCCAATTAGGTAGAAAAATTAAACACCAATACTTATAGGTACTAACATTATTGTTAGGTATGGTAGGTAATTCGTTCAAATTCCATACAATACGTCTGTGTTATATAGCCTTTTATTTCTCAACTTTTTCATTTAAGATTTTTAAATATTAATAGTGTTATTATTTACATTTAAATAGTATCATATTTCGTGGCTGAAGTGGCAGTGGGCCGGTCACATCTGTCGCAGAACCGACAACCGCTGGGGTAGACGAGTTCTGGAGTGGAGACCGCGTTTGGGCAAACGTAGTGTGGGACGCGCCCCTGCTAGATGGAGCGAGGATCTGCGCAAGGTGGCTGGCAGCGACTGGGTGAGAAGAGCCGAAGATCGGGCTCAATGGCGCGCCCTGGGAGAGGCCTATGTCCAGCAGTGGACTAGAGTAGGCTGCTGATGATGATGATATTTCGTGGCTAGGACGTCGGACTCCCATGCGGGAGGTCTGGGTTCGAAACCATGCAATGCCATGTACCAATGAGTTTTTCGGGTTTTTTCGAAGACTGACGTACATTTACCGACTGCTCTAACGGTGAAGGAAAACATCGTGAGGAAACCTGCATGTCTGAAGATATTAGCCCGCTCGGTGCATCATGGCCCATACCCCATTGTGCAAGGGGAGGCCTGTGCCCCAACAGTGGGGACATTAATAGGCTGATGATGATGATGTAAGTTTCAGAACCGACATTTTACTTCCTAGGCTCATAGACCTTTAGCCACTGCATGCAGCAATTTTGAAACGAAATCAGACGGAGCGCATAGAAATCTAGAAAAGCGAAAAAGGGTACTGCAGTGTACTAAAGGTACATTTGAGTCAACCTCTCACTATATACAAGTCGATGCTCTCTCTGTAAATACAGTAATGAAACGCTTTTGCCTACTTGCTTACATACAATCAAAGATTTTAAAATTCACCCTATATGTAGATTTCTCAATAGTGAAGTTTTATATGGAAACCGCGTCAGCCAGTTGGCGTTAGCACAGTGAGCGTCATACATTCAGTCGGCCATTGAAATGTGAAATATAAAAAATGTAAAAGGAGCGCTTAACTCGTTCGTTCGAGCAGACTTTTTACTATTTTGATGAACTTATGTAATAATATAAATGACATAAATGATAAAATAAAATAAAATGATAAATGATAATCCAAATGACATTATGCTATTATTAACTATTATTAGACTATTACGTTTTAAACCTAATTATTGTTACAAATATTTTAGTGTATAAAATTATTAACTTTTGTGTTATTGTTATTGAAATGTAATCAATTTGCTTATTTCTACTTTGACGTGTAATTGATATAATAAATAAAAAAATTGAATTTGTATCAAAATTATATGCGCATTTGCTTTGGCTCGCTGTTAGTGCTCACATCAATTCACACAATAATTCCAGAGGAGACTCCGATTTCTACCGGCATTTGTCTATGAACATAGTTATACCATATCCAAGCTAAAGGTGTTAGGTATGCAATAGGTATGTTTACCCTAGCACAGCGTCGGTTGCACTGCTGTCAATAGGCTTGGCATAATTTACAACCTCATTGATAACTCGGCACCTCTGTGAGGCATTGATAAGTTTAGATTTATATTTATTTATGACTCCGTCTGATAAGTGATAAGAATTCCTCGTCTATCTAACGTAATCCAAATTCGGTAAAACCCTTTTAGTCCCGCCATAAACCTACTGTTCGAGGCCTATCAACTATTTGGCAATATTTGACGTGCCGTAATCGTAAGGAAGCTACTTTCGGTGGGTAAAGATAAATCAGGCCAAGATTTTTTATGTGGAATTAGGTGGGACTTAATGTAATCAAACATTTTGCATTACCTAACTAAATTCCTACTTAACCTACTTTAATAATAAATTCAAGAGCATCTGATATCTTGTTATAAGAACTTTCATCGCTAGAACTTTGAACTTACGGGTTTCTTATAAATGTTTTATTTTTTATTTACTTCTAAACCCGAATTTGACCTCGATCTCGCCTGATGGTAAGCGACGATGAGGTCGAAGATGGTGCATGCAGGTCCAGTAAATGCCTATTCACTCTGGCCTTGAAGATCCCAAGGTTGTAGGTTTCGGGAAATACAGACGCCGGCAGGCTGTTCCATTCCTTAGCCGTTCGCATAATGAACGAAGAAGCAAATCGCTTCGTACGAGCAGATGGGATATCAACAACATAAGGATGGAACCCCTCCCCGCGCCTGGTAAGTTTATGTTTTTTTACCTAATTGTTTGTATGTCTGCGCTCATGGAAATAATTATTTTTTTTCTTTTTTTAGATAGATAGATTAATACTTCTTCTTTTTCTTCTTTACTTCTTTCTTTCTTTCTTTCTTTCTTTATAGTCAATGCAACAGTTTAGCTTATTCGACCGACGCCTGTAGTGAATTTTAATCGGTTCCCTAAAGTTTCGGAAACCCATGGGTAAGGAACTGGATTAGGAAATATGTTTTGTCCCGGACCAAAAGGTTTAACTCAAATGGCCGTAATAGTTAATATTCTATTGGAATAAGTTTCGTATACTTTCAGTATCATTATATAGAGTAAGCTAATACAATTTTTAGGAAAAATATTACTGCTTTATTTTACACAAGCAGATCACATGTCAAGTCCCGAGAGTCATCTCTCTCACTCTCATCATAATTGTCCGATCATCACAAAAAGCTAATTTAAACTTGTTTTAAATTTATTTTTTATACAGTATAATAAACAATAGTGTCTTAAAACTTCGCTAAAAACAACAGTTTTTATACAAAATAATTTTAATATTTTAAATCTGATATTATTTAGGTTTTCTTACCAAAATAGTAAAAACCCTTATGGTGAGATTTTGGCCAAAAATGTGGAAAAAATTACCGTTATCTATGGAATTTGCAAGCCGAATAATCTGAAATAATTCAGACTCATACATAATCTCCTATATTTTACAGAAAAAATAAAACGGCGTATCAAAAATTATAAATAAAAAAAACCACAAAATATCTGAAATAATTAGTACTGAACGTATTATATGTATTTTGGAAATAGTATAATAAAGCCTAAATATTCCTAATTTTTGGAAAAAAAATTTAAATCTTTATTTTTCCAAAACTAAAACAACTTATCTGTTTCTTTTGAGAATAAACCCTCGGTGGGCGAGTCTGGCCGGTTACAAGGGTCCAGTAATCGCCTATTCACTTGTCCTTAATTTACTTTCATTATAGGTACTTACGCAATACACTAGATAGATATTTATAGACATGAGTCTCGGTCAAGTTCACCCGGTGATGGCACCCTGGCTTATGTTCTTACAGCTAAGCTGCTCTAATCTACAGCCACATACCGCAAGCTACTGCGTCGTCTGTTCATATACATTCAACGTACTGTCAGATGACAAATATCATAAAATTAAATAACATATTTGCCAGCATTTTATCACTTTGCTATGTTTGGCAGAAACTGATTTTTAGGAACTTTGGGATGTTTCCCATCAGTCACCATTTCATTTTTTTATTATATTTTAAATGGTTAATACTTGCGGTTGTTGGTCTTCGTGAAACTTGTAGTAGGTACATGATTAGACTTAAATAATATACTGTTTCACGGTATTTTAATTGTATTTTACTATTAAAATAACTAATTTCATAGTTTCTAAATCAAATAAAGGAACTATATTTTATAAGGAACTATATTATAAATAATAAACAAATATAAAATTTATAAACAAATACCTGAAGATGTGTAATCGAAACCGGCCTAATTAATAAAATACAATAAAAATACCGTGAAATAGTATTTAAGTCTAATCATATTATATATATTTTTTATTATTTTATTACGAATTTATTTTATTTGGAGACAAACAGTTTACATAATAATGTATATTTGCTATTGAATACAAGTATTTTTTGGAATTATTTAATTAGTTTCAGACCCAACGAGTTTCTTTAAAACAGCACAAATATCCAACAAGACAAACGTACATTTGATGTCTTATTAGATATTTATTCTGTGTTAAAGATACCTTCTTTATGTTATGAAAATCCTTAACATGCCCGTATGTTAGTACTTATTAGTTTTCATTATGATGTAATTTATGTAAAAATATGTCATTTCGGTCATAGTACCTTTATTTCATATAGAAACTATGAAATTAATTATTTTAATAGTAAACTCCGTATCTCATTTAAGAGAGCGTTCCATAACCAGTTGAAATAATTCACATTGACAAGTGTTCATGTTCCATTACCGCGTTAACAGCTGAAAATTTAACAAACTTTTATTTAACACAAGCAATGAAACTTGTACAGCTGTCAACGTGAATAATTTCAACTGGTTTTGGAACGCACTCCGCGTGCCGCTAAATCAGCACTGGTCCGACGCAGTCGAAAACCAGGCACTCCTAAGACCTTAAATAGCGCATCGAAAACACTCTAATAACTTATTAGGGCTGTTATTAGGACAGAAATACAGAGTTTACTATTAAAATAACTAATTTCATAGTTTGTAATTATATTACAGTGAGGTGCGACGGCGACTGTGACCCGGTGGCACGTTTGTTCGTCTGATGTCCTCTTTATGTCCAGGGAACTTTTCAGGTAAGCTTTTGCAGAGTTTTACGATCTCGTCTCATACTTTATACCGGTACAAATAGAAAGGTGCATTAAAGTTTTACTAATACCTATAGCAATATTTTATGTCATTAATTTTAAACTGCAATATGACAAATGAACGTACGACATAAAATAAACAGGTGCAAGATTTCGCGACGGGTTGAAAATAAATTAAAATTTAATGCAAATGGGTGTTTAGGAGTAAAAAGGGCAAGAACACTATCCATTACGCCGTCGTACGGCGGGGGTGTCGGTGGTCGATACCCTCCGCTCGGCAATACAACCCTTCTAAAAAATTTCGTCTTGTGTTGGTGTTATGAGATGGTTGTTATTTTTAGAAAATAGTCTCAATTTTTTACGTGAGTTCACAGGAAATTTGATGTTGGAATATAGGAGTATTCGAAACTCGGCTCGGACATGTCACTAGGATGGGGGAGGATCAGGCAGTAAAACGAGCGTATGTAGGACGGTCGGACGTCCCAGATACCGCTAGCGCGATGACGTGGAGAAGGATCTGCGTGAGCTCCAGGCGCCTGACTGGCTCAAGACTTTGCAGGAGAGAGAGCCATGGCGCTCTTTAGTATCGGAGGCCAAGATCCACTTCGGGTCGCTGCGCCGGCGAAGTAAGTAAGTAAGTAGGTAGTTTAGACACTTACTCCAATAGACATTTTGCGTTTTATACATTCTGATTATAAAGCTGTATCTATGGAAAAGCTCTTTTAATCGAATAAAGTTGAAAGCCATAGCAAATCTCGCCCACGGAATCATGCGCCTGTGCTCGCTCGTCCGCCTGCTCACCATCATATGTTTTCGATGCGCTGTTAACCCTGAGGACTTAGGTAGAATACCTCACTCATATGCTGGTGATTATGCTGGCTTACTTACCCTTCAAACCAAAACAAGCAAGCATTTTGCGGCAGAAACAGGTGTCTGCACAGTCATACATATCATATCACCTAAAAAGTTTACTAGCTATTTCCTACTCTGATTCAGAAATGTCAACATAAAAGTTAGTATGTACTTACCTGCATAAAATAATGAAAAAGTACTGAAAAATTCAAAGCAATTTATCGCGTGGGCAACGGCAAAACTTTGGGCGTGCAGTCCTAATGTTATTTTTCACAGTCATATCACCAACTGCAGCACCCATCAGTTGTACGAAATGCTTTTTTTAAAATGCATGCTTACCCTTTCTAGGCTATAGTTCTAGATAGAGATGATACGAGACATAAGAAAGCCTTAACATTCTTGCAACTCACTGCACTGTACCTGAGCTATATATTTTCCTGGCGGACTAGAAAATCGTCCAATATATTATAGGTAAATAAGTATAAACGTAAGATTTTACATGCATATTATTGTCCAGTCTGTTACTCTACCACCTGACCCCCCCCCCCCCCTCCCCCTACTTTAACCTTTAACTTGGTTACTCAAAAACTACTCATTTGATTATAAGTAGGTATATAAGAATGGGTCAGATATTAGGGTAACATACTTTACATCATTAAAAAACGATAAAATAAACGATTTTTCATTTTCATTTTCATTTTTTTCATTTTGCTTTGAAGAACATCCGATCCGTAATCGCCGTCTTTCGGTCTCACTTTAATAAACTAAAACTAAGATTATCCAGGGATTAGCTGAAGCGGTCACTTAAGCCATGTTCTGTCACTGTCAAACATAAGCGGATTGAAAAAAATATGAAAAGTTCCATTTTAATCCATGTTAAGAATTTTGATCAATTACTACTTACTTTTCCATACATTAATAGATCTTTTGATGTTACCAGCAAAGAGGTGTGCCAATACAGAGATCTGTAGCGCTCCATTCTCTATTCACGAGGGATATAATGTGAAGATACGTAGTTTTGAATGTGGTAGGTATATATATGACTCTTTACAGAGTCAGCCTGGGGTACCATCACCCTTTTACCTATTTCTGGTGCAAAGCAACAATACTTTCATTGCTATGTTTCGGTTTGAAAGGTAAGAGAGCCAGCGTAATTAGCGTCACATGAGGCACTCCATCGAAGTTCCTCCTCAAGATTATAGCGCTTCTACTAACATTATAGTAAGTTGAGATGTCTGGGACGTGGAGACGTTGCCCGTTTACCTTTCTGTTCTCCTTATAAGTACTTACAAGATAAAAATATGTATCGGTATGGTATGTGTGAGGTAGGTATTCACATCAAGGTCACCCTTCAGTTGATCAAGAGACACAATAATTCTCGTGGCAACGACGCGGCGGACGAACTGGCGAGAGGTGCATCGGAGATGGTTGCAGAGGGCCCAGAGCCCCTCATACGACTGCCCTTTTGCTGGATTAAGACGTCGCTGTGCCAACGCACGAAAGATATACAGAGTTCTAGCTGGGCCGAGATCGTCTACTGCAGGCAGTCTCGGGAAGCGACAGCTCCTGCGGCTCAGCAGAGCCCAAGGTAACCGGGATAATAACCGGACACAGTCCACTCAACAGAAACCTCTTCAACATACCTATATACATATCACAGTTAGCCCTCTGTACAGAGCATGCCTGGAGGCAGAGGAGACGGTCGCCCACGTGCTGTTGGAATTCAGTGAGGTGACCACCTACCGGGCCGGAAGCCTCGGCACCCCAGGATCACTTCCGGAAGTCCTACAGAACATTAAAGGATTGCTGGACTATCTGGCGAGGTTGGGGTAGCTTGAATAAGTAGTTGTTCCCATCACACGCAAAATAGGCGCTGAAGACGTCGAGTTCGGAAACCAGCCCGTTATTACATTAGGTACAGGGTATGCATGCGTTAGAAAAAACAGATTTGAAAGGAGGTATTTGGGCAAGATTAGGTACCTATATATCAATGTGAGCAACATTCTTATTAGCCATTGCTTGTATCCAAAATGCAGAAACTTTTTTGAGTATTGGCGTTATTCTTGATGTCTTTGTGTTATATTCACAGAAATCGCCTAGTAGCACCCTCTCCTCTGTAATGATGAGGTGAGCACTGACAGCGAGCAAAAGGGTTTGGACAAATGTACGAATAGTTTCATACATTTGACATTTCAATGCCCGACTAATGTATGGGAAAATGCTCGAATCCCATGCGGCAACGGGCAGACGCGGTTTCCATATAAAACTTCTCTAGCGAGCAATCTACATAGGGTGAATTTTAAAATCTTTGAATAACTACTACGCCCATGATTCTAGTGTATTTCAAATGGTATGACATCCACCGCAATATATTTTTGTAAAAGACCCACGGAAATCTACCATCTAAGTGCCTGTCATAGTCTTGGCCAGTTTGTATTAGAAAATGTCGTTTTAGTGTTATGTTTAACTTATCTTTTGTATTAGTAAGTCAGTTACATGGAAACGGAAAAAATAAATTGTAACAAGTAACTTATTTCTCATTTAATTAATATCTTAAATACATCAACAGAAGTAAAAAAATAATCTCCTTACATCGGACAGGGTGTAGCAATAATAGAAGACAATGTTAACAGTCAATTAATAAAAAAAAAGTATTTGTATTACAATTACAAACAAAAAAATTACTAAATCATTACGTAGAGCCTGCGTAGCACACTCGTAGAGATAGTAGATACATTTGTAGACTAATTTTTTAAAGGTAAAAATAGATTTTTAATGAAATGTTATTTATTGATACAATTCTAGGGCCTAGGTATTCGTGGAATCGCGATTTTTTACGATTATTTTAAGCGAAGCGGCGGACCGTCGGCGCCATGCTTTTCTCGGCCATGTTTTACCTAGAGATTAAATCTTATCTCATCTTTAATTGCATACCTACATAAAAATTTACAAATAAAAACTTATTTTTATTTCTAGCATTTATTTAAAAATCCATTACCAAGGTAAATCGCACATTGCACCACACTTCGCCGCGGTGAGCGGTGAAATCGGTCGAACTTGTAGTACTGGATGCGACCTAACACACTGAGCGAACGCCGCCGACCGCGCAGGGAGGCGGTTTGCAGTGGATTACATACGATCCCGTACTACTAGTTCGACCGCTTCACAACCCACAGCCGCGGTGCGCGGTGCAATGAGCGATTTGCCTCGGTAATGGATATTTAAACAAATTTTAGAACTAAAAATAAGTAAAGTAAAGTTAAAGTAAAATACACTTTATTGCACAAATAAAGATAGAAAAGGAAATAGTGAAGTACAATTTAGGCAGCAATTTATTTTAGTTTTTATTTGTAGATTTTTACGTATGCAATTAAAGATGAATCTCTACGTAAAACAATGTTCCCTGGCGCGTCAATCAGTCTGTGTGAGAAGGCTTCACGAGAGTGCCGAAAAAAGCATGGCGACGTCGCGGTCGGTCCGCCGTTCCGATTAAAACAATCGTAAAAAATCTAAATTTTAGTGTCACACACGTAAATAAACTTCTCCAAAATAAAAATAAAATACTCCAGCCCCGATCTAGACAAGATTTACAACGAAACCAGCTCTTGGATGACCACCACGGGGTACCGAGGATTTCTTGGCTGCGGCTGCGCTGGTGAGTATACAGTCTATTACTTCTGTTCGCTATCGAAGTCTTTCCCCAACATAATTTTGGTCAGAAACGGCTGAACGGATTTTGCTGTTGATTTCACTATTGTATAGGTACAAAGAGCGTCGGTGGCGTCGTGGCTAGGACGTCGGACTCCCGTGCGGGAGGTCCGAGTTCGAAACAATGCAATGTCATGTACAAATGAGTTTTTTGGATTTTTCGAAGGACTTACGTACATTTACCGACTGCTCTGACGGTGAAGGAAACCTACACTGAGATGACCAGTGTGTGAAATGGGGAAGGCAATGGCAAACCACCCCATTAAATTTGCCACGAGAGTCGTTCTATGTGATTAATTCCTTAGAATGATCACGACCCTCAGCAATGAGGAATATGACTTAGAAGAAGAAGGAAACAAAGTTCGAAGCCGGGGCGTGTCATAAGTCTATAAAATAAATTCTATTCGTTAGATTTTTATTTGATTAAGTACCTAAGTAGGTACGTAGGTACATTTTACATATCTGTTAACGGCTTTTTTCATATTACTCAGGTAGGTGAGTCTCATATATGGAAAGCACATGTTATCAATATTTTAATAAAAACAGGTTCTGCTATATACAAAAGATAAGAATTTGTCAATATGATGGATTGCCTAAATATACACAGAATAGTTATGTGCGATCGTGTAGGTAGATACTGGCCAATGTGGTATATATTTGATTGGTACTTATGTCACAGCACTCTACTAAAGTGATATTTTTTCCATGTGTGCACACTAGGCGGTAGCAACAAAGGTACACTGAAAGAAAGCTAGTTTCATTTAGAGCATACAAAGTAATTTCTATTCATTTGAACAAATTACTTGATAGATACGACTAAGATCTTGGTTGAAGTGAATAATTTCTTGGTTAACAAGCCGGCTTTAATGCTCGTATTGAAACAAGTTCTTGTTAGAAGTAAATAAGCTTTCTTTTCTGTATATGAAGCGTACAATTGTTTAATTATTATTTCAGTAACATAGGTGTGGAATTAATAACAAAACTGTAAGTAAATACTTACTTTATTATTTTATGAACAATTCAAAGCAATTTTAACAAATTAAGGTAAATTATGTAGTGATTACTCGCTTATGGAACGACAACATTTGTACATTATTTCCTTCAAGTGTTTTATTTTACATTATTATTATTAGGTATTTCATTGTATATTTTATAATTTAATTATTATTATTTTGTAAACCAATGGGTTTTATGCCTTAATAAAGAAAATTTATTATTAATGTCTATTAAAACAAAATTGTTATGTGCAGTGATTGCCCAGTATTCGCAACTCAGATTCAGGAGTTTAAATAATAATACATGATTGAAAACTACTCGAAAAGAAGACACTGAAAGAAAGCTTGTTTGGTTTAGAGCATATAAAGTAATTTCTATTCATTTGAACAAATTACTTGATTGATACGACTAAGATCTTGGTTGAAGTGAACAATTTCTTGGTTAAAGTTAACAAACCGACTTTATATGCTCGTATTGAAACAAGTTCTTGTTTGAAGTAAACACTTTTCTTTCAGTGTAATGTAAGTTACTCGTGCAAATGCAATGTCATTTATATGGCCTCATACGAGTGTCGGTGGTCTAGTGGCTAGGACTCCCGGGAGGTTCCGTTTCCAAACCATGCAATGCCATATACCAATGAGTTTTTGGATTTTTTCGAAGACTTATACGTTCAATTACCGACTGCTCTAATGGTGAAGGAAAGCATCGTGAGGAAACCTGCATGTCTGAGGAAATTAAAGTTTCCGAAGGCGTGTGAAATCCACCAATCAGCACTGGGCCCGCTCGATGGATCATGGCCCGTACCCACTTGTGCAAGAGGAGTCTTGTGCCTCAACAGTGGGGACATTAATAGGCTGATGATGATGATGATGGCCTCATACATTTTGTTCCCTGTAGGTATGCAGTTTTCAATCGCTTATATCTTAGTGATTAATTTATATTTTGGGCTGGTTTACTCTGATGTCGATTGTCATAGCCGTGTTTCGTGTTCAGCCTTTTCATGTTTTAATTTTTAACAGTGCATGTAATTAGGTGTTGGAGTTGGTTAATATAATGTGATCATGATCATACTTACTTGATTAACCTATGTTATATAACTTCGGGAATGTTTTAAGTAGCTTATTTAACAGAAGGTTTGTAAATGAAGATGATAATTGAACTAACACAATAATTATAATGAATTCATACATTTTATGATACAGCGTTAGGTATAAATTATGTAGGTACCTACTTATTTATGATATAATTACATACACATACAAGACATATTCCCGCAATTTCATAGTATCACAAAAACTACTAGGTAGTTTCAATTACTTACTTATTAATGACCTATGTAACGACAATAAGGATTAATATAAATTTATAAGTATATTTATTGTATTTTTATTTTTAGTTTATTGCTTCTAGAAATAAAAAATCATTTCATTAATTTTATTCAGTACTTACATGCCTAGAGACACCTTATTAATCTTATTATAGATAACTACCTACGCACGTAATCAACCCCATCCATCACTAATCATTAAACGATAATTACACATCTTTATCTTCAAATAGAGACCTATAAGTTTTCAGACTGTAAGATAATTTTCTGCTCCTCCGTCGGTCGTTCGCCGTCGGACCGAACGACTGCGTTTCGGCTGCGAATCGCCGGCGTCGCGGCCGCGTCGGCTGCGTTCCGTTTCGTCGTCGTACGTAACCCGTGGTACATTCGCACTCATTAACAATTCCCAATTAATTAGGCACTACACGTGAGCGGGAACGCGTGAAAAACTGATACGCCAGGCGTCGGCAACTGTGCCGACGGGGAAGGCTCCGCGGCCGCCATGTTGCCGCGACCCCGCCCCTTCTGCAACACGCCCTCCGATTGGCCGGCTGCCACGCCGGGGCGGGACACGCTCTCCCGAATGTTGCCAGCTTTTTGAATAAATAATTTCAGTAATTTAAGTAATGAAGGCAATTATGGCGTTGTTTAGCTAAGTTTGCGCGGCAGTGGGAACTGGGAACTTTATATTTATACCGCTCTCTTTATGTACGCCGACGCGCGGTTAATGCGCCCGATCTGTTTGCTCTGCGAACCGCCGCGTTTATTTATTGCCCACGCTGCACGGTGCGCGATTTAAACTGCAATTATTTTGTGCGCTATAAGGAAAACATATTGCACAATTCATTTGCTGAAATGAGCTTCATAAATAAAGCAACACTACATGACTCTACAGTCTACATTTAGAACTCTACTTTCGTTCAGAATCTTTATATCACGATTAGATTATTCAAAGTCATTTCGAATACAAAATAACAAAAAAAAACACATGTTTAAAAATTCACAAACAGCACTTTTCATTTAAAGTTGCGTCACGGTAGTCCGTGTATAAAATCTGTGTCCACACTTCACCGGCAGAAGTAAACAGTGACGTCACGAAGCGTCATACCGAGCCGATAAAAAGTCGATTTTATTCGCCCAAGTTCGGCCAGCTGACTGCCGCCCCCTCCCGCGCCGCGCCCGCACACGCACGCACTGAAAATTCAGTGCGGCGAGATTTCAGGGCGAGGGAGAGAGAGGTATGGGGAGCGCGGAGGTGCGAGCGAGACGCGGCCACGCGGCGGGCGCGGGCCGGCGCGGTGGGCGGGCGCCGGATGATGTATAGAGTGGCGGAGTTAGGTTCAAATTGCGCCGGGAAGTGGCCGAGATTAGAGCCAGCGCGGGCCGCAACGCGCCGCGAACGTAAGCCCACTTAAGACTGTTTTTAATACTAGTATTTTTTACGCGATCCCGTCAGGATTTACCGGATAAGCGCCGTCGCCGCGATCGCGCGCTTTGATTTATCGGTTTCGGATTCGGTTTGTTTCTGGTGTTTACGTTTAGTGGGTGACCGCGGTGGACGCGCGTAATCCCGTGGCTTGCACCAGATTATGACGGATATCACCGGATTGCCTGCGCGCACGCCGTGACCACGGGAATCATTGAACTCACCAGTTACACCCTCGACGCAAATAAAGCAGGATTTATCTAGTTCACAGTGAGTATTTTGTGTGTTCAGTGAATTTGCGTTCAGGACTTCATCCAGCTGTTTACAAGTAAGGAGAGTCACTGGTTAATGTGATGTAGAGTCAAGTGTGAGTGAACTATTTTGGGGTTATTTCATTTTTATTGTCAACTTCATGCTTGTTTATGTCTAAAAAATAGAATCAATACAATGGAGAGTCATTTTATATTGTTGCTTTCATCGAAAGTGTAACCTTGTTTTTATTTTGGACATCATACGCCAAATAACAGTCTACACTTTTTTGACTTTACATTTGAAAATGTATTATAAGTACTCACCTACTCTACAATAAAATCAGAAACCTAAAATGTAGAGTCAACAATACATGTCATCACCCAGGCTAAAACGGGGCTATGTAGAGCTCAAATGCTTAATGCTTAGAAAACAAATGTACCTACCTAGATATAAAAAATAATTACCAAACCTATATATTTGGTTAAGTAGTTATAGGCGAAAATTCGTCATTTACCATTTTTGGAAATCAGCAAGGGATTTAATTTAATTTATGTATTAGGTAAACACAACAGATTACAACCAGAGAAATTACAGAAAAATCAATATAAAGTTATGAGCTAGGTCGTAACCCTATATAATATTTATATTAAAAAGACCTACCTAATACAGCACTATAAAAATTGTATGACATTATAATAAAAATAATGTTAATTCGAAACACAAATGGTTTGCCAAAAACGTTCCACCCTGACTACTCATAGATCTATGGTATGTATGGTTTCCCATGAATGGTTTCCTATAATCATTTAATTTAATCCAATCAACCTAATATGACTCTACCTTTCATATTGTCTCTATCTCTACATTAAACCTCCAATTTTGAGTTAATTAGTTTAATTTTCAATTAAATTACTTATAAGGACATGTCAATCTATTCCATACACCGACCATAATGAACATTAATTTAATTAAGTTATTTTTAAATAGAGTTTATATATTTAAGTTAATTTTCTTAGGAAAATTACTATATATAAATTGTATTAAGTACTTATACAAATGTAGGCAGTGTGATGGTGGATTAATAATTAAGTATGGTAGGTATGAGTATGTTATAGAAAAATATTGACGTAAAATAAACGTTAACCAACATCAGACTAAGGGGAAGTACGTGAGTTCAATAATATAGAGTCGAATTTTAAAAATATACGAGATTCAAAAGTCTGATAAATTGCAGGTGATATAGTGACTTAGTTCAATATTAGGTATATTTACTTCATCATTATCATCAACCTCTTAATGTCCCCACTGTTGGGACGCAGGCCTCCCCTGCACAAGGGGTACGGGCCATGATCTACCGAGCGGGTCCAGTGCTGATTAGTAAATTTCACACACCTTCGGAAACTTTCCATTTCCTCAGACATGCAGGTTTCCTCACGATGTTTTCCTTCACCGTTAGAGCAGTCGGTAAATGTACGTAAGTCTTCGAAAAAATCGGTGTGTGGAATTAAACACAGTGAATGAATTGACAAAAGACGATTATATTTTAATTCATAAATCTAATTTAATATTCTTTAGCTGTCTGAACTCTTACCTCAGAGCAAGAGTTCAAACAGCTAAACAATAATAGAGCCTCTGCTTGTCCATTCACAACCAGATATAAAAAGACATTTTTTTGCTTAAAAAATAGCTAAAATACGAGTAAGTTGTTGGTGCAATTTCACAGTTGGTAAAGTTCTCAGTTGGTTCTTATTCGCTCTCTCTCTCTCTCGGTGGGCAATACTCACTTGTTTCCCCTAGATGTATGCTCATTTTCTTGTAACATTATACAACATTAATTGACCGCGTAGCTTAACCATTTATATGAGAAAGGAAGCTATTATAATTGTTCTAAAATGAGTAAGTATTTTTTGCCGTTAGATAAATAGTACCATTGACTAGTACCATTGATGGTACAAGTGACACAACTTTGTATCTTTAGTACCATTAAAGAAAAGTCAAGATATCCCCGATGTTACTAGTGATACAACTTTGTATCTCTAGTACCATTAAAGAAAAGATAGGACTTACTTCGTTTTATAGGTATATTATTTTCATAACAAAACTAACACAGTACACTAATACCTCGTTTTATAGGTATACTCGTATTATTCGAATGGCATGGTGGTAGTATTAAAATAGAGACGTGCTATAAGAGTTATGTATGTAATCAAAATTGAAATGAATGATTTTGACTTTTGACTACCGTCGTATTTTTTCCAAAAATAGTTCCACATCTATGTCACCATTGTCGAGTTGCATTTGACCATGCAGTATATATGTACTAGTCAATGGTACTACTGATCTAACGGCTATTTTTTGAGTGGCTGTCAATTAATTGCATTTTCAATATTAAATTTTTAAATTGATGTAAAACTACAAAATGTTAATAATAAATAATCTGGAGGCACGGTAGTGCCCCCGCCAAGTGGAACAGAAAAACGAAGCACCCTTTTCTGAAAGCATTTCGACCTGTTTTAATCTGCCTATAACTTTGTATCAGAGATTACACGTAGAACGTCAGGAGAGGTTCATAAGCTAAAGTAAACCCCTAAGTTTCATGTTCCTATCTCTTCAAGTTTCGTAGTAAATCAAATGCAAAGTTAAGCTAATATGACACTAACTCACTTACACACCCACTGATCATCAAATATCTAAGGTACTTCCGTTAGTCCTAAAAAGCTGAAAATTTGGCATAGACATAGGGTTGTGCACACAAATAAAGGACATACTAAAAAAACTAAAATTTTCGTCCTTTCTTTAGGGTTCCGTACGCAAAATGTCCAAACGGAGCCTTCACATCAACAGCCTATTAGTTATGTCCCACAGTTGGGGATCGAGGGAGATATAACTATGATCCACTACGCGGCCCCAATGCGAATTGGTGGATTACACATGTCTTCAAAATTATATATTTTTAATTCACGGACAGGCAGATTTCCTTTGGCCTATATACACTAGACTAGACAATAAATTTGGACCTCACAGAGTACCACCACGATCTCGGGGCATGGCAGTGCCCCCGCCAAGTGAAGCAGAAAAATTAAGGGGCTCTACCACGCTTTTCTGGAAGCATTTCGGCCTGTTATCCTACAATATACTTTCTTTATAAAAATAACAAAAATCCCATTATTTTCAGTAAAAAGAGGCCAAGTCTCATGTTGGTCGTTTGGCCATAAAAAGTAGTGAGAGCTCATGTATAGCCAAGTCTGCGATATTCGTACGATTACGTACGAATAATATAAAATTAATTTTGATTTTAATAATATTTTTTTTTAATATTAATTAATTTTGCACTTTATTTTTAATCATAGAAAACTAAATACCGTTAATGAATGAATTTTATTAGATATTCATATCTCAATTAAAATGTGACTTGGCCGTTACGCAGAAGTGCAAGACCTCGTCATAATATTCTGCTCAATCTACAAAAGTCAAGGGCTTAGTGCACCTTTTTACAGACATATTTTTTTATAGGATAACACTGACTCTGCACCTAAGTACTACCTTTTAAGATCCACCTTCAAAAGTACTACCTTTTAAGAAAACGGTAGACTTTTTTGTTACCGCCTTGCTTGTGCAGTAGATCCATCTTACATAAGAGGTAGAAAACCCTGATGTGCTGAGTCACCTGGGTTAGTACCACCATTTTACCCTTTCACCTACAAAGCAGCAATGCATGCATTGAAGTTTTCCGGTTTGAAGGGCAAGAGAGCCAGAGTAAATACCAACACAAGAGGCGCTCCACGTAAGACCTCAAAATTAGCAGGCCTCGAAAACCCTTGCAATATTTTGGTGAGGTGAGATGTCTATGGGTGTTGGTGACCACTTACCATCAGGTGGACCGTTTGCTTTGCATATCATAAAAAATAAACTACTTCATATCAAATGGAAGTCCCTTCTCCTCTATTCAACAGCCTGCAGACATTTTGTCAAACGTTACACGTGGTGTAGGTATAATAAATTTACTCTCCTTGGTGTCATTTCATATCACAAAACTTAAGCCTTATTCATATTCTATCCCACCAAAAACATAAATGTGAAAAAAGAGGCTAAGTACAAGGAACATGTGGGCTTTGCCGTTCAATATTTTATTTGTATTTACACCTAAATCCGCGTTTGACCTCAATCTCATTCTGTGGTAGGTATGTGACGATGAGGCCTACCTAATTGAGATCTAAATAAGTATATGTATAAATTGTCTTTGGGGCCAAAAGTAGCTCGATATGGTTCGTGTAAAAATATAATGATTCACTTCATTGGGTGTTGCTATTTGTGTGTTAACTATACAGTTACCATGTCTATGGTAAACCGATTTTGTCGGGATGGGAGCGTGCTAGCCTACAGCTGCCGTAAAGATTGAATGCCGATTATTGATACCAATAAAAAATGTAGACGTAGCTGTAGGTTAGGTATATTATTCTCCGTAGAGCATCGGCGAGTTAATTGATTACAATAAGTTGTTATGTTTAAGGGAAAATTGTAAAGCTGCGACCGTCGCCGGTCTGTCAGTGTACTGAACAAACCTAGATTGGTTTTTGTTACACTGTGCATGTAAAATTTTAATATAATACAATTGAACATTTTCAATAAATACAAATAATAATAATACACTGATGAAAAATATACACAAAGTCATCGCGTCGCCCTATTTTTGGAACCTGACGCTGATGTGGTATGAAAATAAACGAAAGCTGCTAATCAAACTGCTGGTTTAAGACAGAGTTTCATCTTCGCTTCATAATTTGTAACTTCACTGCAACAGACAAAATGTCGCCTGTATCTCCACACAAATTCCAAATTATTGGCGCAGTGCCCGCTATCTCCTCAATGATATTTTTATCAGTACGTTAAATTGATAACACGTTGATAAATCGACATGACTCCCCGCCACGGCATCACAATGTGTTGACAAGTTAGAAATATGTTATTTTGTTGTTCCTAGTTTATTCATTGATTTAAAACTCAAGGTTGATTTTCGGGACTTGGCGGGAGAGGATGAGAATTTTCTTAAATATAATGAAAAATTGTTAAGGTAGGTTTTGTTAGTTAAGTATCTACTTATGAGTACGCAGTTAGGTAGGTACATCTTCAAGCAAGCTACTTATGTGCCATAAGAGCTAGGGAATGCCACGGTTAGCTATACTTCAGTAGGTATGTATACCTAATGTTTTGTATTATCTAAAGGGCGATCTATCCCGAGACGGTGAAACAGCTTGAGTTTAACTATTTTTTATTTTATTAATATTTAGACTTTATTTTATATTTTCCGGAATACCTTCTATCAGTTGAATTTTTTTTTTTTATAAATATCTCAATAATTGTAAATTTCTGAAACTCCGTTTTATTTTTCCTGTAAAATTATAGGATATTATCTATGAGTCTGAATTATTTTAGAATTTTCGGCTCGTAAACTTCGGAGGTAAGGGTGGGAACGATATTTTTTTGTACATTTTTGAAAGTCAAAAACTATAATAGCACATACCTAATATAAAATAGAAAATAGGTCTGTAATGCACAAATAAAACCTTTTCATATGATACTCAGCAGTTGCCCCACTCTCAGAATTCGACCTCCTATTTTGGACCCCATTTTTAATAAAATAAAATGATTTCCATTTTTTTACAAGAGATGATGCGGACAAGCAAGTTCTACAACTGTGCCAAATTTTAAGTCTTTAATAGCTTTTTTTATTATTTTTATATTTCATTAAATAAGAAGAGCAGACGAGCAAACGGGCCACCTGATGGTAAGTGGTTCCCATCGCCCATAGACATCTCACCTCACTTTATTAATATTAGAGGGTTTTTGATGCGCTGCTAACCTTGAGGACTAAGATGGATTGCCTCATGTGCCGGAAATTACGCTGGCTCTCTTACCCTTCAAACCGAAACACAGAAATGCAAGCATTTCTGCTTCACGGCAGAAATAGATAAGATGGTGGTACCACCCCAGGCGATCCTTCACTTTAGGATCTACCACTACCAAAGGTTTAGTAGTTCCTGAGAAAAACAACTGTGACATACAGACGGACGGACAGATGGACAACGAAGTCTCACCATAAGGGTTCCTTTTTTACAAAAATCTCAATGTTTTGGAAACAAATCATAATATCGTTATGTCTTTTGGAATGTCATCAAAATATCTCCCAGTTCATAGATTTCACGTGTCAATAGAACTGAGTACATATCTAACACTGAGGCATCTTCCTATCTATACATCGACAATGCCATGAAATCATGTTATCGCTTGATACGAGGTACAAATAGATTGCCTCAAATATTTACCCTTGCTCCGTGTCACACATGTTCTACATCCATCTTTACATTCAATTCTATGTAACACTCTAGATATGATTTTATTTTCAAGTACATTGTGGAGTTGGGAGCGGTGTCTTTGTCTTGTCCAGTGATACTGATAATGATAAGGAATCGATGTAATCTAGACGTTTTGATGGACTAGATTGTGACTAGTTGTCTATTAAGGTTGTAAACTGTTGTTATCTTGAGGGTTTGGATCTAATTTTAAAGGAATTCCCGTTAATTGACACTGTTTGTTAAACAGCATAATAAAACTGCTAATCACAGTCTCTGATATGAATTGTGATCTTAATAAATACCTACGTATAATTAGATACTTAATCATCATCAGCAGCCTATTAATGTCCCCACTGTTGGGGCACAGGCCTCCCCTTGCACAAGGGGATAGGGGCCATGATCCACAGAGCAGGCCCAATACTAATTGGTGGATTTCACATACCTTCGGAAACAGATATGCAGGTTTCCTCACGATGTTTTCCTTCACCGTTAGAGCAGTCGGTATATGTACGTAAGCCTCGAAAAAAATCCAAAAAACTTATTGGTACATGGCATTCAGCATTGCATGGTTTCGAACCCGGACCTCCCGCATGGGAGCCCGGCGTCCTAGCCATTAATTTATTAATAATGTTTCAGTATTGTACAACATGACTAAAAGATAAGTCGTTATCGTATCCGAATTAACAAAATGTGGAAAAGTTTGGCACATACTTAATTAGGAATTTATCAGTTTTCCACTACTTTAGCCGGTAAGTTCTAATAAAAATAGGTATCACGAAGGAACGAACGCCCGGAGGAGACTTTTTTATCCGAGGTAGGTATGAATTAAAGCTTTTAACTCGTACCCATGGATATATAAAGCTTTTATTTTATTTTCGGAGCACCTTTGACCGGTGACATTCTCGTCTATGTTTTCTTTAGTAGTTCAATTAATTATTGCAAGTACGTACTAATTTCACGATGTACAATCGTATTCTTGGGTACTTTGTCGCTGTATTGACATAATCATAGAAATGTCAAGAAATCATAAAAAAAATCTAATTGCGTAAGGATTCCACCGAGTATAGCTCAATGTGTCTTCTACTGTACAAGTAGAAGTATGTAGAAGTCACATTAAAGTAAATTAAAAGCATAATACACTTTATGGCACAAATAGAAAACAACAAACAAAAGATATAAAAGGAAATGGTGAAGTACAATTTAGGCGACCTTATCGCTAAGAGCGATCTCATTTGCGTTAGTTGTCTACCTTAAAGTATTCGACGTTTAATAATTTTAAAAGTTTGGCATTCACCGATTAACCGCAAAATAGTCTGCTTACGGTTCAACATCATTACACTTCCGTCAAGTTCCCTGATCGATACAAAAGATCAAAAAGCTACCTCAAACGATTAGAAAAAGTAAGGAGTTAGACTATTGAAATAAAAGGATTCGAAGGAAGCGATCGCGACGTTCGAAATTCCAATCCGAAGCGGAGTCCGTCGAGATGGCGTTTTAATAGAGCGGGGGCACTTTCGCCAACTTAAATCTTTGGGCTTAAAAAAGGCTTTGCATCGGTTTAAAGGGATGAGGCGGGCTCAAGCGGCTCGATTGCTGCCTTTGGCTTTACCCAATTACTCACCGCCGTGTCTAGATTATGTCTGCTGGTGTTGGGAACACGTAATTGTTACGAGTGTTTATTTACGTTTAAGTACTTTATCTCACGTTTCCTCTTTAATTTGAGATAGATCTTTCATTTCTAAGTTCCGTTCTGTTCTATCGGTTACAAAGTTTCATTGATAAATAAAAAATTACCTAACCCTAAAGGATCAAGCTTTAGAATTCTCTAACTTTAGGTAGTAGGTATTTTAACAGCGCTGCATATTGGTACCCGAGTATGTCTGCTGACTTTCCCCCCTTTTGCCAAATATAGATAAATATACACAGAGTATCTGCAACGATATTATCTTTTCTGAATGTTTCTAGAAAATGTATTATTTTTATAATAAAGTGTTTTTCTTTCTTTATTCTCCATATTTCTGTCTTCTAACCTAGGCTGTCCGGTAACCTAGGCTGTTTGCTCCTATTGAGTTGTTTTATACAAATATGTAGCATGAATTCCAACTTATTTCCTGTTGAACATTGTTACGTATAATATTTTTTTGTTTTACCTATGTAAATTAAATACACCTTGTACTCCGGACTCCATAGGTCCATTGATTGCATTCAGTTTAAAAAAATATCAAAAGACCACGTACGTTCAATATTAATTTAAATGAAATTGGCCAGCAATTCCGGACTGTATCCGCGGCCGAGTACCGACCGGTCAGGATGTCGCTTTGAGCACATTCGCGCTTCGACGCTGAGCTTTGTTCTCTTTGCTGCATATTCAATTCCCGCGGATACCTACCTTTAAAAAAGGCAATTAAAGCCATAAATCATTTACATATGCCTTTTTCCCACTTTCCCTCCACGGCCTATTATGCCAGAGAGTTTTATGTGCGCGATGCCCAGCCACTGACATGGTTATTTGAAATATGAAAGTTGTATATCTCCATCCCACGGTTCTTTACGGCGTTTATTTTTTTTATAGCGCAAACATTGGTGTGTGCACGCGCTTTAAATCACGTTGATATTTTAGTGGAATTGATTTATTGGCTTTTCAGGAACTTTTCAAATATATCATTGATTTATGCGGACTTTTTAGAACTTTGTGTTAATGTGTGCTATATAGATCTTATACTAATGCCAGTGTCCATACAACCAGCCATACATTTTTGTATAACTTTCATATAAATAAAGAAAACAGCTATGGTACCTATAGATATAAGTACCTTAGCTTATGTCAGAAGCATTTTTTATACATCTATAATCTACTTACCATTTACCTACAGAATCAGTATCATGAAGTGGATTTGGCTAACTTATAATTAAATTACCTATTTAACTCTTTGCTGCTGTGAAAAACGGTACTTCTTATAATAGCTTAGTTCACAGTTAGGTGAAGAGGAATAGATAGGTAACTAAATTAAAATAACCAGAACGTTACTTAACTGAGATTATTGTGATTGAGATATCACAATTCGTATCATAAAGTCCATCACAAATGCACCTTATAATATTTTCCTCATTTCACACTAAATACAACCATACATATATACATAAACTCACGCCTGTTTCCCGCAGGGGTATAGGCAGAGACTAAAGATTTCCACCTGCAACGATCCTGACAAACCGTTCTCGCTTCTTCCACACTCATCAATCGCTTCATACACGCTCTTCAGTTAGTAGTTGACCTCACCAGACCTTTCTTTAGAACGTCCGCAATATGGTCGACGTAGGTCCTTCTAGGTCTCCCCTTTCCTACCCTTCCATTCACCTTTTCCTTATACACCGCTTTCGTTACTCTCATTTCATTCATTCTTTCTACGTGTCCCAACCATCTCAACATCCCTCTTTCAACCTTAGTTACTACATCGTCTTGCCCACCACACCTTTCCCTTATTACACTACTCCTTATTCTCTCACACACTGTTACAGCACACATACTAAATACAACCAGTCAATAAGTATACGTACTTAGTAACAAACAACAACATAATTTCATGTTCATTTGCACTGGTCACAGAAGAGACCTGTCCTCCGAGATACAGGAACTTCCTCGCTCGGAGGTCAGCGTTTATTGTTACCTTTTGCTCACTAATTTTATTTAGTTTAATATTACCTTTGCTTTAGTTTTTACTGGACTATGGATACTTTGTCATCTTACCGCACAAATAAACTTATTCATATTCTTAACTATTCGAAAATCGTATGCAATATCGTATGTATTCGATAATTATTCATCATCATCATTGTAGCTTATCTTCAATCTAGGTTTGGAGAAAGGCCTCTTCCCCTCCTGTCCATTTCCGGCAATCCTGAGCCCGCTCCATCCAATCCCGTCCTCCGTACCATCGGAGGATATAATTAACTCAAAATATATAATGCGACTGACTCTTCAACCCCTGTACTCTTAGATTAATAACAAATTCTCACTACCACCATTTGTTCCAGCGCGGCGATGCCCCGTGCGTAAACACCGTAGCACGCAGATACCCCGCGCGCTTCTGTCTTCCCCCTCCGAGACGAAAAGGCTTCATCATTCACCTCCGCGTGTACAAGGAGGCGCTGGCGGCCGGCATGGAGCCGCTAAGCGAGAACGGGCTCTGCCTGTCGGAGCTGGAGCTCCACGGCGGAGGGCACCTCCACGAGTCCGTGGCGGCGTCCGTAGGCTCCGCGATCTCCAGCCTGATGGCGCCGCTGCACCATGAGCCGCAACACACGCCGTTGCACCACGCGCCGCCGCTGCACCACGAGCCGCTCGAAAAGCTCAAATGTAAGTCGCTTTTCTCATAATTTTGCTCTATTTTAGGATAAAGATTGACCGATCTACAATAGTGACGTAAGGTGAGGTCAAACGCGGGTTTAGACGTAAATAATAAAAAAAGATGGCGTCTTCAGTGTTATTAGGTTGCATTTGACTGAGCCCAAGAGTTCCCGGTAGATAGGATCAACTGATAACGAGACGAATAAACCAAACTGCAGCGATAACACAGTCATAAGACACTAGCGGGAAAGAATTTGTTTCACGGCGGAGGGCACTTCCACGAGTCCGTGGGCTCCGCGATCTGCAGTCTGCTGCACCACGAGCCGCTTGAGAAGCTCAAAACTAACTTGACTAATCTACAGCAGTGCTGTTGGTCCACAATGATGTCTTAGGTGTGATAGGCGCAGCCATAGTTTCACGAGCCGCACAAAAAACTCAAATGTAAGTCGTTATGTACTTATTATCACGTGTTGTCGTATGAATGGTGCAACAAAATTTTAAGGTAGTAACTTTTCTGCTGGTCGTACAAGTCGCTGAAATATGAGCCACTCGAAAAACTTAATTATAAGTCGATTTTCTGATAATATGTGCTGTCCTAGCATAAAGGAGACCAATAGACTAAAACTCTGTCCCTTAACTGCTGATTTTACACTCAGATTATGAGATTTGGCTTCACTTGACCTGCAGGAAGGTAAGTTTTGTAATAAGAGCTTTTAATTTTAATTTTATTGGAAAACAAACAGCCTTAAAACATAATATAAACCAAACTAACAATGAAAGGCCAATTACAGGTTACTTTTGATAAGTAATACACCTGTGTTCTGAATCATAGATCAATGGACCAGCTAACAGACTTCAGCAGTGTTTGTTTGCTAAAAGTAAAAGTTGCAGGGTTGACACTCATATTGCACCTCTATTAGTAAAGTATGTTCGAGAGGTAGTTCTTACACGATATCTCTGAAAACTCAGATAGGATGTAGTTTAAATAAAATAAAGAACCGACGGAAACATAATTTTCTGTACATTTTAAAGCAAGTCGTATATCAGAATGGAACATTGATGGAAATATCAGCGCCATACAATCGCGCGCCGATCTACCAGCGCAGCGCCAACGGGAATCTGTTTTATATTGGCAAATAAATTTAGTTTTAAACTCCATCGGGCTAGTAAATAAAATATAGGGGACTTTTCGTGTTTCATTTCGCTGGTGAACGCGTTCGCATACGACCGAGTCATTTCTTCGCCCGTTTTATTTTTATTAAGATATGTAGCTCCTTACAGATGGGATGCGCCGGGCTTACCGAGGGTAAATAAATAAGCTTCTCGCGTTCACTCCAAATACGCGTATTGGCTTCTTAAATCTGATTGAATTCGTAAATGGCTCAATAAAAATCGATGGGTAAACAAAACGTCTTTAGTTCGTTTATACTGAAATGTCCGCGTATTACCATCACCAGAAAGAAAATATATATGAAGTGTTAATACTTCATCGGTTTGCAATGTAAGTGTCTATTGGGGTTGTTAGATTTCTAGTGAACAAACATTTAATGGGCTGATTATTTATTGACCACACGAGTCGAAATACCTTTGAACTGATTTCAAAAGTGAAAGAGAGTAAATGAAACTGAGACATTTTCAAATTGTCAATAAGTGTACTCACTTCATAATTTTCACGGAAGTTGCACCGTATTGGGCGTTTTCACATTAGAACGACACAAGGATAACGAATATCCTCGGTTGTCGAATCTCATACATTTAGTAGGTAAAGTCGACCAGAAGTCACAAGACCTATTCGGAACGTCAACATTTGAGAATCTGAAATATACCATATTGAACAGGCATAAAGTTGAGATTTTATTGAAGATTTTTGACAGATGGTACACTTTAGCTAGTGATCGACTATACTAGACGCTTTCACATTAATTCACACTATGTCGTCCTCGCCACCACCACAACCACACGCGCCCATTTAATAATTTGATGATAGAAGATGTTAGCTAACAATAAGATGAAGTAAGTGGTCAACAAGAGAATTTCATATTATTTTAGATAAGAATGTTTTAAATCCTATATTTATATCTTATCTTATGATTGGACGGGAATAACCCAACGGCACTTCGGCCCTGGAGGATCTTTTGTGCCCACCCCATTTGACACACTAGTCATCTCAGTGTACAGGTTTCCTCACGATGTTTTCCTTCACCGTTAGAGCAGTCTGTAAATGTACGTAAGTTTTCGAAAAATATGAAAAACTCATCGGTACATGGCACTGCACGGTTTCGAACCCGGACCTCCCGCATGGGAGTCCAGTGTCCTAACCACTGTGCCACCGACGCTCTTCTCAATCAAATCCTATATTCGTTCAAGAAGATTAGAACAAATATCTATGTCACTATAGGGCACTATGTTTAACGACGCTAGAGTTAATACGAGTATACATAGATTCAGAAGGAATACTATTGTTGTTACATCAATACGCATCATACAACAAAAGACCACAGAATCGACGCACGTGTTACAAAAACGGAACGACGACATCGATGACTTTATTTACGACGCTCGCAAAATAAAAATTGGACGACCGTCGTCGACCGTCACGGGCAATCAGGCGGTGTGACATGAGCGTGACGATGTGGGCACTGCAATTTTGTCATAATACTTTGTATACAAAATTAGGGATTATTCACCTCGGATCCCTCGGTGACACGCAATTTTCTCCTTTTATTTCCATCTATAAAGATGAATCTTCGCATGTTATGCGAGATGTTTGTTTTTTGTAAAATAGATATAGTTAAACAGGTTCAACTTATGTGATTTTTGAGTGTACGTAATGTTCGTAAAATCTTCGGCAAAGCATATTCAGTTCTTTAATTTAGAAATTTTATTGTAGTATAATAATAACCATTAAACACACTAAAACTAAAACTAAACTTAAACTAAGAAGAAAAACAAAACTAAAGATAAAAAAATTGGGCTAAATCCCCCACATCCAAATAATTTTGTCAAAAAGTTCTACTAGAGCATCTGCAACATGGCACATGGTAAAATTGGTACATGGCATGCCATGCCATTTGTGTGCCGGTAATTTAATTACACTTTGCTCTGAATCTAATCTAAGAACTGTCTTGACAAGGCAAATTACTAATAACCAGCATGTGATAACACTGATAACTAAATTATTAAAATGCAGACAAATTGCATACAAATCGGCGACGATGCACCGGCTCCTAATCGGATAGTTTTTACAAACACATCAGGATCGGATTACGCGCCCCCTGTATGTTTAGTGACGCAATTAGTAATGCGCGAGGGGATGGAGATGTCTGGTGGATGTGCGGGAATGATGCTCTTTTCTTGTAGCTTTTTTCTTTTTTTAATGTTTAAGGAAAACAGAGGAGCAAACAGGTCATTTACTCATACTCATACTCATTTATTAAAACCATCAGGACACCAGGAACTCTAGGTTACGTCATACTTTTACAATAAATTTAAAATTCAAACACAATTCATGTTAACTCTAAACATAACTGGACAGGAGCGAACAGACCAGACGATTTACATTTAAAAATTTAGCTAAAAAAATAAGATTGTAGCAGCTCCCTTTACAGCTGATTTGTCATTTATCTAAATTAATAAATAATAAAATTAATATTAATAAGGTAAGTGGTCACCGTCGCCTATGTACAGTCGGCTTCTAGCTAATCTGTCAAATGAAATTTTTCAGGAGACCATTATTATCATTAGAAAACGATAGGAAAACGAATGATATAGGAAACTGTCTAAGTTTGACACGAGTACGTACATTTGAAAATGAATTTGAAATAAAATTTTGAAATGTACGTACGTACGTGTACTGTGTAATGTACGTACATACGTACGTATGTACGTACGTATGTACGTACTTATGTACGTACGTATGTACGTACGTACGTGTACGTACATTTGAAAATGAATCTGCTAACCTTTTTAAACTTGAGCGAGCTATGTTTCTACCTCAAAATTAAGTAAAGTCCCTTTACAAAGATGTTTATCGCTATACTTTAGTAACTTGTATTATGATCTGTAAATCCATAGAGTTTACATTACGCGTTTGTTTAAAAAACATGTACACAACTTTTCCATACAGCTCTACAATCGAGAAACTGGCGTAAACGCAATGATTTGCAATCCATCACCGACGAACAAAAAGGGCAATCATTTAAAGTCAATTCTGATGAATTTATACTGCGTCCCTTTCTTTATCGTGTCAGTTTGATATTTTGATCTCGCTCGCACGATAAAAAACAACCCCCGGGTTCGGCGAAGCATTATATTGCGATGATTAGGGATGCACTTGCCTCTTTTGCCATTGAATTTAAATGGGGGATTAAAACGCTACTGTGCGTTTTATTTATTAAAGCGCCATTGTGCTTTCCTTCATTAGCCAATTGCTGTCATCATCCAGCTTTTGTTGGAGAAAGCATTCAGTTGACCAGATGTGAGGGTTTCATAGAGTTTGAAGTCAGGTGGATAGCAGTAGCATTGTTATTATTAAGTTCCGTCGTTTCCCTGATCTCTGGTTATTAAGGATGCTCATGTTAGTTCCTCAAAACTAAACCTGGATACCTACTGCTTCTTACCTGAGTAGATAAATAGGTAGGTTATCCAGATACGGAAGCGTTTATAAGATTTTACCTTAGGTAGCTAAGTAATTACAAAGTTTTTTTTAGGTAGATAAAAACAGGAAGTTTAGTTTGAATTGAAATCGTATGTTTAATAAGAAAATCTTTAAATTAATAGTCTCTATCCTATATGCAATATTAACCTCTGAAAATTATATATTTTGACCCAAACCCAGAATGTCTTTGCGAAAATTGTCCCAATTTTGCAAGCCGAGGATGAAAATCCTATCAGTTCTGCGTATGCGGTACTGCCACCTGCCGGCTTATCCGTCGAAGATTGTTCTCATATCCCGAGATTTTTATAAAATACGCGAAAAACACGTTTCGTGGCTTTAATTTTAAATTGAGAAGGTTTTGCGGAATCTTGTTAAAGCCTTCCGAGCGGTGTCGATGGTTTTTTTCACCTCACCCACCGCTAAATCGAGAGTCGATCTCATTATTTTCCGAGGAAAAAATATGGAAAACTAATTACGTGGGATTTGAGAGGGCTTATGAGGGATTTTTTACAATTTTATTCGAACTCGTGTGCATGTTTTATATTAGGGAAGGTGTTGATAAGGGATATCTTTGACTCTGCCTTTATAAATATTTACTTTTCCAGTTTATTAAATTCGCTTTCAAATGAATCAGATTATAGTATTTTGAGAGTAGTTTTGCAATTAATAATTGACTATACTTACTTATTTTATTTATTTTTATTTAAAACTTCTTACACTAAAAAGGTGTACAAGGCGAACTTAACGCCCTGCCGCGTTATCTACTAATAATCTTTTCTAGATACTCATCATCCCTTCTATATTTACATATTTTTTCTGCAAGTTAACTTCCTGAGCAAGTTGTGAATGCTGAAAATATAAACCAATTTAAAAACAGATTAGACAGTTACTTACGAAATTTGAAGAAACTAATCCAATAATAATAATAATAGAAGCTATGCTAATCCAATAATAATAATAAAAGTTTCTAAACATTTTTCTCAGTAAATAATAATTTCAAGAAACCCCAGACTTACCATTGTGTAGATCCCATACTTTTTCCTGGTCATCAGCTTCCATTGCAGTTCTGTGAAGGACTATTACCGGTCCAGCTATCTTGGATCTTTGAAACCCCTGATCCAATTTGTCTGTTAAATAAACAAAATCCGCATCCAAATCGAATCATCGGTATTGAGTTACGATGCCAAAGACAACAGACATACGCGTCAAACTTATCATATTCCTTTTAGCCGGGTGTAAAATAAAACATTAGTTCCGTTATATTATAGAAAGACCACCGCATCATTTAAAGAGTGCACTTGCTTGCTTATCGTATGGTTAGTGGCCAACCTATTTGTCAGAGTTGTTCAGGCCGCCCGTAGGCATCTGACATGGCTTAACGACTGCTGTCGAACGACAACAACCGGGACCGACTGCTTAACGTGCTTTCCGAGGCACGGAGGAGCTCAGATGAAATATGCCACTAGCGGTCACCCATTCAGATGCCGACCGCGTCAACATCGCTTAACGTGCACGATCACTTCGGACCGTGCTCGCAACTAGGCTACGAGCTCCTCTGTGCAAGAGTGCACTGGGCGAGTGTGAGCCGTAAGTCGCACAAATATTTGTTCACGGTCCGCGCCTCGGTCCCGTCCCGAGATTATCACATTATCTTGATGTAATCTGACCGGCGCGCGGGCGCACTGTTTACTTTACATCAGAATGTTAGCGTCGCGTCGCGTCGTTCACGCAGGACTATATATAGAATCGGAATAAAACATATTTCTTGTTTTTAAAATTTTGACGTAAAGTAGTTTTTTTTTTAAATGACTATCTTTTTGATTAGACCTCTGACTCTCTGACTGATTGAAACGAACAGACTTTCATTATTCAGGGTGTAGAAAAGTACTGAACATCGACCGAATACATATTGTTCTAATACTTTGTGATATTACCAATAAAATCGATTTTCCATACATTTTGCACCGATCAGCTGATATATTTGTATCAAAAGCGTCACATGTCATAGGGTGTTTTTGTTATACCCGGTATATCATTAATATAATTTTTGGTCCGGACCATTGATAAAGGATGGTGTAATTGTATTGAATCGAATTCAAAACCATAATCGAATATCAATTTTAGTAATCTCTTCAAACAAAACACTATCCTTTTTGTGACATTATTTTACAAAGATGATCCGCCTTTACTATCCTCTTTAAAAAACTTGCTATTCCTACTAAGTTGTCGTAATTTATTAGTAGAAAAACATATAATAAAAACACGGTGCCACACAGTCTGTCCCAACGATACGACGTCACTATAGAAAAAAAAATTGGCCAAAAAAAATTGGCACCCCTGTGTCTAACACCGGCTCTCTGTCGCAGTGCTTTGATGTGATCCACAGATAAATTATTATTTTTTTGCAAACATTATTTTATGTCATTCGATAGGACTTAGGGTGTCAGACGTCTATAAATTTTAAAAAAATATTGTTAAATGAACTGCTATTTGAATGACGGTAAATGAAGAAATTAAACTAGGTTTGGTGCCTGTTTACAATATTTGTTCCGTTTAGCATGAAAACAGTGGTCGTTGTAGATAATATTATTTACAATGAGCGTTTATTACTAAGGGAGGCTATACACGTGTAAGCGTAATATTTAATTCCTCATACTTCAAGAAAAGATAAAAAGTGTTAAACATTAAAAGTATACGTTTTAAACCTTTGCGCCAGGGTCGACACGGGGCGGAATTTTTGACTAAGGCTTTTCATAAGTTTTTTTTAATATTTTTATTTCTTTAGAACATTTAATATGATTATTATTTTTATGAAAACCTTTTAAACTCTTATAATGATTTAAAAGTGTAGATTTATGTTTGTGATATGAATGTAAAGTGCACAACTGTCAGATTAAACCTTACATCACATAAATATTTTAAATTTTTTTTTAAATCTCAATTTAGAGACTTTGGTACACGACAATGTCAGCTTCGTTAGGGTCACTAAGAAAAGGGAAGGGAAACTCAAGTGTTAGCGTGTCAGCCCTCACTTTGAGAGCCAACTTACCAAACAACAGTAAGTGTTTCATATTATCAGATATGGGCTGACTAAAAATAACGTTGAGCCTCCCATTTTGGAGCGTATTGAGGCCAAATCTTCCTCTCAATTTTCACCAGGTCACACTCCATTAGGAGGGTGAGTGAGGTCTTCTATTTTGTTGCAGTTGGTACAAAACGTTGATGCAGCTCTTCCCACCAAATACAAAAACTTATTTAACGGAATGTGACCCGAGGGTAATCTAAAAGCCAAGACAAGTAGCTCCCTACCAAGGCTGACATAGTCAAACCATGGAGCCAATTTGAAAATCTTACACTTCATAATTCGATATAGCAATGTGCAATTGTTTATTAGACTGTAATGTAGAGTTTTACTCTTCTTGCCAGCTACGACTTTCGCAATACCATTTGAACATTCAAATGTAATGCAATTTTGGCGTATCATATACCTAGACTACGATTTAACTTGTATTTAACGGTTGAACTACAAAAAATACCGTCAATATTTTCAAAATTCATAGCATTTTCGGGGAGGGCGTGGACACGTCTCTACGCCAGATGGCTCATCCGCCCTTCGCCCAAAAAACGAGTCGAGGAAGGCGTGGTGGCAATAAATTTTGTCAAAATATGCTCCACATAAACACTTCCCAGCCCTATTAGAATAACACAGAACAAATCGGTTTAATTTGTTAACAGCCGTCGGAATGGGTGTCACATGTCTTATCTCAGACAAGCAATGCCGGCCTACGATTTATTTAGTTTCGCCTTCACTAATTGCCGATGACAAAGTTTAATAGCTCGTGCATATGTTAATCGGTTTTCTTGTTCAGGAAAAAATTTACGGTACTTTTTTTTTCATGAAATTCGTGGGAGTTCGGTTATGGAAAGGTGTGTGCAAGGGAGAATTGACAAATACGTATAGAAATAGAAATTTTTATTGTGTAATTGAATGCATGGCAGTATAAAGCTACGAGTAAGTCCGTGGAAAAATAGAGGGGAGAATCAAGAAGACACTAGCCAAGGAAGTCTTCTTTCTTCGATAGGTGGATATCCAACATACTTAATTTCTGCTGTATGTAACTCACAAATATAATGATATTTCTAGCCTGTTATAGAATATGGTTTTGTTATGATTTCTCAGGCCCGTTTGGGCGAAAATTTAATTTTGAATTATCTATGCTGTTCGTACAAATCAAATCAAATCATTTTTTTATTGTAATTAAGTACCATAAAGTACATTTTTACAACGTCACTTTTCTCTACCACCGCTTCATAAGGTGCTGCAGCTGAAAGGAAGAAGCGGCGTAAGGAATATTCAGCAGCACATCTTATACCCGATGAACCCGAGAGTTAATGCTAATCCAAATGCTAGTTACTTTTTACTCGCAATCCAAATCATCTCATGCCAATTGATGCCAATTCCAGGAACGATTAATTTAATAATCGATTACCCCAACCCTATTTGCTTCCCAAAAGTCAAGTAACGACAGATCGCAGCGTGAAACCGCCTGATGCGTCCACCAACAATAAGTCAATGGCACAAAACGATACAAAATATCAACAAACATCGACTGCGGGTGATTGATGTGGGTGACAGATGTCACATAACCCTTGCACTGCCGGGCCCTCGCCATCTGTCACCCTGGCCATTAGGTGGTCAGTGAGATGGTGAGACACTTTTTCTGCACTTTCACTCTTTCGATTGTGGGGAATTAGATATTTGTGTGCAAATTGGATGTTGTCAATTTATTTAAGGGTTAGATAAGATGTGTACGAGATGTTACATATTTTGCGCGTATAAAGGCCGTCACACACGGCAGTTGTAATATAGCGATGTATATTATAGCTAGACATATTTCAATACATCTTGCCATAAGATCCTTCAGGAGCCTACAGCGGTAATATTCATATTTTATATCTTTTATCTAAAGATACCGAGCGATACGGAAATATACATTTCAATACATCTCGATATATTTTGAAAAATTGCTCTGCTAGCATAATGTGGAAGTCAAGAATATACAGTCACGGACTTATCCAGGGTATCCCAAGGATTGACGATGTCCAAAACAAAAATTTCCCGTCTGAATGTCAAACATAGGGTCACAGATTACTTAATACAGGACCTGTGTAATGAGTTTAGATGCAATACCTACCTACATAAAGACGAGTGTGATCGAATGATACCCAACCAGATAAAACAATGATACGTACTTACTCATTGTGCTTAGGATACCAAACTAGGAGTTGTGCCTGGAACCCTATCCTTGCTGTTCTTCATGCTCGAACCCGGTAACATTAGAAACACACGTAGTGACGTTTGCATGCGTTGTGCTGCAGCTGAGTTCGGAAGCAATTTCGATCTCTTACTGCATCAAAATTACTCCGCGAAGTGTTACAGCACAGTCTATATACCTATGGTTGTCTGTATTACGCGCCCGGAAACTGTGCAAGGGTTATTTATCAATAGGCAGATCTTTTATTACCTATACATTTATTTATCATGCGTTTGTCATATGAAAAAAGAAAGATCAAGGTAGTTTCAAAATTTATTATTACTTTCAAGGCATCATTTATAATATACCAACAAATAAAATCCTATTCTGTTGTCTGTGCACCTAATATTACATTTCGTTTATACTCATTTTATTTGTCGCCATAAAAGGGAGGAATAACGGTTGTTAAAGAGTAACACACATTGTGAGTACACACGGTGAGACGCAGCTATAAATCTTTTTATTTTATGACAAATTGTTCCAGCTCACCCTCTGCACAAAGGAGCTAGAACAAATAGCGACATAATGTCCCATGATGGCCAAACACCAACATTGGTACACTGACAATGATACTGCCCTTAATATTGGTTTGGGAGTACACAAAATATTGTATTGTGTGTGTTATTTATTGCTTTTAGGGCAGCTAAGATATTTGATATTTGGTACCTTTATCATGTTTTGGTAATAGGATGTTGTGTGCGAGATCCATAAAATTTGAAAGAAAAAAAAACAATAGTTACCGACTGTGATAAAATATTCGGATATGACAAATACATACAAGTAGCATAATTAACCTAATTTCAGCCTGTTGTCAGAGTTGTTCCGGCCGTCCGTGGTCCTCTGACATAATCTAATAACAACAGTCGGGATCGGCAGTTTAACCTATTCTCCGATCCAAGGAAAGGGTTCAGATAACAAGCAAGTGCTAAAACTGTGCCAAATTTCAAGTCGATAGCTTCAGTAGTTCCTGAGAAAAACAGCTGTGACATACAGACAGATGGACAACGAAGTCTCACCGCCACTCACCACCACTCCCTTTTTTACCATTTTGGTACGGAACCCTAAAACTGTGCCAATATAGTCTGATGACTATGAAATGGGCGCCCAACATTGTTTAACTTACACGATCACTTTCTGACCATGCTCGCAACGAGGCTGTAACCCCCTCAAATCAACCAACTTAGTAACACTCGTGTCAATTCTTTAACAATCAACGCAGAAATCCAACAAAACAGTGATTTTGCTGCAGCGTTAAAACGCGCCCGTAGATGCTATCTATTCTAAAATTCAGAAAATGATTATGAGCCCCAAACCCTGGGCGTAATGTGACATTGTATGGAACCCGGTGGTGACACGTCACGTGATATATGACGTGACATGTAACATCTAACAATGGCGAATGACGTCGCTTTATGAGGCTCGCGGAGACCCGGCCTCTTAATTATAATATTATGACTTCACATTATTCCCCGGAATATTTTGTGCCCTCGTAGGTGTGGTATAGATAAATTTTGTATTGACATAGGTACTGTGTGGAATATAAGATACTGTTCGAGATATACGGTCATCAACGACATCCTTCAACGGACCAAACTACCTATATTTTCTGAAGGACCCAGAGACAACATGGAATAACCAGATGCCAAAAATATTTCTAAAATCAGTCGAACAAACACAGATAGTTTCACTTTCAAAATAACTAAGGATGTCACCAAAGCTAGGGACTTTGCATCTAGTTTCCGAAAAGTTCTTAATTGTGAATTTCACAGCTTCTGTACCGGTCCGGTCAATAGGGACCTTTGTACATTGCCCTAGTTACATATCCATCCAAATTCCTGTACTTATTAGTAGAAGAAGGGCCTGAATATTCGATTGTCGACTCTCCTTTTATTAAGACCTCATTTAGTTGTTTTCTGGCCTTGTCCCATCTAAGAGACGCCGCGTTTCCAATTGTTTCTTTTTCTTCGTGCCAACTTTCTGTCCTTGCTCCTTTCAAAATTTGCCGTGAATCATGCTGGCTACTAGTGTTCTGTAGAGGCCCAATCCGAGAGGCAAACATCTTCCACAATATCCACAATCCGTCACCTCAATCCGCCTCGATTTTTGTTGCTGACTGCGTGCCTGACTCTTCAACGTGACTCCCCAATATTTCCCTCCATCCTGAGAGATATTTGGGCTTGGATTTGTATTCTTTTTTTACAGCATCCTAAATCTAATTTTTATTACCTTCATCTGACATCGAATATCATTTAATAAACCTAACAAAGGGTGGATATTACACTACTTCTTAATGTCTTTTCGCCACCCTCCGCGAGTCGCGTCTATAATTCTGTAATCACCATAAAATCTGTATCACCGCACTAATATATTTATGACATTACTGCTCCCACTAATGTTTATGCAAATTGAAAACGAACAGAATGGCGTCGCGTCGTTTACGGGACCCTTAATCCCTGGTTCTGCGGATCGAAGGGACATATGTTGGGTTTACTATTTTTCTTTTTGTTTTGTATTATTAAATTATATGATATGCTTTGGAGATCATTTTCTTCAATAGATATGAAGAAAAAAAATATATCCGTAATTGATCTCATTGGTGTAAGTAGATAAGTATGTTTCATACGATAATGTTGTTTTATTTTGAACTTAAATTATGCCTTGTCTGTCCTTGTAAAATATTATTGAGGGACTGCAGAGCGACACTACCGCCGCCAATCGAAAAAAAAATCATATCAAATAATTAAGGCATTTTAAAAAGATTGTTTACAGGATTATTCTATGAATGAGAGGATTTTTTAGTAATATTTTAGCATCCTCGTACTGAAACAATAAGAAACGAAAAGCGAATCTGTCAATATGAGAATACAAAACTATTTAAAAAAAAACTTCTTCATACGTGCAATAATCCTGTACACCATTTTTTTTATTTCCTTAGTTAATTGATATTATTTTTCCGATTGGCGGCGCTAGTTTCGCTCAGGTAGCGCCATAAGAAGAAATTGCGTGTATTTTTTAATTCCTCTCTTACTAATAAACAAGACACAACTTACCGATAGATAACCCTTACAATAACCTCGGACCGCATGCGTCAATCCGCGCACCCCATTCCACTTGTCATCGCACAGTGGATCTGCGCACCAAATAGGAAAAGTAATTTGTGTCCATATGGGACCTGTGATTGCCTTCTGAACACTTTCACCCTCGACCGGCCACCAGAATGGTCTTTTGGTGGCCAATTTCACGTTCCCCCAACACATTTCCTTAGATCTCTTTTAATATTGCGGTTTATGCGTCTCGTAAAGTCATTGTGGTTTTAGGGTTGGAAATATTATTTGTATTGTAATGAGATGGGGTCAATTTGTCCTTCATATTGTGACTTATTCAGAGATATATGTGGTTATTTAGTGATTGATACATGTGAGAAATGGTAACTAGAAACTAAACTAATTACTTTTTTTAAATTTTATTTTATATATTGTTAGCTGTTAGCATCTGTTAGTTTAAAGTATTGGTAGTATTCTATACACACTATAGCAACTACTTAATACATGGTCAATACTCTGAATCAAATCAAATCAAAATTCTTACAACGTAATTTTTTTTACTCTACCACCGCTTCGTAGGTGCTTGCTGAAAGGAAAGTTGCGGCGCAAGAAACTTTCAGCGGCACATCTTTTGAAACAAATATATCTTACAATAATTATGAATACAATCATATACACAATGTGCAGAGCTGGAGCTGAATTTAGGACCAAGCTTGACCAAGCAAACAAAGCAAGCTCTTTATCATTTAAGTAGTGATTTATTTTTAATAACCCTTTTTACACGACTTTCAGTTGTCTGACTATTACTGAATACTAAAATATAATCAGCTGAAGTGGATACGTAATGTTACTTGCAATTACAATTTACAACTGCTAGGTAACTGAAAATAATTTCAGACTTTTTAAAAATTACTTAACCATGTATACTTAACATTTCAAAAAATAATTAAAAACCAAAATCTGCGTTTTATCTCTCCCCTCAGTTTTGTCTAGCGCGACCACAATTCGTGGGCGCCTAATAATTCCGGGGGCATTTTTATAAGTCTCAGGTGGTGCGTAATTTGTTTGCGGCGGTGGAAGGGTTAATGTGATTTATCGCACTAAAGCGCACCAGGGGACGCACTAGTGCGCTCTCGCGAACCATAAACACTAATTTATCTACCGGTTACTGCGAATTAGTAGTTAGATGCATTGTGCGATGTTTAGTGATGATTTAATGATTGTATTATCTTTATGATGGTTTTAATTAAATTATTTGTCTTGTGAAGTTTCTGTATGATATCTGTTACAATTTGAGCTAAGTAGTCTGGATAAAGATTTCTGAAATATAGGAATAGGATTCGAACATACTTATTAAACCAACATATTATTAAAGAAAATCTTGATGGTGTAAACAGGTTCAGATTCAGAAGGTAGATGAAGATATGTAGAGATGCGTCACTTTTACAATAAAGAAGGATAAAGTATACAGATTGGGTGCTATCTTGCTATGATATCTAAATCAAGAAAAACGTATTTCCATCCTAAGAATAAACCTTTGATTATATACCTGTCTCGATGTAACCCGACATTAAGAAAACGTCCAAAAATTAACAGACCAGTATTGGCTGGCTCCGCGGGCACACACACGTTCGGCGCTAGTGTACTACGCGGGCGGTCACGCACTCTACGATGAAAAAATAAGGCCGCTGTAGGCAAAGCGTTTGCCCCGGACACTCCGCCTAGACAGGTAAATAGTCAAAGGAATATACGTTATTAATAACTTGCATAAATTATACGAGCACAAAACGATCCTAAAAAAAACATTTTTTCTTTAAGACCAGTACACTCTATCATTCATTATATAATTACACAAAAGGATAAAAGACCTGAAAGAAAGCGCCACGAATATGACCTTGAAACTGATAGATACGCCTCCAATAAACAAAACGCGCATCCTCGCGAGTGGAGCGTACGTGTCGTGTCGCTATGGCACAATAACGAAACATGAAAAATTTCCAGACGCCCGCATCAGACTGATAAATGGCTTCCGAAAATCCAAAAGGAAGTTACAGCTTACTTGGGATTTGGTCTAGAACCTCTCACGTCCCATAACTGCTGCACTCCGCTTTATTACAATTACCATAAGCCTCAAAGTCCCGCACTCCACGCGCGGCGGTTGCGACTTCATCATTTTGAACCTACTTACAAGAGCGGTAAGACGGTTATTGCTTGGGTGAAATAGAAACCGCGTCTGGGGCGAAGTCTCGTTATGGCTGCGGACAACTTTGGCACTTATTGTGGATATTTTAAGACTGAAGTTGGAGTGTGCGATTGAGTCGTGCAGAAGTTATGCGACGTTCGTGCCTGCCGCCGCCGGACCACTCTTTACTTTTATGTACAGCGATATGTCGGCGGCTATTTGGAATACTAATTGGGGGTGTTTGGGACTTCAAATGATCTCTATTTACTTCTGCGGTAGAATAATAACTCAGAAGTGTGACCATCTATTTTGGTCGATCGAAAAACTGCGGTTGGATCACCTGTGCATGGAATTTGACGTTTGAGTGGCGGTTATAATCAGATAGCATAACTTTATTGTCGAAAGTTGCCCATCTATTACGAAAATGATATTCATACATAATAGATCTGATATCTTCCTTATCTAATGTCATTCAGGAGAGAAGACAGCATTCTATGCTTAATATAGAATCTGAATTTGCAAAATTTCGTCGACCTTGGTTAGTACAGCAAATAATTCAGGTATATGTATAAGTACAGATAACTTACATTTAACTCTGTAGGTAGGTAAATAAATCCAGCCGCAGTTATTTTTCAGCCTCCACGGCGATACCACGACGTGAATGAAAAACCAGCAAACCGCGAAATGATGATGAATCGCGCCACAGAAAAGGGTCCGCAGACTGAAACAGACTTACATTCACCCTGCAAGTTAGACAGGGAGGGAAACAGGGAAAATTAACGGATGCTCCCGTGAATTTGTGTACGTATTCAATGAAGGTTCTTTACGGTAGGTAAAATAGGAATAAAACGGATCGGCCCTAATCCGTCGGCCATTAATAACTTACACGCCATTAATTTGAGTGATAACTCGCGCGTGGGACGCGATTGGCCGGAGGTACAGATACAGTAGCTCCGGGCCGGCCTTATCGTTTTTATAATCAAATTAATTCACACACCTACCTACCTATCGCATGCCTACGCTGATATGACGTATTTCGATTGCTCCAAGCAGATATGCTTTTAGTAGCGTTACTCGATCTAATAATACTATCTACACGTGAAAACTGAACTAACCTTCGGTTACATATACCTAACGAGACATTTTTCTTAGTGTATTTTATAAAGAATTTAATTCACAGCAAGGAACGCTTTGCTTTTGAACTGTCAGAATATTACCTATGAATGTTTACTGTTAGTTGCAAAAAAGGCTTCCTTAAGCATTAATTTTAATGAAGAATTAACTTTAAGGACGTTTCGCTCAATGTTCTATTTCTTACTAATTGTTTTGATGATGAATTCATATTTGCCGCTCCATTTGTGAGTCACTGTTATCTGCCTAATTTGTTCAGTTATATCTTTCCTATATTAGCTTTTCATCATTTCCGTCGCGTTGACCATAATTTGCTGATATAAAAATGATTCAGAGTTAATTAAGACAACTACAGGATAGAGTCCGATAGGGTAGGTTTACTGAAAATATTACCATTGTATAAGGGCAAAGTTGTGAATTACGTTATGCAACTGAGTGAGAAACGAAATAATTCGACAGAAGACGAAAGTTAGACATAGGCCTCAGAATATCCAGGTCATCTGATGCGATGCAGTGACAGATGGAGCAGGCGTATCACAGTGTGGAAGCCGCTTTCTGGAGATCGGCCAGTGGGCAGATCGAGGGCTCGTTAATCCGACGACTTGTGACCAGCAGATCGGTGCGTGTGGGTTAGAAACACCACTGACAGAGGAAAGTGGAGGAAGAAACAAGGTTTATTCCAAATATTGAAAAACGAGACGCTGCAGATGATGGTGATGTTTAGTGTACCTTTGCACCTATGTGAGTGACCAAAACCACAATTTGAATTGAACGATAAAATTCCAAAAATTAAAAGGACGCGATCACCAATGATTTCGATTATTGTTTATTTCTTTGTCCGATCGTCATCCATTCAAAACACAAAAAACAAAATCATTAATTTGCCAAAAAAAATTACAATGAATCTGTCATTGAGGAGCAAGAACAAGCATATAGAAGACTAAATAAAACCTGAAATAAATTGAAATTGAAAACGTTTATTTAGCGCTGTAAACACCAGAATATAGAACACAATACAGAAGTATACAAAGTTTAATACATGCAGCACAGAACATCCGGTGCGGTACAGTGCCAAAAAGGGTACACCAGCTCAGCATAATGCTGAGGCAAGCCACAGCGCTGATTTTCAGCTGGCCCCTCAGTGACTACAACCTGAAAAATACAACCTGTTATGTTAATATGACTCCTGTATAGATCTCAGAGTTTCCGTCGACGGCCAATCCACTAAGACAGGACATGTCAGTACTCTCGGCTGGTCCTAATTTTGTGATATCAACGTCTTATCCTTCGACTACATCATTATGAATCACATAGACACAGATTTTGGTACTTACCGGACTTAGTTGACCAAGACAAAGTTGCACATCCAATTTGAGACATGACAGGACTTAATTCTGTGACATGAGCTTACATCATTTCCGTGGGCTTTTTAGCCGATGGCCTGTACTGTGATTCACAGCTTAAGGACACTACCGGACAAGAGTGTAACATGGTAACACCTCTTTCAACTAGACAAGAAACGATGGCCTTTTGTATTTGATAACCCAACTGTCATCAGAAACTATAAATAAATCGTAAAGGATTATTATTGTCTGTCTGTTAGAACGCACATAACGGAAAGACTACTGAACAGATTTGGGTGGAGTTTTCACGAATATATTTAAATATAAGTCTAAATCTACATCTAGGCTATAGACGTTTTGAAAATTCTACTTAAAAGTTGGTCAAATGTGGGGGTAAAGTTAGCATGAAACGCGAACGAAGTTGTGGGCAACAGCTAGTTCAGGATAAAAGTCTGCTTTGTTTCAATCCTTCCATTTAGTTTAGGTACTAACTGTGTATTCTGTCTGTATCCTTAATTCGGTAGTTTCCAAGTAACATATTAAAAGCATTTCTTAAAAATTAAGAAATAGACATAATTTGATAATCAAATGTGAAAACAGAAACGATAGAAAGAAACGGCAATATTACATCATGAGGTCACTGTGTAATAGCGTCATACAGCAAATCCTGGCTAAATATAAAGAACTGTGTTGCTAAAAAGGGACAGAGCATCTCTCCAGTACTAACTTAAATTATTAATATCTCTGATGTTAGTTGAGATATCGAAAAACGAATTTTAGATCCTTCTTCAGGATGTCCATGTAAGTTGATTGGAGGAATTTAAAAAAAAAATCAAATACCGAATTGTTACTATTCATATTACACAACATTTTCTTAGATTTCAACTGCAGCCTTTTAAAGCGTCTTATAATTTTCAAATTCAATTTTTAAAATAACCACAACTGGTGATAACCTGTTGGCCCTTTTTCAGCCACTTACATCACTTCCGTCGACCTCCCGGTCGGATCCTGTAGTCCAGTCCATTTGTACAAACAAGGTGCCAGTGAGCACTTACATTCCTCTGTGTACAAAGTGCCAGTGTCGTTCCCGAGTTGCTGTGTGTACAAACACAGTGATGGCCGGAAACGGGCGCTCGACCGCTTCCGAGATATCAGGATTATGTTATTAAGCAGACACCTCGAGACTCGAGGCTCGAGACCCGGCTTGGAGGTGGTCCTGATAATTATGCCTAAGATTAACACTCGATTTCATTACGAGAGGCCACTACTTATCTAAGTGGACATGAAGGATGAATGTGTAATTGTGTCGAAACTATAATGGAGCTACTTAATAGAATGGCAATTTCCAGCATGACATAACATTTCCATATCATTTCAGTAAAATTTGCATTCTACTATATGGAAATAAAGGAGAGATCTAAAGCGTTGCAAACATAAATAATACAAAAAATACCAAAAAAAGTACAAAGTTCTAGCGTTTATTATAACTAAGTTGTTGCTCACTATATTTATTTAGTTTAATATAACATATGCTTAAGTTCCTACTGGTGTATGGACTATGAATCCTTTGTAATCTTACCGCACAAATAAACTTATTCTTATTCTTAAGGAACAAGTCTCCCTAAGGAATTTCATCCATGACTTGTTTGTTACCTACAAGTCAAGTTAAGTATAACTATGCATCCAGGCAAATTTAGTAGGTATCTCTTTCTATTTCTAATGACAGAGTTCCAATTGTGCGTAAGTATAAATAATTTAAGTTTTTTGCTCAATTGTGAATCTCCGCGGAACGTAGTAACGTTAGGTGTAACGAAAAACCAAAATGCACCAAAATGCTGTTTTTACGAAGATTCGCAACTATGTCGTGGGTTTGTCATGACTGTAGAATCTACGCCTGAATGGTGCTTGGTTCAAGACATTATAATATGAAACAACACTTCACAGCTTAAAATAAGTACCTTATCATTATCTTAATAAACACTCTTCAATATTATGTCTCGAACAATTTATTAAGCTCTATTAACAATTTATTAGAACTAAATGTAATTAGATCTATTGCCCATTTAACAACGGATAAGACAATAGATATTAGTTAGCGCATATTTCATAGCGGATTTGGTACAAAGCCCTGTGTTGACATACACTTATGTATGTAGCATAGCAACTGGAGTTGGCTTGTCTGTTTTCTTCTGTATATCTATATAGTTCTATTAGAATTTAAATGTCTGAATTCGTATGGAACTGTCATTGCAATTTGACGTCGATGTATCAAAAGTTGCTATTCATTACTTATTTATATTCTATACTCTTTAAAACCATTATTTTAAAAGATGTGCTGCTGATTGTTTCTTGATCCGCTTCTTTACTTTCAGCTATACCAAGCAGTGGTAGAGTAAAAAATAACATTGTAATGATGTACTTTAAGGCACTTATACAATAAAAAAATTGACTTTGACTTTGACCAGACCGTAATAGTGTCCCATTTTATATACAGATAACGAAAAGTTATGTGAATTATGGCTTACTGTCCCCAAAACTTGATCTGCATCCAAAGATTTTTTTAAATCTTTGGATGCACAAACTTTTAGTTTTTATAAACGAACAAATTGATCAAGCGAGCGAATGGAATGTCATAGTAGATATAGATGCAAATATTTTGAGATGGCTGTGTTGTGCTGGTTCACCAATAACTCTAAATTAAAAGTTTAAGGAACCCCTGACTTACCATTATGGAAATCCCCTAACTTTTTCTTAGTCTTCATCAGGTCCTCAAGAATCCAGATATGGGAAGGTTACCGTGGTCATAAACATTTGAGCTCAAACTCGAACCACCTAACTGTTGCCGTTCCAGAGGTCTCATCTGACATCAAAGATTCTCCTAGATCTTGGAAACCACTGGTCCAATTTTTTTCAGACCTGGCTAAGAACACTTTCGATATAATTCTCTATTAAATTAAAAGAAACCGAGTCCAAATCGGATCATCCGTTGTCAAGTTATGATGCCACAGACAAACAGACAAACGTGTCAAACTTATAATAATCCCTCGATCGGTCGGGGGGTTAAAAATAACCTTCTAACTAATGTAATTTTTCCATTTAAAAAGTCGACTAAGCTTTACATTGATGCTTTAATGAAGAAGTTTGCAGTAGTTGCATAAAACATAGCAAATTGTCAATGTAAGTACAGCGAAGTGCGAAAACAATTGAAAATTTAATTTAAAAGAAAAATAGTTTTTAGGTAATCCTTGTTGTTATAACTTATAGATCTAATTAAAAGGCTCAAAAAATGAATAAAATTGAAATTGAATACGTTTATTTAGCACTGTAAACACCAGAATATAGCAAGTACACAATACAGAAGTATACAAAGATTAATACATGCAGCACAAAACATCCGGTGTAGTACAGTGCCAAAAAGGGTACACCAGCTCAGCATAATGCTGAGGCAAGCCATAGCGCTGATTTTCAACTGGCCCGCTTTATTTATTTTAATTATTTTATAGGTAGGTAAGTAGGTACCTATCTAGCACAAAAGCAATGAGTGAATAAGTTCAATTTTCTCAAAATCATAGAATGCTTTCCTACTTTCCCGATCAAGTGAGCAAAATTTGTTATATCTATACCTAAATATACGTCAAACGTAAATTAAAATAAAAATGTTTGCCGTATTCAGCTGCACTCAGGGTTGCCGCTATAAATTATTAATACTTATCTATATTTGCCTCTGCGCGACTATCTGTCTTTATGTAAATACAAAATTCCGTGTTTATGTTCCTTTTACACATTTTAAAACATATGAATGTCCTCACTTACTGTTTCTCTTATATTAGGAAGTGTTTATAGAAGAGCCAGTACTTACTAAGCCCGGTGCTCTATCTTCGGCCTCATCGTCACTTACCACCAGGTGAGATTGAAGTCAAACGCGGAATTATTTGTAAATTAAAAAACCTATTTTTTTTCATGTAAGATGAAAATTTTTTTTTGACTTCCAATAAAATATTTTGCGTTGAACTTAACAAAAAATACCTACCATCTAAATATAATTGTGAATTATCTTTCAATTGTTTGTTATTAGTCATTACATTACAAATATTGATCGTTCAGTAGGTGTGTATGTGATAAATAAAGGTCATATATAACGTCATAGTCCGAAGTATATATAGGTATGACTTTCTAGAACGGCTTCCATTTTGTTTCCGGTGTTACTAAAAATAGCTTGTTTACTCGAGACCTCATCATAAATTATCTACACAGCATTACTTCTGTTATCGTGAGTTGCAGGCAACGTCTTTAATGTTAAGACTTCCCTTAAGTTTCGTGTAATCTCAATCTAGAGCTATGGCGTAGAAAGGGATTGAATACTTTTTGACCGGAAATATAATACACCACGCCATTTTATTAAACTAATTTTTTCATAGCGACATAAAAGTACAGTGGCACCCTCTTGAAAACTATGATAATCTTGGTCGGGGTTTTACGTTATCACATCACGACCAATAGCTTTCTTTAATAACTCAAGATTAAAAACTTAAGTAATCGCGACTAACCACTGTGGATGTGAGGAGCTCGAAGCCAAGTTGCCAGCACGGTCCGAAAGTGATCGTACAGGTTAAGCAACGTTGGCACTGTCGGTACCAGAATGGGTGACCGCTTGTGACATATTTCATCTGAGCTCCTGCGTGCCTCGGAGAGCACGTTAAGCAGTAGGTCTCGGTTGTTGTCGTTCGACAGCAGTCGTTACGCCATGTCAGAGGCCTACGGGCGGCCTGAACAACTCTGACAAATAGGTTAGCCACTAACGATACGATAAGCAAGCAACTATAGAGATATTTTTATAATTGACTACTTAACCCGCTTTTGACCTCGATCTCGCCTGATGGTAAGCGACGATGAGGTCTACGATGGAGCATGCGGGTCTAGTTACATTTCCAAATCATCATCAGGTCCTCAAGGTCTCAGATGTGGGAAGGGTAACATGGTCATACACATTTGAGCTCAATTCCGAACCACCTAACTGTTTCCGTTCCAGATAACTAACAACAAAGATACTCCTAGAAACCCCTGACCCAATTTTTATCATACCCGGCTAGAGCGTCGGTGGCACAGTGGCTAGGACACCGGACTCCCAAGCGGGAGGTCCGGGTTCGAAACCGTGCAGTGCCATGTATCAATGAGTTTTTCGAGTACTTACGTACATTTACTGACTGCTCTAACGGTGAAGGAAAACATCGTGAGGAATCCTGCACACTGAGATGACCAGTGTTGTACAATGGGGTAGGCACAAAAGATCCTCAAGGGTCGAAGTGCCGCTGGGTTATTCCCGGCCTTATCATACTCATACCATATATTGCTTTTCATGTGTTACAATTGGTCTTAAAAATAGATATATATTATCTGATCGTACATGAAACCCTGAGTAGGGCCCCGCAATATAAAATAAGAGATTATAATAAATTATAATAGTACTAAATGCCAACGGGATAAATTGAATTAAATGTCATTATAAGTTATACATAATTGATTTTATAGTTAAGTATTGGTTTTATCACCAAAAAACTCCTGCAGTGAATAGAAACATAAGATAAGATAAAATCATATCTGGCCAAGACCACTTTCGACAAAATCGGATCATCGGTTATTGCCATAAAGACATACAAATATAACGCGTAAACTTATAAAACCCCTTTCTATTGGTCGAGGTTTAAAAAGGCGAATAATAAAGTTACTCTTACGTATTTAATCGTTTAACATCGGTATCGTAAGGTCATAAAATCAATTTTCCTCTTTCCTTTGCGAAGGCTGTATTTGTTTTCATAATAAAACGGTTTATGCCCGCAATAAAAGTTATGAGGCGTCCCGCAATGTGGCGATACAATTACTATGACAGGTGTGCTGGACAGTCGCGTGGAACGATGTTAAATAATAAACAACTATCATTGCTTGCTTGCTTATCGTATGGTTAGTGGACAACCTATTTGTCAGAGTTGTTCAGGCTGCCCGTAGGCCTCTGACATGGCTTAATGACTGCTGTCGAACGACAACAACCGGGACCGACTGCTTAACCTGCTTCCGAGGCACGGAGGAGCCCAGATGAAATATGCCACTAGCGGTCACCCATCCAGGTACCAACCGCGCCAACGACGCTTAACCTGCACGATCACTTTCGGACCGTGCTCGCAGCTAGGCTACGAGCTCCTCAACTCCCTTGTTTTAAATCAACTTTTTTTTTATTGTCAATATATTTAGAATTAACAATACATTAATATAGGTACATACATTGTTTTTTAAATGTACTGTCATTACCTACTACTCCCGATCCAGAATCGACCCCGTACACATTACACATTGTTTTATTTGGTAAGTCATTATCTCACTTTAATTCACCTACCGTTTGTCACTCTGTTTATCTACTCTTTATGAACTACCCATAAACGGTTATGGGGGATCTAATGGGGATATAATGGGGGATCCTGAAAACTTTGAACTCTTGTAAGTATTTATTTATGAAAAGTTTTTGCACTAAATTACTTTATTTTCCTACATCTAGGTAATCGTACGTCTAAATCTATTGTCTGAATCGGATACAAAAATATATTTTTATGTTATAAATAATTCATAATTTTTATTATTTTTGGTAAATAAACATTCGGCATATTGCAATCAGGGGTTCCAATAACTTTCCCAAAAGATTTCAAGTTGTTTACGTACTTTCTTAAAAGGTTTCAATTTGCTCATATTCTTCTTAAAAAAACACCTTGTCTTTATAGAGTTTATTATTTGCAACACAATTGCGATAACAGGTAACGATAATGTTGAATTACAGTGCAGTGTTTTATTAATTTTTTAATAAAAGTGATTGCCCCTATTGACCTCAATCTCACCACCCAACGGATACCTAACCATCATTGTGTGATTACTGTGACCTACAAATCAAATCTCCACCTATTTTGAGGCACAAATCTGTGCCCAGTAGTATTATAAAAACCGATTCGTAACACTTTTGCATGCGACTGCCTCCAGTTCATCATCGTAAAGAGTGGAGAGGCGGTTTACGGCCCCAATAAAACAATGAACGCGCTTATCACTCGTTATCAAAGCAGCAAACATGAAATTTATTTGTACGAGAATGTCGTTTGTACCGTTGGAGTACGTTTGTGCGACCCGACGTTTGTTCTGTGGAGATAACATGACACATAATTGTTATACCTTCGTAATATGACCCTCGTATTGTGCATGTCATTTACGAGGTTGAAGTACCCACAAGTTGCAAAAAATTAAATGGCATCATTTGAGTTCTTCTACACTTCCCTTTTTCAAAAGTTTCAAATGTGTTTAGGTTCATAATTTTTATTTTTTTATTTTTTTGTAGGATCTCTTACGATAGCGATACAAAATTACATAGTAAATAGTCTTTAAATATTTGTATGCCAATCCAAGATTCCACACATTAAATTTTCACTAATGACCACTTTCCCATTGCATTATCTCACATTGTCGATTAGTTATGACAAAGTTTAGTCCTTTAGAAGATCAATCTGCCGAAGTTCAGTTCTTTTGAAGTTTAGTCTGTCGAAGTTCAGTCGATCGATATAATGACGTGTCGTAGTTTAGTCTTTTGAAGCAGTGTCATTCGGATCTTCCATCTGGTAAAAATAGGCGTAAAATATATACTTAACACTATAAAAGATTCCTTTCACATTATTAGAACAGTGTTTCTGCCCTGAAATGAGAGAAAGCCGCTAAGTGCAAAACGTGATTTTTGAGAAAATGGAAAAAAATACGCGCCAATTAGGTTTTCCAGTGTTTTCTGGAATTCTTTGAATTTCTGGAGTTTTTATGGAAATTTTCATAGAACTCCAGAAAATATTTAAATACTAATTTGACGCGTTTCCCCTAAAATTACTTTTTGCACTTTTATATTATTTTAATATTTGATGATTCTGACGAAGATATTGATTTAAGCATTAGTAAGTCTGTGATACCAATGATAATATGATATACAGGGCGTCCCACGTCCACGCCACACGGAGGGAAAGTACTTTAAATATTGAAGATAGGATATTTTACTGAAAGAAGGGTGGACCAAAAGTCCGTTAACATTTGAATAGGTCGCTGCGTCGGCGCGGCGGGGTATTGGCGCGGGGGGTGTTACTACAAGCGAGAGCTACTAATAGGGATTTAGTACCATGGCGTCATTCAGCGGAGCGCAACGCGCATTTTGCGTACGCGAGTACTATCGAAACAACGATTCTACGACCGAAGCTAAACGGAAATTTTGTAATCATTACAATATACGGAACAGAAATCAAGCACCAACAATTCAAACGATTAAAAAATGGGTACAGAAATTCGAAACAACAGGTTCAACTTTAAGTCAACCACGATCCGGCCGACCTAGGACATCGCGCGATCCAGTAAACATAGAGCGTGTACGAGCGTCTGTTCGAGAACAACCTGGTCTCTCTACTCGAAAGCGGTCTAGTGCTTTAGATGTGCCCAGAACATCTCTAAATCGCATTCTACACAAAGATTTACATTTACATCCTTACAAAATTCAAATTGTACAGGCTTTAAAGCCAAATGACCCTGCTCAGAGACTGCAGTTTGCTAACGAAGTGCTTGAGAGGTTTACGAGCTTCAATAACATCTTTTTCTCAGACGAGGCACACTTCCACCTAAATGGACATGTCAATCGACAAAATTGCAGATACTGGAGTGACACTAACCCGGACTTGAAGCACCAAAAACCTTTACACTCGCCCAAGGTTACTGTATGGGCCGCATTGTCAGCCAGCGGAATCATTGGTCCATATTTTTATGAAGATCAGAGAAACCGCGCCGTCACCGTTAATACAGAGCGATACATTGTGATGCTACAGAATTTTTTTGCTCCAGCATTACAGGACTTCTCAGGCTTTAATCGAAGCTCTTGGTTCCAACAAGATGGGGCAACATGTCACACCTCCAATGACTCTATAGCAGCACTTCGTGAAATTTTTGGCCAAAAAGTCATATCCAAAAGAGGTGACATTCACTGGCCACCCCGCAGCCCGGATTTAACTCCAATGGACTTTTACCTTTGGGGATATCTCAAAAGTAAAGTTTACATCAGCAACCCAGTGTCTATTGAGGAATTAAAAGAAAATATACGCGAGGAAATGCAGAACATTTCACCAACCACTTGTCGGGCGGTCATGCAAAATTTCCGTTCCCGGTTACAGGTGTGTCAGGATGAACAAGGGTCACATTTGAATGATGTTATTTTTAAAAAGTGAAATCCTAATTTGTCTACTTTATTATTAAATAAACAGTTTTTCACTAAAGTAGCATTTGTATTTTTTATAACCATTTTAAATGTTAACGGACTTTTGGTCCACCTGTATTTGTCATGCGGCATGACGTTGGTTAGGAATGGCTTTAACTTCATTCTAACGTTCAATGGCTGCTACCAAAGTAATGATTTTACCATTTTCCTATGTTTTTTTACATTTTCGGTTATCTTACTAGGAAATGGATTTTTTTGTTTTGCTTTGTGGTATGTTTCGTTCGTTGTTTATTTACTTAACTTCACTTCACTCTATTATTTATGGCAAATTGTTTATTTACGAAACTTTGTTTGTAATGTGATTATTATCAATGTCATTATGTATTTTCTTCCTTTTTACCCACGACGGAACGGAGAAGGTATATGCGTTTGACTTAAGAGGATGTTTGTTTCTTTTTACTAGTTTTCCTTATCAAGTTAGGTAATTATTGTAATAGTTGTGCAGTACAATTTTGATTAATAATGCAAATTTTATTGTGATATTAATTTTATTATTTTACTTTTAATTTATTATATATCCTCGTATGTTATACAATTGTAACAAAACCGGTCAACCATTTGTATTTGCTGATAAGCATGTTGACAAAAAATGCATGGAAAGAATATACAAAAGAAAAAAATGTACAAAAAGAAAGATAAAGGAAACCTGTTTAAAAGCAAGAAAAGCAGATGATGAACAGAAAAATCTGACCTGTGTCAGAGGAGAAAATTGCGCGGTTACAAAAAAATAAAAACTGATATCTGTTTTAATTCCTGAAAAATTGTAACTTTCACTTTAAAACTTTTGTACGAGTAAGTTTCAGTTTTAGGTGTAGGACCTTCTCATCTGTTACTTGGTTGCAGTTTGACATTCAATACATGAGGGTTAAAATATATTTTTTAAATTAAATAAGGAGAGCAGACGATCAAACGGACCACCTGATGGTTATATAATATTTTTATTTCTAAGTTTAATTTGAGTGTTTTATTTTTATTTTCGAACGTCGGTGGCCTAGTGGCTAGGACGCCGCCGGACTCCCATGCGGAAGATCCAGGTTCAAAACCATGCAGTGTCATGTACCAATGAGTTTTTCCGATTTTTTCGAAGACTTACGTACATTTACCGACTGTTCTAACGGTGAAGGATAACATCGTGAGGAAACCTGCATGTCTGAGGAAATTAAAAGTTTTCGAAGGCGTGTGAAATCCATCAATCAGCACTGGGCCCGCTCGGTGGATCATGGCCCGTACCCCCTTGTGCAAAGGGAGGCCTGTGCCCAGGCAGTGGGGACATTAATAGACTGATGATGATGATTTTTATTTTTAATATTATTTTTGTTAATCTCGTTTTAGACTCCAATTAAAATTTCTACTTAAAGTCGTAATTATGATTGTAATGGAAGGATCATTCCAATCATAATTAAAGTTCATTCGCCTAATTCCGGTACATTTTCCTTCTGCTCTAAGCAAGTGTTTACATGTGTAGTATCTTGAAATATGGCGCACGTGCATTCAATGTTTGACAAAGAATAACACGGGAGGTGGGAGACACACTTTTAGTAACAGACAAAAAATCTCTGACTTTTTAATGAATTGTCTGAAAACGAGGCAAATCGTAAAAACAACTTTATAAACAAAATGTGTTGTTCTTAAAAAAATAAAATCGGTATCAAATAAGTTTTTATGGTAGGTTTTCAAATAAAGGATCTAAATCTTATTGGGATCAGTGACTTTGAAGTAAGTAAGTAGAAAGTTCTGTTTCTGTGACTGAGATGATAGCTATAGGTAAGCTATGAAATACTCGAGGAATAACCCGTGGTACAGTCGCCCACAAGCTATAGTATACCATTTGTCAAAAACCTTCGACTAAATCTCAACCTTATGCCTGCGCAATATGATACATTTCAGATTCTCAAATTTTAACGTTTTAGGTTGACCTGTGGTCGACAGTACAACTAATATTTTATCTGAAAAGTCATTCATATTTTTGTTATTCATTGAAATTTATTCATATTTATTCATAGTCATAAATACTTCAACATTTTTATATTCAACAATAAGTATTTAAATAAAATTTTGATGCCAATACTTTTACTGGATTTTAATATATTTTTTTATATTTTATTGATAAATGTTCCTCCAAATTTAAGAACTAAAGAGACAAAAAAAAACCAGCTGTTCAATCATTCGAACTGATAATTGAACTACTTGGAACACACGATTGGTCTTCATCAAAATGAAACAACGTATTAGAAAAAGAATAAGAATTTACAATTTACACAACAGTTGCTTCTTATTGTAATTATTATAACGAACCCTGGCTACCAATTGCTGGTGCGTGCCTCTTTCCAAAACACCAGGCTTAGCGACTGTCACAATGGAGACGACTTCAAATAAACATCCAATAAAAATCGCCCGGTGAAATTAAGAATGGTAAAATTGCATTCTTCTTCGCTTTATAAAATATAATTAAATGAGGTTTTTTTCCATGAACTCGGATATTGCACGGCTGCTGTTATTTTAAAATATTTATATGAATTTTCTCTGTTTTCGATTTCGTAACACAGTATTTAAAAAAATATTTTAATTAGGTTTTTTTTCAATGAACTAGGGAAACTGCCTGATTCATTTTTAAATATTTGTTTGAATCTTTCTCTATTTTCTTTCAGTATTTATCTTTCAATGACAGTACGCTGCGGTTCTTGTCCCTCTTTTGCTATGTCTCTATATCTGTCTCTCTCTATCTTACACAATTGTATGTCTATGGTTCTGCAGGCTTAGCTTTGGAGGACTCAGTAGTGTAGGTAAGCACCCTTTCACAGCTATTTTACATTTACGACATGCAAGACTCGGTCTACGGTCTTCGGTTTAAAAATAATAATAGAAACCATAAATCATCAACAAGGATCAAATCTGATGCAGAAGCGGATGGCCTAAAGCTACCAAGTTACACTCATTACTACAATTATAGAAATACTGGAAGAGGAGGCGGAGTGTCAATCTTTGTTCACAATGACTTAAAACATAACTTTGTCGAAGAACTATGCGAAAATGACAATCACTTTCTGTGGGTACATCTAGATAGATTTTCGCTAGACATAGGCGCCATTTATAAACCTGAAAGGACAAATAACCAAGATTTTATTGAAACATATTCACAGCAGTTGCTTAAGCGGAGGAGAGTGATTGTATTTGGTGACTTCAACTACAACTTGTTGAAAAGAAACCATCCTGCTACAGCTTATAAACGAATGCTTCAAGAAAATGGATTCACCATATTAAATAACATTGACCCGAAACATTGCACGAGAGAAACCTCAAACACTAAAACTATTCTTGATCATGTGTGCTCCAACATAAAGAACAACACCTTTCACCTGGCCGTAGTGGAATCGTTCATATCCGACCATAAGCAGCTATACCTAGAAGTGCACAAACTTAAACCAGAGAAAAACAAAAGAAAGAAATATCAGATAATTGAATATGATAAATTGTACAAATCACTGGAACCAATTAAACCTAACGACTACAATAGCGAATATGTAGAACTAGAAAATATACTGATGAAAGCGATCAATGATAGTAAGACAACAAAAACTAAAATATTAAATCCACCTAAAGCAGATTGGATAAATAAAACTATAATACAAGCAATAGACAAAAGGAACGCTTTGGGTTATATTCACGTAAGAGCGCCACAAGATGACACTGCAAAAGAAGAATACTTGGCTGCAAGGAAAGAAGTTCAAGAAAGTATACAGATCACTAAGAGTAATTACTACCAGAAGCTTTTTAAAAATTGTAAGAGAAAACCGCTCAAAATGTGGAAACTTCTTAATGACCTGACTAATAATAAGATCAAAACTAGCTGTGCGCCCTCTATACTCGAAACAAATACAGGCTTTATCACTGATGTTGCAGAGATCTGTAACTACTTTAACAATTTCTTTGTAAATATAGGTTCTGTTCTAGCAAACAAAATACCGCTTAGCTATCATAACAATATAATATATACACAACTATACGATAACACGAATAACCAATCACCAGTGGAATTATCAAAATTAGCTTCAACCACGACTGATGAAGTTAGTAAAATAATCGACAACCTTAACCCCAATACAAGTATTGGACTGGACGGTATTAGTTGTAAAGCTATTAAATGTGTTAAAAACTTAATCTTAAACGGACTAACGAGTTGCATTAATAGGTGCCTAGAAAGCGGTCAATTCCCCGACTCATTGAAAGTAGCCAAAGTCAGTCCGATATTTAAGTCTGGTAGTAAAACAGATGCAGGAAACTATCGCCCAATTTCAGTGCTCCCAGTCATTTCAAAAATTTTTGAAAAAGTCATTTACAATCGTTTAGAAAAGCATTTACAATCAACCAATTTCCTCTTTGATAAGCAATATGGTTTCCGCCCTAAATCCAATACTCTCTCTGCTTGCATAGACCTAGTAACAAACTTAAAAAACAAAATCGATCAAAAACAAATAGCCCTTGGAGTTTTTATTGACTTAAAAAAAGCATTTGATACTATTAGCCACAAATTACTTCTTCAAAAGCTGCACACAATTGGAATCAAGGGGACTGCCCACCAAATGTTGCAATCCTATCTGACAAACAGATATCAGGTGGTAAAAATTGGCGACGTTCAAAGCAAACCTGAATTAATAACTTACGGAATTCCTCAAGGATCCATTCTTGGACCATTACTGTTCCTAATATACATAAATGGCATAAAGGACATAGGTCTGAAAGGTGATATTTCACTATATGCTGATGACACAAGCTTGTTTTACTTTGGCAATGAAATCACTTTTGCAGTTAATCAGGCTCAAGATGATCTAAACACTCTCTATAAATGGTTTCAATACAACTTATTAACCATAAATGTAGCTAAGACAAATTATATGATTTTCAGCGCAAAAAATAAGAAAATATCCAATTTCCAACCCCTGACTGTCAATAACGAACCGCTAACTAAGGTGAATTCCGAAAAATATCTTGGTCTTATTTTGGATTGTCGTTTGAGTTTTAAAACCCATATAGAGAAAGTTCGTTCCAAATTATCATCACTCATGGCGGTCTTACGCGGCACTGTGCGTTGCTTCCCCAAATCCGTTCGGTATATCATATACAATTCCCTAGTAAAACCTCACATAGACTACCTAATCGAGATATGGGGTTGTGCTGCCATATCAAACCTAAAAACACTACAAACAGCACAAAACAAAATAATTAAACTTCTCTTTCATTACGACTATCTCACCCCAACAAATACTGTGTACAAGGAAACCCGACTGATGACTCTATCCCAAATATACAAATATAATACATGTATACTAGTACGGAAAATTCTGAACAAACAAATCCATACCCAAATAACTTTTACAAAAAAATCACAGATTCGGAAACGTGTATTGAGGCGAGGTAGCGATATTCATTTACAAACACCACGGACAAATTATGGAAAGAAAAATATAATGTATGAGGGTGCTCAGCTGTATAACAAATTGCCAAATTGTATCAAAGAAGCAAAGTCCATCCTTTCATTCAAAACTAAATTAAAGCACCACCTTTTGAGCCAATTTACAGAGTTTAAATAATTGATAGCAATTGCAATATCTATCACCAAACCAAATGGCATCTGCAAGTCGATACTTAATAGAATCCAAATTATACCTATTTTGTGTGTTACTCGTCTTCTGGTTACCCGCAGCTAAGAAAAACTACAGCTCTTAAATTAGATTATATTATACATTAGTAATTTAATTTATAAGTCTTATGTCTACCGTACACTGTTAATTACAATAAGTTTATCCTGTATTTCCCTAAGCAAAGTGGATTATATCCTTTTTTTAGCGAAATAAATGTCTAAAACCGTAAACCGTAAATCATCAAAAATCTTTAATGACATACATATTGTACTTTGAAAAGTTGTAAAACTATAGTATCACTCGTACGGCGGTCGCTATAAATAAGGGCGCGCTCACACTGCCGCGTCTCCAGTGACTAATTTGTTAACAAGTGTTCGGGGACACTTAATTACTTGTAAGCGACGGGGCGTCATCGTTGCTCAGCGAATACATTATTTTGTCAAGATTTCGACTTAAGCAGCTCCTATTAGTAACGTTAATTGAATTTATGGGTGTACGTAAACATTTGGCTGGATCGCGTCCGTCGCTTGAATTAATTTAGGTAATTATTTAATTACGTAAGCGAGATGTTACATCGGCTGACCGAAAGTATTGCCAGACCTTTAAAATAACAACACCATTTTTTGCCAATTCTTTTTAAATCTTGATTACCAGCTGCAACAGCGGCCTATACGCCAGTGTCAGCTTTAGTACTTATCGTAAGTCTATTTGGGATCAGTTAAGTAATTCTAAGATAATGTAATCTACTATCTTACTGTTTAACTGTGGTTTTATTTGAACCTTGGGAGCCAGAAAAATCTTGTACTAAACCAAAATTAGAAATAAAGAGACAGGACTAAGTAATTAGTTGTAATCAGATTACTAGATTTTTTAGATTCTGGGATTTGCGATCATATCCGATAGCTACGATTCTGCCTTGGCAGTTTGATTGTATCTATTGTTTTTTTTTTCACAGTATGGGCAGAAACGGGCGAGTTCCGGGACAGTGGTCACTCGTCTCTGGCATCAGGCGGCTCAGGGGTCGAGCAGTCACTGTACGCGCCTCCGCGGGCGCGGCGTGATCGCAAGCACAACGACGACAGTGAGTACTCACCTTTATTCCTTACAAGTAATTGTTTTAAATTACGATAACGGGGAATAGGTAATCGCATCGGTATTTTTTTTGGTAACTTTAGTTTGACGTTTCGACAGAGTAGTAATACAAATCGTGTAAGTTTAAAATCTTTTAATGAGAACTTTTTTAAGTGGGTTGCCCAGAAGTTATGAATTTATTGGAACATAATCATGTATTTTCTATAACTTTTGATGTTTTTGACTTTTAGACTTTGTTAGTCTATGTTATATGGGCGCAGAACATTACCATTTATAAGACGTCTGTCACGAAAACGGCTAGCTGTGAACTGGATGCTAACCTTGAATGACATAGGTGGAGTGCCTCATGTGCCGGTAATTACGCTGGCTCTCTTTCCCTTCAAACCGAAACACAGCGCTGCAAACATTGCGGCAAAAATAGGTTTAAAAAGGGGTAGTACTGTATGTAATGCCTTGTAAATCCCCAAGTTGACTCTTTGCCTCATACCACCTTCGAATCGAAACGCTAAGTGTTTTTGAACTGTCAGGAAATTCAGGTACCGATACCGGCCGTGTATTCGACTGCAGTCAAACTCATGCGTTGCGCTCAAGTCCCGCTCACTCGGTTCAGGAACCGCGCCGACTGGTTCCAAGTGGAACCGTTGTACGTGTAGTCGACAGCGCATTTTTGTTTGAGTTTATATGAAGCACCGGTTCCATGGAACCGACCGATACTGGAACCGGCATAGGAACCGTCGTCGTGTAGTCCGAGCCTTACGCAGAATATTTAATATTTCACAACAGGACCACACAAAGTGACAAAACTAACGCTGAAGCAAACCGAGTAAGCGCCGGAAACTCTATGGCAAATACACATGCGTGTTATTCTAATGCTTTCTCAAACAAGTAGCGACGAGTCACTCTATTTTACTATGCTCCGGCACACGGACTTTTATGTACAGTCGACCACGTGTACTATCTACACTTTATAATAAGTTATTACTTACTCGTACTCAATGGCGTAGCCAGGATTTTCTACAGGGGAAGGTGCAAGCTAACTATGATTTTGTTCTAGGGAGGATGAGGCAAGCTACATTTTGTTCAGGGAGAGAGGGCAAGCAGGAGAAAATTCAAAACTGTATTCTATAAATAACTTGTTTGATTTAGAGCATATTATAAAGTAGTTCTGTTGAACACCTTACTTGATAGATACGACTAAGATCTTGGTTGAAGGGAACAATTTCTTGGATGAAGTTAATAAACCGATTTTATATATTCATATTGAAACAAGTGTTTGATTGATGTAAACAATATTTTCTTTCAGTGTACTACAATTTAGATTTGGGATTATTACCCATCTTGGATCTTGGTAGGGGGTGGGGAAGTGGGGGCGGCCACCCCCTACCTCGTACTTACCTAAAAATGTATATGAATAATAGTACATTATGATATAAGTGCGGTAAGTTGAAAATTACAGCCGAGGCGATATTGCTAGCCCGAGCCGTAGGCGAGGGCTATAAGGAAGCAGAGGCTGTAATTTTCAAAGCGCACGTATGTCATACGACGTTTTATAACATATTTACGAGGAAATAAATAAAACTTTGACTTTCTTAAACGAATAAATCTTTAATTACTTGTTAAAGCAGTTATAGAAATTTGAACAATTTTTAAAAGTGATTGTTACGTTGCCAGTTGGCATTTTTAATGTTGTCAAGTTATTATTATTAGTTACAATTTCCCCAGTCTCTCTCTCACTCTCTTGAGTGAAAGTAGGAGAAACGAGACCACAGAGTTCTGCAGTCGGTGGCGGCGGCGGAGGTGGCTGCGGCTGCGGCGACGATGGTGGAATGTACGCGTGTGTGCTCGTAGATGGTTGAAAGTCAACACTTGACTCCAAATTTATGTTCCTTGTAATGCGAGAGCTAATTTCTTCTTTATTTCTCATCGAGTCATCTATGTATCCCTCGGCTACACTGCTCGACCGCCACCCTCCGTGGCGTTTTAGTGTCAATAAGTCCGCACCTGAATCGGCGAGCAATGTAGCCGAGGACCTTCTGAAACTGTGCCCTGTGTATTCATGTGCTTCAGGCAAATTTAAGAAAGTGGCAATTTGTTTCGGCATTGCTCCAAATTTATTAATGCCAATGGGTTGGTTAGTGCATTTACCATTTTGGTAATTTTGAAAAAATCTGTTGGAATTAGATTTTGTTGATCGAAGCGCTTCGTATTTCTTTACTACGTCGTAAAATGGCCCCTGTATTGTGAAAGACCTTGGAATTTTATTTTTTGTGTTTTTGACATGGACAAGAAGAACCCGCCCATGATTCTCGACATCATTAGTTGTGATGTTTGCCAACTCTTGACGTCTACATGCACCATTTATACCGAATATTAATGCAACCTGAAAAGAGATAAAAAGAACGTATAAACACCTATATTGTAAAGAAATACGAAAGTGAAAGAAATTAATAACAATAATTTAGTTTCAACTGACCTTTGTTGCCAAATATCGGCAATCCGGAGCTTCTTTTAGGAACTTCTTGATATTGTCAGCCGAAAATACTTTCGACTTTTTACTTACATGGCCATCTGAGCGTCTTTTTAGGAATGCTAGCAAGTTGGAGTATGACTTAATATCAATACCATGATTTGTTTTCATAGTGCTTTTTAGCATTGAATAGTAGCACCACAATGAGCTTGACTTATATTTTTGAGAAAGTTCCATGAAATATGCTAAAAACACATTTTCTGAAAATGAATTTGCATCTTTGCTTGTTTTCCATATGATGAAATTTTGATACGCTTGTAAGTATCTATCGGTCGATTTTTCAGGCAAGAGGCTTAGAGTAGCCTTTTTCGCTGCGTTTAAGACTTGTGGCGGTGTCAAATTAATAAATTCATCACTACTTGACGACATTTTCAAATAAAAACAATACAGCGAAAAGAAAAAGCGCGCGGAATAATTTTACTTGTCCACAAATTAGCGATGCGCGCGCATCAACTTTTTTTAGGTAAAGGTACAAAAACAGCCAGTATTACTAATAAAGTAAATTAATATTTTTGTGTTTTTGTTACAGATAAATTGGTTGTAATTTATTGTCAAAATTAATTAAATTAAAGAATTAAATCTTTATTTATTATATTTTATCTCCCAAAGTTAATTTTATTCATAAAATATTGACCACTTTTTTAACATAAAAACTCTTTGCTAAGATTTTAAAAAGTATCGTTCATTTTTAGACGGAGCATCTTAAAAAACCGTACATGTTACTTTATTTAAAAAAACTCGTGCGTTTCACATTACTATAACGCACAAGTGCGTAATGAGATACATTACGATATTGAAATTGGTGTAATTACAGCCACTTTACGAGCAAATATGTTATAAAATAATGTTACAATTTTGTTGCGAATTTCGGAAAGTCCTAGACCAAAAAATGTTTCAGTAATTCTAAATGTTCCACCGTAATTCATCCTTCATCCGCTCAGACCTTTCGTAATATGACGCTTCTTTTATTTTATTTATATCCAGCTAAATCTAGATCATATTTTCGATGACTTGCTGGAATACAAATAAAATGTAAACACTTTTTGGACATACAAGTTGGTATGACTGTGTGCAGAGTATAAGCTGGGAGTTTTATACCCATATTTCTGTGGCAAAGCAGCGCTGTTTGCATTGCTGTGGTTCGATTTGAGGGTAAGAGAGCCAGCGTAATTACTGGCAAATGAGGTACTCCATCTATTAAGTCCTCAAGGTTAGCAGCGAAACGATCCTCAATTAAATTCCCTACAGGGTGCCCACATAGTTACGTAATAAAAGTCTAGACTCATCATGTCTAAACCCCCATGTATAGTCTATGGGCGACGACGGTGACTTACCATTAGGCTAGGACTTCGCGGGTCCGGTTCCATCCAGCCACTCCACTACAACCAATCACATGCGCTCCGCCCTCCCCCCACTTGAAATCAGCGCTTTGTGATTCTATACAGTGAACCGAACCGTGGCTGGAACTAGACCCCTGAAATCCTAGGTTTAGGTGGCCCGTTTGCTCGTCTGTTCTCCTCGTACAATAAAAAAATAAGTTTCGAATTGCTACCATACGCCATCAACGATTCGACAATTGCAAGTAAGTAGCCCCGATTCACGCCTACGATCTATTTAAGGTCGCGATAAGTCCGATTATTCGATACACCAATTATATAACTAGTTGTAAGTAAACACATTAAAGGAAACGTCGTTATCAATGTGAAGTGGCCGTGTTCCGATACGGGAACACATGTAACTGCGCTGTTTGCTGACGTCGGTGGCTCGCAAAGGTGGCTGGCGTGATGGATGGGCGGGCGGCGCGCGCTCAAAGAGAGGCGATACGATACGCTATCGACGCGATACCGTATCGTATCGGTATCGCGGTGGTCTGTACTGTGCCCTATTAGTTGTAGTACAGAGGCTCGTGTCCCATTTTAAACTATCCACACCTGTTAGAGTATTGATGGGCAATTGGGCAATTTTCAGTTTCATAATCTGTGATTATCGGGCGACGCCAATTGGAACTCAATTCTGAATACGACTGTTATGATCACGGTAATGATAAAAATGCTTGATCGATTGAATTTAAAAAAACCGATGTAAAATAAAAATCTGTCATTAGGTACCTGCTATTTTTTGTTACCCCAGAATTTAACTAAAAGATTTGTTGGCAATAAATTCATAAAAGACATAATTGGCCTATTGATGCTATCTCTATACAATGACGGAATATACTATTTCAGATACTATTCTGAGTTTTAGATCAAACAGAGATCAAATCATAAAACCATACACTTAGTCTCGGAATTCTTGAGGCCGGTTCCATTCCGGTTCAGTTCGCTGCATCCAATCACCGCTGATTTCAAGTGGGGGAAGGACGGACGGAGCGCATGCGATCGGTTAGAGCGAACCGAACCGTAGCTGGAACCGAACCCAAGAAGTCCTAGCCTAAAACGAAAACTGTAGACGCCAGTTTGGAGTATCAGGGACACTATCCCTTGTACTATAACGACAACAGTAGCGTCCTGGCTAAACTTTTGAGACCATAATCCCACCTTGTTCATTATACACCAATGAGATTGGCGGCCTGCAGATTGATCGGTTTAATAAACTTGTCCAAATCCAACCGATAAACGACTTTGATTAGATGCGACGTGCCACGTGAACCATTTTATTAGATTTTAGTGTTTAGATACGGTTTTATAACTTTGTCAATTAATTACTAGGTCCAGTTATTTTTTAAAGTGAATCTCAGATGTCACGTGAGGCGTTTTATATAGCACCTACTTTTTTATATCTTAGTTTTTAGGCTTTGGTACACGACAAGGTGACCATGTCAGCCTCGTTAGGGTCACTAAGAAAAGGGAAGGGAAGCTCAAGTATTATTAGAGTCAGCCCTCACTTTGAGAGCCAACTTAGCAACAGTAAGTGTTTCATATTATCAGATAAGGGCTGACTCAAAATAATATTGAGCCTCCCATTTTGGAGCCTATTGAGGCCAAATAATTATTCAAATATTGTATCAATTTTCACCAGGTCACTAGAAGGTTCTAGTGACCTGGTGAAAATTGATACAATATTTTAATAATACAATATTTTATGCCAAAATAGGTACGAAACCATTGAAAGTAGGTACTTTCAATGGTTTCGTACCTATTTTGGCACTGAATTATTACAGGACCCTTAACGTTTAAGACATCGTTCACAAAAGCAAGTGGTATAATAATTAATAGGTCTAGATACAGTTGCCAAAATAAGTAACTGATCAATTTTACCGATTCGTCTCGAAATGTCCAAGTCGTGAAATGTCAAGACTTCAAATTACGTCTATAGGTATATCGTGAAATACTTGTAACGTTCGATATCGCGCAAGTCGGGACGTTTCGTAGCTTTCAAATAGTTTATTCATAAGCAGCTAGATATATTTTATAAATTAATCTCATGAATTCGCATGCAAACTTTCTATGGTCTTCTAGAATACTTTTTCTCAGCTACAATTTCCTACATAATGAATATCCTGTCATCGTGCGTCTCTTTTTCCTTCTCAATCTTACCGATATCTTGCGCTTAAGAGTCTTATACTTAGAGCGTTTTATTTACTCTGTACCGTGCACAATATTTAGGCGACCGTACCAAAAAGCATAATAGTGCGAATTACGTCGATTATCACAACAAAATTGATTTATATAACAATGGGAATCCCAAAAAATAATGAAAACAATAAAATTGACACGCCTCATTTTAATAATTATAATAATGTGTTCAATCAAGATAACCACCCCACCCACAATAAAACTGTAAACTCTAATCCGATACGCAATAAATAAATAACTAACGAAGACAGTTCGTAGTGATAAATAAGTAAGTTGTTTCATTATCTGTGAACGGTGGAACAACATATATGTATTGAGTTACCTCTCCAAGCAATCAATACAGAAATTATATTATTTATCTTTATAACTTTACGAAACTTACCGTACCGTAAGACCTCGTTGACTTATAGTTACTTATTTATAAACGTCGTACTTAGTAGTTATACTTATGCCGTAAACTCTCTGTGGTATAAAATAAAAAAAGTTGAATCAAAAATAGGTATTTATAAAAACATTACCCTCCATTTGGCTTCGTCGTAGTCGGGTAAAAAGACTTCGGCTGATTCGATGATCATTTTACACCGAGAAAAGAACCTTGTCGATTAAGGCTGAATAAAAAATCCCTCAAAGCAACTTTCCTTAATTTGACAATTCTTAAGTATTTACTAATTTGTGTCTCTTCTGGACTATATCTTTTATATTTCACGTTACCATGAAACTTTTTAATATTTTTGCACATGATACGCAACAAAATCTGCCGCATTAGCACCTAATGTAGATGAAAATGAAAAAAAAAGATACAGAACAAGTATAACAAGGGGAGGTTATGTTGAGCTTCCATGTTGTCATGGCGTGTTCGTCCTATTTCATTGTTTAAAAACGGTTTACAGTCGTGATTTTTTCGTAAAACTAGTGTATTTTACATAAAAATCGTCCGTAATAAGTGAACAAGACTACAGATGATGTGAATTCGGCAACTTAACCTCCAATTTCACATGGATTGCAAGACACTAGGCATTCCTGATGCATACGACTCTCCCTTAATCTCGATGTTGGTAAACTGCTTTTTCAAAACAGACGCCAAAACGTTCGAATGATTTTCAAGATTCTAACACAAAATTGATTGATTTTCTAGATTCTATTCATTGGCCAAATTGCAGTAAGTACACTAGCATGGGCCATAATTAAAGAGAAAAAAAAAGTATATACTTGTTATACTTTTTTTTTCTCTTTAATTATGGTACAAGTACACCTAAAACTTTCTTTAAAACCCTAGTCATCCTTAGTCTCTAAAATAGGATTCTACTGGTATGGAATGCACACTGCGCGTCTCTTGCGGCCTTCCGAGTCGCTTGAAACTGGCACGCTATTTTGAACCGTATTTTAAAGACGTTAAGGTTTAGATTACATCGTGATCGAAGAAAGGCGCCGCACCTCCACAGCGATAGTGTGCTCTGAGCTTAAAGCTTCAATTAAATCAAAGTGCAAGCAGCAACTTCATGAATCACTATAGCATTATCATTGGCTCATCCTAATGACTAGCTAGTTGAAGACACGGGGATTTGCAGTAAGCCAAACGACGCTTGATGGCAATCCGCGCTATCGGTAACGAAACGAATTGATGTAATAACTAATAACAACGCTATCTCCCGTCCCCTTGTCCGTGTGTGACAATGATATCTCGGTGTAATACCAGATGTTGTGAGTGATATCATAATTGGAACAGAAAAACAATATCGAATCCCGGTTTAGTACTTACCGTGTACCGTGTATTAAAATGCGTGTAAACAATAGAGCACTAAAATGTATAACGCGTGTTAAAAAATAGACCATTGAAAATCAGTCATCAGACAGAAAAATTGTATTTTATTGAATTAAAATTGTTTAGATATTTTTGGAGTCGACATTTTGTTTTATTTTATTACATGTGTACCTCGATCACAAAATTTTAAACAATTGCATCTCACCTGTCCCATGATACGGGTCCCATGACACTGTTTACTGAAATCAATATATTATTATTGAAAAATAATCTATCTAAGTATATCTGACCATAAATTGGGGAACGCGTATTAAACATTTAGTCATTCATATCTAGTTAGAACTGCAACCGCATTGTGACTTGTAATAGATTTTGATAATATTAAACTGTTTTTTGTCTAGGTATGCTATAGGACTGTGAAATATACTTACGTCGTCTTCAAATGTAATACTTTATATTACTGAAAACTAAAAAAGTTCCTCTACTCCTAATGATCTGAACTCTACCCCTTACTCTACAAAACAATGTAGATTTTATGAATGCAACTATAAGGTTCAGGCGGCGCTAACTATTTCGTTTCACTATCTTCATTAGTATTTCCCCAAAAAAAGAGGTGTCGAAAAAATAGATTTTACTATCGTGTAAATTATATTAAGTGTCGTCGCTCTTCGAGTGCGTCCAATTTACAGCGTGTCGTAAATGTGTTAGTATTATAAGCCATGTGCTACCGGCGGCCATGATTAACGCTTTTTTATTCCATTTTTATGGGGACGCTGGGGACCTTTTATTTCATTTAAATCTTCTTTTATTATATTTACAAATGCTAATACGTTCATTTACAACTTAATATAAAGAAGGGATATTTATATACAGTATACATAAAACAAACTAAAACTAAAACTGAGAGCCGTGTGAGACGCCGACGGCCGGCAGCAGACAGACTGAACGAATGCATTCCCCTCTCTCGTCCTGCAGACCTTCGGGCAGTCGTATCTTGGTTCTACGAATCTTTCGTTCTATGATCTTTCTAAAGTCTATAGAGAAGTGTTGTTCTTTTCTAATATTCTTTCCAGTCCTGAACCAGTGGCATCATCTCACCAGTGTTATACTTGTGGTCTTGTCACATGGACCACTGTACCATCGCCCATGTAACTCTAGGTCAAAAGTGATCAGATATTTCTGGCGATTGAATATATCATCGTATTTTAACGTCCCCGCTATTATTATCGTAAGCATTTCATTTCACAAGGGGTATGATTCATAGGCTATAGCTGTCTACATCTTCTTCAAGCCGGCTTCCTCATAGGATCGCGATTAAATTAACCAGATAGAACGACTTCCAGATAGTTCGACAGTACTTTCTCATTTCTCAGTTAGCATTCCTCACGATGTTTCCCTTCATCGTTAGAGAAGTCAGTGTTAAAGATGCACCAGATATCCGGTATTCGACCTAACCGGCCGATTTTTGCTATCCGGCCGGATACCGGATAGAAGGTGCTACTATCCGGCGGCGCAGGATATTTCATTCAGACAATAAGTTGAACAAAAAATAAAGGCAGAGGTATGAATATGAGTCAATATATTTGTTTATTCGTATTTAACGTCTCATTCAATTACAATAACTTTCGTAATTTTGGGTGATAAAAAAGTTAAAACTAAACAATTTTGATCTATATACCTATTCCAAAACAGTCTTTCATTACTGTTTTAAGAAAAATATTTAAAAATCAACATTAGCAGACAATTATAAGTAAACGCCCGTGAGAGCGCGTGAGCGCATACGATTACATTACTTGTATGTAGCGCCTTCCTTCGGCATGGAATCATAACAAAAACTTTTTGCGACAGGGTTCCATAGAGTATAGCTTGATGTGCCTTCTACTGTACATTGCACATCAGCAGCGACTAATTACAAACACTCTCCACAGACCGGCCCCTAACATCAGAGCCGACAATAAAGACAGAGTCCACGACACCCGGCGTGGGCCCCGACGAACCGTCCATGGACGACAAAGGAGACAAGAAGAACAAGCGACAACGGCGTCAGCGCACGCACTTCACCAGCCAGCAGCTGCAGGAATTAGAAGCCACCTTCGCGAGGAACCGGTATCCCGACATGTCCACGAGGGAGGAGATCGCCATGTGGACTAACCTCACTGAGGCGAGAGTCAGGGTGAGTGACCTTTATTTTTTTTATTTAGGTACGACTAAACCCGCGTTTGACCTCAATCTCACCTGGTGGTGGTGGTAGGTGATAATGAGGCCGTAGATTTAGAGAATAGTATAGGCGTACATTTTAGCGATTCGTCGAGAAGTGTCTGAGTCGTAAAATGACCAGTTGTCCAAATCGGAGAATGTGCAAGATTCGCAAAATTTAGACACTCATAAACACTCACTCATTTTTTTGTTTTAATTTCCTAGACGCTTTCTTTTCGTTTTAGTTCGGCCAAAGATTTCGAAATTCACCCTGCTCGCTACAAGTCTGATTTCTGTGGGTTCGACACTTTATGTGTGATAGAACAAAAGGTACATTACAATCTGAGCGAGCTAGATGTTTAGACTAATCGCTGCATCCGGCGCGCCTCCGGTATTTTTGTGCCCCACCGCCCGACGGAACACGGAATCCCTTAATCCTTACGGATTTGAACCGTCTATTTCGGGCTGATCATAATCCAGGGCTTAAGTCTGATCGCATCCACACTCACTGTCAATAGTTTTGGAAGGCCCATGTTAGATTCTGCGGTTTGGACCAAGCGCACTGTTTACTATTTTAAAACGAAATTCTTGAAATATTTTTCGGTTTCTTCGGTATTTCCGAATCGGTCGTGTTAATCTGTTGGACATGTGATTTTGTTGAATTCCTTAGTTGTGTTTAAAAGCTGAAAATAAATAAGTTTTGTTAGAAACGGTGAGGATTGGTCGTAAAGTGATAAATGTCCTTGCTTCTCCTTTTTAAGTCTTAAACTTATTCTGCAATTCTAAAAATATTGTTACTTTAGATAATTATTTCGTTTAATTAATTGCGCACCTACTGTCAAAACCGCAATATATTAGATCTATAAGAATTTATACCATTTATTGCAGCATTTTATATCAACCAAAGATTTTGAAATTCACCCTAAGGCTCTACTAGTCCGATTTATGTGACGTATCGTTTTGATTGTAATACGCATGATAGGTAGCTATATATAATATATTGCTAAATTTTCAAAGGATTCTAATAGTAGTTTATGCAACTAACACGTAATTACAGCAATTGTATAATGAGTTTTTTTTTTTAAAAACGAACGAATACTTTTTCTACGACCATGAAATACCTAAATAATTAAAAATACAAACTATTGTGAAACGTCCAACAAGCCAAGGACAGTTCGTCAAGACTCCGTCGACAACAGTGCGTGGTCCTAGTGGTGGTCTCGTGTCATCGGCATTAAAAAAAAATGTTTTTTATTATTTTTTATTTACATAACAAATTTTTTTCCATAAACTAGTAATTTTGTATCAAATTTCATGAAACTATTAGTAAGATTGAGTTGACGGTATCGTAATGTAGGTTCACGGTGTCGTAATGAATATTACGACCCTTAAGAATGAAGTAGGTATGTTTGTGTTACTGATTATGGTTTTATATTGAACAAATTACCAAATGCGAGTAGAAAAAGTATGTTATACAAATTAAGAGTTCTTTATTAATTGATCTCATAAATAGATGAAAATGCAATAATGTACGTGTTTTACTGTCTGACGGATGGGCATGCGCATGACTGATAGCTTAGTATTCTAATTTAAAATTTCCAAATAACAATTATCACTCTAACGTGTAAATCGATACTTTCCAAGTTAAATTCCTTTCAAGTGTTAAATATTAATTTCCATCTCTTGACTGCATTGAATCGACCGCGTGTGTTCTTCAAAACATACCATTTGTGAACGCTCCAGGGTTGTCGCTTTGGAATTACTATATGGGCCTTGTTCTAAATATGCTATATATACTTCATGTCTTAATATAATTATTCGTTTGGCTAATTATTTAAACTATCTAAGTGGTAAGTGTACTAAGAGGCTCAGTTTATAACAAGATATTTGAAACCCATAATTAATTCAACATTTTTTATCCAGAATTTGGTAACCTATAGCATTGCCTGATTACTTGTGTATTTTATTATCTGAACCCTGAATAAAAGGTACACACTTAAAATATAATTAATTTAAAATAGGTACTTAACGCTATTAGTCCTTAATAAGACTATGACTTCACGGGTCCAGTTCCAGCCACTTTGTTGCTTTGTTGTTACATGGAACCTATTGTAAAAGTTATGTTTTTGTGAGTTTCGAATTGTCATAGAATTGAAGTTGTTAATTATTATGAGCAGGGCAGAGTACAAGAAATCAAAAGTGCCCTTGAATACAATAAAATTTAACGATAAACAGATAAGTAACGATAAGTAATAGAAGTACCTGTATTTATATAACCAATCCTAAACATTTTAAACTTCAATTTAATCGTAACAAAAACAAGTCATAAAAATACTTAATTTATCTTAATCATAAATCAAATTATAGGTAACATTCATTATTGTTGCGTAGGTATAATACAAATGTATCAATATGTATTTATAAATATAGCAGGATTTCCCTAAAAACTGTTTTAAATACTTATGTTGCGAGGTATAAACATGCTAACTCGTATAAATCATCTGGTACGTACTTACTTATGTAACTAATAAAATAAATGAGTTACAAAATATGCCTCAGATCCAGTCGACAAAAGTAAGAATTAGACCACTATAGACCACTTTTCAATACAAATATTTTATTTGCTCAAGAAGTCTTAAGTTCTCGTAAAGACTCTTCGTTCTTCGTAGATCCAATCCATCCATAGTCGACAATTTCAGATTCAAAGTAATTTATACCCTGAGCAGGAACTAAAAAAAACCTCGCCATATTGCGGAATTGAATGGTACCTACTATTTTTTTCATAGCGACACAGATTATGTATATTATAATCTGTAGCTTTAGCTACTCAATGGCAGTGTTTTTTTAGTTTCCGGTCAAGGTTTATTCACTTTTTCTACGATAAAGACTCGGTGTTTCTTTTCTTTCGTTGTACGAGTATATGTGCTGCAAATTAAACCTTTTTTGAAAATTATCAGATGTAATTTCCAAGTGTCATCCAGCCCTACTGGGGGATTAGCAGGGCTCGTCCACACAGCTCGGCGCGTGCAATAAATCTGTGCGTGCGCGCACCGATAAATCGTCAGACATTATTTTTGTTGCCCACTCATTAGGGTCGTTGGCTGCGCATTGACTCAATTAGCCCACTAAATTATGATATGTTAAACTGTTCACTTGCATTTTATTTATCTTCTTGCAAATCGATACCACGTGTTCCATTTTAATTATTCTTTTGTAAAAATAAAAGCAATGTTTTGCACATTATTAATGTTCTTTAATAACCAGTTCAATGAAGTTGCAATGCTGTGTGGTGGACTACAATAGTTCAAAAGTGAATTCGATCCGATTCGCTCTACACCGACAACGTAACGTTACAGGAGATTTCAAACAAATTAATTTGACTCTAACTCCACATATTGTGCCATCCGTGTGCTAACAGGTTAATATCCCTACATTTTATTCAATGTTTAAATTTCCCCCCCAATTTAACTACCTAATGACCTAGTTACAGAATCATGTTACTATTTTCAGAACCAAACGGTCGTTTTGGTATGAGCATCTTCATATAGGATTTTCCCAATGTCTATTTCAGAATGTTTTCATTCAATTTACTCTGTATTTTCTGGCTTTTGGCACTATGTAAGTACCAACGCAATAAATATTGTGCGTTCGAATGTAAACATTGTTATCCACATTCTGTGATGCAACCATTGGCATGAAAATAATATTAGATTTAGATTGTTTAACTAGGGTGGAAAGAACCAGATTCACCAACGAGTCTAGTGTGGACAGACGAGTGGGTCTATAGTGGTCTTTCTGCACGAGTTAGACGCGATATTTTTTTGTTATATCTGCGAGAAAAATAAAATATAAATATTTCAGATACCTTCATATCGTTAGAATGTCTTTGAACCCCTATCTAGTACCTCTGCCTAACAGAGGTCTAATTAAAACAACTAAGATCATCATTTCAGTCAGGTACAAAACTAGAGATTCTTCAAATTTCGAGAAGCGTAATTTCCGGCACATGAGGGAATCCATCTTTGTCCTCGAGGTTAACAGCGCATCAAAACCCCGCTAATATCTGTATTAATATTAGAGGGGTTTTGATGCGCTGCTGAGGTGAGATGTCTACGGGCGACGGTGCCCACTTAACATCAGGTGGCCCGTTTGCTCGTCTGCTCTCCTTAATTTAATCTTAGAAAACAAAACGTGCGAGATGCGCTGTTGAAAACTCAATAGTTTTTTTATAAATATCGAATAGCCTCCACCCATACCACCTTTGCACCAATATTCCGAGAAACCAGACCTTAATTTGCTGGCTACAACGACGAAAATTGTCTCTATTTCTCAATATTTTTTGTATAAACGTCAGTATTCCAAGAAGGGGCTGAACTGAGCCATCTCGGGCGTCAGCGCCAATCGCGCGTGATACAGCTCGTGACATTTCATTTGCCGCGAATCGTTCCGTGCCGCCTCCGCCCCGCACACCAATAATAATAAATAAAACTAGCATTTGACTGTCACTTCATAATGTTATAGATCTGGAGCCCAATTCCATTGTTCTACTACGTTTGTCGATCTTTTCCAATTAAATAGCGATAATGTTTTCTATCGATACAACTTTTACTACAAATCGTGTTCTGCTAAAACCACACTAACATAACACATATGAGCGTCCGATCGACCGTTGCCTTCACCAAAACGTAACGTTACTTGAACAGTTTGTGCATACGAAAAGCGTCAAGTCGCTGCAATTCAGTTTCTTTGAGTAATCGGGTCCAAGATTCTATTCTTATGTTAGTTCTAAATTGTCCCATTTGCGTTATTATCGCTAACTTAACGAATTTGATTTTAATGGTTTTTTGTCAATTTATGAATTAAATTGAAAAATCAATAAACCCTACATTATGGTAAACATACTTTTCGTTGTCTTAACAGCCTAAACAGTTTAAATCTTAACAGCCTAACCTACCTTATTTTCTAAACATGTATCATGTAACCGTAGATTTTGCACGTCAATTTTTCGACATATGACATTTGGGACGGTCGGCATGCGTCGCTGCGACGAAGTTGTCATATAGATTTGTGGGGTCATAAATAGTTTAGCTAGATTAACTATGACAACATTATGTTAATCCCTTTAATTCTCTTCGTACGAAAATAGAACGACTTTCACGGAGGAAGCAGAAGATTATCGTATATAGCCCAATTTTGTATTACAAAATTTAATTTTGAAATATACCTACTCATACTCATACATACCATTTATTGCTATTCATGTGTAACAATTGGAATATATCTTGTGTATCTCAAAATATTTTTTTAGTGTTTTCCTAAGTTAATCGAAGCAGAAACTAGTTCTCTAACACTCTGTAGATAATAAACACATATATATATATATATATATATATATATATATATATATATATATATATATATATATATATATATATATATATATATATATATATATATATATATATATATATATATATATACACGTTGCTTCTAAACCTTTTTTTTACCTTTACGTCGTCGTGTGTGTGTGTGTGTGTAGGTACACTCTAGAGGAGTGACTTTTAATTATCATCGTGTATCATCTAACCAAATTCATAAACCATGTCAGATCCGGGAAAAATTTCAGGCTCGCTTCGCTCGCTCTCGCACTAGGCCTCTAACCTGACCCATCATTCGCGTCGGATCCACGCTAAAATTTCGAGCTCACTTCGCTCGCTCCCATCACAGGCTTCTAACCAACTCATAAACCATTTCAGATCTGAACACAATTTCGAGCTAGCTTCGTTCGCTCCTCCCATTAACCTAACACATGTACCACATCAAAACCGCGCTGAAATTTCGAACTCGTTTCTGTGGCTCCAGTCCTAGCTCTCTAACCAAACCTATAATATATGCCAGATCCGAGTAAAATTTCGAGCTCGCTTCGCTCGCTGCCGCCCTATCTCTAATTTCAAGTTCTCTATTTTCAAGTTCGCAATTTCATTTTGACAGGGGAGGGGGATTTTCCTCCAAAAGAGGGTAGGCTGGCCTGTTGCCCCCAATCCTCCCTCATTGCTCATATTATACATCAATCGGTCTATCATCCCCAGATATGTTTTATTTAACCACGAGTGCACCTGTGACGTAGTAACAGATGTACGGTAGGAAAACATTTTAGAGCGGCGTAAAAACGTGTATCAAACAGCCCCGCCGACAGGCCGAGCGGCACGTAACACACGTAACATTATTTATTTTATTTTACGCGAAAACGGCCTGCGCAGCGGCGGCGGCGGTCCCCGTGTTTTGCACTGCTTTTAGCGATATAGAGCTGTTACCTGTAGTGTCACATGCAAACAGTTTTGCAAGAGGGGGTTTATTTTTACGTGGTTTTACTAACAGAAGCCTTCGTATTGCAACAAATGTAAACTAAACAAAGTGAACATACTAAGACTATTCATATTTAAATGTGTGATGTTTGTTTACTATTACCAAAGAATATAATTTACTACGTAAAACAGAAGGATATTCCCATACAAGATTTTGGCGACACTCTTTCTCTCATTTTGGGTATTGGACTGGCTATTCTTCTATCAAAAATCCGCTTGGAACGCTAGTGGAAAGATTGGTAATGGACATGAGTAAGAGATTGCTGAAATAAATAATAGATGGCGCTATGTAAGGGCTGTGCTGACCGAGTTATTTTCCGACAGCTTCCTAAAATTTGCGAATAATTAATGTCAATTGGCAAATTAAAATCAAATCAAGCTGTCATGCATGTAAATGCGCTGATTGGCCCTGTGTATATATCGTGGTTTTTAGGGTTCCGTAGTCCAACAAGGAATCCTTATAATTTCGTCCAGTCCGTCCGCCTGTGTCTATCTGTCTGTTCCAGCCTGTCACAGCGTAATATCTTCTACAGTTAATTACCGAAATACACGAAACTTCGTATAGATATACTTTAGATGTTGATCTCAATTTTGAGGAACTAATAAATATATTTTTTTGCGTTTATAGCGCTTTACGCACAATGTCAGGAAAAGCTACTAATCCGAGGACATCTGTGTGAACACACATGAACTATGACAAAAGTGTGAAGTAGGTGTGTATAAATGTGTGGTGGCGCCCTTTAAATCCCACACACTATCGAGCGCGTCCCAGCGCGTGCCAAGCGCGTGCAACTCGCGACTGGATTAGTTTGATCCGATCTGAGATCGCCTGTACGGCAGTGCCCGCGTGTGCGTGAGCCAATATCGCGCGTTTATATTGTACAGTCAACGACAGGTCATCCTACCCAAAACATCAAAATTTGACGATCTGAAATGTAACATATTGCGCAAGGTTGATATTTAATCGAAGGTTTTTGACAGATGGTACTATAGTTTGTGATCGACTGTACTTACACACACACCTAAATCGTCTTTCTTCATACATATCGCTAACTGATAGAGTAATAAGTAATTTTATCACTAGTCCACTTGCCACTTGTCACCTGTCACGTATCACCTGTCACTTACCTATCACTTGTCACATGTCACTTGTCACATGTCATCACTTGTCACTTGTTACTTGTCACTTGCCACATGTCACTTGTCACATGTCAATTGTCAATTGTCATCTGTCACTTGTCACATGTTACATTTATGTTCAAGTTGCAGGCGAACAGAAATTTAAAAAAAAAAATTACTTTTTTCTCATTTTATGGCTTTGGACTCTTATTCATAATAAGAGTCCAAAGTACGAGTAATTAATAATTACTTACTTACTAATTATTATTTACCGTACAAACATATAGATAGATAGATAGAAACACTTTATTGTACACAAAAACAGGAAAAGTAAAAACTACAGGAATAATAACACGATATGTACAAAGGCGGCCTTATCGCTATATATGTAGTTCCGTTTAGGTAGTAAGTGGTAACATTTAAATACATCCATGTGTGAGACACATTACCCTCCTTTTCTCTTTTCCGTAGTCGGGTAATAGTATACAATCAATGGGTATGCCTAGTAACATTTCATAACGTACGTTTATCGGTTGAAGGCACTGCAGTATGAATTCACTACAACAAATATGCGTAACAATGACGTAAAGCAAATACGAGTAAATATGTAAATGTATTTGATTAAAGCGGATCGTGCGTCAGTACTTTTGTGTTACATATTACTATGTACACAATTATTATTATAGATTATTTACTCAAGATACATAAACAGCTAGACGGCTAAGAATTTTCATTGATAATAAAGCACCTACCTAAACGAGGTAAAAGAACTTTACGATCGCTATTTTTAGGAATGCTATGTTAAATATAGGGACTGTTTTGCATGATCTAGTCTGTCGGGTCTAGAATTTTTTTTTCTTAAACTTTCTTATTTTTTTCTTAACCTATATTTGACCCTATAAAAACTAGAAGTCTATTGAGAGTTAAGAGAGGAGTAAAACCATATAGACGAACCAGAGAGACTATCTCATTATATACTGGTGTGGTTATTAATAAGTACCTTACTTACTTACTACGCTGGCACAAGACCTGAACTGGATCTTGGCCTCCGATATCAAAGAGCGCCATCGCTCTCTTTTCTGCACCGTCTCGAGCTGACCTACAGATCCATCCATGAAACATAGCTGTGCTATCGAATCGGGCAGTTATGATTTCGCCAATCCACCATTTCTTCGAGCTCTGTATTTTTCCAAGCTCTCCGCCCTCATGCTTTCCTGCTGCTATATTGGTCGCAGAACATTTACTACAGTATACTTACCTATGCCAAACTGTTGATATTTAATTACGTCTCTATTTGTACCTATCTATAGTTCCTACATTATCAAGTCTATCTAGAAAATAATAGACTGTAGGTAGTTATTAAAGCATTTTACTAAATAAACCTTTTCATTTCTTCAATTACATTAAATCCCTATCAAATTAAATGTCAAACCATTTAATTCCGCATTACCAACAATTCAAAATAAACTATTTTCAATGTTGCTCAGTTCAATAATTAAATCATCTAGTACTTGTCTTGTTTATTGGTTTGGCTGATTCCCAAGCAGCGATCTCTAGTAATAATAGTAGTTTCTGAGTTTACTAAACAGTAGAAATGGGTTAAAGTTAAAACCGAGTATTTTGGGTCGAAACTAGGAAGGGTTAAACCCACAACAGTTTATATTCCTAAATACTTGATGCGTTTATACATATTAATTAGGTACTCACAAAGGTCACTAAATTTACATTAGTTTGTAAACGTCCCATAAAAGGGTTTAAACTAATTATGTAAAAATGGATTAGGTAAAAGCAGGTCTCTTAATTAAAACCCAGGTTTTGTTCCAACGGATGGGCAAATATATATAATAATTTCTAGTGATCTAATAGTATATAACTAAAAAACTATATTCCTTAAACTTAGTTTATGGAGCTGCTTCATAATGCCTAGCTAAGCTAGTCAGTAGAGCAACCGCTCGAAAGTCAACGGCTCCTGATTTTGCTTTTCTGTGATTCTTGAATACCTACGAAGTGCAAGCATTTTTCACACTATTTATCGTCGTCCCATCTTATCTTAAAAAAAAATTCCGACAATAAATTCTGGTTGTTTATAGGGTCTAATCCTAACTCCGAAAGCAAGTTTAAATTTGTTGTATTGTATTTCCCATCACTACACACGCACTGAGGAAACTTCAATTGCAGATTTATTCGCACACTAGATATTTCTTGCCAAGAAAATCGTGTTAAACAAAATGCACCTCAACATAAGAGCTTTAAGGTAGACAGTTTAATGTCATGAATTAGTATTGGCGAAGCTTCAGCATACTAGATGTCCAATGAGTTATCTTACTAGTATTTTGATAGGCTCGGGCTGGTGTTGTGATCTGACGGATTTCGCGAGGCCTTAGTGGGGATTTACTCCAATGAATGGAGCACTCATTGTGGGTATTTTCACCACAGTGTTAGTTAAGTCTTATGTAATCTGTATTTATGGTGACGGATAACTTTCTCTGACATGTTAATTACTCTGTATATACGCCTAAGAGTCTCACAATCCACAACGAAATTCATATTAATTCATTTTGCGAATCCGCAGCTGCAATTGGATTTCGTTTTTTCACTTAGACAAGGAGTTGCATGCAAACGAGCAATAAGTATACATTTTGTGTTACAACTTAGAAGCTATAACAAGCTACAGCGTGGCCATTTCAACTCCCATCCATCACCGAAACCACAACCGAAACTTAAAAAACTCAGCCTTCAACTGGCCCCGCCCACCGACCAGAAACACACTTATGCGTTATATTCTTCTCTTGAGAATATTATGGAAAGAATTCTATTACCAGTGCCATGAATGCTCACGAACCAATAGTAATTACAAATCTAAAATGATATTCTATGGTAATTTTAAGCTCGTAACGGCAAGGTTTATTTCGTAATATTAAAGTCCAGGCTATTTATTAATATGACTATCTAGTTATGTATTAGAAGAGTTTACTTGGAAAAAGCGGTAGTGGCTAGTGGCTTCAAAGATATTTCCGTTCCCGTAAGCCAGTGTGGCTCCCCTAATAGAGGAAGCTGCAGCCCGCTCTACAGGGTGCATTTAATAATTCACCCGGAGCTTAGGGCTGCCATGCTCTCATACGATTGCGCTGATATTCTCTACTTTTGCTTCTAGAAAATATTAAATTTTAATATTAGGTTTTTATATAGGCATTTACTGGACCCGCATGCTCCATCGTCGACCTCATCGCCGCTTACCATCAGGCGAGATCGAGGTCAAATGCGGGTTTAGTTATACATAAAAAAAAAAATTAAAAAAATTACACTGTTTCTGTTCCTATTGTATGCAAAACATAATAATAATTGGAAACCTACTTACTTATTAAAAAATTTACGCACAAAATTGAAGCACACAGAAACATACCTAAAGAAACGGCAAAAATGCTACCAAATACTTTCAATAATAGTGTTCTAGATAGAATTATTAAACTATAGGTATATGTAATAGATCGTTTTTTTCTGTTCACATTCCTACATAAACTCCAAAAACCATCGGCATCCCTGATTCAGCCTCGTGTCGATTCCAAGTTTATAATATCTTCATCCATTTATACGAGACCGTGTTTATTTGACTAGAATAAAGACCAACTTCGCAGTTATAAGATCAAATCAAACTAACTTTATTGTCTCTATAAATAAGACCTATTATCCCTCAGCTCGAAAGCGGGGTAGTTCGTCCGGCCGTTTGATTGATGACTCTAATAAACTGTGATTCTAGTTTAATTTAAATTTAAGCAATTTACCAACCCTGCGGTCCCGCTGACCGTAAAATAGCTCTGTTATTTGCTAGAACGTCGTTTATCACACTAGTTCTATATTATAGTGCGGGCAATTGGAATTTCCAATGAATAATCTGCTCGTAATGAATTTTGTTGCTTTTAGAATTGTTTATTAGAGTAGAATAGGTACCTACAGATTGCTTATTTAACTATTTAACGTGTACAAAAAAACCTGTACAACAATAACGTGTACAACAATAACGTGTACAACAATAACGTGTGACAAGTGTAACAAGTGATTTCGCTCGTACATTCGTTTTCGTAGCGCCGCGCCGCCGGTAATAGCGATGCCGTAGCACCTCCGTAGCACCTTGCTTTTTCAAGCGCAGGTAAAATAAATCTATTCCTATTTTCAATTATGTTTCTATTACATGATTTTCAGTTATAATTTTTTTATCAGCATTTTATTGGAATTTTCAATACGAGTTGGTACTAATTTAGTTTTTCATGTGACCTTACGTTCCCATTGTTAATGGGCTAAAACAAAGATGCTTTTTTACATTATATAGTACTTTGTGACATTATCTAATTAAAAACATAAATAAACTATCTAAATGCTTACCTACGTGATATGTAATTATCAATTGAAATAATTATAATTAATTATTATCGACATGTTATTAATACAATTTTCTAATAACTTCACAGCGAATGTGTTCGTTGGTACCTAACCTACACTGCCTTTCTAAAAAGGTTGTTGCTATTTATATTTACAATGAAAATTGTTAACTGTAAAATCACACCGTCTCCTATTTGTCGAAACAAAAAGGGTTACCGTAATGCGCCTGTTTATATTCTACGGTCATTTACTTGTAACCTTTTCGATGATGGAGGCAGTAACAACAATGGATACTTACTCCGTTACGACGTTGTTGATTTTAGATGTTCTTGTTCCTTTCCCGTTTCAACTGGACCCTTTGTTCTTTGGACCCTTATTAAGAAGTGACACAATACAGGTATCTACATTTGATAGCTATTATAAAGATTTTACAGTGCTCTTCCACCTTGGTAATAACCGAATATATTAATTTTTTCACCATAGATATAAAATAGATACTTAGTCGTATTATAAATGAGGCGTAATAGAACCAACGCTAACTACGCTACGCTTTAACTACGCTTCTTGCAACCGATCGATAATTAATATAATACGGTCAGGCTCCGCTCATAATTACATAACATAATATAAACTCTCACGTCCATAATCCCCGAGGAGGTAGACAGAGAAACCACCGTCAATCACAGGTTGTTTGATGAACAAACGTGATAGGCGGCGATCCTACCGCCGTCTACTAGGTGTAAAATAATATCCACTAAGATCCTTAGTCGTTTCGTACGACACCCACAGGAAGAGTTGGAGTGATGCCGGCACAAACAACAGTGCACATCAAGGGCGATGATAACACTCAAATTCCTTATGTTCAATTTAATTCTAACAAAGTTTAACCCTTCGCAATGTAATCGCAATAAACGACCGTCGCATTGAATAAATTAAACTCGACAAACATTAGTATCGATTTCGGAAGCATTAAAAAGTGCCCCTTCTTGGTGATGGCGCGACACCGACTGGGGGCGCAGGCGGTCACCGTCCTCAATAATATATTTAAAGGATTAGCTCACCGACGCAATATCGCGACCCTCCTCCGGCCGCGGCGGCCCTGTGCCCTGTACCCCGTACCCTGCGTCCCTGCTCGCTATTCAAATAATGGAAATTATTTCCACATATGTGCACCTAAATAAATATCATTCTGTTGTCATTATTGAGCGCCCCAACGCCTCTGCGGAGTTATTCTCACCCGTTTGTTCGCGGTTACAGTGGGAGAATGGGGTGTTTAGGTTTTATTTTACCAATATAAGCAACTCGTCTTTTTGTTACGCTCTTTTTTGGTTACAGTAGTGAAATTAACTGAAATATTGAAGAAGAATCCCGTGAAAAGGTGAAAGATTTAGGACGCATAAACCATTTCACCTGTGTACAAAACATGCCTTCATGCGAATTTGCGAAATTTATGTTTCGAAAAATAAACGATTGTATATGGGGTGGAAACGACCGTTTATGTTCACTTAACCGAGGGAAGAGGGTATTATTTACCGTTTCGGCTGGGTGAACCCGCCACAGTGAGTGAGACAAATACCGCCGCCGGCACAATATTTATTGCAGTCGCTCCGTGGATTGCGCAATTTATCGTGGAGGTGTCGTCGGCGATCGATCGCGCCGAGCGCTGACGGACGCGCCATACATCAGCGCGCGCGTTATCTGCGCTCACGGCGACTTATCGCGCGCGCCGGCGACCGCCGTCGGCCGGGCTCTCGACCCGCTAAAGGCTAAATAACAACATAGATTCAGCCTCCGCGGCCGGCGGCGGCGCGCGGCGTCCTCGCCACCGCTCATTTATTGCGGCCCGATCCGAAGTCGCGCCGAGTCCCGCCCGATGGTGAACGTCGTTTATCTTCATTTCGCGGCCACAATTAGACGGGTCGTTGGCTGCGGGCGGGGAGCCCGTCGCCCGTCCACCGTCGCCTCGCACGGTACGTGGCTCGCATACTCCGCGCCGTCGCTTGTCAACTTCGTAATGAGTAAAGTTAATCGCTACGCAACGCAGGTCGCGTCCTCCGTTCTGAAGCTCGTTAAAACTTGTAGATTTCTACACGGAATCGTCTGATACTTTGTTTCCATGTTATCAGTTGGACTTTGGTCTTCGGCAACTTATCGAGTCTAGCTACCTACATCAAACTGAACTGACTTTCCTTGTTACAGGTATGGTTTAAAAACCGGAGAGCGAAATGGCGGAAACGCGAAAGGAACGCAATGAACGCCGCAGCGGCCGCCGCCGCGGACTTCAAGAACGGCTTCAGTACACAGTTCAACGGGTTAATGCAGCCCTTCCCCGACACCGACGCGCTGTACTCCTCCTACCCTTACAACAACTGGGCGGCGAAGGTGCCCAGTCCTTTAGGAACGAAGAGTTTTCCGTGGCCAGTAAATCCCCTCGGATCGGTGGTGCCGGCGAGTCATCACCAGGGCTCGGTGAATTGTTTCAACACGGCGACGTCGATGGGCGGCGTCGGGGGTGGGGGGATGGGGGGTGTCGGGGGGTCCGCGGGCGTCGGGGGCGGCGTGACGCCGTGCCCGTACTCCGCGCCGCCGAATCCTTACAGTATGTATCGGGCGGAGCCGTGCCCGGCGATGTCCTCGTCGATAGCGTCGCTGCGTTTGAAAGCAAAGCAACACTCCTCAGGGTTCGGCGGCGGGTACGGCGCAGTGTCGCCGGTGTCGCGCGCGGGCTCCGCGCCGCTGTCCGCGTGCCAGTACGCGGGCGGCGTGGGCGTGGCGGACCGCGTGCTCTGAGAGGAGGCGCGCGGCCGCGACGAGGCGCGCTCGCCGCCTGCGCCCGCGCCGCCGCCGCCGCTCGCCGCGACGCGCGTCTCCTAGTCGCCGCCCGCGCGCCCGCCCTCCGACCCCGCGCACCAGGGCCTCTACAGGCACCTCTGGGAGTGGTTCGATTGAGTCGCAGTGCGATGGGACGTGGCTCACTACTGAAACTGAAACAGACACAACTGAAAATTAAATGATGCCATCATTATTTCCCAAGTTTATGATTCAAAATCACAAATGGTGTATTTACAAGTGCTTGAATTTTTAGAAAGGGCTTGGGCTTTGGGTCTTGATACTTGGGTTATTGATAGCAAATTGCGATACGCGAATATTCCAAATTATGTCAGTTTCGATAGAACGATATGTTGCCATGGGACATGGTATCCGATTTAGTGTAGGGACTGCGTAATGACTGTTCATGCATATTTAGTTCGGGCAATTTTGGAGATCTATTCGTTTTCATAACGTTATAACTTACTTAACTATAGGTATACTACCTACCTCAAATCATCCCTTTTTCCATAAATCTCACTGAGGCTCGCTTTTGGATTTTCAGTTGTTTCTGTAACAAAAAGCTTTAGATGAGCCACTGCCTAAAGAAACTATTGCGGTCTAAAGTGGGGTGTGTTTCGCGTGTGACTTCACGAGCGTAGTTTAAAGGTTCTTCTTACGAAACTTCGGGCAATAAAAACGAATCGATTCGTTGTAGCTGTTTGTAAATATGTAGCTATGTATGTACGTACGTATACCAAAGCGAAGTGTGCAATTTTTACAAGCTTAAAATGTACTTAGTTAATGGAAATAATTTTAAGTACCTATGTAGTTTAAAGAATTTTTGTAAATATAAAAATATTAGATAATTTATTTCTATCGGTTATGTGTCGATCAAACGTATTGAGAATGAGGTGTTAGAACATACATTAAGATTACTTACATACGAGCTGTAATTGTTGTCAGAGAAATCAATTTGTTTTGTTTCAATGTTTGTACTTAACTCAAAAGCATCTACGATTATTATTTTATTTCATTTTACATAATAATAAGGCAATAATATGTTATCTACCTCCTGTGCCATGCATTTTAATACTTCCTGAGCATTACTACTATATAATAACCTATTTAATAAAAAAAAATTAAGTTTACAACACTATGGCGGTTTATACGAATCAAATTATCTACAAGACAACAGTGTAAATACTTATGTACTTAGGTACTTAAATATTGTTAAATTTCAATTCGAGTGAGCTGTCAGTGTTCTGAACAAACCCATAGATTGGTTTTTGATACACTGATCATGTAACATTCTAATACAATTATCTTATCTAATAAAATATTCAATAAATAAAATAAATAAATAATAATAATTTCATGATTTATGACATTTATTATTATTATAATTTTCATCAAAAAGTAACACAGTAACTTGCTGTCAATTAAAATAGGTACTTACTTATAAAACGGGAATTGCTATTCGAGAGAATTATGTGAGTTTTCAATATTTCGACTACCAAATTCTAAAAAGCTCAGAGCAGATGGCGCTTGTGTAGTTGGAGGTCAAGGTACATCATTTTAGGTTTGGACACTGTCAAAGAGAGTTGGAGAAAATTAATATTATAAATTAATCATTCCACAAATAAGAATTATATTTTTGACATCTATATTTCAAATTGTGTAGTATGAAAATAAATTATTCTTATAAAGTATGACTTAAAACTGTACTGTGCATAAGTGTTTATCGAGAACATCTAGACAGACAAAAAGCTTATGTTGCAATGGCTGGTGGCTATGAAAAACCCAAATACAAGCCGACAAACATGCTCTATATTTCCATACAAATAAGTACTAGCTGTCACCATTTGACCTCCAGCTACACTAGCGCTGCAGCGGGAGACATAGGCGAATGTTACTGCTATTACAATGAACTAAATCTGTCATCCATCATAAAATCATCGTATATCTTTCGTAAGCATTCGTCATGCTATACATTCAAAATACTTAGTATGTTTTTGACACTATTTTTTATATTCATCAAAATATAGTTTACTCACAAAGTTTTCGGTCAAACTAGAATTTCCAATAAAAATCATGCATTTCTGAAAATCTGTCTAAAATAGTAGCATGGCTGGTTTCTACTTACATTTATGTAGGGTATGTTAAAAATAAAGATACTTTAACTGTAAAAATTATTTTTACAAATTCAAGTTAACCCTGTAACAGCCGACACATCAAAGTTCCCGTTGCCTAATCAGGCAGGAATAATAAATAATATAATAAAAATAAGTAAAGTAAAGTAAACACCAGCCTGAAAACACTTCAACGCCAGCCTGAAAACACTTCAAATACACCCTCTTACTTTCATTCTTCTTCAGAAAGCTGCCATTCTAAACACTTGCAGGATTGTTCGAAAACTCCTGTCCATGGACACATAAACGTCTCACATTCACTCATTATCAACACTCTCACACACCGATCAACTCACTTTATTTCTTCTAATTACCTCTACTTCTAATACGTCTTTCACTCATACTGTCGTTTGGCCTAAAGCTCGCGACAGTGTGGTAAACTCACCCCAATAATGGGAGAAAACCAGTAGTATAAAAATAATAATAATAATAAATGCATTGTTCCACACCTTTACAACACCGCCTACAATGAGATTAGCGTAACCAGGATCTCATTATTTAATTAAATACTTATTTATTGACACCGAAATGATTGTAAATAAATAGTAACTAGTTAGAACTTAACCTTGGATTATGTTTCGTTAACTACACGATATAGATACCTAAGGGTTAGACTACACATACAACTAAGCTATTTGAACTGGTATGATACCTACTAAATAGATTTAAGTAGATACTATTTAATGGGCAACAAAATTTATTTTAGTTTATAGTACTTAATTAAAAAATTCTCAACATGTCTTTTAAAGTTTGTAGAGCCCTTTTTATAAAATATCGTATTATTGTAAAATATATAAATTATATCTGGTTTACGAGTATGTGTAGTCTAGCCCTAATTCCGTGTGCCTACCTGTCAATGGAGAAAATAATTAATAAAGAAAATTGTAAATATTTAATCGGAACTTATCATAGTAGGACGATATCGAGGTTTCATTTTATACATATCAAGAAAAATATCCGCGACCTAGCAAGTGTTTGTTGAATTATTTTGTAAATTTACTTATTAAGGGAAATAACGATTGTTTTGTAACTTAAAAAACCTCTAGTCATAATAAAAAATATCACTGAGTACTTTTGTGGTTTAATTTTATAAACTGTTAGTAGAGTTTCGAGCTTTTCCAAGATATCAGGATAGGTCCTTCTTTTAAAAACCACTCCACTCCTTACGTACGTACTTTGGCCACTCAAGGACTGTCGCCAAAGAAAGTAGCCTACTATAACATAATAGGTGAACGGTCTACTACAGTATGCTACGCGACGCGTAGCCGGACAGTGCTACGGACATTTCCTCAATAATTACGAGTACTTTCTGGTGACTACTCGTACTCAACTAAAATTAATTTCTCTGCGAAATTAAAATTATGAAGAAATAAACGAATCTCAAAGAGACAATATTCATCTTCACAAACTCCAGACCTATGTTCTACAAGTATGACTTTAGGAAATTCGAAATAGACTTACAAAGATAATCAACAGAACGGTCGAATGATGCCTTTTAAATTAATCAAAACATCTTCTTTGATACATAAAAAAAACTACTAGACACTTAGATATCAGCTTATGTACAGTATGTGCCCTAAATTGTCTGAACCCCTTTGATACTGTCAGCTACGGTTAGATAACTCAGGGAACAGATTACTAACATAACTTGAGTTCAACTTCACATACCTAGGTAAGTTCATGTATCTACATCTCTCAAATTGCATAGATTGAAAGATAAATGGAATAAAATACTTTGCGATGCAGTAAGAGTAGCTATTTTAAGTTAGACTTCCGCTGATCGCGGCCGATGCGGCTAACGCGCGCGCCGACGGCTGACAGCTGACGCGACAATACTAAACACTATGAAAATGTATGACGCCGCTTCCGATCATCGCGGCCGATGCGGCTGACGTCTGTCGTAGCCGCGCACGATTGTGTCAAAACCTGTCTGCGCGCTTGAGTATATATATTCCTCTCGCTTCCTCATATGCGTCTCGTTCATTCGTGAACTGTCATGTTACCCTGTTTTGACAGCCGCGCGCGGCTTGTCGCTGACATCGGAAGCAAAATGTGTTGTCTGAAGCGCGCGGCCAACCGTCGGCCACATCGGCCGTGATCAACGGAAGCCAACCTAAGCCTACCTATGGTAAGTAATTTAGCGACAAGCCCCGCATCGTAATTCCAAAGTATTACAGCACAGTATGGGTACTGCAGCGACCTTTAGAATTACACGCCCAGACTCCACACGGGTAAAAAGACCAACCTTGGGAATCAACTAATCTATACATCAGTGAAAACTGGAACAAATTCCGTTTATACGTTTCAGAGATTGGGCCTTCACCGACAGACTGACTTCGTTTTCTACTATGTAGTGATTATGGTAAAATTTTTTGTTTTCCACCACCACATAACCTTACCATAGGCGGACTTGGAAGCTGATTTGAACTGTACCATCGCCCAAAAAATATTTTTTCGATATTCCTTCCTCTAAGTATAGTACAGTTCAAAAGCGAGAATTTATCTTTATGGGTACTAGAGCAGGCGACGAAGGCTGCCACCTAAAGAAATGGATAGCATTGTCACATCAAAATACTTTACTAAAGTACCACTACAAATTGGTGTTTGAAATTCTAAAGAATACGAGTTTTAAATATGAATAGACTGAAAGATTCGTTAAACTATATTAGATACAAAGTACTTTTGATTTCACCATAGAATTACATATAGTAACTAGTACGTGTATCATCACAATATAAAGACATTCTGTATGACTGCATTATGGCGTACGGTAAGCCACTAGAAAAAATATATCCAGCTAGAGTAGTGAGTGAACGTGAATTGGATTGAATAAGAGAGCTTTCCGCATTCCGGGGATGTCGCGTACATACTTTTTTCGCCTAAATTACGTCATGGCAAAGAAAAACCTCCTACCATTATGTACTGGGCCTAATGAAAGTCGTTGTCGACATTACAGACCAAGGTGCGTGTGTTAACGCAAAAACCCAGCTTAAAAACACCAATAAATTAACAAACCCTCATTGAACCTCCAAAAAAATCTCTTAAACCCTTTCAAAATTCAAACGTGAACTGGAGTCAAACTCCAGCGCCAATAAATTGTAAACAATTGATTCGCGTGGATCGCTGACATTAAGCGGAAAGTATACAATAATCCAGCAAATGATTATCAGGCGGTCGGTGGTGCGGGCGCGCAAACACACAGTTTCCAGGTGCTCGATCCGAGAGCGCTTTAAGGATTTAGCCGAGGATTTGCTTTCAATATTAGCTGCCGGCCGCGCGAGGGCAGCCATTCCGTTCCGCCCGTACCTTTTTTATTATTTTGTCGCGTCGTTTTGGCTCCAAATGGAATCATTCCGCCATCTACATTTTTATTTTTCAATTGCAACGCGATTAGTTGGATTAGCCGTATCGCTTTCCGATTCTTTGCTCCTTTTGGTGGCCGCTTTGGCGGACTGACGCTGGCCCAGAGCGCGCAAACGACTTTCTGATTGAGACGTATTATAAACCATCAAATTGCCACAAATGCTGAGGAAACTTGAACATTTCTTTTCTTTGTATATCTTGTTTGTCTAATGCTACATTTTAAAACCTCAAATGACTTTTTATGACTTTCATTTTACACGTAATAAAGTTGAATGAAAGAAGCTTGCTCTCTGTACTTTGGCTCTGCCTAAAAACGTTTAGGAAAGTAGTTGTTTTATTAAAATATTTCCTAGCCCTGAATTTATATGACTTCCTCTCAATACTGAGGAAACTTGAACATTTCTTTGTCATCTGGTATATCTTGTTTGTCTAATTCTACATTTTAAAACCTCAAATGTATTCCTTTCTATGACTTTCATTTTTCACGTAATTAAGTTGGATGAAAGAAGCTTGCTCTCTGTACCTTGGCTCTGCCTAAAAACGTTTAGGAAAGTAGTTGTTTTATTAAAATATTTCCTATCCCTAAATTTATATAACGACCCCTCAATACTGAGGAAACTTGAACATTTCTTTGTGATCTGGTATATCTTGTTTGTCTAATGCTACATTTTAAAACCTCAAATGTATTCCTCTCTATGACTTTTTTTTCACGTAATAAAGTTGAATGAAAGAAGCTTTCTCTCTGTACTTTGGCTCTGCCTAAAAACGTTTAGGAAAGTAGTTGTTTTATTAAAATATTTCCTAGCCCTGAACTAATAGCTAAATAAACTAATAGCCCTCTCAATTAGGACGTTCCTATTTTTCGAAAATTGGTCAAAACCTTACCATCAAAAGCCACAGACCATATTAAAAACACCGGTATTTGCGTTCATTATCAGCCTCAATGCCGAGTTTTTATGATTTGTTGTTTAATTAGGAACGTTTGGTAGTATTTGCTGTAGGTAACTTACACAAGCACGCGTGGTGGCCGCCACGCAGTGCGCCCGCGTCATTCCGCTATCTTTATGGCGGCAAACAGTCATGTTTCTCTATTTTATCAAGGATCGCCGCGTCAGCGAGGTCTGGGTCTACGTGAGCGTGTTGGACTGTTATCATATCATCCCTCCCTAACGCTTTCTGTTTGTCAGCAACCAACAGATGTCTTCGGTTATCAAGCGAGGTGTTGCGAGACATCAAAACTATACAAAATTTGAAAGTACGTAAGTTTATGTAAGGTGGTTGTTTAAAAAAAAGGCTTTGTAAAATTGTACACACTTGCAATAAAAAAATTAATGTGATAAGTTTTTGGTTTCGGTAAAGTATCTTATTCCGTTTACACCGCTAGTCCGCGTGACAGACGGACGAATGGACGAATGGACGACGGAGCGACAGCAATAGGACTCCGTCAGGAAAAACCCTTCGGGGGTACAGATCCCTAAAAACTAAGCTGACTAATACTGCTAGCTAGAAATTCCCAATGGTCAACACAAAAATGTGGAAAGGTATTGTTAAAAACCGAGATGCAACAATCCAACTCTCTTTTGCTGGATACAAACACATCATTAAGCATTCCGTTGAATAAGTCTGAGAAGAAGTTCAGACGTAACATTACTTACCCAAATATTATAGATGTAACTCCTTCAATGGCATAAGGATTTCCCATATCAGACACTATATAGACACAAATTACACCTATATAAACTCACAGGGAGTGAGTTGCCTTTTTAGTACAAGCAACTTCCCGATCAGGAATTGAACGCGAAACCGCTTGAAGGCAAGTGCACTACGACTACGAAGGGAAGTTTTGTGATGAGCTTTACGATGGCCGATGATGACATTTTTTTCATTTACGATTTACTTGTGTGATCGATGATATTTTTTTTTAAGCAAATGGGCCACTTGGGATCTCATGCAAAGCAGAACTGTTTTACCTGATGAAGTATGAGCCATTCTTCTTGTGACAAGGTCCCCGTAAGGATACAGGCCGTAACAAAAAGCCACTATAGTCCCGAAAGGGGTGTGTTCAGTATCTATAACTGAACTACTGTCACAATGTGGTCAACTCTGAAATTGCGAAAAGAAATCAGCTATTCCATACAAAAGCTCACGACCGAAATAATGAAACAGCTTTTTTTTGCGATTTCTGAGTAGGTCCCATAGTGAATGTTTTTCAATTATGGATACTGAATACCCCCCTTTCGGGACAATAGGGGGTATTTGTTACACCCGGTATAGTGCGAGCGTCGGCTCCCTCAAGCACACTCTCGTAGGTACAATTAGAGAGGAGACCAGGTAGAAGGTAGGCACGCATCATGTCAATAGTGAATGGAGGAGGGCTGCGACGGGAGGAAAGGATCAAAACGGGATTAGTGGGACGACAACCAATCAAGGGTAACTGGACTGCTATACCTACGTGAAATAAATGCCGCGCGTTAAACTTAAAAAGCCCCAACCGAATTTGAACTCTAAGAGGGCAAAGTAGGGTCGGTAATGAAGAGGAAGGCGGGTTTATTGATGTTTTGTTTGGAAGCGAGGGTAGATGGATGAGAGGGCGAGGGCGATGCAGCCTCCGCAGACAATCTTACAAGTTAATTGTGTTCCGTGCCGCCGGTTCACAGCAAAATAATATCGCGGTGTGGGATGTATCATATTCTGTCCTGGAAAAGATTTTAACGGATAAGTAAGAGCCAAAACCGGTTTTTATGTGGTCAGTGAAGATATCTGTTTGATAAAATTTAGACTTAGGTACTTTACTTAAACGATAGCAAGGAAGGAAGATATAGGTTGTCTGGAAGAGATCGTTCTTAGCGTAAAGGCCAATTGAATTTGATTTTTTACCTTATGTAATTCCACAATGTTAGTATGCAATAAAAACGGAACAGAAGACTAATAAATAACCCTAATGTAATAGACTGTCTGTGAGTTGCAACAAACGCCCTTAATGTTTTCTTAAGTCTCATGTCGTCTCTATCTAGAGCTATGGCGTAGAAAAGGATTTCAAAGAAGACCTAAATTTAAGAATGTTTCGTACAACTGACCGTTACTAAGGCTTGAATCAGCAGACACATCGATATAAATAATATGTATTTTTCCCTGATCACCTTTTCTATTTTTAATACCTATGGGTTAACATATACGATGTATCACGTCTAATATTTGACATCCCACGCTTATTCATACAATATATCCTAATAAAGTATGTTGCTCCTGTCATTCTACATGAATACATCCATCGCATCATAGCATGAAAAGTGGCCAACACATTTAGATATCCCAAAAATTCCAATCTACCCCTTATAACCATCACATTAGTGTTCCTATGATGCAACGGGGATGTGAATCAATGTACCTATAGCTTCTTCTAACCAAACTAACATTAAATCTAAGTAAAGCGACACTATAGCAGTCCTGCCAGAGCTTGGGCAAGTATATAGCGCATGCATTATTCGTAGGGCGGGAGACTCGGGCGGGAGGACTGGCGGTGGGGGAGGGGGGCAGTAAATAAATACAATGCGACACCGATTTATTGCAAACAGTATGCTTATGCTGATATTCTTGAAATGAATAGTCTGGAGATACATCTAGAACAAAGTCAGTTGCAATGCGGGCGTAGACCTTAGATCTCTGTCGAAAATTGAATTATTTACGTGGGTAGTAATTTCTCGTCATCTATAATCTACTTTTAAATTGTAATTGCCGCTAAAATTGTACTTCACTCTTTCCTTTTCTATCTCTTGTTTGTTGTTTTCTATTTGTGCAATAAAGTGTATTTTACTTTGACTTTATGTCTAGAGGTACTCGTATATAAATAACATTTCGATATTTCGATAGCTGAAATTCTCATATCATCCCGGTTTTAGGCACCATTCCGGAATACTTTTTCGGACGAGTCCGGAAACTTAAATTCGGGCGAATTTTTTGGGACCAATCCGGAATAAATCATTTTTACAGTAAACGTTCTATTCTTCTAAGAATAGAAATCCATACAGAATTATCTTACATAATGTATGTATAGTTTGATTTTTGGATGCTTCATTTTGACTTCAATTGAACTAGAAAACTGAAAGTTTTTTGTCTCTGCAACATAGTAATTGACGGAATAATGATCCTGTATTAAACCTGTGACCTAAAAATGAACAAATGAAATACAAACTTACCAAACAACATTACCATGACTAAAATAATACGATGGTAGATGAAAAGACAAAATCTCACGTTCATAACAATAACATATCATCATTACCAACACATTATGATAGGTGATGCCTTCGAGTGGGGCCGAGATCGGGAGGGGCGAGGGAGGGAGAGGTGAGACAGTGCTGCCAACTTACAGAGTTTAGCGCTGGATTTAGCACTTAATTAAGCTAACTTTGCGGGAAATCTAAAGACTTTATAGATTAATCTTAGGACGAAATACAGCTACTTTTCCAATCTAATACAGATAACTTTAATATTGATAAACGTAATAGTATTTAAACTAGTTAAAACTAGAGTCAATTTGAATGAAAAACCACAGGAAAAAACCAAAATAGGCTTCAGACCAGTATATGATGCTACAGTCTGTCCTCTATTGCCGGCTAGCAGGGTTCTAGGACAGTGCGCAGATGAAGAAATAGAAGAATTGGTTTTTAAATAATATATTTTAAGGAAAAGAACACATAGTAGGTAACACAGAAAATAGGTAGTAGGAAATAAGAGAGAACGGGTGACGTCCGTTCGAGACGAAATACAGATAAAAAGTCAATGTACAAATAAAACAATGAAATTAATGGAATAATGAAATTTAAAAATGGAATTGGAACATGATTTTGAATTTAAATGAAGAAATGAGGATGCCAATACGAAATGAGATGAGATAAACGCTAACGATGAGGTTGAAGTTGATCAAGGAGGTTGATATGGACAATGAAGTCGACATCGTTACAATGAGCCCAAAATGGTGCAATGTTATAAACTTCGTTGTGTTTTCTACATAAATAACAAGCGTGCATCGAATTCGAATTAGCGTTACAGAGTCATCGGCCCCATGTTCATGTGACATTTATTTGAATTACCATTAAATTCATTTAGAAATTATCTTCTAAGAGAATTATTGTTCCAGGCGTATTTATTTTGAGACTACTACCGAAATCATCGATTACGAAATGTTAATTTCTTGCCATCCCGTACTTCTGTATTTTCTTAACTATCTTACAAATATTTAGCGATGATTTAGCGCTATTCCGCTGAGTTGGGTTGCAGCGCTGGGAGAATGAAGATTTACGAGCCAGGCATAACGAGCGCTAGATGAGGCGTAAAGAAGCCCAATTCGGGTTATTATACCTATGCTATATCTACACCGCGCAATAGCAACTTACGTTTGTGTAATTTCCCGCCTTCTTCAGTTGGTAATATTTCTTGGTACGTGTAAAGATTTACTGTTGTATCTAAGAACAGCGATATCAAATGGTGTCAAAGTGCACATCAGTTGACAAATCAAAGTCCATCAAAGGCATTGTAACTTACTTATCGAAATCAGGCGTGTGCAATTTACTTCGAGAGTGTATTCCAAGTTTATAATGCCCTGGCTGTATAACGTCAAAATATTTTCTCGAAACGCCATAAAACAAAATTAAAAGAAAATTTATTTTTCTTTTTTGGAAATATGGCGATAAAAAATATTTTTTTGACAATAATGTGCCAGCAGCAAGCTAGAGCAAAAATATTTTGTTCCTTAAGTAAATTACTGCTCCTGGCTGATTTTCAAAAAATATGTTTTTCTGAACGCCATAAAAGCAAAATAAAAATAAAACTGTTTTTGTTTTAGCAGCAACATGGCAATTTGAATTATTTTTTTACAAATCGTGACCAATACAAACGGTGACCAAAGAGATTTTACGTAGATAGTTATTTATTAAATACTAATTTTCGAAAACTGAGTTGTAATTTCTGTTTCCTATTTTACGTTTCAGTAATTTCATAGCTGAAAACAGGTTTGATGTTACATCGCAAGGGTAGTAGGAGGTTGCGGGGCGGCGGGCGGGGCGGCTTCACGTTACTAATTTATGGATTAAGCACATTTGCAAATGTCATTTGTATTCATTAAAACGGCGGGTACGTGTGACGTTTCTAGAATAGAGCGCTCCCAAATTGCAGGTCATTTTGGGAAAATATTTCTGGCTAGCGTTGTTGTAGTAACTAAACGACAAACATATAGATATATAGAATACATATTTATTATCATCGATGGCCAGGAGGCCAATTCGCATGGAGTGATATAAATATTACAGTAGATAAATATTTAAAAAATGGCGGATATCGAATTACAGGATTTTTTGCTATTCTCGCATTATCACATTCGATATTTATCGAGTGCTAGCGGTCGACATGCAACGGCAGACGATATTTTACGTGATATTTATAGTCGACGGGATATTTATCTAGTTTCGATATTATTTTATTTTTTATTTATTTATTATTACAAAAAATTGCACAGTAATACAGTTAAGACTAAAACACTGTGAATTCATATGTTTGACATTGACACAATACAGTACTTAATGTATAGTATAGTGTCATACAATAGGTTTAATACATAATATTCATATCTCTACAAAGATAAAACAACTAACAGCTCAATCATTCATCTTCTCACAAAATCGCAGACATTGGTAACATATTTCCTTCCATATAAGTCGCATTCCGGTACTAGTGCAAGAAGCGCATTCAGTAGCACTAGTGCACGCACTGAAGGTGAATTACGCTGGAAACCGGTTCGCGACAATTTTATCCCGTTTTTGAGAATTGGCCTCCAGAGCCACAACGATGCTCCTGGAACAGCAGCGGTATTAGTTCTAATCTAAATAAAGAAATTATCTCAGCTTCACAAACTAAAGAAAAAAAAATATAATGTCAGTAACAAACCAGCCCACAAATCAGTCAGCCTCCTATTTTTGTATATTTAAATTTTTGACTGATAAAATTTTTAATACACTTGTAAACAAATTGCGTTTAGATAATGGCTTAATTGTACGAGTCTTGGAGGAGGGGCGCTGTATGCTGAAATACAGGTTACACCTAGTTCGGCAACAGTGGCTTAAAATAGTTTTAGTGACATAGCCTAATAGTTAGTATAGTTTATTTAACAAAACTGTAAAGCTTTTAAGAAATAAGAAAAAATAAATATATTTATTATTATTCCAATACCATAGCTACGAGAGTACGAGTCTACAGCCGTAGAGCCCGTAGAGTCGACACGGCAGCGCCCCCGTCGCGTGTCGCCGCCACTCAAACTACTTTATTGTCTCCACGTTCGGAAGAGACAGAAGGATACAATTAAATTTGGAACTCTTGTTTGTAAAATAACAGGAGTTTCTCCCGCGCTTTTGTAGCGTCCACACCAGCTTTTTTTCGTTGTCTTGCAAATTGTTTTACAGTAGTGCTTTTCAAGTAAGAATGGTGTTATTTATTCGAAGAACGTCTACAAAATGTGATTAATGTGTGGGACAGTGAAGTAAAGTCAAATAAGACGCTGCAGCCCGATCCGTACTTGGCTGGATTTTGAAGAGCCATACTGCGTCCGGGACGCCTTCTTCTTTGGTTCGGATGGTGCAGATGCGTGGAAGATTCTCCCAGATAGCATTGAAATGTGTCACACCAGCATTTTAATGAAGACTTGCAAGAGTTGTTTACATCAGACATGGCTGTATGGGCTCAGTTCCCTTTGACTTAAAAAAAAACAATTGTAAAATAACAATGTCTGTTTTCTTCTCAATTGTAGGAATTCGCGCGAACTTTATTTTTCTGTGGTAAAAGGCGAGTCTTTTGGCTTTTATGTTTCGGGGCCTTTATAGATTATGGTTATCTAAATCAAAGATCCTTCATAGGGGGGGCTATGAAGGATCAGAAATATAAAAGACTAAAGACTATACTAGTTAAACAACTCTATACGTACCCTAGTTAAAAAGTAATGTAAAATGAACCGTCGAATTGATATACGAAATACAATAGAGATATTCTGGAAACATGGCATCCGGGTTTTTTAACCCCTGGCTTAAGATGGATACATAAACATAAACATTACAAATCAAGTCATAAATAACAGTTCCCTTTGCTTCATTCAAGTAACTTTACCGCTTCGTCTTTTAGACTAGATTAGATAGACTACGAGTATAATAGAATTGGGAACTCTAACCAACCAGTGTCTGTCGGGGAATTTACAATTCGAGAAATTACGGAATCTATATATATTCCTGTTGCAAAAGATTGATCCAAATTACCTAAATCGGTTTGAATCGTACGATAGAGATAGAGTATAAGCAAACTAAAATGCCACGAAAGATCAGGTTGCTATGTAAAATACGCGACAGACAGCAAGGAGCGCTGTTCTCTTTGCCGCCAGTCAAACGACTTTATCGTCCCGTCGCTCAGAAGCGACAGAACACTAATAGAATTAAATTGGGAGCTCTTGTGTGGAAAATAATAACAAGGAGTGTCTACTATCGGTGCTTTCACGCGTCGGTGGCAGGGGTCGCAGCAGCAACTAATGGAAAGCCAGCCAGTGCAGTATCCAGGGAATGGGAACAGCGCCAGGGCGCAATCGTCGAAGTGATTTTTATACTTAGGTATTGTCTACAGTTCTTTATTTGTACCACAGCAAAGCTCTAGCTTTATATTCGTAGCCACTCATCACACTGTCTACAGTGGCTACGAATATTTTTCTTAATAAGTGACTTATGAATTCGTTTTGTAAACCTCATAACAAAACTTCAGAGGTTGCCTGGAAGAGATCGCTTTAAGCGATAAGGCCGCCTTTGTACATATCGTGTTATTATTCCTGTAGTTTTACTTTTCCTGTTTTTGTGTACAATAAAGTGTTTCTATCTATCTAACGATTGACACAAGATTATAGTTTTCAAGACGTGTTTACAAAAACAGAGTAACCACGTTCATATCCTTAAAAATGTACTCTTGTGATGTGGTTGGAAAAGTGAAAACTTAGACTTTATAAAATCATCTTGATCTCTTTAGAATTATGAGTAATTAATAATTATCTATGCATCATTTTTTTAAGTTTAATTATATTATATTTGTTGTCGAATATATTACATATTCCCTATTACTGATTTCCGAGAAAATGGAAAAAAAAACCAAATACGTATATAAAAATTCCAGGATACACCAGAAATTTTCAACGAAGAATTCCAGAAAACACTAGAAAATCAGTTTTTGCCATTTACTCGAAAATCAAGTTTTGCACTTAACGGCCTTTTCCCATAACAGTGATAATATGATAGCTGTCCGCTAGTCTAGTTCTTAATGGATAATCATGTTAATATCGAAACTGTGGATCAGAAACACCATCGGTCTCTGAAGGCGCGTATCAGTAGCGCCCTGGGAGTCAGTGATCCTAGTTCCGCCGCTGAATCCAGCCAATGATAATCTGTTTTCTACACCATTAATCCTGAACTAAGTCTAAGAACAATCTGCGGCGCCTCGGAGTGCGCCTCGAGTTTTATGCGTCCATTAAGGTCCGCAATTTGTGGAGTCGCGCTGTTAAGGAGGCTCTCTCGTCCTGTGTAGGTATGCAATGTGAATAAAGATCAGAAAAGAATTTGCGCGATCTCTACGCATCTCTCTCTGTAGAAAGAAATGTTGACGTTTCGACTAACATTTTGCGACGTTAAAAGTGTTTTGTAATATTTAATTATTTTCAATTACATAAGTTCCCCGAATTTGCGGGCGGTAGCTGCGGTGAAATATGTGGGGAACTCTGTTAATACAGGCAGGTTTTGCCAGGCCTGGGCGCGACGCGTCCAGGCTGAAAATGCGCCGACTTGGAGCCCGGGCACCGGTTTTTCGCCACAGACACGCCGGTCGCTGGCTAATCGGGCCGGGAAAACGGCCGTGTGTGTGACAAGGCCATAGATTTGTATTGAATTTGTGCCTCCTGGCGACCGATCCCTGGCGACCGGCTCGGGCAAAACCCTCCAATGTGGGCCAAGTCTTAAAATCGTTTCTCTAGTCGCTCGGGATTCGAGGTACAGTCACAGGGTACCATGCTGAAATTCTTCACATATTCGTACGCCATATACACATGCGGGATTGGTCTTACGTTACGTGTCGTGAGCACCGAGAGTCGGCGAGTGTGTACGCTGTGAGTGGCTCGCGCGGTGGATGCTCTACTGATATTATTTATACTGATCTTATTTATATTGTAGAGTCGGGCTGTTAAGGAGGCTCACTCGCCCTCTGTGCCCAAATCCTAATTCCGACCGTGGACTTTCTTAATCTTACGATATCGGCGTCGGGTAATTGTTTCAAAATTGTTGCTATACGAGTAGTGTCCGGTGGCTGGTGCGACGGAAATTGTAAGGAGATCGTTGTTAGTTTAGTCTTAGATATACGGAAAATATCGACAGTTATCGAAAGTTATCGAACATAGCTCATAAGATTAGCAAGCTGAAGTGGCAGTGGGCCGGTCACATCTGTCGCAGAACCGACAACCGCTGGGGTAGACGAGTTCTGGAGTGGAGACCGCGTTTGGGTTTTTCAATGTGATGGACTGAAGCTTTAAGGCTGACGGAAAGATGTCCCTGGCCAACCAGGAAGGATACCTGCAGTACTGTCTATGTAAACCATAATCCTGTGTTATGTTCCTGTGGTGTTTCCGGCCAACATAATATGATTGACCTTGTCGTTCTGTTCTCTCGTCGTGTTAATCATATTTTCGTACAACTGTAAGTAGTTAATCCTAAGGTCGTAAATATAAAACGAATTTAATAGAAGTCAAACCATACTTTTTATGTAATTCAGTGAGGACCATGGGAGCGGTGATTTCTTAATTTTATTATACCTTTCACAGTTACTATAAACTGTGTGGCGCTCGACTTCTTGTTTAAACCAATTCCATTGGTTGATTTTCTAAAAACATGATAGGAGATCACCGTGCCTACTCAATACTATATGTGTACCCATCGAACTCACCCACATACCGAGCAGCCGCGGGCATATTGAGCCTGACACTTCTCTTACTTTAAAAACCAGGCTATAGTGTCTCCATCTGGCTCATGAGTAAATACTAATTTATACCTATATTTATTAACAGTACACATTTTAATAACCAAATACTCAAATTTTAAAAGTGCCACGTCTCTGCACAAACCTTTTAAACTTCAAATTATTCGGGAACCAATATCCTCAGAGTGGCTGGAGTGGAGTCACCACCGTGGCATAATAAAAACGAAAGTAATCATGCAAATTGGCGGAGAAGGAGGAAAGTTGAATTAAAAAGCGGGTTCTTCGTTCCCGGCGGCCAGGGGGGAGGGGGGAGCAGGGGAGGTAATGTGTCTTAATGACCGCAATGGATGAGCACCGTAATCCGCCCTCCAGCCACCGCCCGCAACCTTAGCTCTTCTAGTCGTTAGCCGCGAAATATTTACTCGCATATACGCCCTCTATTGTTTCACATCCCTATGTATTGCGTATTTACTTAAACCACCAGCATTTTAATGCTGTAACATAAGTATTTAACGTCAGACATTGTGGTGGGCATCACTAACAAGGAGAGTACACCAAGTGTCCGGTTCAGATTTGATTCATTTTAAGATATATTGCAGAGCATTGAAAAATAACCGACCTGTATTGTTTTATCGGCCCAAATTTATATTTAGTGGGAGTAATCGCCGTTCAAAGTTTTCGAATGTATCAGACATAGTGAAATCGGTTTGATACCTACATGTTGCAGAATTGACTCCTCCGATTTGATTCGTTTTAAGATATATTGCAGAGCATATTGAAAAATAACCGACTCATATGTTTTTTATCGATTCCAATAAATATTTAGTGGGGGTAATCACTGATTTCACTATGTCCAAAAATTCGAAAACTTTGAAGAGCGATTTCCCCCACTAAATAAGATTTTGGACTGTAAAAAAATATGGGTCAGTTATTTTTCAATGCACTGCAATATACTCGTATCTTAAAATGAATCAAATCGGAGGCGGGCACTTGGGGTACTTACCTTGTAAGTAAATTCAATAATCGCTTATGGTAGGTATGGGAACAAATCAAAGCTTTTGCTTCGGAAAGAAATTAACAAAACAAAAAAGCAAATACAAACAAAACAAAAAGAAAATACAAAAAGTAAGTATCAATTTTCGATGTCAAATAGTCGTATTTCATTCGTTGTAGTAGAATTTGGTTGTCAATAAAATGCAAGTAATCGAAAAGGTCGTATATGCGTCCACAGGTTACGAATATCATATTGTCGCGAGCGATAAAAGTCGCGGACCTATAATAAGGTTCTATGACATGACATTGTACAGTCGACCCCAAGCTATAGTATATCAAAAACCTTAGCATATTGCACAGGCATAAGGTTGAGATTTAAACCATAAACCAGCAATATGATTCATTTTTGATTCTCCAATTTTGACGTTTTGGGTAGGTTTACCTGTGGTCGACTGTACTGTACTTTATAGATATCTGTGATATCTATAAACAGTTTCCTAAGACAGATTCATGGCATCTTAAATATGATGTCGTCAACACACAATTTCGAAGAAACTTACAATTTTCCAGCCAGTCGGGTAAAGATGACAGTTCAATATAGGTACAGACGAAATTTGTAGCGTAAAAAAATCATTAAAAAAGAATTACTTACCATACCACATTAGGTTATTATACAATATATAAATATTTTCATAGAGGATGAAAATAATAAAATTGTATTCATTTTATTAGTATATAAACTGACACTAAAACAATTTCCAGCTAGATTTTCGTCGATCTGGTTTTCATAGCCAGTTTGTATTGGAATCATAGACAATCAGTGACATTGTTATGACAGCAGCACGGTACGGCTATAGGTACGGTACGGCAACGGAAATGTGCCGCATGACGCATGTCGTCGCGGCATCTCGCAGCGCGCCGCGACATCATCAAATCATCATTTGCAGATTCGCGAAGCTTTCCCTCGGAGATTTAGAGGTGGAAGGAAAATAAAAAAGTTCGTAGAGGAATCCCGCTTGATCCCTGTTGCCTTTATGGTAATGCCGGGATGCGTGTATTCGACTATTCAATTTATATTTTTTCCCTTCGCCTTATTTCTTTCGCGAAATTATCTATCCTTCGAATTTCGTTTCGCACTGTATTGTGTACGGGATTCGATGTTTGCGAATAAGGTACGAGTTTGCTGAAAATATCAGGGATAACCGCTGGATTGGCTTTGTTGCTGACTTCAAAGAAGTTTTGTTTTCGCTGAAATATGTGTATGAAATAGCTCGGTGGAAGCCGACTTGGGACTAACTTCTGACGACGAGTGCACTTTAGCTATTTGAATTTTGTCGAGAAAAGGAGCGCTTTAGTTTCCAGGTTCAATTACTGCTTCGGGTAAATACCTACAATGTTGCGGGTTTTTCCAGATCTATACTTAGTTTGCGTTACAGACACTCACTCTGTATTCCTATCCCTTTTCTCTCCAGTTTTAATTGTTATCTATTTCATCTTTAGGTATTGATTTATTTATTTGTACTTTTAATATATTTTTGGTTTCGTCCCTGATCTGCTGTTTCGCCCGCGATGCCTTCGCCCTGGCACAGCTGGAAACCAGCGCTGTGGTTCTGCCGTACCGGTCGGACCGCAGCACATGCTGAGCATGTCCTTTTAATGTTGTATTGTTTATTTAATTTCAAATATTTTTATGTTTAATCATGTATGCATAATGCAATGTAAAATACATGTTTTTCTTTCTTTCTTACGTTTCGTTATCTCTATATGCTCATTATAGTGACAGGTTCCTTTTCGGGATGAAGGAATGAAGAAACACCCCAAAGATTAAACCTGGCCCGATAGTCATGAAAATTTTCGCCTCTACCTTTAGCACCTTGCAGCGATTTTGGAAATAGTAAGTAAGTAAGTAATATGTTTATTTCACAAATCTATTTTTAGTGTTCTAGAAGCTTTTATGTAAACCTATTTATGAGGATCGTTCGTCTTCGTTCTAAAACTATAAAATTCTTAAAAACAAATACATCGCAAGATTTTTTGATTTTTATTCTACATAATTTGTAATATTCAAATCAGAAATAACGAGATTTCCAAACTAAAAATTGTACCTATTTATAACAACACTTGAAATTCTATTCCCGTAAGGACTACTAAAAATGGATGCTCATGAAATCGGTGTTTAGAGTATCACCGATAAATCTTAACGATAAACAAATTACTTAATAAAACACTTGACGTTTTATACGAGAGGCCGGGCATGTTCAAATTTAGCGTTGTTCTCGCCTCATGAATAAATCATAAGAAGTAAGCGAGGCTCGACGACGCCGCCGTTATAATTCTACATAATACATTAAAACGCTGTACAGATTGCCTCCCACTTTAATAATATGAACTTAATGGGTATTACCCAAGTATTATGAGTACCTACCATGTGGAACAAAGCGGACCATGTTCAGTGCTTATTTATTCAATAGGTTAAGTTGTTATGTACAGGAGTTGGTAAGTAAATAGAACTGCTGGAAACTGAAACTCGTTTTCCTCTGAGAATCATTTACTATTACGGAAAATATTTACAACATCGCATCAGTTATCAGTGCTGAAAATTTTCCATACACTTTACGTTTAATTAAGTGGACAGTAATGTTTCGAACTTGTAGTGTTATGAAGAAAAGAAGATGATCAGAGTCAGTCTCGGGGGGCACCACCTTACCTATATCTGCCGCAAAGCAGCAATGCTATTATTCGGTTTGAATGGTGAGTTAGCTAGCGTAATTACCGGCACATGAGGCATTTTATCTAATCTAGTCCAAGGTTAGCAGCGCATTGTAAATTCTCTAATAACATTATATACAGAGGTGAGATTTCTATAGGCGATGGTGATCACTGATCACTTATAGTAAGGAAAATGGATACTATGACGAGTGAGGTACAGAAAAGCCGTTCTCCTTTGTATATGGATAGTACCTAAGATTGATTTTTATAAATACATTTATATACCTATGTACTCGTACTCATCTAAAATAGTCTCGAAATAATGTCCAAATGGGTTAACCCATTTGGACATTACAGCGACATATACGAGTACCCTCTAGACGTAAAAAGTACAAATACCTAATTTTTTAAATAAAGTGACACAAAAACAGATTAAACAATAAGCCAAGTCTCGGCTAAACATAAGCCAAGCGATATGATTAAACACGGTGCGCAGAAGAGCTACACTAGTGGTGTACCGACGCAAAAGCGACTAATCTAGAATAATGGCGACCATCCGTCTTGTAGCACCCAGAACCCTCACCATTCTGATGCACTACTGACTACGCTGATAAACAGCTCTTATACAGCTTTTACCAACCAGTCCCAGATTTGTAAAAAAATCCAGAAAATTAGACGGAGGGGCCACCCTAGAAATGTTGGATTCATGTGCCCCCCAGATTAAATAGATTCGACAACTGAAATTACCTACTTTGAGTTTTAGAATGCCGCAAAAATGTTTTAAAACGTTAGAGGTAAGTAATAATGGTATAGATTTTGCGGTGTAACCGCTGTGTTAATATCTAAAGCTGATAATAACTAAGAAACATAATTTATTTATATCAAATTTTAATATTCTAACAATAATTGAATTTGACTTTCCTAAATCGAATGAAACAGTTAATATAAAAGACGAGATTTAATTCGTGTAGTATTTTAAAACGTTATAAGACCGACCTTTATGTACTAGAAGCTTTACTTTTCATAATTATTTAAAACTTTCCTGCAGGGTAGTCAGAAAAGGGAGCTTAAAACTTTCAACCACAACTGTGATTCCCCAGTAAATTGTCAATTTCATCAGCTTGTAGTGCTTCAAGAAAACGACTCTAGAGGCGAGCCTTTTAAATATATCGAGTGTTTCAGTGCAGCGATACAGCGCGTTGTTTACAGTGGGGGGCGTGGGGGTCAGCGGGAGGGCCCCCGCCGGAGGGGGCAAGATGGCGGCGTCGCCAAGGCAACGCTGCACTCGCTTCCTTAATCGACCGTCGCAGCCTCCCCGTGAGGGTCCGACGCTCATTTATGTATTGTATTGCACTTCTGAAACGACTTCCATGTTTTATGACGTCACTTATACTAAATATATAGGTGCTTAAAGATGCATTCATTGCTGCTAGTTATATTATATGGTTATATTACTGTGGAATTCACAGATCTTGACACAATGCTTCTTTACTTGTAATTATACTAACTACTAAACTTGCCATCAAAATATTCGGGCCACCCTTGCAAATTGCAATATCGATTTGATTTGACGATTACAGATAAACTATACATCCGATCAGAAATCAAAGTATTCCACTAAAATGCCTGCAGCTTTTACTTTTCAATGAAAGCCATAATTCAATATTCTGTTTTTATTTTTTAGAGTAAATCGCGTTATATTCGAACAAAATGGCCATAGGTTAAGAATTAGAAAAATATGGGAAAGGTAAAAGAAATCGGCGATTGTATAAAAAAGTATTTAGTAGCTTGTGTTCCTATCTCTAATAACAGCCACAATACGGCGATTCATAATGGAGTGTACCTATACGAGTGTTTACAATTGCATGTTGAGGGCTTGGATCGCAGTTTTCAATTCCTGAAGCGATTGCTCAGCATTATTTCTGACCTCATTGAAAAGTCCAAGGTGCCAGAAATTTAGTGGCATACTTTGATTTCTGATCGGATAAAACGCTTTTCTGTAATCGTCAATCAAATCGATATTGCAATTTGCAAGGTTGGCTCGATTTTTTTGATGGCAAGTGTAGTAGTACAATTACAGGGAATCCTATACAAGTGTGGGTTGTTTGTATTTGATAAGTAGGTACCTACCTAAGTTATAGTTTATTTCTATTTCAAATCACAATATCAACTCATACAATACGAGTATATAACATCACTGTCTATAGATGTCTGTGACAATATAAATCGGAATCTAAATTGTGAAGTCTTTTGCAATTTTTATCGATAATACGACTGGCTGAAATTTACGAAGAAATTGTCATTAATCAGCCATAAATAAAATAAAAAATAAGATGTTTATTTTTTACATAATAATTGGCTTTCTAAACATATTATTTAGGACGTGAAGCCAGTGACTGTTCAAAGTTTTTTTTTCAAATCTCTTTCGTAGTTGTAACATTAACGAAAGAGTTTGTTTGTACCTGTTTGTAATCTCTTTGCTGTAATTGCAATTTTAACTGTAATCTCTTTGCGGTACGCGCAATTTTAAACATTCCTAGAAAAAATACGTGCTAAATAAAACGAGGTCACCTCACAAAACCCCGCCAAGAAAACTTCCTTACCACAGACTCCGATTTGTAAATAATCACAGCGTTCAAGAGTCCATAGTTCAGCGATCAGTTAGGTCAGTCCGTAATCCAGTGGCCGCTGCAGCGGGAAAGCAATAAAAAAGAGTTATAGTTGAGAAGAAAAGGAAAGTCCTCTCCGCTCGGCGGTCGCCCGTTAGTTAGGGATCAAGGGCTCAGCTCTCGGGGGCGATAATCATAATTTTTACTTACGAGAGCACAAGTACAGCGTTAGTTGGCGGGTGCGACAAATCTTCTCTAACTGCGGTAACTTCGCGACTCGCGCTTTGCTGGCCTGGCGGTTGCGCCTCTCGTATATTTTGTGCTAGCTTTCTACCTGAAGGGGTGAAATAACTGTCTTAGAGTGTTTGCTACTGGACGATGTTAGAAAATTCGCGTCGGATATAAAGATTTATAATAATAAACTATGCTTTTGTCTGAGTACTGCAACAGTGATTTTATTTTTAATTCAAGACACTAATTAGACTAGACTGACCTATTCGATGAATTCTCGAGTCTATGGTCGTTAGCTACTGCTAGTCAGGTAATAAATATAAATATTTTACGAATCGTTTCTGTTTCTTTAGCTTCTTTATTCATGAAGGTAAAGATGATAGATTCCTAATTGGGAGAAAACTTAGCTAGTGAAGTGATGATGCTAAAGCCTAAGTAGCGCTTGACTCGCTTTGAGAGTCCTATGTCCAACAGTGGACTAAAGGCTGTCGCACAGATATCAACCCAGGACAAGATCGCCTCCGTATCGCCTCGCGGTAAACCAGGCGTCAACCCGGTAAACCAGGCACGTAACCGACGCTCAGCACCTCCGAGGTGTCGGCGCGGCTACGGCTGGACAACGGCTAGCCGTCACCTGGGGGACGACTATAAAACCGATAAAACAACAGGCGGTCTGCGCACCATCCCCGCGTCGGCGGCGAGACGTCAGCGCGGTGACTTCGAGTTGACCACGAACCGCGAGCGAGTCACTAGCTTGTCCCGAGGCGAGGCAATGACGTTACGAAGGTGATTAGTGTGCGTTGCAGTATGGAGTTTCGTACAAAGAATACTGTACGGCTCGAGTTGAGGCGACGCTGATCAGATGCCGGGGTGATATGTGTGCGATAAACTTAAAACGGCTGATAATTTCATATTGTATGGAGGCCATATTTTGACAAACAAAACCGGAATCAGAATCAACCAACAGATTTTTGTATAATTTACCTCAGTAGTTTTGGATCAAGGGAACAGCAGTAACGGAATTGTTACTCCGTTCCGCTCTGATGCCGCCATGGTGAAGGGTGACCCTCTGTCGATCCGGGGCAACTAACCTGAAACGGGATAATAAAGATGTTGCATCAAATTTCAGGGCATATTCGGAAGCTTTCTGCAGTTGTGATTCTGGGTTGCGTAATACCAAAGGCGGTTGCAGTACTTACAGACACGCTGCTCTGCATAGCCGCCGCCTTCGGAGGTGGCACGTTCTACAAACCCGAATACCGCTCAGACCGGGTTGGAAGATGTGCCTACGCGCCTTTGTACCCGGTACCTACAAACACCTTTAGACCACGGATTCAAAGGTCTAAAGGTGTTTGTAAGTACTCAACAGTGCAAATAAGTTTTCAGGGCCTATTGTCTCTGACACAGGGAATAGGATGAAGCGTCTTTATAATTATTATAATTCGTCTTCGTAGTGGCTAGAGCTACAACGGGACAGAGTATGTTTTAATTATAGTCGAATTCTCAGGACGCTTCATGCTACGCTCGGTAAATCTGCAAACACTAACAGTACAGTCCGTTTCATTATCAATCTTATCTTATGATAGGTACCTGGAATAACCCAGCGGCACTGCGACCCTTGAGGATCTTTTGTGCCTAGGTACCCCATTTTACACACTAGTCATATCAGTGTGCAGGTTTCCTCATGATGTTTTCCTTCTCCGGTAGAGCAGTCGGTAAATGTACGTAAGTCTTCGAAAAATACGAAAAACTCATTGGTATATGGCTGCGTGATTTCGAACCCGGACCTCCCGCATGGAAGTTCGGTGCCCTAGCCACTGTACCACAGACGCTATTTCATTATGAATATTCTATGACCCAATTTATATAAGTATTTACCTAATACATTACCCTCAACCTCTACCGCTCTTATACGAGCAGGTACGTGTATTCTCAAAGGTAAGTAAACAGGCAGTCATATCACGTCAGGGCAATAATACGAAAACAAACAAGAGTGCCAGTGTCCAGTGTCCAGTGCGTTACACGACACGGTATTGAAGTGTTATTCAGAATATGTGAACATCGTATATACGTGAGAGAAGCTGTGGAGACGCTATATGGACTAAATATTTTTATTTTTAAGAGGAATTTCATCTAAGGCATTTTAGGGTACCGGTGCATCGAAAACCCTCTAGTATAATTATATTAAATTACCTTCAGGTGGCCCGATTGCTCGACTGAACAGGGCCATGCCCAAATTCTAAAAAAAGTATGTTTTAGTATCTAACCATCAGAAGTTACTTAAACAGACTGGGATAAAAAAATTATTTCGTAAGTATTACAATTATAACAATCCACTTTGGCTACCGCACTAAGAAGTTGGATAAGTCTATAGGTACACATTAAAGAAATGAAGATTGCCGGATGCTGCAGGAGCGCTACGTTATTTCCTCCCTCCAAGTGAAAACGAAACCTTTTTCGTGTGCAAAAGGCTCCCAATTTCCACAACTTCCTTTTTACACAAAAAAGCCCTCTCCCCAGAATTTAGATTCGACACTGCTTTTCTAAGAAATTTTATATAAAATCGATATAGATCTATGTGTGATTTATTATTTCTATATTGTACTAGGTATACAAAGTAGGGTTAAATACCCTAACCATAAAAATTAAAAGCCTCAAATAGTTGTTAACCTAGGTTTTTTTTTTCACAGCGAGCTCCGTAATTAGACTATGACTATAAAAGAACCAATAGACAGGGTTTTTTTCATGATCAGATTTGTTCTCCAGAGTATAAATACAAGCGTCGTCGTCTCCACGGCCGCCCCAGCTCGCCTTCACGGGCTGGCTCTGCGGATTTGTTTTATGCCCACCGAAGACATCGACTTACCGCGACCGCACGCCCGAGGCGCCTTCTTAATTTTATTACGCCACCGGCCACCGCCCCTGGGACGGCTCCTAATTGTGTCTCTGGAAAAACCGACCTGGACGACGGAGATACCAATTTCGTTTTAGTATATAAGTTACCTTTGCCTATACTACCATAGTCAGAGAGAGAAGACTCGTTTGGCTCGGGGGGCGATCGAAATTACCTAGAGACGTAGAAAAATATGGTTAATTCATTTTCTAGAATAGATCATAGTGGATCCTGAAATTATTAAAATTATTTACTGAGTACGACCCTAGCCTACAGAATGTTCAGTGGCCAAAATAGCGGCACTCTAAAAAAAATGTCTCTCTTAAAGTCATACCTTTATTATAATAAAAAAGTGGATGTCAAAATTTGTTGCATTGGACATAGTATAGTAGAATTTTTTAATAATGATTTAGTAGATATACGAGACGCGGTCCATTAATGTTTAGTCAAATAGAAATTATAAGAAATATTACAAATGTTTATTTACAACTTTTCAAAGTATTCCCCTGCGGCATCAATGCACTTATGAATTCCAGTGAACCAGCTTTCAAAACATGTGAAAAACTGTTCTTGCAGTAGGTCTAAAAAAGCCGCGTAAATTGGTCTACTGCTTCGTCCGCAGTCGTAAATTTCCTTCCCCGCAGAGATTTCTTCAACGTGGGGAACAAAAAGAAGTCAAGACTGTAAAGGAATGTGGTAGCAATTGCACGCCCGAATGGGTTAAAAAGTTCATGGTTCTGGCGGCCGAGTGAGCGGGAACGTTGTCTTGGTGAAAAATTATACCACGCGTTCCGCTCCTCGGACGATCGTCACTCAGCTCCTGGAAGATATGTGTCAGGCAAACCTCGCTATACAACTATTAACAATTACAATTGGCTACAGGCCCACTACGACGAGTAAAATGGCAACCATTTTTTTGTTGACTCTTCTTCAAAGACCGAATGGGTCTTGTGTCGATAGCTGTTTCGTAAGCGGGTCGTAACTATATATTCAAGATTCATCGGAAGTCAAAATGTAGGTCACCTGTTGTGAGCTACCTCCGTCGATTTTATCTAGCATAAACTGACTCCAGTCTACACTCAAGAAAGTTAATCCTGAATTTTCTTGAATGACTGCCGTTGGTAGTTACCCCGGTCTAAGGTCATCTTTTAGGTCGCTCCGAGCACGCTTAAACTTACGAAACCAAATAGATCACTTATTTGGTGGCATGTGTTGGAACCAATTCCCCAAAAGCACTGATTAAATTTTCAAGTCATTCCTTAAATGTTAACCCCCGTTTAAAATCATAATGGATCATAAGCACGTAATGCTTCCCGCGTTTCCTCCATTACAACGATTGTAAAGTGACCAATATGTTTTTTTTAACAATTAATTAAGCAAAAAATAACTAAAGTTCGCCAGCTAGTGATATTTGGCCAAGAAGTTTATAATAAAATTTGTCTCCAAGGGTTAATAAAAATAATAAAAGTAAAACAATGAGGTTGATAACAAGCCGTCGACTAACAATTTTTGGACCGCCCCTCGTATTGTATGAGTTGATATGAAAGCAATAAATGTGCCAAATAAGTTTAGGTACTCCTCCTATAAAACATTTTGTCCGTAAAATATTAGAATAAGATTGTTTTATAATTTCTTCATCACTAGGGTTGGCACTGCCATCTGTTGTCGTATAAAAATACTATTACGACTTTTAAGAATACAATTTCTTGTTCTGCCATCTATTGGCGAGTAGCAATACAACCTTGGTCAAAAAATGTTTCCAACGTAATTTGACTAGATGGTGATAATAGAACCATAATAGTGAAGCGAAGAAGACGTAGAAGAGCGAGGGATGAGTACGGGCCGTCGCGCCCGCTCCCTCGCTCTTCTACACTTCGCTAACACCTATAAACATGTACGGAAACGCGACCGTGAGATCCGCCATAAAGAAAGATTGATGCGCACTCTAGGTAACATTTGTTTAACAGTTGGCCTAAAGGACCATGTCCATGCCAGAAATATTTAAAAAAATTGTTTGACACATGTTTGACAGTTCTCCATCCATCTGTGCCGTTCTGTCAATGTTGCCAACTTAGTAGATTTGCCACTAAATCTGGTGGTTTAGAATCCGCTGATGTGAGAGAAATTTTGATGTAGGTGATAGTGGATTTTTTAATTTAGTTTAGTTCAGTTTGTGGAAACTAGTGGAAAGACAAGGAACTTAATACTAAACCACAGGTATATATTCAAAATATAATATTGTTTTATGTCTTTTGACTCAGACACATCCGAATGAAACTAGAACTTTTTACTTCAATCCTCACAAATAGAGCTGGTTTAACACGTGAAGGGAAATGCTGCCATAACTACATAATTCCTAATAATGTAGTTAACAAAATAGGAACCAAGAAAAATTATTCTTTACAATCAGAAAACACACAAGACGATTCTTCTTCTGGAGATGACCTTTATTTGTAGGTCCTATCTTTTATGTAAATTTTCTGTGTGTAAAGAATGCTTCATTTCTTTCATTGATGCTGTTATATTAAATCATTATGGTTATTATGTAAATAAATGATTCATTGCTTTTTCTCTTAGGTATTTCTGTTTTTGAATGGACTCCCAAATTTAGTAAAATACATATTTGTCTGTTATAAATAATAAAAAAACATGAAAAAATACATTGACTTATTGGATTCTGGTGGTTTAAAAAACCTCTTTTGGTGGGTATGGGAATTAAAAGTTGGCAACACTGTCAGTCAGTCCCAGAGCCGTAAAACTAAATATTAAAAAAAAAACAGTCAGTCGTTCGTTCGCTGTTCAGATGGTGACTTGACACTTGTTTATCAATCGATAGGTACCTACGCAATATCTTCTTCCAAACAAAGTGAAATTGTTGGGTATTTGTTAGTCTTTTTCTCGCGGAGAACAAAAGTGGACAACACTAGGATACATTTCGAAAATTAATCATGACAAACGCGCTCGGAGTTTGTCTCCTCACATTATCCATCTTTTGTTGTACAAGTGAGTAAATTAATTTGTTTATTCTTGTTTTTCGCCTGTTCGCCGATATTTTATTGCAGTTATTTGTCCTTGTATTATTTGTGTAATTTAGTTTGCCAATTAACCATCCATGCGATAAACTTTTATGTACCCTCTGCTGATCAACAATAACAGACAAAAGGATAAATAACATATTTTGTAACTGCTGATTTAATTATGAGCATGCTAAGTAGATAAATCATGCATGAGGTCATAAAAACTTTAACTAAAATTGCCAAGTACCTACTACTGAGAGAAGAAGCATTTTTTTGTTATATACCCACATTTCTAGAGCACTTCTGCTTGTTTTTCAAGCTGTAGACAGATTGCGTGTGACCCGTTAATTTTGCTAAAACTGGTATGTAATACTAAATCATTCTGTAGGTAGCTAACTTTTTTCAACATTACTTTCTGCCATTGCTTGCTGCCTAATAAAAGTTTTAATCAGTGTAAGAAATTCTAACAATACATTTCAATCACTAATCTGTTTATCTCTCTTATTTACCTCACTTAACCAACACAGTAAGCCTAACACTTCATGAGTTCGGTTCCAGACCCAGTTCAGTTCTCTGCAACCAATCACAAACTGCTTATTTCAAGTGGATGGAGGGAGGGTGGATCGCATGTGATTGGTTGCAGCGAATTGAACTGGGGCTGGAACTGGACACGTGAAGTCCAAGGCTTATGCTTCAGCTGCAGCAGGGACCTAGGCCAATCAATAATAACTAATCTAAAATATGAGTTTACAAATAGATAATAAAAAGAGGTCCTTTGTATATAAAACAATTCTTAAAGTGACATAAAATGGATATACTGCTTTGCTTTCTGTCTATAAGAAATTAGTCATGCAAATACCTAATAAATACATTTACTATTCACATAATATGGCTGGATTACCTAACAGTGATTCATACAGAACCTACCTATATCATATTATTGTATTGCTGACAGATTACTCACTGCTTTTATGGATTGTATTTCCTGTATTCAACACAAACCACAAACAGAAGGGGATCATGTCACTTAATGAAATGATAAAGACTACTGAACATTCACATTATAACTTTATTGATTAATGTATTTAGCACCCTTATTAGATCTGTAACATTACCAGCATTATTTAATGGAATAGACTCAAATGTAGTGATTCATCTTTTCGTAGAATGCTTCAATAATTTATAAATAAATTAGTTTAGGTAATATTTGTTAACAGTAGATAATGATAGACATTTGGTGTCAAGGAACAAACATTCTATTAGAATAATGTGGTGACTTTACACTGCCTCCTGGAGCCCTTAGCCATCCTAATTCCTTCAAATTAAGAAGGGATTCTGGCTAATGGCACCATTATTATACCTTATCAGGTGGTGAAGGTTTTGCATCCGGGTTAATTTGTCTCATCTGCAGTCTACACAAATGTTCCTATCTTATTTTGGCTTCATTAAGTGTAGTCAATTATATTATATACCTTTGTTGCAGTGCTACAATCATTAAAACAATTGTAACAAAGATGAAAATGTTATAAATCTCTTATCAAGCAGGCAATGTATTGGCAAAAGTTATTAATGTAAAATAATTGGCCTCGCAGTCACGTAGGAGATAAAAACACTTGTTGACCTCAGTCGCGTGACTCTATTTGCTATCTTTATGACTCTTTTCATTATTATTATCGTAATAATTTAAAAAAATTAGCTAATGTTTAACCAGCTTTTGTAATCACCAAATAAAATTACCACAACACCAAATGAGATGAGATGATACAATGGTAATTATGATGGTAATATGTTATTGAACTATTTACTATCATCATCGGTCGGCGGCATCAGCATCGGTGGCCTAGTGGCTAGGACACCGGACTCCCGTACGGGAAGTACATTTACCGACTGCTCTAACGGTGAAGGAAAACATCGTGAGGAAACCTGCATGTCCGAAAAAAATCCAAAGGCGTGTCAAATCCACCTATCTGCACTGGGCCCGCTTGATGAATTATGGCCCACATACCCCCTTGTGCAAGGGGAGGCCTGTGCCCCAACAGTGAGGACATGAATAGGCTTGTGATGATGACAATCATCATGACTATCTATTTCAAATATTTCAGAATATTAGAGATATTATATGACTGTGAATGATATTTATTGTCAACAGATTTGTCGTGGGCACGACAAGTACCAAAAGAATGTAACAAGGGTCCACAGTATTGGTGTCAGAGCCTCAAGTAAGTATTCTATAATCTGTAACAAATTCATGGTCATTTTATTTCATGACCATTGGATCATGAAACTAATTGATAATGTTGTGTAAGTTTGATGTTTAAATCAACTTGCTGAATTCACAGAAATCGGAGGGTGAACTTCAAAATTAATAAATATTTTTGAATCTGAATCTTAACAAACAAATTGATCTCATGTAAAATTGAGTACATAATATGTCTGTGTGTCTATCCACCATCAGCCCTAGACCGGATCTAATGTGGTCCAAGCTCCATACTTTAAAAGACCAAACATATGGCCAAACGGTTCCGGGACTAGGTGGCCAACGTGTCAATATTAATATCACAATTATTTCGATGACCTGGGAGCCTTCTGGCGTATGGTGGCACTTACATCTGTGTCATCTATACACGGGATTCGATACGATTCCTTGTCGAGAAGAATAGGTAATTTATTGTAGTGCAGATAGGTCATTGTATATGTACATGGTATAGGTCATTAACATTACGTTGTGTGTCAGGCAGGGAGCGGAATGCGGCGCGGTGGGGCACTGCATCGCGACGGTGTGGGAAACGCAGAAACGTGATGTTAACAGCAATGTGGTGTCTGACAAGTTCATCCGGCTCTTCAGACAGCTGAAGGATGTCAAGGAAATGATTAATAGGGTAAGTTCTGATGTTTCTACATATGTACTGTAACTGCGCGCGTACCTTTAAACCTATGAAAGTTGGTATTGTATTCAATACTATGGCGAGTGTTTTATTCAAGTAATCGGAATAATTTTGTCACCAAATTCTAAATTATAATTAATTACGGATTACTCACTGCTGAAACTCGGAAGTCCTCCGACTAGTGATCAAGGTGTTCGATATACTCCGAAACTACTCGGATGACTACGTAATTAATTATAATTTAAAATGTCTCACTATAGTTACAATTAGGGTGGTTACGGAGGTGGTTTAACCGGAACCGGAGTCAAAACGGAAGGTTTTAAATTTGATTTATCGGAACCTGAGGCGGAGGTAGAATAGAGACGTTCAGAATAAGTTCAAATTTTATACCGTTTTTTTAATTTTTATAGCTGTAATGGCCAATCTTTTTTATGATAACGTTTGCGGCAATAAAACATTCCTTTATGTAGTCCTACACTATTTAATTAAATATTGATATTTGAATATGTTTGCGCCTAAATCTTCGGTATAATGTCCGATTCAAAATTATCGGAGCCGAAGTCGGAGTCGGAGGTGTAAAATCAATCGGAAGTTCCGACTTTTCGGAGTCGGAGTCGAAGCTCCGTTACATCCCTAGTTACAATACATTATGTATAAAAAATAAGTTGAAGGCCAAGCTATGGCGGGGTCATATCCACTCTCATCCACAGCCGTTAAAAATAAAAGCTCGCCCATCCACTCGCCCGCCAGAAACACACTTGTGCTTTATATGTATTATATTAATCTTAAAGCCATACTATTTTCCAAGGTAGCCAGAGCGTCAACAACATATGTATCACTCTGTTATTGCCCATGTTTTTGTTTATGTTAGCGATCGTGATCAATCACTTGCCTTATGAGGTCTTGCTACTTATACAAAATGCTATATGTATGTAGAATATGACGACCATAACGAAGAATAAATCATTTGTATTAGGTTCCGTTCCGACAGGAGACAGTCTAAGCATTACACTTCTGATTGGCGCGTAGAACTCTGCATCAATCAGAGATTCAGAGTGCGAACGCTGACCGTGGAACACTTAACCACTTTCTCTCAGAACGGGCCCTTACGCCTTTAGCACATTGCAGCTATTTTGAAATGGAATCGGACCGAAGTCATAGAAATCTAGAAATCAGAAAAATAGATTTCTATGAGTTCGATCCAATTTCGTTTCAAAATCGCTGCAGTATGCTAAAGGTGGAACGTATGCTTATCTGCCGAACAGAAGCGAGCAGAACCAAAGCAAGAATGAGATCGAACATGAAACAAACGAACCTGGCAATGTTTAATATCTATACTTTGCACCTGGATATTTGTGACGTCACAATTCGTCGCTTGCCCCGATAAAGGACCAGTAAAAACTCTAATACGCTATCAACCAAATTTTTTTATTGCATGTATCTACTTACATGGGCATATTAAAGAATCTATAATTAGTTTTTCAATATCTCAACTAACATTAGAGATATTAATGGTTAAAGTATTGGACAGATGCTCTGTCCCTTTCTAGCAAAACAGTCCTTTATATGCAGCCAGGACCTGTTTGTATGGCGCTAGAGAACAGTTACGTCATAAAACTTATAGCCGTCCTGATTTTTAATTACCTGTAGTTGTTTTATTTTTCAACGAATTTTAATTCTGTTTTCACATTTGACCATCAATATATGATTATTTCTTAATTTTTAAGAAATGCATTTAATATTTGATACTTGGAGACTACCCTATTGTCCAAACAACAGGACTACCTAGCCACACGCGTTATCTCCGCCTGCCGCGACATCCCATACCCTGAAGCGGCCAGGATCTGCAAGGACAACACAGCTCATATGGACGAGTATCTCATGCACGTGCTGACTTCCGAAGCCACTCCTGAGACCATGTGCCAAATCGTCGGCATGTGCAACAACATGAAAGTGGACAACATATTGCAAGTTAGTGTTGTTTTACACATAAACAGACACCATTTTACACATTTTAAATGTTTTAAAGATTGAAATCCTACCATTCCAACTGTAATGACTGTCATACTCATAACATCCATGATTTTATCTCTGAAATAATAACAGTGCTTATTTATTCCTATAATAAAATTGATTGTGGTAATTAACACGTGGTTGTGACTCTTTGTAGTTATACTGAATTTTATGTTTAAACATGTGTTATTCTGTTCGGTATGACATTAGAAATGATCTGAGTAAGCCATGACGGGTTTATAATTCTAATGTGCTAAGTACTAAAAGCAAAATATTAACAGCTATTTCCTTTTACAGAAAAAAGCGAAAGAACACAAGAAACCTAAAGGTAAGATTAAAATTTATTTGCATTTGCAGCAGCTGCTCAAATAGTACCTACCTGGCTATAATTATTTTCTTGGAAATTGGAGCAAAATAAACAACTCCATGTAAAATCGAGTCACATAACTGCGTCAGCTTTCGTGTTTTGTGAATCATCGATAAATGTGCAATATAAGGAATTTCAATTATCAGTACAGAGATAACACCTAACAACGATATACCAAAATGACAACAGATCTGTTAAAATACTCGTAAACCAGATCAGAAATTTTACCGTCATCGGTTTCATTATGAATATTCTATTTCAGATATTCTCGTGGGTGCTGCACACTGCACTTGGGGCCCGTCGTATTGGTGCAGTAACTTCAGGTAAAGTTACACAAACATACATCATCACACTATTTATACCAAAGAATACTTTTTAAGCTTTCATGGTTATTGTCAATAGTATAGTTAGACGGAGGTCCGGGTTCGAAACCGTGCAGTGCCATGTACCAATGAGTTTTTCGTATTTTTCGAAGACTTACGTATATTTACCGACCGCTCTAACGGTGAAGGAAAACATCGTAAGGAAACCTGCACACAGATAGCCAGTGTGTAAAATTCGGTAGGCACAAAAGATCCTCAAGGGTCGAAGTGCCGCTGGGTTATTCCCGGCCCCCTATCATAAGATAAGATAGTTAGACACGAGATTTTTACCCCGGTTTGGGGTTGTATTGAGCTCTCGGTATTTCGGCACAGTTGCATGCGCCACGGTCGCGGGTAGACTGACGTAAGCTGCATGTTTTTGTGGGTAGTTGTTATTGTGCTGAAATATTAGGAGCTCAAAACCCCAAAACGTGGTAAGAATCCCGTGTCTAACTATCTTATCTTATGACAGGGGGCCAGGGACAACCCCAGCGGCACTTCGACCCTCAGGGATCTTTTGTGCTCATCCCTTACCTTAGTCTCATTCCTGTTCCTTAAAGATGCTTTGCATCAAGGACGCTATACAGCTTACAGGAAGGAGTCTATAGTCCTCTGGTTTCGGGTAGGCTACCCCCAGAAGACTCATACGCTTTCCAGCCAACGAGTCACATTCGCATTCTTTTGGCTAATATCAAAGTGTAGTGTCTAACTATAGTATTATACCAAAGTCACTGAGAGAAAAAGCGCTTCAATCTTACGGCCGCTAATAATCTTACATGTCATCGACCGGCATTTCATTTGCACATCGTTGGGTAGTCATATTATTTGTAAATCTGTTATGGCCATCGCATATTATACAAACTTGACGCGAACTCGGCACGAACTCAACTCAGAGCAAAGCATTGAAATCTGAGATTTATATCGTATTACATACAGTAGATTTCAAATCTTATCCATTATCTTTACTAAATTCCTTTATGATTTAATTTTCCAAATTCCTTTTAGGTTAAGAATATAATTTGTAATTTGCTTGCACAGAAAGTGCGACGAAATCCCGACTTCCAAGATACAGGATTTCGGCCTAGTTTGTAAGTCGGAGGTCCTTTTTTGTGCCCTGTATAAGTAAATATTTTTTTTCATTTCATTTCAATTTCAGAAGTAGAAGGTGAAGTAGTCGTCGATGAGTTGTCAACGTGTGGCCACTCATCGACAACTCCTTCACTTGAATATTGAAAACCTACTGTATGTAATACGATATAAAGCTCACATTTCAATGCTTTGCTCTGAGTTGAGTTCGCGTCGAGTCGCTACAATTTGCGATAGCCTTTAACTGATTCGCGAAAGTTTCAGTCAGCTGTTTTATTCGAACAGTGTTTTTGTCTTTCATTCAACGTCCACCTTATTTGTTTATTGTTTTAGAGACAATACTTCTTATTAAAGTACACTGATTTCACCCGCAGTTATTTCTTAGTTATTTGTGTATGAACGAAACTTAAATTGAAAGCAATTCGGTTGGTTTGGTAGACTATTCAATAAAAAAATATCAACAGTTCCATTGAATGCGTTAGATTACAGTAAACTGAATGTTTGCTTCGTTCATTGATCAATACGTAACCAACACAAAGACTAACCAACCGTACAACTTGTCTGATAAATCTTCATGTTTATTCATGTTTCGATATGATTTTGGATCAAAATGTATTAGCGTTTAAGATGAAATTATTCACTACCTTAACCATTTACATTTCAAAAGACTGACTGAGAAATGAACTCTACTAAAGTTTTAACGTAATGAATGAGTAATGACCCATTTACACCAATTTGGCTGTATATGGTTGGTATCAAGCCGAACTAGCGCAAACGAACCATAACTGGAATGGTGTCACATTCCATGGGCCGCCCCTCTCCTACAAGTTCGCGACTACCCCCGGCCCCCTTTTATCTAGCTGTTCTAGAATATGTAATTTAAACTGAATAAGATAGCTTGTTTAGATAAAGTCACTCAATTTCCTAATAAGTAGCTTCATTCCCAAATACAGTCCTCATCGGACCATTTACTTATATCAAAGATAAAGAAATCTCTAGTTTTAATACTTGAGTTTAAGAATACTCTATTTTTATTTTTTAATAAATAATTAGAGCAGACGAGCTAACGGACCACCTGATGTTAAGTACAAGTGGTCACCGTCGCCCATAGACATCTCACCTCAATATTAGAGGGTTTTTGATGCGCTGCTAACCTTGAGGACTAAGATGGATTGCCTCATGTGCCGGAAATTACGCTGGCTCTCTTACCCTTCAAACCGAAACACAGAAATGCAAGCATCTCTGCTTCACGGCAGAAATAGATAAGAGGGTGGTACCACCCCAGGCGATCCTTCACGTTGGGATCTACCACTACTAATTTATGCAGATTCTGCATTTTATGCAAATTCTTAAGAGAATCAAGCCAAGCCCTTTAGCTGAAATACTGGATACGCCCATATCGCCTTCTGCAGACTTAGGTACATTCGTATTCTTTCGAATTAATTAACCGAACTATATTTTTCACATACAATTTACTATATTTCAAGGTCATTGCGTAGTATTGTACTAGGTACCATCAATCGGTGTTACCCAGAATCAGCTTGTTTTAAGTATAACGCGGACAGACACGAACAATGATCGGGGTTGCATAACAAGTGATTGTGCGATTTAAACAATCGGCTGACGATCGTGTTTATGTAGGCCACGCGGCTTAGTTCCAGTTGTAAGACGTTGATTTTGTTTTTAGAACAAGGCACATGGTAAACCAAGGTATATTTTTTTAATAAGTACATGGAATTTATTTCACGAAAGAAGATGTTATAAGGCGATAAGGTGATAAGGCGCCGGCTACAGTTAAGCCGGAGGTGGGGGTTCAAGTCCTTTTTTTTGTAACGGGGTGAACTTACCATAGCTCTATTCTTCGCCCGAGACTACAGGGGTTCCAGTCCTACAGACGGTGTTTTCTGTGTGTCATTTATTTCTGATATTTGTAGGTATCTATATATTGTTTTGCATTAGACAGAAGCCAATTTTAGATACTTTATCGAGCACGTTATAAATATGATGTGCAAAAGTTTCAATTAAGGTAGCTAATAAAGACATATCTTTTTGTAAACACCTCACCGTCAATGTCAGGCTATTTAAGTAATTAATACGTTACTTTTACACGTATTTCTCAATATTGAAACGTTATGGGTATAATGATAATAAAATCAACAATTGTCTTCAAAAACGTAAACTATAAAAGAACTAAAGAAGCAGGGGTCCTAAACGTAAAACGAAACGTTTTAGTTGTGTAATACGGCTAAATTAAGAATGTCGTGTCACCTGTCAAATAAAAAATAATGATTTTAAAATTAGTCGCCTTTTATGACATCCATGGAAAGAGACGGGTGACCCAGAAAGAAAAGGTTTGCGATTACAGCATCTTTGTTTACGTTTTTTCTAATGCTAAAAAAACGAAGTATACATGGTGTTGTTGTAGACTGTAGTACAGATGTAACCTTTTAAACTCCGATCATGCTTTTAATATGTAGAGTTGTTGTTGTTGTAAGGGGGTGCCACTGGTACTTTTATATAATCTGCGTTTTCCAGATCTCCATGAAAAAATAGTTCACATAAGATTTCGAATTCCGAAACAAGGCGCACTCTAAATAAACACTGGTCAGAGTGGCCAGGCTTTACCCTGCCTACTATAAAATTCGCAAAAGAATTTCCCGAAGAAATATTTTTCCTTCTCCAAAGTTGTAGTCTGTAAAATCTAAGGTCTAAAATCTAATCTAAGGTGTCTTAACGAATTGGGCATTCGTTAAGACACCTTAGATTTTACAGCTACGACGTAGAGTTAGATAATGTTCTTTTTTACCCGACTTTAAGCCCTTTTATAAATACATTATCATAACACATTCATAAATTATCATAACACATTCATAAATCATCAACAAGATTTCCATAAACTCTCATATTTCGCGTCGGAGGGCAGAAATTTGAAAATAAAATAACGATTCTACTACTGTTTCTAAATTTATATAGTACTGGCCGCGAATGCAAAGCGACGCACCACTGCGTGGAGCGCGTCTGGTCCAAGATGACTTTCGAAGAGGACGCCGACGGCATCTGCAAGATCTGCACGGACATGGTGAAACAGGCTCGCGACCAGCTGCAGAGCAACGAGACACAGGTATAATCCTATCTACAAGTTTTGTATAGTTTCTATATACAACACTTTTAAGTACGTAAGTAACTAGTTACGTACAAGAAAAAAGTCTTCATCGAAACTAGTTACGAAGTTCCGTAGAGGGCCTTATCTCTTTCAAGTTTCGTATCATCCTATTAATGTCCTCACTGTTGATGATCCACCGAGCGGGCCCAGTGCTGTATGGTGGATTTCACACGCCTTCGAAAACTTTTAATTTCCTTAGATATGCAGGTTTCCTCACGATGTTTTCCTTAACCGTTAGAGCAGTCGGTAAATGTACGTAAGTCTCCGAAAAGCTCATTGGTACATGGCATGGTTTCGAACCCGGACCTCCCGCAGGGGTCTCCGGCGTCCTTGCCACTACGCCGACTATACAAAACTTTAAGAAAGTATACGCACAAGAAAAAATCTTAATCGAAACTAGTTACGAAGTTCCGTAGTTCCTTATCTCTTTGAAGTTTCATATACAATAACCAAAAACAAATATAAATCGGGGAAGAAATAAACCTAATCGGAGAATAAACCACCAAATAAATTATTTTTGTCTGGGTTCACGCAGATTGAGTGAACTGGGTGAAACTTAAAGGCAAGGTCGCAAGATCAAATCTTCTCGTGATTACTTAAACTTCGTTATCTTTGTTGATTCAGATTTAAATTCCTGTTATTCCCTTCACGCTTATATTTGAAAGATATTCAAGATTCATCTAGGGATAAACGGAGAGAGATGCCTAAAATCCCGATGAGCTAATATCGCTAAACAAACAGATACGAAGTCCCGTCTCTCTGTACGATGGAGGTGTTTTCCTGTCATTGACCGATAAGGGTGTAATGACGTTATAACTTACGTAGTGGAAGTTTTTTTGTCCTTCTTTGGAGTTAATGAACCGGACTAATTTGTTTTATTTTAATTTTCTTATATTTTTGGCTAAAATAAAGCGTAAGACAAACGCCACGCATTTATTCTTTGAATTGTCGCATAGGAATATTTGCCAAGTTAAAGTTAGTTAGTTACTTATTTGTTAAGTTAGTTATTTGCTATTTCAAATTATTGCGGTGTTGGTTGAGAAAAGACTTGACTAAGTCAGCAATAGGAAACAAGTGTGGCGGATACAGTACCTACTCACATCGGCGTAGAACGCGCTATCGAAATTTTCCTGGGACTTCGTATATATACGAGTTCCAAACATCCATAGTTGGACCAGCACATCTGGTCACCAGGCACAACACCCCGCCTAGTGGAAGATCTTCCCTTTTCCCTTTCATACAACTGACATTACGTCATCCATATCCTCATCATAGCGCGTTCCTACAATTGGTGACCCCTACAATCATTTTGATAGATTATTTTAATTCTAACAAATGGAACTAACAAGCCGGGTAGCTATTACGTTCTCAAAACGTATCCAATCCAAAACTAGAACATTTTGAAAAACTGCCGCGAGCGGGATTCAAAACTGCGACTAGCCTTTCCGGGGTGTGCTCTATTCCAACTGAGCTGTCGCGGTCCAATGACTCACGACCAAATTTTTCACTGGAAACGTCTTAGGAACGCGATAGCCGAGTTGGAATTGAGCAGGCCCCAAAAAGACTAGTCGTGGGTTTAAATCCCGCTCGTAGCAAAGTTTTTAACACTTTTCTAGATTTGAATTTCCGCTTCGCATGGCGTACATGTTAAATATTATTTCTTAAGAATAACACGGAAACGTATCGTTTCTTCAGAACAACTACAGTTTTATGACCCTGAACTCTGAACTTAAGTTCGTTACTTATTTCGTACCGTTTACCTATTCAGGAGGAGCTAAAGGAAGTATTCGAAGGCTCGTGCAAGCTGATCCCGATCAAGATAGTGGCAAAGGAGTGCATAAAAATGGCCGACGACTTCGTGCCCGAGCTGGTGGAGACGCTAGCTTCGGAGATGAACCCTCAAGCCGTGTGCTCCGTCGCCGGGCTCTGCAATAACGCCAGGATTGACAGGCTCTTGGAAGGCTTCGTGAGTACCGCTTTTAAACCTAAGAAGGGCAAGTAATTAATTTAATAGACAAGGTGATAAAGATGGCGATAATTGTTAAGCGATAAAGTCTTCGTAAGTCCTTCTAGTCTTACTAATTTAATGGTAGTATGACTGCGCAAATTCAGCATGGATAGGTTCCACCGCTCATTTACCTGTTTCTGCCGCAAAATAGCAATGCTTGCGTTGCTGTGTTTCGGTTAAGCGTACACGCACACATATCGCCCCCGCACCGGATCGCCACTTCATCGCCTCGCCGTCAACCAGGTGTCAACCAGACGTAGGCACGTAACCGATGCGGTTCAATATCTCCGAGGTGTCACCGCGGCTATGGTTGGGCGACGGCTGGTTAATGGCTAACCGTCACCACAGGCGGTCTGCGCGCCATCCCCGCGCCGACGGCGACACGTAAGCGCGGTGACTGCGAGTTGACCACGAACCGCGTGCGGTTCACTTTAGCCTTTTCACATAGGAAGACACATCAAACTTTTATAAAAACCTAAATAAAATATGGATTCTCACTGATAGTAGTTGGAAGACTTCCGATTAGTATCGACTGAGTCGGATACAAAGGAGGATTTCCGACTTTCATCAGTAAGAATCCGTATTTTAATTAGGTTTTTATAAAAATTTGACGTGCCTTCCTAAATGAAAAAAAAAAGATTGTAGCTTGTCACGAGGCGAGGCGATGCCATTACGACGGGGATTAGTGTGCGTTGCAGTATGGAGTTTCATACAAAGAATACTTGAGGCGACACTGATCAGGCGCCGGGGTGATACGTGTGCGATAACCTTTATGCGATTATTTGATGGATACGTTGTTTAAAATATTATTTAAGCAGCATGCATAATCGATTGTATCGAAATCATACCCGACTGATGGTTAATAAAACTGTAAATAACTAGAGTGAATATAATTCAATAATATTGTATAATTTCCATGCTGTTATCAACATGTTATTTCCTTGACCGCTCGTTGACATGAATATGTCATTAATCGCATCAAGGAAATCCTTTGAGATTAATCTGTTAGTGTAATAACTATGAAGGTCATACCATCAATAAACTTTTTCTTTTAAAATTTATTCCCAGCGTCTGTTAAGACAACAAACATAAGACATAAAATTATAATTTGTCACCAAATATCCCTGTCTTGAACAAGGACCGAAGCAGTTACCTAAATCCATTTTTCAGCACATGCAAAACTGAACACAAAACACATGCTGTTAAGGTAGAATTTAATAAAAATGTTACAAAGACTAGGGTGGCGCAAGCGTCGCGCCGGTTCAAATCCACCTCTGAACCATTTTGGTGGACCACTCCTAGCACTAGCATTTCAGCGTAGTTGGAGTGGTAATTAAAGAATATTGGTGATATGTAAAACATTACTAATGTCTTTTTTTATATAAATATCTCCAAATTAAAAAATAAACCGACTTGCCAATGATCCTCATACTTTTCCTGGTCATCATCAGGTCCTTTAGGTTCCAGATGTGGGAAGGGCTTCACGGTTCTAAACATTTGAGTTCAAACTCGAACCATCTAGCTATCACCGTTCCAGAGATCCCATCTGACATCAAAGATACTCCAAGATCTTGGAAACACACAGAACACTCGACAAAATTCTCTAAATAAAAAAACTTGGTCCAAATCGGATCATCCGTTGTCATCATAACTTATGATGCCACAGTCAAACAGAGAGACAAACGTGTCAAACTTATAACACGCGCTCCTTCGATTGGTGGGCAGTTAAAAAAAACTAGAGGATAATGAATGCTTATGGTTTCAGAATACGCAACTGAAATTGCGCGAGGAGTGCAACAGCTGCCACACGACGGTCGGTGTCCTCAGAAAGCGGTTCGATGCTTCCACTTACGACGACTTCCTTGTTGGACTGCTTCGCGTACGTATTACTAACTTTATTGGTTCTTACTGTAATTTTTCTTTGTGATATAATCAAGTCCCTTATTTACCAAATGGGTCATCTATTTTCAACCTTGATAGAAACTGACAAGTCGCCTTCGATTGATAATCTTTCGCATATATTGTTATCAAGTTCGTCAAATATATTATCTATTTGAGCTTAAAATTTGGACTATAGGTGTTTACTTGTACTTCCGATAGTATTGCTCATTTGGATAGTGTGGATGTTATCTACTGAAATATATCGATACTTTGAAACGCCAGAACGATCCTTCTCGCCCCCGCGCTGCGCCACTGCAGCCCCGCTGCCCGCTCCCGTCGAGGCTACGACCTGACTCGAACACCCCGTAAAAACCGTCTCTCAGTCACAAACTTGAATATTATTACAGTTGTGCCCTGCCTAGTCTGGACCCTGAACAAAATCCTGAATACGCCTTGTGACAATTTTCTTTTCACCTCAGATGTGCGGCAAAATGGACTCCCTCTCGGACTCCTGTTCAATGCTAGTGTTCAAATACTACGAGAATATCCTGGCAGCCGTGAAGAAAGACCTCACTCCAATGGGCGTGTGCCACCTGAGCGGCCAGTGCGCCTACCAGTTCCACCGCCACGACGAGTTCGTCTTCCCTGACGTCAAGTTCGAGGAACTGACCGCTAACGAGTGAGTGTCACTTGTCTTATAACTACGATTAGTCCACTCAACTTGCCGACAGATGTCGCTGTAGAACGCGCTATCATAATTTTCATTGGGACTTCGCCTTTAGGTACGATACACAAGTTCCAAACAACAAAACAATATCACTGGTGGGCCGGAACTACTGTTCCCCCGGCAAAACACCCCGCCTGGTAGAAGATCTTCCTTTTTCCCAATTCCACCACCACTATGCGGAATTAAATGGAGTTTTTTTTCGCAGCAAACTCCAACACAGAGTATAAAAGAACAAATGGCTTTTGACAGAGTTTTCATATTCCTGGGCAGCATATACTTGCCTTTGATCTCCACATCGGGGCCCAAAGCCAGACTTGTGGTGCCTGAAGGCTGGAGAACGGTCCGGGCTTCACGTCGAACTTTTTGGACATTCTTGATTTTTTTCTCATCTAATAGCTCAGAGTTCTCTACAATTTTTATTAGAGACGACCTCATCTTTTTTTCAGTGGGCAGTTGATTGCTACATACGTATTTTTCTATTATATTGGCCTGGCATGTAGATTAGATTATAGCGGTGAGGTATTACAAACATAAAGTTGCAAAATATTCTGTAAGTTCTTATTCAATAATTTTGACTTTGATTATAGCTCCAACATATTGTTTTCCCAGTGACGTGCCGTGCGAGTTCTGCGAGAAGCTAGTGGTCCACCTGCGAGATGTCCTCGTCGCCAACACCACCGAGATGCAGTTCCAGAAAGTTCTCAAAGGTATTTATTTAAACTCGAAATATTACACAGCATAGTATAGCATAACTCTCACGTCCATAATCCCCGAGGGAATAGACAGGAACCACCTTCATCATAGGAAGTTCCCACTTTTCATAGAGAACATCTTTTATCAGAGCCGTAATCGATTTCACACACTGTTAAGGCGATACTACACCGGATATATCGCCGGTGTTATGTTGTTGGGCTCCTGTTTCCGTATTTAAACACAAAAGAGGTCCTTTATGCGTATATCGCGGGGGATATTCTATTAAAATCTAGGGGTCCACTCCATTAATAATATTGGTTAAAATATATAAAATTCCCCAAAATAAATAGATGTTCCACAAAAACTGTCCAAGAATTTACCGTTGGGGATGAATTTAATTAATTACAAGATCATAGATTGTAAGGTGACACTACTGATTTAAATAACTATCAAGTAAGTCTGTAAGTATGAAAAATATTCTATGATCTATTTACAGTTAAGTCAAAGTATATTTTTTTTTACAATATATCTTAGAGTACATTTTTACCTTACAGAACATTTATTTACGTACAGTCGATCGTCATAGGCGTTCAAACATACATAACTTCACGTTAGGTCCCGAAGGCGCCCAATAAAATAAAACCACTTTTCCAGGTCTCTGCAAACAAACCGGCAGCTTCAAATCCGAGTGCTTACAACTAGTGGAACAGTACTACTCAGTCATCTACAACTACTTGGTGTCCGACCTCAAGCCGGCTGCCATTTGCTCTATGATGGGCATCTGCGGCAATACTACTGACACCCCGGTCGCTCCACTGCTGCCTCATGAGTTGACTGTTAAGGCTATCACGCCGCCGTCCAAGTTGATTGGTGGTGAGGAAGCGAAGGTAGGAATCCTTATCATTACTTTAGCGGTTAGATGAAGGTAGATGACATTTGCTCTATGATGGGCATCTGCGGCAATACTACTGACACCCCGGTCGCTCCACTGCTGCCTCATGAGTCCACTGTTAAGGCTATCACACCGCCGTCCAAGTTGATTGGTGGTGAGGAAGCCAGGGTAGGAAGCCCTTTTAGTTGATTGTTTAGCCGTCAGAAGTTAAGTGGCCTTTTGTATAGACACACTGCATGTGTCTAGGAGCAAAAATACTTTTGAGAAATACTCAAAAACTTGATTTGACTCACGCCACATTTCTGATGCAAACTATATTTAATTAATTAATTTACTTTATACCTCAACAAAAACATTCCTTAATTTGATCAAACTTTTAAGCCATGCTCGGCGTACATGTGTTTTTTGTCTTTTAAGTGTGCCTGAGTTAGTTAATCTTTGCTCCAGATCGTCCGCGTTCCAGTGGCGTCCAAGCAAGCGAACGTGCGCATCATGGGATCCGAGCCCGCTCCGTTGCCCGTGGAACGCATGTTCGTCTCTATGCCTCAGAACAAAGCCGTGTGCTCCTTCTGCCAATACTTCCTGCACTACTTGCAAGTTGAGCTCAGCGACACTACCAATGAGGTAACCGAGTGTGGTTAGAAGTGACTGAGTGTAACTAACGATGACTGAGTGTAACTAGAGGTGACTGACTTTAATGTATGTAACTAGAAGTAGAGGTGTCTAGTACTAGAGGTGACTTAGTGTAACTAGAGGTGACTGAGTGTAACTAGAGGTGACTGAGTGTGACTAGAAGTGACTGAGTGTAACTAACGATGACTGAGTGTAACTAGAAGTGACTGAGTGTGTATAAAATAAAGTGTTTTACAATAAAATAGAGAAAGGTCAGGCAATCACTAACTTTGTACTTGTTCTATGAAGCGATTAATGAGCGTGGAACGGTTTGTCAGGATCGTCACAGGCGGAACTCTTTAGTCTCTGTCGACCCCTGAGGGAAACAGGCGTGAGTTTATGTATGTTTCCATTAAACAATTGTATCTTACAGTATGATTTCGTTACAGGATAAGATCAAGGATGCGGTAGAGAAGGCGTGCGACAAACTGCCGCAGTCTGTGGGCGGGGAGTGCAAGCAGTTCGTTACTGAGTACGGGCCGGCCGTCATCGCCCTGCTAGTGCAGGAGATCGACCCCAGCAGCGTGAGTATTTAGTTCATGTTTCTAGTATTTATGTAGCTCATAGCCTAGGTGTGAGCCCCGTGCAAGCTTAGGGACTTTCGTGTAGAGATCATGATCTTATGTGATCGGCCATGGTGGCCTTTAATCGGCACACATCAACGGAATACGTGCGGTTGATCGTGCGCCTGTCCACACGATCGCCCATCTACAGCATCCACCGACCACCCTCTTAAACAAAAATCTTGGAAAATCATCAAAATTATTGTTATTAAACAATAAATTATTTTAGGTTATGTTTAGAACAAAATCATAATAATTACGTAAATGTGCTAGTGGCGCCTCTAGTGATAAAACATTGCAGGATTATCTAGGCATTTATCAAAAAAGTTGAAAGTAGAATAGGTGTTTGAAACTTTTTTTGAAAAATATGTTAGAATGTTTAAATCATAGCCATTTTTACTATTTTTGTTATTTCCTCAAAATAATGTCGCTAAATAGTCTTACAGCATTTAAATTTTAATCATTAAAATTCCCGCGATAACGCTGGTCGCCATGATAGTTTTGCTGTGACGTCACTATCGAGTAAACAACACAACGAATGTAGGGCGATCTGTTCTGTTTTGTTTGTTTATTTAATTGTTTAAACATAAATGGTGTATTCCCCAGGTGTGCCCCGCACTCGGCCTGTGCCCTCAGACTCAAGAGGTCCGCCGTGTGAGCATCAACTCCGAGAAGTCTAACTGTCCTCTGTGTCTGTTCGCCGTGGAACAACTGGAGACCATGCTCAAGAACAATCGTAGCGAGGTGATAACTTGATATAAAAAATATGCTCTAAATGAAACTGCAGAGCTAAAACTGTATATCTCGCCGCTCCTCTTGTGTTTAAGAATTAAAAGTAGTGTTTCGGTGCTCATTCGTTGGTAATGTTTTTCTTGACCATTCCAACTAAACTAAAATCATTCTTACTAGAACTTACCTCTTACTAGATCTAAAGAAAGATTCATTCCGGCGATGCTTGCGCCGCCGTCTCGTGCCCTATTCTTTAAAAAAATAATTAAATATGGCCACCTGATGTTAAGTGGTCACCGTCGCCCATAGCCATCTCACATCACTATATTAATATGTTTTTTGGGTTTTTGAAGCGCTGCTAACTTTGAGGATTAAGATGGGTTGCCTCATGTGCCGGAAATTATGCTGGCTCTTTTACCCTTCAAACCGAAACACAGAAATGAAAGCATTTCTGCTTCACGGCAGAAATAAATGAGGGTGGTACCACCACACGCGATCTTATCTTCGATATGCGATATTCTTCATACCATTATCCATTATAACCATTTTGAACGCGGCCCCAAAGGAGTAGGTATTAATTTTAAATTTCCACTGTAGCAAGAATACCTAACTCAATTTCTTAACCAACGTGCATCATGGTTAATACTTGCGGTTATTGGTACTTAATGAAACTTGTAGTACATGATTAGACTGAAATAGGTTTTATTGTATTTTATTAATTACGACCGGTTTCGTTTACACATCTGAAGGTTTTTTTATAAGTTAAGTTAACTGTTAAGAAACAGTATATTATTTAAGTCTAATCAACATGCATCACCCCACAGGCAAGCATCCGCAAAGCACTCGACGGCCTCTGCAACCACCTCTCCCAAAAACTGCGCACCGAATGTACAGACTTCGTCGACACCTACACGAACCAACTGGTCGAGATGCTTGTAGCCAACATGAACGCACAAGAGATCTGCGTATTCCTCAAGCTGTGTACCGATAACGTCAACAGCGACCCTCTGAAGATCACCAAGATTACACATTCGGGGATAGACAAGTACCATGAGAAGCCGCAGTTGAGAGCTGATAGGAATAACTTTAGGAGGAAGCCGATGTTGCCCAAACATATGCTGGAGACTGGATTCCGTGGTGATATTGGTAAGTGTTTTAGTAAAGGTAGGGACTCTAGCATTTTTATTGAAATTTAAGCACAAAATCTCTGCCATGGAACTCTTTAACAGTATCGCTAAATACTCAGGTGTTATTATATGGGCGCGATCGACATAGATCGGTGGATTGATCGTTCAGCGTCGATTATTGTTTGTTTCTTTGTCCGATCTGTCATCGATTAATAATTGATCCGACGACGATGCAGCATCGATCGCGCCCATGTAACAACACCCTAAGATATAATTACACGCAGTGAGGACTTTGCAGGCTAATTAATATCTAGTTAATGGTAGTACGGATGATAACGCAGCATATTTTACAAATTCTCTTGAGTAGTTTAAGATATTTTGATCAGAATTTGTCAAATTCTTTTTGATTTTTCGTTTTTGGGAAGCCATGGAAATGTATGACTCTAGCTTTTAGGCACTTTTTAAGCACAACATCTCTGCCATGGAGCTCTTTAACAGTATCGCTAAATACTCCGGTGTTATAATATGGGCGCGATCGACATAGGTGGATTGATCTGTCATTGATTGACAATTGATCCGACGTCGATGCGGTATCTATAGCGCCCATGTAACAACACCCTAAGATATACTTACCACGCAGTGAGGACTTTGCTGGCTAATTAATATCTAGTAAATGGTAGTACGGAGCTTCGAATCCGACTCCGAAAGGTCGGAACTTCCGATCCCGGACTTCCGAGCCGGAGTCGGAGGTGTAAAATCAACACCTCCGACTCCGACTTCGGCTCCGATAATTTTGAATCGGAGGTTATACCGAAGATTTGTGAGCAAACATATTCAAATATCAATATTTAATTAAATAGTGTAGGACTACATAAAGGAATATGTTTTATTGCCGCAAACGTTATTATAAAAAATATAGGCCATTATTTTAGTTCAGCTATAAAAATTAAAAAACGGTTTAAAATTTGAACTTCTTCTGAACATCTCCTCCGACTCCGATAAATCAAATTTTAAATCTTCGGTTATGAATCCGGTTCCGGTGAAACCACCTCCGTAAAATCCCTAGTACGGGTGATAACGCATCATATTTTACCAATTCTCTTGAGTAGTTTAAGATAGTTTGATCAGAATTTATCAAAATCTTTTTTTTTTCGTTTTTGGGAAGCCATGGAAATGCGTTACTCTAGCTTTCCAGCATTATTTTTTAACAACTCTAACTATAGCACGTAGAAGTCTGAATTTGACACACGATCTAGCTCGTGACGAACGAAATCCCTCTGATCCCAATCGTCGAATCTAATGGTTTATCGTACACGCGATATGCATCTTTTTTCACAAGCGTTTCCCCCAGCTTCCCAGCCTTTATCGTCAATAACTTTTGATCAGAATGGCCCACTAATACATTTATAGCTTAACTCGTCGCTGCAAAGCTGGCGAACTCCCGAAATGGGTATTTACCTAGGGGTGGGTTTTTACTTAACACTTTAATGTTGTTATAATAAAGTTACCTATTGATCGTCGCAGGGACACTCATATTCTCTCACTTCTTTATTCCGTACTGTTCTACCCCCCACCCCGCCTTATCTCAAGGAGCGATTCCAATTTATATCTTCCACACATGACCGCATTCTTCGTTCCTCTGAAAACCTCCTTCTATATTCCCTATCCACACTGCTAAATTTTATGACCAATCCTTCACTGTCCATGCTATCCGTCTCTGGAATTCTTTACCCGTATCCATAAGACAAGCCAAATCCTTAGATATTTTCAAGGCACAGATTAAGGCCCACTATCTATCCCAATGACTCCTTCTTCCTTCCTTACTTTTCCACAACTTTGGTTTCTAGTTACTCCACCAGAAGGTTGTCTGGAAGAGATAGTTTTTAGCGATACGACGGCCTAGATTGTATTAATCGTTTTGTACGCATTGTATCATACTAATTTTGTGCAATAAACAGTATTCATTAATTCTGGTCTTGTTATAAAAAGTTCCAATAATAAAATACATTTGTGTATAACCTACCATTATTGTGTAGAAACGAACGAGATCCCGGACCACACGGTGAACGGGCGGCCGGCGAGGCCCCCGATGTCTTCAGGCAGCGTGTGCGTCATCTGCGAGTTCGTCATGAAGGAGATCGATGACGAGATCAAGGACAAGCACAACGAGGTAACGCCCCACCGGGAGTGATTGACGGTGTCTCTTTACACCAGCTGTTAATATTTTAATTAGTATAAAATATACAGTACAGTCGTGCAAGATAATAATAATAAATGGTAAATAGTAATACATAAATATTCAAAAATAACTGTTTATGAAAAACAAAACAAAATTAAACTTTATAACAAAAACACGCGATTATCTCGGAACATCCTATATGCGTAATGAAGACCGGTTTCTCGAGCAACTGTCGGCCGCCGCGCCGTGTGCTTCCGTGATAGATGCCTACCTGCCGTTATCAATTTTTTACCTACGGTCATGTTTTTGATTTGTATGTGTTAAGTTGTTTTTATATTTGGTGTTTCATTTAACTGAGTGGATTGTGCAGCGCCCAGACAAACCAGTTTCTGGTTTCAGGGCGCGAAGATAAGTAAATAGTAAAACCTTAGAAAAACGTCTTCGCAGTCATAAAGCGTGATAACTAGGTTGTATTAGAATTAAATAATACACGGAGATGAGTTTAACGAACGTTTAATTACCAGACTACCAAGTGACGGTAGAAAATATATGAACTTACCTACATAATACTTATCAATAACCTTGGGATCTTCAAGGCCAGAGTGAATAGGCATTTACTGGACCCGCATGCCCGATCGTCGACCTCATCATCGCTTACCATCAGGCGAGATTTAGTAGTCAATATTTTTTTTTAAATATTGCCAACCCTATTAAGTTTATAAACTATTGTTATTATTACGATAGGACATAAAACGCAAAGCGTTACGTAGTTGGAGCCACGAGCACACTCCGTAAACAAAAAAGCAAAACGAAACGTAATTTTTGAAGATATCACTAATTTCTCGTTATTCGGATTATTTTAATTTAATTTCTCAAAGCTATAGTAAATTTGTGATGATATCATGGCATCATATGGCCATTTCAAAATAGCAGACCTAAAAATTGTTAAAACAGCATGGCGCGAGTCTGAAGGAATTTGGTGGAAAGGTACGTATCTACATGCTGATAATTGACTTTATATGCTAATTTAAAGTTTATTAAACAAAAATCTTGTAAAATCATCCAATATTAAAACATTATTTATTTATCAAATTAATGTCATTAAAAGCAATAAATATAGGTTATGTTATGTTTAAAACAAAATCATCATTAAGTCGTATTTTTGAATGTTTTTTTTGTAACTGTGCTAGTGGCGCCTCTAGTGGTAAAACATTGCAAGATTATCTCCTATTGTTAAAAAACTGACACGCGACAATAATTTGTTCACTGATGTTTTCTGGAATTCTTTTGGTTCAGCCTCATTAGAAAACAATTTGACGCGGTTTTTGACCGGTTTGTCGAAAATCACATTTTGCACGTAGCGTATAATGGATCAATGTTTATTGTAATTATTAGACACTGACTATTATTGTACAGGGAGCATGAAAGTGTTTATCAGTTTTCAATTTCATTCCTTTTTCATATTACACGCAAAAATGTCTACATAAAATCAATGTAACTACATTAACAATCTTTTTGCGCTGTCAGAAATTAAAAATCAATTAAAAGAGACCAAATTACAACAAGCAACAAACTTTTAAGTAAGTAACAAACGTTTAAAAGTTTGTTGCTTGTTGTAATTTGGTCTCTTTTAATTGATTTTTAATTTCTGACAGCGCAAAAAGATTGTTAACGACTTTTTCATAATTATGAACTAATTTCATAGCTGTCAATGGAGACTATACCATATATTAAAAAAAAAATATAACATTTTAGAATCTTTTTCTCTATGCTATACCTAGTATATCACCTCCTTGAACGTGTGATGTTTCAAAGTAAAGATATATCTATGCCCAGTGACAATTTTAGGCTTATAAAACTGACGTGTTCATGCAGTAGGAGATAATCTTGCAATGTTTTACCACTAGAGGCACCATTAGCACAATGTTACGTACATTGTGATAATGGTGCCTCTAGTGGTAATGGTATGGTAATGGCCAATAGACATGTTCACATGAGATACGTTCCTTTCCACCAAATCCTTTTTGTACCCTTTATTGTAGACTGTACCTTTACTAAATCAATGAATCTCCATCCACAGGACGAAATAAAGAAAATCGTTCACGGCGTTTGCAAAAAAATGCCCAAGTCCGTCACCAACCAATGCGACCAGTTTGTGGAGAAGTATGCCGACCTGGTCATCAGCCTGCTTACCCAGGAGTTGGATCCCGAGGAGGTGTGCAAGGAACTCAAGTTGTGCGACCAGACCGACGGGCAAATCACTGCTGTTAAAGGTATAGTATTCATAGCAAGACAGCGGCTCTAGACTAGGATGGCCGAGGTGCGAGTTTAAAATTAATTAATTAATTGATCACAAATTAATCGAAATAAAAAATATATATGTAGATACATAGCATCATTATTACAATAAGGAAGTACAAGTAAACTATAGTATATAAGGTCCTATTAGTAGCAAATATTTGCAAATATGTGCTGGTCATTTGTACCACTTTACACGAAAAAATAACTCTGTTGTATGAAAAATTTCCATACTAAAAAAAATAAACCCTTTAACCCCGTTGCGCCTTGATGGACTCATCCATGTCGTTATGAATGAAACGAGTTTCATTCATACTTCTTATTTCAGTATTAGAATAGCAATAGTTAACATTTGTAGAATTTTCAAACAATATATTTTTTCGTTTTTTTGAAGAAAAGAATAATTTTTTTTTATTTTTTTATTAACAGACAATGTTCTGTCAATTTGATAAGTAAATTTAAAAAAATGTCCTCTGTTTATTGTGATAACATCCTAGAAATATTTGTCGCTAATGAAATAGGATATACCAACTATATAGTTGGTAGGTAGTATAAAGTTTGTATTTAGGATGGGTGACGTAGACCGCGGAACGCTTCACCGCCTCCTATCAGAATAGACCCTAAAATTTAGGGTTATTTACCTAAACAAAACAAAATCATGGAAAAGATTCAGCGGACCACCGGGTCCTATACAGGCTTGGGTCAATATTTTTTTTGTTATCACTTCCGACCTAACATTTTTTTAAATTTATTTATTTATAAATCCACAGCACTTAAATTTAAAAACAAAATTCAATACCCGAAAGGGGGCAAACACGTTACTTGCTGTCAATGCTCACACCATTATTCTAGAGGAGAATTTTTTATTAGACGGACTAAACTGACAGGTGCTAATGTCAGTTTGTAAAATAATGTTGCCATGTTTAGTGATGCGTTCAGTTCACTTGTGAATCAGTTCCCTTAGTTCAATCAAACAGTGAGCCAAAAAGATAACGTTAAATTATATATTGTAAGAAGATGGATTTCGCTCCCATACAAAGTGAGGCTCAGCGATTTAACTTTTAATTTCCACAAAATCACGACATTACAGAAGAAAAGAAAATATACTTTGATTGAACTCGATCTTTGGTCACAACACTATTTTTATTTCATCAAAAACTGGCAACACTGGAAACGTCAGTTTAGTCCGTCTAATAAAAAATACTACTTTAGTAGTCCGAGGAATTTCTCCCGCGCTTTTGTCGCGTCCACACCAGCTTTTTTTTCATTGTCTTGCAAATTGTTTTACAGTAGTGCTTTTCAAGTAAGAATGGTGTTTTTTATTCGAAGAACGTCTACAAAACGTGATTAATGTATGGGACAATGAAGTAAAGTCAAATAAGACGCTGCAGCCCGATCCGTACTTGGCTGGATTTTAAAGAGCCATACTGCGTCCGGGACGCCTTCTTCTTTGGTTCAGATGGTGCAGAAGCGTGGAAGATTCTCCCAGATAGCATTGAAATGTGTCACACCAGCATTTTAATGAAGACTTGCAAGAGTTGTTTACATCAGACATGGCTGTATGGGCTCAGTTCCCTTTGCCTTAAAAAAAAAACAATTAGTAGTCCGATTTCTGTGCTTTTGCAATAGCGACAATGCTTTATTCCACTGAACAGCGGAGATCCTGGACTGCGCAGTATGCGAGACGGTGGTGATCGCCGTCCAGAAGGTGCTCGCCAACGACAAGGTGGATCGCAACATTGTGCACATCGTAGAGAAGTCTTGTAGTCTACTGCCAGCCAAATACTCCGCTAGGGTGAGTTGTAAATAAACAATACCTAACTAACCGATATAACGGGGTTGGGTTGTTGCGTTCATGCTGTATTTTTTTAAAATTTTAACCTCAAGAAGAAGCAATAGCCAAACAAGTTTTCAAAAGGGTTTGAACAAAAAAAACACCCTCCGTTTTTTGAAATGCCGTCAAAAACGGTGTTTTTAAATCTTTGAACATTTTCGTGAACTTCAAATGTTTGTAAAAAAATGTCTGATAACAGATGCTTAAAACATATTTTGTTAGATTGCTTACACATTACTTTAATAAAATAAAAAAGAATACACTTATCATTCAAACTGTCCATAATTTTGTAATTTTGCGTTTTTTCGCCAAAAACCATAAAAATTAGGTTAAAAAAATTAGTCAGACAACCATCACGCTCAAAATCACGTTCTAAATGGTCTATGCTAGCTTTGCTTTAAAGCTTTGCACCCATATACCAATCATGTATAAGACAGTGAAATACTACAAATGATTTGGATCCGGCAACATAACCTCCAATTGCACTTGGAATGCAAGACACTAGGCATTCCTAGTGCACACGACTCTTACTAAATCACGATGTTGGTAAACTTTTTTTTTTTTTCAAAACAGACGCCAAAACGTTCGAGTGATTTTCAAGATTCTAATTGAATTCAAGGCCAAATTGCAGAGTGCTAGTATTAGCTTTAACTTAACTACTTAAATAGATGTAATAAAATAATACTGCAATATTTTTTTTCACACAGTGCCGCACGACGATGGAAATCTATGGCGACAGCGTGATCCACCTCATCGAGGAGTACGGAACCAAGGGCGTGTGTCAGAAGATAGGTCTTTGTAATTCTCGCGACTCCGCCTACGTGCACATGTATAAGGAGAACAGGAACTAAGTGAGTACACTAGTAAAATAGAGTAGTTGGTCATCTTCATAGAAACATACCCGTTTCGGTTTGAGTATGTGCGTGCGCAATCGCTACGCAAAAATGAAATATAGTGGTTTCGGTTTTTTTATCATTAGACAGAAGCAAGTATATATACCTAGAGTATCGGGCACGTTATAAATATGATGTGCAAAAAATTCAATTATGGCCGCTCAAAATTACATAAGTAATTTTTCGTAAACGTTTTGTCTAATGCTAAAAAAACCAAGTATAGGCAAACCTGATGGTTTAATTGTGATAGTGACCTTATAAGCATTGTAGGAAAGATCCAACCCAATTTAGTGTTCGTAGTAGGGGTCACCAATTGTAGGAACGCGCTATTAGAGGACATGGAATGACGTAACGTCAGCTGTATGAAAGGGAAAAGGGAAGATCTTCCACCAGGCGGGGTGTTGTGCCTGGTGACCAGATGTCCACTGGTCCAACAATGGATGTTTGGAACTCGTATATATACGAAGTCCTAGGAAAATTTCGATAGCGATGTGAGTAGGTACTGTGTCGTAGTGGCGCGCGTCGTGCGTCGCCACAGCATGTTTCTGGAACTCGGTGGGCGAGTTTTTTTAAATGGGTGGGTGGGGATGGGAGTTGAAATAACCTTAGGGGCCATCCATAAATTACGTCACACGTTTCATTTATTGTTGATTTTATGAACAAAGATTTTAGATAGAAATATATAAATAATTTTGGAAGTGCTGTTTTAATATAATAATTTCTAAATTTTAAATTGCAAAATATGTGACGTCACACCAGGGGGTCACACAAATGTGACCACCTGTGACAAGGACGGGGGGCTCCAAAATCATGAAATTCGTGTGACGTAAATTATGGATGGCCCCTTAGCTTGCGATGACTTTCAAAATGTAAATGTTCTGTTTATTTGTTTTCAGTTCCTGCAGTCTTCAAATCTTAGTTGTTCCGGTGTAACGTAATCTCGATAAATAATAATTACTTAAGCTATGATTTTTTTACCAAATCTGCGTAGTGGTTAAGTTTCTTTTGTTGCGACAAAAGATATTGTGACTATTTTAGGGTTGGATGAAAATTCAACAGATTTTGTACGTTTTTCTTTGGGACTTTATGAACCCATGTTTTTTCTTCACACTATGTTCCTTACTGAGTAGTCCAATATATACCTATGTTTGTACCTATATGTAGTAAAATATATAAAAAGTTGTATATCTAGTGTCAATATCTATTTTTCTATAAAAATATGGATTGAAGTGTACTTATGTGATGGCAGAATAGTCACAGTAATATTTTGTTCGACGTATAATATAAGGGTTTGTATAGATTATGTTTCACGTCAAAATTCCCATTAATATATGTTTTAAGTAATCATTTACGTAAATGTGAAATTAACAATGCTATAGTATTCGCTAATACTTTTTATTTGCAACGAAATCGTAACTTTGTCAGCCTGTGATAACCGCTCCTTTGTAAACTGTTTCTACAAAATAAAGTTGGGAGAAAATGTACATGGGACTTTTATTTTTTTACATAAAATACTACAAGAAAACTTGCTGAAAAGCGGGGAAGGGCCCAAGCCAACCCGAAGCTGCCAACGCGGAAAAACTCTTAAAAAAAACAAAATCTCAAAAATATTCGATGAAATACAATACAGATTTGGTCAGATTGACACAACAACGCGATCTAACCAATGATTCACACCACAATATGCTTTTTCCGCTGCAACCGTGGATTCGCTTCGCTGTGTGGGTTCCTTCTCTTTTCCGCTCCCATAAAATATCACAGCCAGAAAAGAACGTCTACTTGCTCCACCGTGAAATCCCGTGTTGAGTTGAACGTTTTTAAAGAAATTAAAATTGACAATCATTTCTCATATTCATTTATGAAAAGTGGACAGTAGAATTTATGACAATTTAGCACTTTCTCTTTCTACTTCTTGTTCAACTATTCGACAAAATTGAAATTGACTATAAATAGATGAAAGGTTAGCTAAAAAGTGGGAAAAATAACAGCAAAAACACACAGCCAGTTAAATTAACCAGCCTGCTTCAGACAGCAGCGGCGTGTGACATCGACGATGCTCTCTCTGTTCGGATCGTCTAGATCGAGGATCGCTCATGCGCTAGTGCCCTGTATGCCTTGCAGTTCGATAAAATTGAAATTGGCTATCAATAGATGAATAAACAGCGCAATTTTTATTAAAGTAATAGCAAAAAAATATATCACAGCCAAGTTATTTAACCAGCGACTCTTCAGAGGGCAGCGGCGTATGACATCGTCGATCCTCCCTCTGTTCGGAAGGCTGCGGCGCCAGCTCGGGCTCGTTCGGGTTGTGTCGGCGGAGGTAGTCGGCCAGCCACAGGATCGGCTCGGCCGGCCGCTCGTGCGCCAGCGCAGTTAGTGCGGGCAGGAGGGTGGCCGTGATGTGCTTCTGGATGTAGTCGGTGACCTGCCAGTGACGCAACACGGGGCCCACTATCACTGATGGAAAAACAATGACGATTAGGTTCAGTGATAGATCAAGGGAGGTGCCAGAGAAGGCTTTCCGATTTGAGTAACCGAGGTGGCCCTCCAAATTGTTTTTCTGGGTCTGCCCCTGGTAAGGGTAGGTAAATGTAATCTAAATCTAATTTAGTGCTTTTTATATGGTCTAAATTGCAGGGAAGGTTTCGTTCGATCAACGATTATTTTATCAGCCTATTTAACGTCACTATTGAGACCTTAGTAGACCTTCCTTTGCAAAAAGGTCCATGATAAACCATGCGTGTTTAATTATATAAGTCTTCGAAAACCGAAAAACAAAAAAGGCACATGGCTTGACATACAATCTTAGAACATGCAATGCCATGTACCAATGAGTTTTTCGAAGACTTAGGTCTGCTCTGATGGTGAAGGAACACGACATAATACTTACTCACTTTTTTACGTCGTGAGGAAACCTACACACAGATTACTCGAAGTGTGAAATGGGGAAGGCAATGCGAACCACTCCATTAAATCTGCCAAGAGAGTCGTTCTATGTGATTAATTCCTTAGAATGATCACGACCCTCAAAAGTGAGGAATACGACTTGGAAGAGTTGTACGAGGTGACTAAGAGTCTTTGTGGATACATTCTATACCTAGTAGACGGCGATAGACTCGCCACGTATCACGTTTGTCCACCAAATCTTACAGCGAATTGTGGCAACTACTTATGATGAAAGTGATTCCTCTGTCTACCTCCTCGGGGATTCTGAACGTAAGAGTTATGCACTAACTGTTAGGAAAGAAGAAGTGTATCTCCCTCTGGGATTCGGCCGCGTTCTCGCTGCCGTGCAGACCGTTGAAGAAGTCTCCGTACTTTGTGCGCCGGCCGTAGCACGCGCGCAGGCTGTCCGGCCAGTATGCCTGGGCCTCCGCCACCCTGTGTGAGACACTCGATTATTGTATTTTATTAAATAAGGAGAGCAAAAGGGCCACCTGATGGTAAGTGGTCACTGTCGCCCATCAAGATTCGGTTCATAAAAACGGAAAGTTGAAAAGACGGACAGAAGTCAAGGATGGATGAGAGAGATCTAAGAGCAAACTATCGTGAAAAGTAACCGTTATGGATAGTACCTATGTAGGTAATCATATTAATGTCCCCACTGTTGGGTAACAGGCCTCCCCTTGCACAAGGGGGTTACAGGCCACCGCTATGCGCTGGATTTCACACGCCTTCGAAAACTTTAATTTCCTCAGACATGCAGGTTTCCTCGCGAGGTTATCCTTCACTGTTAGAGCAGTCGGTAAATGTACATGTCTTCGAAAAAAACCGTAAAACTCATTTATGTATTGCATGGTTTCGAAGCCGGACCTCCCGCATGTAGTCTAAGTATGGTGTAATAATATTTTCAAGCTCTAACCTGGCGGGTCCCATCAGCGTGCGCCACTTCTGAATGGCGTTCTTGGTGGCGAGCACCATAGCGACGATGGGGCCGCTGGCAATATGGGCCACAAGGTGCGGGAAGTGGTGATGGCCGTAGTGGCCTTTGTACAGCTCGGCCGCTTGCTCGGGCGTCAGGTGGACTTCACGTTTCTGGTGATAAAGTAAAATAACTGATTATAAAAATATTTTGGGGTAGAATGACCCACCCTCACTCTCGGATAAGCTCTCCCCAACGATAACCAAATCCAAAAGGATTTACAATCGCAAGGATGACAAATCCGACCTTCTAAGGATGTGATAAGGATTGAGAGAGTGTGAAATAAATGGAATCTAAATGAATAGTAATATTCCGCTAGAAAATGCGAACTTGAATTCAAATTTGGGATCTTCAAGACCAGAGTGAGTAGGCATTTACTAAACTCGCATGCTCCATCGTTGGTTTCATCGTTGCTTACCGTCAGGCGAGATTGATCTCCTTCGTGCATCCTCCAGTAAGTACTTGACATTGGCGAAATTATTGTTCCTAATAGAGGCCATAATCAAAGGAATTGAATTGAGGTGAAATATGGGTTTAATGGCAAATAATTAAAAACATCACCAAAGCTTTAAAAGACACCATGCATTTATGACAAACGTACTTTAGATATGCTACAAACGCCCAAAATAAGCTAATTAATCAGAACTCACCTTTGGAGGGTGAGTAGGGGTCAGTAATTTTCTTTCGCGGCTATCCTAGTAGGTAGATACTATAGTTTTATTTTATTAATTTAGGTATATACCTACCTAGAGCTGAAGAAGTTCGAGGAAATAAAAATAGCACTCTTCAAATAATCAATAAAAAATAAAAAACTGGCCAAGCGGGAGTCGGACTCGCATACCGAGAGTCCCGTATCTACTCAATACAATGAGTGCGCACTAATTCAATGGCAATAACTCATAATCACAAAATATTGGGTCACAAAGTCGTGTTTATTGGACATGGATTGACGGACACAGAATGCCAGGGTGCCTTTTTTATCGTTATGTACGAAACCCTAATTAAAAAACATGGAGCTGCGAGCATCAAGCACTATTTACCTAGACTTGACTCTTCTTACTTACTAATTGAAAAACTTTAATTTCATACTGCATCAGAGGTGTCGCGACCACGGACCCTCGAAACGTCAATGGGAATGTGTAATTAGTTTTTTTATGGTTTCCATAGATAACAGCAGTGACCGGCGGCGGTGGAGAGCTAGGGTGCTCAAGCATCTATTGGCTAGGGGTGGCAAGCGAAATCGGGCGGTTTGTGGAAAAGCGAATCACTAACATGTTTTATATAAGTTTGTCTGGTTCCTAAATCACCATAAATACTACTTTATTGGGCTTGTATTTTCGAGAAACATTACCTAACAGTAGCGTAGTTGCTATCGCTGGACTTCCATTCGAAGATCGATTCCAGGCAAGCCATGTATCAATTTAGTTTTTCATATCTTCGCATTTACCGACTCCTCTAACAGTCGATAAAGCAAAACATCGTAAGGAAATCTGAACACTGAGATAATCAGTGTGTGAAATGGGGAAGACAATGGCAAACCACCGACGACATTCTTGGCAGAATTAATGGGGTATTAAATCTTTCTTTTTTTACGACTAAACTCGTTTTGACCTCAATTTCACCTGGTGGTAAGTGACGATGAGGGGCTTAGTATATAAGTACTGGCACTTCTATAAATACTGCCGAAACACATCAACGCCGAAGCAAAGATATTTGATGAGAGACTTTACATAGAAGGGTTGTAGGCGCAACCTGAAGGGGTCCTACTACCAGGAAGTTTCTCGGTTTACTTGCCAAATACGACATGCTTGACCAGTGGCGGTAGGGATATTGTAATCCGTTCCATACACGGAAATAATGTGACTCTATGTGGTTATAATTCTATAGTATGATCACGACACGACCCGCTTTAATGAGGACACGACTACAAAGAAGAATCCGTAGCACACATAATGACCATTTCGTTTTTTAGGGACAACAATAAATGTAACTGGCATCGGTGATAATCTATAAGTAAATAACTGTCGAAATTTATTGACACTTGACTACTAAAGACCCACTTGTCCACGCACGTCGCTGGTCCACGAATTTACAACAAAATACCAGCTCCTATCGTACTACAACGTACGACAGTTCCATTTTTAAATTAAAAAAATGGTTGGTGCAAATGGCCTATTACTCTGTCAATGAGTTCCTTGACGAATGATGTACCTATGTATATTTTAAATACGTTAGACGTATATTTTTCAATTTTTTTTGTTTATTTTTTGACATTGTAGGTACTTACTTTAAGTAAGGAATTTTATAAATATTAATAAAGTAATATGTAACATAATAATTATAATGATTTGCTAATATTTTAATAATTATTTCTAACTTATTTTATTTTATAAGTGTGAAATGTACCGTACCTATCTTTTTGATAATGTATGATCATTACTGAAATAAATGAATATGAATAGTGCCAACCCTGGGCTAACAAGGGTCGCCGCTGCCTATGACGCGGAATAATGAAGCAGAGACCCGACCCCTCGCACGCGCGCACTCTTCACTACACAGATACCATTTTGCATACAACCCTTGCGTTCCTGACCTATACAGTCGGCCACTACATACTATACCCCATATACTCTCTAAAATAACCCTTACACTCTTAGCAATACAGTTCAATAGATGGCGTTTTTCTGGGTAAGTTTAATTAGCTTGAGTAAAATTGGAAATTTTAACAATGCAATGGATTTAGATAGGTACGAGTACGTGGCGAATTCGATTTTCAGTTTTTTTTCTGTAATTGTGGCTCGTCATACCTTGCTGCTAATATTTTTCAAAGGTATTAGGGAACCTACTATTAAAATGGTTATTGTTTGAACACTTTTGGCTCATATTCTAGATATAGTTTTCTATCTTAACTTACAATTGTGGAGGTTCACATCAAAAGATGCCAAAAGGTAACATTTGCTTCCGACTATTTTAAATGGCCAAACATTATTACTTACTCCCACAATTTTTAGTGCAAGTGATTTTGTCGTGCTTATAACTTTATAACAAGAAGTATTAGTGTAATTTTAGTGAAATTTAGTGTATTAAAGATTAATTTTATCCTTGGCGACGGATTTTTATACTCAGTTTAATTTTTTACCTAAAATGCAAATGTAACTTTTTGGTGTGGACTTTGTGGTTACACATCCTCTCTCATCTTTAGCCATCCTTAGCCTTTTTTTTAAATAAAAAAAGCCTACCTATACAGGTGCAAATATATTACGCAGCAAACGACGTTAAGGTGAACTTGCACTCAGAAAAGAATAACCTCTTCAAAATTACCGTTGTTTATTGATAATTGGAATCTCATAAAACTGGCGAGGTTCTACGCACTCCAGCGCCGCCAATCGAAAAAAAACATGTTTCATTATTAAGTTTTATTTAAAAAACTTGTCCGGAAAACCTCCGAAAGGATAAGTAGTATTTTTTAAACTAGCATTAATAACCCTAGTTACAAAACGCATTTCCGCCAAACACGGCCACTTTTGGCGATAATGCGTTTTGTAACTAAAAATACCTACTATCTAACTGCATAGTGCAGTGTTGCTATCCCCTTTATCTTTCAACTCCCAAATCTCTCGCCAACCCCTCATGCGCTCGTCTAATTCAGATAGGCCGATGAGGGTGAATTTTGCATACGGAACCCTTGCGTTACTATGGCGCGTGTCGCCGCCGGCCACTCGGACTTTCACACAAGAACGGGATATTTTTAAGATCTGGCGAAATATTTTGCCTAACTAAAGACTTCATTTTTAAATTTGTTGTCATCTAAACCCTATAGTGCAGCAATTGGTTTCGCATACCTCTCAATACCGTGGCCTTTGTGCTTAAGGGTTAAGAATGACACAAAAGACATTCAGGGAATAAAACATTAGAGGAACTAGACATTCAGGGATGAGGATATTTGTTTAACCAATATTCTTCATTAACTAGGCTAAAACACCTATAGGAATAGTCCACCACAAATGGTCCAAAGGTGGATTCTATCCGGCGGCGCTGGCGTCGCAATCTGGGGCCCTAGCCTTTTGAGACATTGTCACTTACAAAATTTGGGAAAATGGATATTCAGACTAAACGTTCCGGTAATTACGATCCATACCAGATGAACTTTATGATCACCAAGTCGCCATTATTGTTTACCTCCACAGGACTCTGGCAATGGTTTCGACGTATGTACCTCTCCGAATCTGGGCTAACTACTCTACCTACTCGTATATACGGATTCAAATCCTACCTGTCATATTTACCTTGCGGCAGTTTTCTTCACACGATATCTGCGCACTGCTTCGAGCTATATACGAGTGTGCTACGTATCTACGAAATACAGCCGAAAAAGTAGGCTACAATAGTGAAGCTATGCTACGGCGTAGACATGAAATCCATAGTAAGTAAATTATGTGGAATATTTTTACGAAAGTTTTCAGAGTTTTTTCATTTTTACGCGCGTAACGAGCGGCTGTAACTACGACCGACCATGCAATCGGTAAAACACTTTATAGAAAACTTTACGCTATGATTGAATAGATTTAGATACTCATATGGGGAGTATTATCATATCATAAATTATGATTCATAATGAGATGACTCAATAACTGCATGGGGAAAGTGGAATTATTAGTAAAATACACAATGCGTGGCCGGGCGTCATTTGTGTTTTATGACTCAGTCGGACAGACAGCAATAAAGCTTGATGCCATCGATAAAGCCGCCGTAAAAGCTGCTTTTACTGATGCTTTAGAAATAATAGCCTTTTACGTTTTACTATGCCAAACAATACTACCATCATAGCCCGGTTCGGAGTGCCTTTAGATTTTAGGTTCAAATCCAAGCCAATCATTGTGTTTTCGATATTCGTATTATATTTTCTGTTTATGGAACCGTGTCACCTGAGATAATAAGATGGACTGCACTGATCACCGTTCCTATAGGTAGGGGGGGGGACCTAATGGGCTGCTAACTCTCTACTTTTCAAACTGCAAGCATTGCTGCGTTACGTCAAAAATAGATACAAAGATAGTTCCAACCCAGGCTGACTCTTCACGGAGTCACACCTTTACTAGCATAGATTTAGGATTTTTTTATTTGCAAGAATATACGTTATGGAGGATGTAGATAGGTACAAAAAAATTAATGTCTATGTTTTTTAGGAATTCAACATAATATTCCTGAATGGTTTATTTAAGTACCATCACAAAGTACTATATACTGAAGAAACTAACAGCAAGTATGGCGAATCCATTATCCCTAATATGCTTCTTGATAGCATCCTTGTCTTCGTACGCTTCAGGTTTGATGATGGCCAGGGTTCTCTCGGAATACGCGTGGTACTCCGCCTCGGAGTCAGTAGACGCTACAGACATCATTTTCGTGGTTATTTCTTGTTATTTTTTATTTGTTGGGATACGAAACAAACTCTTGTCTTTTTGACGTTCGTCAAAAAATTATAGATATAAAAAATATAGAGACAAAGAGTATATAACCAATACGTGGATAGAGGAATAAAAAGTCTTGTTGATATCAAAAGTTCGTATAGTAAGAACTTTGCTGACTGCGAGGGCGCGAAAGCTCGCAATGCTTTTGAAATAGGGCAGTAGGCCCTAGTCTGGCAATAGTCTGATTCCTGTGATTCTAACGTTACTTGAATTCTATAAACAAGAACGCATATACTATAAAAAAGTTCTTTTTTTATAGACAGTATACCTGAAAAAACGTACGGTACGGCTAGTAAATAGTGGTTGAGATATGCAAGGATTAGTAGACATTCGTATTGAAGATACAACCAGAGAGAAGCTATATATTACATTAGAACAACGAATTACCTTGGTCAGATCGCTGGTGATTATCAGTTTTACTCGTATGACAGTGACACCCTTTAGCCGTTCCTTCCATGATCCATACATTGACATAGGTCCTACTATTAAAAAATATACTGCTATTTCGTAGCCTACTGGAATCTGGATCCTTTCGAAACCAATATTAGGTAATCAATATCAATTATTGACATCAATTCATTAGGGGTACGTTGTCGTGAACTCGTGAATTAGTGAATAGATGAATTGAATATCTATATTATTTTATTTTAATTTTATTCTTAATTGAAAGTAAAATACATATAGCTAGTTAAAACGTTACAAAAATGGTTACAAAATACATACAATAAAAATTTCATTGTAATTGCAAATAATAGTGACTATGGAAACTTTTGAAATGTAAGTATAAGATAGAAAATTGGAAGGAACTACTACATTAGTGCACTAACCGACCGAACAAAATCCCTGAAAGATCTCTCGTGTACCTATTACAAAATTGCATATTGACGGGGCAGCGGCAGACGACGTTAAGTGGGAAAACTACGCGTTTTCCGGGCGGGGGGCTCAGGGGGGCCCGGGGGTAAAGGGGGTTACGGGGGCCCGAGGGGGTCCGGGGGGCGGGGGGCGCGCGCCGGGCGCCGTCGCCCACAGTGCCCCCGGACGCACGGCGGTGCGACGCCTCCCTAGCACCCGCGGCATGCGTTGACCCGGTCTCCCACACAGCCGTACACATGGACAACTCTTGCCTTCTCGACCTCCTCATCAGGTGCTTCGCGATGACCGAGCCCGAGGACCTCAACTTCACGGCGTTCACTGACCTCTGTCGGCTTTGTTCGCTCAAGAGCGGCCCGCGGCTCCATATCTTCGACAAGGAATCCGAGCAGCGGCAGATCCTCTTCAAATTGAGGACCTGTCTGCCCACTATGGTAAGTGCCTTTTTCGTCTTAGTCTAAAAATAAGCTTGTTTTGTGAGGCATTGTCCGTTGACATATTCGCCATTTTTCACCACCTAAATTAACGTCACAGTGCTAAAATTAAATTAACTACGCATTTTTTTTAATATCTACTAAATAAAATAGCAGAATCTAAAAATAGAACGTAAACATAAGATTAGAGAATAAAAATGCAGCGTCTAATAGCGCTACGCGGAAAAGCGTCTCGCGCCGTAGGCCGTAGACGTTGCCCGTAGACGCAGGCGCGCTACGATCAGCTACGGACAATAACAAGGGATTTCATGATACCTGTTGAAGTTTTTACGTTGTAACAAGAAATCCCTTGTTACGAAAATTTCCTTATAGATATTACTTAGTTACGAGGATGAAGCACCTTTGCTTTATCCACTTTTATTCGAAACTTAAAACAATAAAATGTCTAAAATGAGGTATCTAAGATTGTTATCTTTCTATCACACAAATATTTCCCTTAGATATTTCACAAACATTTCGGAAATTAGTAGAGATATTTTAGACTATTTAAGTATATTTTAGACTATTCTTTCTTTTGTCGGCAGATTTGCATAGCATTACGTTATGACGTCGAATACTAGGCATAAAAAGTGTAATATTCGCTTTGTTCTTTTTTATGACGGTCAAAGTGATTGACAAACGGAAATTAACTTTGTTTAATGACGTTATCGCAAGCTCGTGGATCTACTCATTGAAAATAAAGCTCATTTAATTGTATCTAAAAAATGATTGAAAAGAAGTACAAGACCAAAGACTGTCGTACACGTGATTTACTGACTACGTTGATAATGCGGTACACGTGATGATGTAAATGACTTTGAAAAATTCCGAAATGAATCGTCGATAAGTCAATTGAACACGCTATTAGCGAAACATTACTGAATACGTGGAAAATCCACTTTAGCATGGTACATTGACCCCATAGGCACATGCGATTGCATTTAGAAGTGGGTCAGCAGTCAGCACACCGGCGGGACAACCGTGTTCCCTTCGGGGAACTCGACCGATAGGGATAGCCACGTGACACGGGCCTAATCCCCAATAATCCCCATGTTTGTTGCTTTGTTCCACCCCACTCGAATGGTACAGTACCTACTTGTATCGCTTGAATTGACGATTATTGATGAAGGGTTCAAATCTATTTGTAATATGTCTAAAAACAATGACGTCCGAGCTACGAGTATGATATGATCAAACTTGTGTCAAATAAAACCAATTTATTAGGATGCTATCTCAACTCAAATTATTGGTCGCACCTATCGTTTTTACGAGTACGAGTTCATATCAAAATGTGACTTTATTGTAGATATGGATATCGATATTTATTTTCAAACTAAACAATCTTCTTTATGAAAGGCCAAATAATACCTATTTCACATTAGTTTTGTAGATACCTAGAGAAAGTTAACTGTAGGTAATAACTAAGGGTGAAGTCGCATTTTTTAAACGTCGCACGGGTTTGTTACGAATTATCCTTCTTAGTCACCTTGAACTATGCAGAGCAGATTGCCCACCTCTTATTTAAATATTTACCAGTGAAGTTATAATCTAACTAATGATACCCCGATGCTCTCCAGCAGATATCGAAAGACGACTTCCTGCCGAAGAAGATCTGCGAGCGATGCGTCACCCGCCTAGAACAGCTGTACGAGTGGAGACAGAGCTGCCTCAGTACCGACTCGGTTCTGCGGAACTACGCAGAAAGCATGCGGATCGTCACCTCTACCATCAATTTCCAGGTAAGTTTTTGATTAAACTATAAGCAAAGTGTCGTAATTCGCCTGGAACAACTGTCGTGTGGTGGCAGAGCTGCCTCATTAGCGACTCGGTTCTGCGGAATACGCAGAAAGCATACTGATTGTGACCTCTACCATAAATTTACAGATTCGTCTTTAATTATCAGAGACATTACATTACCTATGTAAAGTGTACGTCAGCCTGGAAAATCCGTACGAGTGGCGACAGAGGTGCCTTAGCAGACTCGGTTCTGCGAAACTTTACAAAAAACATATGAATCGTCACATCTATCAATTTTCTGTTTAGTCTTTGATTACAAATACTTTGAATATCACATAAACTTACTTACACAAATGGACCAGATTTGCTTTAGCACCGACTCGATTCTGTGGAACTACGTAGAAATCATGCGGATGATTTCTACGTAGGAACGGACGGACATCTAAAATTATGATGTTTATATAAACTGTACATCATCTACGAACAGCTGAGGTACGTATGGCAACAAACCTTGTTCAGCACTGATTCGGTTCTGCGCAACTACGCAGAAAACAAGTCAAGTCAATATTTTTTCCAAATCCGGTCGTCACCCAAATCACACGAAACTGAACCCATAATATGAATGTACAGAAAACCGTATGAATAAAGATTTAACTGATTTAATCACCACCGACAGTATTCTGCAGAATTACGCAGAGTGCAAGCGAAAAATATTCTCACACAATATTTAATCTCAACATTTTACAAATTTAATGTACCTAAAGTAGAAACAAACAAACAATGGCGTGTTTTTAACACAAGTCTCCCGTCACGAGTTTGTCGGAGTTAAATTACATCATTTGAGTCTGAATAATATCTTTTGTTATGGTGCCGACGAGAAATGTGAAGGTATTTCTGCTTAAGGAAACCTCGAGTTATACTTATAATATTCTACAGTTAACGAAAATCCGTTTTTGTACCTACCTGTGTTTATCGACCTTCAAGATTCACCAAATTCGATATGCAGAATGAGAGGTTATTCAGTTATAAACCTGTAAAGGTTTTTATTACATCCCTGTTGATACTCGTATGTAACACTTTTTACACCCCTTGTCTTAGGCTCGTCATACCCAATAATACATAAGTCCTTACATTTTTAACCTAGAAAATCATTCTCGTGGTACACCTGGGTGAACCATAAATTCTGAATTGAATTTTGGAGTTCTTCCGGATTGGTCGTTGTGTCGCATTCGCTGATCTAAGGTATAATATAATAGGGTATAAGATAATAGGATCTATTGTCATGTCCATACGATTAAGGCGTCTACAACATGTGTTTTCCAATTTTAGAAAACGTTTGGCAGCTCAATCAAGAGCCGATGCACTTTCTGTTGCAAAATATTTTCTATTTTGCGAAAAGAAAGTCGGTCGTTCCGTTCTCAGGTGCCTAAGACTAAGAAATAAATAAAGAAGAGACAACAGCGACCGAATCTTGATGAAATACCTTTACGTTTTTTTCCTACTCTATTTTTATTTATTCTTTATTTTTTGGTTTAGGTATTAAACGGAATTAGGAAATGAAAAGTTTCCGAACGTGTGTAAAATTCCCCGCACAGCACTGGGCCCGCTCGGTGGATCATGGCCCGTACGCCCATGTGCAGGGAGGCCAGTGCCACAACAGTGATAGGCTGATGATGATGATGATAAGCACATAAGCATAGAATGTAAATACCTAGATAAATATTAAAAATAAATCAACTTAAGGTGGAACGTTATGTACGACTCGGTTTCGATACAATTAATGTTGCACCTTAAACACATGGCCATAGACGGCTACTCTAGGGAAACACATTTGATAACAAAGATATTCAGACTACGGAAAAAATAAACTCGTAATATCTCGTCTGGCGCTAGAAACAATGGATAGATGTACCTATACTGATTTCCTGGATACCTAATACACTGCACTTGAATAGATCATCTAAGTATAAGATGGTTGAGTCAGTCGTTTGCATGATGTACGAGTACCTGGGTCCATTTGAAGCATAGGATATGCCAGGCCATACACTTTCACCAAAAAAATTCTAATCGAAACAAGTCAAAAACTTCAAACCGCGACTGAAATCCAAATGAAATTTTGAAAGTTTTTCGATCAAAAAGTGTCACATATTTGAGGTCTATTGCATCAATTATCATCGTGTCCTTACGCTAATAATATACCTATAAGTCTTCGTCCACCTACGAGTAAACATAACGGCCTCAGACAAGAATATCATAGACGCAATAGATCAGAAGTTATTGTAGAAAGTAAATGCAAATAACTTCCTTTGCTAAACCACGACCTATATTTTTCCATACTTTATTAGTAATCATCTTCTTTCTTCTACCGTATTTTTATGGATACCTATTCGAAGGTTTAATACCGTTATCAAAATACCAAATATAAAAATCTCTATAGGCACTCAACTACACTGTAGGTAGGTATTTGTTGTAGAATACTTGCCTTGATAAGCTTCAAACGAGCTCCCAAATACAAGTAGGTACAAACATAACACCTCATCCAACTTTCAGTATTCTTCAAGTCAGCAATTGATGTTGACAGAAACATGAGACCAAGACAAATGTATTGTCAGATCGAGTGTCTGTGTAGGATCGCGGAGGGGGGAAGGGCCAGCCAGGGGGGAGGGGGAGGGGGGAGATGCAGGCCCGGCCGCGGGGGGGAAAGCGCCTCACCCCTCTCCCTATCGATCCGCGCAAACCGCCCGAGTATCGACCCACTTCCACCCACCCCCCCTACGCACCAACACACAAATCTCAACCTTATCCCAACCAAACAGCTCTTAAAATTCCACTGAAGACCAATTCGCAGGAACCATTATCAGTACATACGATTTCCAACTCAAATAGTGGGGACAACGAGTCAATATCAAACGTTTCATTGTCCATCTTCGGAATGGACTGTGTTGTGATGAATTGTCGACTTTAACGAGTTTGTTATAGAGTTGACGTTGTAGCTCGGTGCGCAATGCTGCTTGGAGCATTGGCTACGCATGTCCAGAAACGTTTTGTTTTTATGGTAATCAATTTATCTACCTATATGGAGATGTAGAGACTATGCAAATTGAATTCTTTTCATGTAGTCAATTGCATTTTCTAACGGAGATGTACTTTACGTATGACTTCCTTTTCGTCAAGACCAGTATTGGTGAACACTATTCTCGATATATTATAGACACAGTCAAAAGACAATAAAATATTTTTGTCATCAGCATTAACTTCTACAACAACTCCAAACTGAATATTAATGATCTTAGCAACAGAAGTCCTTTATTGTGAAACCTCTGGTACATTGTAACATGAACAGAGGACTATTTACATACGCAAAAACATAAATTCCGCCATCCAATCTGAACCCAGACAAGGAAGTGCAAAGCCACTTGTTACCATTTCCACATTGAAAAGTGCAGGCACGCATCGAGCCCAAGGTCGAAGGTAGCACCGTCACCCGGACTCGGGGGCACAGTTAACCCTGACCTCCGGGAGGTGAAGGATATTCCTACTACGGCCCCCCTCGCGGCACCCGCAACGGGGGGTCGGGCCCGGCAACCACATGCACTGGCAAATTCCCCCTGTTAGATTATGCTGGAAATAATGCTAAACAGATCAAAAGTAAAAATTACTTTCTATTCCCGATTGCGCGTTTTTTTTTAAATCATAGATTTAAGACCCTCCTCTCTAATTGCTTACGGCACAACTACAATAGCCAAAGCTTAAATTTATCTAATGTTCAAACGAAAATGAGCCGTCGCTGATCCTTCGAGCCGGATAGAGTCGGCAGTCTATGTAATAGCATTCGGAACACAATACACGTTTATTTCTCCCGATTGACTTTTCCAATACGTGAAGCTCGCGTTTGGCAGCTAAAGTATTTTAGATTGCGTAATTGTCGCAAAATAGGATCGTTGTGAATCATTGTGTAGAATATAATAACAAAATATTATAATACGTAGGTATATTTCAATAGTTGTTCGTATGGTTGATAGTAACAAAAGAGGAAAAGGAAGTCAAATTATTTGCTACTAACGTAGTGTAGCAGCGGAAAAAAGCACACGTTGATGTCTTTCCTTTGAGTGTAGAGTAAGGAAAATATGGAGTAAAAGACATTAACGAGCCATTAATTTTTAACGAGGTTTTCAACATAAAATGTTTCTCAGTTATCGACACACAATAGGTACTAAGTAGAAACTAAGTACCTACAATAGTAGATTGTATCATAAGAGACTAAAAAGTATATTTACGGCGAGGGCGTTATATTGAATCCAGAGCAAGCGAAGGACTCTAGGAGAATCCTGAGCGTAGCGAGTAGCGAGGGATTCAATTTACGTCGCCCGAGTTGGAAATAATTTTAGTCCCGAGTGATACACTCTGCTTTTCATTCCACCTATGAGGAAAACAAACTAAGAGGCGTTTTTAAATACAACTCATGAATATATTTATATATATGTACAATGGTATTTGCAATTACTGGAAAAAGTACAAGTGTGTACTTATACATTTTTCCATACGATGAAATTGGTTTTCAAGTATAATATATTTCCCTGGATTTCATGGGTAATAGATAATGTATCACATTTTTCGCATCAGTGTTAATAATTCGTTTCGAACTCATTTTTTCGAAATTATTTATAGGTTATTAACAATAAAATCACATGAACAGTATATGGTTCGCGCGTTCTGTTCCTCATTTTGTTTTTTTATTATACATACAGCAGCCGCGCCGCCCGCGCCGCGCTCTCCGGCCAGTATCATTTTTCATAGGTACATTATTTTTGTTCCTAATTCAAAATACTTTTAATCCCTAGGGATTAAAAGAAATCCCGGGATTAAAAGTAATTTTAAGGCGGGATTGAAAGTAAATGTGACTAAAAGACCTACTTTAGGCGCACTTTTTGGGGAATAAATAAGCGTTTTTGGAATAGGTGGGATGAACATACGAGTATAATTTATATCACAGAGAGTCTACTCTGATTCAATTTCTATGATAATGTTCTTGTTGTAGCCTCTAGGTAGGCGGCTTTTGTTAATATGGACTATCTCATATCGTTTGGGTATTGCTTATCCGAGCCCTAACAAACCTTCGGGCGCGTATGAATAATTCCATAAAGGTAGGAACTGGGGAGGGAGGGAGACTAACATTTTTCGTTCATCCATGAATAATTCACTATCCAATTTCGCACATCGCAGCGACAAATAGTTATACTGAAAATGAAAACTGCCTTCTTACCTTCCTTGCTATAGGCATGAAGGAACGCCCGCTCTCTTAGAGGGAGACTTAATTTTATTTCATTCAAGGTACCTACTAACTTTTTAATTTAATTTGTTTTTTTTAATGAAGGAAGTTTCCGCATTCCGCCCTTCAGGTGGCGGAAAGGAAAGTGAATCGATCGATGCAAGTGGCTCGAGGGTAAGCCTGCACTTAGTGCATAGAACCGGCGGAGGGCGCCCGCCTCAAGACGCCCGCCCTTGACTTGACGCGGTCTCCTGTGATTTCATGTGCGCCTGGTACTTACAAGTTACCACTTCTAGTGAAATTAGAATACTATTTTGTGATTTGGTTTTATATTCTTTTGAGTTTTATGAGATTCTAGTAGGTATGGTTTCGCTAGCGAAATACATTTACACAAGAATATTTTTAAATCAGTGAAGTGGATCGATGTAGAAAATGTAAATATTCAAATGAAAATTTCCTAATAATATGCTGCTAAACTCTTATTACAATCAGTTATGGGATCTTGGCGTAAGTTGAGTTTAAACATTATTTTGCTCATTTGTATACGATTTATTTTTTCAATTTTTTTTTAAGGTAGGTAGAGAAAGTTCAAAATGGTTCATGTTAGTGTTGACCATCTACAGTATGTACTTTAGTTGCCGTTGGCTTGACTTTAACTACCCTACTATGTCTTAATATTATAAACATCAACAAAACATACCTACTGTTTCTTACCTAAGAAACTCTAGTTAGGTACGAATATTTCAAAGTGATGTAACACAATTCATACAGCTACCGTGGAGGAACTGCAGGAAACAAATATTATATACAACACATATTTTCCCCTCTCCAGACCCCAGCTTTGAAAGAGCCCCGGCCGGTATGGAGTGCGGAGTTAAATTCAATGTCATCAAATTTTGGTGGAATAAATAGTATTCGATCGAGACAGTTTGCTAAGGACCGGACAAAATATATAGATATTTTGTGTCCATAATCGCCGAGGGGGTAGACAGAGGAACCACCGACAGGTAGTTCCCACTTTTAGCAGTAAGGTTTGGTGGACAGACGTGATAGGTGGCGAGTCTATCGCCGCCCATAAAGTTAACTTTACCATCATCACAACCTAAAATAAAATCAACTTCCCTTCAATCACTAAACTTTTTGACCAAAGATTTTGATATTGTTTCTTTCATTCGAGTATTTATTTAAACCTAATTACTGTCCAAAGAATTTGGAATTCAACAGGGCTCGCTTTTTCACACTTAGTTTTCAACTTACCATGAATCAATCAGACATTTTGAGATAGGTATTTATAGGACTTTGTACACTCAGTATGCAAACCCTCGCGGTTTAAGTTTGCTTTTAATCAGTGCGTGAGTGATAAGGCTCCCGAGGTGCGCCCTCCGTCACCCTTATCTTAGAGGGGGCGAACCCCATCGAACAATGGGCTGGCGAATGTAGAAACGTTTTCACTGATTGCAAGTCATTTTTCAAACAGTGTTGGAGCTTAGGCGTTTATAAAGAGTTTTCTAAGAAAAGAAATCTTTATTTCCGGTTCTGAAGCGGTTAACGTTATCGCAATTCACAATCAAGCCTAAAGTTAACAGTGATTCTAGATTACAAACAGGATCATTGAGTCTGTCAAATCAGTCTTAGGCCGAGGTAAGTATGGCAACAACAAAAAAAATATTATTTCTACATTATAAAATGGGGTGCTCATTTGACAGAGTAGAGACTTCGAGAGACAATGAGTACAAAAATGAAAGGCTAAATCACTTATTACAATCAATCTTGTATCACCATGAAGGCACGAACGCCCGATATTCTTTTTCATCCATGTGTATCACAATATAGGTACCTACCTACTATGTACTTATTACAATCAATATTAGGAGACAACACACAGGCCCTTTATCATCCTCCTATCTCATTCCAAGTCATTGACCCCGCACAAAGACATATGGCGTAAATCAGAGTTGTCCATCGAAACCGTCGTTCGTTGAACCTGCTCCGTGCCGAATTCGGGCAATTATGTGCAGGGAAACGTGTGACGGTATGAAAGTCGGGGGGTCGGTCTCACTTTCCACGGGGTGAATGCACTGGGGGCGGCCACCCTCCACCAACCCTCTATTTCTTAGCCCTCGCGCAACGAAGACTGTCATTGAAGGCGACGATATAATTCTGCCGACGTCGGAATCGATTAACATTTTTACTCATAATTCGAATGGGAAATTAAATTTCTGAGGGGAAATTGAATTATTTACTGTCAAAGCGTCGTCCGGAGAGTTAGTAATGGAATTAAATTGGAAACTGTTAGCGGAGCCGGTCATTTAGAAATATACTTAGATACACGCTGTTACAAAATAAATCAGTTTTGAAAATTATCCGTATGCTTAGTAGGTACCTGTTAAAAAAACTTACGTATCCGCCAAGTCCAGCCAAAAGAGCGATTTTTAATGCCGTACCACCTTTTTCCAAAACAAATTAGAACATTTTTGACCCCCTCTACCGTTGATCTGAACGTTTCCAGAAACCTGAAATCATTTTCAACTCGGAGTACAACCTACTTCGTGAACATAACTAAACCTGCAAATTTCGTTTCTATATTTTATTAGTTCCTGTTTATTTTTCCAGGATGGAACAGTTAACATGGACAAAATGACGGAAGCACAAAAGACAGCGTATTTAGAAGCTCACGTTGCCGTTCAACAACATATGGCTCAAGCAGCTGCAGCTGCAAGAAGGGAACAGCAACAACAACAGCAACAGCAGCAACAACAGCAACAGCAACAACAGCAGCAGCAACAACAGCAACAACAGCAGCAACAACAACAACAACAGCAGCAGCAGCAACAACAACAGCAGCAGCAGCAACAACAACAACAACAGCAGCAGCAGCAACAACAGCAACAACAGCAGCAGCAACATCAGCAGCAACAACAAAATAACACGAACGCCACAAGACACCATCAAGAAATGCAGGTTAGCACTCTGTCCATTTGATAGTTGATGAGCACCCAAAACAACCTGAACAGAAAAACAATAGTAGCAACAACAATTTCAAAGATCTTCAACAAATTAAATATTTTTATTTATCCCATTCAATACGATAAACAAACTAATAATCCAATTGGTTCTTATCATGTCCGTATTTTACAGCAAGCCCAAAACAACAGTAATGCTCACCAGGGCCACCCTTCACCACCGACCGTCAGCTCGACTCAGCATCATTACGCGACTATCAACTCTCCTATCAAGGTCCCACAAGTGAGCTCCAGCACCGGGGGACCCGACAGCACGTTTACTGTCCCTGATGATGTTGGAATGGGCTTCGAAGGCGGTGTGAGGGTGCTGCAAAGTCTTGGTAATTGGTAAGTAGGAATAACAGGAATTTGAAGTGCAAATATGAAAAGATGGCTCCAAAGTTCAAAATGAGAGTCAAGATATGACGACTTTCCGACTTCAATGATTGCTGACATCAATACTTTGCGTCTTTGAGAGATGGTCAGAGAATGAATAGGGAGACGAACAACAAAAGCGAAGCAAAAAATCCTAAGGCTCGCATTTCCACCGAATTAATTTCCAGAAAGCACAAGTAACAATGTAAAGAAATTAAGAAAATAATACTATTTCTATTTTGTACCAGGTCTCCAGAAGTAACGAACAACATACCAAGGCCGAACCTAATACCCTTCACGGAGCCCTACGCGGAAGGAGGCTCAATGCATCCTGGCACCAGACTGAAGGCCCTGCAGGGCACGACTGTGAGGAAACACCCTGCCATCAAACCTACGAGCTCGACTAGCGAGGGAATGACCGGTAAGTTGGTCTAACTCTGAGGAGATGTCTTGGCATCATTGTATAAGGACCATGACATCGATTCTGGGTGGCCGCCAAAGTTAAACGTAAATGAAACTGTCACACACACTAATGTACTTGTTTATGTACGAATGAGCGGGACGTTTCGTTTAGAGATTACCGCAAAATTTGGCGGCCCTCCCAGAATCGATGCCATTGCATTTCCAATGCGAGACAATTAGTACGCATTACATTAAAGAGATATCTTTCCCCAATCTTGGGCGTCTATAAAGAAATGGTTACTGTCATTTTATTTCAGGAAGCAAAGCATTTGAATGCACAGTCTGCGGGAAAGGCTTGGCACGAAAAGACAAACTCACTATACATATGAGGATACATACAGGTAAATTAAAATTTCACAATTTCACTTTTCCTAAGTAATCTCTATAGGCTTAAACAGATGGAAAAGACGATTTGTTAGACCACTAATCTCAGACGGATCTGTTTAGGGTCTTCTAGATTTCTGGTTAAATTATATCTTCCAATTTTTTATCTTTATCTTGTAATTCAAAATAATTTATTTCCTACAGGTGAGAAACCCTATGTGTGTGAAGTGTGTAACAAAGCATTTGCCAGAAGAGACAAGCTGGTGCTTCATATGAATAAGTTGAAGCATATCACGCCATCGAATATAGCGCCTTTGGGGAAGCGGACGATCTCGATACCACGTGAGTGTACCTAAAACAACCTAACCTTTACACCTACTCGTATCAGAAACTCCTAATCATTGCAGATTATTTGCATTCTTACCCATATTCACATTAATTAGGTTTGTACATTGATCAATTTTATATACTTACGCAAAACGACCAATGGCGTGCGCTCCATTCTCTCAGCCTACCCCGCAAGGGACATTATGGCGTGATGTTATGGAAAACGACCAATACGACGCACGCAGAAAAATCAATGTCATTAATTATCATTCATTCAGACACACAGAACGAACAATGCACATAATGACCAACAGAAATCAAATCAAAATATTTTATCTGTCAGAATACATTGTAAAAGGTCTTAAAAGTAGATTCATGTCAAAGTATTCAGTCTGTTCACGCCGAACTTTCAAAACGCAAAACAACCAATACGCAGAATGACCATTACAAGTAAGGACCAAAATGATTATAAACGAATCCGGCATCATACTGCGTATAAACGATTTATTATAACTACAAAATTAAGAAATATCTATTGTTGTACATTTTATGAAAATACTTATTTGAAAGAAGCATCTTATTATTCTCTTAAAACTGGGTCGACATTTCAGTCGTCTCAAACTTATCCACAGCGCTCAAACTGGACGACGTAAAGCCGCAACTAACTAAGCAAGAGGACACCAAGCCGAGTCAAGCAGAAATAGCTGCAGCGGCACAACAACAACAACAGCAGCAGCAGCAGCAACAACAACACACGCACCAGCAGTCAATACAGGTGTGCCAGGTTCCTGGACACAGCTTTACGGTAAATTCAAATTAAATTTGAGCATGCTTAGTAGAGATTCGACTGAAGCTTGGCATGCCTCATCAACTTTGTTTTCAACGTTTCAACCAGTCATCGTACCAATATCTATATAAATTACCCTGTCATAGTAGTGTGTAATTAATTTGATTGTACGAATTTTTTTGTTTTAACTCTTCGTTTCGTCCTAACATTTATAATTTTTTATGAAATAGATTTTTGTACTGTTCTATTAGCTTTTATGTATATCCTAGTCAGATACCTAATACCAGGGCCTAGATCATTTTAGTTTACTTTTCATTTTGTTTCTTAAATCTACCTAACGATCTATTAATCATCTAATTTGATCTGAAGCTCTAACGTTCATTGTTTGGTGCGTGGTGTTCCAAAAATCAATTATTTTTGAGCTCTTTTACAAGGTACTCACTCATTCCTTTTAAAAATCCTAAAAGAAAAGGTCCGATTAGAATGTTAACATTGACATCATAGCGCCTCTGTCTTCTTGCTAAAACTTCAGACGTACCTCCAATCTTCCAGAACACGAACCTCGTCCACACAAGTGCAGCCTCGGCCGCGGTAGCAGCAGCGACGGCCGGTATGGTAGTGTCGTGGTCTTGCGAGCTGTGTGGGCGACTGTTCGCCACCAGGGACGAGTGGAGCGCCCATGCCAAGTCACATTTGCCCGAGAAGCTTCTTCATGATAAGATGCAGCAGACGCAACAGCAGGTGATTAGCAATCCTTCCTTCTCTTTTAACATTCCGGTTCAATATTTCAGTTCTGGGATACCAACATCAGTTGATTTTTAGATCCTCGTAAACTCTAACATTATCATTTATGTCTAATGCAATGTCCTTAGGTATTAGGTGTGGAAATAGTATGACTAGCACATATTACATTATGGTCAGCAGATGTCACGTCCAGAGTCAGTTCTCTAGAAACACATTGTAAGCAACCACGTCTGTTTTCAAGAGTTTATCTCATCTCATCAGCATGTTTGTTGGAACAGGACTTCTCTTACACAGAATGACCTAGAAATATTTCCTACCAAGATCTTCCAGCATCTCTACGATCATAACTAACGAATGTCTCTCCATTACAGCAGCAAGAAAAAGTCCACCTCTCAAACCAAGAAAAGCTTCAACTACTGCACCATCATAATCAGAACCAGCAGATCCTGAACGGCCACGGCATCGCCACCGCCTCCGTCTCCACCGCCACCGTCGTCAACGAGGGGGGAGGGGGAGGCACGTACTTCACACACGGCGGCCATACGCACTACGCACCTGAGAGACAACACACGCACGCGCACCATCTCTGTCTCATGTGCAGGCAGGAGTTCGCAGGAAAAGCAGAGTTCATGTTCCACGTCAGGGGACACTTCGAGGGCAAAGTGTCCGACATCGCCGCGGCTGATGTACTCGCGCGTTCATTGGTGGATAACTCTGGACTGTGCACCTGAGCCGCGGCCGCGCCAATCAGCGCGTTCCAAACTGATTGCGGCAAGACCGTCCTCCAAGACGACACGATCATGCTGAAATTCTGAGACACGAGTGTTTGTGACGCCGACGAGATATGGTTATGATAAAGTAACTAGTTGTGGGCCGATAAGTACCTGGGCGTGATGGATTTTGGATAGACAGACTACCTTAGTTTTTAATATTAAGACAGTGAACGAAGGTCTTTTTTTCATAACAGAAATAACGCTAGAGGCGTATTTTAAATTTTTCTTGAACTTATATTTTCTCTACCTCAATGTTTGCTATTCCTACAAAGTTGGCAATAGATTACGATTGTAATTTCTTTTCAATCGCTTTTGTAATGTGAAGTCTGTGTAATTTATTTATATACTGTAAGAATTTTTGTACATATTGTAAAGTAAAATAAAGCGTAGGTTACTGAATGTATTGCAGCTTTTGTACTGTCTTTAATTTAAAAGTTAGTAATGCTAGAAGAGTCTTATATGTTTTATATTATATTTCCAAAAAGAAAGTTGAATAGAATCCGACAACGTCGCTTTAATTATTTTAAATTAGACTTTAAGGAACTAGTCGTAATGAAATGGGATGAGTGAATTCTAGTCAAATATTCTAGTCCCAAATAGACATAAATTATTATGTCTACGGAATCTAGTCTACGTAGCTATGTATATATGATCTGCCTACAATGTAAGTAGTTTATCTAGAAGTTTAATGTGTAAATAGATAGATACATAATAGTATACAGCATGCCATATAATATAAGATCCGGAAACTAGAGAAATAATTGAAACGCAAAGCGTTGTATTAATTTTATTGGCCATGAGTAGTAGAACATTTATGGAATTCGGTCCTTCGACATACTTATTATTAGATATAACGGGTGTTACTAACTTCACTATCTACATATTTACGAGAAGATTATTTGATGAAAGGTTTCAGAAAAGAGGGTAGTCTATGCTGACGAGTGAGATATTTGAACACAAAAAATTCGTCCGAATTCAACTTTCATGTTTTAGTAACGCGTAACGCTCAAGTTTTCGTACTCGAGTTACACGACGTTTTCAGGTCAAAAAGTTATGGACAAAGTTGTAGTACCGATAACAACAAAGCTCACAACAACAAAAATCAACATTGCCCACGTCTCGCTATCAACAAAAAGCCGGAAGAAACGGAACAATTTTACCAAACACAAATCAACTTTGTTTGTTTGTTTGTAGTCTATTTATTCCACACACGCAAATAAATACACAGAAAATAAATAAAAATCATTAAAATATGCACAAAGCCGGGTTTATCCCATAGGGATCTCTTCCAGCCAACCTTTGGTTTAGGACAGAAATAATGCTCACTGCCACTGACCGAATTCCACAAAACTATGTAATTTGTACCTAATTTAGTTGTTCATAAAGTTACTCAAAGAGATTATTTGGTTTGATAGATAAGTATTGCGGTAAGGAAAGTATAGAATGGAAAGGTCGTAATGTTATTTCGATGTTCAATATTGCTAAAAAAATTACGTTTCAAATAATATTACAATGGCAAAGCCACTAATTCTAAATGAAATTGTCACTCTTATTGTGATTGAGTAAGAGTGAACGGGACGTACCTATATTTACCGACTACTCTAACGGTAAGGAAAACATTGTGAGGAAATCTGCATAATGAAAAAAGTTTTCTGAAGACTTGTGAAATCCACCAATCAACACAGGACTCGCACGATCGATTATGGCCCGTATAGGTCGCGCAGCCAGAGTTGAGGCGACATAGTACTCACACAGTCACACTGATCCATTTTAACCCCCGACCGATTGAGGGAGGGCGTGTTTAAGTTTGACACTTTTGTCTGTTTGTGTGTTTATCTGTGGCATCATAACTTAACACAATTAATAGATAATTTTGTCTAGAGTGTTTTTAGCTAGGTCTGATAAAAATTGGATCAGTGGTTTCCAAGATCTTGGAGTATATGTGATGTCAGATGGGATCTTTGGAATTTTAATAGCTATATGGTTCGAATTTGAGCTCAAATATTCAGGTTCATGGTGCGTTTCCGACAACTGAAACCTTGAGGATCTGATGGAGACCAGGAAAAAGTAAGGGGATCTCCACAGGGGGTTTTATTTTTTTAAATTTACGTATGTTACGTAATGACGTCGCCGCCGCGAACGGAAACAGATTCACCAACACATGCAAACATATTCGTGTGTTGTTGGCCTTAATTATGGTTGCGCGATCTGTACCTACTTGTGTAAGGGGATGTCTATAGCTACCTACCCAGTAGGGACAGATGTTGCTGCTAAGCGGGACGTTTCCAATTTATTTTCATATTAGTTTTCTTTCTCAGTCAAGACGTAACGTAATTATTATTTCACAATATAAAACGTTGTGCAATTGCGTTTTTGCTAAAAAGTATCCTCAACTTAAATGATATTGCAGTAATAATGATAAAATAGTAATAACAATATAATGTGAGATAAGAAGATAAAGTGAATTTTCAGTTCAAATATTGTAATCTCTTATCCACGCTTGAAATATTTTATCTTTACTTCCTTACTAGAAGCACCGAATATTTATTGCTTTATGCAATTTTATTTATATATAGGTATTTGAGATTAGGTAATGATGATGCCATGAATTGGCACTTCAAGGCGAAGGCCTTATAATAATGTATTGCTTGGCAAAAATTAGAGAGAAGGTGGTAGATCCTGAATTCCTGATGAGCAGGATCGCCTGGGGTGGTCCTCACCAACCTCTTAAAATCTATTTCTGCTGCAAAACAGAAATGCAGCTAGCTATCTGGGTAGCTTAATTACTGGCACATGAGGCACTCTATCCTTAAGATTAGCAGCGCATCAAAAACCCTATAATAATAATACGGTGAGGTGAAGTGTCTATGGGCGACAGTTACCATCTGGTGGCCCGGTTACTCGTCTGCTTTCCTTATTTAATTAAAAAAAAACATCGCGTACCTAGGTAGGACATAGACGGGTAGAAGACTTTGCTGCGAGCTTTATGTCCCTTCTCCTTATCGTGTTAGTGGTCAACATGTTGACAAAGTTGTTCAGGCCGCCCTCTGACATGGCCTCTGCCTCTGACCGCGGCCAACGTTGCTTAACCTGCACAATCAATTTCAGACGAGCCTCTAACAGAAAATCATCATCATCAAGAATACCTCTATTATCTATGTCTTCATCATTTGAGACTAGGATGGAATCCCTGGTTAGGACCTAGCTATGTACGGTAATTTGGGGAAAATATCGTTAATATCTACTTAGTAGACATTAATTGTACTCTGATTTTGAAAGCAAAAATAAAATTTGAACATAATAATTTATATAAGTTAATGCCGTACCGTTATAGTGTTTACCGTAGCATCAAAACAATTTAACGATCTTGCAAAATGCATCGAAATAACATTTAGCCAATAGTTTTAAGGTGGTGTCGTGCAGTTCACATTCAGGGATATTATAAAGTTGGTTTTTTTGTTGTTTTAGGTATGAACACGTTCTAAAATACCTATATAGGTAATTACCTATATAGGTACTTTAACCTAAGATTTTATGTTGGCCCAAGTGATCCTTGTTTCTTCACTGCGATTTGTGGTAAGTAACCGAAATCGTTAATAGTTTAATTAAACTATTAACGATTTCGGTTACTGCCACTTCAACCTAAGATTTTATGTTGGCCCAAGTGATCCTTGTTTCTTCACTGCGATTTGTGGTAAGTAACCGAAATCGTTAATAGTTTAATTAAACTATAAAGTGAATTAAACTATGCAGTGAAGAAACAAGGATCACTTGGGCCAACATAAAATCTTAGGTTAAAGTGGGGATACACATACACGGCTTTTTGTATGAAATCGAGATTTCACGTTTTCGTGTTTTTAAGTACCTACTTATTGTCACAGGAATGTTAGAGCTAATGGTTGGTATAGCCGACAACAGTAGAAATATAAAAGAAGTGACCTATCCCTTTCCATAAACTACAAGTATGTTTACTTTACTGCTTGATTGCTTATGGTATGGTTAGTGGTAAATCTATTATCAGAGTTGTTCAGGTCACCCGTAGACCTCTGACACGACTCCTGTCGAACGACAACAACCGAAACCGACTGCTTCACGTGCTCTCCAAGGCACGGAAGAGCTCAGGTGAAATATGCCATTGGCGGGTACCCATCCTGGTACTGACCGCGCCCAACGTTGGCTACGAGCTCCTCAACTATACAACACACAATAATGTAACTGAATGTGGCTGTCACACTACAGAGTTCGCCAGTAGGCGAATCAGAGCACGATGGAAGGTTCAAAAAGAGTAGGAATAGAAGGTATCGTAGGTAAGGAAGGGTGCGCGAGCGCAGCGATAGGTGGGACAAGTATGCAATACAACAAATTAATATAGTTTAACATGTGTGGTTAATGTAAGACAATTCTGTGAGCGTATTCTTGTGTGGGACGGTGACGTCACAATCTTATTTATACTGCATTATGACGTAGCGAACCGAGCGTAGCGTAACGAGTACCGTACAGAGGTTGATGTTAGATTAATGTAATAAGTCAAGGATACGCTCATGAGAATAAGCTAGAAAGTACATATCTAAGTAGATACCTAAACATGTCAGTTTAAATTTTTGCTGTTTAAAGAAGATTCCGACCACTACTTATCACTAGTCTAATAGAGACTAGTCTGGCAGCATTATTTTCTTCAAATTAACAATAGTAAAGTAAAATAAGGTTTAAAATTGGCTTTCAAAGGATCTCAAATTCTAGTCATAGTTTTAAAGGCGTAGGGTAGGTACGAAATATTATAAGTGTAGGTAAGTGAAATTATTTAAATTTTGACAAGTAATACCGACGCAATTAAAATCTTTTCAGAATACCTACTGGTAGGTATAAGCAAAATTTACATAATTTAACAGTATTTACGTACCTGTATTATTTTATACTTATAATATTATAGAGCATGTTTAGTTCTTGGGAAAATTTTGATGAGAATCTGTCCTTTAGTGACGAAAACATTAATTACAATTATGTGTAACCTAATTTTTGTATAACGAAAACGAATCTCAGTATTCCTTAAGTATTGTTTAAACGGTAGAGACCTTTAATACCTAAGATAGATTTTACTGAACCGTGACAATTTTAGAATTAGGAAAGATATTACAAATATCAGAAATAAGCGATACAAAGAAAACACCACAGCGGTGGGATTTGAAACCCATAGCTCAGGCCTAACCGTAGACGGCGCGTTGTCCAATTTCGTCACAGTAGTGGTGTTTTCTTTTTTTTCGCTTATTTTTGGTAATTGTAAATCTTATTTCGAATTTAAAGTAAATTCCTAGTATAAAAATATTAAAAAAATACGTTGGTTTAGGAAAGATAGATAGGTTATTTTAATTCGGTGTCAAAAATAGTTCCATGAATTGTATCTATACTGCCTTTATAAAATACTAAACTGTACAATTTGTAAATTATATCTGCATACATTTTTTACTGAGTTAGCCGTAGATTTGTAATAAAAATACAAAAAGACAATCGCAAAAGGAATTATTGTACAAAACAAATTGTTTCTAAGAAGTTGATACTGTTTAATTAAATTATTAGTAAAGTATAGGTAACGATGTGAGTTGGAACATTTAAAAAGGAACCTATTACGGGGAAAAGGGGAACTTACAGTAGTATAAGTAAATCACTTAAATGACAAAAAGGAATAACTAAACTAAGTACAGTAATCCCCCGCTTTACGCGAGGGATGTGTTCTAGAGAAAATAGCGTTAAGCTAATTTCGCGTATATCGGGGTCTACTTAAAAGCAATACAAATATACTAAATCAATTAATTTTAGTGCATAATACTAGGTCATACATTTTGAGCAATGATTTTACGAAAATATACGTCGTAAGTTTTGTTTACGTTCTTGCATATCTGAAGAGCCAATAGCAAGTCGCAAAGGAAAACATTTTCTGGAGAATCCCCTAATCAGAGTTAAAATAAAGAAGGCAAGTCGTACTAGAAAACAGTTCGTGGGGAATACCTCAGTCAGTGTTTGCAGAAATCGCGTAAATAGGAGTAATTTAGCGCGAAATTTGAAATTCGCGTTGTAACGAATCCGCGTTGTAACAATACGGGGTCGCGTAAAGTGGGGGATTACTGTAGTTCGGTTTATTCAGAAATAACAAAACTTTGTCATTACCAACCAAACTTCATTTGGAATTATAGCAACAAAACCACCTCCATGTACTTAAATCTAGGTTTTAACCAAACCCAGATTAAAACTAATGGTAGGTCTGCCATTACTTTTATAATTTTTTCTACTCCCATTTGGTAACTTGTTCAATATGAAACCACAATCAGCAACACAAACTACTTCATTCCTAAGGGTCGTTACGTAATAAACCTTGCGGTGTCGTAATATTCATTACGACACCGCGAACCTACATAACGATACCGTAAACTCAATTAAGTATAAAGTAAAATTATTAATATTATAGTTTCATGAAATTTGATACAAAGTTAGCAGTTTATGAAAAAAAATCGTCACGTAAATAAAAATATTTTTTTCTAATGACGACACGAGACCACAACTTGGACCACGCACTATTGTCGATGGAGTTTTGACATTCTGTCATGCCGTGTTGGACGCTTCAGAATAGTTTGTATGTATTTTAAATTATTTAGGTATTTCATGGTCGTAGAAAAAGTATTGTTTGTAACTGCACGTAATTAGTCATTGTAAAACTAGTTTTTTCTATTTTGATGTAGTCACTGTTTTCACGTTACAGAAAGACAACGTTTTTGGAGTAACGAAACATTTATCTCAGTATACGTTCTGGTTTGTTTCCAAAGTTATACCTAAAAGGGTCTTACTTTCGTTAACATACCTACTATAAAAGATTTTCCATTTTTGTGTCACTTTGATAGGAAGAAAAAGATTTTGAAAAATATTGTAGAATTTCGTGTGTATAAAGAAAAAATAAATTAAAGAACTTAGGGCAATAGGTATCTTTAGAGTGTCATTGGGATTTTACAATTTTTTCAATGCGTTTTAATTTAAATAATTACTCAATAACACCCTATGGCTACCAGCCCCGAACGTCTAGGCATATTTTTAGGAGCAATAACTCTACATTGCATATCGTAAATTCCATTAAATGTATAAATATGTAAATTCGTGGCGATGTAAAGTAGTGAGAGTTTTGGAAATAAAAAAGAAAATAATTCTATCAATGTCATCTATTATTTCCTAATTAATCTAAAATTTCTTTACCTACTCTACTTTTTTTCTATTTTTAATTAAATAAGGAGAGCAGACGAGCAAACGGGTCACCTGATAGTAAGTGGTTTCCGTCGCCAATAGGTATCTCACCTCAATATAATGCTATTAGAGGGTTTTCGATACACTGCTAACCTTGAGGAGTGCCTCGTGTGCCGGTAATTACGCTGGTTCTCTTACCCTTCAAACCGAAACACAGAAACGCAAGCTTGTCTGCTTTGCGGCAGAAATAAATAAAATAAATAAATAAATTTATTTTGCAACTTACAATTAATACATGGTTGATGCTCTAAATCCCGCACCAGGATACCCTGTGTCGCGGGATTTAGGCTCTTCTATTTAAGAACAATTTTGATATATAAAGGGAAAAAATAAAATAAAAATAAACGTATACAATTTTAAAATTATCATTAGATACTAAGACGTAAGCATGGAGTGAAAGTTTGTGTGCATGTGTGCGTATTGGTGTGGGGGTGTGGAAAGGTGAGGGTGTGTGTTTGTTGAGGGTGTGTGAGAGTGTGCGTGTTAGGATGTGTGAGAGTGTGCGGGTGTGTGACTGCATGACAAATAGGTAAGAGGGTGGTATCAACCCAGGCGATCCTGCACATCAGGATCTACCAGGATCTACAGATTTATAATCAGTGGTATAAAAAAAAACAGCGCTAAAAATAAATAGTTTACAAAAATTGATTTTAACAGGTGAATATCAAATATTGCTAAAAAAAACCTGTAAGTATGTACCTAGATAACATACAAGTTCTTTGTGTAAAAGGGGTGGTTCCCATGCATTCACATTTCATGAATTTTCATGATTATCACATCGAACTGCAATCTAATCAAATAATAACCTCTTGATTAGCTGGAAAGAGATTCCAGTTCGATGTGATAATCAAGAGGTTATTATTTGACCAAGATTTGTTTATTTACGCATGTTGGCATAAAAATAACACAAATAATAAAAAGTAATAAAAATGACATTCAAATAATAAAAAGTAATAAAAATGACATTCCAATAATATTTGTAATGTCTCGTCGACGTTACTAAGATTTATTGATATTTTTCTTCGGGCATTGAAAATCAAAATTTCAGTTTGTATAAATTATGAATTAATTTAACTTTTACATCCCATAAACCCTTGGGGCCATTTATCAGGTATTTGAATCTATTTTGCTATTTTGTAATTACCGATTGTCCTCTGAGGCACGGAGGGCCGCAAATGAAATGGGTCACATTTTATTTGAGGACCTGGTTCTAACCTAACTCAACGTGGTTTAACTTGCACGGTCACTTTATGACCATGCTCGCAATTAGGCTATGATCCCCTCCAGACTCAGGGAAATAGTGTCCGCGGACAATTGGAAAACTTAGGTTCTTCTACCGTTGTAGGCTAGGCTAGGCTTGCTTTATTTTTATTTATTTTTTGCAGACGAAATATTTTTATGACCACTACAAATGGACACTCCATCCCTTAAAATTAAATTTGCGCCCCTTATAAGGGATATCCAGAAGGGCGAGTCTAGGTGTTGCTTAGAAATCGTGCCTGAAGTCTCTGCTATACAAAACCTGCACAAAATAGAATGGAAAATAACCAACGACATAGTCGAGTACATCATACCCATGACATACAAAATTATAATTAAAAAACAAAAGTCAAGAGATAAAATATACCACTCCTGCGTTGACCTCCTTCGCTCATATTCTATAGCAAATATAGATCCATCGTACGAAAATTTGGCAAGGATAATAAGCGATAACTTCTTACTAAGTAAAATAACATCGAATCAGGACAGATGTAACATTGTGTTAACAAGTAAAGCAAGTGAAAGCAACGCAGTGAGCTTGAAAAAGAAACGCAACACTGCAAGCATACGGTCTATAAGTGACACGTCTACGTTATCTCCGACTTCAGATTTAGCTATTGAACACTATGACAATATCGTATCGTCAACTATAAAAGGTAAAATTAGTCCAAACTGGACAAGATATCAGCTAGGTATAAATACTACCTATAATTTTATTTTATTTTTCTTTATTTTTTCTCAGTTACAGGCCAGGAATCCTCAGATAATTGTGAAATGGATGTAAAAGTAGTAGATTACAACAAAGAAATGTTTAATATAGATGAAATAGAAGAGCAGGATGCTAACGATAACACAGTCAAGGCCGCACAGGCTATTGTTTATAACAAAGCAAACTATAATCCCACGTTGAGCCTTTCACCCATATGTTCAGTCAACACTTACGACTATCCTCCAAACACATTGTTTTATAAGAAAAGCAATACTGCCAAAAGTATGGTTTTCCGCGTTTTTGACTCTCAAGTCGCGTGTCCTGCTACGATATTAAATAAAGGATACATATGCAAATCATATAATAAGCACAATGTACAGTGTAATGACAGCAGTGACGATAGCTTTCACGAAACAAGGGTTTCGCCACAAATGCGTGTTGCCCACTTTGTGCAAGTAATGGAAAAGGAAATATCACCCTTAAAAGCTTTGCTAAATGAGATTAGGAGTAAATGTGTGTCACTGGGGGTGTTATTTTGGAATGACAAATGTAAACAAAACTTTGTAATGTACAAAACAGTCTCCAGTCGTGAGACTCAGGGCAGCAAGCGGAGTAGGAGCCAAAAATTTGAAACTCATGTAGCTGAATATAAAAGGAGTGAAAAATGTGTTAGTAAAGTAGTTAGTTGCGAAAAATATACGAAACGTAGCGATTCCTACGTCATGAGTTGTTGTAGGAGTGATAAATCTAACCGTGTGGTTTATACTGTTGTGTTTGATGACTAAAATGTTTTGATTAAATTATTATTTTTTGTAATTTATTTTTTGTAATTTCTTTATATTTTAAGCAAAAACGAAAGGCTATTGTTATTTGTTAGAATGTATATACTTACATACCAGATATTTAAATACCTACTTTTAAAAATATCCTGATCTAATTTATTCTAACCACGAAATCCAACCTAAAATCTCTTTGTTTATAACTAGTACCTACCTAAAAGGCTACACCTAGACTAACCTTCCTAACTAAAGTTCGAATACCATTTTACTGTCAGATGAACGACAAAAGATTGTAGAAGTGAAATAAGATTATCAAATACATAGTAAAAATAAATATGACTAATAAGTCACCGACTTAACACATTAAGATAATTTTCTAGGACAATGGACGCTACCGACACTGCAATGGATGCACTAGTCAACAGCCTATCTTTCGAAGTGGAAGCAATACCACAGGACAATGCAGTGGAAATAAATAGTACAGCCAACATGACACCAGTGAATGTCAAAATTAGAGTACGAAAGAAACAAGATGCAGGGGAACAGAAAGGGGTCATAATGATACCCAAGTATGGTCATTCGGATAATGTTAATGAGAGAATCCGGCTGGCTAGTAGCGATCAGACAATAATGTCCTTCAATATGCTCATGGAAGCTGACTTAGAAAGAAAACCTTTACGTAAACCGAAGAAGTATTTTTTTGGTATGTATCTATTTCAGTTCAAGAAATTAAAATATTTAGTTGTTCTGTTTAAAATTTAACTTGTCTTTTAATTATAGGAGGATGCATAGGAGTGCAGTATGATGACGACAACAACCCCTACATGCTCAATACTGCTGACAGCACCAGCAGCCGATCAGAGAGTGTGATTTTGAAGAAAAATTTAAAACTCTCTAAAAACACTAACGATACAGGTGCTTCTCAGGCTGCAGACAAAAAACCAAAAAAGTTTTTTGGAAAGTGCAAACCAGGTGAGAGTATATGGGCATCTTTAGTAACAAGATTATTTTCATAGGCAATGCGATGGTCCGTAGAATTGTTCCGTTTAATGTCTGTAACAAATATTTTTAGGAGGCTGTTTAGACCCACCATTCGGAGAAGATAAATATGCATACCGACCAAAGGAATACTCAGTTTCTCCCAAAAAAGACAACGCTTTGGTTGTCATTAACAAAGACATCTCCACCCCATCCAAAGTAGAAGAAGACTCAACTCTGGCCCATAAATTGAAAGAAGAAGAGTCTGTACCGTCTGATAAAGATGTTGAATCGGACAAGCCTTGTGAAGACCAAAATAATGGAATGGCTAAATTAAGAAACAAAATTGATAAACCAATTACAAGAAAAGGAGAAGACCATGACGGTAATTGTCTCTTAAATCTGTATCAAATGGACAGCATGAAAAATTCGTTGGAAGAAAAAGATTCAGATTCTATTATAACTTACCCTCCAGCTTTGTCCTACAGTGGTCTGAACATAAATGACGAATGGCTAGAAAAAAATGCAAACAACAACAGAAATTCAAGTGCCAGCAGTAGATCCAGAAAGTCATTCAATGAGCATAGTGCAATATACTTTACACCTAGAGATGCCAGTATTAGTAGTAAGGATAGAGACAAAAGAGATAGTGAAAAAGAAAGACATGTTAAACCAGTAAAGTTACGGAATAAAATTCCTATAAAAACCAGCCAAGATAATATTGAAGACAAGCCTAATAATTTATTAGAAAATAAATATCAATGTAATTCTCTTCTAATGATTAATGAAAGAATACCAACGGTTATTGATTCTAATGTAAATAATGCCGATCAAGGCAGTAATTCAATACGAACTTGTTATGATGACGCTTATTATGAACCAGTAAAGTTACGGAATGAAATTCCTATGAAAAACAGCCAAGATAATATTGTAGACGAGGCTAAAAAATTATCAGAAAATTTATTATCTGATAATTTTTTATATCGACGTAATTCTTCTATAATGACTGATGAAAGAATTCCGACGTTTATAGACGATCAAGGCAGTAGTTCAAGACAGACTAGTTATGATGACGCTTCTTATGAACCTAAGAAATTATATGTAAAAAGTTCACAAGACAGACAGTCTTCTGCTATTCTAAAAAAGTTTCCATATAATGCTAGAGATGGATCTGATATAAGAGATGAAGATGCATTAAATAGAAGCAGACTGTCTCAAGCTAGAGAGTTAACAATAGTTGACAATGGTCCTGGACCAAGAAAAGAAACAGACCAGGTAAATGAAAATAATGTTGAAGTAAATAACACTGTTCCATCCGATAGCAATAAATTGATAGACGAAAGTGAAATCGCGAAAAATAAATTAAGTCCCGAATCTGCATATACCTCAACAGACATTCCAAAAAACCAATCATCAGATAAAGATATCAGTTTATTATATGGTAATAATGATTTACCTCGTAAGGAAACAAAAGATGCATATTCAAATAGAGTCGTAAGTAATATAATACAAAGTTTTGAAGAATTTGCAACTCCAAAAGAAAATCGTCATACTTCGTTAAATGTCGAAACTGGTGCATCTAATGAAAATAATATTAGTACAATACTTGATCATCTAATAGATCGCCATGATATGTTGGCAAGCAGTGATACAGATATAGAAAGTAGTAAAAAATGTATAAACGCTAAGCCTGAAATAAACGAGGAATTATCAACAACTGCTAAGCCAATCGCCAGGCAAGGCACGAGTATAGAAAGTTATGATACAGATATTAGCGATGTTAACAAGACATCACTCATCAGACAAGTCTTGGGTAGTGAAGAGACAGATTTCGACAAGAAAAATAATAATGGTAGTTTCAGTGAAATATTACCAAAATCAGTCTCCATTCACAGTCGTTCGTCAACAGAATCAAAGTCTTTAAATGAAGAACTTGATTTTTCTCGAGATGACGGAAAGAATTCACCAACAAACCTGAAATTGCGACTAGGTAAAACTGACTTACAACCTTATAATTTAACTAATATTGATCAAAATACGAAAATGGAAAATGATCAACAAAATGAAGGGAATTATGAAAACACTTATTTAATTCCCACAGAAATATTTCCTGATGAACAGAAAATAAAAAAACATTCAGGTCAATTGGAAAGTGAACTTAAAAGAGACAAATCCATATCTCAAATGTCTAAAGAAAATCAAGATATATATTCGGACGCGAAGATTTTAGAACAACAGGCAGACAAACATCTTTACACAAGTAGTCTCAAAAGTAGTAAAAATTCGACCCCATCGAGATTAAATGCTTCTCCAATACCTTCAGTTATTCTAGACTTAGCATTTCAAAGCTATACAAATGACAATGACGAGAAAGTAGTTAAAACTTTAGATACAGTTTATGCTAAACAACATCCAAGTGATAATGTAATAGTTGTACAATCATTAAAGTCAAATGGTCAGGCAATAAGGATTCCTATCGATGCTGATAATGATATGACTATTCAATTCAAGAAAGCCCTTCCAGATCAACACGATCGTAATCATTTGAAGCCTAAACTGTTACATGATGATTCTCAGTTTGATAGTGGTAAGTAACATGTAGGAAATAACACTTAGGCATATATTTATGATTTGTATGTCAATTGATGCTGATTTTTCTTTCAGTTAAGAGTGTAGCATTTTCTGCATCGGAATCAGCCGAACTTAGTCAACGAGAACCTGCTGTCAAGCACCATAAAGTGATGGCAGACGAAATATTACACAATGTACTGGCATCTATTTACGAACAAGAACTAGTACCATTACAGAAGGTGATCAAGAGTCTCAAGGAAGAAATCGATACATTGGCAGGCCAACAAAAATTGTTCAGGGATAGATTGCTGGGTACTAGAATCAAGCCGATGAGATTGGTTCACAGCAACAAGAGATGTGGATGTTTAAGGAAATAAGTTATCCACATTTTTACCCATGTTTACCAAAGTTTCTGTGATATTTAATTATCGTAGTAACATACTACAAGCAAGTGATAAGCATCCTTTCTTCAAGTGTCAAAAGATAATAATAGAATCTCAAATGTTTCGATTATAAATTTTGACGATGAGCGTGTTTTTAATTTTACTAGTGAAGGCCTTTCGTTTGACCTAACTTACACAAAGGGTCTGGCCTAGGTTCTTCGTATAATTGTAATTCGTGATGCCACTCGCGGTGTCTTCTATGACACTCAAAGGTTACTACTACCATAGAGTACCAGTGTATCACATCGCTGGTAAACGCAGCATTGTAAGACTTTTCCTCCTACGGTATAGTAGAGATAGAAGAATCGATTGCTGAATCTAAAACTTGAAGAAACAGTGAGTCCAACTCATATTGTGTCAAAGTGAGCAGAGCGTTTCATTTAGCCATAATAGTTCATTGCCATGGTGGCCATGCCGCGGAATCGACGTCAGTAAAGTGTCTAATTAAATCGCGATGTATTCACGCCGTTGTTTGATACTATACTTACATCATCTAGCGGACTAGCCGCAGTTTCTTGTTATTTTTGGCTGAAGGCAAAAAAGAATAAGAAACTGCGGCTTTGGAAGGTTTATAAGTTCCTTCAATTACAAAGTAGCCTGTGTGAGTTTGGGTAACATAATAATAATTCGTCTAACCACCGACTAGTGAACTTGTATAATATTCCCTCATACATAACATGGCGAGCGAATCGCGAGTCATTCTCCGATTTGCGAGCAGTTGTCATCTCACCGGAAATACGCTCGCAAATCGCAAATGTGATAAGACCTTAAAGCTATGTCTTCACGAGGCCGGCTTCTTTCCGCTTCCGTTCGCTGCATCCAATAACAAAGCGCTGATTTCAAGGGGAGGGAGGGCGAAGGACAAGTGATTGGTTGGAGTGAACCGAACTGGAATGGAACCGGCCTCGTGACATCCGTGGCTAACGGTATGACAAACCAAATGGTACGTAAAAAAAGACTAAAGACAGATGTAGATAAATGTGAAACTGAAACCATCCCGCATTTCCCCGTGTCATTTTGTAGGTAACTATTTCATAACAGTTTGTAAACGCATTTGGTAGTATGATAATAGGTAACTGATAGGAGATGACATACATTTAATTACCTACAATATAATAATAGTTTACTGTTATCAAACGTGCGCATAAGACGTGTTTTGCGGTGTTTCGATAACAGTTTTTATTTAAATTTTCCGAAGGTTATTCATTTCGTAACTTTTAAGTCAGCAGCCTGACATATTACCATCCTTATACCAGTATACTCGTACAATATAGTAGTTAGATACTCTGTGATATTCCTAAAGAAATGACTGTAAAAAAATTACGCTAACCAAAAATACAGTTAGACTTTTTAAATATAGAATTATAGGCTTATAGATAGGCCTAGATTTTGGTAGTAAGTAAAATGTCCAAGGGTGCTCCTATCGTAGAGGAAAATGTCGATAATAATGTTAAAGGCACAGCAGATTTGGAAGAAGCCCTTACGGTGGCAGGTAAATTATTTTTTTATTAATTAAACATAAAGTGAGGCTGCGTCCTGGAGGTCAGGCGGTGGGCAGACCGAGAGCTCGCTAGTCGACAACACCACCGACAGAGGAAAGTAGAGGGAGAAGGGGGAGGTATATTCCTAATATTAGAAAGTGAGATGATGAAGATGATGATGATGAAACATACCTCGTAAGTTACACATAGGATCGTTAGTGGTTTATATGTCAGGAGTCTACGATAACTCTGTCAATAGGTTGACCTTGACCACTAACCACGAGATAAGAAAAAACAGTTTTTGATCTCAATAACTACAGAATCGTTCGCAGCGTAAGTGGTAAAAAGTATTTATAAGTAGATTTAGACGTAGGTCTACGTCTAAATCTACTTATAAATACCATTGTGGGTTGAACTTATCACAGACATTGAAAAGTAGCAGAGGCATCATAGATTGTGAAGTAGATGTGATTGTGAAAAATAAGTAGGTAAGTAATATGATAGTAATATGGTGAACTTTCCTAATGGTGACTCCTAGTGTAGGAATCAGGTCACAATTAAGTTAAATTCAATTTGTGTTCAGAAAATAAAGATTTTTAATGCTCTAGCTATGATTGAAACACCCAGTCTCTTAGATTTTAAAAGAAAAATGCTACTCGGATTTCAATATCTCAAACAATTTTAAACTAGACGTAAGTAGTGTCTATTATTTGTCTGCCTGAAAGCTACTAAACTGAATTTCAAAATTGATAAAACGGGATTTGTTTACGTATCTACTTATTCCAGGTGTCGGCTGGTACAACCTGAAGTACTGCCTGGTGTTGGCACTATTCCTAGTAGCAGCCATCATAGAGTCCACGGGCTATGCCTACGTGCTGCCCGCCGCCAGATGTGACCTCGACATGTCGGTCTCCATGCGAGGGTTCATCGCTTCAGTGCCATTCATTGGTAAGTAAAAAAAAAACAACAACAAACATAAACCTTTAATTGTTGTTTATTTTCCGCAATTCGTATTGAATGTTAATTCCAACCAAATATTTTGGCACAGTATATTTGGCTTTATAAGGGTCATCGTTTTTGTTTTACCTAGTCTACAGTTTTTAATTTCCGATTTAAATTGATTAAAAAATAAAAACACACAGGAGATAACATAGGTAGGTACATAGAGCATAGAAGTTCGCTCGGCATTCCGCTACATAGGGGAGATTTGTTTTATAGTGCAACACGTGAAATACTAATGTGATTCCGACTTTCAACAGTGAGTACCTACCTAATCCGTAATTAATCACCAAAGTATTTGACATTTATTTTATTTATTTATATACGTTAATTTACTTTAAGGAGTAGTGTTTCTATCTATCTTCGACTAACCCCGCATTTGACCTCACTCTTACTTACCTGATGGTAAGTGACGGTAAGACTGAAGATGAAGCACACATGCTTACCAACGTCTTCTATAAACACTGTCGGGCGGGACACATCAACGCTGAAGCGAAGATTTGGCGACAGACGTACGTATAGGAAGGTCGCTAGGCAGGCAGACCCTGAACGGGTCCTAACACCAGCCAGAAACAAGCAGCTTGGGTGACACGACTTTATACCTTCTTGCAACATAAAAATGCGGCTGTAGTAGCAGATTCATTTATTCTGCTCTGATAAGAGAAAAGGCCGCTAAGTGACATTTAGTCGTTTTTGAGTTATTGATACCTGCGAATTAAGCAAAAGATTCCGCATCGACCCATCTTGGAATTATATTTTTATCTCAAATGGTTTCACAGATATGATAAGCATTTTAGCCGTTAAATACAATATTTTGGGATTGTACTAAGCTAAAAAGCAACTTTTTTTCTCTACTAAACTATTAAAACGTTTAGTGACTATAACGGTAATTGCAAACTACAGACGAACGCCACTAAATACGTTTGATCTTCTAAAAGGCGGCTAGAGGATTCTAACGGTGGTATTATGTAGTAGCCGTTCTAATAGAAATCTTAAGAAAAATACAGCAAAAAGCGGCAAACAGATTGTCATACGCTAGAAGGCCGCTAAATCTTTTAACTGCTTTCTAGCGTAGTAATTCCATATTTATTAAAGTCCGTGGTAAGCAAATTGGAAGTTACGGCTTTTTAGCGTATGATAAGGTTTAAATATTTATTTTGAATTTTATGTTTATGGCGACAAAAGCACAATATCTACTACTTAAAAAAGCGGCTATATGTTCATCGATAAAGTTAAAGTCGAAACCGAGACTAAATTATAAAGCCGTTAAGGTATATTAGCGGCCCTTTAATCTCAGATAGTAAAATTAAAACTATGAATATGCTAAGCTAAAACAGGAAAAAGATATGTTTTTATTACTAATACTAGTATTTTAACTACCAGTTTCGCTCAATCTGATAGCGTAAGAAGTCTTCTACGAACTACATTCCACAGAACAGTGGTAATTTACATAGATTCTAAAAAACGCTAAAAAACAGTTTGCCGCGTTTTTTGCCATTTTCTCGAAAACAACTTTTTGCACTTAGCGGCCTTCTCTCTTATCAGGGCAGTATTAAACTACTTACTCATATTTTTTGCGAGCGTTTAAACACAATCTCTCCTGATACAAGAAAACGATGATTTAGGTTAATTTGTTGTAATGACGATAACGTATTGCAACTATTACAAGTCATACTTACATCAAATTATGCTGATATTCATCGTAATTAAGAGTACAATATTTAAGTATATTAAACAACGTACCTTCCCGCTTATCTTTATAGCGGAGGCTTTAAAACATGCTGACGAGATATTATTATAATAAAAGTTCTACATCATCCTTACGAATTAGGCAAACATAATAATTATCATACTTAATCATTTCATCACAATACGTAATTTACACTCTTCACAAAGTGTCTTACGACCTATAGCTACCTTTTAAGTCTAGTGAGATCTCTTTCTAGAGCTTTGACTTGGAAAGGGAAGGCCATTCTCCTTCCTTCATCTACTTAATTCTAATATAAGTGCATATCCACGGATAGGACATAATCAGATGTCTATCAATTTTTTCTGTGCACTTTGGATGGCCCTCGGAGTGGGAGATCCCTGCGACTACACGAGTGGTCGAGACGCATAATTAGAACTACCTAGGTACTATACATATACGGTGTTTTGTCTATCTTGTCTTGTGGTTTGTGGCCAATCTATTGTCAGAGTAGTTCAGCCGGGACCGCAAATTAACTTGGTCTCCGAGGCACGAAGTGGCTCAGATGAAAAGTCACCCATCCTGGTTCTGACCTCGCCCAACGTTGCTTAACCTGCACGATCACTTTTGGACCATGCAAGTTACGATACCGCTCGATACTATATTCAGTAGTTGATAAAAAGTAGACAACAGATTACATTATCAACTAATATGAGATCAGATTCGTGAAGTCGATTCTTGATTGATCTGGTTTACATAAGCCTGACCTATGACAATGTTTCCAGGTATAGTAATAACTTCGTTCCCATGGGGCTACCTCGTGGACACAAAAGGCAGAAAGCCCATAGTGTTGTATAGTTCTCTAGTGGCTGGAACCTTTAGCGTCCTGTCTGCCTTTATGCCGGAAATCATCAGTTTCACCTGTTGCAAGTTCCTTTCGGCACTTTGGTAAGATATTCTTTACTTCCTTCAAAATATATCTACATGCACTAGATATTACTTATAAGGCAATATCAAGACAAGTTCGAAGTAAGACTTATCTACTTATTACTTACCAAATATCTCATGTTATCTCTGCTGAATCTAATTCGAAACGAAGAGATCCGTCATAGAACCAAAGTTGCGGACATAGCTCATTAGCAAGTTGAAGTGGCAGTGGGCCATCTGTCGTAAAATCGACAACTGTTGAAGAGTTCTGGAGTAGAGACCGCGATTAGGTAAGCTTACTGAGGGATGCCTTCCTGCTAGATGTATAGCTATGATATGCGCAAGGTGATTGACTTGGCAGTGACTGGATGAGAAGAGGCCATATCCAGCAGTGGACTTGAGTAGGCGACTGATGATGATTATGTTATACTTCAGAAAAATACCTATGATCTAGAACTTTGATCCCTAATTCTGAAGTTAGACCTTCAGTTTTAGTAGGTAGGTAATCACTGCATTTAGATTGTTCCCAATTCCACAGACGTATTCCACAGAGTCATCGGTAGGTTGGTACTCTACTCACGTATGATCGAAACTTGTTTGCCTTTGTGAGAGAAACTGTGAACGGTGACAGCAAAATCCTCCATGCCAGTTCATTTTATAGCCAAAATTTAGGCCTCGTAGCTAATTTAATGTTATCTTTGTTAGCATAGCGGGCCCCGCTGCCGTGCCATACTCATTCATCGGTGAGATAACTCCGGTGAAGTACAGAGATGTGACTCTATCGGTCACAAATGCGTTACAAATAACGGGAGCTGGAATGGTGCCATGTAAGTACGAGTATAATATTTTAAAAATAAAAAGTAGGTAGGTACAGATTTTGTCGTACGTACCTGTCAAGAAAAAACCTGAGGGACGAAAGGCCAAAGTATTCCATTTAAAGACGTAAAAAGTTGTCTGTGCTATGAGATAATTGCGATGAGACTGTGTTATCTACCCGTGTAGAAAATTAAATACACACATAGGGGTTGAAAGTTAAATTCACCTCTTATATAGATAAATGATTTAAGGTTTCACATTTTAGGAGTAAATCGAAAATACCACTGCTAGATCCTCCAGCTATAACAAAGATTGAGATTAAGATTCTGTTGAGCTAATTCTATAAAAATAGCCTTTGATGATTCAACAGACATGCGACCTAAACAATAAATTATTAGCTTATCATAAGCTATCTATTTCTTTTATTATATTTACGTAGAATTCAACGAACCCTTCTGAATCCCAAATAAACAATTAAAAAGAGGTATCACGACTAAATCCTTTTCCTTTATAACTTCAGTGATAGCATGGGGCATTCTACCACTGGACTTCAGAATAGACTTCGGTTCCTACTACTTCCGGTCATGGCGACTGCTCATCATAGTGAACGCGGCGTTATTCCTGATCGCCGCGTTCCTGATGTCGTTCGGGCCGGAGAGCCCCAAGTACCTGATCGCGCAAGGCAAGCACGACGAGGCGCTGAAAGTGCTGCAGACTATATATGCGGGAAACAAGAGAAAGTCGCCCGATGATTTTCCGGTACGTATTGTTTCCAGCTACTACGAAAGGGTAAAACCGAAATGAATAAAGAAACAACATGCAGGATATAACTAAATTAATTTTCATTGTTTTTCGAAGTATTTTCAGTTGCAATTTATGCACTTTTGCATTCGTTCAAACCAATCATTAAAACAGTAATTCAAGTATGAAGTTGACGTTGGCTCAGGTCAGGACTGTACGGAGGATGGCTCATCAACTCAACGTTTTCCTGCTTCAAAAAATCTATTGTCTCCCGAGCGGTATGGTAGCTCCCATTATCATGATGTAAGATGATGCGACGTTTCGGGATGCCCCTACGGAGTTCGGCCATCATTTCTGGCAAACAAACCGCTGTGTACTAATCAGCGTAACCGTTCTGCGTTCCTGTAATGGAATTGTTGCAACATGTCCTTTTTTCGAGACAAACGAAGCGATCATTTTCTTCCACACTTTTTTTGGGTTGACCTCGTCTTCGAAGACCCAAACTGCCGATTGGTGTTTTCTTTCAGGTTCATATGAATAAATCCGTGATTCGTCACCTGAGACGATGTTATAAACGGCATTTGATTTCCCTCCGTTGAAGCGTTGCAGGTAGACCGGCGCCAATTGACACGAGCCGCCTTTTGCTCTTCGGACAAATTATGGGATAGGTTGCGGGAAACTAGCTTTCTGACACTCAATTCATTATGCAAAAATAGTTTGAATTGCAGTCATTCCAATACCTATAGTTTCCCGAATCGGCTCGAATGTCACATGTCGGTCTTGTATAAGTTTTTGCACCGCAGCGATATTTACAGGTATTACCGCTGTTTTTGGTCGACCTGTAGAAGGTACCGTGTTGAGAGAGGCACGACCTCGCCGGAACTCTGCATACCAGCGATATATTGTGGTTTGGCTAGGTCCTTCAACATCATAAAGAGAAACAAGCTCAGCGAGACATTCTTCTTGAGATAACCCTCGGCGAAAATTGTGATAAATTAAGGCACGGAAATTTTCACGCGTGAGCTCCTTTTTCGCGGGAGCTTACACGAACTTTAAACCGACATTTTTTTAAACATTTTTTTTTATTGTGTAAACGTCATTACGATTCCAAGTGGCCAGTATTCTCGTAACAAAAAAGGTTTTATTCTAACTAAAGAAAGAGTACTCAATTCCCGATCATTTCGGTTTGCCCCTCGTTTACGAGTAAGTGCATCCATAACTTTTTCATGTCCTATCCTATTATAACAATAACCAAATAGATAACATAGAAAAGTATACATAAGTATAAGTATGTGTTAAGATATAGACACCGAATATTACCCAACAAACTGGGCATTATCGCCTTTTAGCTAGATTGTTTTACCACTTTTAGGTGATGACTGAAAAAAATGAAACAAAACATTAATGTCGATAATTTACCGTTTCAGGTCAAGAAACTGAAAATGCCGGAGAGCCACGCTGCCGGCGAAAGCCGAAGTTTTCTAAATTCTGTAAAAATGCAGTCGATCCCGTTATTCAAACCGCCCTACCTGAAATGGTTGGCGTTGAACGGTTTCCTGTTTTTCGGTCTATTTGCTACGTAAGTCTCGTGTCACGATTTTTGTGTGTAGGTATTGAATGTTCAATATTGTTTGAGTGAAACTTAAATACTAACCTGTAAACAGGGGATTCATATTTTTGTTGAAAATCACTGGAAAAGTCGCACACCTGTACGAAAATTAAAGCCCTATTAATGGTCACAATAAGTAACTATCCAATGATAAATGTATGTAACCTTTTACGCTTTAAATTTCAGAGGAAACGGGCTAGCTTCATGGATACCTGACATTGTGAATAGAGTGCTCTCTGGATCTGAAAATGGCGAAGGAATGACGGCGTGTGACATCCTCACTCAGGGACTCAACGAGGTGTGGTAACTCTACATAAAAGTTAGCCATGACCATTCGTGCATTTAGCCTACTCGTTACCTATTTCTGCCGCAAAGCAGCAATGCTTGTTTTGCTGTGTTTCGGTTTGAAGGGTAAGAGGGCCAGTTAATTATCTGCACATCATCAGCAGCCTATTAATGTTCCCACTGTTGGGACACAAGCCTCCCCTTGTACGGGTCATGATCCACCGAGCGGGCCTAATACCGATTGGTGGATTTCACATACCTTCGGAAACTTTTCATTTCCTCAGACATGCAGGTTTCCTCACGATGTTTACCTTCACCGTTAAAGCAGTTGGTAAATGTACGTAAGTCTTCGAAAACCCGAACAACTCATTGGTGCATGGCACTCAGCATTGCATGATTTCGAACCCGGACCTACCGCAGGGCACTCCATCTATGGCCACATAGTTAGCAGCCCGTTGAAACCCTCAAATAAAATGATAGTGAGGAGAGATGTCTATGGATGACGGTGACCACTTACCTTCAGGTAGCCTGTTTGCTCGTCTGCTCTCCTTATACAAGAAAAAAAACTCCTCTCTCGCCTAACATAGACTCGATATATAGATATACCTATTGCTTTATGTGATATACTGACATAGGTAGGTTATCTGATCTGAATAGTACCTACAGCTACAAAAAATACGACTCGAAAGTATTTGACCCGACCACTTTTCGAAAGTCGTCAGTTATTTTTAGGTCTATTACCAATCATGTTGTCGAGGAGATTTTAAGATTCTTCATATGACCTAGAAGCTTGATAGTACAAAACTAACTCTTTATTTACAGACAACAGCAGAAGAAACAGAATGCATAGACACAATAGAAACGCTAACATACATCATAAACATGGTGGCCAATTTCACGTGTGCCTTCTTAGCCCTGGTGGCCAGTACCCTAATCAAGTACACTGGGAAGAAATCCATCATAGTGTTCGTATTTTGCATCATCGGCATATTCTGCATAGCTACCACGTTCATAACCCATGATCTAACGTTTGCAGCTCTGTTGTCTGCATTCCCCGTGCTAGGTCTGTCTGTGGGACCAATAAATGCTTATGCTGTCGCTATATTCCCCACGCATTTAAGGTAAGTGTACCTGACGGGTCAAGTAGTAATTGTTTTATTATAGTAGACTGTTCCAAGGATAGACTAGAGAATGAGGCCTACCCAATATAACTTGACCAAGGCTATAAAAACCCTGTCAAGATGGCGCGCCATTGGTACTTTTGTAGTCTGTGTTATGGAGTTCGCTATGAAAAAAAATATACTTAGTTCCATTTAATCCCGTAATATGGCGAGGGATTTTTTATTCCTGGAAAGCAATAAGGGTTATAAACCCCGAATACGAATAATATACGAGTATGTATGTATGTAGTCAAGAGGTTACAACTGGTACTTTTATAACCTGCGTTAAAGAGATTGGTATGAAAAAAATAATTATTATTCCGCAGCATATCACACTCTATTATAATCCTGGTCAGGTATAACTTCATTGCGCCTGACTACAGATGACGTCACTAACTGACGCGCTGGAAAAAAAGTGGTTACGTCGTTGAGTCATCGGATCACGATAACTCAGTTGGAATAGAGCGGGCACCGAAAAAAGCTAGTCGCGGGTTCGAATCCCGATCGCGGCAAAAATAAATCACACTTTTCCGAATTGCAGCTTCACATAGCGTACCTACTCCCACGAAGGAACGAACGCCCGCCCCGGATACAACTTTTTCTATCATCTATGTGACTATTCCTGTTACAAAACAGCAACGTGTATATTTTTATTTCGACAGAGGCATGGCGATCAGTCTGGCCATGATGGTGGGTCGCCTGGGCTCTGTGGTGGGCGCCAACATAGCTGCGGTGTTGCTGAACGTAGCCTGCGAACTCACCTTCTATTTCTTCGGCGGGCTATTGATAAGTAAGTGGAACGATACTCACTTAAATAGTCTGAGAAAATACATGATACAGAGCGCAATGGACACAATGAAGGGTCAGTCATTTGAAGCCTCTCCCACACATACGCGTTCTCCCGCGCGAGATTATGCCCGGGAAAATGCGTTAAATTGTGTGGGAGAGGCTTTACGTCGCCATTGTTTATTTTACAAAGCCTCGAGGCAGCCAATAAATCAGAAGCTCCAGTGGCGTAAGTGGATTTCTGCCGCCCGAGACCAGGCATGAATTCGCCCCACCCCCATTTTTGCAAAAAAAACCATAAAAATCTGTAGCTGTCAGCATGTCACGTTATTTATGAATTAATTAACCAACGCGTTTTTTAATTTTCACCATCTGAAATCGGTATAATTTCACGCTCATCACGATTTCTGCAATTGACATAATTTCACGATAATATATTATACCGTGATCAATGGACTAAACCACGGGATCCAAGTTGACTTTTTTCTATTTACCATCTGTAATCGGCAGAAATTCACGATATATTAAACCATGATTGTGCTTTTTTAATTCCACCATCTGCAATCAGCCGTCGTCCCCATGGCGCCCTTGAAATCTGCCGCCCTTGGCCATGCGTCTCCCAACGCTACGCCACTTAACTGTAGCTTCCATTGCAATCTCTAAGTAGATTATTAACTTGATACTTCTGTTTCAGTCTGCGGCCTACTAGCATTCCTCCTACCCGACGGCAAGGCTTCTTCAGTCACGCGATTAAAGTAACTCGAATATAGACTAATAAGTTAATTTCATTTATACAGCATTTATAAGCCAAATATTTTTGTAAATAAATATTGGTACCAGTCAAAAATTACGACGTGGTTGAAATATTTTTGTTTGTTATTTCATCTCCTTTATAGTCTAAGGGTGGTTGTCCACCAGAGATGTGCGAGGAAGCAAGTCGGGGAGCGAAGAAAAAATATACCAGTAGGATCGCTTCATTAACATTCCACCATCGGACGACCAGACGTGGGGAGGGGTTCCCACCCTTATGTCGTCGATATTCCTTCTATTCGCATGAAGCAATATGCTTCACTTCATCTTTCATAATGGAACGGCTAAGGAATATAACAACCTAAAGTCGGATTCAATAGAACTACATTCTACGATGAAATATTAATAAAACATAGATAACTCATCTAACCATCGCCAATATGGTGGTTTGTTTACATTATGAACAAGTTCTATTGTGAATCCGACTTTACCGACGTCTATTTTTCCCGAAACATACTACTTACTCGTATTACAAACCTTTGGATCTGGCGAGAAAGGCAAGAGTGAAAAAGATCCATCCTCGGCCTATCGTCACTTACCATCAGATGAGATTGTGGTGAAAGTGATATGTTCAAGAGTCCAAACAAATATCACGAGAAAAATGAAGCGTTTTTATTCCTCGCTCACCGTCGCGCTTTCTCACACAGATCTAGTGGACAGGCATCCTTGAACACAAACGGCTACACTCTCATTTCCAGATCAGCTACACCATCCATATCATACATTGGCCCAGAATTGGCTTAGTTTCTATACATTTTTAAGTTTCATAGTTTCTAATCAGGCATAGATTATTTGTTTCATCGTTGAACCGTTGATACAATTGGAATCCCAGAACTTAGTAGTAATACGGACCCAAGTGAAATAACCCGAACGGTTTATACTTCTCTCTTCTCTTCTAAGTCGTTTTCCTCATTGCTGAGGGTCGTGATCATTCTAAGGAATTAATCACATAGTCACATACTCTCGTGGCATTTGATGGGGTGGTTAACCATTGCCTTCCCCCTTTCGCACACTGTTTATCTCAGTATGCAGGTTTCCTCACGATGTTTTCCTTCACCGTCAGAGTAGTCGGTAAATGTACGTGAGTCTTTCGAAAAAACCGAATAACTCATTGGTACATGACACTGCCTGGTTTCGAACTCGGAACTCCCGCATGGGAGTCCGACGTGGTAGCCACGACGCGACGCCACCGACGCTCTTTTATTTATTTAGGTTTATTCCTAGGACACCCCAAAAAACCATGCCAAAAACGCGTAATGATACCTACCTAATTTTGTCTTGATTCATGTGAAAACCTTGACTAAATGACTGAAGTATTTATTACTCGTATAAAGATTGTAGATAGATAACATGCGTGCAAAATTAAATGGCAAACATGAACTTCCCCAGGTGAACGTTACGTGATTCAGATTATACTTGGTAGTAATAAATAATTATCTTTGAGAATGTTAAGGTATGTATTCATTAAAGGATAAAAGTTGCGCAGCACGCGACGCGTCGACATTGACATTTATCAAAAATTCCAAATCATCACGATTTGTGATTTCTAACTTGGCTTTTTTTTTAGTTTTCTTACGGTTTTAGAGCGACAGCGTCTTGTGATTTCAAACAACTTTATTGACTTTAATTTTTCGCGGCACATTATATAAATGTGACATGGTACGCTGCATGATAAGAATAAGAATAGTTTATTTGTGCGGTAAGATTACAATGGATTCATAGTCCATACACCAGTAGGAACTTAAGCATAGGTTATATTAAACTAAATAAAATTAGTGAGCAATCAGTTAGTTTACAAATAAACACTCAACAGTAGGTAACACTCTACAGTTTAATTTGTTGGATGTCAGTAGATTAGCTGATTCTGCTAAAGTGGACAGTAAACTTCATCATCGCCTTGGGGTTTTGCTGAAAGTCACACAACTTGCTTGTCCGCAACATGATACACAACATTTGTCCCCTAGTGAATACGCGGCTTTAGTTTTTTCTAGGTCGCTACACTGCGGCAAAAACGTGAGATTATGGCGGTATTATCTTAAACATTATAAAATACGTTTACATAGGCATATCGTGAAAAATGACAGAACGATAATGTTTGAAATCATAAGTGACCTATGGGTCAACTTCGTGGCTCACTGTCAATGCTCACGTCATTGTTCTAGAGGAGAGGGCGCCACTAGTCCGATTTCTGTGGATAAAACTTTTTTCCCAGGCCCAACTTGAACCTCGACGTGCTTTATTCAAATCCTATTCGCAGCAGGGAGCAACTGTAGATCCATTGTAATTACCTACAAATACATAACTAAAGGCAATAAAAATCAAAGTGATTAACTATTGTGAATAACTATCTTGGGATAGTTATTCACAATAGTTAATCACTTTGATTATTACGTTTTCAATTTCAATTTTTCCAGGGAAATTTGATTACCTATGTTGGCATAGGTAATCAAATTTCCCTGAAAAAATGGAATGAATGAATACTCTAAATTGAATAATTGAAATTGAAAACGTTTATTAAAATAATAAAAAAACAAGAAAAAAACGTTAGTTTATGAAAATAACTACTTGTCCCAATTATACACTGAAAAAAAGCTTGTTTACTTCAAACAAGAACTTGTTTCAATACGAGCATATAAAGTCGCCTTGTTAACTTTAACCAAGAAATTGTTCACTTCAAACAAGATCTTAGTCGTATCTATCAAGTAATTTGTTCAAATGAATAAAAATTACTTTGTATGCTCTAAATGAAACAAGCTTTCTTTCAGTGTAAACCACAAGCGTGTTTCTAGAAGGTGGCGGGCGAGTGGATAGGTGAGCTTTTTTTAATTGCTGTTAATGGGAGTTGAAATGGACCCGCCATAGCATGCTATGGTCAACTCATTTGCATATATAATATTTCAAATATTGTCCTCAAACTTCTTATAACTAGGTACAATACGCCAAAGTTCTCACTTCCCATCCCTACCTTTAAGAATTTGGGTAGGTATATCGCTTTGCTAACCAAATATTACATAATGTCTGTCTTATACTAGTAAGAAACTTCTTTGAACAGTTTGCAATTGACATAAATCAAGATAATTCCAATTAGGCAATAATTTAACGTAAAAACCCATATGCAGATAACCTCAGATAATAAAGAATCAGGGAATTTAATATTTCAAATTAAAACAAAGATTTAAGAAGTTTGTCGTATTATACCTACTTGCATGTTTAGCTAGATAACGGCAACGACACTTCATGAAACGTCTAGGGCCTAGGCAGTTTCAATGTCGATACCAAAAAAACATTCGGAGCCCGGGTTCTTCCGCTTTATTCCATTTTGTGAATAACATTTCGCGAAGTTTATATGGATATTTTGCGAATTAAACATTTTTAGAATAGGTAATTTTACGAATTGGAAATTTTGTGTTTAGTTAAAATCTCATCTAGTCCTGAACTGCATTCGATCTAGGCAGAAGAAAACAGAAGATAGATGAAAACAGAATAGAGTGCATTAAAGATAAACTTGGGAATGGGAGAAGCCCACCAAACACCCATGAAACTACATTACGGAAGAAAAAATCGAATCTATTATAGCCATGGGAAATCGAATTGCAATTTTTTCCAGTAAGTTTTTCTTTTTTCATGGCAAAACTTTTCGCTTTTACTGAGTTTACGATGTCGGCCAAAAATCCTAATTTGCAGTAAATAATTATTTGAAGAGTTACTTGTAGAATAACGACTTGCTTCTGGGAATTCCCTGCTTTTAAGATTAAAATAAACTGTTTCCATCTCATCGTCATTCGTAAGTAGATAAATAGTTATTTATCTCTGCCAAAGAAGTTTCTTTGGTAGGTAATAATAACTTTATAACATTGAATGTAGGCAAATCTTCGATAGTGCTTCGATGTTCAAAGAGACCCCATTTCGTATTTTTCCATACCACTACAATAGTTAAGTATTTCAAATTGTTTGAAGCTAAATCTCGTTAGACTAGACTTTGAATTCAAAATTTGGCTTCACCCCGCCCATAAAGCCTTGTAGATTAAAAATTAGTATTTACGTTTTACGTTTAAAAATAAATCATTGGAAACAGGGGTTGTGTTGTTGCAGAAATTGTAGGCAATCGGCATTACATAACTTTGAACTCTAGATAACGGTGACAGCTAAACAAAGTTTTCTTATAACTGTAATGATTCGATAAAACATCTTATTATTGATATGTTACTTTATTTGATTAGTGAAATAAATTACAATATAATGTCCAAATTGTATGTACATAAGTCTACATACAATTTGAATATCACTTAGATGTAGGTATTTATTTGAAGTGGAGTTACAACCTGATATGAAGAATTAGATGAGGGAAAATCTGTCATTCCCTGTAAGGGGTGAAAGGGTGAAACAACAGTACAGGCAAAAATTCGGAAATGAGACAACTTTTTACTACAAATTCGAGATCGAGTTTTTTAATTCAAATTTCTCGCGACAAGTGTTCATACGAGTAGGTAGAAGAAATAATGTTATTCCCACGAAGGAACGAACGCGCGGGCTTTTACATCCAAAGTATTTCCTGACAGCCTGCATACTAGTAAATTGAAGACATATAAGTATAATAATGATTGGTAGAGCCACAGATTTCCGAATTGATTGTTTGCAGGGAGTTTCCAGGGCTAAGATTCACTCTTGGCGCCAACCGTGGTTGAAAGAGAGCCCTAACAGTTGTGTCAAAGAGTTGAATTTTCATCAAAACTCACAGCATTACCTGCAAAACCTTGTATCCCTGCGTACCTTGCTGACTTGCCGCATTAGTTACCCGGTTACTATGGTGTTCTGAGTCAACTCGGAGAAAATTACAAATTTCACATTACTTTCCTCCCTCAGTGCAGTGATGATTTTAAAATATGTTATGTGTAGTTATTATAATATACATTTAAAAACGTAAAACTACAGATAAAAAAATTGAGCTTAATCTCCCACGTCCGACTGTGTACCCAAGAGACTGGCTGCGTTTCCCCATTGGATAGCTAAGTTAATCCGCTGAGGTTAATAAGAGCCACCCACCCCACGATTTGTGAGATCTTTAAAGGCGCGATTATAAATCGGGAGCACAAATTGGAGTGAGGTGCAAACAGTTGGAGTCCAGTAGGCCCATCGGCGCTTACCGTCAGGTACCGAGATCGAGGTCAAATGCGGGTTTAGAAGTCAATAAATATTTTTTATTAAAAAGGCCCACTGGTTTCAACTCATACAAAATTCGCATTCCCGCCGAGTACCAACAAATATTCCTCGGTGCGGACTTCTAGCCTGAAGGGGTGGTTTTTCGTCGTTATAGATCTTTTTATATAATGTTATGTATCATAGTCTATAAGATATATATCTATGGGCCTTTTGTATAGTTAGCTAGGTATATAATTTGTTGTCTGAAAATAAATAATTTATTATTAATATAAATAAATAGGTATAATGGGTACTTAATACGTTTTCCAAAAATTAGGTCACCTGTATGTGCCAACAAAATGTAACAGCGTGTAACAGCCATGGAGTTACTAAGTACTAGTAACTGGTACAACGTAGTTCTTACTAACTTTATGATAACAGCTCAAAGATCAGTAAAAATTATGAGCTGTAATAAAGTAGATCACACAATTAATTCAGTGTAAGCTGATAATACGTCCGGGCCGGTTGACTGCTATATAATTACCTACTTAAAGTGCACCAATTACATACATTGTTCACAACCATCGGCTAGAGCAGTCGTGTTTCAGTAATTAATTTATTTTATACTATACGTGAGTCGTTCATCGCAGATAATATGACGACAATGAATGATTCGTGTGTTTCTTTGTATTGAAAGCGAGACTATAGTGCAAATAGTATTAAAAGTTATTCAACTGTGTTATAGCTTGTAGTTGTAATGTCAAAAATGGATAAAAAGATTCCTACAGTGTCTGAAAAATTGTCTAATAGTAATACGCATACATATGATTTGGAACAAGCCCTTTCAGCAGTCGGTGAGCATGCTTATCTTTCGTATTCCTCATTGCTGAGGTTCATGATTCATGATCATTCTAAGGAATTAATCACATAGAACGAGTCTCGTGGCAGATTTAATGGGGTGGTTTGCCATTGCCTTCCCTATTTCGCACACTAGTTATCTCAGTGTGCAGGTTTCATCACGATGTTTTCCTTCACCGTTAGAGCAGTCGGTAAATGTTCGGTAAGGTTCGAGCTGCGAGCTCCGGCCCACGGCCGCCAGCCGGGCCGTGCAATCAAATGCCGTTGGAATTCCCGTCTCATACTACTGAGTTTTACAGCCGTTCCTTTACGGTTCAGGCTGTACGTCTGTGGAACTCTCTGCCGCCGCACATTAGACAGGCCCAAAAACTCTCGATTTTTAAAAATTATTTGCGTCCCCACTACGAACAGCAATGTGGTTGTGTAATTAAATCCTACAGAATGAATTGTGATTATCTGTTAGTTTTGTCCTTATATCATGGATACATATTATTATGTATATTATATATGTATTTATATTATATATATCTAAGTATACCTACCTATTTATGTATTTTAAACATTATTAAGTACCTATAATTATTATATTTTTATTACTTGGTATTATTTAAATCGTTCTTGCACTCGCTTACATTGTATTTTACAAAAACTCCATCACCCAAAGGTTGCCTGGAAGAAATAACTTAAGGACACCAATTGTATTTGTATTTTGTACCTTTTCTTCTGTCCTGTGTGCAATAAAGAATATTTGTATTGTATTGTAAATGTACGTAAGTTCTTCGAAAAAACCGAAAAACTCATTGGTACATGACATTGCATGGTTTCGAACTCGGACCTCCCGCATGGGAGTCCGTCGTCCAAGCTACGACGCCATCGCCACCCACGCTATTATTTTAATATATTTTTTAAATATACTAGTGAATGGCGAAATGTTGTTCATAGTGATGAACAAAACATCAACAAATGTCAAACAATAAACACAACCAATGACGTCGGACAGTAGTGTACCCCGGGTGTACAGCGAACATTTCGCGCGCACGAAAATAGTGTACACACTGGAGTACGAAAAATACTTGACGGGTCAAATCTTCGTACTTATTATTTGAATTGTCAAAGTACGAAGACTTAATCAATTTTACAAAGTCATCTTTATAATCTACCACCGCTTCCTAAGTTGTTATACTTAGCTAAAATCAAATAAGAGCGGCGCAAAAAACAATCAGCATAGCACAGCTGTTGAAATAAATGTACAATGATTTACAATTTACCCATAGAATAGTTTGAAATACAGTTAAAATAAATTCATATTTAACACAATGTGCAGAGCTGGAGCAAATAATACAGATATCTTCACAAAACAACATTTTATCATGCATTAGATTTAATTTTTCCCGTTATGTATAATTTTTGGAAAATACACATACATGGGTGGATTTTTTGAAACGTACACATAGCGTTTTTAGCATGTCCCACAACTTTCATGACAATTTTAAAATCATTTAGCGTAGTTATGGTTTCACACTATTTATTTTTAGCAAGCAAGGGAACTAATTTATTTTATTTTATTTTTACAATTATTTCTTTACAAGAAAGTAACGATTTTTCACATGTCCCATGCCTGGGTGTCATAAAATTAATTGCGATAACTGACTGGAGAATTTTGATATTAATGAAATTCAAACTACGTTGCCAAGGATCTAAAGTTTTAGTAGATTAACTTGTTTACACACTTTTAGAACCAACTGTGACTAGAAAATGGTCACAGGTGGAATTCCACACACCGTTACCGCAATTATGTTCTTATGCTAAAATAAGATCTACCTGTTTGTCACATTTTATTATTCAAGAAACACTCCAAACTAAATTTTGCAAATTATTTCAGCGCGAAATCGATTAATTACGTTAGAAAGGTAGAGGCCGTCTGTGATGCCTTTTGAGATTCTTATATCTGAATCCTAGATTTGTAAGGTTAATCGAATATTAAGTCCATTAAAAATACTACACACTTAAAGCGTATTCTTTCACAAAATCATTCTATTTGTTATATTCTTATATAAAATATGGTACCGGTGCCCAAAAAAGTACTATAAATTCAGTTTAAACAAACATATTAACGTATTATTACAAATTGTAGTAAGAAAATACTATAACAATTCAGAAAACATTGAAAAAATTAAATTAATTAAAAAAATATTAAATTCCAATGGCCATGGAACCTTATTTGGCACCTACTTTCCGCCATATCAAAAAAAATATTTTCTTGGCGATCGATCCAAGCTTAATAATTCGATAGAGGACATCAATAGAAACATAAAACATCTCTTGATAAATACTCCTAAAGTATCTCTGAACCTCGATGAGATATTCGACCCAGTAATCGTATTAAAAAAAATGCTACTTTCTGTCAAGATACGTTTTAAGTTTCTATTAATGTCATATCAAAATGTAGAGCTGGGATTGATCGCCAAGAAATCTTAATATTTTCAAAATTACAGAAAGTAGGTGTACCAGGCTCCATAGTAAAATGTTTCATGGCCTTTGGTGATGAGCACGTTTAAAAAAATCGACTCACTTATCACATCTTTTTTTTCAACATCATAAAAATGTTTTAACGTAACGAAATGTTTTTACTAAGCAAGTATAGATTGCTTGCTTGCTTATCGTATGGTTAGTGGCCAACCTATTTGTCAGAGTTGTTCAGGCCGCCCGTAGGCATCTGACATGGCTTAACGACTGCTGTCGAACGACAACAACCGGGACCGACTGCTTAATTTATTGGATTAATATCTATACTACAACGAGTAGGTATCTAGTTATCGAGTATTAAAAAATGTGCTCAGTAATATATAAAAAGTAATGTTCTAGTACTTAAAACAAAATAAAAGTTGTTTATTGGAAAAAAACACGATAATGGTTCATTGACGCATAAACGTGGTTCACGTGCGAGAGGCGTGATATATTTATTTATTATATAGTTAATTGAGATAACCAACTGTTTACCAGTTTAATCCACAATAAAATTATATTTTCCGCTAAATCCTGTTCAAGGTGTTGTGTACGTATCGAACTTTTGCTCGACTGTAAAAATAAAAGTCAGTAGTTCATATAAAAATTCCCTCGTTATTAACGATAAAAAAATGTAAACACGTTGAACTCATAAATAAAACGAAGAAAAAGTATGTCGCAAAACAACGTATTCATTGTAATAAAACATAGAAATCGAAAGCTAATTAAAAATTTTCCCATATAACACCAAAATTTATAGTAAAAGCCATACTAGTACAGACAGACACTAAGCACAGACACGGGCTCAACAAACCGATTAGTCAATAATCGATATAAACCGATACTAAAACAAAACAAAATCAAGGTTTAAAAGTGAGTTATTATGCGTACATTATATAGAGCGTCAGTGGTATAGTAGCTATGACGCCAGACTCCCACACGCGATGTCTGGGTTCGAAACTATGCAATGTAAAAATACCAATGAGATTTTCGGTTTTTTCGAAAAACTTTGGTACGAGTACTTACAATTACCGACAGCTCTAATGATGAAGGAAAAAATAATAAGGAAACTTGCACACAAGTAACCAGTGAAAAGGGGAAGGCAATGGCCAACCATATACATTCAAATCTGCCAATAAAGTCGATCTATGTGTTATTTCCGTAGAATGATCACGACCCCCATGCATCAATGAGATACGACATATAAGATTATTATATATTTTTTAAATGCGAGTCGTTATTTCATACAATACTTAGGTAAACCTACTACCATAGATTAAATAATAGTACCGACTACCTTCATGTTATGCGTACAGTCAATCTGCGAGTAACACTGTCATGGGCTACGTTCGTTCTGGTAAAGTGAACGTTTCGGGGTTCCAAAACGTTCATTTTACCCGAGATTAATTGTCGGATAAAGCAAAAAACGAATTGGAACGTAGCCCAAGACAGCGTTACTCGCAGATTGACATATACGCATAACATGAAGGGAAGTAAGTAGGTAAGTAATATGTTTATTTCACACACAGCAATGACCGAAACAGTTATAATTATGATAAAATAATTATGTAGTCAAAGGTAAACACATCATGTCTGATGGTCTGTTGTAGTAGGTATACTACTAGAGTCGTGGAACGGCAACAAACTTGTCAACGTGAATAAATCAAATGTCAACGCATAACTGTCACTTTGACAGGAGTGAAAATTAACCCTGATTTGTCTAGGGTAAAAACTTTCACCTGACAGTTGAACTATTTCTCGATTGCCCGGTTCCATAACACAACTTGAAAAAAAATGAAAAATTCACGTTGTGTTTCGAAACCGGGTAGAGTAATATTGTCGGGTAAATAAACGTTATGGAACGCAACCTTAATTATTATAAATTTCATTTAAGTTAATTTTTTTTTTCAAGCTTTTATCTAATTTAATGTATCTTAATTTGTAATGTTTGTGTGTATTAGAAGACCATGTTTTGTGCTTCTGGAAATAAATATTTTCAATTTCAATTAATTGCATTATCACTTTTCGGCACAGCAAAACGTGTTTCAAATTCGAGTAGCTATACATGTCATTTTCAATCGAATCCTAAAACTATTAATTTATTTTAAAGTTATTCTTATAATCTTAGCTGATCTTTCCGTCACCAGGTGTCGGCTGCTACAGCCTCAAGTATTGCCTAGTACTGGCTTTGTTCCTCGTAGCAGCCATCATAGAGCCAGTGGGCTATGCCTACGTGCTGCCCGCTGCCAAGTGTGACCTCGACATGTCAGATTCTATGCGAGGGTTCATCGCTTCAGTGCCGTACATTGGTAAGTCAGGATAACTAAGAAATGAGGAAAAACTTTCCTTCTGACTTTTTCAATGTGATTACAAATTACAATCAAGTCAAGTAAAGTGTGAGTGTGGTGTCTCCCCTCAAACCATGGAGCACTTGCTCTGATGTCCCGCGTGTCCGACCACCTGCACGCGGGAGGACCTTTTCGAGGCCAACCAGAGGGCTATCGATGTGGCTGCCTTCTGATCGGGAAAAATTTAATTCGGATCATCAACACGAAAGAAGAAGAAGAAATGTGATTACATGCTAAAAAGACTAGCTCCCATACTTAGCCTCTCAGTTTAAGCAGAGACATTGACTCTCTCTGCGTCTTCTATCACGTATATAATGGGGAGTGCTCTTCAGAACTCTTTGACTTGATGCCGTCGTCCACTTTCTTGAATCGCACCACTCGTCGGCGGCTCCATTTTCACCCGCACTTTATGGAGCCTTGGGTGTCTACCAAGACCCGTTTTACACGAGCGTTTCTGCCACGCACCTGAAAATGTGGAACTCTCTTCTACCCGACGTTTTCCCGCTGCGCTACGACATGGGATGCTTCTAAAAGAACGTTAAAAAAGTCCTCTCCCTCCACGTAATGTACGTCTCTAGGCGACGGTGACTACTTACCATCAGGTGGCCCGTTTGCCTGTTTGTCGTAGCCTATTTATATAAAGAAAACTTAGGTTCTCTATATTGGTTAGGAATCAGAAAAATATAGCCTGAACATATAAATGGAGTAAATGAAAAACCCTTAAACCCGCCGACACATTGCATCTGAGTAAATGTAGACGAACACATTTGTGTGTTCTTTCATGTATCTTCTGTAATAACATTTAATACAAAGACATATTTGGTAAACATCACAGTACAGGTAGGTACTATAATTATTGTCTTATATTTATAATTGCAGAAAATATATGTCGTAAAATTACCCAAATCACCGGTCACTTTTGGTTAAATTACGATCATTTATTTATATTACCCACGACCTTACACTCATTAATTTGTTATTAGTTTTTCGTTATGTTTAACGTGTAAATAGCAAGATTTACATAGACAACATTTGTTTAAAAAAATTATAAAGCAGAAAAAGAAGAATAACACTTAACTGTCATATGAAGTAATCATAACATCGTAGTAAAAAGCAATGCGAAATAGTCCACATACATGCCACGCAGTCACACGAAAGATCGAATGAATTAATGAACGGTATAATCCTGTGGCGACGCACGGCGCGCGCCACTACGATACAGTACCTACTCACATCGGTGTAGAACGCGCTATCGAAATTTTCCTGGGACTTCGTATATATACGAGTTCCAAACATTCATAGTTGGACCAGCACATCTGGTCACCAGGCACAACACCCCGCCTGGTGGAAGATCTTCCCTTTTCCCTTTCATACAGCTGACGTTACGTCATTCCATGTCCTCTAATAGCGCGTTCCTACAATTGGTGACCCCTACTACGAACACTAAATTGGATTGGATCTTTCCTACAATCCGGCTCATTACAGTAGAATAAATTTTTGATTACATTGCTTTCTAAAATGAGTTTTTTATGATGGTAAAGGGTGGACCAAAAGTCCGTTAACATTTAAAATGGTTATAAAAAATACAAATGCTACTTTAGTGAAAAACTGTTTATTTAATAATAAAGTAGACAAATTAGGATTTCACTTTTTAAAAATAACATCATTCAAATGTGACCCTTGTTCATCCTGGCACACCTGTAACCGGGAACGGAAATTTTGCATGACCGCCCGACAAGTGGTTGGTGAAATGTTCTGCATTTCCTCGCGTATATCTTCTTTTAATTCCTCAATAGACACTGGGTTGCTGATGTAAACTTTACTTTTGAGATATCCCCAAAGGTAAAAGTCCATTGGAGTTAAATCCGGGCTGCGGGGTGGCCAGTGAATGTCACCTCTTTTGGATATGACTTTTTGGCCAAAAATTTCACGAAGTGCTGCTATAGAGTCATTGGAGGTGTGACATGTTGCCCCATCTTGTTGGAACCAAGAGCTTCGATTAAAGCCTGAGAAGTCCTGTAATGCTGGAGCAAAAAAATTCTGTAGCATCACAATGTATCGCTCTGTATTAACGGTGACGGCGCGGTTTCTCTGATCTTCATAAAAATATGGACCAATGATTCCGCTGGCTGACAATGCGGCCCATACAGTAACCTTGGGCGAGTGTAAAGGTTTTTGGTGCTTCAAGTCCGGGTTAGTGTCACTCTAGTATCTGCAATTTTGTCGATTGACATGTCCATTTAGGTGGAAGTGTGCCTCGTCTGAGAAAAAGATGTTATTGAAGCTCGTAAACCTCTCAAGCACTTCGTTAGCAAACTGCAGTCTCTGAGCAGGGTCATTTGGCTTTAAAGCCTGTACAATTTGAATTTTGTAAGGATGTAAATGTAAATCTTTGTGTAGAATGCGATTTAGAGATGTTCTGGGCACATCTAAAGCACTAGACCGCTTTCGAGTAGAGAGACCAGGTTGTTCTCGAACAGACGCTCGTACACGCTCTATGTTTACTGGATCGCGCGATGTCCTAGGTCGGCCGGATCGTGGTTGACTTAAAGTTGAACCTGTTGTTTCGAACTTCTGTACCCATTTTTTAATCGTTTGAATTGTTGGTGCTTGATTTCTGTTCCGTATATTGTAATGATTACAAAATTTCCGTTTAGCTTCGGTCGTAGAATCGTTGTTTCGATAGTACTCGCGTACGCAAAATGCGCGTTGCGCTCCGCTGAATGACGCCATGGTACTAAATCCCTATTAGTAGCTCTCGCTTGTAGTAACACCCCCCGCGCCAATACCCCGCCCGCGCCGACGCAGCGACCTATTCAAATGTTAACGGACTTTTGGTCCATCCTGTATAATATCATTCAGTCTTCGTGATTGGATTCATTCAGTCCGAGCCGAGATATTAGATTTCAAAGTTTTAGGTGATTTTAGGATATATATTTTTTCGCGCGGTCTCGTAACTTGGAACTGTCATATCTCAGCTCAGACTGAGCTTAAAGTATGACTTGTCATGACATATTTTGTTTGTGTTCATAATTTCTATAAACTGTCATATCTGACCACATGTTATCGGTGAACGCACGATAAAAAGACGCCAATTTTACCCAAAAACTTTTATCGAAAATTGAGTATATGATGAGTTTGTTTTTTATAAATACCTATCATAACATTATTGTACCAACAAATTTTAGAAACCAGTGTGTGGATCTTAACACAATTTAACTGAATGATAACTAGTTATTAAACAAAGCTATTGGTAAAGGCTAACACTTGGAATGTCGCTGATTAACACGTTAAATTAGAATATTACCAAAAGTGACCGTCATTTATGGTCATTTTTCATAATTGATGTCATCTATTTTAAATGACCGTAACTTACCAGGGTAATTTTACCGCTTTACATCTATAATTATATTCACGAATGATTGATAAGTACATAAAGAAGATAGAAAAAAAAAACAAGTTTTCCACGCCTGCGATTCGGGGAAATCAAATATTTTCCCCGGGGACAAACAAAAAGCAAGATCGAACTTCAGGCTGCTTCAGGCGAATCCCAGTGTAACAATCACTACAACAAAGTCCCCCGGCGACGAGTCCGTCTGTCTGTTATTATATTAAATACTAACCTCGGAAACGGCTAAACTAACGGATTTTGTTCGAATTTTTAGATTTATTTTCAGACTGATTCCCGAAGAATGTCTTTTACCCTTAAATTAAATTAACCGTGGAGGGTTAGGTTAGATTAGGTTAAATCCAGTTAGGACAATGGAGTTTATTTTTATTTAGATTAATTACGAATAAACCTCAACTGCCACGACATTGCATTTTCAAATGAGGTCTTTATTATGGGGCGCAATAAATACAATTGATCCATAATCATAAGTCATAACAATACTTATTCAACTATCGGTAGTCACGATATTAAAGAATTAATTACCAACGAAGAATCCATCGTAGTTCCTGCAACTTCTTCATTACAAGAACCAACTTGGGCATAAAGTAATCAGGGCAATATCACGCAAGGCGTTTTAGATTTGCTCAAGAACTTAGTAAGTAGGGTTTTTTTGCAAGACTACCATTGTCCCAACTCGCGTTTGTATGACATTCAGATAAAATTCAAACAAAGCGTGGGAATGGATTCATTTAAGTTGATTTTATGTTAAACTAGCTTTTACCCGCGGCTTCGCTCGCGTGGGCTTCAATTTTGTGAGAGGTTTATATTGTATATACCTACTCGTAAAGAGTACCTACTTAATTTCCATTTAGTCTACTTATAAGCTTCTAATAGTATTATAGTTAATTCTAATCCGAAATTAAAATCCTTTTAACTCCCTATCCTGTGGGAATTTTGTAAAACACCTTGTTTACATATTACAATAGACCTCTGTGCAAAACTGTAGCCTTCTATGTCCAACGGTTTGGGCTGAGAGTTGATATGTCAGTAGTCAGGCCTTCTGTTTAAGTAGTTCCGGGTTCAACTCCATAGATACCATTGTCCCAAAGTGAAGACACATTTACCGTGCCTTTAGTGTACTAATTCGTACGTGTTAATAGGTACAGAGAACCCCTTAGGTATATGGTATTATGGCACTTATTCTGAGGTGTCACTCACTAAAATTAAAACATCGCTAAAAGAAATGTCCCTTCCTCTTACACAATCTAGCTTAAGAGTGAGCGAGACATTTTAATTTAATATTAGTTCCACCCCAGAATGAAAGCCATTGAATCGATATTTTTGTTTCTTTTATAAAACTACTGGTCCCTGGTATCGCGCGTTCCATTTGGATCCCCTATTTCTATCCCCCAGGGGTACTAAAAGCACCCGCTATTCCACCACGATCCCCCAGGGTATGCTTAAACCACATGTCTCTAAAATGTGGTGATGATTCCAGGTATAGTAATAACTTCGTATCCGTGGGGCTACCTCGTGGACACACAGGGCAGGAAGCGGACTGTCATATACAGTTCATTGGCTGCAGGCGTCTTTAGTATCCTGTCCGCATTCATGCCTGAAATTATTAGCTTTACCATCTTTAAGCTCTTCTCGTCGCTTTGGTAAGACCGTTTTAAGTACGCAAATTTTTTTGGCTTTCTAATTTGCTATTTTACATGACCGATTTGTAGGGCAGGCACAAAATAGTATCATCATCAGCATATTTGTCCCCACTGCTGGGGCACAGGCCTCCCCTTGCACAAGGGGGGAGTATGGTCCATGATCCACCGAGCGGTCCCAGTGCTGATTGGTGGATTTCACACGCTTTCGGAAACTTTTAATTTCTTCAGACATGTTTCCTCGCGATGTTTTCCTTTACCGTTAGAGCAGTCGGTAAATGTCCGTAAGTCTTCGAAAAAATCCGAAAAATTCATTGGTACATGGCATTGCATGGTTTCAAACCCGGACCTCCCGCATGGGTCCGGCGTTCTAACCACTAGGCCACCGACGCTTCAAAATAGTATACTTAAGTGCTTTGACATGAGTGCGGAGAGTTAGCAATTGGAAACGGAGTGACGAGTTTACAATTACCTTTCCGCACATATACCACACCATGTTTTTTATCACACCTGGCAAGTAAAATTTAAAAACCAAGTACCTTTGGGCCACATTAACGATTTCTGTTTAAATTATCTGTGTTGGAGTAACTTGAATTATATGTAAAACATTAAGTTGTTAATGTTAACTACAATGTATAACTTTAACATTCTTCGTCAGCATAGCAGGACCTGCTGCCGTGCCTTACTCGTTCATTGGTGAAATAACTCCGTTGAAACACAGAGATATAATTCTATCAGTCACAAACGCGATTCAGATAATGGGATCTGCAACAGTGCCATGTAAGTATGCTTAGGTAAGCAATAATCATTTTATTAGAGTTCTTTATTATCTTTTTAGTAGGTAATTATAATATTAAAAGTTTAAAACACGTGTGTTGGTTCTGATTCATAATTCTACAGATAATATGTATGAATATAGAGCTTGCCATGGCTTCTGCATTGTCGATTTTTTATTTATAATAATTCAAGAAACAAGAGCCATAGGGATAGCAGTTATGTTATTGCACGTTGGACATACAAAAGTCAAGATCGACATTATAGTCCATTCGTTCACTCGCATAGATCTCGTAGTGGTATGTCGAATTCGACATTAGTCCTATCTCATTCGCTCACATTACATGTGTGAGCGTGACAAGACGTTCGTAGCGCTCGACTTTTGTATGTCGAACGCTGCGAGAATCGCGCTCCAGGTCCGCAGATATTTCCGACAGGTAGTACTGACATTTTATCCTGATTCTAAATAGGTGGACTGACATCATCAAATTCCCATCACCTAGATTGATAACGATAAAATATTATCTATATTCCAGTATTAGCATGGGGCATTCTACCCTTAGACTTCAGAATAGACTTTGGTTCCTACTACTTCCGGTCATGGCGACTGCTCATCATAGTGAACGCGGCGTTCTTCCTGATCGCTGCGTTCCTGATGTCGTTCGGGCCGGAGAGCCCCAAGTACCTGGTTGCGCAAGGCAAGCACGAAGAGGCGATCAAAGTGCTGCAGACTATTTATGCGGGGAACAAAAGAAAATCGCCCGATGATTTTCCTGTAAGTAATAATGAATGATGCCCCAAGAATTGCTGGTATGATTTGCTACAAAAATTCATTACCGGCGACGGAAGGTAAAACCTAAATGCCAGTGGCGGATCCAAGGGGGGCTAGGGAGAGCCATGAGCCCCAAAACTTGTAAGCTCCCTTCCCTATAGAGTGCGAAGTTCGACTCGACCTTGACCATGTGTAGTCCTATTTTCTTATCAGTTACCCCCAAAAATAATTCTGAATCCGCCTCTGGTATTAGGTTCCGCATTTATTTAGATTTTGAGCATTTGTTAACTTTTATGATCCCTTAAAACTTAACTTAAAATATCTTGAACAGCTGGATCTTCCCATCATCAGTCCCAACCTTGGGACACACACACAGGCCTCATCATGGGTTTTGGAGCATGGTGATCCACGGTTATCAAAACATTTTTTTTTTGTTTCATGTTCTATTTTCCATTCTTTCTTTTCAGGCGAAGAAATTGAAAATGCCAGCAAGTCAAGACGAGGGTCACAGTTTTTTGACTTCCCTGAAAGCGCAGTCGATCCCGCTTTTCACACCGCCTTATCTAAAGTGGATGGCTTTGAATGGATTCTTACTTTTCGGTGTATTTGCTGTGTAAGTATGGTAAGAGTATGAGTATGAGTAAGTTTCGTATATTTTCTTACGAGGTTTTACCCGCGATTTTGTTCGCATGTAAGTATTGATTATCCCAAGATACAGACAGAGATGCGTCCATTGGAAAGCAAACGGGCTACCTGACAGAAAGTGGTCACCGTCGCCCATTTAACTCACCCACATCACTATAATGGTTTTCTTCACCTCTAATGATGTTTTTCGATGCGTTTCACATTTCAGATTAAACGGACTCTACGTTTGGGTGCCCGATACACTAAATAGAGTAATTTCGGGATCTGGTGAGGGCATGACCGCCTGCGAAGTCATCGCTCAGAGGCTTAACGAGGTTTGTAGTTTTACTCTTTTGGCACTTTTGGAGTGCATGTTAGGTACCAGAGCTATGCGAGGAAACGAGGAAAAAATCCACCAATAGTATCGCTTCATTATGGCATCACGAGGAAAAAGAAGCGCTCTTATTGCCGCATTTTTCCTAACTTACACCGCCTTGCTTCCTCGTACAGTTCTAATTGGACATGCAGCCTCTGCGCGCGTTTAACCACAAAAACATCTACACAAAACATGTGTTCCTCACTCTAACATGGTTGTTTCTCACTCTCACCCGTATAAGAAGAAATGTTTTGTGTAGATGTTTTTGGGTATTGAGGCAGTTTTTTTCTCTCATGATGATTTCCTTCACCTGTAAACGTATGCAAGTCTTCCGATAAACTCTTTCATCGATGAAATTGCATGGTTTCGAATCCGGACCCCACATAGTAGTCCAGCGTCTTAGGCCAACAACGCTCTATGGTATTCTATCTTCACACATATTCTGTTTACAGACGGTGGCAGAAGGAGCTGAGTGCATAGACACAATAGAAACAATAACTTTCATCATCAACATGGTGGCCAACTTCTCCTGTGCTGTAATAGCACTAGCAGCCAGCACTACCGTCAAGTTCATCGGCAAGAAGGCATTGATAGTTGTCGTGTTCTGCCTCATCGGCGTATTCTGTATACTGATCAACTTTATCACGGAAGACATGGCTTTCGCCGCGCTGATGTCTTCGTTCCCGATCATGGGTTTGGCCATAGGACCGGTGAACGCGTATGCTGTGGAAATATTTCCTACGCAGTTGAGGTTAGTATTCTTATTATCACAATCCACAGCAATAAAGGATGAAAACAATTCATTACGTATCTTTAAATTAACGCATATCTGCCTTGCGTAATAAGAACACTGCATCAATCCGTGCCTACATGAATTATATCGTTTCATTAATCCGATACATAGTTCGTTTCATTTACCCGTTTCATCGTTCATTTCATTCACCCGTTTCATTCATCTGTTCCAATGTTCGTTCATTCACCCGTTTCATCGTTCGTTTCATTCATTGGTTACACCTTACTTTACGTTCCTTCCTTACGGTCTCTCTCTCCAAGTGAGCCCATGATTCACAGCAAAATACGATCGAAACTCTAGTAACTATGTAGTCTTGGGTGAAGAAAAATGAGTGCCCCTTTAGGAGGAGGGCGCGCGTTCCTTCCTTCATGTATTAGAGCTATGGCGCTGCTAAGCAATGTGCACTTTGTACGTCATACTCGATCCATATTTTATCTGCCACTAAACATTTTCCTATTAAAATAAAAAAATAAAAATATATAAAAATTCTATAAAAATTAGCAGCTTTCTAGATCAAATACAAAAAACAGATTTACTGTTGCAGATAAAACAGTAAATTACATAAAGAGGAAATAAGATAAGCTCCTATCTTTATTTATGCATCTAAACCTTTAAACTCTCGCTAACAATAAAAACTAATATTGACTAAAAGTTAACCCTGGTAGGGTCAACTTAGTCATTATTATTTATAGGGAGTCCCCTAGTGTTGCCCCGGTTTATGTATATGGTTATCTTCTATGAATGTTGACCGTGGTACTTGGAATTTCCGTGAAATCACGATTTTACAAGGGAAAGTAGTCTAATCTAATCTACAGTAGCCTTTATGGGTAAAAGTACATAACTCATATTTTCCATTCTATATCACTGGCGTGGTGGACAAAGAAAAAGGAACGCCTCGAATACCTCATTATTTCACGCATGCCCGCCGTTGGGATAGAAGCATTTTCGGGGTAATCTAATCTATCAACAAGTGGGATTAGAGGCAATAGAAAAAGCTCATCCAATTCGGTTTTGCATTTCGGTTAATTACATTATTTGTACCGCAGGATGACATGCATAATGCGTATGATGCGTAAAAATATTTCATTACCTAGTCAATAAAACGTCAGTAAACAAAATAATAATGCTTATCAAACTGAATTAGCACTCTCTTCTTTCTAGAGATAATACGGTGCGGTTTAATGCGTAGTTAGTTCAACTGTGAATCAGGGCCATACGCCCCATTATAAAATGGATGAAAGTAGAGGTATGATATAACAGTGGTGATATACTGATAGATAAACAATCAAAAACACCTCCATATCGTGAGGAAATCTGAATATTTGTGGAAAAAAGTTTTCCCAAGACATGTGAAATCCACCAATCAACACCATGGTGGAACATGGCCCGAAACACCCTTGTTCAACAATGGGCACGTTATAGGCTGATGAAGATATTTTAAGATAAAATTAGAGATATATACAGATACATTGTAATATAATGATTTTTTATTTTGACAGAGGCATGGCGATTAGCCTATCCATGATGTTCGGTCGCCTCGGGTCGGTCATCGGCGCAAACGTCGGCGGACTCTTATTGAATGTCGCCTGTCCCGCTACATTCTACTTGTTCGGCGGTTTATTGATATGTAAGTATGGAAGGAACTAAAACAGTTGGCATTCAAATCAAATCAAAATGTTTTTATTGTAAGTAAGTACCTTATAGTACCTTACCACCGTTTCGTAAGGTGCTATAGAGGAAAGGAAAGAAGCGGCACAAGAAAGTTTCAGCTGCAGATCTTTTGAAATAAATATATCTTACAATAATTACGAATACAATCATATACGCAATGTGCAGAGCTGGAGCTGAATTTAGGACCAAGCCTCTTTGTCATTTAAATAGTCATTTATTTTATAATAATCCTTTTTACATAAGGTCCGTCTAATATGGGTCCAAAAAAAATCTGACATATTTATTACAGTATCAGGTATCTTATTATAAAAGTATCATTATCATTTATTGGAAGATCGATTAGATCCTACAGAATATGGTGCACCACTACAGGGTAACACGCTTTTTGGGTAGGTACATGGATGTTGTAGCTTTTATTTATGTGACAAAGGTCAATTTGTAGCATTTTATTTTCTACAGACCTTCAACTCCGTAGTATTTTTTCCAGTGGAAACATCTGTTGGGTTTAAGGTCTCGTATTCGTTATTTGACGATTCGATTCTTTCTTACAATCGGCACGTAAATAAATCGTTGTGAGTATAGCATCGCGCATGTTACAGCAGGGTTACTTATGCACTGTGAAAAATTGCAAAAATTAACTATGCCTGTCTATTTTTTTGCTACTGTGCACCGACTATACGCAACTTCACAGCATGCGTGTCGGTACTCACGATTTGGGTATTTCTTCCTATCGAAGAATTCTATCAATGGTCTACTCTAAATTTTTTTAATAGCCGACTGTCCCACTGCTGGGCAAAGGCTCCCCTTCTTCTTCCCATTTTTCCCTAACATCGGCGTCTTTATACCATCCCTATCGGAAGTGTAAGTTCTCTTTCCACCTAGGCCTGGGGCCTGCCTCGACGCCACTGTCCGTGTCTTGTGGCACCCACCCCATAGCGATCTATGCCCACCTTTCCGGGTTCTAATTAAAGCATGTTTTTGTTTCAGTATGCGGTCTTCTCTCATTCCTTTTGCCGAAATCCACAAACACGCCCCGCCCTGTCGAAACAGAGCTTTCCACTCGATTATAGCCAATTTAATTTACTAAGCTACTTTTTATACAAAATGAAACCAAAAAAGTCATTTTAGGCACTGTTAAATAGCTTTAACTTATATTAAACTGCCCTTCGTGGACGAATAGTCGAAAATAAGTAGGTAGATAAAGTAAAATATATGGTAGTAACAAATTAAATACGATTATTAAAAGATTGTAATATTTTATTGCTTACATTATATTATATGATTATAAAACATTATCCCCATAGATCTACAATACGATATTTATTTTACCTATAAATACTGTTCGAATACCTAATTAGTAAACGAGCACGAGGAAACACCGAAACTTATAGTTGGGTTCTGAATAAATATTCAAAACACAGACGTCAAAATATATACTAAGCAGACTAAACATGATTCGTACGCTGAGCACCTATGACCGTCTCACTCACACTCATTAATTATGCAATGGATGGATATCCTATTTCCCCAACGATGCGACGTATAGTTACATTTCACTACTACACTGACAGATATCCAAAAATTCTGACACAAAAGGTACTACCTTCTCCATACTAATTTCTTACCTGTGTACGTTTTGACGACAAATTATTAACGCTAATGTTAAGTCTGCTCCTACATACCTATTTTGACGTCTGTGATTTTATCTATTAAATCTAATATATAGGTACCTTAACAACTACAATAGACTACATTTCAAGCTATCTATATGTCAATTATTGGAAGCTGAAACGAACCATTTGGTAAACAGTATACAGCTCAATGTAAGGCCACAGTACATGAAGTAAAACAATGCATTCAAATGCGATAATTACAGAATTAATTGCAATTTTCAAGGTCTTATATCTCGTCGTTTTAGACGAGGTTTCGTCTCGTTACCGCTATGGTTTTAGCTTTATATTTCGTAAGATGATTAACAGTAACAAACGAAATGAAGTTTGCATATTTCGCTAGCGACAAAACGTTTGTAAAAAAAAGTAAATGCTATATGAAATGCAGTATTCTAGGGAACCGTTTCCACGGAAATGTTATAACCAACGCCTTCCCTGAAACTTCATCCTGATAGCGATTTTTGACCGAAGTCAGAGGTTTGATAATTACAGGGCTACATGTTTACAAGGATCTGATGATACAAAAACCTACTAACATGACGTTTATTTCATGCACAATATAGGGATACCGCGTAGCGTTGTTCAATTTCCCTATTTTCCACAAGATCCCAGTACACCTATCTATACCAATATTATAAAGAGGAAAGGTTTGATTTTTTGTTTGTTTGTTTGAATTGAATAGGCTCCGAAACTACTGAACAGATTTGAATAATTCTTTCACTGTTGGAAAGCTACATTTTTCCTGAGTGACATAGGCTATATTTCATTTTCAAAAAAAATGGGGATCCTTACTTAAATTACGATAAAGTGTAAAAAAATATCAAAAAACTTCCTTACATCGCGTACGCTGCGAAAACTATTGATGATAGAACAAAATGATACATAACATTTTTTTAGAACACACCATTATCAACAAAAAAATCAGCGGCAGCGTGTCTCTAACTATTATAGTCATGTCACAATAAGCGTTTTTTTTATAAAAAAAAAAAGAAATTAAAATACCACCGCTACAAAAAGCTCTTTATTTGTACCTTATCAACATAAATGATTTATTATTTAAGACTGCTTCAATACCTTTATATTACTTTTTGAATTATTCGATTCTGACATTCCATTCAAAAGATATCACGAGTTTAAAACTTTGAAAAAATAAACTCCATTCGGCTACTTATGTGTTGTAGGGCGTCACTCGGGCAGGGGTACGGGAGGGGAGTTAAGATCACGAAATAAACTTGCCGCGCGGCTCACTCGCGCGGTCGGCTCCCTACGTGATGGATGTGCGCGGAATTCATTAAAAATTAATGCCCGTGCGAAGCCGGGACGGGCCGCTAATAAAATTATAAAGAAAAATAACTCACATAGTTTTCCTAAGATAAGCCTCATGAGCATCAAATCATGATTGTGATTTAACCGCGTACTTATCCAAATACTTCTCAATCTGATCAGTGCCCATGCGCTCCTCGATGAGTCTGAGCGAGATGGCAAATATTTCCGTAGCGATGTCCTTGTCTCTCGCTAAAGCAGACTCTTCGCAATAGAAGCAGTTGTTGAAATAGAGACCGGTGACTCCTTTTAGCTCGTCCGCTGTCGCTGCGTACACTGTGGTCGCTGCGGCTTGTTGCTGAAGTGAGGAGAGGATTTATTGTTACAATTACTATTTTATTAAAACACTAGCTGTTGCCTATAACTACGTCCGCGTTCCATACTAACTGTACCCTCACATTTGACCCATTTTTAAATAGAATTTTCAGAACGTCTATAGCCTATATGTCAATCAGAACTTATATAAATATATCCGTGAAAACTGCATCCAAATCCGTTCAATAGTTTTTACGTGATGTGCGTTCAAACAGACAAACAAAAATTTCCCTGTTACGATTTTATTATATGTATACAGGGTCCTTTAAAAATAGTGTAAAATATTTTAGTGAGATAATTAGGCCTTTAAAATTCAATCTACGAAACGAAGATTCCGTGATGCAGCCAGAATAAGGCGGTGCGGTAACATGGGAGGTAACAACTTTAAGGATTTCTCTAAAAATTTTCAAAGATTTTGAGGGGCCATAGCTTTAGGCTTTTGTGACCTTCCTCTCTTGAGGATCAGAATTTAGCCAGAAATTGATTTTGAGGTTTAATTCAGGGTGGTTATCATTTTTTGGGAAGATGTTGCTTCATCTTCGGTCTCGTTGCAATTTATCATCAGGTAACATTGAGGGCAAACATTTAATCTCACCTAAAAAAACTGTATACCCTGACCAGAAATATAAAAACCCTCACCATATTGCGGAATTAAATGGAACAATTTTTTTCATATCGAACTCAGAACACAGACTATAAAAGTAACAATGACGCCGTCTTGACAGGGTTTTTATATTCCTGATCAGGGTAAAGTAAAATTCATTAAAGGTTACATCGAACTCACCAAAGACTTAGTAAATGGTCGAACAACAAGGAATGCGAGTCTGAACAGCCACCAAGACTTGCAGAGGTTGGAGTACACCATGTTTCCAGGATGCAGAGAGTTCACGCGGATGCCCTTACTCCTCCACTCTTCACTTAGAATCTGGAAAATGATTATGAATACATACATACATAACTCTCACGTCCATAATCCCCGAGGGGGTAGACAGAGGAATCACCTTTATCATAGGTGGTTCCCACTTCTCGCCGTAAGATTTGGTGGACAAACGTGATAGGTGGCGAGCCTATCGTCTACTAGTCTGTCTACTATCCACTAGATCCTTAGTCGCCTCGTACGACACACACGGGAAGAGTTGGGGTGGTGCTATTATTTATGACCGGCACGACTAGGCAGAAAATGACTATGGCCTCTTTAAAAAGTAAAGTTATTCAAAAACTACTGTGTGTAAAGCGACAGCGCGCAGGTTAAAGTGTGGCACTGTGTCGAGAACTCTTCATGCTCTTTGAAAAAGGTTGCTTGCTTGCTTATCGTATGGTTAGTGGGCAACCTATTTGTCAGAGTTGTTCAGGCCACCCGTAGGCCTCTGACATGACTTAACGACTGCTGTCGAACGACAACAACAGGGAACGACTGCTTAACGTGCTTTCCGAGGCACGGAGGAGCTCAGATGAAATATGCCACTAGCGGTTTCATTTAACTTGAAAAAGGTTTCCTGGGTAGATCGAACGTCGGAGCAACATCCGCGATAGTTATGAAATGAGAAACACCCGTTATATCTAATAACAATTACAGTTTTGTAAAAGGTTCTTTAAAAAGTTTGTTCAGTTGAATCAAATCTGCATCTATTTTACTTTAAAGGAGATATCTCTGAACTTACTTTTGCAGTAATAACATTGTACAATTTGGAATTGTTGTATGCCATCATAGAGCTGTAGGAATCCCTGGACATCGATATACTTTGCTGCGCGAATACGTTTTTTAGATTCGCAAATCTGTAATTAGAAAAAAAAAATCGGTTTGTCATAAATTCATAATTATTAGACTTAAAATTATTATTAACATCTGATACATTTTCATTTAAAGTATGGTCATCTGTAAATAGTGAGGCCAGACCTTGGCAACGCAGTTGTCTTCATTTCCAACCGAATGAAACAACAAAAGACTGCTACGGGACTGTTTTCATCCAGTGTGAACTTTTGAGAACAAACAGACAGTATAAAACCTTGAAGACATCATCTTCAAGCATGCACTGGTTTCTTGTAAAAGTGATTCCAGTATTAAAATCCATGTACACATCAGATTGTTCATTTATTATCGAATTGATGACGGAACATGATTCGCCTAAGTTAGCGAAAAACTGAAAGAGGTGATATCTTTTATCTTCAACAAACTGCCATTCCCTTCACTACTTAGAGTGTGTTCCAAAACCCGTTGAAATTATTCACGTTGACAGCTGCACATGTTCCACTGCTCGTTTTGAATAAGAGTTTGATACATTTTCGGCTGTTAATACGGTAATGGTCATGCACAGTTGTCAAAGTGGATTAATTCAACTGGTTATGGAACACTCTCTTACTATCATTTCAAACAACATTAATATTCACCTGTGCGACTCTGAAGAAACAAACACAACCCTCGAACCTTTCTTCAGCAAGGGTTCTAACAATAAAGCCAGGTACATATGGCTGAGGTGGTTTACTTGGAATGTCTGCTCGAGTCTGTCGTCAGTCTCCGTGTATGGGGTGCCGAAGACTCCAGCATTGAGTATCAGCAGGTCCAGATGACTGGAAATATTGTTACAAGATATTAGGCCATCTGCTGCGTGCCGCGGACATTAGCGGCGGATTAATATCCATATTATCCATTGCTCGTTATAAAATTAATACGCCAGCAAAAAAACACGATAACCAACAATGTACAACGACATTGACTTGTCTGCGCACGGATTCCGCTTAACGCATCGCCTTATAGGTTAGTTTCAGCGTAGTTCGTTTCGGCATTGATGAGTTCTGAGAGCCAGAACACAAATCAGCTCTTTTTTAGCATAACCAGTTCTTTGGAAACTTGAGTGCTCTTCGACTTCACCATTACTTACCATCAGGGGAGATAGAGGTCAAAGGCTTTGTTTCCTATATAAACTAATAGAGTGGTTAAACTTCACACCCATTTTCTAGGCACACTCACTGTTAAATAGTCAATCAAAAGGCGCCTGCACAGTGGAAGACACATCAAGCTATACGAGTACCTTGTGGAACCCTATCGCAATACGTTTTTGTTACGATTTCTGACTTTTGTTTGAATGTGTCAAATAAGTTAAAGTGACAAAGTACTAAAGGGTATAGCTTGATTTTTCTTCCACTGTACCTGATGCATGTTACATAAGGGACCTGGTCAAGTTACATGTACCGTGTAAACGGCAACTTTTCGCGGTAATATTTAAGGTATTTCGGCTTCAGTGATTATTATTTAATGTTAATGTAGTAAGATTAGGCGCTTGTACACTCCATGTAAATGGAGAAAGTATCGTGTGTGCCACATGCCGGCCATGTGGCACACACGATACTTGCCCCAGTTACATGCAGTGTATAAGCGCCTTATCTTACTACCGTAACATTAAACAATTGAAACTCTTGTTAACTAACATAGTAGCAGGTTTTACTTCATAAACATAACTTGGAAAAAGATGCCTGGAAAATAATAAAATATCTAGGTACTATCATCATTGTTAATCTGTAAGATGTTCCACTGCAGGGCAAAAGCCTCCCAGTCTCTTATAATTTATTTAACCTCCTTCTGGCAAACCTATACGAAACTACATAATATCTTGATCATCTTTCTACCTACTCTTACGTCAAGCTTAATGTTCATAATATAAACAAAATTACCCTTACTCTGAAAACAAAGTCTTCACAGCCAATGCACATTTCCTTACACTCTGTAATGATGACAAATCCAAATGTATAACTTTCAAATTCTCCTCAGATGCCTTTGTTTCCCTGACTATATCCACTATCGCCTGTTGAGTGGCCTCCATGTTACGGTTGGCAAAGAGAATGCTGCAACCATGCCTGGCGAGAGATTTTGCTGTTTCGTAGCCAATGCCAGCATTGGAGCCCGTTATTAAGGCATATTTTCCTGATAAATCTACTCCATGTAGTACCTGAAATGCAATCCTAATCAATTTTTTTTTAATGTAAAACCTTAAAGTACCTACATTTTTACAGTCATGTTTTACTACTACTAATATAATGTACTTTTTGTTAACTAACTACCTAACTATACAAAAGGCCCATAGATATATACCTTGTAACTAACATACATTATATAAGTAAAAAGAGTTCATTATGCATATTGTTTTGCCATGTGCTGACGTTTTAACTTCTTATGGATGATACAGCCCTGGCACACCTCCCTTTAGTGAATCAGAAAAAACACAGTTCAATTTCAATTATTTTGAATATGGCTTCTATTATGGTCAGGCACAAAAATTTCGCCAATGTCAATTTGTTTGTTGTTGTAGTGGGTTAGTGGCCAACCAAAAAAAAAACAGTAAAAGTAAACAAAACTTTTGAACTGTATTGTACCTACCTGAAATGCTGTAGACGATCCATCAAATCTCTGACGAAAATCGTGGACATGCTTCTTTTCCTCCTTCGCAAACGCCAGTCTTGGATCCACATAGGTTCGGTTGCCGGTTTCTCTTTGCACGTAAACCGTTTTGTCGTGTTCATCTACTGTTTTAGACCAGCCAAAGGGTAGGTCTTTAGGAATGATTTTCTTGCGCCCTGTTCTGGGATGTGTCCACTGGATTTTACTTGTACACGTGCTGAAATTGTAGAAAAGTTGTGATGAATGTATAAAAATCCATTTAGCATCCGAAAGAGTTTGAATTTGTACTAACTTGACGAAATAAACGTTTCCGTCTACCGTTGATTTCTCCTCCCAGCCTGGAGGTAGTTCATCTTCGCTGTCTGAATCTAAATTGTGCATTTCTCGTAGTTTTGCAGAAATCAGAATATTTTTGTTATCTTTCTCTTGAGGCTGAGAATAACTTTAGGACACATTGGGATGGGAGTTTGGTTGTTGTTGTTTTTTTTAAGGCAAAGGGAACTGAGCCCATACAGCCATGTCTGATGTAAACAACTCTTGCAAGTCTTCATTAAAATGCTGGTGTGACACATTTCAATGCTATCTGGGAGAATCTTCCACGTTTCTGCACCATCCGAACCAAGGAAGAAGGCGTCCCGGACGCGGTATGGCTCTTTAAAATCCAGCCAAGTACGGATCGGGCTGCAGCGTCTTATTTGACTTTACTTCATTGTCCCATACATTAATCACGTTTTGTAGACGTTCTTCGAATAAAAAACACCATTCTTACTTAAAAAAAGCACTACTGTAAAACCATTTGCAAGACAATGAAAAAAAGCTGGTGTGGACGCGACAAAAGCGCGGGAGAAACCAGGCTGAGAATAACTTTACTAGGACACATTGAGATGGGAGTTTGGTGGGGCTTTAGGCTTTGAAACAGCATTCCATAACCAGTTGAAATAATTCATGTTGACAACTGTGCATATACAAATATTTTTTTTTTGTACATATGTACATATTTTTTACAGTTTTTTTTTTTTTATGTATGGTCTATTAATAAAGGTTTTTCTATTCTATTCTATTCTTCTGTGCATATTCCATAACCGCGTTAACAGCTTAAAATGTATGTAACTTTATTCAAAACGAGGAATGGAACGATACAATTGACAACGTGAATAATTTCATTTGGTTTTAGAACGCACTAGGAATTGCTGAAATTCGAATAAAATAAAGGTCGCTATTCACTATTAATTAGTTCTTTTGTCAATCGAAATAAAGGTAAGCGTTGACTATCCTTTTGTCAATCGTCCGTAAATCTAGCAAAACGGTTATCTTGGATGATAGAAAAAAATAGTTCGTTCCTTCACGGTTCCTTCATTGTTGCTTCCTCGTATGTAATTCCGTGGTAATTTCAGAACCTCGCTCCGAAAGGCACCGAATCTGAGTGTCACACGTCTATCTTTTTTAGAATTTTTTTGTCCAGATTGCAACACTGTGTAGTCTATGGTAAACGACGACATTGGCGATTTTGACGTTTTGAATACTATTGTGTGTGTCAAAGGTGTGTGTGTCAAGGTAAATCGCCAGAAATATTAAATATTATTTATTATTATCTTTTATCCATAAAATACAAGGTATTCTTTCCATTTTAATTCAATTTAAACATACGCTGTTTAAAAATATACAATATAATCAATTATTGGTCCAGTTGTCACCAGTAACGGAGAATGCTAATTCGGACGCTCCCAATCTCCTAATGGTCACTGAAATTGGTGTAAATGTGTAATGTATTGAAAATCTTTATAAAACCATGTTATGAGCATTAAAAATTCTTGTGTGTAACAAAACAATGACAAGATAGTAATAATCGGTTTCCAAAATGGGTGACAAGATGAATCGAGAATACTTCGCTCCTGGGGCCGCAGCCTTCAATTATAACAATGTGGTGAGTTTTCTTATTCTAATTCTCTCATACAAACTGTATTTCTAATATTATAATGGTGAAATCTAAACTAACTTACAAATACATATACAATATAAACAAGATTAACTATTAAGAATTTACACCTATTTACGATATTCACCTACCTATATTTACAAAGAAAACACGTCGTCAAGGGCGCTCTCATGCGGTGAAGATCGCAGGATACTGGCAACGTTATCTAGCTGAACGGCTAGGCTTATGCGTTGGGCGAAGTATTTGCCAGCTCTGAGATCCCCGAATGATCATACAAACTTACTTACTTACTTACTCTTTAGTTACACTGGATTGACGCTACTGACGCTAAATTGATGCGTTTACGTAGCACAGTAATTTTCTTCTTTATATTTTTTTTCTGCAGAGTTTTGCCTTGTTTTCCTAAGCTAAACTCTTTATCAAAGGATTACAGGAATGTATTGCTGCTGGCTAGAAGTAGTTCACCTTTATTCCTTTGTCATTGCTTTCGATTGTGACAACAATCTGTCGAAGTCGAAGGAGCGGGGCTCTTTTTGTGGTTGTCATAGTGCAACCTAATATGTCCGAGTCAGTTCTGCATCCATTAGGTTTCTGTGAAACAGTTAATTTTTTAATCAGTCTGAATATTCCTAACTCATTATCTCTCAGTGCCACTCCAACCCGTTATGTTAGATTGCATTATGACAACCATGCAAAGGGCCCCTGTGAAGCCGGGCTCTTTCGGCTTATCTTGGTGCCCACTTACCTAACACTGTGACCCAACTCTGACCATAGGTTGGCCAATCCATTAGTAAGAGATATTGTGCACAAGTACTCTCATTGCTAGAAATAAATAAATTAACAGTAATCTACTACTGCTACCTACTTCTCACTGCTTGCCCCAAAGGGACATAGCATGAAGTTTTGTATGTATCTATTTAAGGTTGGATTTGTAATTCGATTAATCAATGTGATGTCTCATACACATTATTTTAGTAGTGGTAGATCCTAAAGTGAAGGATGTCCTGGGGTGGTACCACCCTCTTATCTATTTCTGCCGTGAAGCAGAAATGCTTGCATTGCTGTGTTTCGGTTTGAAGGGTAAGAGAGCCAGCGTAATTTCCGGCACATGAGGCACTCCATCTTAGTCCTCAAGGTTAGCAGCGCATCAAAAACCCTCTAATATTAATACAGTGAGGTGAGATGTCTATGGGCGACGGTGACCACTTACCATCAGGTGGCCCGTTGGCTCGTCTGCTCTCCTTATTTAGTAATAAAAAAATAATTATATTAATTATACTAATGTTATGTCAAACCATACAATTCAAGTCCTTTTGGTCCATCCAATAAAAAAACGTACTAGCCCGAGCTGTAATCTGGAAATCTGTGAGAATTTCTCACAGTGACGCAATGACTTGATGGATTTGTCATTTCAGTATGGAACTCGGCCCACATTTTGTAAACTAGTTCCACCCACAGAAAATAACTGGTCCATTTATCTGAACCTTAATTTTACATCAGAAATGTTACAAAAGTTCAAGAAAAGGTAGACATTACCAATTTATTTATTATTAATCGTTCGGTTGTCAGCATCACTCAATCACACCATTATTTTACAAAGGCAAAATATTCTTCAGCCATGCTATGGCTACGTCGTCCAGCAAGTGTAATCTGTCGATTCCTCCTGGTATGGCCCATATTTCGCAGTCCTCCGTTAGGTGGCACATTGTTTGCACGGCCCAGCAGGAGCACGCGGGGTCAGCTCTAAAGCCCCATTGACATTACCAATCAAACATGTTATGCAGTAAATTGTATTAAAGAACAGAAAGAACAGATTAGACAGCCACCTACGAAACTTGAAGAAACAGGCTAACCAGCATTGGCTGGCTGCCTGCTAATCCAATAACAATAATAAATAATTAAAAAGAGGAAAAGAGTAGGTAAACTTCATTTACTTCTCATTCAAGTGTTAATTTATCTGTGTGTTGCTTTTAGGTATATTCTTTATTAACTGACTTAATTAGTGTTAATGATATTTATCATCATACAAGTATTGTATTCAGTCCAACTGGTTAAGTAACCTGGACATTTTACTGTCAAGACAAAACAATCGAAACATGAATAAAGAAAACTGATACACTAACTATGTATGCAGTCCAATGAACACGAGAACCTGGTCATCAGATATGTCTGGTCAGATTCCTAGTAATCAGCCAGGCAGCTGGGCGATGTTTATGAAACGTAGGCATTCTTCGACTCAGTTTGCATAACATTGACACTGCCTGCAGCCAGATACGATAAGAGACCATTGTTCTTCAGGCACTGCAATTTTCTTAGTTTCATTTTTAGTAAATTATCATTACCTACTTATAAAGCCTGTGGAAATCTATTTCCATCCTGAGTATGCACTTAGGTACTGCAGTAAGTACCATTTACATTCCAGAAAAGTACTCTTTATTTAGATCAATAAATTTGGGAGATGCAGGTAGAATAGAGTATATAATGATTGATTAGAGGGAGTTACAGGTTTGCCGTTATCCAGGATTTGCTAATGTGACGACGTCACGCAACTACGATTAGTTAACTAAACTCGCCAACAGATGGCGCCACTCGTCCCGAACGAAAAATGTTACCTGTATACAAGACGCCTTATTTACATACCAAACAAACAAAGCGCTAACGAAATTACTAATGGGACTTCACCTATATACGAGTTCCAAACATCCATTGCTGGATCAGCCAGGACAACTGGCCACCAGGCACAACACCTCGCCTGGTGGAAGATGTTTCCTTTTCCCTCTTCATATCATCTGAGAGCGTCGGTGGCCTAGTGGTTAGGACACCCATGCGGGAGGTCCGGGTTCGAAACCATGCAATGTCATGTACCAATGCGTTTTTCCGATTTTTTGGAACACTTACGTACATTTACCAACTAAAGATGAAGGAAGGAAGGAAATTAACGGTTTTCGAAGGCGTGTGAAATCCACCAATCAGCATTGGGTCCGCTCGGTGTATCATGGCCCGTACCCCTTGTGCAGGGGAGGCCTGTGCCCCAACAATGGGGACTTTAATAGGCTGATGATGATCATCTGATATTACATCAATCCATTCCGCCGATAGCGCTTCTATCGCGACAATACTTGTACCTGCTTCTGACTAATTAACTGCAACCTGAACCTGACATCATCCGACTCCTTTGCAGTCCCACGAATGTTACTCCTATGTGGTTTGCACTCCGTCGGTTGCATTGCTTGGCTAGTCTTACGGTACGAAGCGGCCCTCGCCTTTGTTAGTCGCGCTTCGCCGACCTGGCTGATTGCAGCCCGAGACGTGGCCCGCACAGCGCTGTTACGTGCACAACGAAACCTGCCTGCTTAAAACAAAAACGCGGTGCAATGATTGAAAACAGCGGTTATGGGCATGCAACATTCGCCACAAGACCGTTTATCAACTGCTATTCTATTACTGTTGTCGAGACTTGTCTCCGACCTATGTCTGCCTTCCACTGAAGATCGCAATCAACGTAAGTAAGCTGGACAAGTGTCGTGTCCTTAATCTGCAAGTAAGATGGAACCACATGGCTCCTTGGTTGTAAATAAAGTTATCTTTACGAGGATCAGCGACGAATGCTTAGTTCCTGAGTCTCGCCTGCAACGTTGATGCGTTATCACTTTTATAGTTAAGTGCACACACAAACGCACATTTCTTATGAACCATGGAAAGCAAAGTGAAACTCGAGATTACTGATTGTGCGTCGATTGCGCTGAACCGGCAAACTGCTACCAGCGTTATATTGAAAATTATTCTCTAGACTTATGACATCCTGTCGACGTGAAAGTGATCTATTTGCTAGCCCAAGTAAAATTACCTATCATTAAGTGAATAAATACTGGTTACGATGTCGTTATATGTGGTTCCTAATGTTTCGCCGCGGGAAGTCAAAAAATATCATTTCCATTGTTCACAATTTTCTATTTTGCCAACAGTCTGCTTCTTCGTCGAACAATAGGTATATGTTGATCCCACGCGAGACAATGCGATGTGGGGCAAGCAGCTGACACAATTTAATTTGCGCGAAATACAACGCTCATGTATTTAATGAGTGTGCAGTGTAAACGCTGAATCTCACGCTTCCACTGCACATTAATGACAATAAATAAGCTTTTTATGTCCGATCTTGCTGCCGTGTATTATGGGAAATAAATAACTCTAGAAACACCTATATATTTTAATTTGCAATATAACGTTCCGCCCCGCCCACCCGCTTACTTACGCATATTATTACTTCGAAAGTTCTTTAAGTACTTTACTTAAACGCAAAATGATGTCGATGACACCTACGTAACTGATAAAAGTGATAATATATCGAAAGACTTATTTAAATAAACGTTTCTGAGGTCCTTGAACTTTATAATCCACACAAAGTCCAAAAGACGAAACGGATTGTCTATTAAACAAGTCGTATCTATAAAGAAAGATATTTTTATAGCGTCGGAGGTCGCATGTCGAAGGCAAAGCTGCCATCGGTACCAGGGCACCACGGCGCAGCAGAGTTCGCGTGAACGCTCCCCCAACCTTCGGCTCTGGGTCGGTGGCTTTTGACTGTCTGGTACTTTGGATGAAATACATATTCTACAGCTTTTTTAATAGGGCTGCCTGAACAAGTTTCATATGACATTACAGATAAGTAATGTTCAGTGTCCGATATTCTGTAATTTTCTTCCTATCTTATTTTATGATCGGGGACCGAGGATAACCCCAGCGGCACATCGACCCTCGGGGATCTTTTGTGCTCACCCCTAGTCACCTTAGTCTCCTTTCTGTTGTGTAAAGATGCTCTGCATCAAGGACGCTTTACAGCTGACAGAAATCAGCCTATAATCTTCTGGTTTATGTTTTTCTTTTCTTTATTGCAGGAAATTTTACAGCTTATAATTTTATACATAATAAATGCTTTTTAAATATTTATATGCCAACACAAGATTCCACATATCAAATTATTTAAAAAAAAATCTAGTAGGCCATCCCCAGAAGACTTCGATTTCTAACCAGCGAGTCACATTTGCACAACAGGTGTTCCATTGGAATTATAGAAAAGTGAAATAGATAAGAATGAACTGACTTAATTCAGAAATTTTCAGTTGTAGATAATTTGGAAACATCCGTAATCGTCATGGATGGATGGAAAAGGTTCGTGTACACTCGATATTAAACATTTTACAGGTATGTACATAACCGATATCGCGTGTTTGTGGCAAAACCTATCTACCTAGTTGGCAATGTTCGCCTTTCGTTGTCAGCCAGTTCATTTTGGGCCTGCGAAACATTTGCTGCTTTGTGATTGTGACCTGATGCTATAATCCTTCTATTTAACTCATTCGTACGTACATAATGCTGACGAAAAACAACATGAATTTCCACAAAATAAGCAAACGGGAAAGTTTTAAGTTTACTTTAAAATGTCACGTTATTTTTATAAAGACATTTGTTCAATTTTTGTGAACATGATCACTTATTTAACGGAGACTTTGCCAATAAAGACAGTGAAGTGTTTCTGCACCCCTAACATAACGTGAACCCGTGAAGAAGACGAAAATGTTGGTGATTGGAAAAAAGCCTGAAGCACCACTTTGATCCTCAAAAATGCAACAATGAAAAAAGTGACATTACCAAAACAGAAACTGCGGAACACGGTGCGTGCCCAGCTAATGTAATGTAAAGATGGGGATAACGTTTTAGTCCCATTCGCCTAGCCATATCATTGCTCGTGTCGTGCTAAACTAATCATTATTATGTATATACACGTGAAGCTGGATAATAAGTGTATAAATTGCTTCGATAATTACGTTATATACAGGCTGGAAACGTTCAGTGTGTCCAGTCCATTATTTCGTTAATTTAAAAGATATTGCAAAATTTTAAACTGATATGGAATCTGCGTCGTTTAACGCAGATAATGATTAATGACATAAAAAACTTTTTTTTAAATTAACGCCATGTGTTCAGAATTTGTACTTTTGCGGCTCCCTTACATTTACTATAACACGATTTTCGACTACTTAGAACTCTTGGATGTAAAGATAGTTTAATAAAAAGAAAAAGAGAGAAATATTAAAAAGTTAAAATAAATAAAAAAATGAAAAAAAAAAGCTAAACTAAGAAATGAAATCCTAGACCGTCTCTATTTGCCAAGTTCCAGAGTAGACATATATAAAAAGAATACCTTCTGTATGGCAATTTTAGTGTATAATAATCTGCCTAGTCGCCTTAAAAATGTTCCTGCTAGCCAATTTAAAACTAATATTTCCAAGTGGCTTCTAGACAAATGTTATTACTCCATAAAAGAGTATCTCAACGACACTAACAAATAGCAGAAAAGATTTGCACACTGTTGTCGGTGGAACATATGATACCTATGCTTTTTAAATCACCTGTAATTTTCACTATGTTCTGGCAAATACATTTCATTTCATTTCATTAGATCAAAAATGTAAACAAACAAATGTCATTGTCAAAGTGACATTTCAGGGGTATAGAACATTTTCTTAAATATACATAAACATAGTCTTAAAATTATTCGATATAATTTTATTAGTGAATTGAGGTTTCAAAGGTTGCGAGTATTTGTATTAATTTATTAAAGAATAATAATTAGCTTAATAAATATTAATACCTAATCAATGTCTCTAGTTTTAGCATTGACTTTATTTCAACAGGGAAAAAATAAACGAAATATATTGTATTTATAATTTATTCACTATTAGATGAATCAGATGAACTTGCTGTCAGATTCAGTAACTTTTATATAAATTGATCTGTTACTGTATCAATTAGGTGGTCCAGTGGACACTGGTACACATTTTGTCTTCTTCCTTTATAATATTCATTCCTGCGGTGCAAACCGTTACTGCAGAAATACCAAGAATCTAGGCAGTCACAGTTATTTGCGCAATCACTTAAAGACCAGTAGTGTTCTTCAGGCTACGTCTTTTAAGTGTACTTATAAGCATTCATTACAACATATAAGTGCGCGGTCTTTTTTTCTGCGGTGACAGAATGTCCTTGTTGGTGGAAGGACCTGGTTCGGCATCCATAGTGCGTCTGTTTACGAACGCGAATACCAGAAAACTTAACGACAAAATGAAACTAAAACTTAACAGTAAACAAAAAATCAATATCGCAGCGTCACTTATTAAACACAGAATGGATCACATTCAATCACGACAAGCGTCCGGAACCGAATGAACAAAATGGCAGTTTAGAATAACCATAGGCTGAAAGTATTTTGGCTAGGAGAACCACTCAATCTTAATTATAGATGGCGCCACCGTCGACTGTTGTTAAATATCAAATAAAGCAAGTAGCACGTTTATTTTTAAGTGATTAGAAATATACAAACTTTATTCCAATAAAAAAAGTTTTCTGTAAAAGATTCAAATGTTACGAACTTCTGCCTTATTGCCTGCAGCATAAAATATTTTCGTACCATTTTTAATTCTTTTTTTTTTCAATATTGAATTGTATCTACTTTACGTAAATTTCATACCAAAGAATATTTGTTAGGCATTGTTTTATTTAATAGGTACAGAAAAAAATTAACCTACTAATTTAATGTTTGTCAACAAACTACTATCGATATATTATTAACTTATTAACACACTTCAAGATAAACATTTCAAGATACAGTGTGTTAATAAGTTAATACGTGCGTACGTTGCGTTTTGTAATGAACATAGTGTAACTAGGAACCATATTGAAGAGATTCCTTTACCAATCCAATCACTGGTGTTGCAAGTTATAAACTCGGGCAATTTTATAGACATACGGCAGAGGTTTTGTATCTTACAACACATGATATAATGGAAAATAGGTTTGTATTAGAAAATTTAACGTTACCTACAAAACATAATCACAGAAAAAAATGACATAGCTACATATATTATCTCCTTGCTCTCAAACTTAACTACTTATTTTGCTTGATCCTTATATTACTTATTACAAGGCACAATAATACAAACTAGGTCGATCTCCGAAAACCTCCGACTTACAAACTGGGTCTAAACCTGTATCTTGGAAGTCGGGACTCCGTCGCACTTCCCGTGCAAGCGTATGACAATTTATAACATTACATTAGTAGTTACATTAGTAACTATATACTATACCTAAAAGGAATTTGGAACAAGTTAATCAAAAGGAATTTAGAATATACCGGATAATAGGAAAGATATTGTTTAAGAGTGTGTGAGGGTGGGGGTGTGTTAGGTTGTGTGGGAGTGTGTAATAATGTAAGTGTGCATCTGTAGCGAGGGTGAGTGTATTCTATTTTGACTATTTTCAACGGGTGCGTATCGATTCGACCCGGTCTCACATCTTTTGATTTGTAATAGGTACTGTAAAAGTATCATAATTCTCAAAGGAAAGTAAGTAAGTAAACACACAAAGAGCTGTCTTTGTCTCAAACCTCAATCATGCCACCGAAGTTTCATTTCACAGCAAAAAGTGACTGCTGCATGTGACATATCATCATCCATCAACTTGCGTCACTGGCTCGGTCTGTTCCAATCCAATCGCTTTTTTACCTTATTTCGATTGCATCAACTAATTTCGTGTTACATCGATACTTTGAAATTATAAGAGAATCAGAGTTTCCATTAAAACGTAATGTTCACTTTACGCAATGGTCATCTTAGCTTGAAAATACTCCTAAAGCTATAGAACGATGTTTATGTATCATGGACGTCTTGAAACCTATTTGTGGAAGACCAAAATCTGTCAATTTTGACAGTTGAAAGTGCATTAGCTTCTTAAGTGGCATCTAAAAATTATGTAACAGGCCAAGAGAAGTACCCTGTTCGGTTGTCAACGTTTAATGGATGAGGTACACGAAGACTTTTGACTGATTCATGTTTAACGCTTTATTAATTTTATGATTAATCATCGCATGCCATTCGCCGGTTTTAGAAATTCGAGGGTTATGTTGAGGTTAATTTGTCCTGGACATATGTCGATATATATGATTAAATGCTAGTTATTTGCAAGACGAATTTCGAACTCTAGAAAAGTAGTCAGTTCTGTCTGGTCTAGTCTAGGAATACGAAGCAAATACTTTTGACCTAGATACTGTGACATTTTGTGGAAAGTAAGGGAGACTGCCAATGGCCCTGAAGAATGCAGTGGTAATATCAAATTCGAAAACCTTTTACAAGCATAGAAAATTTACTTTCTCTCCGTTTTATTAATGGTATCTTGGCGACGATAATGTTTGCTGTAAACCGCTGCATCATTATAATATTATGTTATGATACAAATAACAATTCAGTCCGATCTACTGCCGAGCTTTTATTACCAGAAAGTTCTTTGTCTTAGCCTTTCTTTTCACGACTAATGAGACTATCGGTTTCTAACCACAAGTTGTCAGAATGTTTGTGTTTAATGATGGAATCTATTCAATGCGTTTCCATTACATCAGTGTCCAGCGCGAGATGAAAGCGTGCCTACTAATTCTATTTCTATTGCGTGTCCCTATCGCTTTATTATACGCTTTACGGCTTTAATTAGATAAGTAACTTTCTTCAATTGCATTTCCGAACTGCAGTTCGATTTTACTGTTTGAGTAAGTACCTAGTGTTTTAGATGTGCGGATGTTTAATGTTTCTTCTTTAATTAATTTAACAAATCGTATATGGTATGTTTGTTTTATAACAAGTAGACTTTTGGTAATCTTACCAGATTTTAGCAGGTGAAACGAATAAATATATTATTTAGTGTAAGAAATTGTTTGACATGGAATGTTTTTCAATTTAATTTAAATTTTTTAATTAATTCAATTGGGTTTATTAATTAGAGATAATAATTTATTCATTTTTTTGTGATGATTGTTTATATTTTTATTTCGTGTAGCTACACCCTAATGGGTAAAATTACATTGTAACACAAATTGTATTATAATAAGACCTATAATGACATGTAATTTAAGGCTAATAAGTAAATGAAATAAAATTGCATATATGATTGAAAAAGATTCTGATCAAGGAGCAAATAATGGTCTAACTAAACTTTTAAAAATTGAGAGTTAGGCAAAAGTAGGTATAATAAACATGTACTCGTATGTAGAGAACAAGTTTTATTTCCGACTGACTGACAACTTTCTGTGTACATTATATAATTTATGATGTGTTTCCCAAAAAACTAGGGAATCTGGTCAAGTTTTCAACTTCTTCGGATTTACCTACTCCACTTTATCAGTCGTAATAAAATAAACTTCACGGGTTTTTTAATTAACAAGCGACAAACAGCAACGTTGCTTTTAATATGCTATTCGAAAGGAGAACTTGTTATGATCGATGAATATTTAAATTCTTGATTACATGCTGCTTGATACTAAAGTACTAACAGACTTCCAATAATTTTGTTTTTTCTACCTTACTCAACACTAAACTATAATGTTATAATTTGTTTTTTCGACATAGGGGGTTTTGTTACAACCTGTATGTTACGAATGATAACACTCGTAGGGCTGTACTAGTTTTGTAAAAAAAACTGTACCTATATAATAGATGCTACAAAAAAATGACCCAAGGACAATATCTGATACAATAATATAATAAATAATAAAAAGATTTATTCAGTAACAAAAAGGTACAATCATTTTTTTTTCCTATTGTGGAGGCCCTCTTTTGAGTGTGACAACACCTGTGTCAGAGGGCCACGCTCTTCCATACCTCTTTATTTGTGTACCTATTTACTAATAATATAATAATAATAATAACGTGTGTGTGTGAGGGGGGGGGGGGGGGTTGTGAGGGTGCATGTGTGTGTGCAAGAGAGATGTATGGTGTTCTATGCCAAAATGAGTGAGAGATGTCAAATGAAAAACTGCGATTAAAATGTATACAATATTCTGAATTCGTGTATACATAACATACACCTGTATTTTTGCGTGTCTGTTTGCGTTCATCATTCATAACATGAATACCTAGCCATCGGTCATAGTCCAACAGAATACCAGCGCTGTAGGCATTTTTGTCTGCAGCAAAAAGCTGAGTTGAGGTCCTTTTCACAACAACAGCAGACCATCAGACATGATTTAGATATGTTTACCTTTGACTGCATAATTATTTTATCATAATTATAACTGTTTCGGTCATTGCTGTGTGTGAAATAAACGTATTACTTACTTACTTACCTATTTAGTAACGAACAATACATTGGCAATACTTGAGTTCTTCATTTCATATTTTTACGTAGCTAATATAGTGCCTGTTCATCCTTAGAATAATAATCTGTCGACATAAAAAAGAGTGGAAACTAACTAATGAAGTCATTATGTGTTTGTCTGGTAGCCTGTTTGCCTCGATATTATCTCTAGGCTAGACTGTTTATGTTTGTGCATTACGAACGAGCGAAAACAGATTTCTAAAGGCCCGCATTTCCGTGTCGTCACGCTAGCCGACTGCCGTTGTCGCCATCGTACCACCTGTCACGACCCGACTTGTGTTCAGTATCGATATGCAAATGCATATTACGACTTTATTGCTCTTAGTAATCCATTTGTTTTCTGCCTTGGATAATGCCTTTATGTCATGACGTGGGAATTTCGTACCTATGCTTGTGGTACCAATCTTCCTACAAACATTAATATTTCCTTGGCAGAATCTCGTACCATACTCGTATTTCTAGAGCTGACTTAGAAAATTATGTGTTTTCATTTAATTAAGAATTGTTTTGCAACGGACTGACATTTGCTAAAAACTTTCTTGCTTTCCTTTCCTTCATAATTTTCTTTGTTGAAATTTCTTGCTTCCTTTTGCCTTTAAGGTTTCGTTAGATATTATGGAGAATGGAGGCAAAACCGGTTAGTAATTAATCAACTCCCAAAGTTATTCTTGAAACAATTCCAATATTACCTACCGTTTGTAAATTGAACAGGTGAATTCGTAATGTAGGCTTATCAAGGCCGAACTTAGACGGGAGTTATTTGAGTAGGTTTCAGACGTTTCATTCCACCCACACATTACATCAAGTTTCAAGTATTTGTGAAGGCGGCTGTTTTTTCTGCTTGTAACATCAGTAATGTTATAAGCGCAAATTATAGCTCTATTTATTGTTCTAATTGTAGAGTACAATAGACATGCAATCTCTTTATTAAGCCTCAGAGCAAACATCCCAGCAAAGCCGAGCCACTGCAATATTCTCGCGTTAGATTAATTACATACCCACGCCCACGTATGTAGTGTATGTCATTTAATTACACTTTATTATTTTAGTTTTCCCAGGTTATATTATAAAACGTGATAAGTACTTTAAATCTCTAAATTCTAAATATCATTCTCTCTATCCGGCATCGTATTAAGTAATATGCGTAATTAAAAACTACTCTTTTTATAATTTCAATGTACTCATTGGCCCTAATGTCTATTACGTGATTCAATTTGGCTCATCTTTGGTTTGGCCTGTCATTAGTATCACTTCATACTCTCTTGGCAGATGAAGCGATAAAATAAAACGACACGATAACTCTTCTAGATAACCCCGTATTAATGCATGATTTCAACAATTATCTAATCGCTATAATAACATCTGATCGGCCACAATAACCGGTTACTCCGCTGCAGATATTTGACAATGGATTGAATAATGCACCATTACGTAACCCACTCACCGGCGATCGCCATCAGCATTAGCGAGATGCTATCGGCTGTCATCTTTCATCTGGTTGCTATGATCTTTAAACTTCGTGCTAAATGTGCGATGGACGGTTTAATCTGAAACAGTTAGCAAATAGGTATCACGATTGAAAATAGATAATGTACCTATTGATTACGTCTAAAAATAATACTAGTACCTATCATTTTTTTAATACTGCTATCATAATTATCCTACTCTAGTCTACTGCTGGACATAGGCCTCTCCCAGGGCGCACCATTGAGCACGATCTTCGGCTCTTCTCATCCACTCGTTGCCAGCCACCTTGCGCAGATCGTCGCTCCATCTAACAGGGGAGTGGGTCCCACACTACGTTTGCCCAAACACAGTCTTCATTCCAGAACTCTTCTACCCCAGCGGTTGTCGGTTCTGCGATAATAATACTGCTATATCAATGCTCGTTTTGGAGAATATTCACTTATAAATCATATCTTATAAGGAATAGATAATTATTTTTCGAAAGTTGATGTTATTTAATTTCCAATGATAAAACGGCAATTTTTAATTATGACTATTTTAGGCTTACCAAAATATTATGAACACCAACACGAATCTTGCTATATTAGGTACCGTTACCATCATCAGATGATATAAATTGTTCCTGTATTGCAGAGATGACGATATACAGGGTGGACCAAAAGTCCGTTAACATTTGAATAGGTCGCTGCGTCGGCGCGGGCGGGGTATTGGCGCGGGGGGTGTTACTACAAGCGAGAGCTACTAATAGGGATTTAGTACCATGGCGTTATTCAGCGGAGCGCAACGCGCATTTTGCGTACGCGAGTACTATCGAAACAACGATTCTACGACCGAAGCTAAACGGAAATTTTGTAATCATTACAATATACGGAACAGAAATCAAGCACCAACAATTCAAACGATTAAAAAATGGGTACAGAAGTTCGAAACAACAGGTTCAACTTTAAGTCAACCACGATCCGGCCGACCTAGGACATCGCGCAATCCAGTAAACATAGAGCGTGTACGAGCGTCTGTTCGAGAACAACCTGGTCTCTCTACTCGAAAGCGGTCTAGTGCTTTAGATGTGCCCAGAACATCTCTAAATCGCATTCTACACAAAGATTTACATTTACATCCTTACAAAATTCAAATTGTACAGGCTTTAAAGCCAAATGACCCTGCTCAGAGACTGCAGTTTGCTAACGAAGTGCTTGAGAGGTTTACGAGCTTCAATAACATCTTTTTCTCAGACGAGGCACACTTCCACCTAAATGGACATGTCAATCGACAAAATTGCAGATACTGGAGTGACACTAACCCGGACTTGAAGCACCAAAAACCTTTACACTCGCCCAAGGTTACTGTATGGGCCGCATTGTCAGCCAGCGGAATCATTGGTCCATATTTTTATGAAGATCAGAGAAACCGCGCCGTCACCGTTAATACAGAGCGATACATTGTGATGCTACAGAATTTTTTTGCTCCAGCATTACAGGACTTCTCAGGCTTTAATCGAAGCTCTTGGTTCCAACAAGATGGGGCAACATGTCACACCTCCAATGACTCTATAGCAGCACTTCGTGAAATTTTTGGCCAAAAAGTAATATCCAAAAGAGGTGACATTCACTGGCCACCCCGCAGCCCGGATTTAACTCCAATGGACTTTTACCTTTGGGGGTATCTCAAATGTAAAGTTTACATCAGCAACCCAGTGTCTATTGAGGAATTAAAAGAAAATATACGCGAGGAAATGCAGAACATTTCACCAACCACTTGTCGGGCGGTCATGCAAAATTTCCGTTCCCGGTTACAGGTGTACCAGGATGAACAAGGGTCACATTTGAATGATGTTATTTTTAAAAAGTGTAATCGTAATTTGTCTACTTTATTATTAAATAAACAGTTTTTCACTAAAGTAGCATTTGTATTTTTTATAACCATTTTAAATGTTAACGGACTTTTGGTCCACCCTGTATCAAATCATTAATAATGACGATCCATATATGAAACGATAAATTTGATTTTTGTTTTTGGAGTTGCACAGGGCGAGCCTTTTGGTCCGAAATTGTTAATCTGTACCAATCCGTTCAGGACATTGAGTGGGATTACAACTAACATACGTACTAATATCCTGTATTTCAATAAATACATTAATTATAATGAAACTGTGTGTAATCGGAATTGTATCGGTAAATCGAAACCGTCTTCCAAAACGTCATTGTAACAGTAGTGATGTGCCTATAGTGTTGCGCCTCATCTATCAATTTCCACTTATCAATAATTACATCATCATCATACTTACATAGACTTTCAATATGATAATTACATGCAGCATGACGGACGATGCTTATATCATGTATCGGTATTCAATGTTTTTCATTAATGCATAGAGTTCGCCCACTTGACTATGTATTTCCCACTTCACCGTCTCATTGAAAGTGTTCTACAGACTGTTGTCCTTCCCTATTTAAATGCCCACATTACACAGTTGACAACGCGTAATATTCTATCGGCTTGTTAATAGCCGTTAACTATGTACTATACTAGTACCTAGAGTACCTACTAGAAACCGCAGACTCTAGAATGTTCTATATTTGTACCACTCGATCTTGACACATTAATATTAGCATAGAGAGGTTTGCATACTTTTGTGAACTTGACCACTTGTTATATTTACCCACAGTTCTGTCCTCCTATTATATGGTCATATTTGAAATTCTACAACGCTGTTTAAAAATAAATAAATATACAAAAGTTTGAACAAGTTATTACGAAAATTGACACTTGACTAGAGTACAGACATACATAACATACTTACTCGAGAAAATATATTCTAAAGTATTTAAAAAACAGTCCGCTATGACAGCTGTTATTATTTTCTGGTCAAACTGTATTTACTATATGTCTTTTATGAACGATGATTTGCGTCGCGCGTCAGGTGTCACTTTTAGCGACAGCCTAGTATTTATTTCATGTTTCTGTCAAACTGCTTCTTTGCTAAAATTAGGGTTACCCAGCTCTATTCCTTAACCACCTAAAAACATTTAACTTCTTAAATGTATACTGGAGTAGAAGACGCTCATGAAATAAGAGACCATTGGAAAGTCTCCCGTCTAAATCAGACTTCAAAAGCTGCAGGCTTTAAATAATTGTTAACGTCGAATAACGGTACATATCTAACTTTTCCTCTAGTTTGATTTACGAGATTGGACTTTATAATGTGATGTGGCTGACGTGATCTTATCTTATCTTATGATAGGGGACCGGGAATAAACCCCAGCGGCACTTCGACCGTTGAGGATCTGTTGTGCCTACCCCATTTTACACACTAGTCATCTCAGTGTGCAGGTTTCCTTACGATGTTTTCCATCACCGTTAGAGCAGTCGGTAAATGTACGTTAGTCTTCGAAAAATACGAAAAACTCATTGGTACATGGCACTGTTCGAACTCGAACCTCCCGCACGGGAGTCCGACGTCCAAGCCACTAGGCTACCGACGCTCTGGCTGACGTGATACTGGCTGATTAAGGTGTTCAGTTCAGTTCAAACTACTGCTAGAAAATGGTCAACCCTGATGTGAAACATGTCACAGTCTATGTCTACGGGTGTGAGTGTAATAAATCTGCATCGAGACGGTTTCTAACGTTTTACCCGCAGACGGTGACGCGTCCAGTCTCGACGAGGTTTCATTCGTTGACAGCTCTACGGCAAGGTTGCTACTACCTGTTTTTACTGGGACACGACTTAGAATCACAGTTTTTATAACATTGACTCTGATAAATTAGCTTGCAGATGTTTTTGAACACGAATATGCAGATTAGGCATCGACTTACGCAAATGTAGAGTAGACATGACAAAATTTAACAACACGGCATTTGTATTATTTATTAGTCTGTCAGGTCCCCTAATAACGTTTTACATAACTTAAACTTGGCTTTCTTGACTTTTCTTTTCATTATAAAAGTTAGATTAAAAGTAGCCCATCTTCTGGAAGTTTATTCTGATTTCTATAGCTCATTATTATTATGTAGATGGCCAACTTCATCATCGTCATAATACCACAAGGTTGTCATACTACAAGACTTGTATGTGATTAATAGACCTCTTGATAATTATAATGTTGCTTGTCACCATATCCTGTCGTAACTGCATCTGCTGTCTGCTTAATGTCCAATATTTATTCAAAAAATACATGAAATATTGGAACTTGTATGTGAGTATAAAGGTAATTAAGGTTTATTGACACAATAACGTAGTATCAGGGGAATAAGTTCGAAGAACTTACTTAATTTATTACTCCCTGAACTATTTACTGATGTATTTATTTCAACGACCCTTACAAATGGCGCGAAGTTTCTGTTCGTAATCGACCTAATTACTTTAATGCTACCCAAATATGCGACAGCATGACATGATATCAACCTATTTACTGAAAGTACGGGTATAGTTAACTTGTGTTATTTCTGCGCCGCGCCCGCCAACGCCTAATCCCTGAATAAAAGGCCAAACCCCTTTCTAACACGCGAAATGGGTGCCATTTAAAACTGAACCCATTTTAGCCACCGATAGCAATCAACTGCCACAAAGACATCGACTTTCCAGTAAGTGATGGAAAGTGATACCATACAGAAAGTTGGCAATGGCAAGAAAAAGTGCCAAATAGAACAAAATAACTACGGTGTCAGAAAACTGCAATAAATGTGTTTTGGTCATTTTTGTGACAACAGCGACGCGCTCTACTTGTTCCGTCGTAATACGCTAATTTAAGTGATGGTCGCCCGTAAATCGGGCAATTATCCGTGACTGGTACAACGTCACTTCTTGAGCCGTTGGTAATACAGACAGACTGTAACATAATACCTTATAATTACGCGTCCCAGAGTTCCAAGCGATGCAGCGTTTGTGTAGTGTGGAAGACACTTCACCTAGAACTGCCTAGTTTTATGACGAAAGGTAATAATAGTTTTGGGAAAATCTATCGATAACTTGGCAACTTTAAAAAAACCTTACAATAACTGTTTGGTTCCTCATACTTATAAATTGATCTGTGTCGTATTTAAAGACATAAAAAAAAAGAAAAAAAAAGAAAAATAACTGAAAGAAGGAAGAAAAAAAAAGATACTGAAAAAAAGAAAGAAAGATATGAAAGCAGTTAAGTTCGCTAAAATAAATAAAATAATGTTATTTAGAATTTGAATTATTTTTGCTTTAATTCTCTTTTAAGTCTCATTTAGTTCATTAAGTCTCCTTGCTCATATCGTAATACTGTTTTAAATAAAATATTCATCTAAGAAACTGTTAATGATGCTTTCTAATCCCCCTACCCTACTATTTGATTTCCACGTCGCAAATGAAAGATCATTGAGAACTTTAAACCCATAACCCAAACTTTCGTTATATGGCGTGACGTAACTTCGCCAAATGTAGACTTAATAACGTGCACACGAGCGAAAATTAATGTTCACGACTTGACCAGCAACAATATACCAATTTATCCGATAATATCAGCTCGCAATGATGTGATATAATAATCCATGTGTCCGTTGAATTCTATTGTCTCGAGGTTGTTGTAATCGATATTTGTAAATGTAAAGCTTTCAAAATACACATATATCTATTTCAAATAACAAACGTATTACTTATTTACAAATATGACTAACTTTATCATCAACAGCGTAGGCCCATTTAGTATAGGTATTGGATAGAGTTATTTGAGAGTCGAAGTAACTGAAAAGACAGTCAGATAAGCGTCTGGGTTAAGTCAGTCAGTATAATGTAACTATGAAAAATAAAAACACAAGATTTATGCGTAACAATAAAAAGAGACGTACAGTTAAAAGCAGTTTTAATTTCTTTAACAATATAAACTGTAGTAAAAGTATCGGTAACTTTAAATTTCATAACAATATAAAACAATTTTATCCCTCGTGAGTAAAACGCCCCAACAGTAAAAAGTACTTTCGAATCCGACTTAACTAAATCACCATCGATTTCTTTTCAATCTTCCGGTTCAATTTCACTTCAACGCTGATTAAACATAATAATGTGTTCAATTTCGTTGCATACATACGTCGGTATAATCCCCCTGGCAGTAATTTGCTCTTCAATATATGATTTATCGACGGTTTTTATCGGCATGGCCGGTGAAAGTGAACTTATCGTTATCCCATCATGTCCATAGTTCACAAGACTACCGCCATCAATCAAGCTGGTCGGAACCGCCGGTTATTGGACATTACGCGATGTGACGCCCGTTTCCGATTGAGATTGAAAGCGTTGAGTAATCGTGCATTGTTTATGTCTGCGCTGTACTGGCCATTGCCATTTTTGCCGCTTTTTAAGTACTTTCTGGAAAACGCAGTTATTATTTGCCTCGCCATAGCTATCTTAAAACCCCTACCTACACGTAAGTTTCATTATGACGGCCAAAACTACCATCTTTTATTTTTCATCTCTTGTTATGTCTCAAGATTCCCTACAGCTTTAAAGACCCCATCTAACTGTTGTAGTTTGTGTGGGATTTTAATCTCCCACATTCTTGAAATCTTGGTCATCATCAGACCCTAAAGGTTTTCGGTAGATGTCAGAAACACACCATGAACTTAAATATTTAAGCTCAATTTCGAACTATTTAGCTACTACCGTTCCAGAGATTTCATGTGACTTCAAAGATACTCCAAAATCTTGGAAACCACTGGTTTAATTTTTATCAGACATGGCTAAGAACACTTCAAAATTCTCTATTAAATAAATAAAAGCCGGGTCCAAATCGGATCATCCGTTGTAATGTAGGATTGATGACAAACTAAGCTTTGTAGTGCTAACAATTATTTTGTTATACCACGATCGCAGTATACACCTACAAAAGTAAGTTTGTAAACGTAAAATTACGTTTTTTATGTAATATAATTACGAATTAATGATTTCGGATTTTTACTGTTAGTTGTGCTGTGAGGCCTTGCTTCGTGCCAAATTTTATGATTCTAGGCCAACGGGAAGTACCCTATAGGTTTTGATGAGTGAGTATATGAGTATCAAAATATATGACATATATGGCTGTATCTTTTGATTGCATTTAGATAGAAGCTTGAATTATTTATAGCACCAAGGGACCATAGACCTTAGTATTTGATATTAATTTCAACTTGTTTCCTGTACCCGTTCCTAAGAAAAAGCATCTTGACAGACGGCCAGACAGACAGACGGACAACAAAGTGATCCTATAAGGGTTCCATTTGTTTCCTTTTGAGATACGGAACCCTAAAAACGTTTACGCTGTATTTTCATTAACTGCGCAACTTCCGGATTCCCAACTTCCCAAAAAAAATAGGCCAATAGATGACGTTTCCGTGTGACAAATTGTAGGGTACTTTCGTAACGCCCTGTTAAACGTCCGTCACGTGCAGTATCTCGTGTGGCGTCGGCGTCAGTTTTAATCGGCGAAAGTAGTTGCGTGACATGCGCGTGCGCTGCAATTTGATCGCCATCCGCACCACTAACACTGCCACTAGTCGGTCGCTTTGGTTTATGGTGTGACATTTCACTGAAACAGTAGACACATATACCCTGACCAGGAAAATAAAAACCCAGTCACGAGATCCACCTACCACTGGTACTTTTAAAATCTGTGTTAATGAGATCGCAATGACAAAATTGTTTCATTTAATTCCATAATATGGCTTCGGGTTTACTTGTCATGGGGTTGGAATATGTTGCATTACTTGTGTAGTGCGCAATGCAATTTTAATTGCAATCGGTTCTCTATTATCTACTGCCAATACTGCTATGTGGTGAAAAACAACTAAATATGTTAACAATAAAACTGACAATATCTTATGTTTGTTTCTCACTATTAATTTTGATAAATTGTCCTTTTTTTATTGACTACTAAACCCGCATTTGATCTCGATCTCGCCTGATGGTAAGCGACGATGGTGCGGGTCCAGTAAATGCCTATTCACTCTGGCCTTGAAAGATCTCAAGGTTGTATGTTTCGGGAAATACAAACGCCAGCAGGCTGTTCCATTCCTTATCCGTTCGCTTGAACGAAGAAGCAAATCGCTTCGTACGAACTTATGGGATATCAACAACATAAGGATGGAACCCCTCCCCGGTATATGCTTGCTCGGAAAGTTCGACGAAGTCCCAACTTCCAACATACAGGTTTCGACCTCGTTTGTAAGTCGGAGGTCCTATTATTGTGCCTTGTATTATGTAAATAAAACTTTTCAATTTAATCTTCGTCAGTTCTTGTGACCTACGCTCACTTCCACATATTTCTCCTAACTCGCCTCCGCAAGTCTATACCGTTTCAATGTAATCTTACCTTTTAAAGCTCCAATTTACACCGACGCAACGCGTGTCAGCAAATTGCTTTGGAGTGTTAACAAATTCTTTCAACGCAGAACTCAAACATCGGACACACACTATGATATCTCAGTTCTCTCGTGGTCTACCATTACCGCATTTACACAATCGGACATTGTCAGTTCCAATTGCGAAAGTAGATCGCCTTTAAATTGCTTTTCGTCATATGGTTCACTACATAACTGTCGAATTTGACAGGTGTGTTATACTTATGGTTATGTGCGTTATGTTATGTAGTTTGTTTGAAACCAGATTTAGTTCGTGGGTGGCTCCGGCTATGGTGTTCCCTTTCGTTATAGAGTCCTGCAGTTTCTACCTATACCTGACTAATGGATAAAGATCGGATTCCATCCGAAAGGTTTTATAAATATTGTAGGAAAGATCCAATCCAATTTAGTGTTCGTAGTAGGGGTCACCAATTGTAGGAACGCGCTATGTAAGGAGATGAAATGACGTAACGTCAGCTGTATGAAAGGGAAAAGGGAAGATCTTCCACCAGGCGGGGTGTTGTGCCTGGTGACCAGATGTGCTGGTCCAACTATGGATGTTAGGAAAATTTCGATAGCGCGTTCTACGCCGATGTGAGTAGGTACTGTATCGTAGTGGCGCGCGTCGTGCGTCGTCACAATATCTTATTAATAGTTATAAGTAGATAACTACAACAACCTCCAGTCCCACCCAATTCCCAAACTCAAGTTGTGTTACCCATTTCAAAAGTATCCCCGCTTGAAAACGTTGAAGTACGTTTCGTGACTGGAGGTCATCCATTTGGATAATGAAATGGTAGTTTCATTCGACTAATTTCGTCGATAGTTATATTCGCTAATGAAAATTTTGAATTATCTCTGTTACTTACTGTATCAGTTTTATATGTCCATTCCATTTGTTAAAAGGTTCTCATTCTCGACCATTACTTACTGTATCTGATCGACCTAGGTACATCCTCGACGGACTTTTGGTTTTGATGGTTCATTTTCTATCAACTTAGGTGAGTACTTTATATCTTGTTTGTTCTGTACGTACAGTGGTCAGCACAGCCTTTGATACTTTGTCGCTACTTATTTTATACATTTATACAAATGTCAAGAAATCATAATTGAAACTTTGTTTTTATTTATGTTACACCTGTGATTTGCATTACATAGTTAAATATATATTTTCTTGATGAACATTTATATCTTAAAATATAATCTTAGAATATAATATAAACATATTATATGAGTCAAACTCCTTAATCTAATAAACAGCCCCGAGTCGCACCCGGCGGGAAGGTGCCCATCACGCTGGCAGCGTTTCCACGCTGAATAGCCAGCGAGATGCGCTGCACCAGGTACGACTCGGCGCGGGGGTCACCTGAGCGCTCTCTCAGTCGTCGGCCCAAACCTCGGACAAAAACCTTGGCCTCCGTGCACCATACGCCCGTGGTCTCCACAGCGAGTGGAACGAAAATGTAAGACGTTTCGAGCCCAGCGTACTTGAAATGTTTCTGTTTGGCCGCCCACTCGGCAGCCGACCCTGCTGTCCGGACGGTGCGGCCTAGATGGGAAGCCGCGAACGTGCTTACGCACGTGGCGTCCCACAGCAGGGATCTACCTTTCTCCCAAGGCACCAACGTTAAACCGTCAGGTCTCTTGCCATCAGTACGGCTCAATCCAGGAGGCTCCAGCACGCAGGGAACATTGGCCGAAACCAGGGCACGCCGCACGATCTCGTTAAGTGCGTGGTGGCGCGGGAACCGGCCCGCACACTTGGCACAACTGAGCCCGTGGTAGCCCCTGGCGTCCACTGTGGCTCCGCAGTTGCATTGATGTGGCTCGCAAATGTTGCACCCGAGTCTGAGCCCGACAGCCACCCTTAATGTGTCGTTATCTAGGTGGGTGCCGAGATGGGGTGACGGTAACGCCTGCAGCCACGCGCCCGCTTCAGGTCCAGAAACGGCCATGATTCGAGCTCGATCCACGCCGGATGCCGCACACACCATTTCCTCGAGGGCGCCCCTTGAGAAAACATCATCCCAGCCTCTCTGCATATTCCGTTGCTCCGGTGGTGCTATTGCAGGGCACAAGGTCGACCACACCGCCAAAGCCTCGTCCCGAAAAGGAATGTCGAAGCTGTCACCTTGAAAAGAGAAAATTTCAGCAACAAGCTTCGACACTCCATGAGACGAGGCTAGGAATGCCGACAACCCAGTGTCCCGCAGACGCCTCACCCCCAAACCCCCGTAGCGAACTGGTAAGGCAGCCTGACGCCATTGGCAGTCGTCCAGTCTCACGTTGAGGACGGTCTCCAGCGTGTTCTTCACCGTCTCATCAAGTATTGAGACTTCCTGTGGAAACAACCATGTTGGCGCTGTTCGGATGGTATAGGTGAGCTTTGGCAACGACAAACAGCTGCGAAGTAGGATTAGGGCGGTGTGTGCCGACAAGTATTTAAGTTGGCTATGTGCCCGTGTGAGAGTATTTTTTTTGGTCTCCAAAATGGATGGCACAGCGTCCAGGAAAATTGGTGCACCAAGCAACATGAAACCGGTACGGTTGATTAGCTGGACGCCGGGGATCAGAGCCTCAAAATCCGGTATGCGACGCAAAGCTGAGTCGCCACAACAAAAAAGCTCGCACTTGCTCGTGTTGACTGTGAGGCCAATGTCCTTCAGTTTGTCAAATAATAATTCGACATCTCGTGCCACTACATCCGGCGGCCCTCCAACAGTACCATCGTCCAAATACCAGACATTCAGCGGTGACTCCAATGCAACTACTAGTTTATGTATGGCCAGACTAAATATTAGAGGGCCCAGAGGATCACCCTGTTGGGCACCCACCTGAGACGGAATGCAGGAGTCGCCGTAGAATAGATTGGAGGCCGCCGAATAGCACTGATGGAGGAAAGGGAAAAGGGATGGTATATATTCCTTGGCCTCATTCAGAATTGCATCTCTTTCTACACAGTTAAAAGCGTTTTGCAGGTCAAGCTTTAAGACGACATTGTCAGCCCGCGCCGCATCCATCACAAAAGCGCGAATTGAAACTTATTACGATAGAGTTCCACAGTGTAGGTATAGCATGTCTTCCACTGTACTCAAAATTAATAAATCAATTGAGTTTATTTATCATTGTACTTGAACTGACTTTTTCATTATTTCTGCACATTCAAGTGTAAGGTCAACTTCGACCACACCCGTTCGATACGTCATCCAATTACGCTCGCTTCTTTCAACGCAGATATAAGCGGGTCACCGTGTCGCTTTCTTTATATTTTACAACAACCATACAACATTTTAAGATTTAATATAGTTCTTGAACTCACACGATTAACTGAGGCGCCACAAATACAATTACCGCTTTACACTCCTGCGCAGAATACTGGTTTAATTTCGTTTTCGCCTTCCAGAGACATTTTATCACTTGATGAGCGAAAGAACTCGTTTGTTTAATCGCCGTATGACGAGTTCTCAAAACTTTCTTTATTAAATGCGTTGTCATTTCTCTTTGCGAACGCGTGCTTGTCTCTTCACTTCACACAATAGCCGAATTAGTGTGTTTTCCATTCTATTATTATTGTCGTGCGACTGTCGTACGGCATCACATCACTGGCCTCAAAGTTGCGTATATTCTTCAGTATAATTCAAATGTCAATTCAAATGCAACATTTGAAATTACCTTGTCAATTTTTTCTTTTATTGAGAAATGAATAAAAAACCTTTCTGCGGTTTACAATTGTTGTTTCTTGTGTAAGATCATTTCATAAATGTGTTAATTAGACTATCATGTAAGATAGTGAGGTTAGAGTCCATGTTTGTGTAGTAAATGGTTTAGATCCAATACACGGAGACCTTGTTTGGGATTGCGTGCAAACTTGACCCGGTGGACTTGTTACTCCTAGTACCTACATAATTGGCTTTAGACGTCTCATAGTCTGACAGGCAGGTGTTCAGTTAACGCGTAAATTGGTCATCAACTCATCACAAAGAACTAGTTACTTTCAAGGTTTTCGGAGAAGCTTTGATAAAGTAGTTTAGACTCTCCCACAGACTGGGTGATGCTAAATTTGCGAAATGAGCTATTGTGATCATAAATTTGACCAATCTCAACCTTTCGAAACATGCACATACTCATTATAATTGTTCGCCGAGACGAAATGGCAAAAATGTAGCTGCAACTTGCAAGCATAATGTATGTCAATGCTAATACCGCGAACACCCACTCTACAATTAAGGTCGAAGCTTAGGTGTAGCGCTTGAAAGCTCTGACAAGATTTACGGGCATCCTTGTTCACTCCATCCTCACATTGAGTAAATTGTGTGCATACACTTTGCTGAAAGTCATTCTAGGATTTATTGTTGTTGTTATTAGGCAGTTTGTATTCAAAATGTGAGACTCTGTTAATGAGATTGAAATATTATTTGCAGTTTGCTGTTGCAATGCGAAAGGTTGTATTTCAACAAAGCGGCTTTATTACAACCACTTAGCGTCTATGAGAGTGATACTGATAATAATCGATTTCACAAAAATCTTATAGTAAAAGCTTCATTACTGAATGTTATTATTATCGACAAGTAGACAGTTATTCAAATATATCTGTCAATTATGGTCGCGTTTGAACGTCGCAAATCCAAAACCGGATATTTTATGGAACGGGTCAGAGGTCCTTGTGACCATCTGTTTGTCTAACGATAGTGTAAATCATCTAGAAAGTCTCCTCCAAATAGGGTCGTGTGTGCATAAGGCGTGTATTTTCACATCGGCTTTCACAATATTGTTATATCATTGACGCCCCATGAGATTCCCATAAAAACAGGGAAAGTTTTCGATCGACAAGCGTTCGGTAAAGACGGTGGCCGCCGGGCAGCCGCAGTCGTCACGCCCATCCTACGCTAACTACGAGCCGAAAGAAAGTGAAACTTTTGTCGGAATAACCTCTGGTCGAACTGCGGGGGTGGGCGTTTTTAAGTGATTCGAAAATCGTATGCACGTCTGGTGTAGTGCACTTTCGAAAGTATTGCGAAAGAGCATGAAAAGAATCCAGATGTCCAACGCTTATGGAAATCTTTGCTTTGGGTATGTTTCTGCCACTACGTGTGCTAATGGAAAATCTAGCAGCTTCTCAATAGTGGAAAAAATATCGTTGACTAGCAGTCAACGAAGTCCATGTGAATTATTAACTTGTTTACGATGATAATGTTATATTTGATGTATGTTTTTTGTAACAAGCACGAGACCACGAGGCGTTAAAGTCAAATAATTTATTGTACTCGATTTGATATTTATTTATCTTATACCCAACACCATTTATCGTGTACGTACGTATCTACACTAAACATTGTTTACTGAACTTGTCCTTTCCTTTATTCCATGTTGGTAGTTAATTTAATCTAAACATGAAATTAATCTTACCAACAACGTTTACCATGGTACAGTAAACAATGTTTACTCATTGTGTGGAAACTGAAAGGGCAGAATGGAGCCTTGACGGTCGGTCGCTGGCTCCGCCCTCGCTCCAAGGTCTTGCACGTGCTCATCGGGAACAACTCCACAATGCTTCCATGATACCTGTATTACACTGTGTAAGGAAGCAATTTACCATGCTGAAGTTGTTTGACCCCATAGAATGGGTTGCCGGGTGACTCATAGCTCTAACTCTTTATTTTTTGCTCGTATAGCAACCTGATTGGTTTGAACGAATCGAATATATCTATGGCAGTTTTTATATGACGTGTTTGTTTCCTGTTAGTCAGTTAGACCTTTGTTCCCTTGTTTGTTCTTTGCGATGAAATAAAGCGCTGAACTAATAACTAAACGGCCCTATGACGTCAATCATTATTCATACTGTATAGACGAAAACAATGTCTAATAATTTTGCAAATATTGCACTAGCATGCAATACGAGGTATGTTTGAAGCTACCACGTATTTGCCTACACGAAAACTTGTAATATCGGTGAACGACGATGTCGGCGGCAGGCACCGATGTTCCATAACTTACAATGCCATCAGATAACTGACGAACGCTGTTTTCTTCAAATATTGATTGTGTTGCGATTGCCAACTATCTCCAGGGTTACCTTTTACATAGGGTACTTATCTTATCTCTAGGATACATCATTAAACATTATCCCACCTGAACCATGAACGGTGTCGGAATTTGAAACCCTCGCTAACCATTTTGATTTTTGATCAGTTTTTCAGCTGCAGCCAATAGCAAAATCAATCTCGGCAATATTTATAACCTTGTCAACAAGGCTTTCTCATTCTTCGATTCAAGCATAATTTATCAGAATTTTTGATCAGCAATTACGTTTGGTCTTGGAACGAAACTTCATTGTTTTCTCAGGTGATAACCCTAACCACACGGAACACTATTGCCAATAGCAACATTTGACAGGCTTGACAATTGCGCAGGCGGACTGCCTCAATCATAATCTGCCATTCTATTGTTTCTATAAAAAAATATTGTAGGATGTTGATATTTATTAATAATTACAATTTTGCAATCGTGCTGTCGTCTGTTGTATATAACAGATTGGTAATCTCTGTTGCAGTTGGCTGGTAACAGTTGCATTGGGTGCAACGATTTGTCAATTTAGATTGGTTCCTAATTTAATTTATTTTTCAGTGTTATCATTATTTCCGATATCTTCGCTGTTTACTGTGTCTTCTTACATTCCGTTACCTTCTATTATCTAAGTTTATTAACTATAGAGTATAGGAGTACTCCAGTTTCTTTTTGATTGCAATTTCAATAGTTTCATGGTATCATCTGATTTCTTCTTTTCAAGGAAAAATTTAGTTCCTTGAAAAAGGTCAGTCATGTCATTCATTGCAACGTTATGGGCTTGTTATGGCGTTGTATGTAATAATAAAAAATGTCAGATCTTTACGCATTATTAAGCCATGCATTAACAAACACCCGCGTCTAATGACTGACGTTGGCAACTGACCGACTGCCACGTAACAAGTGCAATTGCAATTAACAAAAACTGGAGCATAACTGGTAACCAAATGTCCCAGGTTTAAAATCACAAGATCTTGACAATAATAATGAAAAATTAGGGCCTTTGCACGCCAGGTTTTTTTATACGTGCCGCAGACGCGTGCGTTTCCAGCGCGTAAAAAAGAAAAATTTAACCAGATTGTTTGTGTTAGTATCGATAGAAACGCGCGGTTTGTAACGACACAAACGCGGGTTTAATTTATGTAGGTACGAGTATACAAAGGTACTACTCCACCAACGTAATTAGAAAATGGTAGCAATGAGGTCCCCTTCCCGCGTCCCGCCTTTGTCCCCGGCATCCCCACATACAGGCACCTGAATCTGTAGTACCGTTCGCACAGCCATCCATTATGTAAAGCAAATGTGACTCATCGTCAACTTTTCATACATTTTTGTTCAGTTTTGTCCTAAGGGATGAAATTTTATTTGCTTCAAACTTTTTTTGCATTCTGTACTTGGTCTGGAAGTTCGACGGATGACGTCACGTTTCTCATTTTCTAATTACGTTAGCGGAATAGTACACTTGCAACTGCATCGCGTTTGCATTGCATTTTAGTTGCGTTAAAGGCGTCTACAGCGCGTATAAAAGACGTAGGGTGTAAAGGCCCTTTTAGACAAGAAGAAAAGACTAATTAGTCCATAAGAATTTCCATAAATTCTTGTACATAAATTCTACTTTTCTCAGGTCTATACCCTTTTAAATAGATTTTACAACTTTTACTTATATTTACGACTAAACCTGCGTTTGATCTCAATCTCACCTGATGGTAAGTGTGATCTTGAGGCTGATGGCTTCATCGTCAGCGGATTTAGAATGACTGACGCTTCCAAATGCTGCTGGAGCACTTCGAAGCAAAGATATTTAGCGACAGACGTTATGTATACAAGAGCGGTTAATAACCAGTCGGACTCTGAAAAGATCCTACAACCAGCAAAATCCCCATGGGTTAGTTTCTTCGTAGACGTACGCAGAACTAATCTATGCTACCAATATTGGAAATATCGTAAGTCGAACCTCTATCGGAACTTTCACTCCCAAAGGGGACTGATCCATATATTATGTTATTTATTTACATACAGTTGTGTCACGATCACGTCACGTTTACGACACAACGTTGCCAACGCAGGCGGAAGAGACGTACGTACCGGCCCAAATGACAGTCTCCATTTGAATAATATCTTTTTGTTTGCGTTATTTAGCGCCGACATGCCATGTTAAAATCTCATCTCGGCGCCTGTCGACGGTTCGTTATAGTTATAAATCAGATTATGATTGCATTGATTGCATTATCTTAACTGAATGAATTTGCATTCACTATAACTGTGATGTTGAGGAACTGGATCAGAGATGATATCTATCTATCTATCAGCCCGTATCTGTCCAGCTGGACATAGGCCTCTCCCAGGGCGCGCCACATTACTCGGTCTTCCGCCTTCCTCATCCAATCATCGCCAGCAACCTTCTTCAGGTCGTTACCTTCCTTCCTCAGAGACTAACCTTCTTTAGAGATGATATGATGATTTTTATTTATTTTATTTATTTTTATTAAATAAGGAGAGCAGACGAGCAAACGGGCCACCTGATGGTAAGTGGTCACCGTCGCCCACATACTTCTCACCTCACTGTATTAATATTAGAGGGTTTTTGATGCGCTGCTAACCTTGAGGACTAAGATGGATTCCCTCATGTTCTATGAGCATATGAAAAAATTATATAAGGTCATTTTTTATTAGTAGCAAAAATTTGGAAATATGTGTGCTGGTGATTTGTACCACTTTACACGAAAAAATAACCCTGTTACTTGTATGAAAATTTTCCATACTAAAGAAAAATAAACCCCATTATTTTGCGCCTTGGTGGCATAAACTCATCCATGTCGTTATGAATGAAAATGAAACTCGTTTCATTCATACTTCTTATTTCAGTATTAGAATAGCAATAATTCATTCATTTGTAGAATTTTAAAACAAACAATTTTGTTGTTTTTCTCGAAAATTTTATAAGTTATAAAATTAAAATTGCTTTGTCGTTATTGTTATAACCTGTGATCGGAGTAGGTAGAGCTCTTTCGGGTCAATGTCCTCAAAGGTTATATTAATATGGATATGATTTCGGGATCCCGTTTTAAGTTGTCGAGCAAATGTTGTAAATTACTTTTATAAACCTCGCCCTTACTCGGCGGATTACGATTTAAAAAAAATTGTGAACTTACTAAGAATTTAAAACACTACCATAGGTACACTAGCGCCATGAATCTTTAAAAAAAATATTTCTCCACCAATCTTAAATGTGTATCAAAACAAATATAACGTTAAAAATCTAAATAATATATGGAAATCCCGGGATTATTGGGCATACTTATCCATATTATGACCGTATGTGGCAAGTACCAAAAACAGCCCTACCTACTCCGATCAGTGGTTATAACCTGTAGATGACACCCTAGAAATAGTTGCCGCTAATAAAATAGGACGCTATATATATTTTTTTAAAGAGAGCAGACGAATAAAGACTTGACCTCCGCTCATGGACATCTCACCCCAATATAATGTTATTACAGGTTTTTCGATGCGCTGCACGCTGTTAACATGTTAACACCGTTTCTTGCGGGATACACAGAGAATGGAATTGCTGAAGATGTTTTTGTTTCGTCATCTAAGTACACTACCTATTAATGGTGGTAGCATCAGTGACGGTTTTACGTCATATCTTGAAATAATAGTGAAATCTTCCCAGACTTTATCTGAAGTTTGAATGCTAGATGCAGAACATAATTTCGGCGATTTAGGTTATATGCTATTTATTTTATGTCTTGTTATTATATCTTCTCATTAATGATTCTAGTAGCTTCTATGCTACCCGTAATCAGTCCATAGTTATCTATTTGCACACTAGTGACGCAGGAACGTGGAGGTATGCATTATTATTATTGTATGCACAAGTGAGAAGCAGTGGTAAGTACTACCTTTTGCTAACAAAATATTAGCATTTTCCAATGTATGCGCATTTTGCTCCATTCTCACACTGTGCAAAAAGTACACAGCTGTGTAAATGTAATACGATTCTCATGATTACGCAAACTGTGATTGTAGAAACATAACATGGTGTTCTAATCTTCTAATCCGACAAAAGGTGCGCTATATCTGTTCTTAGAATGTACTTCTAAATTACACAATGTAATTGGAGATGATATAACCTTTTACTTGACGTGATAATTACACATTCGCAACATTTATTCTTTGATATCATAAGAGTGAAATTAAAATAATTTTGATTAATAGCCGATACACCCACGCTGGCTCAATCTATCATGTCTTCAGCTGTCGTTGTGTTGTGAACCGTATAACTTGATAAATACTGCAGACGCCAGTCAGTCATCGCTAGTGACGAAATGAATATAGGTTGAAATTTCGCTGTGTCATTCACAGATGAAAAGAATATGTTACAGAATCATTTAATTACTTCCTACGGAGTAATTTTCATTGTCGATGATCTAGAAATTGTACTGCCGCTGTAATAATTACATTCATTTGCCAATAGTGTTGCCCCAAATAGTAGTCTGAGCAATTTTTGAAGTTATCTAATGAAACTCGAATGATACTGCTACAAATTAAAAAGCTATTGAAAATCTAAGCAGTTAACTAACCTAGATTTACAACTCAGTATATAACATCAGAGAAATTCGACTTGCAGCTAAATATAGAGTATCGTAAATAAAGAATATCATATTCCTTCGGTCGCCTCATCTTTAATAAAGAAGCTTTTTTTTTACGTTCATCAAAAGAAGCTATTTCAAGGAACATTTAGTTCTGTCCTTTACTAAATCTGTCTGCTCTATAAAAAGACTTACACTTACATACTGCCCATTGGTTGTAATTGTAATAGTGTAAAAAACGTTCCAATGTTATAAAACCATTATGAATCATGACGGCGTGTTTTACTTTATATGTTTTTACTTCCTGCAGCTAGCTAAAGATCAAAACACTGAATGATTAAAGAATTTAAACGTTGGATGCACTAAGGATTGCGTCAGAAACGTGATATTGATATTTCACGATTAAACATGATGTGTGTTTTATTTGAAACGAGTGAAATAAAAACAATTCACAAGAACCCCTTGCGTGTAGTCGTGACAATAGGATGTTTGCAGTTTTGCATTACAAATATGGTGCACCGTGAGTACCAAGGGTCAATGTGTGCTTGAATGTAGGGATTCCAATAGCCATTCGGTAAGAAACCGCAGATCGATGTCTGGACTCTGGAATCGATTCAGTATTATATCTAAGGATATAGATTCAAGATTTACACATTTATTTGTCAAAATACATGTAAATATTATATGTAAACCTTATTACATTATGATCATAATATTTAATTGTACAGTGTAATTAGAAGATAGTATGAAAAAATTAGAAGCAGTTTGTCTGATAAATTGTCTAATTATATCTTTGATAAATCGACACCATGTCTTAAAGTTTTAAATAAACTTGCTCTTGGACTGGTGCATAATAGACTTATCCATGTTTATTTGCACAACAACCGTGTTAAATACAAAATGAATAACTCTTCATCACATGATCACATCACAACTCCTATATGACCTTCCGTCCCACAAAAGATCAATTTGATATATCGATAAAGTTACAGAGGACCAAATGATCGATTTCCGCCGAGTCCTATAGGCACATCCATATTCTTCAGTTGTCCCGGTCATCGTCAATTCAACTCGTTACTCCAATTCACCGGCTGTATAGTGTTGTGCACACATTTGTACTCGTAACGTCTCGTGATACGTCGTGATTGAATTCCAATTGCGTCGAGGCTAATGCTTTAAACGATTTAACAAAATTATGCTTACAACGTGCTCTCAGACATGCAATGTTCCGTTCCATGGGAGTTTCTTCCCGTAACCGCCGTAGCGCCGTGTGGTGTTGATAATGCAATGTATTCATATTAATGTACTTATGCATTTTACATTTTCAAACGTTAGAACCAGTAGTAATTATAGTTTATTATTCTTCTTCTAAATCGTTTTTCCTCATTGCTGAGGGTTGTGATCATTCTAAGGATTTAATTACAAAGAACGACTGTCGTGGCAGATTTAATGGGGTGGTTTGCCATTGCCTTCCCCATTTCACACACTGGTTATCTCAGTATGCAGGTTTCCTCACGATTTTTTCCTTCACCGTCGTGTCGATAAATGTACGTAAGTGTTTCGAAAAAACCGAAAAAATCATTGGTACATGGCATTGCTTGGTTTCGAACTCGGACTTCGCATGGGAGTCCGACGTCCTAACCACGACGCCACCGACGCTCTTTAAATAAAATAGTGTATTATACTCGTTACAAATTCTTGTTTAAAACAACTCGACTATTACCAAAGTTTAACTAACAAAAGAAACACACGCTTTACCACACTGTAGCGATTTTGAACCGGAGCTGACCGAAATCATAGATATAATAAAGTGGAGTCTCCCCTCAAACCATGGAGCACCTGCTCTGCTGTCCCGCGTGTCCGACCACCTGCACGCTGGAGGACCTTTTCGTGGCCAACCAGAGGGCTATCGATGTGGCTGCCTTCTGGTCGGGAAAAAATTAGTTCGGATATCAACACGAAAGAAGAAGATATAAATTTCGAAAACCGAAAAATTTATGGGTTCGCTCCGCTTCCGTTTCAAAATCGCTGCAGTGGTGCTGACGGCGACACAATTTCAATTACGAGTACGATCACAAATAAAATTCCAATTCGTTGCAATTTGACAGCAAGAAAGAATGTCGATAACGGTGGAGCATTTTACAGAGCAACTGCAATTTCTTAATTAAATTTTTCACCTGTCAACGTGACAGGTTCCTAAAGGTTATCGATACTCAATTAGGCGAGAAGAACACACCACCATATGCCATCGCTAAAAATAATTCGCAGCTTTCAAAACTACAGAGGCAGTTGTCATTCCAAACCAGAAAAAAATCACCCGAACCGGTCCGGTAGCATTCAATGACATTTACATTATAAGTTAACAAACAGGACGAGTCTTGGGTATAAAAAGAAAGTAGATAGGCGCACACGCATCCCATATGAAACGTATGTGATCAAAACAACATTTTATTAGTGAATTAAAGCGAATCTGCGTATTTTTATCATGTTAAATGATGATGTCAGATTAATTTGTTAGAGATAATGTTGCACAAGGATTATCACAAGTAGCTGAATGGCTTAGAGGGAACCTACTCACGTTAAACACATCCAAAACCAACTATATTTGCCATAGCATATACAACTATAATGAACAATATAAAAACTTTAACATTAAAATACACGAATGTGGCAATTCATTTAATACAAATTGTAATTGCCCAAAAATAGACAATGTTGAGAGTACTAAATATCTAGGGATTATAGTAGATCAGAAATTATCTTGGTATCCTCACCTTGAACATGTTAAGTCTAGAGTGAGGAAGCTAATCTGGATTTTCAAGACGCTTAGACATATTGTACCACGCACAGAAAATCGTGATTCTCAAAAAAATTTACTAAATCAAATATACACTGCACTGGTACAATCTATTTTGGTGTACTGTATACCTGTATGGGGAGGTGCGTTTAAAACCAGGTTTATTGAAGTGGAAAGAGCACAAAGAGCTCTGATAAAGGTAATGTATTTAAAAAAAATTAGATTTCCCACTGAAAGCCTTTACCATATCAGTGGACTTCTATCGGTCAGAAAATTATATATAATACAGCTTATCCTTAAAAAACATAAAACCTTGCAATATGACATAAATTTAACAACTAAAAGACGAAAAGATATAGTTGCACAAGTACCTAAGGTCAAAACAACTTTTGCTAGTGTACAGTTAAATAAACGTTCAGCTTCCCTGTATAATAAAATAAATAAAGAGATATATATATATAACAAAAATTCTCATGACTGTAAAAAAGATATAATAGATTGGCTAAAGACACTAACATATGAACAGACGGAGGCACTCTTACAGTTCACAATGTGAGTATAATTCTGTACTCAAATTGTGAATTGTAAGATCTACATTCACATATACATAAACAAATACCATAGAAATGTACTCACACATACACACACACATACACACACACATACACACACACACACACATAACAATTACATACTCCTACATACACTCACACACTAAATTATTGATATGTTTGGATATGGAAGAGCGGGGCCTCCTGGCACAAGCATTATTTGCTTAAAAGGAGGCCTCGATCACGGATATAAAAATGTTGTAGCGTTTTAAGGAAAATAATTTTTTTTTTTTTATTTTTTTTTGTATTTTTTTTTTTTGTATGGGCTGGTTGAAGAGTGGTATCTATAATATTTCTTCATTGATCTCATTCCAATTCCAAAATTTGCGCTTTGATATAACGGAATCATACAAGTTTAAATTGGTGGTAACATTTAATAGTTTTCTATTTTTCATCACCCTTACATTACTTAATTAACACCCACGATCTTTAAGTTATGTCCATGCGTTTTACTTCGATGTTTACGATGCTTCTGAATATCCCATTGATAAACCCTAATCTTTCATCTCTAATGGTCAAGAGAACAGTGAAGTGATGCGTGAAACCTAGGTCATTCCCAGCAAAAGTGAGACCGCAAACCCGGCCGGTTATTGACCCGCCCACCCACTCGGGGTTTAAATATCGATTGCACTTTCCCAGTTCTCGCTCCTAGCGACCTACCTTTAGGCCCCAGACGAGCTCCAGAAATTTTATTTGTCAATATCTTATAGAGGTCACAGCATCTATGTAAGTATCGATCGTATTATGTGTTCCCAGATCACTTCACTTTTTGCTAACTTTGGCAGTCTTTAATCCAATACAATTTTCTTATTTTTTATATTTTATCCTCATCAGCTTATTTATATTCAGCTGTTGGATTCAAGTAAGCCTTCTCCAATATTGAGAAAATGTGTACCACCTATAATGTTTCATATCCTACACATAATTTCTTAGTTTTGATCGCTAGAAGTTTTGCATATTTTATTACTTTGATGGGGTCATATTTTAGCTAACATCCTGGATTGGCGCAAAACGTCATCAGCTTATTTATATTCAGCTGTTGGATTCAAGCAAGCCTTCTCCAAAATTAAGAGAATGTGTACCTATAATGTTTCATATCCTACACATAATTTCTTAGTTTTGATCGCTAGAAGTTTTGCATATTTTATTACTTTGATGGGGTCATATTTTAGCTAACATCCTGGATTGGCGCAAAATGGCAAAATACATTAGTAGAGTTGACAAAATTTTCGATACACTGACGTACTTTAGGTACCTATACATTTTTATTCTCGTAGGTTACATTACAGCACGCATGTTACAGTTTTCTAACAAACACAACAGTGCACTGTTAGTTTATCATGCTTAAGTAAACCTGTAATCCAAATTCAAGGCTCTAGTTAATATGAAAGCCGGTCCATGACCACTTGGCCTTAACTATGATATTTGTGTCTTTTATATCTCATTAGTTAGGTGCAAAGTTGAATGATTTATGATTTACCTACTCTCACCACTTTCTTTTTAATTCAGTATCAAACGTGTTGCCTCAATTTCAATTGAAATCTTAAAGAATTATAGTCTATAAAAGTTATCTATAAGGCGAAATGTGCTTTAAAAACTAGACAAATGCATCCATATAGTACTTCAAATAATGCAATAACTTTCGACTTTGCTAAAACTATGGAGTATTGTAAATCGTAAACATTGTTAAATCACGTTCGTATTCAGAAACCTGACAGTTCTCTAGACGGATGCTGCGAGAACCATCGAATGTTTATATTTGTTTTATATTCGGGTCCCAACGTCACGAATACTGATCAGCTCGGCAGCATATTAGCGGATGAATTATGGTTGTCTACATAAAGGTACATAGCCCGTCTATACTATAAAGAAAGGTATCCAAAAACTTTTAGGAGAGTTCCTAAGTGTCTTGAGAAGAAGCTACCAAAAGAAAAATTTAAAAATCATTAAGAGCGTCTTCTGATTAGAAAATTTCTATACATCCTTGATGCTAATTGTTTGTTAGCAATGATTTTAAAAAAAATCTTTTGTCCTTAAATCAAAACATATCTTTGATACCTACGACTCCTGATAGAAGCGATTATGGACCTTTACGTGGATCTATCGTGCATTTGTCGATTTTTAATATCTTGAGAGGCAGATAATTTATTATGACAATCATGTTGACTGACGTCACTTCTGTTTCTTTCACTGGTACTGATACGCTAAAGCGTATCAGTTACTTACATTACTTAAAAGTAATACTTATTTATTATTAAAGCCTTATCAACAAAACTATAAACAAATCGATGTCCTACGTGACATTGTTATCTGGCAAGAAAGTGTTATCAATTATCATAACATAAAGTACGTTTATCTTAAGGATTTAATTTGGTTTTGTGTAAAATTACTTACTCTCAACTTGTAATTACTATTGTGATTTTACCTATACAATTTTATTATAATATACCTGAGTAAACGAGAACGAGGTGCAATAAACTACAGTCGTGCGAATATACTTCTGCACACATATGGAGGCATGTCTAGTCGCAAAACGTGACGTTAGCCGGCCTTGGCGGTCGGGATAGACTCGGTGTACATCGACATCTTTCGGTCCCTTTCCCTGTCTCTTTCGCACTCAATGTCTACGCTACTCTACCAGTCTCGAATTTCCACACGAAACGTTCGAGGAAACTGAGTCAGCTGTCGATTCAAACCTACAGTTACACCAATAAATTGCACTTTATTTTCAGCCGTTTAGAGTTGCTTTCTCTACAGATAAGTAATGCCACACAGACTGACAGTGTGGATACGTCATAGTACAGTTCTTTCTCTTTTTGTCTCAGTCCCGCACACACAGCTGCCTGCCTCCGGTCGGTCAGTATTGTAAAGGTATTCACGAGATACGGACCGTTACGTCGTTTTACGTCGATACCGTACCCGTTGTCGAATTATATCGAACTGTTTACGAACGTATTTTTATACGGTTTCATAATTATTGGGATTCATATTCAGTTAGTGATCAGAGTGCCATCCATGTGTTGAAAACGCGGACAATTCGCTAGTTTTACGTGAAACTCGACAATTCGATTTGCATCATTTTCCACGATATCGGGTGGCATTGTTTCCAAAACATAGTTTGTCGTCATGCTGCTGCACAGAAAGCTGTGACCGGGGGGAGTGAAGTGACTGCATCGCTATGTAGAATAGGGAGCGGTGACAATCGAGTGAGTGCGTGTTTGGATACGGCCCAGTGATTAGCCGGGCCCCTAGTGTATTCAGTGTTGTTTCCATCGGGACCAGCAGTTACCATTGCGGTCGCGATTCCGGTGACTGATGGAGGATTGTGCTGGGGCGGCGGGGCTGATCGGGCGACATGCGGGCCCGCGGGGTTGCGACTAGTAGCGTTAGCACTGGCTCCCAACACCGGCAAGACGGCGGCCACCGAGGCTGTGGCGGTAGTCGCGCAGGTTCGATAATACATTTACATCTTCAACAAGATCTGCCATAATTCTTATTGTAAATAAATATTAGACCGGAGATGTCTTCACTTATCCGGCTTATCGGATACGATAGTGCAGAAATTTTGCATAGCTAATTGTATTGTATTACATTTTACCGCAAGGATCTTATATTGAAACAAAGTTCATTTTGTATGTAGGTACTTGTGCGAAACGCAGCATAGATTATAAATATTATGGTTAAACTAAACGCACACGTCAAATCTTCTCTCTCGTTCTGGCACATACAAACAAGGCATTGCTCTCTGTTTTTTGTGATCATCATAGGGAACAGTGTAAAGTTTTGTAATAAAAACTAAATAATTAATTTAAAATGAATTTTTAATTCGTTTCACAAAAATAAATGTAGCCATATCCTACAGTACTTACTATCTACTAATATTGAATGACTGATTACAAAATTCTTTATCTACTTGGATTAATGTTTCATTCTAAATATATAATATGTTTAATTCTATAATATTAATTCTGTATATGTAAATATTTAAATAAGTATTCCGAAACATCCACCAGACACATATCTAAATATTTTAAGGACAAGTTTCCAAGGTAAATTGTGAAGGGATTGAATGTACGACCATTGTATTAATAATATACTTGACGGGTGTTAAACCTGAATCCGTGCTTGATTATGATGACGCCATACTGCTAATTGTTTTGCCTACCTATATGCCCATTCTATGTATATATTATCGCATAAATACTTAATGCACAAGAAACAAAATGACGTCCCAGTTAAGATAAAAAAATTTAACCCTAATGGCCAATCAACATTCTAGAAAACATTCAATTAAACTTCACAAAAAATTACATTGCGTCTCTGTTAATTGTATTTCTACGCTCTTGAAGTTTAAAGTGACTAACGAGCGAACTTTGAAACTGTTGTTAAATTGTCTTTTAAATAAATAAACGAACCTTCAATATTTCCAACACAACGTATAAGTATTCGTACTTTTGGTTCTCTGAAAAAATCCACAGACGCGATATAAACCTGTTCCCAAGATGTTGCGCCATAAGGTTAACCCAATGAGTTATCGAATGGGTTACTTATCTGTTAAACTTTTTTAAGACACTCCATCCTTGGCTCATCAACAGTAATAGCACAGTTATTTGGAAAGGTTAATCACCTGTTTTATCGTTCATTTTAGGTGAAATGTGAGTCAGTTGCTTTCTTGGCTTATGTACAAAGTTGAAGAATGTATGTATCATCAGATCATCGATCATCATCCTTATGATCTGGGAAATCCTTGTATCAAAATTCTTTAGGTACAATAATTTTAAATTATATCAAAATGTTTTTATTAAAACAATTTGATTTGATTTGACAGATATTACAACGTCTTTTTTTTTTGCTCTACCACCGCTTCGTAAAGTGCTATAGCTGATGTGATATGCATACCTAGTTATAAGTAGTTAGCATGGTCTATAGTCATAGTTATCTTTTACTTATAAACTGCATAGTATAGCGTCATGTCATGACCCGGTTCGATTGGCATTTCAGTGAACAATACGATGGAATCTCTTTCATTACCTCGATTCCTTTTGGAGTTCGCAATAAACTTTTGGCAAACTTCCTCCAAATAAGGCGAAACATCTTAACTTGACCGTGACTTTAAGAACTTATAAATCTTCTAATTGGTGTTTATCTTAGGACAACAATCTATTTTTTGTCTCCTTTACTCGTATGTTTACCTTTGTCAGAAAATAGAAATAGAAAATCCTTTATTAATAGACCATTTTTGGCTTAAAATACTACACCATGCGAATACATTTTTTAAATGATATGGCTTAATGTAGTAAACATATGATCTACGGGTATTAAAAGGTCCAAAATGTGCCTATAATACATGTCACTCCTCCGCTTTAATATTAAACTATCCATATATTTTCTATTTACCTCCGTCTGTTATCTAGTTTGCATTGCAGGTTGCTCTAACCTAATAAAAACAAAAAATAAAAGTCATTTTTGCATCTGTGGTATTTGGTATAATTTTGCAATCGATAGGCACAAGTTTCGCCTTGAATATCAGTCAGATGTTCCTTATTTCTTATTTTCATCTTATTGTCGATTGTCTTATTTCAAGGCGCAAAATATCAGTTGTTTTAAAACATGGGTACCTATATGACATCGTTCATCAGAACAATCAATATCTACGGATGCTGAAATCAATAGATCATTCACATATGTAAGTATATATTTTTAGGATTTACCACAAAGCGCATTGTAAAATTATTCTCATATATGGCTATCCATATCTGAGGCTTTATGAATAACAAATGTTTCAGATAAAGTGTTATCTTTCTCTGCGGTTGATTTGTTATCGAAACGACTTCGATAAACACCATTCTGATGAAGAACTGAAGAATGTATGTCTATTAATTGAATAGACATTTACGCTGGTTATTAAAATTCAATATGCAAAAGAGAATTTTGTCTAGGCTGGTTTGATCGACTAATAAAGGTAAATCTCAAATACTGCACCCCACTTCGTTAGATAAGTACTTCATGGATTTTATATCGAGATGTATTTGATTTGAATCGAGATTTATTCCAGTTTCACTCAACTGAAATTCCTCTCCGCCTTTTCCTTTACGCTTCCTTTCCTTTGTGGTGACAGGTGGATGTCATAACAAAATGTATATTTTCCGGTGGGAGAGCTCAAAATACATCGACAGTGGAACCAGTGTAGCGTGATTTGAAGATATCGAAATTATTAGCATTGCAATTTGAAGATATTTCTATTTTAGCTATATACACACATCAAAACTGTCTAGGGATATTCACATTTTTGCATAATTTGAAAAATACTGGCCATCTAGAGAAAATGTTTATATGGCAGAAACACTCTTTAGTGCCATTAAAATAAAAAAATAAAATAAAAAAAAAACATTTGCGCGGGAATTCAGGAAGTTACAAACGAATTTTGAAATTAAGTTTTGTGCTATTATTCAATAAAATTGATATCATTAATTAAGCTCCGCCAAGAACAAAATTTTGAATCCAGAGTGCTATTGCGAGATTTGCGAAACCATGCCACGTCGACATTTAACCAGAGAAGAAATGTTGAGAGCGATAGGAATGTTGGAAGCTGGTACCGTCCAACGCGTTGTTGCTGATACCCTAAGAACAAGGCAAAACGTGATTTCTAGGTTGTGGTCACGATATCGTGTTACCGGAGAAGTGGCGGAACGGCACACAGGGTGACATCGCGTTACGACCCCAAGACAGGATCGTTTTTTACAGAATGCCGCCAGAAGGCAACCGAATGTTACGACGATGCAGTTAGTGCAAAGGCTCCAGTTGGACCACCAGGTACTTGTCAGTGACCAAACTGTCAGGAGTAGGTTGCATGAAGTCAACCTTCATGCCCGCAGACCGCTTCGTGTTCCAGCCTTACGACGTGGCAATCGCGGACGTCGACTTGCTTGGGCTCGCGAACACTTGTTATGGAACGACAACCAATGGTCCATGGTACTCTTTACTGATGAGTCTCGATTTGGATTTCACCCAGACTCGAGCAGAACACTAGTCTGGAGAGTGCCAGGCAGGATAAGTCGCCTCCAGCACCCACAAGAGGTCCATTCTTACCGAGGCGGAACAATCATGGTGTGGGCAGGCATTCGTCTTGGCACGCGAACAGACCTCATTTGGATAAGAGGCAACATGTCTGCGGAAAAATACCGTGACGAAGTCGTGGTACCTGTAATTGTTCCATTTAGAGTGCACTTCGGTCAACAATTCCAGTTAATGCAAGATAATGCCCCATCACACACGGCGAGGCTGGTAACGGCCGCCCTTAGGGACCATGATTTGACGGTTATGGGATGGCCTGCACAGTCTCCCGATTTAAATCCCATCGAGCACGCATGGGATATGCTCCAAAGGACAGCTTTAATAAACTTCCCAGGAAATCTGGTGACGGAAGAGCAACTTTTTTTACATTTGAAAAGAACCTGGGATCTCATACCTCAGCGCGACATTGACACTCTAATTTTAAGCATGAACAACCGTTGCCGATGTGTTATTAATGTCAGGGGGGGTAATACGGATTATTAAATTTTATAAAATGTTAAGTTTTTCACATAACATCTTTATTTGTCCTAACAATTTTAATTTACGTAATATGTACAGTGAGCTTAAATTTTAACACATATTCATTTTTTTTAAATACTACAAGAAAACGTCGTATTTTTTACCTAAATATTTTTTTTTTATTAAAGCATAAAATTTGGATTAATTTTATATATAATTCTCCCAAGAAATTAATTGTGGTTTTCCAAAAAATAAATTAACATCAAATATCCCTAGATTGTTTTGATGTGTGTATGTATCCTCAGACAATAATTTACACGTGTCTGCTCCCATAAAAGTTCTTTTACGGAGTGGCTCAATAACGATTATATGACTCATAAAATACTAGTATGGTTTCGTCCTGGAAAGGAAACTCGACACGAAACTTATTTATGAAAATGATCTGTTTCTTTCTTTTTAATGAAATGTAAATCGTGTCTTATGAAATAACTGTATCCTCTGAATGGTCTAATTTTTTCAATGAACTTTAGTTACTGAGCTAATGCGATTCTATTCCGTCGTGACTCCAAAATCGAGAGCTCGCTCGCCTGGCAGGTTTCACTTCTCAGACTTTTTTACCCAAATCAGATCGAGTTCACCAATAGCGGTATCGATTGCTTGCAAGTTTTTATGAAACCGCAGTAGAAATCGCATACTGAAAGTTGTAAAATTTGAAAAGTGAGTAGGTATTGGTTTTTTGCTCGATTACGCAAAAAAACACCTGACAGGTTCGCACTTAGACCAGTCCAGTAGGTCGAATTGAACACGCCACCTATCGTCCTCTGTTCCGGTCATAACTAGTGACGTAACTACCCAGGTCGAGTACCAGTACCGGGGTCGGAAAATTAGCTCAGCCGCGTATTTACGCAATTATGAAAAATTAACGGAAACATGCTCCGGGAGAAAGCATTCAACTACATGCATATAAAGTGGTTCATTTGAATATTATTCATTTATGCAACACTCCTCTCCTGCGAATAGAAGTTCATATTAATTAATAACTAGCGTTGACACGTGGAAGCCAATCCGTGCGTTGCAGATTGCGATAAAGAAAAGCGAACCGTGATCGATTTGTTGCATTGAAGCCGACACGACGCTTCCAAGTACAGTCCTTTAATTGATTGAGCTAAGAACTACACAAATTGACTTGCATGAGTCATGAGGTACACCCACGGAACCTTACAATGCTTCAGAGTTAAAAGCTACTTAAAAACAACTTAGTCGAACAATAGACGTCCTTATGAGGATTTCCAAGCCAAATATAGTGGTGAAGTGACTAGTGGTAATGGCTAATAGGATCGGATTTTAAAGCTGGCTTTAGTTTGTGTTAGCGGGCAAATCGTGGAGGCGGTTATCGTGAGAGGCGACCTTGTCGCAACTGACATTGGGCACGTCGATTTCAAATCGCGTTTTGTCTCGACGCCCGAAAGAGACGCTGTGACCTTTGCGCCCGCGCAACCACAATGCTCTTAGCATTATGACAAAATAATCACCCCTAATTTACACTTGATGTTTCTATCTTGTACTAACTACTGCCTAAATTGAAGCATTACTCAGATCACGGAAGGGCACTAGTGAAGGAGAATGATTATCGGTGTCAAGTTCTTATCGCAATATTCTTTGATATCTTTATTTATCTAACTGAAGTCTTCTTCTTCTCGTCTTATGGTTAGTGGATGTTTTGAGTAGCCTTTTGAAACGGAACGCTACATGCTTGCATAAGCAAACGGTGAACTCATAGCTACTCGTGCCTCATTTACTATGCAGTTTATGCTTCTGATTCGTTCATATATAACTTCAAGCGTCGATTCCGAGCCTCTTGCACATGTTGCACAAACAGTGAACAGCTTATAACGGAAATATAAAGAATCTGCTCACATTCATATTAAATAACAGAAAAACTGTGGGTAAAATAGTTAAAATCTGTAAATTGTTAATTATGTCAAGAAAGATATCATATATATTATGATAAAATATCTATTGATCAACATCGAAACTATTCTCTCTCTCCAATCGAAACGATCCCCGTTGGTCGATGCGCGGTCAGATAGTAAAATGAACAACCAACTAGGCTTACGCCTAGACGAGTCACGAGTGCATTGTACTTAATTTGTCAGGTCCTCCGATAACGTATAAAATAAAGACTTTGTTTATTGCTTATTATTATATATCCTTTTTCTTCTGAATCTATTGTATCTTTGTGGAGAGCGCGTAATGCGGCAATTGCGGTTTGTTTAACATTAACGGAGGCTCGGTTATCTGTTATATCTTAAAATCTACAGCCTCAACACCGAGCCGATCTATTGAATTAGTAGTTATTGGACAGTATGATTGGATGATCTGATGTTATAATGGTGGTATAAGGTGGCCTCTTGGTATTTATTTACACTTCAATGCACAAAAAAAGTACATGAGGCGAGCTTAATGCCTTACGGCATTTTCTACCAGTATTTAACACTCAGTATGGGATAATCTTATGTTACATTCGAGAACTACGAAGTTATGTTAGTTACATCGTGATTAGTCGTATCAAGAAGATAATCAGATGATCCGTCGAAAAAGAAAGAGCCCTTTATTTGTAATCGACACGCGTAACGCGGTTGGTGTTACAAATACGAGGACCGGTCCATTAATTTTTAGTCAAATAGAAAATAGACTGAATAGATCGACTGAACCAGCTTTCAAAACGTGAAAAACTGTTCTTACGAAAGGTCGAAAAAATCCCCTTAAATTGATCTACTGCTTCGTCCGCAGTCGAAAATATCTTTCCCCGCAGAGATTTCTTTAATGTGGGGAACAAAAAGAAATCACACGGAGCCAAGTCAGGACTGTAAGGGGGATGTGGGAGCAATTGCACGCCCGAATGGGTTACAAAGTCCATGGTTCTGGCGGCCGTGTGAGTGGGAGCGGGATTGTCTTGGTGAAAAAATATACCACGCGTTCCACTCCTCGGACGAACGTCACTCAGCTCCTGGAAAGCTTGCGGCAGGCAAACCTCGCTATACCATCGACTATTAACTGCTCTTCGGTTGAAATTTCAAATGCTGTAATTTGTCCCTTACAGCATTTGAAATTTCCACCATCGATTTTCTGTACCCCGGATTCCGGCAAGAGTCTGCGTAGTGCTTAAATAACAAACACATCATCATCATCAAATATCAGATGCTTAGGGAGTTACTGAATAGACTTAGAAAGAGCTAGCATAATTGCAATCCTCTCCTTCCCTCTTCCTTCATGATGATATATGATGTGGCAGTGTTTCTCAAAGTGGGAACCCTTAGGGGTTCGCCAGTTGATCGTAGGGAGTTCGCGACAACATTTACTTTACGGAAGAATATCCGGAGCTCTCACGCAAAGCGGTGAATTTCCTTTTGCCCTTCGTGACAACTTATGTGAGAGTGGGTTTTCACACCTGGTCATGATAAAAACGAAATACAGGAATCGACTGAATGCTGAATCTGAATTGAGATTGAAATAAAGCAAAATTGCTCCTAAAATCGACTCAATTTGCGACAAGAAACAAGCTCATCCATCACATTAATTAATAACATACTGCTCTGTGACTGTAATACTTTTCTTAAATAAAAAGCCAGTGTTTAAGGGGGTTCGCCATTGTCTGGGAAATTTAATAGAGGTAAGTGGAGATATAAGTTGGAGAAACATAGAGATGGCATTCTGTAATCCTCGGGGTTTCCTTCAAGAGTTTGCGCAGCGCGTAATACTTTTGGCGTTATAAATCTAACAATGCTTTATAGATCTGTTATCTCGCTATCATCTATCAGGGCGTAATCTTAAAATGAACCATCATAAAAACCTGATTCCTTTTTTTCATTGTCTCTCTTAATGAGTCATGGAGCAGTTACGAGTATGTGGGGGTATTATTTGCTGTACTCCACGGTGTTCCGTCCAGAGTTTGCGCAGCGCGTAACACGGTTGGTGTTGCAAGTACAACGGGGCGCTTTCTATCTGTTATCTCAAGATCGGCCGCGCCTCCTCTCGGCACGGCAGCCGGACGTAGTCGGACCACCGATTAAACGCCACTAAGCAAATAATCCGATTACATGGCTTGTTGCTCGCTGACACTCCATCCTTTTCTCGATGGATTGCCAGGCGCGTCAGATTAGCGAAGTTACTAGATGACGAAGATAAAAAACCCAGCTACTGCAACTATTCTTATCTGTCAACTTGTAATGATCTCTTTCGGCTCCTGTCTTAAATTCAAAGGTCCAAGTTCATGTAATATAATTGTATCTCAACGAATGATGCAAATAAAATATATGTAACATCCAGGTCCTATCCTATCCTCCAGGTTTCAGAGCTAATGTCAGCGTCTGCAATTCTTACAGACACTAAATACGTTGTACGTTATGTTTAGAAATACTTTTAGTTGTCGCTGCGAGTTCTATCTGATGCCATATCTCCTTGTTTTTGTGATCTGAGTGGGTGATTTTATCGGCATTTGATTTATCTGCACCCATCAATCTTGGCCTTGCGTCTTTATCCTGTACTTACTCTACTACCTAGTTATAAGTTATCTCATTTCTTGAAAACTACAACTTCATGTGGTTTTTCTTCTTCCTTGTCCAAAGCTATATGTCTAATATGAGATTTTAAACTTATAAACGATTTGTATTCTTTTTTGACTATGAAAACGGGTTCAGTCTGTTCGTGACCATGACAGATGAAACTGTCAAAACGTCGGAACAAAGGTAACTACAGTATAGTCTATCTGTCTAAGTTATCTTTCCTAGCCATAACTTTTAACTCTTCCTTTGGGCTTTTCTGTGCACATATAAAAAGGCAACCCCGTCAATACATTAATAGTCTTATTAATGTCCTCTTCTCTTGAAAGATACTGATTCGCGAATCTGCAGTCTATAACGAATGACTTGTCTGGCCAGTTTTACCCTTTTAGTCTCATGAAATGCAGTAAGTAAGTATCGTGAATTGGTAAAACTATAAGTGTTCTATGCTAGGTTTGAAATGAGGCTTTGATAGTTTATTTGAGTTAGACGAGTCTCAATATGTTTATTTTTTGTGACTCGTTTCTCTAACCTAACCCAACCTTTTCAGAACTCTTAATTATTTAAGTTGATAGATGTTTTTATCGTTTTGTGCTGTCTTATACCTAACTTCGGCAGGGTGATTGACCTCTCCGCTTAACTCTTGACTTCGGAATGCTTTTCCATCACCATCCATAAAGTAACGTTAGCGAGCAGCATCCATTTTCATGTTTCCAGCTAATGCCACCGGTGCGGCTGCGACAACCGCATGCGGTACTGCGGTCGTTTTGCCATCTACGGTGTCTGAGGCGGCGCGGGCGCATTCGTCTCGAACGGATGTCGACTTGGCATTCTCTAATGTTTATGAAATCGATTCTATCTGGAAGCTAGCTGTTTTGTTTCAAATAGCTGCTATGAGCAGTAATGGCTTAAGTCTTTATCTCAAACTAGATATTTGAAATAGTTTAGGCTCTATTGTTGTTGCTATTAGCATTATTGACCTCATTAAATAATAAAACTTTGAGAATCGTATAAACCTAGCAGCTGTTTACAGGAATATCGTACGCAATTACTCGTTCGTATTCATTGAAAAGCAACAAAAGATTATATTGACTGTAAATATTTTAATCATATCAATGATACTTTTTTAAATCCTGGTGAGGACATATACATTGCGTCAGACAATAAGACACTAGTCACGCCGAGTTGACACTTATAGTCGAAAATAGAAAGTGTCAAATGTTCGTCCGTACTGAATAGTTGAGGAACTAGTTGATTTACCTTCCTTGTTACGACTTGTTAGAATCTTTATCCAAAGAGTCTTCACTAAATAGTTTCCGCACGATTATTTACTTTGTGACGTGCAGCCTTCGTAACTTGTTTGCATGGTTCTTCTGTGTAAAACATTATCGTAGTTATTTAATTAGAAATAACACCAGTTTCAAGGTTATTTGTAATGATTTAAAACTGGGTATTTTAAAAGTTATTGCTGTTACCTGGAAACTCAGTTCAATTAGTTGAAATTATTTCTGAGCATCGGTATCTATTGTCATCCTATCATTTAATTACATTGCCGTGTCTCCTCATTCATTATTAAGGATATTGTTTGCTTTAAAACAACTAATTCTTCTTCTTCTTCTTCGTCGTCATTCGAGATTCCTCTAGCTAGTGAGTTCATTGAATAGTTGTCGATCAAAGTGTCGGTGTATCCGCTGTGACAATACTAAATGGTATTATGGTAGATAGCAAGATTATACTTGCGAGCGGTCTATGGTGTAGAAATGTGGTTGTGGTTTTCAGGTGGAATCTCCATTTGTTGTTTCGTGTACAATTGTTAGAAGCTTACATTAACATTGATTCAGTCTTTTGAACTGAATGTCACCTTTATGATTATACAACGGACAGTCAACCTCAGGTTAACCTACTCAAAACGTCAAAATTTGATAATCTGAAATGTATCTTAATGCGCAGGCATACCTAAGGTTGAGATTTAATCGAAGGCTTTTGACAGATGGTATACTATAGCTTATGATCTACTGTACGTACAGTAAAGACAAATTAACATTTTGCATGGACGGACGCATACAATACCTGAGAGTAACTTGTCTACATTCAACTTCTTGGATGAAACAAAAAATAGTCTCCCTCCCCGGCCGTTCGTTCCTTCGTGTTCTCAACCTTAACTTGTCAAAAGAATTGTCCATGCCATTATTACGTTCCTACCGCCGAAGACAAGTGCAATTGACTTGCAAGGGACAAAGTGATTCTGGTTTCCGTCGTGAAGGCGCTTGGTCACCCAACTGGACATTTGCGGGCGGGTCACGTTCCATTGCGCGAGTCGAGGATACCGCTCATGCAGAACGAGTGGCCATAGTTGCGAACTTGTCCACTGGAAGCTAAGCGGTTGTCATGCGTTTATAAGCCACAAATACTGTACTACGAAATCTTTTATATGTTGTCCGTGTTACGTTGCAAGTGACGCCTTTATATCCAGGTTTAACTGGATGTTTCCAGTAGGTTTGAACTGCTCAGTATCCTCCTTCAGTTCTTCTCTTGTAATATTAAAACATAATCCAACACCACACTTTATATATTAAGTGAATTTTTAACATTCCATTATATTAGGTTCGTTAAGCTGCCAGGAGCTTAAATTTTTGATGAGCTAAGTCGCTGATTGACAACGTTAACTCCTCGTGGCATTAAACTGTTACGTTTTATCTATATTTATTAATTTTTCACAAACCTATCATCTGTAGGCATTTCAATTTTCACGAATCCTTTGCTTACGTCAAAGTTTACCTTCGTAGTAGCAATCATTGGATTTGCATAACCAGCTCGTAACTACCAGTACGATCTATCTGGATCATTAATTAGTTTACGTAGTTTCCGCAAGTTTCTCTCTCTAGAATTAGATATTGTATACGTAACTTATAACTAGAAATTAGCTCGCTTATGGTAACATGTTTGTTACTATTAAGATTGTTATTCTAGTTGTGAACTGGTCACTGTAAGGAGTATTTGTTACGTTTTAAAGCTTGCTACTTCATTGCAGTGGATTACTAACCCGCTTGAGTCATTTACAAATGACTCTGTCTCTGTGTTCCGTAGTTTTTTTGAACCGTTATTGCCTGTGTTACTGGATTAAAATTACGTGTTGACTCTGAACGTGTATTTTTAACCGCATTAGTAACTAACCTGACTTACACTAATCTCTAATTGAGTATTAGGTCAGTAACAGACACCCCGGCGTCACGTTCGTCCATGTTTTCTCATAAATTAAGAACTGTTTAGCAGTGTGGAAATCCTTGAAGGCAAGATCCCAGGAAAGAGAGGCCTAGGTTGGATCCCGAGCGATTTTGCCCACTGACCTCCGCTCGGACCGTCATTTTGAAAATGGCACCCGACGATGATGATCAGTGTGTAAAGCTAGCTCTAGAATTCGTAGTGACAGTGTATTTCTGCAACCTTAAGTATTATTCGTTAGGAGAACTTAGCTATAAGTAATATTTAAAGTCTCTAACTTGTGACAGGCACACCGATAAATACTCGTACGTAACTTAGTGTGACTGAACATTCTCACTCTTTCTGCGTTTTGTGACATAGACCCATATTATGCAATTCCGAATTCTCTGTCAAACAACTTCGACACACAAGCCCACGTGAGCTGTCGCTTATTGTCGAAAGGTTACTGTTTGCTTTGTTGCTCTGAGCAACAACATTGTGGATTGTTTACCTGGTGCTTGCGCTGCGAACGTTTCTCAGCGAGTCAGCAACACACGTAGAGTCGAACGCAAACGGTTTGACATTGCAACTTCATGGAAGGTCAGCGCTATAATGAAGTCAACAGCTCTGGTTGCTTTTGTTAGTAACACAAAAGGTAAATTTTGTGAGACTTGACAGGATATTACCTATAGTGTAGTGTAGGTATTATTGAACTAGACTAATCTGAATTTTTCACATAATGAGTACCCTACCTACTAAAACGTTCGTATCTTTAAATGTTTAAGTTGATTTTTTTATCAAAACCACCTTAAGGGTACATATGTTGAAACAACAAAGTTGTACAATCGTCGACGGTGCTGGTTGATGGTACAAGTGGTCTGGCACGTAAACTTCTTGCCTACGCATTAATCTGACCATTTTTTTTACTAAACTATTCATTAAACTTCGCAATGTTACACCCCATAAATGCATCTAGCTATTACGATGTTTAAAATAATAACCGGAACCGTAGTACAGTTATGTAAACTAATAATAGCAATAGAACTGTGACGTAAGCACGTAACTCCAATATTTTGCAACCTTAAAATGAGCAGTTAATGAAAACTGTCCATTCCCACTACCTTTTTAGGTTAATCCATTTGTTGAATGCGCAATTTTATGTTTACGTTTGTTTGTGGCTGGTGGTGAATCGATGTTGTTGAAATAGATAATATTTGAGGTTTTCACGCATTTTATTAAATTGAAAGTTAAATAACTTATGTACTGTTTTAGTGAGGTTTTTAATGTCCCTTTGGTTCATGTTTTGTAAGTTTAGTAAATGTTTTCTAAATAATAATTTGTGGAATCTTTGTATGCTTATTGCCAACTGGATTGGTTTCATTAGACTTCATATTAACCTGTTTTTATTTTCTTTTTTGCAGGTAAGCACAGACTTTAACCTTCAATGCTCCGTAAGTCAGTCTTTACCTATTCTATTTATAACATGGAGAATTGGAGACTAACAAAAACTATACGTATAGTCAATACTACACTTCTACGAAAAGTAAGTACCTATTATTGCTGAGTGGTAAACCTTTATTCTCTTACCCCATAAAATCAATGGCGGCTCAATTCACTCGATTTAACATTCTCTTAGTGCTGCATTACGCATGTACTTCAGTAGGGATATCGAGTGGTTTGTTTTCGTTCATGTAATTTTCTCTTTTGATTGTGTTCGGTACGACTATTTGTTTAAACAGGCTCTAGCCCTTAAACTAAATAAACAAGTCCATTTTCAATAGCTATTGTCAAAACTAGCAAATACCCACCGTTTACAATAAGTGTCGGTTCGGTGCTAAGCTGTATGTAGGGTTGCCAGATTTATGATTATGTCCTTATTGATGATTACAAAAAAAATTGGGAGAAGAAATATGAATGTGCAGCAGAGCTCTTATCCTGTGGTCTGACTTTTGTCCAATCAGTTATGAAACTAGACTCAATCATCGTAGATGTCGTGACAAGCCCTGGTGCCGTACTATTTGCCTACAGTAAGGTCTAATTCACTATTGGATCGTCTGTGGCCCGGCCGGCCGCATCCGTGGCGTCAGGGAGGAGTAATTCAATTACCGCCCACAGCTCATAAATGGGTTAGTGGCCCGGCTTCCCCGCTACACTTCTAGTAACGAGAATGCGCGTCATTATCACATTACTGACTTGCATTGTTCTCTCGTTGAAACTGACGCACATTTCATTAGAATAGAATTGTGCACTTTCTTTTCACTGTTCAGCTAAGAAATTCTTACGAGAACGTTCTGATATTTACTTGATCTATGCGATGCCTTCTAACAGGTTCCACTTGAAAATCATGTTCGCTGCAAAATACACACTTTTAGGGCAGAACTTCACGTTGTCTAACAGTCTTGCGATTAATTTGGATGTATGAATATTAGACTAGACATTATTAAGTAACTACATTATTGAAACAAATGACGATTTCTCTCAGATAAACTTAAAAAACTCCGTCTGAACTAACATCAAACCCCACTGGCATCCGAATAAAAACAGAGAGCGGAAATCAACAATGTCATCCAATTCAGTGGGCGATCCATCATTCTAATAGATATTTATTGTAAGCCGGGGGCTAAGTTGCGTAGCGTTCAAGAGACCGAGCGGCGTTTATTGATTCTACAATTTGTTATTTATTTTACTGTATAAATACAGTAAGCAGCATAAGAAGTTACACACTTCTTATCGTGAATATCTGTTTTAAAAGATTTATTTTTATTATTTACCAAGCTTAATATCTGCTTATTTAAATATCTCCATGCTCTTCTCTGTCTCAATGGTTAAACTATAGAACTTTCATGGATATCATTCTACTCCAGCCATTGATAAGTTTATAAGCTTTTCCACTTTTATGTGCAGATGCCGGATGTGAAAACATATCTCTAGAGAGTTTTAACAATGAAAAAAATTGTGCAACTTTTCTAATTTAGACTGATACATAACTATTACGTGTTTAATGTTTACGATCGATCGAGATTTATCGTATGAGATCATGATCTCGTTCGCGTGATGCGACACATTCTGCGCCGGAGGCATTCGTGATTCCAATTCGATGATAGGAGAGTCGGATGCCTCTCGGCTCGAGAGTGAATTGAATAACTTTCTAATTTTTCAAGATCTAGAAATCTCGTGAGACCTAATGTGCATATCATAACTAACATAACAGCTAGGTTCGTTAATAATTCACGTTTTGATAGTATGTTATTTTGAGAACACTCAATCATTTTTTGTTTTTTTCCAAATTCAGCCTTTATTTGTTTTAGTTATTTCTCATGCAATTCCACATTGTGTTGAAACATGAAATTCATCTCATGTTCACGTAAATATTGGTTGTCAGAATTATGTATTCTTAATATGTTTTTAATCGTACTTTTGGCCAAAAAGAACATTAATTTGATCTACGTGGTACATACTGAATTTGTTGTTCATTTACATTTTTTGCTCTTGTTTTTTGGGTGCCTTTGTCTCTGGACTCTGGGGCATGACGGACGTCACAAAGCGAAGAACGAGCAAGGCTGAGGACGTTTCCCTGACAGCCGTTCAGCCTAGACGACATTTTTTATGCCAACAAAAGTTTGTTACATAAACATACCGAACACAGTAAAAGGTAAAAGGAAAATGTTAGGAATTTTGTACCTTATTCAACGATGGGATGTAGGAAATGCGTTGTAGGAAATGTATTGTTGACAAGTAAGTCACTGCGTCATTATCACCTTTCAGTGTTTACAATATATTTGTTTTCTTTATAGTTTTAACAACAACTACAATGTCATTATGCTTACTTCAGTGTCATCACTCATCATCATCATCAACCATTGCATTGTCAATGTTAGAGTTTTGTATTTGATGAAGTCATGAATTGTATGTTGATTTTGTGTCTTAATATTCATGAAACCATCCGCCGTCATTGTTTTCAGCTTGTCCCCTCCACAGTTGGACCTAGGCTACCTTTCTCATAATCTCTTCACAATATCTGTTTCATCGTTTAACCTTTCAAACATTATTTTAACTTCAATAAACATATTGTAATTGAACATTTAATTGTTTTTACTGTTGTAGTTCGTTTTTGTGAATTGCGATGGCCGTTACGGGTGTCCGATCCGGACGCAAAAACACCGATTAAATATCGTCGAGTCCGGGTATGTAGCCCTGAGCCGGTCGTTTGCACCGTGATCGCCGCCAAATTCACTCGCTATGACCGGGTGTAATCAGATCTGATTTACATGGTTAACGAATTCCCATAGTAGTAACCCTTGCAGAGCAATTCTCCGCCTGTAACTGATTTTTTGCCAATAAACGTTTGAAACGCTTCTCAGGTCAATAATATTATTTATATGTGAATCGTCTTTCTCGATTGCCAAGTTAGTGATACTTGAAATCACTTTTCACTGTATAGGTTTTTTGAAATTCTGTAGATAATTTCTACAGAACATATAACTTATAACTTTGACGCTAGCTTATTACTCTTAGGTTGTGCTGTTTCAACATAAACTTGGTCTTGTTGTGTAATCTCGAATTTTAGCACTATCTATAACCAGCATACTTGTAACAAAAATTGGAATCTCCTTGAAACGTCAATAGCTACTCTATATTATTTGATAAAGCTGACTGGAGTGCAAATTGTCTTGCTCAATGTCTAAACGTAGACCATTTGGAAAAACCAAACAAATTGGTAAAGTATACATTTATGGAAAGTAGTAGGTAACTGAAGGATTTGGTCAAACCTTAGAGCATATTTAACGCTTTAAGAAAATAAAGCTTTTGAAAGCTTTTCTCTTTCTTTAGAGCAAGATCATTTTAATTTGTAAACAAGAACATAAAATCACCACCTATTAACGCTGCCTGTTCTGCCTAGACATAGGCAACATATAACTTTACAAACAGACCATTTTTCTAGAATGGAACCTGTTTAGAATTTTATGGTGAGCTACGGGCCCTGTTGGGTCTCCAGATGACGTCACTGCATGGATCATGGCCTGCGCGCGCGCCTCGGACCATGACGCCGCTTCCGCCACAGTTTCCGCCTTCCACCGCAAATTATGTGAACTGTTAAATCGAATTTTTCATTTCGTAATCTAAATTTTTTAATTATTGCATCTGGCACTGCGCCATCGTTTCTGTATGACGTCAGAAGATTGTGGAGTACTTACTTTTCTTCACTCTTACTTACGCTGTACTAAGCGGATGTAGTAAAGAATGACTGTGACTAATTGGAGAAGAATAGATCTGTGTCCAACGGTCGAACAAAAACGGGCCAACAAATTGTACCATTCAGTCAAGTACTTGGTTGTTTGTGAAACGAAGCGTGGTTTTTGCGTATCTTCAAAAGTCTATATACTCGTACGTAAGTACAGGGTGGACCAAAAGTCCGTTAACATTTAAAATGGTTATAAAAAATACAAATGCTACTTTAGTGAAAAACTGTTTATTTAATAATAAAGTAGACAAATTAGGATTTCACTTTTTAAAAATAACATCATTCTAATGTGACCCTTGTTCATCCTGGCACACCTGTAACCGGGAACGGAAATTTTGCATGACCGCCCGACAAGTGGTTGGTGAAATGTTCTGCATTTCCTCGCGTATATTTTCTTTTAATTCCTCAATAGACACTGGGTTGCTGATGTAAACTTTACTTTTGAGATATCCCCAAAGGTAAAAGTCCATTGGAGTTAAATCCGGGCTGCGGGGTGGCCAGTGAATGTCCCCTCTTTTGGATATGACTTTTTGGCCAAAAATTTCACGAAGTGCTGCTATAGAGTCATTGGAGGTGTGACATGTTGCCCCATCTTGTTGGAACCAAGAGCTTCGATTAAAGCCTGAGAAGTCCTGTAATGCTGGAGCAAAAAAATTCTGTAGCATCACAATGTATCGCTCTGTATTAACGGTGACGGCGCGGTTTCTCTGATCTTCATAAAAATATGGACCAATGATTCCGCTGGCTGACAATGCGGCCCATACAGTAACCTTGGGCGAGTGTAAAGGTTTTTGGTGCTTCAAGTCCGGGTTAGTGTCACTCCAGTATCTGCAATTTTGTCGATTGACATGTCCATTTAGGTGGAAGTGTGCCTCGTCTGAGAAAAAGATGTTATTGAAGCTCGTAAACCTCTCAAGCACTTCGTTAGCAAACTGCAGTCTCTGAGCAGGGTCATTTGGCTTTAAAGCCTGTACAATTTGAATTTTGTAAGGATGTAAATGTAAATCTTTGTGTAGAATGCGATTTAGAGATGTTCTGGGCACATCTAAAGCACTAGACCGCTTTCGAGTAGAGAGACCAGGTTGTTCTCGAACAGACGCTCGTACACGCTCTATGTTTACTGGATCGCGCGATGTCCTAGGTCGGCCGGATCGTGGTTGACTTAAAGTTGAACCTGTTGTTTCGAACTTCTGTACCCATTTTTTAATCGTTTGAATTGTTGGTGCTTGATTTCTGTTCCGTATATTGTAATGATTACAAAATTTCCGTTTAGCTTCGGTCGTAGAATCGTTGTTTCGATAGTACTCGCGTAAGCAAAATGCGCGTTGCGCTCCACTGAATGACGCCATGGTACTAAATCCCTATTAGTAGCTCTCGCTTGTAGTAACACCCCCCGCGCCAATACCCCGCCCGCGCCGACGCAGCGACCTATTCAAATGTTAACGGACTTTTGGTCCACCCTGTACTTAGATTATATATTGTTTGTTACATATACTTTGTAAATATGTACCTTAACTACTCGGCTACTTTGGTATAAATAGCCATCATCGTAGTTTTATCTGAAACTTTATCATTCTACTTCTACTGATTCAAACATGATACGCGAAGATTTTAACACACATGTGCAATCCGACTAGTTTTGCAAGCACTTACAACAGCAGCCTGAGTGAGCAAGCCTCCGTGAAACCGGATCTATACACGCTTTATTATGCATATTAGCTACTTAAGTAATTTCTTTCAATGGAATTTACACTAGTTTTTCTGGTTCTAAATTTAACCCTTCCACCCTTATGTCTTTGATATTCCTTTTATTCGCACGGAGCGATTTACTTCCTCCGTATCATAATGCGAAACAAACAACCTTGGGACCTTCAAGGCGAGAGAATAGGCATTTACTGGGTCCGCGAGCTCCGTCCTCGGTCTCATCTTCACTTCCCATCAGGTGAGATTGTAGTTAAACACGGATCTAGTTGTGAATCTGTTTTTCATCGTTCACCAGCTGCCTACTCTAGTCCACTGCTGGACATAGGTCTCTCCCAGGGCGCGCCATTGAGCCCGATCTTCGGCTCTTCTCATCCAGTCGCTGCCAGCCACCTTGCGCAGATCGTCGCTACACTACACACTACGTTTGCCCTGTCACCATGTTTTTCTTCGTTATCATCAGGCTATTTCCACCTACTGTTGTTTTCGCCTTTAGGAGATAAATATGCGCTGTGAATAATCCTATTCCTCTCTAGTCTTTTGGTTATTCACTGGCATTTTCTGAATGTTACATTACTCCTATGAGAGTAGTAATGCCATCAAGAGAGAGTTTAGGAAGTTACATCTCTGCTCACACCGCGGTTTCCGTCATTGACGTCAATATATCAGCGGTTTTACCGAGATACCAAACCACAATTCAATCGACTTCGATTTGCCAATCGCTTCAATACTTCAGCAATTTCGCTTCACAATTGAAGGAAGTTTGTGGAAAGCTTATACCTACCTACCCTGTTGCAGGCGAGACCGCCATTATTGAACCGCAGGAAACCAGAGTCGGGCGAGTCGAGGTGAGGTGCGCCTGCCGATGTAGTTTCTTGTGACATATTGCTACATGACACCGCACTATCGCGTTTCGAAGTGCACTTTAATTAGTGCATAGAGAAATTCTCGGACACTGATATCGATATGACTTTACAGTTTATGCTTTACAGCTAGGTAAGGCACTTAACTGATTCAGCCCGTGGGCGCGGCTATTGGGAGGGGCATGCTGTCAATGTCTATTTCCTAGGGTTTCATAGTCATCGTGGTGGTTAAACCATTTATATTCAGCCATTACATTTTCAGCCCGCTTCCAGATATATCTTTTAATGCCTCTATCTACACTCGTCCTATGCAAGTCCCATCCAGCCAAACTTTGTATTTGACTATTAATTTGGTGTCCTTTCTTGTATATGACTACGCTATCCTATTTCAAAATACATAGAGAAATGCTTTAAAATATTTCTTATCATCATAATAGAATCACTTCGCTCACCATTACCTTAATTAAATTTTCCATTAGGTGTGTGTGGGTGCAGCAACGGTTTCCGGAGAAACACTGGTATAACTGCCCATTGAATTTCTTCTATTCAATTATTTGCTTTGTTAATCGTCACTTCCTATATGTTAAAAGATTCGCTGCATCATTCACTTTACTCACAAATCTCACAACACTACATGCTCCAACTTTACTATTATTTATTCAGTGCTCCAACCTTAATTTTCATTCTTCATTCAGATCATTTCCATTAATGATAGTACGCCATCTACTTACATAGTACGAACGAATATAACATCTCTCACTCCGGATATAATTTTAAACTTTACAACTTGATCATCAACTTTACTGCTCCCTTTAATGTTAACCAGAAAATACCCAAAAATAGCACTGTTATGCTTGCGGCACTCTAAAATGTTGCTATGTAAATGTCTACGGGTTTCGTAAAACGGAAACTGTCTATTTTAAGTCACTACTAATATAATAAGATTTGCGTGAACACTTGGCAGTGGAAAGTCTCGTTATCATTGTTGTCATTACTTATCGCTATCTATATCGTCAATGTCAACTATGGTGACTCTTAGTCGCCAATAAATGAGCATGAAATGACTAACGCACAACTCCAGTCGCACTTCACCGAGTAGAAAGCGGTAGGTGTCTGCAAAGTAACCTTTATGAGACGAGGCGTGCATTTGAATTAATTTATTGTGATTTTAATCCGTCACGATAAGAAACTGGATCACATGGGTTTTTGAATCAGAGACGTGAACCGGGCCTCCGCCAGTGAAAGTGTCCCACTCTCTGACAATCGATTGTCGCGCTTTGAGTTGTCACTCCGACGTATGATAGATCTCCTTCCTAGAAACTTATATCACAATTCAAACCCGTTCCTTGTTGCTTGTTGTCGAATGCAGCTATTTTAAAAACAGCTCCAAATATAACGACCACGTGTTGGCTATAAACGGAGTCTGATTTAATTTCGTTTAGTGTAAACCAGAGGCGTATGTGGGAGGTGGGAGAGTTATGGTAAAAAGTTTAAAGCCGCCGACCCAGGTTTCTGGCGCATGAAGCCTGTTAATTCCTTATGGCATACTATATGAAATGGTATAACTGTTACAAGGAAATGAGATTAATTGCTCGTTCATGGTCTTAAAGGAGCTAATGAGAAATTAACCTTTCGACCGCCGTAAGCTCAGAATGTTTACTATTTCGTGTAACACATTGTGTGGTAACAACGGAGTCTATTTACGTCTCGGGAGCACCGACCCACCTAATTCCAACTTCATTCACAGCTGCGATGATTCACTGTATTGTTCGTCCCACACTTAACTCTCTCGGCCATATGGTGCTGAAGTTAGATACTGAAGTGATACTGTTGACACGTCATTTACAGTATCTTCGACGACGACCCACTTCAATGTGCCCAAAGTGATATCATATCTTTTATCTTCTGTACTTTGTTTTTTGTGCGTTCAATTGCTGTCGACAGATATAAATACGAAGTAAACAGTCGATAATTTATGGTGTCAAGTACAGGATAGGATTGACACGAATAGCGGACGGGAAATGCACTGGCTCGCCAGTGGTTGTGACGAGGGGCCGGCCTCATTAGTTCCGTTAAGGGGGCTCTAAGCATGTCACAGCGAGACTTTCCGTCATACACGAGTTTCTAACATTATCTGTGAATCATAAATTCAACACGGTAGAACATCAGGAATCCTGCAAAGAGAAAATCGACTTAGTGGAAAAAGAAAACGAAACGTAAACCTAAATTAACGAATCTGCTGTAAAACAAGGAATAAATGGGAAAGGCTGATCTTAAAACCTATAAAAAGTAATAAATGGTATCTAATCTGGAAGTGCTCGGTAATGTTATGCCTCTACTGTGAACTACCATGTAAATACACCCGCACCATGCCATCACCCTCCCACACACTCAGTGTCTCACATACACACTAATATCCTCATTCATACAAACAAAAACATTCATACAACACAACACGCACCCACTGTTGCTTTCTTCGTCCGTGCAGTCACTGAGGGGCCAGCTGAAAATCAGCGCTGTGGCTTGTCTCAGCATTATGCTGAGCTGGTGTACCCTTTTTGGCACTGTACCACACCAGATGTTCTGTGCTGCATGTATTAAACTTTGTATGCTTCTGTATTCTGTATTCTGGTGTTTACAGCCCTAAATAAACGATTTCAATTTTAATTGTAAATAGGTAGATACGAAGGTAATTCTATAAAACGGTTTAGTCAGTCAGTCATTGATAAATATTCAAAGAACTTAACGTCTTTTGATGACAAATTTGTCGTCAATTGATTGGGAGTGACGTATTGTATCGACTCACACATCAGAGATTGTCCAGACGGTTGGACGTTTGAGGTGTGTTTATGTAGGCAACGTAAATGATTCATTTACAGTTGGGCACCGCAGCCGCTGCTCGGTTGATCGTCGCACTTACGAGTCGTTCACCGAGTTCTCGCAGCAATTATTTCAATTGCTCTTATCTGAGAGCAGCTTGTTATAAATCCAAGTTTCACACTAGATGCTGCGTGCGCTGCATCGATCGCTATCGGCTTGGGTAATGCTGTGTTACGTCGATGATTCGTTTCCTTAATTTGTTACTTTCTTTACGATTAGTTCTCCGATGATTAGCGGCTACTAGATTGCCGTGTTCCTTCGGTAAGACCACTGTGGGTGCGGTGGCCCTTGAGTGATAATGGCATGCCATAACTCCGTGGCAGTGGCACGTCACTTTCTAATCAGTAATCTCAGGATGTTTACCACTTTTAACAAGCGATGGCGATTACAGGCTGCTCGCTTGATAAACAAATCTCATTTTCTCAACTTTCTTCTACGAGAAATCTGAATTCCAATTGTATATACGAGTAGCGTTCTCGAAGACTCGTGATCCTTATGTAGGTACTTATGAGTTATATTTATGACCCCCTCATACAACACAGTTTTCTATTTATTGAAATAATATAATAATGTTGTGGCGACGCACGACGCGAGCCACTACGATACAGTACCTACTCACATCGGTGTAGAACGCGCTATCGATTTTTTCCTGGGACTTCGTATATATACGAGTTCCAAACATCCATAGTTGGGCCAGGACATTTGCACAGCACAGGCACAACACCCCGCCTGGTGGAAGATCTTCCCTTTCATACAACTGACGTTACGTCAGCCATGTCCTCACATAACGCGTTCCTACAATGTTATATATAACGCATGTTAGGTTAGTAGAACTTTCAAATTGCGTATAGGTACGTGCCATATGTGCGCCGGGTGGCTGGGTAGGTAGATAGTTAGAAATGCACTGGAATACGCATTCCGCGTCCGTTGCAGCGTGACGACACGGTGAACTGAGTCGCCGCCTGCGTTTGCGCATCGACCGTTACAATACAGCCCACATCACATAGCCTAATACACTACACTGGAAATGCTGGCAGCGGCCAAACAGACCCTAGACACACAGACTAAATAATACTAATATTATATTAGAGAGACGCTTCAGCAAATAAGTATGGAATCTCGGGATATGGAATGACTGGAGAAGTCCCTAAACCAGAGACATAACGGGTAATCAAGCAAAAAGCGAAGTAATCCGCAACAACTCGTATGATTCACGTCACAGATCGTTGTCTCTTCTAGGAAAATCGGTGACATATCAGAGGAAAATCATGTATCTCAACTACAGTAGGAACAGCTGAATCATGAAAATATGACGACCGTTACCATAAACAACATTGTAATGTAAACAATGTATTATCTTCTTAGGTCGTATTCCTCACTGACGAGGATCGTGATCATTCTATGGAATTAACCCCATAGAACTACTTCCTTGACAGATTTTAATTCACCTTTATTTTTTTGTATTATTGTTGTGTACATACTAGGTTTTATTATTTACAAATCTTCGCGCTCTGAAACCAGAAACTGGTTTGTCTGGGCGCTGCACATTAGTAGGTAAACAATGTGTCATTATAATACGTATTATACAGGGTGGAATAAACGAACCGTACCTGGAGGGAAAGTACCCTAAATATTGAAGATAGCTCATAGGAAACATTCCTTTGTTTTTAAAAATGAGTAAAACTGCGACTCTTAGCGTCTGTGACGTTTTAAAATTATTTTGACATTGTATCCGCACTTTTTTTAATTTTTTATTGACTGTACACTATTGTACTTTTTTTTTGGTATTTTTTTTGTAATGTAAATAGTTAAATTTTGATTAATTTGATTTATTAATTAATTTAATTTATTATTGAATTATTTTGTACGACTTATCTTACAACGGGTTTTGTTGCTTTCAGATGAAATAAATACAATTTACTGCAACAACTGATATTTTTAAAATAGCTTGCCTGAGCTGGTAATCGAACCAACTAAAATCCTATACACACTGTACTTTTATGGAACCAATAGATAGGGTCAATCATAAGGATCAAATCTCTCTAATAAACATTGCATCTTAAAAAGCAAGACCATGACCACTAGCTACCCCAGTAGCACACTTTTATCGACTTTACATTTTATAAGTTAAAAAAACAATAATTAGTGGATATGGTACCAAATGTTTGTTCTAAAACTAAAAATAAATAAGAGAAAATCTTAATAAATTAATTACGTCATAGATAATTAAATTGTTAATTACTAAGTGAACTCGATGGACCCTTGAGTATAAAAAGTGCTTCGTCTTGTCCCATTGAGCACATATAAGATATTGTTAGATTTCATGGTCTTCCTTAATTTTAAGATGTAATGTTTTTTAGAGAGATTTGATCCTTATGAATGACCCGATCGATTGGTGCCATAAAAGTACAGAGTGTTATTTTTCGAATTTTAGTCGGTTTGATTACTGGCTCAGGCAAGCAATTTTTCAAAAATCAGTGAATGCTGTTTTACTTATTTTTTTAAATAAAGGAATGTTTCCTTTGAGTAAAATTTGTTATCTTCAATATTTAGGGTACTTTCCTCCAGGTACGGTTCGTTTATTCCAGCCTGTATATAAGTGCGTTGTTTTGTCGTGCTACTCTAGAAAGGTGGTTGGATGGATCTCGCTGAGCCTGTTCTGTGTTGATCAAATTACGTGATGATAGAATTACTGCAATCCATCACTGATAAGTAAAAATAAACTGCCCGGCATCTATCAGATCTGATATAAACACCATTTAGTTTTAATCTTACATATTAGAACTGGTTCTACTTTACAGTTACCGATTCAAATTCTCGTTAACTAAAACCAATAATTTATTCAAAATGGTTCGAACCTGATTGGGTCATTATCCGCCAGTGTTAGCTCGTTGGCCTTGCGATGACCCCAACGACCGAATATTCGGAACTACACATTATCTATGGTTCATACGATTTGAACTATAGAGCCGCAACACAATTGCCTTGTGAGAATTGTAAACATCCATGTTGTTATTAACCTGTTTCTATTGGATTCAAATTAAATTAAATTAGTACAAAAACAACTTAAATACTATGTTGGTAGATATAACAGAATTTAGGGATATCAGTATGTACAGGAGCCAACTACGCACCAATTGCCACCTTTACACAGCGTCTCATAATCTGACAATCATGTCCAGGATGCTGTTGGCGCTGCGCCGCACTCTGCTCAAGGAGGCGCACTTTTTGCGCATGATGGCGGGGAATCCATCAGCGCGTGCCTCCCGCAAACACGCCAGACGCGCTGCAGAAGCGGGGCAGCCCCAACAGCATCCTGAAGGCATTGTTATATTAGACACGCAGGGCATTCAGCGATTTTTTGGTATAGTCGACCTAGAGACTGCTCGTGTTGAATGATTGACAATAATTTGTTTTTATTATTTATACTAATGCTAAACTAGGGATACGTCCTATCTATGCTGTTGATTCGAAGAAAATGTATTAACACTGAGGTATTCAAACAACTATACCATAATAAAACACATATTAGTCCAGAGCTTTAGCACGTCAATCAAGTGGCAAGCTTTGGCTACATTCATTCAACAAATTTGTATGTTTCTCATTCACACGAAAATCAATGAAATATGAAAATTGTCTATGTATACAAATAAATGTCTTCATTTTAATTTTTTTAAATCTGTATTCTTCTTCTAAGTCGTATTCCTCATTGCTGAGGGTCGTGATCATTCTAAGAAATTAATCACATAGAACGACTCTCGTGACAGATTTGATGGGGGCGGTTTGCGATTGCCTTCCCCATTTCACACATTGGTTATCTCAGTGTGCAGGTTTCCTCACGATGTTTTCCTTCACCGTCAGAGCAGTCGGTAAATGTACGTAAGTCTTTCGGAAAAACCGAAAACTCATTGGTACATGGCATGCCTGGTTTCGAACTCGGACCTCCCGCATGGGAGTCCGACGTCCTAACCACGACGTGACCGACGCCCAAAATCTGTATACTCTTCCTGAAATCGAGGAATTCGGGGCATGCTGTTTTGCGCCAAATTGCAAAGTTCTTATCAGGGATATCCTTATCTCTACAAGTCTACACCTCCATCAATATGAACTGTTCCAATTATTCCAGTGCCACTCTAGGAATGGGTGCCAACTGCCAAAGCCATATTACAAAAGAATTCTGAAAATATATCCTTTTACTGAAAAACTAAATACATACTTAGCTACTGACTTCTACACTGGGGAAGACAAAGGGACCGGATATTCGACTGAAAATTAAAATTGTATTGAACATTACATTTTTATTCATTGGAGTAAGTTGGGCAGAAAAAAACTGTATTTATTGACTTTTACTGCGTATCTTCTTACCCCTATGGCAAAGTTTTAGTAATTCTCAGAACTCGTTAAAAATTTGAATTATTAGTAACCGGCTGTGTTATTAAACCAGTTTTAGTGATCACTGCCATTGCCCATTACCTACAAAGTTAGTAAATCTTAGTAATCTCTGGTGTAGTGCTCTACAAGGAAGGAAATATGAAATTGTCTGTTTGTGTGTTTGTTACTAACGCGTGTGTCTGGTGATCGATGATCGATTATATCTTTGTCTACTTCCTACATATTACCAACTTGTCTTGTAATATACGCATTGTGTTCCTTGTTTTACCTTTCTAACTGCTTTATTATGTGTTTCTTATATTAGTATAACTGATGTTAATTATTTGTTTTTCTGCTCCCACTTCGTAATTTGTTCATTAAGAAACCACAATCAATAATTCCTGATTCATTCGTCATGGTCGTCTGAAAATAATGTTTTAATGAATTATTAAATAACAGTTTTCGATTGTAATATGTAAATTTTTCATGGTTGTATGGCACTGCATACGATAACTCTTTAGTATTAAATGCATTACTTTTCACTTTCCAACTACTTGGTACTATAGCCATTAAAAAAACTCGACACCCGCGCCTGCGCGATGTCGACAATACGTCAAACATATCTACGGTTCCCATAGTTACTTTAGAAAATACATTAGTTTGTATTTTCTGTTTATATGTTTTATGGTCGTAGAAAAAGTATTAAATGCAACGCACGTAATGGCGTTTTGAACACTCGAACGATCTATTATGATACTCAGTTTCGCTTCGTTTCATAACAGTTTTCATGTTAAAATCGCTATCATTACGTGGTCGGTGCATAAACTACTATTTTACTTCCTTGTATTACTTATTTCTTATTCAATTGAATTTTTCGATTCTTTACGAAATTTTTGGCATTTTCCTATGACAAATAATTGTCATCACAGTAAGTAAGTACATCAGTGCTAAAGATAAAAACAGACAGTTGATTTATTGAGAATACAATTACTTATTTACTCGCCTATTCTTATTTCTTCTTCAACTGCGCTAGTTTTGCTGAACTGGAACTGTGAAGATAAAATTATTTAATTAGATAAGCGGTTTCTGTGTTTATAGAAATGAATTATGGGTGTTAGGTGGGTACTGTTGTCGGTGTTCCGTTTGCACGAAAGCCGCCGGATGTCGGCCGCAGCCCCAATGCGCACGAGACCTCGAATTATGTCGTAATTGCGCCAATTTAGAATTTGCGCTGCGCCGTATGATGTGAGCGCAAAAATATAGTGTGGCTAGTTGCAGGCGATTATTTGGACATATCCGTGATCCGTGACAAACTCTGGCGCACGCGGATTACCGAAAATGTTGCGGCACAGTTAATTGGGCTAATCATCTGTTCTGCTATGTCCACAATTCGGCCGCAGGTAATACGCGTGCACTCTGTCATAATGCAGCAATAAACACTTCAAAGTGTTCTGATGACGGTTCAGGGTAGGGTTGCCACTCCTACTGTATAATATAGTATCCTACTATTAAGAGGGCGTCCCTATTATATTTTTGAAAAAATATATATTAGGCAAAACTAATAAATTTGGGGACGGTGGCGGATCCAGCCATGGGGGCCAGGCTATGGGGGTCGAAACTGCTCCGAATTTTTGTGGTCGCTTCGCTCGCTCTTGCCCTATTCTTCTATCCATCTCTTGCCATAATCCATCATCTGTGCCGGATCTGCGCCGTAATTTCTCACTCGCTTCGCTCGCTCCCACCTGCTAGCTAGCCTAATCCATCATCTGTGTCGGATCTATGACTAAACCCAAACAAAGAGGGAGAAATGAGACGTTGGAAAACGCTGAAAAATAATAGTGTGTAGTGTGAAACTATAAAAAATAACTTAAAATATATTTTCAAATATAATTTACAATAATACTATATTTTTGTGGGTTTTCTACAAACTACTATATTTTTTTGAGTGTTTGAGCTCAAACTACTATATGTCCTCTAAAAAAATATGGCAATCCTAGTTCAGGAGTACCAAATTGTAGCACCACTTGAAAATGCTGATTATAATTGATGTACAAGTATATATTCTAGTTTAAAGAAAGGAATATACAACCTAGACCTACAAGAAGTAACTACTTGTTTTCTTAATAACAATAAACTTAAATATTTATTGCCCAAATCTACAGCATTAATTCGGTATGCCCTTGCATTACCTTGTTCTATCAATAAAATCAATTCTGAACGGTGCTTGTCAGGTAAACGTTTGTAATATTTACGATCATTGAATCTAAATCATAATATTGAACTGTTTCTAATCTATAACTTTATACCTCAAGATACAAGTTACCGAGAGCGCGGTATCTTTCGATTTGCATACCTGCCTCTCGGAACACCGAGTAATCAATTCTTGGCAATTACGAAGTGATTGTAATATAATAACTGCTTGGGAGTAAATGTTAAAATGTTTTGTGTAATTTGAGTAACTGATACGTTCCGTTTCGGGTATTGTGAAATTGAATGAAGACGTTTGCGAAACCCTCTGTACATTGTTACTGTTCTCGGAATTTCTTTTGTTTTAATATTGTTATTAATCATCATTATCTGCCTTCCATCCTACATACTATACTATGTATGCTTCCTTGGTTATATTATATCATTCCTCGAAATAAAAGTACTTTTTGCAAGCAATATCTTCGTTTATGTTAATAAAGCAATCCAAGTTCTTTATTCCACACATTGCTGATAGATATAATTATTGGAGTCATCGTAGCATACATTTTCTCTTTTACATGAGAAACATTGATTCATCCCACTCGTACTACTAATTAGTCTATCATAAATCATAAATACGTGCATAATATGCGTGTAGTTCGTCTATCATAAATCATAAATACGTGCATAATATGTGTGTAGTTCGTCTATCATAAATCATAAATACGTGCATAATATGTATGTAGTTCGTGTATCATAAATAGACATAGAAGTTGTCGGGGCACGATCTGACATTTGCTAGGGAATGAATGCTGTTTTTTATCGACTTATCTAGATATCGATATATCACTGCTATTTATTGGGTAGGTACATATCACAATGTCCAAAATCAAAATGTCTTAGCCCAAAATATTCGTATTTAAAATAATAAGAAATGCCGACTATTCATAATTCCATAAATATTTAAAACCAAAAAGTTTACCCACCCAACCCCAAAATTCCGAATTAAAAAATACTTATCCACTAATAATGTTTATTTAAAACATTTCAGCGAGAAATTAAAAACGCTCAGGTAATTATATATTTTTAATGTTAGAAATTGAAGATGTCAGCTTTACAAACGTAACATTTTATTTCTTCTTTAAATTCTATTGACTCTTGAACTTGAACTACTGACTGTTATTATGAGTCACGTTGTTGCAATATGGAACATTGTAATTATCGATAAGTATGCATTTATCGATAATGCTATCACTAGAAATATGACAATTTTGCCCCGACAACTTCTATGTCTAATCATAAATCATAAATACGTGCATAATATGTATGTAGTTCGTCTATCATAAATCATAAATACGTGCATAATATGTATGTAGTTCGTCTATCATAATATAAATGTTAATGTTGTTGTGTCGCTGTTCATACACCTAGCGGATTTCATTACTTGCAACATTTGTTTAACACAGTAAACAATGGTCCCTAATCAAAAGATGACAACTTGTTGACACGTCTAAAAGTTATGTTCTTTTTTTATATCTCTAAAAGAGACTAGTCAAGTTGCCGTCCTTCGAATAACGCCTAGTATCTAAACAAATCATCTACAGATCTAATCAAAGAGGTATATTACATCAAGGTATATTAGAATATACGCACTTCTCAAACCAACTAAGCTGTAGTGAAATTTGACCCTGTTCAGTTCAGTTCCAACCCGGGCACACGGCATTGTGACTTGGCTAATTGTGATTAATTTGTTGCGCTACAATGCAATCCGTCAACGGAACAGCTGGTGGGTGCAACAGTCGCCCACGCAGGGCTGAAACAATGAGCCGAAATGAGCCTCCATCGGCCATTCTACGAATTAATTTATCTAAATTTCTGCTAATACACAAATGATGAGTAATAACTTACCTAAGTTAGTAATGTTATTGTTTTGTCCCAATAGTGTCTATCTTTATCTTATCTTATGATAGAGGCCGGGAATAACCCCAGCGACACTTCGACCCTTGAGGATCTTTTGTGCCTACCCCATTTTACACACTGGTCATCTTAGTGTGCAGGTTTCCTCACGATGTTTTCCTTCACCGTTAGAGTAGTTGGTAAATGTACGTAAGTGTTCGAAAAATACGATAAACTCATTGGTACATGGCACAGCACGGTTTCGGACCCGGACCTCCCGCACGGGAGTCCACTAGGCCACCGACGCTCTGGATAGTGTCTAAGGCCTAAAAGAGAGAGAGATATGGATTTTGCTTAAAGAGATAGTTGGAGTGCCTAAAGTTGAAGATTCTCAAGACCAATATGATATGTGCCAGATTAGCGTAACCTAACCTAGAGTATAATCATAACGGTGCCGTATTTTTCGTGTAGCTTATTACCACATAATTATTACCTCTGTGTTCCAACTAACCGTGAGGAAAGAGATCATTATCATTTCGAGTTTAGTCAGGGCAGTGAATTTTGAATCCTCTGACAATTCGGAGAGTCGGACAAATCAAGCGACAATAGCTCATAGGCTAGGGCACGAGAATCGAACCCACCTTTGCGGTCCATTGTAGTGGACATTTTAGCCTATAGTTGGAGTGGTTAAAGACGAAAGAAATATGTGTAAAACAATACCAATGCTTTTTTTAAATCTGCCTACGACCCGCCGCGCCGTGTTCAGTTTCGGTATCAGAACGCAAAATGAACCAGAACTTCTTGACCATAGTACTACAGTACGAATCAATTCACTTAATTTTCCGCTAATGCGCAGACGCAGAGTTCGCGTGTTCTACGTTAATCATGTTAACATGATTGGCAGGCTCAATTTGCATCTTCGTTGTTATGCTAAAAAAACATACTTGTTGAACGGGTTGGTTATATTTCAACAAAGATAATTACTTATTTTTGATGTGCCAGTGTGTAAAATTCCCAATTTTTGATTGTTGAATCAATTGGTATTTGTTTCTATTTTTTAGCGGAGATGTTCTGATGAATACTGCCCTTAAGATACATACATTTATTATGTACCTACTGACATTGGCACCGATACTGGGCTGTCAATTATTTTATTAAAATATCGCTAAACGAAACGTAGCATAGGAGTGAGCGAGAGGGTTTAATTTAGTTTTAGATTTAGCGGCTATTCCAGAATTGACGCCATTTACAAATCATCTTTTAAAAGGTGTACCGTTTCGGCCGGTAATTCGGCAAACGGTAGCAGAGCATGACGATAGGCCAGTTTCCTTCATGAAGTGTAATAAATAACAAAATATGCCAGAACGGCCTTTACATATATTATCATGTAAGTAGGTAGGTATAATGTGTTCTAAAATTCTCCACAGTTTACTAATTAGATTAGTATTAGGAAGCAAACTAGAAAGAAAAACAACGTGACTGAACCTAAGTTCAACGGGTTTTCAATAATCACGGTTTTAGTTGTATTGAGAAATAAAGCATAGAGACCAGATGGGGATATTTTAATTTGTTAATGTGGAACGAATGACATGTGTATTAGCTTAATTAAAACTTTCCAAGTCATTAGAGATAAACCTGCAAGTGGATTTATTGTATTGAACGTAACTCAAATAGCACTTTAAGACATCAGAATACGACTATAATGCTATTATAAGAGCTGATTAACCTCGGAGAAATTGCCTTAGTCTTTAGTATTGGAAGGTTATCTAGCGTATTCCTAATTAGATTTCCCAGAGCCTCTATTAGGCACAAGTAGCTACTCGTATGCACGTGCAGCCATCCGATAGAACGTGACGGGTCGCGCATTTAATATGAATTATCGAAACGTATCTAACCTGCGCCTGCGTGCTTATCTAGTATTATATGTTATATGGATAGGATGTTATTATACACAGGCCCACCGATGCTTGCCTAGGACATAGTAGGGGGTGGTAGAGGTTAAAGTGGCATTTGTTTAAGAATTATGTCTGAAAAGAAAGCTATAGCAAGCTATGGCGGGATAATTATAACTCCCATTAAAAAAATAAAAGCCATTTATTTCTCATCGTATTACATGCAACACTTAGGTCAGTTGCATTAATTAAAATTATTAAGCTATTTTTTTTCTTCTTATGTGACAACCCCTCTGCTGGCAAAGGCCACCTCTAGAGATATTGGTTATCTCTAGAGGAGGCCTTTGCCAGCAGTGTCCCCTCCCCTGTCTTTCGCGACGACTTTCATCCAGTCTTCTCCAGCGCATTTGTCTATTTCATCGACCAATTACAACTCCCATTCTTCTTCTAAGTCGTATTCCTCATTTCTGAGGGTCGTGATCTTTCTAAGGAATTAATCACATAGAACGACTCTCGTGGCAGATTTAATGGTGTGGTTTGCCATTGCCTTCCCCATGACAACTCCCATTAACAGCCGTTAAATAAAAACTGTCTTCCACTGTACAGTGGACAACAGATCAGATCCTTTGGAACTTTTTCTTTTTCTGAATGTCAAGGATTTATTACATAAACTTATTGCGACAGGGTTCCACATAGTATACCTTGATGTGTACCTACTTATCTTTCACTGTACATACAGCTCGTCTGGTTTAAAAATTACGGACGCTCTACCGTTTTAGTATTCCGACTTAACTCGAGATTACACACTACAGTTGTTTTAAATACTGCTTACCGCACCGCGAGGCGTTGAAGGAAATAAATTAGATTCTCGACATGCTATGGAGCGACGTATAGACTTTTAAAATAGACATCGCATGCGTTTGTTCGGTTTCACATTCACGCTTGGCTCAGGCCCGTTTGTTTCCAGGCATGCGGGTCTTTCCGTGTGCGTGAGCTTATTTCAGACAATTCAGTAGTTCAGTGCCGGCTTCAGTTCCTAAAACAAGTGTATAGGATAGGTTCTAGGGCGTACATACATGTTTGATTTACTATGATTTGGTTAAATAAAATACTGTGACAATGTCAGAAAAAATTATTGTGTAACGTGGAAACAGTATGGCCCTAAAGAATAGCACCACCTCAACTCTTCCTGTAGGTGTCGTGCAAGGCGACTAGAGGATTTTGTGGATACTATTCTACGCCTAGTAGACGGCGATAGGCCGTTTGTCCATCAAATCTTACGGCGAAAAGTGGGAGCTACCAATGATGATGGTGGTTCCTCTGTCTGCCCCCCTCGGGGATTATGGACGTGACAGTTATGCGTATGCTATGCTGAGAAAACAGTATGACTATACAAAATTATTGGTAACATGTAACCAGAGCCAGGGTCATATTTACATGTACTAAACCACTTTTACTAATTTCAAATGAACTTTGGTAATTACTTGTGACAAAGTTCTGTTATTTCTGAAATAACCGAAGTAGTTTAGTCATCTCTTTTCGTCAGTGACCGAGAATCTTCCATTGCAACATTGGATCCCATACAATAGTAGAGCATCATTGTTGTCGAAATAAATAATAATGTCAAAACATGTTCCGCTACTCTTTATTCCGCCCTTTGACACGCATAGCACAGCCGCAAAACGTTCCACTGCTCTCGATTCTTCCCACAAACAGTATCTTATCTCTCATTAATTCTGATTAACTCGTTTAAGGCCGAGGTCTCGATGGCAGCGGGGCGGTAGCGGCGCGACGGCGATTAGGGTGGTTCTTGCTATGCAAAACTATATCGATAACCGACAGTTTTCTGTCGAAAACACTAACACTATTGATAGTATTGTCTCGATAAGATACTATCGATAGAACGTCCCTACTATTGCTGCGCCGCGCCGTTGTCGCCCCGCTTGTAACTATTGTCCATATCAACCTCCTTGCCAATCAATTTCAACCTCATTGTTAGCGTTTATCTCACCTCATTTCGTGTTGGCATTTTCATTTCTTCATCTATATTTTCAAAATTCATATCATATATCTATTCCATTTCTAAATTCCATTATTCCATTAATTTCATTGTTTTTACTTATTCTCTCTGTATTTTTGTCCTGAACTATATTTTTATATTTTCTAGTATTGTGTTGTTCTGTTCCTGATAAATATAATATCTACTATTACCAAGTTTCTTCTATTACTTCATCTGCACACTGTCCTAGAACCCTGCTAGCCGGCACCTAGAGGGCAGATTGTAGCACGCTGTCCGCTGTCGTCTAGTTTACGGCCTAATACACTCATCTTTGCTAAATCCGGCACTGCTATTAATCATATTCTTCACAAATATCTGTACTTCATGATGTAATACGCAGTTTTGTATACGGGATTCATTTAATGAGCTATAATAGTTTGTAATTAGTAAATAGTTAAACCAAATTGCTCCTTAATCAAAGATGTATTTAATAACACGCTGCGTACATGCTAAACAAGCAGCGAATGCAAATTAAGAGAAATTTTTAGTTAAATCTTGGCATTGTTAGTTGTTAGTTGCGCTTTGTTCTTTGATAAGGGCTGTTTCATAATGTAATTAAGGCGTATGTAGACCAAACAAGAAAGTCGTCAAGTTATGGTTGGTTTCAATAGAGATGAATTTATTATGTATATCGGTCGACCCAGAAAGTATACAGGGCATGAAACTTACTAATAAAAGTGTATAACTTTTGGGGATACGTAGTTACAGTTACTCGATTGTCGCTCATTTAATATCCGATAGTATCCGACCTAGTATAGAAGTATATATTCTATATATTGAGTATAACGACTCAACCCAGTCTAATATATATCTAAGGAAAAGTGAGAACTATAACTTGTTACACTCATGATATATGACAGCTGATCAGCAATTTCGCCACTAAATTGACTCTGATGAGATGGGAAAGGGCGAGAGTTGTTTTCCTCAGAATAATCACGACCCTCAGCAATGAGGAATACGACTTAAAAGAAAAGATGTACTCAAATTAGTTAAATTCCAAACTCCAATTTCGCCCGCGATGCCTTCGTCCTGGCACAGCTGAAAACCAGCGCTGCGGTTCTGCCGTACCGGTCCGACCGCAGCACATGCTGAGCATGTGCCCTTTTAATATTGCATTGTTTTTATTATTTTCAATATTTTTTAATTTTAATAATGTATTCAATGTTAAATAAATGTTTTTCTTTCTTTCTTTTCTTCCAATTTACTTCTATATCATTGACTTACAACTTGCTGTAGACACGACTTGATACGAGTAAGTTTAAGGCTTCTTTATTCCTTTACTGCTTTACAACTTCGATAGTGAAATCAACGTCGTTGCAAGGTGTTATAATTATAATTGACGAAACGAACCCTATCGTGAAGCGAACAGATCGGAGAGTGAAAGCAGTCAACGCTTGATTAGCTCCCTAGTCTTCTACTTGTGCAAGTGGCTCCATTGACCAACCAGCTCCGTTGCGCTTGTTGCGGGATTCTCCTCGGTTGTCATGACAACGAGGGCTTTGTCACCAATCTGAGATGTCAAAAATATTGGCGACAATTTTCTGTGAGCTTAGTACGGTCGACTACAGGTCAGAATTTGCGAATCTGAAATATACCATATTGTAAATCATAAGGTTGATATTTAATCGAAGGTGATTGACGGACGGTATACTTTAGCTAGTGTCGCCTTTTGCACATTGCAGTGATTTTTTGTCGACTGTAGGACGTACGCCTTTAGCACATTGCAGTGATTTTTTTGGTCGACTTTACGTACGCCTTTAGCACATTGCAATGATTTTTTGGTCGACAGTACGTACGCCTTTAGCACATTGCAGTGATTTTTTTGGTCGACTTTACGTACGCCTTTAGCACATTGCAATGATTTTTTGGTCGACAGTACGTACGCCTTTAGCACATTGCAATGATTTTTTGGTCGACAGTACGTACGCCTTTAGCACATTGCAATGATTTTTTGGTCGACAGTACGTACGCCTTTAGCACATTGCAATGATTTTTTGGTCGACAGTACGTACGCCTTTAGCACATTGCAATGATTTTTTGGTCGACAGTACGTACGCCTTTAGCACATTGCAATGATTTTTTGGTCGACAGTACGTACGCCTTTAGCACATTGCAATGATTTTTAAACAGAAACATACATACATACATAAACTTACGTCTACAACATAAAATATCACCCCCGAGGGGGTAGACAGAAGCATAGATATCTAGAAAATCGGAAAATAGATTTCTATACGTTCAGTCCAATTCCGTTTTAAAATCGCTGCTATGTGTGTTTACTTATATTAGTCGCGGATCCATAATCGTTGTTTGTCTATACTATTTCAAATTGAAAATACTAAGAATAAGTAGAATTCTTTGGAAAGCGTATAAAACAAATTGCCTTCTGTAGAAACAAGGCTATAAATCTGATCAATGGGATAGACGAGAGTTTATATATTATATAACTTGTCAATGTCTCGTTTAAAGATTTCCGTTTTATTGTCAATTTTATTGGCTGTTAAGAAATGATTGACAGCAAATTATTAGTTTCTAAAATATAGTAACAATGTTTGCCCTTGAGGAAACAGCTCAATTGCATGATCGGAACACTTATACAGGACGTAAATTTATTTGAAATACCATTAAACATAATTTTGCTGGGTAATCATGGTTTGAAATTACTAAATTGAGAAACGATTATTAATTTTAATTTCATATCTGTTAGTGGCTAAGTACGTTTTTGCCTATAGTGCCAAGTATATATGTTATATTCTACAATTAAATATAAGGATACCCTGATCAGGAAAATAGAAACCCTGTCTAGAGGCCATTGGAAAAAAATAGTAAAGTAAAATACACTTTATTGCACAAATATAAAACAATAAACATGAGATAGAAAAGGAAATAGTGAAGTACAATTTAGGCGGCCCTCTTCCAGGCAACCTTCGGGCAGAGGAAATGATTTCGAGAAAGAGGTAGTAGGTGTGCAAGGTTTATGGAAAACGTTATATAAGATAATTTTATTTACAACAATAACATATAAATACTAAGGTAATTAATTACTAAGTACATAAAATAAATAGGCAGATATATATGTATACTTAAGTAGATAATGATTATTAATGATAAACATACATAGACTACATAAACTAAAATATATAATGATTACATAACATGCAGGAAAAGCGGAATAACAACCAGGGTAGATAAAAGGAAAGGAAAGTTTAAAGAGGTAGGAATCAAAGTTCGAGAAAGTGAGCCTTCACTTACGAAATTAAATAGTTTTATTTAATTTCGCAAAATGGCGAGGGTTTTTATTAGAGTTGCCACGAATAGTGATTTGGTCGAATACCGAATATTCGGCAACGCTGTCGGCCGAAGCGCTGAATATTCGGCACAAAATGCATGGTTGCCGAGGGCGTAAACTCGTAATAGACAGGAAGCAACCTGTCTTATTACGGTACATACGGGAGCAACGACGGGCGGGTATTTGTTTCAATTGCGAGTAAATCACGTCACGGCACGCTTTGACAGATCATAATAATACATAAAACATTAATATTGTGCAGAGAATAGTTCTTATTCAATTGTTTGTTCGTTAAAAGGTTTACCAATTAATAAAAAATCGCCTATATGGGAATATTATGAGATATTATCCATCACAACCTACCATTGATCAATTTTACTTACTAAAGTATTGTAATTTGGTAATAGAATACATATAATCTTGAGTAATATGCGTTTTTTTTTCATGATTTGGTATTCGGTATTTGGCCGAATAGTACGCACTATTCGGCTGAATACCGAATACCAAAAAAAGTGGTCGAATATCCCGAATACCGAATAGTAGCCGAATATTCGTGGCATCTCTAGTTTTTATATTCGTGGTGTGGGTATAAGTTAATTATGTCGGGAGTATTTCGCACAAAGCGATTAATGAAATTGCCCAAAGAGGTCGATGTTTGGTATTTATCTGCTCAGTTTTTGTTTTGCTTCTAATCATGAGTTGTTTCCGCCACGCCCCGCCCATTTAATGGTCAAAATCGGGAGTAATTTTGCACAGTACACTTTTTGCACCACGTCTCGAAGTTTCATTACGCGTTTTTTTTCCATTCACATGGTCGAATATAATACGTTTTGTGTTTTTTTTTCGTGTAATCAAACAATTTGATGACGACATGTCTAATATAATATTGATTCATTCTTTTGTAGTGGAATAATTATGACGTTGAAATTGTGCCTTAGTTTTAATGGTAAGATTGGTACAATTAGGCCTTGGAACTTTGACCTAAGATTAGCATTCTTCTAATGTCTATTTAACTTAAAGAAAATTAAGTAATTGGTAAGCAACATAGCATTGGCAACTGTTTTTTTTATGTTTGTTACGAAATTCATGAGATCTTCAGTTTTAATCTTTATAACTACATACATTGCACTAGTCCTGGATGCGGCTAAAGTATCCTGGGAAACCATAAAGTCTGCGGCATCGGGCAGCGCGGTGGAAGAATATTGTCTCAGCCCTATGCACCACTAGGTGGTCTAGGACCTGAAGAAGAAGAAGACATTGCACTAGTGCACTCCGGCACACACTCCGGCAGTGCAGTTTCCGGCACTCAATGTTGGGTACCCATTTTGTTTGGAGAGTCTAAAAACGCTTCCATGTTTTGGTGGTGGGGACCGCCAGTGAACTGGCCCACACCTAGTACCTGTCTTTTCTTATTGACCAAGATACACAAAGGTTCTTAACCCCTTTCTTATAGACAGCTCTAACCCAAATAAATTAAAACATATATAGCTTTAATTATTCTTAGCTGAAAGAGCAATATTGGTGCACAAAGGCACGCACGAGCTACGCGTGCATAAGAAAGTGGTTATTATTTATGCAAGTTAAAAAGAATTAGAACATGACGTGTGAAATGCGCGTGAATCATTACTGTCAAATTAGGATTTTTCAACCACTGGATTAGATTTGACTAATAGTGCATAACGGTTAAATTTGATTGGTATATGACGCTTGCATCTTGAGGACGTGATCCCATTGGGTACCTACTTAATTCTGTTGTAAAGAATAGCACCACCCCAACTCTTCCCGTGGGTGTCATACGAGACGACTAAGAGTCTTAGTTGATACTTTTCTACACCTAGAAGACGGCGGTCGGCGATAGGCTCGCCACCTATCACGTTTGTCCAACAAATCTTAAGGTGAAAAGTGGGAACTACCTATGATTAAAGTGGCTCCTCTGTCTACCCCCTCGGGGATTATAGATGTAAGAGTTATGCTATAAATCTGTCGCAGAAGGTTCTCCTGTTATAAATAAGGTTACTGAACTCTTTACACTTAATTTTGCTTACATTATCATACGAGTACTCGCATTTGAATTGTGTTACCAGTAAAACGAGCAAGTAGATATATTTTGGCATTTATCACATTTTTTTAAAGTTGGTACTTGACCCGTATCTGAAACACTGATATTATCAGCTCTTCGGTATGTCACCTTGTCAATTTTAGGTGAATTTGGCTTATTCCGATACTGATTGATACGCTGTAGGTATATGGTGAAATCTCTTGTCTAAAGTTACATCATATGAGTTTTTATATCCACAAATCCTATTATATTACTACAAGTGTTTCTGGTTGGTGGATGGGCGAGCATTTTATTTTTAACGGCTGTTAATGAGAATTGAAATGGCCCCACGATATGGATAACTCATACTTTGCCCTATATTGTCTGACTCCTTTTAATACTGATACGTCAGCTATATAGGGAGGGATCATATAACTCAGGGAATCGACTGTACCTAAATATGGTTTTACAAAAATGCAGTGCACGTTATGTCCTTCAATGTATGCAGTTACCAATTGTGTCATAATTACATACAAAACATAATTTCTGTACAGCTGCACATTACTAGAGACTACTATTATTATTAGAGAATTACCGTAGCAATTTGAACTGGTCTAACATGTATGTAGACCTTCTATTATGTACCTACAGTAACTGCCTATTAATTTGATGTGCTCTAAAAATAATAATGTAACAAATAAGTACATTCACTTCGCATGGTCTTTTTGCTTGAGCTGAATCGTATTTAATGGTGTTGTGTGTTAAGTTTATAACGCGGTTAGACTTAACCGTTACCCATCAACAAAAACATGCGAGGATGATGAATCTGTCTGTGGATTTAAATACTACTCGATAGTAATATTTCAATATTAGTTGTATTCTACCTATATGTAAATGTGAAACGTTTTTGTTGCGTCAATTATAAGCGATTTAAAAGTAAACTGAAGTTCTGTAGAAGCATTTATTACTTATATGTTTAATCTAATCTACGCAACAGGAAAAACACTCAAAGACGTTCATTGGAAATGGTGGCACGGCTGGGTGCAGGAAAATTTACAACTATAGCAGGAGTCTCACTCGTCTCATTGTAGGGGTGTTCACAAGTCATTTTGGCACTAAGAGCCTCCTACACAAGATGAGACTGGCAGACAATTCCACAACACTTGCTGAATGTGACTCTCGCTGGCTGGAAAGCGTATGAGTCTTCTGGGAGTGGCCTACCCGAAATCAGAGGACTATAGGCTCCTTCCTGTAAGCTGTATAGCGTCCTTGATGCAAAGCATCTTTAAGAAACAGGAAGGAGACTAAGGTAAGGGGTGAACACAAAAGATCCCTGAGGGTCGAAGTGCCGCTGTGGTTATCCCTGGCCCCCTGTCATACGATAAGATACGTAACGGGAAAGATTCAGACCCAGATTACATAAACCAGTAAGTGTATCATACTGTCTTAAGAATGTTATTAAACTTACGGTAGGTATTAAAAATCAATTTAAATTATGTTAAAAGTTGTGAAGTAGTTCAAGAATACGGTATTTACATGTACGGTTCTTGGAAGTAGTAAGGGAGAGTGCTATTGGAAACCCATCCCGTCCAGTCTTCAAGAGAGAGTTCTATATAACCACCTTTTACGGCCCATTCGTACTAATTAGCAACTTCCAGCTTTCATTCATCAGTTACACGCATAACTAACACGCTGGGTGTACGGGTGTCCTAGATTATTCAAAACACAATATCATCTGGGGAAAAGCTTACATTAATCGATCGATTGAGAATTTCCAAAATACTCAAATACTAGTTTATTGAATCTTTGGGGAACTAATAAGATCACTTTATAATTTAAATACAGGTGATCGTAACAGGGCTGGATGCGCTCAATAATTACACAATGCATAATGTCCACAAAACAAAAACAAACTAAATAACATTTAACAAAATTCAAAACATAGGTATTTATTTATACTTTAAACACTTAAAACTATAGCCTCTGCATAAATTTTACATGAATCGACGATACATAATTACATTGTATACCGCTTTTAGTGGTTAAATTTTCCTCATTTATGGACACATTTTTTCCCTGTATATATATAAATCCGTCCCGATTTAGAATATCCATCCCTACCGCTACTGGATAAGCACGTCGTGCGAGGTGAATCATCCGAGTAACTTGCTGGTGAAAGGGCTGTTTCAGGGTCCGTCTGCCTGGTGACCACCCTTCTATTTAATAGTATTTAATATTTGATAGTGGTAGATCCTGAAGTGAAGGATCGTCTGGGGTGGTACCACCCTCTTATCTATTTCTGCCGTGAAGCAGAAATGTTTGCATTTCTGTGTTTCGGTTTGAAGGGTAAGAGAGCCAGCGTAATTTCCGGCACATGAGGCATTCCATCTTAGTCCTCAAGGTTAGCAGCGCATCAAAAACCCTCTAATATTAATACAGTGAGGTGATATGTCTATGGGCGACGGTGACCACCTACCATCAGGTGGCCCGTTTGCTCGTCTGCTCTCCTTATTTAATGATAAATTGATAATAATAAAATTAAAATAAAAAAAGTCTGGCGTCAGATGTTTTGCTTCGGCGTTGTTGTGATTCGGCAGTGTTTGAGGGCCAGTTCTTACTAATCCCGTAAGCCCATCTTCGGCCTCATCTTCACTTACCACCAGGTAAAATTGAGGTCAAACGCGGGATAAGGTGTAAATAAAAATAAACACAAAACCTAACAACCAAAGTAAGTATTTATTAACTTTCGCATTAACTAGGTTACTACATATTTTCATGTTATGTTTATTGTCATTAATTTTATATTATATGTTTGTTTGAGACACCCTATAGTGAAGCCCAACAGTGAGATAATAGGCATGTTGTGTTGCGTTATTTGTTGTCCATTATATGCGGTATAAATGTTAGTTTCATGCGTAATTACACAGCCACTGTCTTTCGGGTGTTGGCTCTCTCTTTGTCGGAAATTACGACTTTCTGTTTTACAAAAAAGAAATAGGTTATGGTAGTGATTCAAGAAAAACACCTGTTTTAATGGTTGTGAGGTTTTTGATCACAGAAAACAACTTTTTAGGGTATTATTTAGGCTTTATTTGCTATCGTATCTAAAGAAGTATACATATGGTTGTTGTAAAGCATCAATTTTATAATGAACCTAACTAAAAGTATTTGAAATTAAATAATAAGTATGTTAGGTGCCTATTTAGGACCAACAATATTTAAAAACAATCTCAAAGTCAGTTAAAAACTTATCTGAGTATAAGCAAATGAGTCGTAGGATAGGAAATACGTGTACCTTAATGAGTGACTAACGACCGGATTTGAATAATAATTTCCTTTCCCGCCATATTGTCGGGCATCCTTGTACTGATTCACAGTAAAAATTACCGCAGCATAATTACACTTATTTTGTTTTACTTGACGGATATCACGTGCCAGGGTTACCATTACCAGGTTACCTGGTGGGATTGTCCGGGTATTTACAATTTAGTGCAATAAAGCGACGAAAATTCCGTACGTATTTTACTTCTTTGTCACACTGCATGTTTTGAAATTGAACCGGATCGAACGAACCCATAGAAACCTAGAAAACCAAAATATAGATATCTATGGATTCCGTCCTATTCCATTTCCAAATCGCTGCAGTGTGCTAAAGGCGTTAGAAGGTAGGAGACAAATCTTTATAGAATAGTATATACTTTATTACCCAAAACTTAATATAAAACATGTAATGGTAGAATACAATCTATAAGAACGCTCTCTTTCAGATAATCTTTCTGTTTGAAAGGAAGCAGTACATTATGCAAGAGCTTATAATAGAATAGTAAACGTTAAGTAGTAGAAAACTATTTACATATAAATATTATCCTTATTGCACTTTTTCTAAAACTATAAATTGTCATGAAAAAGTCTTAAACATTTTTGTAGTTTATTTATATACTTGTTGCTTATTTTGCGCACTACCGTACTTGTTTTAATTTTAAAGAATAAAGTTGAATCTAAGTAGATATCTTTAGATCAGTAACCGGTAGCACAGCCCTACACGTGCTGATAAAAATGCCTAAATATAAATTACCGTGAATAAGTATAACTGTAATCTATTTTAAGTGTTATAATGTTATATACATTGCGGAGCATTTAGAGCGGCTATTAATCCAAACTATGCGGTAGACAGCGGCAGGGGTCTCAAACTCCATTAACATTTCATCTCCACCGTGCCGAACAGTACTTACTTTTGTGTGGGCATCGTACATCATTCCATTATTGGTTTTCGAAAAACTATGTTCTAAAACAGTTATGCTCTAGTTTTAATACGTACTCGTATGTGATGATCTGATGATATATACCTAGGTGACTTGAAAGACTGGTGGTTTGGTAGTTAAACTTGCAAGTTTGAATTTCTGTTTTATTTGCGACTATTGAAATATGTTCCGGATAAAATTTGTGTAATTACGTTTTGTGTGGAAAACAAAACTTTCTGTCTTGTATATGAGTGTATTCTCATTGAATATATTTATTGTTTAAAAACTATTTACATTCTATCTAAGCTGAGTTGAGGCCCTTTTTACAATAACAGCAGACCATCAGACATGATTTCAATATGTTTACCTTTGACTACATAATTATTTTATCATAATTATAACTGTTTCGGTCATTGCTGTGTGTGAAATAAACGTATTACTTACTTACTTACTATCTACAATACATATTGAGAAATAAAATATATTATAGCCACGTAAGTATAAAGCAGGTGCGCCTGCATGAACTTACGAACCGCATTTCGATTCAAAGGGGAGTGCGTCAAGGAGACACCATTTCACCCAAACTATTCACTGCTGTCTTAGAAGACGTAGTAAAACACTCGATTGGGATAATAAAGGAATTAACATCAATGGAGTCTTATTTGTAGCACCTCCGTTTCGCGGAAGCGGGTTGCGACGCTAAAATGGCGATGGGCGGGACACTTGGTTAGACGTGGTGATGGCCGGTGGACCAGAGCCCTCACTTAGTGGTGGCCAAGGTTGGGGAAAAGAGGAGTAGGTCGTCCAGCTGCCAGATGGGCGGATGACATCACCAAAGTCGCATTGAAGACCTGAATGCGACTAGCACAGGATCGTATAGGGTGGCACAAAAGAGAGGAGGCTTATACCCTGCAGTGGGACGACATGGGCTGATGATGATGATGTTGAAGTATAAACTAGAAATAGGAATTGCTGATGCTACTAAAACCTGTTACCCGTGACCCCTGCATTAAACAACCATGTATGTATCGCAGGGGTCTATTTATAAACACCCAAGATTGACAACATTACTGAAGCCTTCCACATCATGAACTAAATAATTTAGTAGTCTAAATCACCTGTTAATTGCTTTTACTAGATTTTCTCTAAATCTAAATATGGTCAAGACACCGTCAGACTTGCTAAAACGCTTGGCTTAAAAACAAATACAAAAGGCTGCCGTTAAGCCTTATTCGGTAGTCTGTATTTAGACTAGGCCTAAAAACGACACTGTTACTGTAGACAGGGTCTCGAACAATGTGAGGACAGTGACTAATGTAGAACCGATTTGAATTTGACTGGTCTTTGACCTACTTTTACAATTGGCCTAGTATATGGACATGAATTTCTTCCAAGAAAGTAGGAGATATGAAGACTATTAGGAAGGTTGTGTAATGTTTACAGAAGTGGTACACACTAATATTGAAGCTTACTATAAATGAACTAATTTAGCTGAAAACTGGACTATCGTCATTAAAGTTAACAATATTTATCAAAATATAACAAGTACGTGAGTATCTACAAAGTTGAACAAAGTAATTGTACTTACGTGTTTTCCTTAAACTTATTTCGAAACAGCTGTTGATAGAAGTTTTATTTATTGTGGGATTTTTAATTCTATGTAATATATTACATTTTTTTCTTAATAGGTATATACATATAGTTATGTACCTTACCTACATTACATTACAACACTCTTTTTTTAGGCCAGAGTGAATAGGCATTTACTGGACTCGCTTGCTCCATCGTCGACCTCATCGTCGCTTACCATCAGGCGAAATCGAGGTTAAATGCGGGTTTAGTAGTCAATAAAAAAAATCACATCGTCGAGTATGAGGTACAAAACCCATGCATTGGTATAGGAGTCGTTCCAGTTACAAAGAGATTTCTCCATATTGACGTATAAAATAAATGCTTTACTAACTTATTTCGCGTCTCGATTACTTTTCAAACTCTCTTTCATTAGAATCCATACCCCATTAGATAGATACCCCAAGGAATGCTAACTCTATTAGCCAATCGTGTGCTCTACTAAAACCATTCTAATGAACCGACCACACTCCGTGCATACAACGTGGTCAGAGTTGAGTTGAAAGGTTAAACATTGAACATGACCTCTGTTTGGCAACAAGGTGAGGTATTTGTATCCCTTCACCGTCGGCGCTTACGTGATGTATCAATCTTTGTTATTCACTCGGCTCGGATCAACCACATCAAATACAGAAATGAATCTATTAAAATAATGGGGGAAGAAAGAACCACCCATCACTCACATAAGGAGGGGGAATCCGCCCTCAGATTACCAAACCCAGAAAGATTTATAAAGGATGATACATACGAGCTCCTTAAGATGTGATTAAGAAAGGGGAATGTGAAATGAACTGACCTAATAGTAATATCAGTTTTTCTAAGATTTCGCCTGGAGAGGTACATGCTCTCCATCGTCGTTTACCCGGGTATCATCTGTATCGGTCCATCAGTAGCGTGTAAAGTAGATTTTTTTTAGACGGACTTAAGTGGCAGGTGCTAATGTCACTTTGTAAAATAATGTTGCCATGCTTAATGTAATAGTGATGCATTCAGTTCACTTGTCAATCAGTTCCCTTAGTTTACCCAAACAGTGAGCCAAAAAGATAACGTTATATATATTGAAAGAAGATGAATTTTTCTCCCATACAAAGTGCGGCTCAGCAATTTAACTTTTTAATTTACAAAAAAGTCACGATATAACATAACATATAAGAAAAGAAAATATACTTTGATTGGTGAACCATTGGTCAGTGATTGAACTCGATCTTTGGTCACAACACTATCAAAAACTAGCAACACAGAAAACGTCAGTTTAGTCCGTCTAATAAAAAATACTACTTTAGTCATGTAGTGTACAGTACGTTCTCAGTAGTTGCGATATGAGTGCCTCGTTCGGCCAACGTTAGTAGAGATTCACTTCTCTTACTTATTTATTCTGGGGATCAACTGCCAATACGCACTTTGATCTAACGCTTTTGTAATCGTTCAGTCTGTCAGTGCATTGATTGTAGACGGGCGTGTTTTATTTGGTTTGATTACACATTGCTTATATCAACTTTGACCTCTGATTCTCTTTACAATGATCATATTTATCTGTTATCTGATTTAGGGATTAATTTCTTCCATATTAGGTAAGGACATGTCGTTCTTAATTGAATTTGTACGGTTAAAAAATTGGACTATTTCTTAACTATTGGCTTTACTTGTCTTGTTTTAAAAGCCCCTGGAAATAGATGTAATTATTTCTTCCACTTTACCTTTTACTGTTGCTTTAATCTTTCCTTTTTCGAACATCTGAAGCGTGTGATACGTATAATATAGTCAGCAACCCAAATATGCATCCAGATTAATTCCAGCCCAGGTTTCCAATATTGCTGCGTTCTGTGGTGTAAAAGCATTGTTTGTTTGGTTAGCGGTATGTGGTTAATCTTTACCAAGATTGAACCAAATACTGCGTGAAATATCCTAAATCTTCACTTCGGCGTTAATGTGTTAGCGTGTTTAAAAAAGATCTAGCGTACTCCATCTCTGGCTTTATCGTCACGTAAGATTAAGGTCAAACGTGGAATTAGTTTTAAATGTTCTGTTGCTCTCTGGGTTATTTCAAAACTGGAGAAAAGAAAGAAATATGAAAGTTCAAAGCATATGTGATTAAATACGTATTACTCATTGATGAATATCAGAACTCCTCCGTCTAGTTTAACCTATTTAGAAGGCTTTGGTCATGGAGAGTGCGAAGCGCCTGTAGACACGGCGGCGGCTCGCCTCGCTATAGTTCCAATTCTAAAATAGTTCAAAGCGTTTCCAAATTACAAACCACAGCTTTAATAACCGTTACGTATATGCGTGTGGTCCACTGTTGGAGTACATGTATAATAATTTACGTATTGTTTCGCTTGGTGAAAATAAACAATCGGCAGCCGGCAGTTCCGACAGTTCCGGCTAATCATGTGAGCGGCACGCGCATGCGTCGGCGTCGCTAATGACATACGATATTAGTGAATTGTTATCATTATGCATAATAACCCTGCTTGCGCCGTTCTGGCAACCTTGCGCTGACGCAACTCTTAAGAAAGTGAAACTGAGAAATCGGCCCTCCTATTCTGCTGCAGCTCCGGGTGTCGATGAAAAGTGTGAGGTGACCGCATTGTTTAGGGAAAATCCAAGTGTCGTGTAAAATGTAGGTAACACAGCTGTTAATTAAATGTAATGCCATCTAGCTTACTTTAAAAATTTTATGCAAAGTATATTTGTATCTCAAAAGTTGTTACGAGAGTAACAGTATAAAACCACTCATAAACACGCTGTAAAAAAATCTTTCAAAATGTTCGGTTGTTTGCCAACATGGAGCGGGCTTTCCCGGTAATTGCTCCACCAACACGCTTTCATACGGAAATAATTGCCACCACATTGTGATGCCGTAAAGTTCCGGAAAACAACCAACCAAAATAAATATGCGTTCCTGGGTCAACCGGAAACTGATGCAAATAGTTGTAGTTTTTAAATTACTTTCCTAAACACAGACTTACTTACAAATAATTCTTATTATAAGGCTCAATTTACATTGCCGCGAATTGGAATGGAAGCGAATTTTCGCAACGTAATTGTACATAGCATAATGAACTTTATGTCAATTGTGTAACATACAAACTAAATACGCTTTACCGCTAGGGGAATTCTCGAGAATGCGCGAGGATTCCCCGGAACACGCGCGACCTCTTTTTTGCCTCGTATTTAGTTTGTATATTACACAATTGACATAAAGTTCATTATTCTATGTACAATTACGTTGCGAAAATTCGCTTCCTTTCCATTCCCCGGCAATGTCAATTGAGCCTTAGTAATACATATTACTTCGAACACTATATGATTGGTTTACTAGTAAACCTTGAATACCTTATGTTAAAACATTCCAACTCAGTAGAGCTAACTAATAACTTAGGTATGACTTAAGTGCTGAATACCTACCCACCTGCTAGACTGCCTGTCTTTCGACTGTGTCACTTTAAACGGTTCCAAGTATTTCACAATATTCTAGCGTATTGAAATCAAACGATACCATTTATCAGCACTTAGGAGGTGACATCCACATTTCTCTGTAAGCCGCCTTATCGATGCTGATAACGTTTATTCGTTTGTTGACAACATTCCATTACAACATGCCCCGATAGATGTAGGCGTGATTGCAAAAATACAATGCACCAGGCAAGAGGAATGCTGGTTTGAACATTGAATTGCACTTTCTAACTTTTAAAGACTTAGTGTGCCTACGCGACGGTCTGCTAAAAAGGAAAGACAAAATTGTTAACCCGCTTCTTTGATTGATTTTCTCGTCTTTCGCAGCACACATGGTCACATACCCAGATGAGAGATTTATGTTTATCTGTAGAAGATTATCTTATCGAGGGCAATAAAATGCAGATTGGGAAATAGGTCCGCCTTATATATTTATATATATTTTTATATTTTATGTATTTGTCAGTTTCACAGCATATTACACATTAAATATATAAATCAAACAATTAAAAATCTATAGATGCCAGTTACGAAACCAAACTGTTACAAATCTATTTAAAAAGGTAATTGAGCAAGTAGTTACAAAAAGAAAGAGAAAAAGTTGAAAATAAAATAAAATAGAAAATAAAGAAAATAAAACAGGCTTTACGATACGTTTGAGTGCTAACGGTGCGTGTGTGTGATGTGTGTGTGTGTGTGTGTGATAGAGAGAGCGACGAGGATAATGGTAGTGAGTTTGGAAGAGAGAGTGGAACAGGAGAAGGAAGGACTAAGACCGGGCCAATTGACGTATGACTTCGTTGACGAACTGTGTATCTTTCCATTCCTAATAGAGCTAAAAAACAAAATCTGTAATCCACCGTTTGATTGGACATATCCATAGATAAAGATTACTAATCTCACCTCGCCCAGCAGCTTTAGTAGCAAATTGAAAGTGAAACAATCTACAAGCTAGCAATACAATAATCACCGGTGGTTTTCCTGAGCCGAAGCTAAACGTTATGGCTCTATCGTGCCTCTAACGACGCCAAACTCCGGTTCACACCGAAATTAACTGTTTCCACTAATGCTGTAAGCTGCAGCTATTATACCACCCAAGATTACTCTTGCGAAATTAATCGCTTTCGAATAACACCAGTTGGTTTTCGATGATCGAATGTATTGGACCAGTAGATATGATCACGGTAGATAAAAGTCGAGCAAAGCGTTGAATCTGTTTTGTTACAAGTTGCCATATTTGAATGTGTGAGTCACACTCACTACGTCAAAATGAGGTGTTCTATCGATCCAATCCGCACGTCACTTCAAGGCATTATCTGAAAAGTACTTTTAGATGTATTACGTACCTTATCCTGACATACCAAGGGTCTTTCGCCAGGAAACGCAACCACCGAAGTAGTTTTATTATGAATCTAATGTTCTGGGGCATATTCGCCTAAATTACAACGTTTGTAGTTCTATTTCTTATTTTTTATTGCGGTGCTCTACTCAGGGTTTCATGTATGAACATATAATATATTTTAAGACCAATTGTTACACATGGAAAGCAATAAATGGTATGAGTATCCAATTTCAATTTAGTTTTCGTTCCAATTCTATTTGGACACCAAATCGCTTTATGCTGACGCATAACTTTACCACTGACACCTATCGATTTACTGTCAATTGGACAAAAATACCTTGGGAGGAACTAATATTCGATCGTTAAATTTGACTGTTGAAGCGTTTTGTTACCGTTTAACTGCGATTCAGTATAAACTAAACGTTTCAGTAGAATGCACAAATACGTTACTGTTCGATCGATCGTTGACTCGATCGGAACTTAACTGAAATTGGATCGTTCGTTGCTAGTAGCATACGAAACACGTCATAACGATGCAGTTTAGATTCTGTTTAGTTACGTTGTATTTAGTGAAATCGATCTCCTGTACTGTAGTATAATCGATTTTCATTACCAAGTCCGTTCGCATGTCCCATTAGGGGTCCATCTCAGACACATCACATTAGTTAAAACTCCTAAATCTAGACACACAGCGTGTGTCAGCCGGACCAAGTTCGGAGAAACAGACAAGCACTCGCCATGTAACTATCTATTTACACAAATCATTTCAAGCATTTTTATCATCCCTTATAACTTTAATTTTTCGTTTTTTTATTTACAAGGGATCCGTGACGATCATAGCTGATTCCCTAAAGGTCAGCGATTAAAAATGGTTCGGAAAGACTAATTTATAACTAATTAATGACTATTTATTTATTTCATGTTTTTTTTATTATTTTTTATTAGTGCAATAATATGTATTTTACTTTACTTTACTTAAGCCATAGCCACAACATAGTAAATGCAAGTTGCGTCAACATTCCGTTGCATGGGTATGTGACACGCACCATGGTGTATATAACGCTTGCACAAGTAACGAGGCGTGCTTAGGACGATAAGGCATCACACCATCATTACGAATTACCTACAAAGTTGAAATAGTGCCAATAGTTTTACCTACCCTCTTGGAGTAGATTGTATAACCATTTCGAATTTTTGCGGATAAGACATTAGTACATTACGCTATAAAATAGACATATTATTTTTAACATAGCATGAGGAAGCAAGAGAGGCGTGCCAACACAAAGATTCATGGCGATTCATTCTCTTTGCCTACCTCGCGAGGGACATAGCGTTGAAGTTATGTATGGATGTATTTCTTACCTGCAAATGTAACTTTATAGTTGACAGTTGACACAGTGCAATCTATTTTAGATGCTTTAAATATAGTTCTATGATAGTTCGTTCTTTCTTTGGCGATACAACCTTCAACGAGACGGAAAAATCGTCAAAAATTGTGTAAATTTATGTATTAATGCAACTTTATTTTATTTATTTATGTAGGCACACCAAACGCTACAAGTATTTTACATTAACTACACGAGTAACTTTATCTGTGACATAATGTAGTCATACCAGTTTGATAGACGTGTATATTGCGTATCCATACAACATTCCTTTCAATTACCTTTATTTTGATCGCAAACATAGGTATAAACCCACCCACCTATACAAACACTCGAACGAAAATCTAATATTTGATTTGAATTGCACACACATAAAGAAAACATACGCGAAATACCAACCCAAACAGTAGCTCCGAGCTACCACGTTTTCGGTTTCCGACAATTCCATAGTATTTGCTGGAAGTTACGGCATCTCTAAGAATGGTTTGGCAATACAGTACGTAGTTTTTATAATGCAACAGTTGTACAATGGTCGGAGGGAGGAAGACGAGGAGGTTCGACGGTCGCGCGTGCGCTCAGCCGTGCCGTAATTATACGCTAGCCTAGCACACGGTGACATTATTTTAGGGTATTTTAAAGCCTCTGAGCCAGAGGAAGGGACAGCTGAGGACCACGCCTCGATATAGTAGGAGGAGAGTTTAGTATTATAAGATTTATAAGTACAGTTTTATTAACAGACGCTATATACAACTGTTTGTCTACACACAAAGGAAATTCTAGATATGCCTCTACGTTGCGTAGTGTTTTAGATGTTTTAGCACTGGGACGATGTTTAGGCAAGATGTTAACAAAACATTAACCATAATTGTAACAGTAGGTCAATTAGTTAATTCATATGAATAACTATAACTCCCAACCAGTTTACAACTACTTTTAAAATATTGTCCTCCCCATACAAATTGCTCAAAGTTATACATTTCATTCTGTTAACATTTTGTACACTTAGCTTTGATATACTACGAGTAGCTTTGGAGACTGTAATTTTAGATAGAGTTACAACCTGGGTTTAGTTGGAGCGGATTCCAATGTCACCTTACAATCATATTCGCGCTCAACCGTGGCATAATACGGTATTATCCTAATGTTTTTATTGCGTCAATCAACTTACATGGACATACTGAAAAATGATCTAAAATTAGTTTTTCGATATCTCAACTAACATCGGAGATTTTAATGGTTAAAGTTAGTACTGGAGAGATGCTCTGTCCCTTTTTAGCAAAACAGTTCTTTATATGTAGCCAGGATCTGCTGTATGACGCTATTAAACAGTGACGTCATGATGTAATATTGCCGTTTCTTTGTATCGTCGGATTTTTGATTGCACGTAGTTATTTTATTTTTCAACTAATTTTAATTCTGTTTTCACATTTGATCCATTTCTTAATTTTTAAGAAATGGATTTAATATTTGTTACTTGGAAACTACAGAATTTATGACTATTTACTACTATACACTTGGAAACTACCCTATTGTACTCGTATGATACAAACACGGATGTAATTACGTGGACTTACCTACTGCAAAGTACTTACCTAAACTACGTATAGTAGCTCTGGTACTGTGATATGAATGAACCTGATCACAAGAAGTGAGTATGTATCACTTTTGTGATAAAACAAACCAAAAGGTATCGTTAGGTTACGATAGAGATATTTGCACTCGTGGCGAAGTTATGGCCTCGTTTTTTTTGTCCCTTTTTCCTCGTTTTATTGATCCATGAATCATAAGCTTGGAGTGTCATTTTCAACTTAGGTTGTTTTGTGAACACATGCTTAAACCGACAGCTTCTTCTATGAAGTAAACAGGAGTTTTGGCCTTAGGGATCCAATTTAGTTCAATAACGGGATCTCATGCGTTCGCAACGTGAGTTTGTTTGTTGTCAGTGAATCGAAGGGCGCAACTCAAAGGCGATGAGGATAATGCATCTGACAGGCCTGACAGCGCCCGTTCCAGCCAATGGAACAGGAAATCACGTGCTGACTATGAGCCTAGGCCTTGTCAACAGCCTTATTTACGACGGCTTTATGTTGATAATTGTGTCATTAGTTTTCTAAGTACATTGATAATTGGTAACAATAAAACAAAGCTATTATTAGAAACAAAACTGTCTGTGCTTTTAAATGTCACGACGAAGGTGCGTCTTTCTATTCATTCGTCGAAATTGATTTTATCGTGACCAGTCTTCGACCACGATGTCTTTCCCAGTTTGACTTTACCGTTTCATGAACCTAAGAACAGAATATTAGGTTGAAGTTTTATTTTTGTTCTTAGACTAGATTCATAAGCATAACACTTGATTGTATTGGCATCTGTTCGAACCATCATAATGTCGATGTTTATCTTTGATTTCACAATGACAAGCCCGATGTTATGCTTTGCAAACACACCTAACGAAAACAGTATCGTCACTGAATAAACATAACACTCTATAGGTACTTTTACTCATGAGCATCATCAGTGCTTTTACTTGGTGTGAAGTCTACCACTTCTGACACGCGGCGTCAGTAAGCCGGTGTTACTGTTAGAATATAAGACATCATAAATCTATATATAAGGTCGGGGAAAAATTCTTTTCGCATACTGTAGGTATAAACTTGTAATAAAATTTCTTTGGCTGTACTATTTATATCTGGCTGGTTTTGATGACATTAAAAAGGTTACATTAAAAGAAGAAAAAAAACAAATTAGTGAAATGTTGTTTCCAGCTATTTTTCATTTGTTTTTCTTACTGTCAAATTGAGTGAATCTAATGAAGAAATTAATATTATTTCGATTACTATAAGAGTGTTTTCGCGTATAACTCAAATGATTTGCAAGCTGAATTGGTAAGGGCTGACCATATCTGCTTAGCTGTAGAACTAACAAAATCCCTTTGGGAAACGTGCTATTCTATTCTACGAGTATAGGAGACGCCTCCCTAAAGGTTGTTGGTTGTGAAGTATACCTGCGGAGAAACCTACAACCTACCTACCTACCTACGTACAGCAATTGATAAATGCTGGCAATTCGAAAGATAGACATCTTCTTTCTTACGCCCCATTCTAGAGTGTAGGCGAGAGAACGATAGTTGGGCAAGGGGCTGCACAGCTCACCCAGCGGCGCATGCGGGGTCGCCACACGTATGGTAGCCTCGTCTAAAAGCTTCTGTTCCAATCTAGTCCAGTGTATTCTCGCCGTTTAGACATTGTTAGATTTTACAGCTCGTATATAACCCAATGTTTTTTTTATAGACGGGCGGTGCAGACAGCGCCAGCGGAGGCTCGGGCGGCTCGGGCATGGAGTGCTTGCAGCTGCGCTCGCCGCCCGGACCCTTCCATTACCTCATCTCGGAGCAGGCTAAGTCTCTCGTCGCTCTACAGGTCAGTATTTGTGATATATGTAGGGTAGATAAATATAAGTTCCATTCATTCATTCCTCAATAGACGTTGATAAGCTACACAAGTGTTTCATTGAAGAGCCTTCCCTTAGGAGTCCTGTGGGATACCCCCAGGATATATATCAAACTGGCGACGAGGATGGCATATGGTCACTGTACTTATCGGCGTAGTAGTTATACATGGGCAACATGTGTTATAAAAGTTTGTGATTTTCTCAAAAACTATTGAACCGATCACAAAAGTGAAATCATATTTAGAATAGATCTTGTATTTTCTGAAAAAAAAAACCTGAAATATACATTTGCTCCTGAATGCTTTTCTCTATAGGTGATAAGCTCAGCAAGCCAAGTACATAGGCCAAATTAGGTATTTGTTAATATGAGAGGACATTTATATTTATTTGTCGCTTCAACTGTAAAGATGATAAAGTTTCACTCGTAACCTTTTGTGCGTAAAACCTTTGAGTGGATTGCAATATGCTAGCTACGAACGAACTAGTAGGTACTCCTTTAAAAGATTCCACGTCGTACCTTTAAATGCGCATCATTGAGCAATAAGCTAACGCCTTGCGACAAGCTTGCACGACGCTCGGTACTCACCGCGACAACTGTTGTTAAACTAATTCACCACTACTCTTAAGTGTTAAAGACCAATTTATTCGATTGGTAGCAATTCCTTTGATGGCAATTGAAATTAAACGAGCACGACGAATGCTCTTGCATTCAACGTAGCACCGCGAATACAAATGATGTCAAATGAGGCTTCGTCAAATAGTAATCAACGGTCTCGCACACGAGTACCTAATAAGTCAACCACCTCAGTTTTTAACCCCTGACCGATCGAGGGAGGGTTTTTGTCTGATGATGATGATCCGATTTGGACCCGGTTTTTTTAATTTAATAGAGAATTTTGTCTAGAGTGTTCTTAGCCAGCATATCTGATAAAAATTGGATCAGTGGTTTCCAAGATCTTGGAGTATCTTTGATGTCAGATGTGATCTCTGGAACGGTGATAGCTAGATGGTTCGAGTTTGAGCTCTAATGTTTAGGACCGTGGAGCCCTTCACACATCTGGAACCTCAAGGTCAGGTCCTTGATTCTTATCATCAGGATGATGACCAGGAAAAAGTAAGGGAATCAGCACAATAGTAAGTCGGGTTTTTTTTAAATGTTTAATTTAGAGTTATTGTATTCTTTTAACTGTACTTCTGCTCTGTGCAGGAACTCCAGAATGAGGTCGGAGCTCTGCTCGAGTTTCGCGACCTCGTCATCGAGACATTCCCGAACCTGCGCTCGAAGATGGCACCGTCGACGGCGACCAGCGGCACGCGCCGCGACTGGGAGCCGGGCGTGCGCGTGCGCCGCAAGCTCGCTGGCGGCGGGGGGGATGCCGCGCGGGCGAAGCCGCAGCCCTCCGTGCAGGACTCCGGCTTCAGCACGGAGACCTCATGCGGAAAAGACGCGCATTCCTCCGCATCGGCGTCCGCTTCCGCGTCGCGCTCTCGCCCGCTCGAGGATGAGCTGTGGGCGTTGCTCGACGTCATCCAGCGCAAAGGCGTGCGGTTACGAGACGAAGCGGAGCTGCTGCGGGGGGAGCTGGATGAGAGGCATTCGGCTGATACAACGGAGGAGTCTTTCGCGCGAGCTTTATCTGCCGGCTGCGGGGATTGTACCGATTTGCGGCGGTTGCGGTTGGAGAGGGATGCTTTGTTGGCGCGTGCGGCTCAGCTGGAGGCAGAAGCGGCGACGCGGGAGACGCCTGCGCCCGCGCCCGCCCCCGCGTTGGCCCAGACCCCTCTGGGCCGTCTCGACCAGGCGCTGGACACCCCTCCCCGCCCGCCGCGCGTGCCCACCCCTGACTCCAAGAAGTTCGCGGCGATTCTCCTAGAGAGTAATCCTGTCGAACTTCAAAGACAACTGCTCACTTCCACGGTTCAGAATCAGGTTAGTAGATTTTAAATAGCTTCCTGTTGTTGTGTTTTCTGGGACAGTTCGCGCCCACGCAATCCTAGTGTCTAGATTAGGTAGTTAAACCTACTTTCCTTGTTTAGGCAATGACGTTAACGACCTATTCTAAACTGATAAAACGAATCCAGGGCTACTGCAAGTATTCAATTTGCCGCTTTTTGTACTACATCATTGCAAATAAACAATACATACTCTAAATGAAACCATTGTGTAACTGATAACAATTTGCAACATTTATGAAGTTTATTCGTAATAGAAATCATCCCCGACATGCGGCCGATATCAGGTCAGCGATCATGCTAAGTACACAGCTTTCCCATATGTTTCATTAGTGCCATTAATTAAGTTTCTACTTTACATAACAGACATACTTTGCAAAAAACCTTCCCCGCTTAGATTTTTTGTCTCAGAAAGTCGGTTGAGCTCGTTAATTGCAGTGCTAGTGAGGTAACAAGTACGTGCGATGTCAGGCGCTCGCAGAATTGTCGTTGCACTGACGAGATTGGATGCCCGGTGACGCAACGCGCTGATTTCGGCGGAATCACGCGGAACAATGAGCCTAATGGCCTGTAGAGATCACTCAAGCACTGCCATTCAACTGAGTGAACCCTATTTACCTCTTTGTTGGACAACTATGTAGATTCAGTTTGTTTGTACGTTTATTTTATTTATCACTAAACCCGTAAGTTGAAAGCGACGATGAGGTCGACGATGGAGCATGCGGGTTCAGTAAATGCCTATTCACTCTGGCCTTGAAGATCCCAAGGCTATAGGTTTCGGGAAACACACTGTTTATGGATTTCTTTGCCGTTCGCATAATGAACGAAATAAATCGCATGGTACGAATAGATGGGATATAAACTAATAAGGATGGAATCCCTCCCCGCGCAACTTAGAACTTTATTGCACCAGAAATACTTTATCGATAAACATTTTTTTTTTTATTCAAAACATTAAATGAACTCGTAAAAAAGCAGGCTTATCCCATTTGGATCTCTTCTAGCCAACTTTTGACTGTTGAACAGTGTAGAGTACAGATATACCAAGGTAATCAACATGAAACACTAATTTCATTGTGATGAGGTAATCGTTTGCGCCATTTCTAAAGCCGTCCTTGGTGCAAACAATCATTTCAATGTTCACGCTGGATTAACTGTAATTTGTATCTTAAAAGTGTATCTGTAAGATACATCGCTACCCTGTAGTTAAGTGTGCGTCATTATATCAGCCTTGGCCTATTCGGGCTGATTGATCGCAATTGAGCTAACGTGGCGTATAATTTTTGTTTTTATTTCCTTAAAGCGCAGCTAACTAATGTCTGCTATGCGTGCTTAGTTGTCTGGTGTGAAGGCTATTTTGCATAATTTCCTTCCTCGTACATTATTATGAACAGACGTCAGTCACCATTCAGAAAATGCCGTTTTGTAATTCCTTAGTATACTACCTATTAAATATTTTCCTACTTCAATTTAATCAAGTTAGTAAGATTTTCATTATATAAATTTCACGATAACACTGTATGCAAATATATAATAGAAGGTACAGTAAAATGAATACTACAATATAAAATAATAAAAAATATACATATTTTCTAATAACGAGCTTACCGTTTGCACCCACACTAGGTAATCCTGTGTCGTGGTCGCTGTGGAGTGTGTATTCTGATTTGTACCTAAACTTACTTAGTGATTTGGCGAAGTAGAATTATGTGAGTAATATTGGTGTTTCTATTTGTAAAACTAAATGATTTAAAAAATAATGAACAGATTAATCTATGAGATATTGCCTATATTTTTTTGTAAATATTCTTATGATATGATATGTGTCGCCTTTTCTTTTCTTCTGAATATTTCTTTCTGTACATTTTTTGCACCAATTTCTGGGATGACCTTTATTCGCTATTCTTTGTCATTGTGTGTTGACCATCGACGTGTAGTTGTACAGTCGACCATTACGACTAAAGTATACCATCTGTCAAAATTCTACAATTCAAATTTTAAGCAAATGTATAATGGTTCATTTTAGATTGCAGATTTGGCAGTTGGCATACATTAGCTAGAGGCAGACTGTACAGTGGAAAACTCATCAAGCGATACTGTCCCTGTCGCAATAAGTTTTTTTTATGATTTCTGGACATTCATATGTGTTAAATAACTTAAAGCGACAAAGAACCCATTATTACCTATTGGGGTAATACTAACTCTGATGTATTGGCCACTATGTGTATGTCATCTTCAACAGCCTATTCACTGAAATAGAAATTTCTTTATTGCACTACTGTGCATTGTATATTCGTCATTTTTTGTACATATTCGTAACGAAATACTTGTCCATATTCGTAACTAAAGACGGTTGTCATGATAATTCCAGGTGATTTGCGAGAGGCTGCGGCGCGAGGCTGCGCACCGCACGGCGTTGCTGGAGAGGCTAGAGCGTGCGCGGGACATCAATGATGACCTCAAATTCAGGGTGAGTTCACCGTCCTCTTACTCTTATCATATCGGTGTTTTAAAAGATACAGTGACATCAATTACGGGACGGCCGGCCGCCAAACCTAAAGTTAAAACTGTCACGCTTACTCATATGCTAGATCGTGTAAGAGTGATGGTGACGTTTCGTTTAGTGATATTTTAGTTTAGCGAGTGGCATCCCATAATGGGGTAGTTGACAGTAAGACAAAACCTGACATATTTTAGTGTTGTATAGTTGGTCAAGGTTTAAAGATATCGAAAATCAATTAAAATAAACAGGATTATTTAATATTATTCAGAAATAAATGCCTAAAAATATTAAGCCATTGGTCACGTGACAGAAAACGCCAAATAGAGCGCATGACGTCACGCCTTGTAAAACATTTTTTTTTGTTATAGCGGTTTATTGTGGTTCGGTAATTTAGTGCTATTAAAATATTATATTTCAATAATTGACCTACAGTTTTCTTATAATATGACGACGACAATAAAACTTTGCAAAGGACTCAGGTTTTACAAAAGCGTTGTTTTGCAAGGCGTGACGTCATTCGAGACGCCATGACTGTTGGAGCGTTTTGGTAGTAAAATTTAAATTGGTTTATAAAAATGCAAAGTACACCATGTAAATGGTGCATTTTCGATGAAATACTCATATTTTGAGTTGAAAACACCGTAAGATGAAATATTAACCAGTTTCTCAAAAATTGACAACTAGCCTTGTGCCATAATCACCCTTGATACAGGGGCGGGAATGCCGCAGCGACTTAATAGGCCTTTGGAGGGAAATAAACCCCGACCACGGTAGCCTGCTAAATTATTTTAACCTTTTCTTTAATTCTAACACTTAAGTTTTAAATAATATTTAAGTTTCGCGACGTTTTAGTTAGGGTGAGGTAATCGAGTAGACAATGTAGGTAATTAGACATTGCAATTTTGTCTTTTGAAGTCTTCACGTAACCAAGATTGCACAATCAGTAATTTGTTAAGAACAAAAGTGTATTTTCTGCTTTGTGCAGTGTTGAAAATTAAGCTAAAATACACCACACTTAATGGACCAAAGTATACTTAAATGGGTTAGGTAATAAGGTAAACAATACCATGTGGCCCGAGTTACAGACACATATTTTTCCTGTTTTCTTTCAACAATAATTATAAGGGCTCTTCCGACGAGAGGAATTCTGAGCGTTCCGCGGTCAGCATTCCACGTGTATGCTCCACCAATCAGAGTGCGAATCTTGTCGAAATGGGACCTAAAATACACAAATCAAATCAAAATGTTTTTATTGTAAGTAACTAATAGTACATTTTTACGTCATTTTTTACTCCACCGCCGCTTCGTAAGCCAGCAGCAGCACATCTTTTGAAATAAATATATCTTACAATAATTATGAATACAATCATATATGTACACAATGTGCAGAGCTGGAGCTGAATGTAGGACCAAGTCTCTTTATCATTTAAGTAATCATTTATTTTATAATAACCCTTTTTACATAAGGTCCGTCTTAAATGTGTCTTAATTTTTTTCTCTGTCATATTTATTACAGTATCAGGTATCTTATACTGTACACTGCATAGAACAGTGCAAAACAGTTACTAGAAAAGCCTATTGGTAACATATGTTTCTGCCATTCCTCATGCATGAGAGACAGAATTAGCCCGGTCTAAAACGCAAAATACCTAAAATCAATGTCTAAAAAGCAATTCTGTCCACCCCCTCGGGGATTATGGACGTGAGAGTTATGTATGTATGTAAAAAGCTATTCCGGGGTTGCTGCTAATATTGCAATTATTATGAAAACGTCACAAATACTATTGACTTCTTGTCTATAATTAATCCTAGTCCACGAAAATATAGTCGACACGACAGTGACATTTAAATATATGAATTATCCTGATTCCAGTTAGAGGAGAAGAACATAGAGCTGGAAGGGGCACGCGCCCGAGTTAGACAACTTGAAGGCCGACCGCGGGCCGGAGAGAGCCTCGACCGCAGCCGAGACCACAGCAGCATGCGCGACATGGAGCCTCTCCACATCCCCGATGAAGACGAGGAGGCCCGCATATCGGAGACGCCGCGCCGTCGCCCGAGCAGAATACCCCTACACACAGCGCATAAAGGCGCAGCGCCGAGACCTCCAACGCGGTCCCCCGCCCCCGCGCCGCCTCCGAGACCTCCATCCGCCCACTCGGTCCGCTCCGTTCGCTCCGCCACGTCCGCCCGCTCGCGGACCTCTAGAGACGCCTCCGTGCCTCCGCAGCCCCCCACGGCCGCCCCGAGAAGCAAGGAGCCCAAGTCCGGCGTCCCTGTGCGCCGCTCCCCGTCCGCGCACGAGAACAAGGTGCGATCCCGCTCCTTCTGGAACACATGGTTTTTCAAAGATTCCTCGTAAACCTCGTAAAACCTCGTAAAACTAACCGCGCCCGAGTGCTAAACCCACCGTGTGATAGTGCACCCCTCAGTGACTCACTTAACAGTTCCGTGACTTTCTCATGTTTGGTTTTGGTTGTAAAGCGGCGAGCGGGCCGCGCGCCGCCGGAACGACCGCCTGACCTCGCGTAGTACACATGCCATTATGTCGATCGTAAGTTTTGTTTTCATTTTTTTTTCGCTTTAGACCCATACCTTTGAGTTGACTCTAGTTCCCGAATGTAGTTTTGTTTAGTTTACCTTGTAGATTGTGTCGGTTCGATCGTAGTGTAGGTGAGTAGGTGAGCATGTTTTCTTTACTAACATTTATTAATACCTTCGTACTAATGTCAACCGACGCTGTGATGGCTTAAAAATCTAGGGTTTTAACTGATTAAATGTGTTGTTAATGTTTGAGTATCTCCCATCTTAGTACCTAGAATATTATAGTAATCGAGTGCAATGACCTTAATTTTATTTCCATGCTATGTGAGATGCAAAGTGTTGTGAAAGTATTGTATAAATTTTAAATTGCATGACCACTCCCTTGTGACTTGATTTTTGTGCCAGCCACGACTACATACCATTGATATTAACATACATTCTTGTTAAAGTTGCCGTACAACGGAAATGCGCGTGACCACACATCACCTATAATTAAAAAGGAATCCGCACATACAATTAGTTCCGAATATAAACAACTAATTTTACGCGCCGTTCCCTTGCACGACCGCTGTTGGTGGCATGGGTGCATATATAATCATATTTTTCCGTATTTATATTTATACAATTCACCACAAAACTGTTAACAATTAAGGAAATATAGTGAATTATAATTATTGGTTGTGACGGTTACAAAATAAATGGTAAGTGTCATAGAAATTAATTTTTATCACAGATTTGCCACTCGTAGTCTAGACTGAACACTAGTACGCTAGAACACGATCACAGTATCATCACATCAGTATAATGTTCGTGTGCTCATTTCTTTAGTTTTGTTTTTATTTTTGAGTTCAACTTTATTTTCTTGACATAGTGGCATAAGAGAGTTTGACTAACCACTAAACAGAACTCGAAAGTATTGGAAGCTCCTATAACGCAATTTGCACGGTTCGAGGCAAGTGCTTTACCAGTAGTATTTGATTAAAAAGTCTTTTGTAGAACACCAGATTGAAATATCGTGTCAAAACCACTCGGGATATGGTTAAACCGATTTTAATAGAATTTTTCACTATTGAATATTTGAATGAGCACTTCGTTGATGCAGCACAAATTTCCACAGTAGGTATTGTTGGATTTGATAAACTACGTAGACGCTCGATAAATATTGCCACAAAAGAAAAGAAGAAAAACGCATGAGCCTTGGAACTACAATATTACGTTTCTTCCCTGTAATCAAATCGAACCGTAATTTCTAGAAATGAAATATTGACTTTACAATATTTATCGAGGGTTGTAAATGTAAAGGTGCGATTACACCTGGTCGTCGACCGACCGTCTGGGCGGTCACAGCATGCGGCCACCGCCTATAAGTGAATTACCAGTCGTCGCCCGCATTCGGCGAACGTCAGTGTCACTTGTCACCGAGCGAATGACGTTGGACGACTTCGGCCAACGGCCAAGTGTAACGGAGGTCGGTGACCGTAGGTCGTCCACCGCAGGTCGGTCGCCGAAGCGGTCAACGACTATATGAATCATATAGACGCTAAGCAGCATCATCCAATTTTTCAAGTGTTAGCAACTTTGAATGCTGTCAGTATCAAATCATCTTTAATGTTTGGATTATATTCAAGCAAAAACAGCTACACCATATAAAATCACCATTGAAACTTTGTTTGCAGCAAAAACAGTAAATGGAAAACGAAACGAAATATTGTCTTTAGGCATTTCGGCTTAAGGGGTCTACAGTCGCCAATTGAAGGTTTTTTGTCACGCTCTAGTGACGATACGGCTTGATCCTATAAGTTAATATTTTGCACATACATACTTCAAACCTCTATCAAGGTCTATGTTTGAACAATTTTTGTTCAATTATTATTGTTCAGCTAAAAATCGGAATTTTCCGAAGTATGTTTTCGGCAAGAGTCCTAAAGCCGTAAACTTCTAGATGCTGAAGGTCAAACTGTCATTGGCGACAGTATAAGCCTTAACTGGATGTTGCTGTTTGCATCTATATGACTCATATGTAACTGCGCCTTAATGGAGATTGGGGATGTTGACAGAGAAATCGTCAAGCGTATGCCGAGACGCAGAACAGCGAGGCGGAATTCCGCGACTCGCTGGCCGCAGTCGCGTCGCGCCGGGCGTCGGATTCCCGCGCGGAACTTGTGGCGGAATATCTCGCGCGCACCGAAAGACTGGCTCCTCTTTTCCCTCGCCTCCACACGATCCGCACGCGGCCCCTACCGGCCGACCTCCTCAACTGCCGCCTAGCCTACGAGACACCTCAAAACCTCGCACTGGAACTGTCAAAATCAATCCTCTACGAAAACGCGGACTCCATCGATATAAAGACGCTGAAGTCTCTCAACTCCCACAGCGATGATTCGCTGTGGAACGGGAAGCCGCAACAGTACTTCGAGAGCATGAATTATGCGGAACAAATCGAGCCGGATGATGACTCGGCCAAAGGCTACGTGGCGGATTCGCTGGCTCCGTAAGTGCATTTAAACGAGTTGACATGCTTTGTGTATTGGACGACAGTTATCATTACACCCCGCGTCAAGCTTCTAGATCGCTCTGAAGTCGCTACGAAGTAGCAAAACAGGTGCCAAATACAGAGGGCAAACCAGGCGTATACTCTAGATTCTAGTCTAGAAGTTTGACGCGATCTGTAGTTCTTGGCAGAGCCTTTAGTAGAGATGATGTCTATTTGATTTTAAATGCATATGTTCTAGTTTTGTTTTACTCACTGTGGGGTAATCACGACGCATTTTAACGGCTATAAAAACTTAGTTCCAATTATCATTCCACATTGTAAAGGCACTCTCATGTCTCGGGTGATCTGTGATATCACATTATGAATTGTGAACTCATCTTTGTATTGTGGGGACATAACGAAAATTCTGTTTTATATTGAGTTGATAATATTTTTTAAGAACTGGTAAATGAAATTATCAATATTACTTCAGTTTATGAATTACTCTTAATATAAGGAGTTTATAATAAAGTAATTGTCCGTTATACCAGTTTTCCTAAAGCTTTGTGAATGTGAAGCGATGTAGGATAATAATGTATTCCTAATTACAAGAATATTATCTAAATTATATCTAATCAAATATTGTAGATAACTTCGTTTAATAATATTAAAATTTATGTTTGTCGGAAGAAAATGTGTACAGTCGACTGTGTGTGGTTAAAGGTAGCTATTTTACATACCTAATAATGTCATTCCTAAGCTTATGTATAAGGCCAGACTGTAATTATAATTATTATAATATAAACTGAGTGAGAGCTTGGAACGACTGTAGCAAGGCTGTGAAACATGAAGTGTGGCTGAAGTTGTGTACCAAGCTGTTATAGCGAATGGTGCACACGGTAAACTTAGCACAAATTACATAAATACCAGAAAAGAAACTCGGAACTATAGTAGCGCCAGGAACAAATACAAGCCCACACTTCGCCGCCGCGCACTGCTATGGGCAGAATCGATAAAGAAGTTCCCGTGTGTGTGTGCGTGGGAGTGCCTCGCTCGCGCTGGGATGCAAATACCGTGTTTCCCTTCTGGTGCTTATGTGCTATTTGTGTCAACACATTTACATATACTATTGTTGAACTTGTCTAAACGTCCAGTGCCGAACGTCCTACGCGGCAACACACGACTGCCTCTGGGTTAAGATTATTGAATTTTAAATTAGTTGATTTTCAAAGTATCTGTAACAGGATCCCAAACGGCAGAGCTCGGTAACAAATAGTAGGAGACTGATTTTGTATAAATTTAAAAACATAGTGATATGCTTATACCAAGGTAGGAAACTCCATATTAATGCCCTTAATTTTAATGTTTCTTTCCCGTATCCTAAGTTTCTTATGTAAAAAGATATTTGCCTACTAAAGTCCTTAAGTTTAACTACTAGGATATTGTTACAATTCCATTTCTATAGTGTACATGACTGTAATTTATGTAAATTAAGACTAGCTAAATGTTAACTACCAATAATAATTTAAGTCAACTGTTTATTGTACAGCTTTCATTCACGCTATAAAAGTATGTAAATTATTAAGCCACTACTTACCTACTGTTAAGATACTCATAAAATTATCTAGTTGACTTGAATCTAGTTGATGACTTATGTATGTAAAGTTGTACAGAAATCATATCATTATATACAAATTATTCAAATAAATTGTTCATATCAATATTGTAGGACTTTTATTTTAATGAAACTACGGTTTTCTGTTTAAACATTTATATTTACGTAACAAATAGAAATATGAAAGTTTAAGGATGTACAATAATTAACAGGGAAGGAAACTATACCAATATTTATAAAAAAAAATACTTTTCATTAGAAGAGCATCATAAAGAACCGTTTGATCCCAGTAGTTCCAGTGCAAAGGCCTTCCAAACATCCTAGTATTGCGCTACCTCTGTCCAGGTCTTGTAATGTGATTCCAGGTCTTAGGTCTAATGAAATAGCCTGTTATTTGGAAGATGTCGATTTTTTTAATTCAGAGGCGCCAGCTTGCTGTTAATTTTCGTACGAAACTATAATAGTGAAAGAGAACGAGTTCATAAAAAGTTAAGAAATAATTAAAATAACAAAAAATATATTAAATAATAAATTCAAAATTACTAAAAATTAAATTATTGAAATAACATGAAAATCAAATTATACGTGGCTTATATTAAAATATAATCATCAACATCAAATATTACTTAATAACTATGTAAGTTACTATTCAAGCCTTTCTAAATCAATAAATATTAAATATTGTTAACAAAGGGATTACAAATATTATTAAATATAAAGACGTCAATACTAAAGTTAGTACTCGTCAAACTTGACACCTAGAGTAATGTCTCTTATTTCCAAAGTCTGCGGGTCTTTGACGATGTTGATAAATGCGTGTTGTTTCAGTTCTGAAATGGAGACCTTGGAGTAAATTTTTAGGAAATTCAACAAAAACAACTTGTATCATAGGATTCTTACTGGTACCCAGTGATATGATAATCTGTGATCGGAATTAACCTAAAATTGACGAAGGGATAAACTACAGAGTTGATACTAGCTAATTAACTCGGGACTCTTGCCAAAATATTTGTATCCAGTTTCTGATATTTTAGTATTAAAATTCATAGATTTTTTCAAAAAATAATTAGGCATGAGAAAGTTAACTTATTTTTTAAGAAACAGGTGGTATTATCAGCTCTTTAGTATGTTCCCGTCGGGAGAGCGCCGCTTGCCTAGTGGCTAGGACGCCGGGCTCCCAGTGAGGTCCGGGTTTTAAACCATGCAATGATATGTACCAATGAGATTTTCAGATTTTTTCGAAGACTTACAGGACTGCTCTAACGGTGAAGGAAAACATCGTGAAGAAACCTGCATGTCTGAGGAAAGTGAGTTTCCGAAGGCGTGTGAAGTGAGCCGGACAGCCCTGGGCCCGCTCGGTGGATCATGGCTCGTACCCCCTTGTGCAAGGGGAGGTCTGTGCCCCAACAGTGGGGACATTAATAGGCTGATGAGATGTTGTTTCCATAATAGTTTTATCGGGAAGATGCAGTGGCACCGAATTTCAGAGTGGCCACCAAATTTAGGAAACGTCCCGCTGTCTCGTACACAATCATGTATACGAGTGAGCGTGAGTTTCATTTAGCTTTGTGGGCCACCCCAGAATCGACGCCAGTATCAACTTACTGAGTATGGAAGAAAAGCAGCGCGCGGCGATGACTCTCCTGTGTCCGGGGATGACGGGCCCCTTCTCGGTGAGACTCTCCACTGTCACGGGGCCGGCGTCCGCCTTGATCGCTTCCAGGATCTTCAACATGGTGCCTTCGATGGCCCAGTGTTTGCTGCAATACGATTATTAAAAATGCCTCGAATCTTTTGAGGACGGATAGAACTGCTGCAAATAAGTAAGTACATAGAACAGTATGGAATAACTTCATACAGTCCTAAATTATTTAAGTCAATATAAATTATTAGTTCCAAGTTTTTTAAGGCCGCGCAGGACTGTTTTCTCTAGTTTTTCTAGATAAGACTGATGGTTTAGTGTAACAATTTAATGTGCTTTGGACTGGAATGTGTAGTATAATAGAGAAAAGACTGAAGACCTGTTCTGGCATAAGGAGGTCTAAGCGGTCCGCGGTCAGCGTTTTGCACGCTGATTGGCGCAAGTTCTGCGGTCAAGCTTCACGCTAGACCGCCTCCTGTCGAATTTACCCCTTATTACAGGATCGATAAAGGCTGCTGATGATGACTCACTATATGAACATCTGCGAACCTGTCCTCTGCATGGAGTCGGGAGTTCTATCACGGTCTCGGGCTCCGATCTTAGAGAATGAATATGTCTCTGTCAAACCGACCTCTTGTAGCATTGTGGACTCACCGTATAAAACTCTGCGAATCTGTCGTCTGCACGGAGTCCCCTTGGTCCTATCCAGGCTGCCCAGCGGCGTCTCCGTGTCCTCGCTGCCATTTCTCCTTGCTACTCGGGTCTGGACCTCCGTTACGGTCTCGGGCTCCGATCTTAGAGGCTGTATGTAAGTCTCTGACAAACCGGTCTCTTGTAGCATTTGACTCACCGTATGAACCTCTGCGAATCCGTCGTCTGCACGGAATCCCCTAGCGACACCTTGGTCCTATCCAGACTGCCCAGCGGCGTCTCCGTGTCCTCGCTACCGTCTCTCCTCGCTACTTGTCTCTGGGGCTCCGCTACGGGCTCGGGCTCCGGTATCGGTGGCTGTAGGTCTGCCAAACCGGCCTCTTGTAGCATAGTTGAGACGCTTCTTGCCGTGCCACGACCTGGAGTTTGTTGTTGCTCCGCCTCGGGTGGTACGTTCTCTTTGTCTAATTCTGAGAATGAAGTAAGCTTGTATTTTCAGCGGAATTACGCAAAAACTACTAAATGGATGGTGACGTTTTGGGTAATAAATATGTCCACGCAGATAAATGCCAATAAGATTTTTTAACATGAAGGTAACTTGAAAAAATATTTATTGACGAATAAACAATTTTTGCTACTTCGACTTTTAGTCGTAATAAATTGATAAATCTTGCAAATGGAACATTTGGTTGATCGACATCACATAATAAGGTTTCTCAGGAAATCCAGTTTCCCTTTCCTTGATCTTTTCTTGATGACTCCTTCTTCCTTCCTTACTTTTCCACAACTTTGGTTTCTAGTTATATTTTAATATTATGTATGTATGTATATATGTATGTGTGTGTGTATATGTAGATATTTTATATATAAGTATATATAAATATATTTATTTGTATGGGTATATTATATATATATATTATTGTAAACGGTGCACAACCTACCTTTTTCCACCAAAATTACTCCACCAGAAGGTTGTCTGGAAGAGATCGCTTTTAGCGATAAGACCGCCTAGATTGTATTAATCGTTTTGTACGCATTGTATCACACTAATTTTGTGCAATGAAGAGTATTCATTCATTCATTCATTCATTCTTATTCTCTGTTCGTGAGGAACAACATTCTCAGTAAAAATAAAAACCCAGAAATCGTACTAACAAGGAAACCCTAAGTGCCCGCCTCCGATTTGATACGTTTTAAGATATATTGCAGTGCATTGAAAAATAACCGACCCGTGTTTGTTTTTATCTTTGTAATCACTAATCATCAAACACCATATTATATTAAGTGTCTTACCACGTGACTGACGTTCGGATACTTCCTTCTGCACCTGCAGCGGCTGGCTTCCCGTTTGACTTTTGTTAATAGCGAAGGATATGCTGCTCAAACGTGGTCGTTTGGCCTACACACAAAATGTTATAATAAGTTATAAATGCGACAAAAATCAGAACAGTATAATGGTCATCAATTACCATTAAAAAAAAGGTACCTTGTCGTAGTAGGACTGTTTTGTATTCAATTCTGTGGTAATGCATTGTAACTTTCATCGAATTCAATTATCGTGAAAATAAATCCGTATTGCGCATGAGTAAGTTGATATCTTGACTTGCACAAAAAAAAAATTTGGCGTCCTGGGGTGCATAATCTATCTATGACTAAAGAAATGCTAATTCCAAAAAAGCTTTCCGAGTTAGAAATTTTTCACAATTAGATATTACAACTAAGAGCGCCAAATTAATTCGTTTTGATTTTTTTGTGCAAGTCGTGACTCGACTTACTCACGTGCAACACGGAAATATGCATAAAGCAGAAAAGTTTGACCAGCAGAAGGAACACTTTTTTTTTAAATCTTTATTACACACATAGACAAAATAAAAAAAAAACTTAATAAACGAAAACATAAAATATGTATAAATGGTGTAGCATAACTCGTTTCGAGTTTTCTCCCTGCTAACCATCGGGATAGAGAAAGGTGATAGATTCGAGCAGGCAGAGTATGTGTACATGTACGCTTTCGCTAATTGGTTGGTTTACATTTGATTACGTGTTTAGGGAGGAAGCATAATTAAGAAAAGGATGCGTCAGTAGCTTTGGATGCCTAAAGGCGGCAAGTTGTTCGAAATGATCGTTAGGTACAGAGATGACTTCCCACCAGGCTGGGTGGCCTGGGGACCAATGCCGGTCCACCAATTGATGTTTGAAAGTTGTATATATGCGAAGTCCATTAAAAACTTCGATAGCGCGTTGTACAGCGACATCTGTTGACGAGTTGAGTGAACTAATCGTAGTGCGTCGCCACAAGTGTCTAGCGAAGTGGAAAAATATATTTGAATAAATGAATTGAAGTTTGAAAAAAAAGTGTCACAAAAAGTCAAAAAAATTGGATCTACTGGCAAGACAGCTTGCAAGCCAACTTGACTCGCCACTGTCCACGGGTTTACACCACTGTCCTTATACCCACTTTGTTAAACACTTGACCAGTCATAAGAGTAGTATTTGAACACTCACGGGAGTTTCGTACTCCGAGGCGCAGTCCCTGGCCTGTTGCGAGAGCGTTTCCAACTTCTGTGTGGGTAGGTCGCTGATATCTACGGGTTCCTGTTCGCTCGGCCGTTGCACCTGCATCTGATATTAAATGAAAAAAATAATTAAAAATGAAATGATTTTTTTATGTACTACTAAACCCGCATTTGACCTCGATCTCGCCTGATGGTAAGCGACGATGAGGTCGACGATGGAGCATGCGGGTCCAGTAAATGCCTATCAAATAGGGTATTTGACAAGTATCGAAGATTAAATGCATTCCATAAATATTAAAACATGGACATAAAAACAGAACTGAAATTCGATGAAAAATAAAATAGCTACAGGCAATTAGAAGTTAGAAAGAAAAGGCAATATCAATTTGTGACGGTACATTACTGTAGTGCCATACTAGCTACTATTTAAGAACTGTTTTGCTAAAAATCGGCCAGGTGCGAGTCCGTAATATCCACACTATTTGTAAATATTGAGTGAAACAACTTTAACTTATTCCGTTTAGGTTTTTGTCTAAGTTTGTAATATATTATGTGTGTGTACACAATAAAGAGTGTACAATATGTGTGTGTGTGTATATTATGTGTGTATATAATAATAATAAATAATATACAAACAAATGCATTGTCAAAGTGACATTTCAGGGATATAAAACATATTCTTAAATATACATAATTAAACATAGTCTTAAAATTATTCGATATAATTTTATTAGTGAATATAATAATATCTGGGAACCAGGAGGGCGATTCTCGCAGCGTTCGACATTCAAAAGTCGAGCGCTACGAACGTCTCGTCACGCTCACACATGTAATGTGAGCGAATGAATAAAAACACTACAAACAGCACAAAACAAAATAATTAAACTTCTCTTTCATTACGACTATCTCACCCCAACAAATACTGTGTACAAGGAAACCCGACTGATGACTCTATCCCAAATATACAAATATAATACATGTATACGTATGTATGTATGTACGGAAAATTCTGAACAAAAAAATCCATACCCAAATCACTTTTACAAAAAAATCACAGATTCGGAAACGTGCGTTGAGGCGAGGTAGCGATATTCATTTACAAACACCACGGACAAATTATGGAAAGAAAAATATAATGTATGAGGGTGCTCAGCTGTATAACAAATTGCCAAATTGTATCAAAGAAGCAAAGTCCTTCCTTTCATTCAAAACTAAATTAAAGCACCACCTTTTGAGCCAATTTACAGAGTTTAAATAATTGATAGTAATTGCAATATCTATCACCAAACCAAATGGCATCTGCAAGTCGATACTTAATTGAATCCTAATTATATTTTTTTTTAAAATATTTTTATTTATTTATTTGAGGGTAGTATCTATTTCATACGTCTTTTGCACCCGTATATTATATTATTTATGATTTTTCCATCTCCTGAAGGTTGCCTGGAAGATATCGCTTAAAGCGATAAAGCCGCCTTCTGCACATTATATTGTACCTCTCTTTATGTTGTATGTTTTGTTTTTGTCCCGGGTGTGCAATAAAGTATATTTGTATTTGTATACCTATTTTGTGTGTTATTCGTCTTCTAGTTACCCGCAGCTAAGAAAAATTACAGCTCTTCAATTAGATCATATTATTATACACTAGTAATTTAATTTATAAGCCTTATGTCTACCGTACACACTGTTAATTACAATAAGTTTATCCTGTATTTCCCTAAGCAAAGTGGATTATATCCTTTTTTAGTAAAATAAATGTCTAAAACCGTAATGAGATAAGACTAATGTCGAATTCGACATTCCACTACGAGAATCGCCGTTGGCTTTCTGGTCACGTTCGACATGCAAAGTCAAGCGGCTGCTGAATTTGTTGTTAGGACTATTGTGTTCGCGGGACAGTTTTCCCCCGGTGCTACGTAAGTAAACGTTTAAGCGAACGTGATGGACTAAAATCTGATTTCGACTTTTGCATATCGAACGTGCATAATCGCTACTCCAGCTCCACAGATATTTCCGACGGGTAATACCTCAGCTACGGGTGGTTCAATGAGCCCCATAGTAGTGTCCAACTCGGGCGGGGGCTCGACCTGCGCCCAGGTGACATCTATACCGGCGGGGGGTCCGGCCCGGGCCGGTTGGGGCTCCTGGTGCTTTTCGACTATAGTTTCGAGAGCGACTCTTGTGCGGTTCTGAGATGGATCGGCTGCGACAACCTGATAATTAAAAAATAAATCTATTTTTTATTTACGACTACACCCGCGTTTGACCTCAATCTCACGTGGTGGTAAGTGACGATGAGGTCGAAGATGGAGCACACGTGCTTAGTAAGTACAGTGCCTGCCGGCGTCGTCTGTATTTCCCGAAATATACAACCTTACTTGCATACGACGATACGGCCTGTAACACTGCAGCTGGCAAACGGAATTGGCTCGAACTCATAGAAATTTAGAAAACCGAAAAATAAATTTCTATGGGTTCGGTTTTTCAAAATCGCAGCAGTGTGCAATAAAGACAAAACCTATCTAGATTTTAAATTAACAGGGTTGTTGACGTGGGGGACGTTGGGCGTCAAAACTGAATAATTATTGTACCTACTTCATATAAATTCCCTGTCACGTACCTCGTCCAAGCTACCATAATGCAGTATCTGCCAAAAACCGAGCACTTGCTTCTCCAAATCGTTCACTTTCATTCTTATCTTCTTATATTTTTGGAATAAGAACTCCAAGGCATCCCACAGATCACTAGATTCGGACGCATTTTCTGAATCCACTGACATTTTTTTAAATAAACTTAATACTCCACTATTAAAATGCTTAATATGCAAAATGTAGTATTAAATAATCGTCACGAATCAATTTTTAATCTAAAACTATGTCAACTTTGTTAAATTGCGGGTAAAACTAAATTCGTCATAGCTTTAAAATTACGTCAAAATTGGCGTAAAACTACCCACATTCGCAATATCGAAGTTTGTTTACGTACGATATCACAGACGTCATTATAAGTGGCGCCATCTAGAATTACTGTTACGAAAACTTATTCCTAGACTGGCGCAGAGAGAAGGTAATCACTATTATCTTCTCTTCGGAATCGGAATTTTATTTTGCAAATGTTTCTGATTCAACAGTAACACAGAATAGAATAAAATATACTTTATTGTACAACATCACTGATTACCTATGATCGGAGTAGGTAGGGCTGTTGTTGGTACTTGCCACATACGGTCATAATATGGATAAGTATGCCCAATAATCCCGGGATTTTCGGGATTGAATAAATATATCTTTTAGATTTTTAACGTTATATTTGTTTTGATACACATTTAAGATTGGTGGTGAAAATTTTTTTTTAAGATTCATGGCGCTAGTGTACCTATGGTAGTGTTTTAACTTCTTCGTAAGTTCACAATTTTTTTTAAATCGTAATCCGCCGAGTAAGGGCGAGGTTTATAAAAGTAATTTACAACATTTGCTCGATAACTTAAAACGGGATCCCGAAATCATATCCATATTAATATAACCTTTGAGGACATTGACCCGAAAGAGCCCTACCTACTCCGATCAGTGCTGATTACAATTGAATATTCCAAAACGTTCGTTAAATCAAATTAGGACTGTTCAGAACAAATTATCAATAATTTCCCGACGTGTTGTTTTTGAAATCTAATCTCTTTCAGAACAGGCTACCGGACTGTTAATAAACGATGCATCCTTACCATTTGCGCATTACACTTGACTGAATTCGGTATGACTCTGAATTCAGTCAAGTATAAATGCATTCAGTACGGTTAGTACTTGTAATACCGCTAGATTCGGCAATAATTTGATTTAGACGATCATACCCTGCTTCCGAAGGTACACCAATGCACTCTATACTATACATATAGAATACGTGTAGTGTCCGACATACCTACCTCACTCCGCCTGAAACTGAAAGAAAAGCTTGTTTACTTCAAACAAGATCTTGTTTCAATACGAGCATATAAAGTCGGTTTGTTAACTTTAACCAAGAAATTGTTCACTTCAACCAAGATCTTAGTCGTATCTATCAAGTAATTTGTTCAAATGAATAGAAATTACTTTATATGCTCTAAATCCAACAAGCTTTCGGTCAGTGTACGTGTTCTTCTAAGTCGTATTCCTCATTGCTGACGGTCGTGATCATTCTAAGGAATTAATCACATAGAACAGCTCTCTTGGCAGATTAATGGAGTGGTTTGCCTTTGACTTCCCCATTTCACACACGGTTATCTCAGTGCGCAGGTTTCCTCCTGTTTTCCTTCCCCGTCAGAGCAGTCGGTAAATGTGCATAAGTCTTTTCGAAAAAACCGAAAAACTTATTGGTACAATCAACCACAGGTCAACCTACCCAAAACGTCAAACTATGATTTGAAATGTATCATAATTCATAATGCGCAGGCATAAGGTTGAGATTTTATCGAAGGTTTTTGACAAATGGTATAGTGGTCGACTGTACATGACATTGCCTGGTTTCAAACGCGAACCTCCCGAATGGCAGTCCGACGTCCTAGCCACGAGGCCACCGACGCTCAATGTACGTGTAGTGTGACATACCTCAGCCTCTCTGTCTTCGAGAGGACAAGTGCCGACCACAGCAAGGTTCCGTTGGAACATTCTCACGAGCAGCTCGCTCAAATTGCTCGCGAGCCGCGCGCCTGCGTGCGCCGGCCGACGGGACAGTATGTCCCACGGGGCTCGTAAATCCACGATATCGTTTGTACTCTCCTGTAAACAATAGGATAAGTAAATGACACATGTCTCCCATTGTACAACACATAGACTTAGATACATACGCCACAGATAACAAATATTAATTGTTAAGGATTACTTAAATATTATTATTATTATTTAACACTTTAATGCACAAAAATAGTACATGAGGCGAGCTTAATGCCATGCGGCATTTTCTACCAGCTAACCATTGGGTCATACAGATATTGCAAGGCGGGTGCATATAAATTAAATAGAAGATATCTAATAATTATTATTATTTACCATACTATAAAATACCTACTCATATAATATATAAAAATATACCTACGCGTATGCTACTACATAACAATTTTAAGTACATAAATACGAATACTTACATATACACAGACACTAATACATATAAAATACACATATATTTATATAATATTAAATATTCGTACGCTAGAAATAGCAGATTTTTGCATGGCCCTAAAATATCATACGTAACACCTAATTTATAACCTTAAAAATCGGACAAATAAATTTATTTCATTTCGAAACTTTTTTCAGTTTTTGCAGTAGGTTTTCTCACGATTTTCCTTCCCGGTTACAGCAGGCGTTAAATGTAAGTCTTAGAAAAATTCCTTAAATATCATTGGTACAGTCGACCACAGTTCAACTTACACAAAACATCAAAATTTGTGAAATTGAAATAAAACCATATTACGCGGACTTAGGGTTGAGATTTAATCGATGAAATTTGACAGATATACTTTAGCTAGTGGTCGGCTCTGTACATGGTTTTGAACCAGGACCTCTCGCATGTGAGTCCGGCGTGGGAACCAGACGAACTGCAAGTAAATGTGACGACCGTCTGAATAGGGAATATGCATGTAATTTTGAAAAAAAAAACTTTTTTTTAGTTATCTTATGATAGGGGGCCGGGAATAACCCCAGCGACACTTCGACCCTTGGGGATCTTTTGTGCCTACCCCATTTTATACACTGGTCATCTCAGTGTGCAGGTTTCCTCACGATGTTTTCCTTCACCGTTAGAGCAGTCGGTAAATGTACGTAAGTCTTCGAAAAATACGAAAAACTCATTGGTACATGGCACTGCACGGTTTCGAACCCGGCCCTCCCGCATGGGAGTCTGACGTCCTAGTCACGACGCCACCGACGCCCAAAATCTGTATACTCTTCCTGAAATCGAGGAATTCGAGGCATGCTGTTTTGCGCCAAATTGCAAAGTTCTTATCAGGGCTATCCTTATCTCTGGCGTCTTAGCCACTAGGCCACCGACGCTTTATGTAATTTGGAGTTATGCTCTTTGATGACGTACCTCGCATCTCAGCTCCACGGCGGGGTTCTCAAGGCGCTCGCGCAGGAAATTCCCGTTGATTTTAATCCTCTTGTCTATTATCAACTTGTTCTTGGCGCGACGTTTCCTCGTCGGCTGGATCTCTTCCAGCTCCTATTTAGGAGATATGCATATATATTTAACTGTCATTGGCCGTTCCGTTTTTGCAGGACAATGCGCCCGTGCACACTGCACAGTTGCCTGGCGCGCCCTGGTCGAGACAGGAATTGAAGAAATCAACCACCCACCCTACAGTCCAGACCAAGCCCCCAGCGATTATTTCCTATTCTCCAATTTGAAGAAGGACCTCCGAGGGCGAAGATTTTCGAGGGACGAGGAAATGAAGGCGGCCGGCCGTAGAAGAGCATTTCGAAGACAAAGACGGCGAATATTTTTTCACTGGGTTAAATGCCCTTTATGACAGATGTAAGAAGTGCATTGAAATAGAGGTTCTCCCTCTATTTCAATGCAGTAGTTTTTTTTAAGGCAAAGGGAACTGAGCCCATACAGCCATGTCTGATGTAAACAAATCTTTTAAGTCTTTATTAAAATGCTGATGTGACACATTTCAATGCTATCTTGGAGAATCTTCCACGCTTCTGCACCATCCAAAGCAAAAAAGAAGGCGTGCCGGACGCAGTATGGCTCTACAAAATCCAGCCAAGTACGGATCGGGCTGCAGCGTCTTATTTGACTTTACTTCACTGTTCCACAGATTATTCACATCTTGTCGAAGTTCTTCGCGCAAGAAATACCATTCTTACTAGAAGAGCACTACTGTAAAACATTTTGCAAGACAAAACGAAACAAAGCTGACGTGGATGCCACAAAAGCGCGGGAGAAACTCCGAAATAGAGGGAGATTATATAGAAAAATAAATTTTGTTTACATTTTTATCAGCATTTTTAATACCCTAGACTCAAAACTTTTCAGCCGACCGATAGAGAGATTGGCTCGATTTATATGAAAACGCCTAACCATCCGCCGCACTTCATCAAAATACACGGGTTCTTATTACTCGATTTATATTAAACCGCGTGCGAACCGCGTCATCATGCGGTTTAAAAAAAAACGAGTAGTATTGTGTATTTGGGAGAAAGCGCGTCGCACGGCGGGCGGTTTTTATTTTTGAAGATATCACAAATTTATCTTTGTTTGAGTTAATTTAATTTCTCAAAGCTATAGTAAAATTGTGATGATATCATGCCATTTCAAAATAGCAAACCTAAAAAATCTGTTAAGACAGCGTGGCGCGAGCCTGAAGGGTAAAAAAATATTTGGTGGAAAGGAACTTATCTACATGTTGATTGGCTACGTACCAGTGTGCTAGTGGCGCCTCAAGTGGTAAAACATTGCAGGATTATCTCCTATTTTAATGTGTTACCTCTAATTCGAACTCTACTGCTTCAGCTCTAAGGGTCGCCGGCTGTGTTTCCTTAGGCGGCTCTGGCGCTGGGACCACGTCTTCCAACGGTGGTTCCTCCACATGCCTGTTACCGAAGGAACAGTTGTTACATCATACTCAGATTCCTCCGAGTCGGATCACACTTGTAAGAGTGGTCGTGGTCTTACCGTCACGAGAGATCCTTAAAGTTTCAAGTCTTCATTAAAATACATGCTATGCCTTTCTACGCCATAGCTCTGGATAGAGATGACACGAGCCTTAAGGAAACGTCATCATTAAGGTAGTTGCAACTCACGGTTAGACTGCTACAATGTTTCAAGAGCTTTGGCGACGTCTCCATTTGGCCCCTTTGTCTTTTCAACCGTATGGAAACACGGTGCGCATGCGCTAATAAGCCTTAGGAGTCATCCTAAGGCTTATTAGCGCATGCGCATCAGAATATCAGAAACATCGCTCATTTTCACTGTACCTAAGTACAGTCCCGGACAAAATATGGATGTCACCATATTTTGTCCGGGACTGTACTTAGGTACAGTGAAAATGAGCGATGTTTCTGATATTCTGATATAATGTATTGTCGATTTGATTGCTAATTCTATGATTGTAGAACAAAAGCGAAGGTGAAGGAAACATCGTGAGGAAACCTGCACACTGAGATAACTAGTATGTGAAATAGGGAAGGCAATGGCAAACCACCACTCCACTAAATCTGTCAAGAGAATCTTTCTGTGTGGTTAATTCCATTAAATGAGCATGATTCTCATACGTTTAGCCATATATTTAGACAAAATAAAAAAAAACTTGTTACCAAACAGTTCAGTATTACGACACTAACTTTTCAGGTGGAGGAGCAGGCAATTCAGGAGGCGGGATTTCAGGAATTTCAGGGATGTCTGTGTGAATACAGAGGTTAAAGTATCAAGGAATAAACAAAATAAAAAAATATCAGGTTCGAGGATTTTCAAAGGGAAAAAAGCAAAGGAATACCTTTTTCAATGCCTGCTGCGGGTTGAAGTTCTTCCACTGTGGCTGTGAAAAAAAAAAGAAATGTTTTGTTTTAAATAACTAATAGTTATTATGAGGCAACAAGTTAGTGGAGGATGTTCTACATATTGATAGATTGGGCGTACCCAGACACCAAATTATTTTCTGGTAAAAAAGGATGGTCACTTTACGCCCAGTATTATAACTAACAGTTATTATAGAATAGTCGATAAGTGAATAATTAAAAATGAAGTTTGTATAGGGCTTCATCGCTTTATATTATACCTCATGGTGTACAACCATACATTTCATTTTGCCTGAAATTGTAGGTACAAAAATGCAGTTTTTCAATTACATGAAGGATAGTGGTTGCACAGAGGGCGCCTATATAAAAAAGAATAGAAAGCCATGAACTTTCGAAGAGTATAATTTAATCAATATCCAAAAAATGCTATATAAAACCAAGATCACAAAACGATGCCGCCAGGTAAAGATGCATAGCGACACCTGTCGGCAAATTAACATAAACTACTACTAGGGCATTAGATAGTTTTACATTTCTTTACAAAACTATCATATCATATATATGATATGATAGATATGATAGTTTTACATTTACCCATCAAGGGTTAAATTACACAAATTACATTTAACAACAAAAAATAACATGATCGAAACAGTACGAAAACTATTTCATATTACTGCTTTGCGCTAGGACATCTCTATGACAGGGCGAGAGCGGGGTGACGCGGGGCTGGCGGGGCGATCGGATCCTGATTACATGGAACTCGCAAACGGATATTGGCGGCGACATGTCGCGCCACTTGTCAGTACATTTACCGACTGCTCTAACGGTGAAGGAAAACATTGTGAGGAAACCTGCACACTGAGATGACCAGTGTGTAAAATGGGGTAGGCACAAAAGATCCTCAAGGGTCGAAGTGCCGCTGTGGTTATTTCCCGGCCCCCTATCATAAGATAAGATACTCACACTTCCTGAACGTGAGCTCATGCTCCGAGAGGCGCTCCATCTGCGGCGCGTCGTGCGGCGCAAGACGCGAAATGTCGCGCGACTTGTCCGTCGTGTCGAAAGGCTCCAGGCCGCTGTGTTGCACGACTGACGCGTCGGGTTGCACTAGCATCTGCTCTATGGTGCGGTCGGCGAATAGCTGGAACGCTTGTTCTGGGTTTTCTTCACCGAAGCCGTCCTGGGAGTTTCAGGCTGATTAGGATGCCGTGAAATACCACCTAGCATGGTACTGGCTAGATCTATTAAAAAATACTAGCAGTAAACTTTGGTAAGGGCAACGATGATTAACATCATTGGGTAAGGTCCTCCAAAGTGCCACGAAGCTGTTAACACAATATCGAGGTACATTGTTGCCGTCTACATTCGCTGATGTTTTAACTTCATATGAGACACTCGATCTTAGTCCTCAAGGTTAACAGCGCATCGAAAGCCCTCTAATAACATCTTAGTGAGGTGATATGTCTATGGGCGACGAAACCAAAAGATATAGGCTTCTTTCTGTAAGCTGTATAGCATCTCTGATGCAAAGCATCTTTTAAGGAACAGGAAGGAGATAAAGGAAAGGGGTAGGCACAAAAGATTCCCGAGGGTCGAAGTGCCGCTGGGGTTGTCCCTGGCCCCCTGTCATAAGATAAGATGGGCGACAGTGACCACTTACCATCAGGTGGCCCGTCAGCTCGTCACTCTCCAAATACAATTTTAAAAAATGAATTTTCACCCGCTCCGTGTGTGTACGCCTAACAAAGTGAAGGTGGTTAAATCTAATAGTGCATTGTAAGGTACATTTTCCAAAGGATTTTAAAAATATTAAGGTTGATGGAAGGGGAAGAAAACTCTGGTATAAGATTACTGGTATTAGAAATCATTTTGGTCTTGGAAATCAACAGAGAACCTACCCTAAACTCTACCTTAAATTTCAAAAAACTTACATTTGGTGGTAGTTGAAATTCAGGAATTACCACCTCTTTCAATGTTATGTCCTGAATATTGCTAACATTTCCACTGTTCTGTAAATTGACAATATACTTGTTATGCAAACCATTACAAAGTAAGGCAAGATTGTAATTAAAAATTTGTTTTCAGGATATTTGAGTTTCAGGTGGGGTTTAAAATAGAGAGGGACTTTGAGGTTTCGTGAGGACAGGAGTTAAAGGATTTCACGGTTTGAACTTCAAAAACTGCCACTGTCTATGGCCCTATATGTATAGTAATCATATCAAAGTAAATATCAGGAACTTGAATCACACCGATCATGGTAGAATCCAATGTCTAAGTTTAATATCAAAGTGCATACCTGAATGTATTTAAGGAAATGTAATCGGTTACAATATAAAGAAACTTTTGTATTAATACCTGAATAATTTCCTCAATGCGTGGCTCATTTTCAGGTTCCTCCGGGGCAGTCGGCGCCGGCAGCTGCAGGTCTGGCTTAGGACGTGGCAAGCGTCCAATAATGAGAGTTTCATGGAAAGTCAACCTGAACAAACACATTTATTAGTTTATATACTTAGATTTTTTTATCTATTTATTTTTTTAAGCTTAGCCCATTATAGGACATGGTCCTGGTATGCCAGTCTTAGTGCGAATGTGACTCGTTGGCTGGAAAGCGTAGGAGTCTTCTGGGGGTAGCCTAGCCTACCCGAAACCAGAGGACTATAGGCTCCTTCCTGTAAGCTGTATAGCGCCCTTGATGCAAAGCATCAGGAAACAGGAAGGAGACTAAGGTAAGGGGTGAACACAAAAGATCCCTGAGGGTCGAAGTGCCGCTGGGGTTATCCCTGGCCCCCTGTCATAAGATAAGATGCCAGTTTTATAGAGTAACACAAGTTCTAAAGCACTACACTGTGGCCGTCAGCCAGCACCTGCTATAGCTGAACAGTTTGATAGCTGTTTCAGAGAGAGGCTGACTTAAAACAGTAATTATCTGGCCATTACTCATCTCACATACTCCTCGTCACCCAACAAGCGCTGTGTGTGAGCCGTCATACTTTTATTTTATTTTTTTGAAATTATTATTTTGATAGAAATTAGTTTCAATCAGGAAGGAGGAGGAGGAGGTCTGGAGGTCATGGAGGTGTATATTGCTTGATATATCTACCTGCACATTAATGTGACATCATTTTTTTGAAGTCTACTATATTCCTAACCATCTGAGCAACTGTCCCAGCTTAGATCACTCAGGGACATATTTTTTAACAATACAAGCTTACAAATATGAATTCTACAATATTTCTTTATGTGCAAAAGTTTGTTTTCATAATTATATTCCCTATTTTGCTGAACCCAGCTTTTGCTGCTGTGGGTTGAGTTGGGGCCCACACTGGCTTATAATCCTTATTATAATCCAGGACTGGTTTTTGGTACACAGTTAAACCACAGAAAAGAATTGCAAATACCTAGTAACAGTCCATAATAAAGGACAACTAGTCACTTACTTCTTATTGGTGCTTTTGAAGACATGGGCGTTGATCATGCATAAGTCACCTGAAATTTACAGTTATTTTGATTATTTACCTACCAAAGCCATATACAGAATACACAAATTAAAACATGCTGACTATTGCCAATAAATTCAGTAGAATGCACTGACAATAATATAATTTAGATCTAGTTATGTTTTCTTTACTTACTCAGGAAAACTGTGACCTTTCTCTCGTACAGCCTCACGAGACCTCGCATCAGTTGAGAGCTCAACCTTAGCGAAAATCTATTGGTGGGACGGCCAGACTCATTGGTCATGACTTCCACCAAATCATCACTGAAAAACGATTACCTATATTACAGACCGCACGCAGCAGCCAAAATTTATGAATAACTATGATGTTTTCAGTGATAAAATTGATTTTTCTCACCATAAATTACGAATATCCTGTGACCACAGCTGCCTTTGAGTTATAGCAGCGAAACGCAGCGGCCACGAATCTGCGACCCAGCACAAATAAAACCTTCCACCACGTTTCAATGAATCCACCGGATAAAACATTTTTGTAGATACTTTTTATTACAAATTCTTTGAAAAAAGTGAACTATTCACTCCGCCATTCCTCAAATAGTTTTCGTTCGCGCCAAACAAACAATTTGACAACAAAAGTTTTTAAAAAACTGACTGTCATTCACTAAACAACAAACAAATGAATTTCCGGTTTGGGTTACCAGTCGAAATAAATATTAGAACATTGGTGATTTAGTTTATCGAAGTACCTATTAATTTTACGAGTGAACCCCAGAATTTGATTGTGGCGCTCGGTTCGGTTCTCGGTTAAGTCTGCAAATCAGGTCCTAGGCTAGGCAAATACCACATACGCAAATACCCTACCTACAAGTCCCACTACCCTACAAATACAAACAATTTTCTTTACAGTGTTAAAAATTAACCGGACGTGACTTTACTCGAATTCGATCGACTTTTTGCCGCCACTATTTTTCCCGTGTATTTTCCTATTTATGGTATAATGGAAAAGAGGAGGGGAGGCCTTTGCCCAGCAGTGGGAAAATCTATAGGCTATGAGAAAAAATCCTAAAGGGCGGCCAATGCGGATCCGGTAAAATACGTGTAGTACACACGCGGCCTAACTCTATAAATATAAACATATTTCTTGTAGTCCGTCTGTCTGATGTTTTTGAAAATAATACATTACAAAAAATCTATGGGTAGTAAGTCTGTAAAGATTTTTAAATTCACTCCTATGTAGATTTAGAGAAGTTTTATAAGGAAACCCTGTATACATACATACATTAGAGAGCGTTCCATAACTAGTTAAAATAATTCACGTTGACCATTGCCTATTTTCCATTACCGCGTTAACAGCTGAAAATTTATCAAACTTTTATATGATACAAGCAATGGAACGTGTACAGTGTACCATGAACGCCATGGACGTATTATTAATAGCTCCATGGTTACGACCTATGGGTAAACTTCGTGGCACGCTGTCATTGCTCACGTCATTCTTCTAGAGGAAAGCTGGCGCAAGTAGTCAGATTTCTGTGGTCTGTAGTAATACCTACAATACTTTCAATGAAAAGTTTATCAGATCCTGTAGTACATACCAAAGTTCTAAAATATGTAGGTACTTAGAAAACTGCTACGAAACCCTGCCCTGCCCGACACAGACACTCTTGACCCCTGGGTGGATAAGCTTTTCTCATACTTGAAATAATAATAAAAATGCTGATACTTGTAACTAATAATTTATTTTAAAACTAGAAATAATAACATCTTCAATTAATTAAGCAATGTCCACGTCCAATACTTATTCACTCTTCGTCGTAAAGTTTTGTTCTATTAATACAATAATTATTTCATTTGGCTTCACTTTAAAAAGAAATTGATGTTTCTATTAGAGCCAACGCAGTCTAGACTGTCCGCGGCGTACTATTTAGTCCGTGAACATAATCAGTAAATAATTCTATGACAACGCATAGAGCGGACAAAAAGTACCCCGGACAACTAAGGATACTCGCGGACATCTCACGGACCGGACCGGACAAACAGTACGCGGATAATACAACTAACGCGTCTAGACGCGTCAACGCAGACGACGGACTTTTTAGTCCGCGTTGAGCGCTCGCGAGTGATGCACGTGTCGTCCCACGATGAATTTGATATCGATGTATTTTGTTGCTGTAATCTCAGAATGTGCGCGTCCATAACAACCTCCTCCCTAGAGTTTCGCCGACGAACTAAGTTTGCGTTGAGTCCGCGTATTGTCCCTCGCGTACTGTTCGCCGCGTACATTACGCGACGGATAGTTCGCGGCGGACAGTATCTCGTCTGCGTTGGCTCTTAACCACTCCAACTAGACTAAAATACCTAAGACTGGTCCAGAATTCGTACCAGCCTTTGTCTTCTAAATTAATTCACTACATCTCATAAATAACCATAATTTTACTCAAGAAGAAGTCTATTTTGTACTGGGCCTCAGAGATGATCAATAGCAAATGGCGCTATACAAAAAAAACATAAAAAACTAAGGCTGTACCACGCTGTAGTTTTACGTAAAAAAATTGTATGTCTGTCTATGCAAAAAGTGAAAATGAGGCGAGGATTTTGTCAATCGTAATATATCGCAAACATGCTATCGCTTTTAAAATACCTACAGGACATATACAATAAGTTGAAATAACTTGTCTGAACATAAATTAACTACAGAAAATACAATGCATTTACCACAAGGCACGAACTAAACACACCTAAGAATAGTCACGAACTCAGTTAGCAGGATAAGTAAATTCTTTGCCTTCAGCCTCCACCGCTGCCTTAAGTCTGTCTACGCATTTCTTGTTGAAGTTTCTATCCATGACCCCGTCTTTGATCGCTCGTTCAAACGTTGACAACGCTTCTCCAACCTTATTCTCCATTAGGTAATTGTTTATAAGGCGAGAGTATGTAACTCCTAGTGAACCGAGGGAGACTTTTTGGTTGGATTTAAGGGAAATGATGAGTTTTTCTATCAGTTGCGGATCTTTCCTCACATGGCTTTCTTGCAGCAGTCTTCTAAATACGATGAAGTTGCAGGTATTGAGCCAGAGTTTCCAGAGCGAGTCGGCTTCTTCATTCTTGCCTGCTAGGACGTACTCCATCCATAGTAAATTTGCTGGCATCGGATTTCCTTTTGAAGCTGCTGTTTCGGCTACTTTTTGACCTGTAGGAAGATAAATAGATTGGTTTAGTGTATGTATAATAGCAAGATTTGCAACATGACTAGAGAACTTATGACTATTGATCGGATATAGGTAAGGTTGCATATCTTTTCACTAAAAATTAAAGTTTTTTTTAAGCAAACCTTCGAAATTATAAAACTCACTGCATTAAGATAGTCTGAAATATATATATGGTATAGTATTAGTGTTGCAACTTTCTCCTGAACATTTTACTTAAATTGACAAATAAAGAAGGGGGAAAACCTTCTTTTTTCGAAAGAAAATGCTTTTTTTGTTAGAATTTGGCTAATCTTGTTAAAGACTAAATTTATTTTAGTCTGCCATGATTGTTTATGTAACCATAGAAACTGAAAAATTGTAGAAGCATTATTGTACTTTAAAATACTTACATTTGTTTAAATGCTGATCATCCTTGATGACGGACGCCAGCGTATTGCCTTTAGGAAACTTCCTCAGAGCCAATTCCAGTTCCTCCTCTGTGTTGGCCGCGTCTACAGCGCTCACCAGACTGTCTAAATGCTGATCTGCCCCTCCGCGCACAAACACAGCTTGCGTTAACTTATCCTGATATGTCACATTCTTCCTCAAAACTTCGTCTAAATGCGTCCCTAGCTCCTGAATTTTCTCCACATTTCCCTGTTCCGCTAAAGTTTTCAGCAAGAACTTTAAGACATTACTCTCAGGAATCACTTCGTTTTGTAAAGATTTGACTACAAGATCCATTGCTGCAATTGCCTTTCCATCTTTGATTAAAGTCTCTATCTTATCTGAAAGTTCCCTTTTCGTTGGTTTTGTTTCTGTTCTTGTCGGTTTCGTTTCCGTTTTAGATGCAGTTTTTTTAACATCAATATTCACTTTAGGCTTGACTTGTTCCTCTGGGATAATGAATGGGATTTCTCTGTTCTTTGATTTCAGATGATTTCCAAGATACGCAAGGAATTGATCACTGGGTATTTCGCCTTCCTCCTGCAGTACAGTCCATAGGCCGAGGGCTTTGTCTGTGTCGTTGGCTTTGCAGTAAGTCACGAGTAGGTGGTAAAAAATGTTGGAGCGGTCGATGTGGGATAGTTCTTTGGTGGCTTCCAGCAGGCCTTCGATGTATTCCGATTTGCCTTCCTGCGAGAAATATAGTTGGGTCAGATGAGATTACACAGATGCATCCAATTTTAATAGTTGAAATGATCAATTATGTCCCAACCCCTTTAAAAAGTTATCCAGCAGCCAAACATGGAAAAAAATTAAAACTAATGAAACTACATGGTTACAAAGACAGACTTCGAAAACTCGTAGTTTTATACAAAGTTGGTATCCAACTGTTTTGATCAGGTTTAAATATTTTTGTTAACTTTCAGAACACTAGGCTATCCTAGTGTTCTGAAAGTTCCTTCAAGTTAAATAAACGAGTATGAGTGTGATTCCTCTACATATCTCTGGCAAGCGGCCTGCAACCGCCTCTGAAGATTCCAATAGGTTAAATAAATGAGTATGATACCTCAACATATCTCTGGCAAGCGGCCTGCAACCGCCTCTGAAGATTCCAATAGGTTAAATAAATGAGTATGATACCTCAACATATCTCTGGCAAGCGTCCTCCAACCGCCTCTGTCGGTAGAAAAGCCCCGGCGTCTCCAGAATGCGGCGCGCCTGCCGCAGCCGGCCGCACTCCACGAATGCCAGGACCAAGTCGTGTAGGATGTTCACTTCGCCGTGAATCTGAATTTCAAACAGTTCGTCGCTCACGTCACGTTGGTTTGCAAACAGCCTAAGGCGAGTTCAATGAAATTTGTTCACTATGTAAACAAACCAGCATATTGTTCATTGAACTCGACTTTATCTCAACTTACGTCAGTATATAAAATGAGTAGGTACTCTGAGATTTTGGTTCTTAGACGGGTTTTGGTAACTGTTCAGGAAAGAGGAACTGTTACCGGGGGATAACAGTTCCCATAAAATAGCATAAAACTTAAAAATAATACGATGGTAAGTGGTCGTCCATAGACATCTCGCCTGACTATAATGTTATTATTAGAGGGTTTTCGATATGCTGCTAACTATGAGGAATTAAGATGGAGTGCCATATGTAAATCCGTGAACCATCAAGTGACCCATTAGTTCAACAACCTTTATAAATACCTGAGTGCTTAAGTCTGCCAACCATTGTAGTTTGGAAGCATCTTCCTTCATGATAAGGAGTTTCATTAGCTCCCCCTTCCATGGAGTAGATCTGTAAGTTTTGCAACAATGCTCGAACTCCTGTAGAGCGCTTTCTAGGTCCTCTTTCAACAGATGCACTTTGATACTCGGGCCCAGTACAACGTTAGATGGTTCAATGTATTTGTTCTCTATAAGTAATTTTGTCATTTCTGTCACCTGTAGATAACAGAGGAAACTATATTAGGAAAGATGAAGAATGTTAGAAGATTTCAAGAAATTGAACATTTCAAGAAATTGAACATTTCAAGAAATTGAACATTTCAAGAAATTGAACATTTTGGTTTCAAATTATTATTGTTTTTTAATTTTAAAGTTTTATAGTTCATTTACCCAACCGTGTGGTAATTAGAACCAAATTCTTCGATGTGATAGATTTTTGCAAATCACAAGTACAGAGATTACATATTCAGATTTTCATTAATTTTTTTGTTAATAGTCACCTGTTCAGCTTCCTTCTTCTCGGCCAAATGGTTGCACATCTGCCAACACTTGGAATTGTAAATGAAACCTTGCCCCACATCCTCGTCTCTGGGCTTGTTCTCCTTCAGCAGCTGAATAGCTTCGTCATACCTATTCGCTCTAACCAAGGCATACGCCATTGGTACTAATCTGTACTTGTTTAGTACAAACTCAGAATCTTTTGCAGCTATCTTAGCTTTGATATCATTAGCCTTTTCTATTTCATCATTCTGAGCGTAAAACTCGAACAACTGCGCGAGAGTGGACATGTGAAGTTCGAAATCAGACTCTTTAAGTTCTTGCAAAAAGCTGTGGACTTTTTCAATATTATTCTCTTTCATGTAGGCGTTTAATAGTTGTTTCTGAATGCGGTTCAAATTATTCCCACCTTTGCTTTTAACTTGAGCGAATAGATGCTCCAATTGTGCTGCCGTTTTATTCACAAAGTCTCGCTTAGGAGTTTCAAGCGGCACCAATTCTAAATCAGACGACGTAAGTTGAGACAATAACTCGGAAAGACCACTGGTCATATTCTTGTCCAGGTACTGTTGAATAGCCTCAGCAGAATCTGTGCTAATTGTCAGCCCTTTAGAACGCACAGTCTTCAGGAGTTGTTCACACAAGTCTGGATTATTCAAGTTCTTTACAGCTGATTTGATGATGCGACCGACTTCATTGCTATCGACTTTATCGTCACTTTGCGCGTCATCGTGGGCGGAATCTTCTTCATTTTGAGACATTTGCGGATTACTGCTAATAACATGTAATATGGTTACAAAAGAATCAATATCTTTAGTTTTACTAAACCCATTAAGAAGAGGTCTTGCTAACAAAGAGTAGTAGCCTCTCGGTCGGTACCGGATGGCAATATCAGCAGCTTTCTTAATATTTCCTCTATGCAAAAGTTCTGCCATCAGATTCCTAGCACTATGGATAACAGGTACATTAGCAATCTGTAGCTTCAGTATAACATTTTCCTCGGTATCTTTCCCAATCAAATATGGGATGACATAGTCTCTCAGTGTTTCGTTAGAAAGCGTGTTACCTTCGCCTATCATATTACGAATAATTTGTAGAAGTCCCTCCTCATCGCCTTCATTCCCTTTTTGAGCTAACAGAGGCCAAAAGAAGTGTTGACGTATTTCTACACCCTCTTTCTTTAGCTCTATGAAGAGTTTCAGTGCTAATTCTGTATGCCCTTGTTGTAAAGCTGCCTCAGTGGCGATGTACAGAGCATTGGGGACTAGCCCTTCGTCTTGTAATTCTTTGCAGGTCTGTATTAGAGTATCAGGTAACCTGTTAATTCTCAGTAACTGTTTGATAAAGAACGCGCCTTTAAGAGGCGTGTCAGCTGCAGTAGTCGTTTTCGGCATTGTCCTCATGATTTTCTTTGCAGTATCTACATGGCCTTTGTTGAGAAGTCTCAGAATAAGGTTGCACACATCTTGATTATAGCCTATGCTTTTCTTAAGATGCGGAAATAGTTGTTCCACTTTATCTCCATGTCCACCTACAGCCAAATGTTCTATGATGTCCAAAACGTCCTGGAAATGTATTTTTTTAAAATATTTTTCAGTCTTATAATAAGGTATATTACATACATAACTATCACTTCCATAATCCCCGAGGGGGTAGACCGGTAAAAAAGTTAATAAGGTAGACAATATTAAAAAAAAAGATGCAGCAAATCTTACCTTATCAGTCATGTAAGTTTCTTTATCTGTGGCAGTTTTGATGACATTCTCTACACCGTCAATGTCACCCTGCTTAGCATACCCGCAGGCTAAAAGCGTATAAGTTCTGTTTGTCGGCTGAAGACCTGCTGCAGCCATGGTTTCCAGCACTGCTTTTGCCCCATCAGTGTCACCATGGAAAGCGTGACCCATCACGAGGGCGTTAAGGACCGGCTCAGAGACAGGCATGTTGAGTTCCCTCATCTTCTCAAGGACTTTTGTGGCGCCATCTACATCACCCTCTTGACAATATCTCCACATGAGTCTTTGGTATGTAACCCTAAAGCAAAACGTCAGTTAGATTGGTCACTTTACAGAAAATGTTTTAGGTAAATGTGGATTGTCAGTGAATGAAAAAAATAATGTAAAATAATGGGTATTTTCCTACTGCGGAGTCCGAGTGTAATTCATTTGATTGTAAATCTTTTACATGAAAGGCCAGTAAATCTTCATATCAGAGTTTAAACTTAACAAAGAATCCAGCAATTTATGTATGTATTATAACTTGACCACAACCGCTGTATGACGCCTTAGGTAACGACAGACATACGGGCGAGCGCAGTGGGGAAGCGGGCGGGCGCAGGCGGCCCTGACAGAGTGTAGTCGTACAGCGTTTGTGGTCAAGCTATACCTAATTCTCTATATCTACACAATATATCATGTATGATCATATAAAAGTTTCTTGGCACATTAAAAAAGTTTTGATAAATAGTCTGTGAAATGAAACAAATATTCTTCACAATCAATAATGCAATACCTGTTTGGCTGCAAGCCTTTCGTTTCCAACTCCTCAATGAACTGAGCAGGAGAGAACGGATGTTCGTTCTCAAGGTACACCCGGAGCAATGCATTGTAATGGGAGATGTCCATAGGGACTCCGCGTTCTGTGAGCACGCTCCATATCTTCTGTACGAGTAGGGTTCTCTGCTCCGGTAGTTCCTCTGGTACTAACTCTCCTAAAATTATTGTAGGGTTAGTTACCTTTCTTTATTTTTCTATATATTTAAATTAAAAGATATAATATTAATACTTATTGCATCTGGGATTGTGTGCCAGTAAAAGGTTGGTCATACGTTATATTACATAACAATAACATTATGGTTCTGTAGTAGTTACCTATTACAGAATCATTAATACATGTTATATATTCAGTTCACACAAGTTTTTCTAGCAAGATTAAACAATAATCATCCTAGATATTGAAGATCTTAGAATAAGGAGAGCTTATTTAGAAGATATCTTACCACAACATCTTATGACTAACAATGACTGTGAGCTGGTAATGTCATTCTTTGCACGGATCTCATCAAAGATCTCATCGATGTCCCTTTTGGCTATGCGCCCGAATCTCCGTACTTCTAAATCTAGTTTCTGTAACAGTGGTTCAAGGCTTTCTGTCTTCTTTGTGGTGGCATAATCTCTCATAACAACACTGAAAGAAAAACTTATAGTAAGCACAGAGGTGGAGGTGGTGAACATATTTTCATGTAGGTATTAAATCAATTTTTAAATTACTACTATCATTATCCTTTAACTAGGTCATCCCTATCCGGGTATCACATGATAAGTTATGATCCTCTGGAAAATGCTCAAGACATACATTCATCATCAGACACCAGGCAACTTTGCCTTTGGCACGAATCTTTGCCAAGAATCAAAAAACAACTAAAATATTGCATAGCAAATTAATTTAAGGACAACAAGATTTTGTAAACTTTTTGGTAAATTTGAACGTATATCTGGCAACACTGCCTACAGGTTTCGTTGCTAAGTGCACTCTGTAGCCGCCGTTACGCGTGTGAAGTTAAGTTTAAGAAATTGGTGCAAAAATCACTATTTACATTTTTGCCTCTTGTCAGCCTGGAAGCTGCCATTCGAAAATCATATCTTAAGGCATTTAAAAAAAGTGTCTGGGGTTCCACGAATGAAGAAGAAATTTTTAAAGGCCATTTATTTATATTTTTATTAAAAATTACCTACCTCATAAGAAATCAGATTATTTATTTTTCCTTCCTTCACTAACTTCATTTAACTTTGTAATATTATGTTTGTCAACCTTAACACACCCATTTGGTAAGTATGAAATAGACACTGGGTTGTGGTGTAACATTGCCATCTCAATATAAAAAAATATAAGCCTTTGGGGGTATCAGAGTTGTTGCCTCCCAGTGTGTGTGGTGGGTCTGTGGTCCTGGTAGATTTAACGACCCTAAAGGATGCCAAACCCACTGCACCGGCATACCCCGGTAACTCGGTTCGTAACTGATACATGGGCTATAGTCTTCATCTGTGGATCTCATGCTAGCCGTGGCTAAGAACTACTCCGTCACTGGCAAGAAGGGTTTTTTGGCGGTAGGTGTCAAAAAGGAAACATGTGCTAATTTTCGCTTACGATTTTATTCAAATAAAAATACATTTAACCTGTTTTAAGTGTAATCTATTTCAATTTATCATAGTAAAAGTAAACTAGGACACATGTACATATAAATCAAGCCTGTACCTGCCATCAGCCGCCAGTTTCACCAGTTTTCACTTAACTTGGATTGACTTTTCACTATGGCACAAGTGTCGAATATTGTAAGCACTCAGATGGAACTCGAGCAGCTACTGCTAAACAAGATGGATGAGTTCCAAAAGCAACTCCAGGATGTGTCTGCTGTCCCTCCGGTCGCACCGCTTACCCTAGAGAAGCTATCTGCAGATTTCACAGCCTTCAAGGATTTGATGTGGAAGATGATGGGTCTCCTGAGGCAACAGATTATGGAGTGCAGTAAGACTGTAGACAACATCGAGATGCGTCACCGGCGTAAGGTACTGCTGTTTATGGGCATTGCTGAGGAACCGGAGGAAGAGGTCACAAGTGCCGTGCTAAGGATTCTTCAAGATCAACTCGCTCTCCCACATATGAATTCTGAGAACATCAAACTATGTCATCGCATGGGTGCGCAAGCAACAAACCGACCAAGGCCAGTTCTTGTTCGTTTTCATAGTGCCAATGTGAAGTCCGAGGTCTGGAAGAACAAGACCAAGCTTAAAGGTTCTCCGGTAGCTATCTCAGAATTTCTCACTAAAGCGAGGCAAGCAGTTTTTGTTAGGGCCAGGAATCATTTTGGCATGAAAAGTGTGTGGAGCCTAGACGGCATCATATCAGTCAAGTTGCCTGGACGGGGCCGTGAAAAGATCACTACAATGGCCGAGTTGGAGAATCTTATTGCTAAATTCCCAGTAACTTCTGAGAGCGACGAGAGGGACCCTCCATCCCCACAGAAGCCCACACAGCCATCTTTTCATTTAGTGAAGGAGTCTCAGTCCGTCCCCTCTCCGATTCGTCGTGATGAGCGCTCCAGGCGTCCTAAGCGGTCTACCCGGAAATAGATTGTAGGTAGATGTTCACTGGTGAGGCACTCATAGTTATTTTATTTTGAAGGTGTTGGTAGTCGTAAGTATAGTCTGGTATCTTTTTTTTTCTCTCACTGTTTATCTTGTTTTTTTTATGAATTTTATCTGTAAATACCGACATATCATAATAATATCTTAGATTTTCTTCTTTTGACATGACATTAGCTGTCACCTAAGTTTCGTTCAGAAACGTTTTACATTTGCGTTTTGTTTCACGGACAGTGTCATTTTCTTTGCTAATAGGACTACCTAGATAATGAATTCAGCGATGTATCATTTTGTATTTTTTTGTTTGCTAATGGTCTTTTATACACATTTTAATCAGAACTACATACTAATGATATTAGGTATCAATTACCTCATTTCAGCTACTGCCCAGTTTGTATTTTCTTATAGTGATACGATGATCTTAGTAGGTAGTGAATTGTTATTTATTTTAAGTTTACATGTGAACAGCTAGCTGGCAGGTTGATGCAGATTATGGCTAAGGGCAATATTGTTGTTTGTAGCTTTGTAATTTTTATTTTATTTTTATTTATATATATTTATACACTATATTTATTTTAATTTTATATATTCATATATATTTATGTCAGATAATGAAAGTAACTATTCATTTTTTTCCGTGAACTCCGAAGACTCTTTTATGTCATGCGACGATACCTTGGGGACCAATCCACACACTTTGGGTAACCTTGTACATGACACATTTCAACCTTACTCTCAGTATCTAAATGTATGTCATATAAATGCACAGAGTGTAGCGGGACACTACTCGGACTTGTTGGAGGCTTTCTCCTCTTCTACAATTGATGCCATTCTGATTTCTGAAACCTTATTGAAGCCGCCCCTGCTTTCTACTACATTTTCATTACCTGGTTTTATACTAATTAGGAATGACCGTGCGGATAAGGGTTGGGGCGGTGTAGGTATTTACCTACGTAGCAATATTCCATATAAAGTAATCGCCATGTCCCCATCTAGTTACTCAGCTTCGGCCGAATTTATATTCCTGGAAGTATGTATCAGTGGGGTGAAAGCCCTTCTCGGGGTTGTTTATTGTCCACCCTCTACCAATTATTTTTCTGATTTAGAAAATGTCTTTGAATCTCTCTCCTCCGAGTACGCACATCAGGTAATCATGGGCGACTTCAATACAGATTTACTTCCTGGAGCCAGAAATTCTTTACGTGCCCAAAAGCTGCGATCCATCGTCGAGTCAGTCAGTCTCACTATACTACCACTCGACCCCACTCACCATAATGTTGACACTGATGATACGTGGATCGACTTAATCCTAACATCATCACCAAATCTGGTCGCAACTCATGGTCAATTTCCAGCACCAGGTTTCTCTCATCACGACCTAATATTTCTGTCTTACAAGATTAAACCCCCTAAACAGAAACCTGCGGTTCAATACTTAAGAAGTTTTGCGAGATTAGATATCGATAGCTTAAGAAGGGATGCATCTAAAATCGACCTAACGCTTCTGGCAGAGGCATCTACAGTTGACGATAAGGTGACTTTTCTCAACAATACAGTCCTAAAATTGTATGACGCTCATGCTCCCGTGCGTAAGGTTAGGGTAAGGCGTCCGCCAGCTCCCTGGATGTCTAGAGGCGTACGTATGGCTATGTCGCATCGGGATAGGGCCTTCCGCAAGTTTAAGAGGGTTCGGACTGATGAAAATTGGGCAGCCTTTAAAAAGGCAAGGAACAGGTGCAACCAGATGGTGCGAGCTGCTAAACGTCGCTATTTTCACGTATCCATCTCTAATTCTTCGCCCGCTGATGTATGGAAGTTTCTGAAAACAGTAGGTATAGGAAAGCCCCCTAAAAATGAAGATTGTGGACCTTCTATAACGTTAGATGACATTAATCGTCACTTCTCCTCAGCGTCTCCTTTGGATCAACAAGTGAGGACAGCTACCATAGCCCAAATTTCTTCATTTGCTTCTCCTGATATTCAGGCTTTTGAGTTTTCTCCAGTGGGTCAGGATGAGATTAAAAAGATCATTCTCTCAATTAAATCTAAAGCGGTTGGAGTTGACGATGTGAGCCGTGTCATGATTACAACTATCTTAGAATGCCTATTACCTGCCATTGCCCATGTCGTCAACTTCTCCCTCTATTCCGGTCAATATCCTTCCATCTGGCGTAAAGCCTATGTCCGGCCTCTTCCTAAAATTTCTAATCCCTCTGCACCAAATCACTATCGTCCCATATCTATCCTTCCTTTTCTTTCAAAGGTCTTGGAAGCTTCTGTTCACAAGCAACTATCAGCGTTTCTGCACAAAAATGATCTGCTGAGTCCGTATCAGTCAGGGTTCCGGGTAGGGCACAGTACCACTACTGCACTTCTTAAGGTTACTGAAGACATCAGAGAGGGCATGGAAAACACGAAGATCACGGTGCTGGTGCTGGTAGACTTCTCTAATGCCTTTAATACCGTTGACCACGATATTCTTTTAGCCATTATGTCCTACCTTAAAGTCTCATCTTCGGCCCTGGAATGGTTTAATAATTATCTTAGCGGCCGCCAGCAGTTGGTGCGTCTTGGGCAGCAGTCCTCCGATTGGTGTGACCTGACAACAGGTGTGCCGCAGGGCGGGATATTATCACCTTTGATGTTTTCGGTTTTTATAAACCTAGTTACTACACAGCTTGCATGCTCTTATCATCTGTATGCTGATGATCTTCAGCTGTACTATCAGACTGACATTAACCACATTTCTGCTGCTGTAGATCATCTGAATGATGACTTGAATAAGATATGTGACTGGTCGCGGAGATACGGTGTAGCTGTCAACCCTGTCAAATGTCAGGCTATTATAGTTGGTAGTTCCCGACTGCTAGCTAGACTTGACATGGATACTATTGCTCCCGTAAAGTATAATGAAATTGCGATACCATTTTGCCCTAGTGTTAAAAATCTCGGTCTACATATTGACCAATCATTAAGTTGGAGAGTACAGGTAGCAGAGGTTAGCCGCAGGGTTGTGGCTACTTTGCGCACTCTCTATCGGTTCAAACATTTTCTCCCGTGTAAGACGAAGCTTATGCTAGTTCAGTCTCTTGTTTTACCGATTCTCGACTATGGTGACGTATGTTACTTAGATTTAAACCAAGAACTGCTTAATAAACTTGAGCGACTATTAAATAATTGTATACGATTTGTTTTCGGTCTTCGTAAATATGACCACGTTTCCCACTATCGGTCGGAGCTGAAATGGCTGACTGTACGGCAACGTAGAAATTCTCGAATTCTGTGTGTTCTGTTTTCTGTCCTTAATGACCCCCATTCCCCTCCTTATCTCAAAAATATGTTTCATTATCTGGGTTCGTCTCATGATAGGTTCCTTCGTTCCTCTGACAATCTCCGGCTTGATGTCCCAATACAACGCACCGACTTCTTCTCCCATTCGTTTACTGCTCAAGCTGTTCGTTTGTGGAATAGTCTGCCTGAGGACATCAGGGGGGCCCCGAACAAGTTCCAGTTCAAAACCCTGGTCCGAGAACATCTACGACAAGGTCCAAATCAATAAGATATTGTTGTGCTAGTTCACTGTTAAATACAATTTAATAGAGTTTACGTATTTATCTGTTCAACTATCGAGTATATATATTTATAATTATATATTTATTTGTACATCATAATATATTAGTATTTATATGTTTATATATTATGTACAATATACTTAATATTAGTATGCATGTTTTAAAGATTAATGTATATGTATTTTTAATATGTATTATGAATAGCTATTTATATATAATATAATAAGAATTTCTATTTTTTATGCACCTACCCAAACATTTCTGCATAACCCCATGGTTAGCTGGTAGAAAATGCCGCAAGGCATTAAGCTCGCCTAATGTACACCTTTTATTTTGTGCATTAAAGTATAAATAAATAAAAATAAAAAATAAATAAGGGCAATGTAAATGGTTGTAGAGGGCCTAGAGTCCCTCATACCCCTACCTTTCTGCTGGATAAAGACCGCACTACGTCACTGGCAAGAAGGGCAATGGAAATTGTTGTAGAGGGCCTAGAGCCCCTCATACCTTTCTGTTGGATAAAGACGTAGCTGCGCTACTGGCGAGAATGGCATCAGATAAGGTTAATACTGGCGGACTGGTGGAAACCAGCCCGTTACTACAATACAAGCCTTTTTTTAAATATGGTGTTTATTTGTACGATAACTTTTACCTATTTCCAACAGTATATTTTATTATTAAAGCTATCATGCTCACAGTTTCTTAAAAATCAAGGTAGGGAATGTTGGACAATTGTGCAGGTAACTTTTCCGGGTTCTTTAACTGTAATTATCTCAGATTCTGTTTTACTTTCGGTCCCCATATTTTGATATTTAAAGCAAATAATAGTAATAGAAACAATGATCAAGCTTGCTGTACATTACTTTCCTAAAATCTTAAAAATTAGCATAAAAGCAGGCAATATTTCAGTAAGTAAGGTTTCACCAATGAAACTTATTTAATTTATACATAAATAACATAATTGACGGTTCAAGACAAGATATTTTTGAGACGAGAGCTGACCACAAATGAAATAGGCAAAGGTGACTGCAAAGATTTATGTATAGTGGAAAGAACATATCCAGATAATGTATTAATTACAAAGAAAGAACTGTCAGAGCTAATCTTATAAAATTTTATAAATTGATTTAGTTCCCTACCAGAAATTGTGTAACCTATAATTATTTTTTTTGCGGTTTAACAGTTGAGAGAGAAAATGTGACAAAAATAACTAAGTCAAAAATAGAAGACATCTTACTTATTCGCAGCACACAAAGCCTTCGGGTTTATTAACGTATTAGCTTCAGCGGTCTTCGCTGAATTCAGGATCAATGTTCTTGCTGCACCAGTAAAATACCGCACAAACTTGGTTGAACGTAAGAGTGACGACATTTTGCAAACACGGGTTTCTAAAATATTAACATTTACCAGTAGATAGCCTCAAGATTTAATAAAAATTGCGAGATTGTAGAAAATATTGCATTGCGAATTGTCTCAGGTCATTTGGTCGATTTTAGAGGTTATCAATCGTTCATTCGCTGGACTCACGTCTTACATATCAATCATCATCAATCGCTTTCCGAAATTCACAAAAATCGAATAACATTTGATATAGAGTTTCATTCAATTTACAAGTATATTTTTAAAATGTTTGTCAATTATAATTTGGTTCAGTCATTGGCAATTGGCAATCGCTTCGTGGACAATGTCTAGGCAATAATCTTCAAAATCGATTTCTATTTACGGAATGCGGATTACGGAATTTACGGACACCTACTTGTTAATAGACATCACTAAAAATTGCGAAGAAGCTGAATTAGGTAGCACAAAAGGGCATTTTTATTTTATCATCTTTGGAATTAAAAGACAAAACAATCATTATTTGGAATTGTTTTGTGACACAGCGCAGTTCACGTTTTTTGTCCGATCTTAACGAACGTATATTATGGTAAGTTATCCGTAAATGAATATTTTCTTTGCTCAAGTGACATTGAATTGACCTTCTCACAGAATAGTAATTTTCGATAAAAGTATGCATGTATCGCATGAATCACTTTAATTTAAATCTCTGATAGAAATCTGGTCGTAATAATGTTTAATTTTGATAAATTCATACCTACTTGTTGGCTGAAAAATGTCACCCGTAATCAAATCAAAGTGGGGTTATGTTTTTTATCAAGAGGTGTTAAGATAACCGTAGGCATTCGTTCTTTTACTTCAAGCCGGATTTAATACATGACAAGTTTTAAAGATAGTAATGGCATGTTTTTGCTGTGGATCCACTAAAACAGCTGATAGTTCAGCTACAGCTGTTATTGTTAATTCACCTGTAACTATGGTAACAATTTTTATGATTATTTTATTGTACTTATTTCAAATGTTTGTCATTCTAATATTGTCAAAATTTTATTCAAATGAAATTGGAGTCTAAATTGTGCGTAGTACTTAGTAATTACGCGGAATTTTGTCTAAATAATTTACAATGTTTCCTTTTGAGGTTGTGTACCTATATATTTCTTTACAGAAAATGTCTGAAATTCATTACCTATATTATAGATAAAACTATTTCATATTTTCCAGGCTGCACCAATCAGAGTGGTCGTGACCGGGGCGGCGGGTCAGATCGCCTACTCACTCCTGTACCAGATTGCCTCTGGTGCGGTATTTGGCCCCGAGCAGCCCGTCTTTCTTCACCTCCTCGATATCGCCCCAATGATGGGCGTCTTGGAAGGTGTAGTCATGGAGCTCGCTGACTGTGCCCTGCCGCTTCTCGCCGGTGTGCTCCCCACAGCCAAACCTGAGGAGGCTTTCAAAGATGTCGCTGCAGCATTCCTCGTTGGTGCCATGCCCAGGAAAGAAGGCATGGAAAGGAAAGACCTGCTCTCCGCGAACGTTCGCATTTTCAAAGAACAGGGTCAGGCCCTTGACAAAGTCGCACGTAAGGATGTGAAGATTCTTGTTGTTGGCAACCCTGCCAATACCAATGCTCTGATCTGCTCTAAGTATGCTCCTTCTATCCCCAAGGAGAACTTTACAGCAATGACCCGCCTTGACCAGAATCGTGCTCAAGCTCAGCTGGCCGCAAAATTGGGAGTCCCAGTTCAGGATATCAAGAATGTAATTATATGGGGCAATCACTCATCCACACAGTTTCCAGATGCTTCCAATGCCATTGCAAAGATTGGTGGTGCTGAGAAACCTGCCCCTGCCATTATTAATGATGATGAATATTTAAAGACCACTTTTGTCTCTACCGTCCAGAAGCGAGGTGCAGCTGTTATTGCTGCGAGAAAGCTGTCCTCAGCCTTATCTGCCGCTAAAGCGGCTGCTGATCACATGAGAGATTGGTTCTTAGGTACTGGAAACCGCTGGGTGAGCATGGGTGTAGTATCCGACGGGTCGTACGGCACCCCACGTGATGTAGTCTTTTCATTCCCAGTTACCGTCAGCAATGGAAAGTGGAAGATTGTTGAGGGTCTTACTATTTCTGACTTTGCTCGTCAAATGCTCGATGCGACAGGCAAGGAATTGGCTGATGAAAAGCAAGACGCACTTGACGTTTGCAAAGATTGACTGAGTAATCTATAAGATTAAATTGTTATGTAAAAATTGCATTAGTAAGAAAGGAATAGACATATGGATTCGCTAGTATAGTAAGAATTTTTTTGGCAATAAAAACGTTACACTGTTTTTTATGTTATTCAGAGATTATGTATAATTTATTATGATTAAGTTTAACTATCAGTCTACACATTAATATTCCACTGCTTTACTGCCTTTGTATACAATAGTATATTGGTTTCTATTATTATGTAAATACTTTATATTTTTATAATTTGTGCTATTTTTTGCTCTTAAAAATAATATAGAACTTGTTTATAAAATTAACCTTTTAATTTGCTTCTGATCTCACAGTATAATTACTTTATCATGTTTAATTGCCTTGAGCACGCTACTGATAACATTGTATTATGCTGTTTATCATCCATATTACACTGAAATTATTAGCTAATGGTTTTATCAAGGCTGCCTTTATGACGTTCATGTTATTATCAATCGCGATAACTCGCTTCTTGGCAATGATGATGTTACTAGGTCTGTATCATGAACTACCAAGGAACTTGGAAATATAAATACTAAAAATTGGGACATTTGTAATAAATTAATAAATCGTAAGTTGGACTCGGTCCATCAGGATCCTCTAAGCCAGGAATGTATGTGGCTTACATAAATCTCTAGTTGTGAGCAAAACAAGCAAAAGTGTTTTTGCACATAACTTACAAAAGATCTTAAGGCTGGTTTACATTTAGTCAAGTACAGTGGCGAGTGGCAAGCGCCTGGCCAATTACTGTTTGCTAGTGGCGAGCGCGCGAGGTGTGTCAATTGACTAAAAAATAGAAAGCGATTCTATTTGGAACCACTGGCAAGACAGCTTGAAAGCCAAGTTGACTCTCCACTGTCCGATCGGACAGTTTACACCAATGACTGTCCTTACTCACTGTACTTATCTTATAGAGGGGGCCGGGAATAACCCCAGCAGCACTTCGACCCTTGAGGATCTTTTGTGCCAACCCCATTTTACACACTGGTCAACTCAGTGTGCAGGTTTGCTCACGATATTTTCCTTCACCGTTAGAGCCGTCAGTAAATGTACGCAAGTCTTTGAAAAATACGAAAAACTCATTAGTACATGGCACTGCACGGTTTTGAACCCGAACCGGAGCATCGGAGTCCGGTGTCATAGCCACTGTGCCATCAACGCTCACTGTACTTACCCACTTGACCAAATGTAAACCTGGCTTTATGCTTAGTAGGTACGAATCCCTATAGACAGAGCGATACCCGACTCTCACTTGGCTGTTTTTTTAGGGATCGGTATTTAATCATGTTTTAGTAGCCTCTTCTTTATAACCATATGAAGTAGATAGATAGATAGAAACACTTTATTGTACACAAATAGAGGAAAAGTACAAATTACAAGAATAGTAGCACTATATGTACAAAGGCAGCCTTATCTTTAGAGCGATCTTTTCCAGGTTTCCAGAAGTAGGAAGCTTAATAGACTATCTACTACTACCACTACTACTATACTTACTTTTAATAGATAGTCCCTGCAGTTTGCAATACCTACCTACTATCATTTAGTTTTAACTTTAGATAAAGGTCTACGAGGTACAGACAAATAAGTACAAGGTCTTCGATTTTTTCGTATCATAATCCGAATAGAAATTGATCAATATGGGCTGTTCAAGGTCGGGTTACATCACTATGAAGGATATAAAATTACGTTACGTTTTACAAATAGAAACAAAAATGAAAAAAAGATTTCTAAAAATTAAAATAATTATTGGTTTGATTAAATTGATCATAATACCACGACTTACTTTATATAATCCGAAAAACGTAATTCCAGTTAGGTATTTGTTCATCCTTAATCAGCCCTAAGCTTGGGCTCTCTTTTAGTCCAAAGAGGACAGGTACCTACCTACCTATAAACACTACGGCATAGTCATGGCATAGGCATAGTTCTTGTGCAAGAGGCCTGTGTCCCACACTACAGTGGGCTTACGTTCACCCCAGCTCACCCATATAAGACCCTTCAGTAATTTTTATGTTTATTTGGAAAAGTTGGAATACGTAAAAAGAAACACAACCCAGGTGTTGCGGAAAGAGGACGATTCGCACACACCCGTAGGAATTGCATTATCTACTGCATTAGTGAGATGGATAAATAATTGCTCTCTTTCTCACATTGTTCTGTGAAATAGGGATTTTCCAGCTTATGTTTCTGCCATTTGAGAAAGATGGCGCTGCATCTAACAGGATCATATCAAAGTGACAGACGTATTGTTTTGACTTAATGTTTTTTCATTGCATAATAGGTAGCTTTTTGTGAACATATAGAAATTAATCGAATTTATCATTTCCCAATGATATAACAAGAACTAAGAACAAATAACAAAGAATTAATATCGCCGATAAATAATAAAAAAAAAAGTTTTTCAAAATTCAAATATTAGGGCCTAGGTGCATGGTACCTATATTTTGGTACATTTTGTCATTCCAGTGCACCATCAGCGCCATCTGTTGAGTTTATTGGAAGCTTCCGGAAAATCCCTCACATACGGCCTAAAAGACATATTTCCAGGCCATAAAATATATTTAAAAAAAAAGATTTTTTGTTGACGGATTTGTGTAATTTTTTAACCATGTTTTGAAATTTTGAATTAAATAAATAAATGAGTGATTTATTTGAATGCATATTTATATCAGTGTACCTAATCGAAAAAGGTTTATGCAATGACTAATCTAGACGTAAGTATAATTCATAACATTGTTTGTTTAATGATACTGACATACTAAATTCCTCTCCTTTTCAAACGCTCATATTTTCAGGTCAGTAACACGAGTACTGAAAGCAGTTCAGGGTCTACCTCAGACTCTAGTAGTAGTGGAAGTTCCTCTACCAGCTCAGGATCAGGTTCCAGTAGTTCAGATTCTGAATCCTCAACTTCAGATACTCCTGCCAATAATGCCACACCGGCACCAAAGTCGCCAGCTAAACAAACCAACGAAGAATCAAAGAAGAAGGAAGAAGTGAAACCAAGGAGGCCATCAACAAAACCAAAGCCTTCATCGTCAAGTGACGATGATGTGCCAAAGATTCCTAGCCCCAAGCCAGCCCCACCAAGAAGACGGTGCTCAGCTAAACCTAAGAATGCAGCTGCAGTGCTTGCAAAAGGCAAAACAGCACCTCGGATGCCTGCCGGTGCTAAAACACCTAAACCTTTATCAAAACCAGCCTCTAAACCAGCTTCAAAATCAGAGAATACTTTAAAAAAGAAGAGCATATTCTCACCTGACAACAGTTCTGAGTCTGATACTGAGAGTAAATCGTCGAAACGTAGTCCAAAGCCCTCCCCTCGCACTAAAAGACCTACGAGAAAATCTAGTGATGACAAAGACACTTCACCATCAACAGTGACTCCGACAGAAAACGATGATTCAAATTCTAAAGATAATGTCAAAAGAAGAAGTGCTTCAAGACCCAGTGGGCCTCCTCCGAAGAAGGTTGTTGAACAAAAAAGTGCCTCATCGTGTACCTCCAGTCAGTCATCAGTGGAATCTGTGTCATCTGATAGCGACAGTGAACCTACTCCAAAGAATGAACCTTTGAAGACTGGAAAGACAAAACCACCTCCAGCTACATCAAATAAGGTCAGTGAATCTAAAAAAAGTATGTATATAGTATCAGTAAAGTATGTATATAGTATCAGTAAAGTATGTATATAGTATCAGTAAAGTATGTATATAGTATCAGTAAAGTATGTATATAGTATCAGTAAAGTATGTATATAGTATCAGTAAAGTATGTATATAGTATCAGTAAAGTATGTATATAGTATCAGTAAAGTATGTATATAGTATCAGTAAAGTATGTATATAGTATCAGTAAAGTATGTATATAGTATCAGTAAAGTATGTATATAGTATCAGTAAAGTATGTATATAGTATCAGTAAAGTATGTATATAGTATCAGTAAAGTATGTATATAGTATCAGTAAAGTATGTATATAGTATCAGTAAATGATAGTTGGGTGTTTCCAATTTTCAATTTTCCAATCCTGTCACACTCTCTTTCTCTTCCTTATCGATAAAGTAAACAATACAGAGAATAAGATCAAGGTCCAGCATTCCTTCTTTGTTCCTTAGAATAGTTCAAGGATCTGTAAATATAATTTACTTTAATCGTGAGGAACAGAAAAAAACAATGTGATGGGAAATTGCTCAAGAATCACCCACTACCTTAGCAAATCTTATTATTTTAATTTTTCTGGTAAGATATAAAGATTCCTTACAATGTAAATGCTGATATATCTATGTCATAGTATTGTCATTTTGGAAGGTCTCTTAAGTTTTCACATATTCATACCAAATAACATCTGGATCCATACTTATTTCAGCAAGAGAAAACGGGCAAGAGTGGCGATTCTGGAGATTCTGCAACAATGCCACGGAAGTTAACAAGGTCTCTGTCTGCCCGTGTGTCGAGGCTGGCCACAATATCGCGAGTGGCGCAAACTGACACGGATTCTGAGGCAGACGAGAAAAACAATGATAAAAGGTATTTTATAGACAACAGAGGAACATCAAATTTAGAAATATATCATTCAAACCATGGATCTAGGATATAGGGATAGAATGCATAAAAAAAAACCTCCCCTGACAATGAACAATTAAGGCTTTAATATACATGCTATTGAAATTGGTGTAACAAAATCATCAAATATCTGAAAGAACAATATCTGGCACCCGATACGACTCCGAAGAGACTCACATACACTCTCTTTTTTCTTTAACATATTGTTCAGTCCTTCGGCGCCGTCATACCTCCGCGAGAGGTTCCATTTTGCCGCTGACAAGAGTGGCGGATGACTGCGCTCTGCACAAAACCTGACCCTCGGCCTTCCCACGCACACTTCCCGCACCTACACCAAATCATTCTCGGTTCATGCGGCGAGGCTCTGGAACAAACTTCCTGTCGACGTGAGGAAATCGCCTTCTCTGTCTTCTTTTAAAAATGCTCTCAAAAAGCATTTCAGTCACGTTGCTGACACTTTGAGCTGAAGCTTAAATTCATTATATTTATATATGTATTCGTATATGTGTATAACAAATTGTATATATCATTACAATTGTTGCGTATGTATTTTATTTATCTACTATATAATTATTGTAATTTATTTATACTTATTATTTACTGTACTCCACACCTTACCCACCATAAAAGTAGTCTAAACTCTCCTTAATCAAAGGTTGGCTGGAAGAGATCCCAATGGGATAAGCCCGCCTTTGTACATATTTTAATGTTTTTAATTACTATGTATTTTTTTTTCTCTATGTGTGCAATAAAGAGACTACAAACAAACAAACAAAACAATATTATCAAATACAATTGAAGAAGAAAAGTACACCCATTGAATCTTTAGACGATGTTAATCAATTCTTTTCCGCTGTAGGTAAAAAGCTGACTGATTGTACCCTCGACAAGCTAAATACTAATGACACGACTCTAGCTAAGATATCTCGTTGTTTTAATGGTCCATTAAACTCAATGTCTTTTGTCCCCACAAGTGCTGTGGATGTCATGAAAGTTATTACTCAATTAAAACCGTCTATTCTCATTTGCCACCGGGCGCTCCGCCACCGCTGGCGGACAAAGGTCTACCGACCAACTACGGACCGATATCCCTTTTGTCATCACTTTAGAAAGTACTGACAAATAGTAGTTAACAGAGACTTACAAATTTTCTGGAATCCAGTAACATAGTGGCCAGTGATCATTTTGGATTTTGTGGTGGTTGATCGACTGAAGGCGCTGTCATGAAACTAACTTCTCTTATTACTGCTTATGTGGACGAAGGGGATAAATGTCTAGGAATATTTTTAGACCTACAAAAAGCGTTTGACACTGTGTCTATTCCAATTTTATTATCTAGATTGGAGAACATGGGTATCAGGCGACAAGTGTTGAGTTGGTTCCAGGACTATTTAACTGACAGGGTCCAATGTGTCAAGGTAGAAAATCACACCAGCAGTACCGCCACTAGTATACAGGGTGTAACATTAAGAACGGTCAGTATGGGAAAGTCTGAAACTATAAGACATACGAAGATCTGTTCTTAGGAACCATGTCATCAATTTTAGTAACAAGAAAAACTGTATTCATACATTTAAAAAAAACCTGTACTCAGCCTGGGAATCGAACCCGGTTGTTTTGAAAAAAAAATCCAACACTATTTCTATTTGGATATCGACTGTGTAGGTGTTAAGGAATAAATGTTAGTATGAAACGTGATGTTTAAAATTAATAAAACGCATTGTTTCCATATCTTTTAATTTATTTTAGACTAGACTATTAATTACTATCTTTTAATTTATTTTAGACCAGACTATTTCTTGTGGGGTTACGTTAAGGATGAAGTGTACAAAACAAGCTACGACACAATTGAAGACCTAAAAGCAGCCATAGAGACAATTTTAACGCATATTCACCACCTGAAGATACAAAATTCAATAGTAAGATCGTTACCTAAACGAGTTGAATGTTGTATTTTACAAAATGGTAGTCATTTCGAACACCTACTAAAATAAATTAAAAGATATGGAAACAATGCGTTTTATTAATTTTAAACATCACGTTTCATACTAACATTTATTCCTTAAGACCTACACAGTCGATATCTAAACAGAAATAGTGTTGAATTTTTTTTCAAAACAACCGGGTTCGATTCCCAGGCTGAGTACAGTTTTTTAAAAAAAATGTATGAATACAGTTTTTCTTGTTACTAAAATTGATGACATGGTTCCTAAGAACAGATCTTCGTATGTCTTATAGTTTCAGACTTTCCCATACTGACCGTTCTTAATGTTACACCCTGTATATGGAGTACCACAGGGTAGTACCCTCGGTCCTTTTTTTGGGGCTTATATTAATGAGTTATGTAGGGCAAAAGGGGGCAGAGATTAGTACCGGTTAACTTATCATGTTTGCGGATGACACGGTTCTGCTATTCCATAGTCCTAACTGGAATACAGTAAGTTCTATAGCTGAGGTCGGTATGTCTAAGGAGACTACATGGTTAGAGGATAGTCTAATTTCGTCGAACACAACAAAAACCAAGTATGTTTGTTTCAGTAAAACAGCAGCCAAGTCCAGGTGTGTCATTCGAACTTAAAGTACATTCCTATCCGACTGGATGGGAGTTCAGATAGATCTGCAGTTACATGGAAGAAGCTGATGAGGATTCACTTAAATGATCAAAACTGTAGCTAGGAACACCCTTACGCTGTAGTTTTTGCTAGAACTAGAAAATTATCGACTTTTCATGTCAAAGGTGTCAGAATGCCTCACTCAGGTCCACAGATATAGCCGATGGGTAGTACAGTCGACCACAGGTCAACCTACCCAAAACGTCAAAATTTGAGAATCTGAAATGTATCATATCGCGCAGGCATCAGATTGAGATTTAATCGAAGGTTTCTATAGCTTGTGGTCGACTGTACTTTATTTACTGGTTACATTCAAAGCACTGTTAATGCTTTTTGTTGACATATTTCAGGTCCTCTTCAACAAGTATCTCCAGTAAAGACACTAAGAAGGGCCTGAAGGGTCGCGCGCCGGTGACCCGGTCTCCTGTATGTCAAGTAACACTGCCCGAGCCCACTGAGAGGTGCTGCCCGGTGCGCGGATGTGACTCCGCCGGCCATCTTGGTTAGTGATCTTGTGATCTGTGGTATGTCGAATTCGACATTAGCCCTATCTCATTCGCTCACATTACATGTGTGAGCGTGACAAGACGTTCGTAGCGCTCGACTTTTGTATGTCGAACGCTGCGAGAATCGCCTTCCTGTTTCATATTTATGTCACTATTTTTTACCCCCGACCGATCGAGGGAGGGCGTGTTATAAGTTTGACACGTTTGTCTGTCTGTTTGTTTGTCTGTGGCATCATAACTTGAGAACGGATGGTCCGATTTGAACCCAGATTTTTATTCAATATTGTTTCCAAGATAGTGTCTATGATGTCAGATGGGATCTTTGGAACGGTAATAGCTAGATGGTTCGAATATGAGCTCAAATATTCAGGTTCATGGTGCGTTTCCGACATATGAAACCTTGAGGATGATGATGACCAGGAAAAATTAAGTGGACTTCATTTTCGCAATATCAAACTTGAAGTATTGGAAGATTATCAACCCGCCGAAACCATAATAGTTAGATAGGGTCTTCTCGAATTAAAGTCGTAGGGAATCCTGAGGCATTTCAAGAGACAAAATAATTTAAAGATGTCGGCCAAAAAATAAATGGAAATGATGTGGAGCTATAGACATGGCGAGGCCGAAGGCCGAACTCCGCGTTCAGGCGCTGCAAGTCTAACCCGTTGAATGTTCTGCCATGTCAGATGAAATTTGGATCAGTGGTTCTAAGATCTTGGAGTAACTTGGGATATTAGAGCGTCGGTGACACAGTGGCTAGGACACCGGACTCCCATGCGGGTGGTCCGGGTTCCAAACCATGCAGTGCCATATACCAATGAGTTTTTCGTATTTTTCTAAGACTTGCGTACATTTACCGCTCTAACAGTGAAGGAAAACATTGTGAGGAAACCTGCACACTAAGTTGACCAGTGTGTAAAATGGGGTAGGCACAAAAGATCCTCAAGTGTCGGAAGTACCGCTGTTATTCCCGGGCCCTTATCATAAGATAAGATCTTAGTTCCTGCACGCATTACAGTAGGAAGCCTGGATATTTATAGATACAGTGTTTGTCATCAGGCGGCAAAGCAGAGAAGCACTTCACGTGGGACGCGTGCCCGTTGTACCACAACGTGACGGCGGCGTGGTGCGTGGCGGCCAGCGAGGAGCGCGCGGCCGCCGCCACGGCGCGTCGGAAGGCGCTGATGGCGCTGCAGCAGCGGCCACGCGCCATGCCCACCATCGAGCAGCGCGCCTACCAGCTCAAAGTGAAGGTGAGGCTAGCCCGTACTGTACCACGGCGCGTCGGAAGGCGCTGATAGCGCTGCAGCAGCGGCCGCGCGCCTTGAGAGGATACCATGTATTTTATTGATGACTTAACTTATAGGACATTTCGTGCAACTGAAGGAAAATCTAAGGATTCAACTAAATTAGAGCGCCAGCGTAATTACCGGCATGAGGCTCTCTATCTAAGCACGCAAGGTTAGCAGCGCAACGAAAACCCTCTAAAAATATTATGGTGAGGTAAGAATATTATTGGCGACTGTGATCACTTACCATCAGATGGCCCGTTTGCTCGTCTGCTCTCCTTTTAGAATAAAAGAATCAACATTTTCCTTTCCAGGACATGCGTTCAAAATGGAAGGGCAGCCAAGAGCTCCGGGAAAAGCTATGCGCGGCCGGCGGCGAAGAAACCACCGAAGAACGGGAGCCAATCCTGGAGGGATTCGCGCCGGACTACGATCTGCGACTGTTTCGTGAGGCACAGGCCCTGGCAGCTAACAATATCGAGGAGGAGTTGGGAGACATCCGTACCGATAGGGGGACCAGGTGATTAAATAAAGATAGGAAAAGAAATCAGCTGCAAACAAATCCTTACCAAAGCCTCAATTCAATACCTACACAACCGAAATGTATGAAACAGCCGATTTTATTTCGCGATTTATTTGGCCTCATAGTTGCTTATCGTATGGTTAGTGGCCAACCTATTTGTCAGAGTTGTTCAGGATGCCCGTAGGCCTCTGACATGGCTTAACGACTGTTGTCGGACGACAACAACCGGGACCGACTGCTTAACGTGCTTTCCGAGGCATGGAGGAGCTCGGTACGCCACATATGCCACTAGCGGTCACCCATTCAGATGCTGACCGCGCCAACGTCGCTTAACCTGCACGATCACTTTTGGACCGTGCTCGCAACTAGGCTACGAGCTCCTCATAGTGAAAGTTGTTCAGTCATGGACACAAAACTTTCGGGGTTTTTGTTACACCCTATATAAACGAACTTTGTCTCTTATTTATTTATTATTATATAAACTAAGGAAACCTGCCATAATCGATGACTGTACAGTTTGGTAGTTCAAAATGCCCCCGAATGGATCGCCGAATGAAATACAGTCTCCAGGACGAAGACGTTTACTGAAAACATGTTTTACTATATCAGTAATTCGACACAATACAACCATAACGCATTGTAAAATGCGACTAGCGCCATCTGTCGACGGATAGGGTCAAACAATGACGTCGCACTAATTCGAGGTGCCATCGACCCAATTCCGCCAATTTTTAAATATTCGCAACTGCTTCAAACCAAATGCAAACATATTCACGAAAAAAATAATTGTTCCAGATTCGTAGTGATGGGCAAATACATGATGGAGGTGTGGTACCAGTCTCCGTACCCTGGCGACGCGGCGCGGGTTCCGCGGCTGTTCGTTTGCGAGTTCTGCCTGAGCCACCACAAGTCGGCGACGGGCGCCTCGCGGCACCAGGCCAAGTGCGTGTGGAGACATCCTCCGGGCGACGAGGTTAGGCTCTATTTTTAATCTTACTGACTTAAAAAAATAAAATAATAATTACTTTATACTTTATTTATTTGCACACATAAATCACAAATGAAAAAAAAAACAACAACAAGAAATTTGACGTACACAGGTAGAGCTTATCTCTAAAATAGAGATTTCTTCCAGCTAGACATTATTATTATTGATGTAGACAGTATCTTATACATTTTCTCTGATTTCCCTGGCTCCCACACTAGGATACCCTGTATTGTGGGGGCCAGTGTCTTCCGATATACTCGTATCTATATTATGATGACATAATAAGGTTATGCAAGAAAAAAAAACTAAAGGAGGAGGTTCTCTCTCAATTCAACTGTATGTTACCTGATATCTCTGGCATTTGTGAACTTGTTTTTATGATTATTTTTTTATTTACCAACTTCTACCAACCCCAAAGCTAGTGTTCTGTCCATTAATATATCAGCTAAAAGTCAAGCGATTTCTCGATTCTCTATGGTTTCAAATCATCTCCGGACAGGTTGACAATGGAGTTTTGGCGGGAAAGTCGCTGGAGAAGGTTCTACGGTGTTTATTTTATTGCTCAAAAATTGTTTTCTGGTGATTTTGATAGCTAAAATCGGTGTAGTTTTGTCTAACAATCGTCAGTAAGAGTGAGAAAGTGTTGAATTCTTAAAATAAACTTCTCGTTAGTGGTTCGTTGCGTAGTTTAACTCTGTGATTCTGCGGTTGAAATTTCCGTCATAATTCCTAGGAGTGTTAAAATGTGTCCACTACATTTTGATGCTGAAAAACTAAAAACTGTTTTAAATCGCTTAATGTTTAGGCTGTTGCCCTGTGTTGCCAATGCCTTTTTAAATTGAAAAAAAAAACAGAAGGCACCGGCACCTCTTTTGCATTAAGCTGAGTTGAGACCCTTTTCACACCAATAGCTGGCTCTAACAGTACCACATGGGTTCTACTACTCCTGTCTTTGTTTACCTCTTTCTGTATCTTATGTGTGGAATAAGTTATTTACTTACTTACATTACCTATCCCTTAACTAGCTGTTAGTCTAGAATTGATTGACCTTGTATTAGGTCTGCAAAGGCCATGGAACCTTATTGGCACACCTACTTACCGCAATTTCGAAAAAAATGACGATATCTTGGCGATCGATCCTAGCTTAATAATCCGATAGAGGTCATCAATAGAAACATGAATCATCTCTTGACAAATACTCCTAAAGTATCTCTGAAACCCAGATATTTGATCCAGGAATCTTACTAAAAATAATGCAACTTTCAACTCAAATATCTGGGTTCAGAGATACTTTAGGAGTTTTTGTCAAGACATGTTTTATGTTTCTATTGTTGTCCTCTATCGAATTATCGAGGTAGGATTGATCGACGAGCAATCGTAATATTTTTCAAAATCACGGTGAGTAGGTGTCCGATCCATAGTAAAATGTTCCGTGGCATTTGAAGAATTTCTGTTGAGTATGAATGGAGTTAAAATTGTTATTTATTGAAAATCTACCTAATTTCATTCAAACATTGACATTTACAGTGTAACAAAAATCAATATAGGTTTGTTAAGAACACTGGCAGACCGTCGACGGTCGCATAATATTTGTGAGTGTGTGAAGAACAGCATTGTGCTCGTGCATTTCCAGTGCTAGTGCACTGCTTCGGCAAGGAACGCGTTCATTCTCTTGTGTGCGTTATCGGACAGTACTGCACAGTAGTGTCCGTATGCTGTGCCCCACACAGTCACGGGTACGCTGCTCATCACAGGATGTTACCATTTCGAAAAAAAAGTTTAATTAAATATTTTTAGTTATAAATTACTTGTTTTTTTAATAGTTGTTAGTGGTTATAATTCTAAATTACCTACAGTTCTAATGTTTGTACAAAGTATTGTTTAATTTTGTTTTTGATATTCTTACTATTAATTTCAGTCTTCAGTTTTTCTGGCAACACATAGACAATCTCGTTTTATAATTGATGTCGTATTTGTTCCCAGGTGTACAGAAAGGACAATCTAAGCGTGTGGCAAGTTGACGGCCGGAAACACAAGCAGTATTGCCAGCAGCTCTGCCTCTTGGCGAAGTTCTTCCTCGACCACAAGACGCTTTACTACGACGTGGAGCCTTTCCTCTTCTACGTCATGACGTGCGCCGACAATGAGGGGTGTCACGTCGTCGGGTACTTCAGTAAGGTGAGTCTGAAACGCGCTATTAAAGTTTTTTTTAACAAATAGGTAGTTACTACGCCAACTACAACACTTCGATCTGGACCCTTTCCTCATCTTCGTCATGACGTGCGCCGATAATAAGGGGTGTAATGTCGTCGGGTATTTCAGTAAGGTGAGTCTGAAACGCGCTATTGAATTTTCTGGAATTGGTTCTAATTGATAAAATAGTTCTATTGTCGACCTCAAGAGTCTAAACATGGAGCCTTTTCTCTTCTGCGTCATGTCATACATAACATGTGTTCTGACTAGTATGGGTGGTAACGTTGTCGCGTCGGATGCTTCAGTGAGTTTAAAAAGCGATATAGAAATTTCAAATTATTGTGTCAATAGGAGATAATCCTGCAATGTTTTACCACTAGAGGCGCCACTAGCACAATGGTACGTAGCCAATCAACATGTAGAAACGTTCCTTTCCACCAAATCTTTTTTTTACCCTTCATACATGCGCCACGAAGTATTAACAGATTTTTTTAGATCTGCTATTTTGAAATGGCCATATGATGCCATGACATCATCACAATTTCACTATCGCATTGAAAAATTAAATGAAATTAACTCAAATAACGAGACATTTGTGATATCTTCAAAAATAACGTTTCGTTTTGCGTTTCTGTTTACGGAGTATGCTAGTGGCTCCATCTACGCAACCCTTTGCGTTTTATGTTTTATTAAAGAAATATTTGCTACTCTGAAAACTTATGTTGCGATTACCATTATGCGGAGTAATTTTTCAATTGCGCTCATTATTTGTTACAATGTTTACCGTTCGTAATCCGTACATAATAGCTAAATAAAAAATAACACGGAACACCGATTGTCCCCACTAATAATAAACCGTAAACAAACGTGCAATAAAACCATAATTAGCCCCACTTCATTCCATACAAACCGTACTACTAGCTACTATAGTACGGTAGCTGACTACCGTACTACAGCCGCCATTCAAAGCCGGCGCGTCAGCTGAGGGGTCAACGACCCCGAGGGGGAGGGACACGCCTCCGAAATGCACCCCTCCCCCTTTCTGACAAAAGGGTGCAAGTTTAAATTTAGAAAAAAATTGCGACAGTTTGTGGGTGATTTTAAAATATTGTTGTATACATTGGCTGAGAAGGTTTCGAAGAAACCCAGAAACGATTTTGATTCACAATGATGTGGTGTTAATATTACCAGTTTACCCAGACGTCTGGTATCAAAAAGACCAATTTCTGAACTAGGATATTTCTACCAAAGAGCCTCGTTATTCATTGCTAACCTTATTAAGTTATCAAAGGTATTTTGTTACGGTGGAATAGTCTGAATGAATCTTTACACATTTTGGATACAAATTTTTGATAAGTCGCCAATTTTTAATTTAATATGCATTTCTCATGCTAAGTATACTTAATTAGAAAAAGGGGTGAAAAAGTTAGAGTTAAGTCAAGTTGGTTACAGCACTGCCACGGAACGGCGAGGTCGCAGGTTCAAATCCTGCTCGCGGAATTTTTTTCACCCCTTTTTCAAATTTATTTCTATCTATATTATCTTACCTGTACCATATCTAAGTAAGGATTAAAATAAGTATAAAATAATAAATAAAGGTTGGCTGGAAGAGATCCCTATGAGATAAGCCCGCCTTTGTACATATTTTAATGTTTTTTATTTTCTATGTATTTGATATTATATTATATTACACTCATACGTACAATACCAGGTTCTCCGATATAGACATATTTCACTTAAGGCCGGGCTCTTTTAGGAAGCAAATAGTGGAGTTGTTCGGATCTGATTAGTTATTTTTCATGCATTGGCTTGTAGTAGCTGATCAGATTTGATCATACTTAATCGATTATATGCTCTTAGTCACACACACACACACACACACACACACACACACACACACACACACACACACACACAAACCTATACGTAATCATTATCATACATACATTACTTATAGTAAATACGTAAATACTTATATGTATTATATTATATATTATCCTATTATTATTCTCCTTTCTGTACTTCTTAAGTTGTTATTTTAAAAAAAAATTAATGAGTGGAATCTGATTTGGCATACACATATTTAAAGATCATTGACTATGTATAACTTATTAAGCTGTAAGATTTCCTGCAAAACAGATAAAATAAAATAAAAATATGAGTACAATAAAGAGACTACAAAAAAACAAACAAAAAGGCCAGTTTAGACACAACTTGCTCTTTGTGCATTGCACTAGCTTTTTTTATCCCAATTCTACCATTTTCAGATACTTTATTTCGACCTCGTACTGGAGCATGATGTTTATATTATCAAAAATTATCTACTTTCGTCGGTTCGTTTCGTATTGTTTTGTACAAATGAGGTAAATACTCAGAAAAGGAAATGTTTGATTTTTAATGAATGCAAAAGATAAACAAAGATAGAGTTTACTGTTTCTACAATATGATAAAATATTAGCGTGTCTGCAAACCCAAAAAATCTTTAGATGAATGCAAAAGATAAACAAAGATAGAGTTTTTACTGTTTCTACAATATGATAAAGTATTAGCGTGTCTGCAAACCAAAAAAATCTTTGTTAATGAATGCAAAAGATAAACAAAGATAGAGTTTACTGTTTCTACAATATGATAAAGTATTAGCGTGTCTGCAAACCAAAAAAATCTTTGTTAATGAATGCAAAAGATAAACAAAGATAGAGTTTACTGTTTCTACAATATGATAAAGTATTAGCGTGTCTGCAAACCAAAAAAATCTTTGTTAATGAATGCAAAAGATAAACAAAGATAGAGTTTACTGTTTCTACAATATGATAAAGTATTAGCGTGTCTGCAAACCAAAAAAATCTTTGTTAATGAATGCAAAAGATAAACAAAGATAGAGTTTTTACTGTTTCTACAATATGATAAAATATTAGCGTGTCTGCAAACCCAAAAAATCTTTGTTAATGAATGCAAAAGATTAACAATGATAGAGTTTTTACTGTTTCTACAATATGATAAAATATTAGCGTGTCTGCAAACCCAAAAAATCTTTGTTAATGAATGCAAAAGATTAACAATGATAGAGTTTTTACTGTTTCTACAATATGATAAAATATTAGCATGCCTGCAAACCCAAAAAATCTTTGTTAATGAATGCAAAAGATTAACAATGATAGAGTTTTTACTGTTTCTACAATATGATAAAATATTAGCGTGTCTGCAAACCAAAAAAATCTTTGTTAATGAATGCAAAAGATTAACAATGATAGAGTTTTTACTGTTTCTACAATATGATAAAATATTAGCGTGTCTGCAAACCCAAAAAATCTTTGTTAATGAATGCAAAAGATTAACAATGATAGAGTTTTTACTGTTTCTACAATATGATAAAATATTAGCATGTCTGCAAACCAAAAAAATCTTTGTTAATGAATGCAAAAGATTAACAATGATAGAGTTTTTACTGTTTCTACAATATGATAAAATATTAGCGTGTCTGCAAACCCAAAAAATCTTTGTTAATGAATGCAAAAGATTAACAATGATAGAGTTTTTACTGTTTCTACAATATGATAAAATATTAGCATGTCTGCAAACCCAAAAAATCTTTGTTAATGAATGCAAAAGATTAACAATGATAGAGTTTTTACTGTTTCTACAATATGATAAAATATTAGCGTGTCTGCAAACCCAAAAAATCTTTGTTAATGAATGCAAAAGATTAACAATGATAGAGTTTTTACTGTTTCTACAATATGATAAAATATTAGCGTGTCTGCAAACCCAAAAAATCTTTGTTAATGAATGCAAAAGATTAACAATGATAGAGTTTTTACTGTTTCTACAATATGATAAAATATTAGCGTGTCTGCAAACCCAAAAAATCTTTGTTAATGAATGCAAAAGATTAACAATGATAGAGTTTTTACTGTTTCTACAATATGATAAAATATTAGCGTGTCTGCAAACCCAAAAAAATCTTTGTTAATGAATGCAAAAGATTAACAATGATAGAGTTTTTACTGTTTCTACAATATGATAAAATATTAGCGTGTCTGCAAACCCAAAAAATCTTTGTTAATGAATGCAAAAGATTAACAATGATACGAGTTTTTACTGTTTCTACAATATGATAAAATATTAGCGTGTCTGCAAACCCAAAAAATCTTTGTTAATGAATGCAAAAGATTAACAATGATACGAGTTTTTACTGTTTCTACAATATGATAAAATATTAGCGTGTCTGCAAACCCAAAAAATCTTTGTTAATGAATGCAAAAGATTAACAATGATAGAGTTTTTACTGTTTCTACAATATGATAAAATATTAGCGTGTCTGCAAACCCAAAAAATCTGGAATAGGTAATTTTTAAAATTGATTTAATTACTTGAATGATTGATTTAATATTATTGTAGGCACAGTAAATATTATAAAATTGGTGTACAAAGGTGTAATATATAAAGACAGGATTTTATTTCTGTTGACAGAGAAAAGGCGAATTTGATTGAGAAGGAAAAGTGTAGTTTAACCTAAGTACCTACAATTTAATTATAATTTCGATACCAACTAGAAATATAAAAAACCATCGCCATATTGCGAAAACAAATCGTACTTTTAAAAAATACCTAACACAGATTATAAAACTGTGCTAGGGTTCTTGTTCTAATTAAAGTCAGCGTTCCAATTAGTTGTTTTCAAATCAAATCAAATCAATTTATGTAGACTTTTTAGATTTCACAAGGATACAAGTTATGGATTAATCTTGGTGCGGTTCCGAATATATAGTGGATGCGTTCACACAACAAAAACTACCAATGGCATCCTCTTGACAGGGTTTTGATATTCCTTGTCAAAATATGCCTACTAATAATAGGACTTTTTAACTCTGTGTTTCTATCCCAGACAACGTTAAATATCATATCAGACAAAGTCCAGATATACATGTTAGAGAACAGACTTTGAAAGTATAGGTAGGTAGGGTAAACGTTATCTCAAAGTGGGAACTACCTGTCGGTGGTTCCTCTGTCTACCCCCTCGGGGATTATGGACACAAAATATCTATATATTTTGTGTTGTAGACGTGAGTTTATGTATGTATGTATTTATTATCTCCGTGATTTGTCGCGTGTTTCAATTACACGCTCTTCGCTCCGTCTGATGTTAATCGTGTTTCCCCGAAACTGGCCGATTTTTAACATCGGAAAATGGGAAAATCAAATTGATTCGGAGCGTCAGAACCAAAGATTTTGTATGTCAAAGGTCACTTGTTGTTTGCGCTGACATATATGTTTTATATGGAAACCTCGTCTGCCAGCTGGCGTATGCGATGTGAGCATTTTCCTATACATTAGTCGGGTATTGAAATGTCAAAAACATGAACTATACGTGCATTTGCCCAAACCTTTTGGCTCGCTGTCAGTGCTCACATCATTCTAGAGGAGAGGGCGCTACTATAGTTCGATATCTGTGGCCAGAATATAGCACTAGAAGAGTTGAGAGCCATAGCAATTTTTGGCGGGGACATTTCGAATTCTTATCCACGGCCGTAAAAAATTAAAAACAATTGTCTTCCAAGTCGTGTCTGCCACATTATGTTTTAGGATGATTTAGAAGAGTCCTCGTTTATTATATCTTAATCTTCAGAGAGTTTATGAAAAATTCTTATAATAGATCTTGCTTTTGGAGTTTCGAGGCTGTTTTGATGCAAATGAAAATATTTGTTGCTATCCAAGAAATACTATATTGTACCAATGAAAAACAGTAGTACAGGAAATGTTCTTAGTATAAAATACAAGTAGTATCTCTTCAACCGGTGTCCACCCACTGCTGGATGTAAGTCTCCTCCAAAGCACGCCATTATCTTTAAAAAAAAATCAAGTACCTAGTATAAAGACAGCCAAATTGCTTAAACCGATCTCTTCCAGGCGCCCTCTACGGCAAGATTTCTAGTGGTCTACTTTGCCTTTAAAACCAATCCGAAAAACAGTACTGTACTAGGTACTAGTACTTAGAACTTCCTTGGAAAACATTAATAATACAGTATCTGTCAAATGAACTAACTACTACTACATTACTATTCGTTTATCTACACCTGCATAGTATCGTGTCAGTTGTAAGTTGTAGTCCGTAGTAAGAGTCGTAGCCGCGTAGCTCTCGAGTCTCGCCGTAAACTACGTGACGTAGCTCGTAGACGGTCTACGGGCGTAGTAACTCGAGTGCTTCGTGCTGTTCCAGCCAAATGAAGGCTGTTACAGCTTTTTTTATTGCAGCATTGGATTGTTTTGTCGTTTCTCGGTCCAGTAGTGAATTAGTTGTTCATTTCATTTAAGCTTGCGAGAAAGTTACGTACTGAAGTCAATGTTCAATGTTTTGTTTTGAAAGTTTGAAAAATATTTGACGTCATTATTCATTAGATTACAATTTTTTATTTTTTTTTATTCATTAGATTTTTAATTATTTTTTTTTGAATTTTTTTTTTGACTGATTTGTCAAAAAGTAGTAAAGTTTACATAACTCGTGAAATATCAACAATTCGACAAATTGGACACCTTTTTCATTGAATAGATCCTTGTCCTTTTTCCTACAAAAAAATAATGATTAGATTTAATTTTAGAAAGAAAGAAAGATTATTTATTTTCGATACACACATACAAACAATTAAATACAGAAAATAAAAATAATATTAATCATAAATAAGCATTTTACGCCATCCATTGATCGCAAATATTAAATCCAATATAGAACCGAGTGGGTATACACGTTTAAGTATAGGTACTACGTACCTCGTAAACACAGACTGTAAAATCCCACCGTGGTCGGCGCTTGCACGTAAAGCTATAAAACAAAACGTAAGTAGTCGCATACCTAACGTAACTATAAAACGTAAAGACGTAGACGAACGACCGCCGCCGTCGAGACACCGTCTGGGGTCGACGACCCCTCGCATCCGGGTGCGTAATTCCGAAGGCGGCTACAGTACAGACACCATTAAAAAAATCAAAAAGTATGTATTTACTTCATCAACCTTAATCTGGTTAAATTGTTTTTGGGGTACTCCTTTTAAGTAGGCATAGGTATACTATGTTAGGAGGCTCTTCCTCCAGTCATTGGTTTCAGATACAGTTGAAGTTAAATGTGAACCTGACAAAATTAGATCAATCTAGTAAGTCTAACACTAGGAGAGCACTAGCATCTTTCCCGTAGACAAGTCACTGTAAAATGCAGGAAACTGTTCTTTGAGCTATTCTTTCTGTCAAAATGTGAATTTTCTTCTGAACTTGGAGTTTTGAGTTGACTACTACAGAATCATTCTTATTTGTAGGCACTCCACTCCATATCCTATATCCTTTTTTTAGCCTGTGTTTTCACATATATTTTCGTCTTTTTACACGGAAGACAAATTTGAAAAATATTGGTTACACACTAACATACTTACATACCTAGTTGAAAAATATTGCGACAGGAATTGAAGCTGTGACCTTGCACTTTCTATATTCCTTTAGCACTGCAGATATAGGTAACCGAAAAATCGATTTTTTTGGGTTCAGTTCGCTTCCGTTTCAAAATCTGTGCACTGTGCTAAAGGCGTTACTGTATAATTTTTCAGCCCCCATTATCATTTAAGTACATCAGGCATATTCTTCTTCTTCTTTGTTTTTCAGTCGATTTCTGCCCACTGTTTAGTCTCTTCCTTCAATCGCCACTCCATACGGTCTTATGCTAGTCTCATCCATAGTTTGTCCACGCCAAGCATGGCTTAGTTTGAATCTTAATTAATCTTAATCTTATTTAATCTTAATTTTGAAAATATTTTTGTATCATAAATATAATTTTGAAAATACTGACAAATCTGCGTGTTAAACTGCTTAAACTACATAGTTTTTTTATCAGCGGCAGCGCCGAAGCAATCACGAATGCCAGACGTCTCGCCGCTGCATGAGCAATGGATATCCGAGTAAAACTTACAACTTAAACACCTAAATCCAGACAAACGGCTGCAGACTGTCTACAGCATCAGGTCATCGAACTGGGGGGATGGAATGCGTCTGGGGGGACTTCCCGAATCGTTAAAAATAATCCCTGGCCCTTGAGGTAATGTTGTGGGAGTAAACAGTCTACTGGAGAGATTTTTTTTGTATTTTTGAAGAAAATTTGCGGTGTAACATTCAAAATTGATAGATTGATCTGATCAGTGATAAACCAAGCAAGGTTTATTTTTATACTTGGATTTTAATTTAAACTGATGACTTTAATAAGCTCGGGATTTGTTACTATTATTTTATTTCATTAAATACGTACAATCCATTTTGTCGGGTTATTAGAAGTAATATTTAGACAAATAATAATAAATAAATAAATCTTAATTTAATCAAAAAACCAAGTTTTAATTAAATACGTACTAATTTGTTTCAAAGAATGAGTCCCACTCATTCTTTGACCATGTGGTCATTTCAAGAAGTGGTCATTTCCAGAAATTATAAGTTTCATAAGTCAGATAGGTACTTTTTATTGCCAAAAGGAAGGGTATCTCTATTTAATATGCCTTTATATGCAATTCAAAATTAAATCCACCCACCCTCACAACCTACAAGAAACCCTTCAAAGGGGCTAGTACTTTCAAAATGAAGAATTACACACACACCAGTCATGTACAGTCATTGCCAATAATATAATGAATATAAATATAATAATTTCACCAATTATAACTAATTAAAAATAACTAATTGTAATTAAATATCCTTTTTAGAAATTAATTTATATCAAATTGGTACCTAATAGGTACTTATCAAATATTTTTTGAAATTAAAATCTTACCATTGCTTTACAACGTACATTTAATATTTATACATACCTTCATGCTATATCCCTTGCGGAGTAGGCAGAGATAACGGAGCGCCACGAATCTGTCCTGCCACGCGTCTCTTGATTCCTCCACAGTCATTCGTCGTTCATTTAGTATTTGATTACAAAAATTATGTAATTCAATTACTTTTACTATTAGAGCGCTTTCACACTAGGCGACTTGGCCGCGCTGCTTGTGCGCGGCTGGGGAGTCATACAACAATTAGTAGCACGGCTGCAGCTGGGCTGCAGCGTGACCGTAGTGCGACTGCAGCGCGACCACAGAGTCGCGGCGAATACGGTGCGTAGCCGCGTGCGATCAGTCTGCGTTGAGCCAGTGTTGCGCTTGCGACACGTGACTGTAGGAAGTCGCACCATGAATATATTCGATACCGAAAAATTCATAATTGAAATTCAATACGCAATAATTCTGAGAATTATTTTTTCGACATTGGGATGTAATTAGAAAAATTTCTTTTTGGTTTTTATTACTTTGAACACTTATGTAATAAATCACTATTTAGATATCGATTTTGAAGCAATAAGTCTATCCAGTATTGCCTCTTCCGTTTTTGTATGCGACGTCGACAATGGCGTCGAAGTACCAAGAGCAACAGAAGCAATAGAGTGTAATCCATATTTGAAATGACTGTATTACGCTTTACACCCCATCTAAAACCGCGCGTCAGCAGCGCGACCCATGCCGCGCCTTAGCATCATCAGTAATGTGAAGGCGTCAGCTGGTGCAGCGCTGCTGCCGCGCGGCCATGTTCCCTAGTATGAAAGCTCTCTTAATCCAATTATCCAATATGCATGAGAACATTCCCCGCTTTCGTTAAACTCTAGAGGTAGCATACCATTTTTTTTAAACTACATACATTTATTGGAAAAAATGTTAATAATATTATTTTGGTTATAAACTTTTTTGTACTTCTTTTTTTTCTTTTTAATAACGGCTGTGGATGGGACTTAAAATGGCTCCGCCATGGCTTGCCTCTCGTAAAAACGAGGCATTAGTCGCAGCGCAGTTGTTTTTGCGTGTGGTTGTACCGTAGGTAGCTATCACAGAGAGATTTATTTCGTTAGGTGTATTCTGTGAGCGGCTGCAGTCTAGACGTCTGCCCGCGTGTTTGCATCGCTAAATTGTCACTTTGGTCTGGGCTTTGGCCCTGCGATGTACTTTATTGTATTAGTAAGTACTTGGTAAAGGACATTTACCTGATGTCGATAATAAAAGAGATTGGGTGGATCCCATACAAATTTGTACCCATATTTTTTTGTTGCCTCCAATCAAACAGTGCATTTGATAGATCTCGACTATAATTACTGCATTTTTACACACATTCATATTCAATCATTATTTCATTGTTCATTTTCGTGTTTACATTGTGTAGCAGAATTATTGATTAGTTACACGACGACTCACTATCGAAAATCAAATACTGATCTGATAAAAATTGTAAACAAACCGACCTGTACCGAGTTCCGTTACGATTGTGAGCGATTAGTATCTCTGTCCTTTTCTTTTGCATGCAATAGCGACAGAAGTGGCTGTCGCTGAGTCATTCTTAGTACGGGAAGGCATGAATTGTCAACATGTTACGATTGACAACTATAGATAAATGTGACGGATTCGGACATGGCTCTTCTGAAGATACTAGTTTGTCTTAGGTTATGAACCCCTGAAAGTTTGTTTACATTTTTAATCTCGTCTCGCTGGCCTTACTGTAGTCTCTCTGCTAGAAAGTGACAATCTGCGCGGCTAGTGATTGGACGCGAGTATAATTTTCCAAAATAGAGACACTATTTTTACAACTTTATTGATCTAGGCAGCGTTACAGACCGGCGGTATTTTCGAGCTAGCCTGTTCCGGATCGAATCTGTGCAGCAGACGGGATCGTCGCCCTCTGGACTGCGAAGGTTTTTGTGACTACACGTATACCATTGTCGAGTTTTTCACAATTATATTATTTACAATACTATGACGAAATTTAATGGATCGGTGTCGAAGTTATGATACCCAATCATCGTGTGTTTAAGTTATGTCAATCAAAAATATTGCAACTGAACATATTACTCAATGTACCATAAGAATCTGTGGAGCGACTTCCAACTCTAACAACATCATCTGCAGCAGCAACTCAACTGTAACTACAACATATGTTCTAATGTACAAAACCGTACACATCGTCAATTCCTTGCTCTTTACTTCTCTTTTAGTGACTTTAAGATTCTAATCTCTAAAGAAATTGTTGATTTGACTTTCGTCCAAGAAGAATTTCCACCTTTTTGAATATTTGTAATTTATCCATATTTACGCTCTCGCAAAATCCTTGGCTACTTTCCACATGATCTGCCATTCCAAACTCATTAATGACACAGGTGCTATTCATGGAAAACTCCAGTGGGTGGTATGGTTTAATGCACAGGTCAGTGCGTCACTCTATGCGCCTGACGTTATTGAAGCCTTATTAGTTTTTAACCCCCGACGATCGAGGGTGGGCGTATTATAAGTTTGACACATTTGTCTGTTGATCTGTTTGTCTGTGGCATCATAACTTAACAAGGGTGATCCAATTTGGACCCGGTTTTTTTATTTTATGTAATAGACAACTTTGTCGAGTGTTCTGCTAGGTCTGATAAAAATTGGAGCAGCAGTTTCTAGGATCTTTGATATCAGATGGGATCCCTGGAACGGTAATAGGTTAGATGGTTCGAATTTGAGCTCAAATATTCAGGGTTCATGGTGCATTTCCGACATATGAAACTTTATGGATATGATGATGACCAGGAAAAAGTAAGTGAACTTCAATTTCACAATATGAAACTGGAAGAAATGGAAGATTATCAGCCCGCCGAAACTATAATAGTCAGATGGGGTCTTATCGAACTAAAGTTGTAGGGAATCCTGAGACATTACAAGAGAAATTTTTTTAAATAGAAGGCCGCTAAAAAAAAATTAAAAGAATAGCTAGAATTTTAAGATAGCCATGGCGATGCCGAAGGCCGTGCTCCGCGTACGGCGTAACCCGGATCGTTCCCCGCCTTCAAGCGACGCAGACCTAACCTGTTGAATGTTCTTAGCCATGTCAGATAAAAATTGGATCAATGGTTCCAAGATCTTGGAGTATTTTGGGATGTTGGAATATAATGGGATCTCTGGAACGGTGACAGTTAGGTGATTCGAGTTTGAGCTCAAATGTTTATGACCATGGTGATTTTCCCACATCTGGAATTTTGAGGACCTGATGATGACCAGAAAAAAGTAAGGGGATCTCCACAATAGTACTCGCGGGTTTCTGAAATTTTTAATTTAGTGTTATAAACATACCTACGTCATCAGGCCGGGTCCACACCGGGTCGAACGTTCTCACGAGGCAGTATTACGTTTGCAATATTACAGTCCGCAAACCAGTAGCTACTTTCAGCGGAATGAAAATTAAACACTTTCCCAATCAACTGGAATGTCTTTTTTGCTGGATTTATAAAATATGAAGTAGCTACTGAATTCCCTACTGGAATAATGTAAATTAAGCATTAAACAGACTTTTACGTGAGGTTGCTCGCCGGCTGACTTACATATTTTATGGTGCTGTTACGTACCTACGATAATCTTTTAGATTATTGTCAGTATTTTCGGGTTTCAGTAACTTTTCTACTTTTAACCAAGCTTCATCTGAACGTCATCTAACTAAAGCGGCAATGCTTTGGGCACGAGAATAGGTCGCCGGATCGAAACCACCTCCATCACTCCTACTTAGCACAACAACCTTACCAATGACAAACAACCTTAACAAAGGAACCTATCTATCTTTAGCATAAGTCCCCCCCGCATTGCATACTGCAGCGATTTTGAAACAGAATCGGGCCGAACCTATAGAAATTTAGAAAATCTAAAAATGTCTATGAGTTCGGTCCGCTTCTGTTTCAATATCGCAGCAGTGCGCTAAAAGGCGTTGATTTACACATTTCTCAGTTTTGCCTTGTTAGTTGTTACGTCAGTACATCTGTGCCCTGATACGGAAGAACGCCGCCAAGTGCAAATTTGATTGTCGAGAAAATGGCAAAAAACGAGCTAAATTGGATTTCTAATGTTTTTGGAATTCTATAAAACTCTAGAAATTGTCAAAGAAGAATTCCAAAAAACATTAATTTGACGCGTTTTTGGCCATTTTCTCAAAAATCGCGTTATGTACTTAGATGCGTTCTTCCGTATCAAGGCCGATGTAATAGCCCGTGGTCTTATGGTTACCATTAATTGTTTTATGCTAACAGGAAAAGAACTCGTTCCTGAACTACAACGTGTCGTGTATCCTGACGCTGCCTCCGTACCAGCGGCAAGGCTACGGCAGGCTTCTCATAGACTTCAGTGAGTATACCTTCGTTACTTCTTCTGTTCGTAGGTACACGAAATGTTCTGAGAGTTTAATTGTACCTTTCTATGTCATAGTTCTAGAAAGGAATTAATGGCACTAGAGTTAAGGTGTCTTTCTACCGAAGCTGTGCATGCAAGCGAGGCGATGAGTGAGGAAACAATCCACAAATAGTATCGCCTCATTATCACGTCACAATTAAAATACAGCCATCCTATTGGACATTTTCCCCTTGGTACAACCAGTGGGATGTTGCAGTTGGACCACGGGTAATAACCCGGATTTTTTCCACACTCACCCACTCCCTCCCTCACACAGCTTTCATAAAGTTACCAGAATTTCCAAAAAAATTGATTTTTTTGACTTCAATTCCACCTGGTGGTAAGTGAAGATGAGGTCGAAGTTGGAGCACAGAGGCTTAGTAAGTGGCTGTTCTATAAACACTGCCGCAACACATCAACGCCGAAGATATTTGACGACCGTCTTCTCATAGAAGGGTGGTGGTGGCTAGCCAGGCGTACCCTGAAGAGGTTCTACCAGCAATGATGCGTTTGGTTGTTACCTCTCACTTACTATCTAGATCCTCTTGTTTAACTATTTTCTGGCATTTGTAAGTCACGAAACAATCTTTACAAATTACCAATTTTTCTTCTTCCTAGTCTAATTTTAGTTTTACCTTAGTATTATTATAGATTTATCATTGTATATCTTAGGACGTTAGTTAAATAATTAATAATAGATATCTGTAGGCACATAATAGGTATGTTATAAACACAATATACAGGTATTTTTTGGAATAAAAAATTACAACTTTTACCTACTTAGGTTTTTTTTACAAAAACATTAAGTAAGCACTGTTCTAATGACTTCCAACGTGTATTTATTTGTGACAGCAATATCGACACGGATTGAATGCCTAATGAAACACAAACATGCCCCAATCATGGCGAATAATTCAAAATCAACGTGTCTGTCACGTGCATTATGTATGATCGAGGGTGGACGTGATTGTCCACCTCACCCCTCCAACTTCACCCCTCCCCGGCAAATAGTAAAAACTTGTCGATACATCGAAAGTGAATTAACGTTCGTAAATATACGTTTCAAACCAAACAAATCCGTAATGTGGACATGCTGTTGTGTTATATCCATTTTGTAATTATACCAGACTTGCAATACGAATTGTTTCTTAAATTCTTTTAATTTTTTTTAAATGACGGTTAAAATTACATTTTTCCACTCGAGAAATGGTCTACTTTCGTTACAATATAATTACTAATTACTACTAAAACTTCTTTTTAATGGTAGAAATACTAGAACTTTTAAAAATTATAATTAAAATTTTAGTTTGTTAGATTATTGCTGACGATTTCTTTTTTAATTTTTTGTACCGCTCTTTCTTGTGTACAATTTCTTGTACCGCTCTTTCTTGTGTACAATTTCTTGTACCGCTCTTTCTTGTGTACAATTTCTTGTACCGCTCCTTTTTTACAGTGTTGATACACATGTTGAATTTGTCGTATTGTTTTTCAATTTCAGTCTCATATAGGAAAAATAAAATGAAGTTTATAATTTTTGAGAAATTATAAAAAGTGATATTATTTTTTTACGATAAACAATCTGAAATAATTAGTACTGATAGAAGGCGTTATAATATGTATTCTGGGAAAAATAAATTGTAGTTTAAATATTCATGATTTTTAAGAAAAAAAATTGAAATAATATTTTTTCAGAACAAAAAAAAATTCTTTTGAGTCCGACTCACACTTGACCGGTTTTATTTTATTGTGCATGCTTTCTATAAGTGAGTTCTATGTATAATCCAGGATTTTCAGTAGTTCCCATCTTTTTAGGGTTTAATTCAATAGAAAGTTTTAATGAATGTAGACTTGTAGAGCGTAAATATTATGCTGTCTGGTTTATTTTGAGCATTCGATAATGACAGTTCAAAGAATATTATTAAAATATCCTCGATTGCCGTCACAATAAAAAAGCTGAATAATAATATGTTGTCTAAACTTTCGCGTCGTAGACACAACAAGAACTGTAATTCGAAGTGGCGACCATTATTCAGGGGGTCACCTCTAGCAGTTTAGCAAGTTCGTCGCTCCAGACAATGGCCCTCCCTCGACGGTAAACATAAACATAATTATTTGTATAGCCATAAATGTCACGTTGCGAAAACGTGCGAATTCTACAAACCGAAAGTAGGAGTGGTTAATGAAGAATGTATAATAATAATAATAATATACGAAACGTGGACACTGACGGTGCGACTGGTTCACAAATTGAAAGTCGCTCAGCGTGCTATGGAAAGAGCTATGCTCGGAGTATCTCTGCTGGATCGAATCCGAAATGAGGAGATCCGGCATAGAACAAAAGTCATCGACATAGCTCATAAGATTAGCAAGCTGAAGTGGCAGTGGGCCGATCACATCTGTCGCAGAACCGACAACCGCTGGGGTAGACGAGTTCTGGAGTGGAGACCGCGTTTGGGCAAACGTAGTGTGGGACGCGCCCCTGCTAGATGGAGCGACGATCTGCGCAAGGTGGCTGGCAACGACTGGATGAGAAGAGCCGAAGATCGGGCTCAATGGCGCGCCCTGGGAGAGGCCTATGTCCAGCAGTGGACTAGAGTAGGCTGCCGATGATGACACCCATAGTGCCTAATTTTTATAAAAATATAATTAAAATTAGAATAAAACATAACATTAGGACCAACAGCAAATATCAGTTCGAAAAACAAACTTCTAGTATACATGAAGATATAACTACTGGATCGACAACTCTTTCGTTCTCATCGTTGTGTCTTGTCACACACCTTACATTTATACCGGGGTCGGCAGTCATGAATTGCACTCTCGTTTGTACATGTACAACTCGAGCACGCTATACTACACGGGTCGGCATAGAGCGGACTCGGGCGGAATTATCGTAAACAGCCGTCACTAACCTTGCCCAACGTGAAACTCGGCATAGTACCTACGCAGCCCGGCAAATACTAGGTTTTTCAATAACAGTCCAAACACACTGTAACGTATATACTTAGTAGTGTTATTTTGCTCTACTGGCATATACGGATCAGTTACTTTACTTATCTACATAGCCGATATTTGTGAAAAAATATTGTAAGTATACCTAATACTTACACATACCTTGTTTCTAAGTTTTCTAAGTTTATTTTAATACCTTTCAGTAACGAAGATTTTTTCCATATAGTTCACATAATTAAATTTTCTCATAAATAACTTTAAATAACCTATTGAAAATAATTTACGTCTATTGAAAGTAATTACTTCAGGTATTTGTTTAAACGAAGATGTGAAGATGTGGAAACGAAACCGGTCGTAATTAATAAAATATCTACAGTAAAAACCTGTCAAACAGTATATTATTTGAATCTAATCATGTACTACAAGTTTCACCTAGTACCGACAACCGCAAGTATTAACCAGAAGTAAGTAGTTATCAAAACTAAATCCTCTAATAGACACACTCATGTGGTCTATTTAAGTACAAGAAAATCTGCCTTACAATCGCGTTTGAAAATGTATGAAATAATTCGATTATGAAAATCGCTTTCTTGTTAAAAAGCCATACAAAGCTTATCTCTAAGCGGATCAAAGGGTGGTCATTTCATTTCGCATAAATAGCCCAATTTTTCCGAGCCTCCGTCCACCTGAGCGGTCAACTGTGCCCTCGTGGGGGGTTGGGGGTACAAAGGGGTTTGTTTTGCCCCGGCGGGGGCCTAGCGCCGGGCCGGGCGTCGACCCCGCGCCCCCGATCGATGCACTGCAGTATGGATCGGTCTGGCGTCTAGACTCTCCCCCCACAGGGGTGCCGGGGCCGTGAGACGCAACCGACGAATTGTAGACGCGAGAAATTTGACGGTTAATTATTGTTTTAGACGCGGCGTTTTATTAGATGTTATACATTTTAATAACGGATTATATTTTTACCTATCGCGGAATATATGACGTTCACTCTAGTCACCTGTCGTGTTCCTCATTGATGTGATGAGGGCCGTGGACAGATTTCGACTTTTTTCAGAATTTGAACAACTTCTGGTGTGCCAAAAATTCAGATCCCAAGCAGTAAAGGACTTATATCATTTCATTTATTGAAAATGGATTACAATGTCATACAGCACGGAGCCAAAATTGGAATTGTAGTCAGTCATACATGAAAAGTTATGTCAAATATTAAATTATATAAATCAAATAATAATTAAATTAATGTAATACAGATAAAATTAATATAAATTACAAATAAAAATAAATTAAAAACAAATTAAATTTAAAAACATCTAAAATTATTAAAAAAAACGCTTACCAATGCATACATATAAAATGAGTACAGCTGGCATAGTTCCAAAGCTTTATTTAGAAATATGCCAACAGTGTCAGCGAATACATCAATATCATCGTGCTTATAGATTTCTCGCTCTATATACGCACAGATAAAGAAACAATGTGGGCATATCCGAAATCCATAAACGAAATATAATCCTTCTAATAAAATAAAACTGTGAACACCATCTGTTTCCATTTAATATCATCACGTTTCCCTTTAGCTCCGCGCTTGTGATAAATCCCTGAGCAATTTACTACTGCACGATTTCAAGACACGTTTATGATGTATGTATATTCCCAATTGAGTCCTTATTTTGCAAACATGTTATATATAGTATTATCCTGTCTAGCATGCTAAGAGAGACAAGCGTTTTCTTGTTCAAAATAAGATAATGTGTTTATTTACACTTCTGAAACTTTTTTCTTAATCACTTCTGGAAATGACCACTTTTCCTGTCGCCATTAACAGAAATCGTTATTAACTAGAATCATCCTGTAAGTTACAAAAAGTGAGATGTTTTGTTACATACTGTACCTCGAAATAGAGAAGAAACCCTAGTTTCTGTCTCGAGTTGAACATTGAAAAATATTTTTTTTAAAAAGGGTCTAAGACTAAGGCGATCACCGTCGCTTAGAGACAGCCACTACATCATGGGTATTTGCATGTGCGGTGCCGGCGTTGAAGGACTCTTTTAATGTTTCGACTTTTTGTTGCATTAAAGCCTTGAATAAAAACAATTTTTTTTCCCGCCAGGTTACCTCCTAACAAAAGTAGAAGGCAAAGTGGGATCCCCTGAGACTCCCCTATCCGACCTCGGTCTCATATCGTACCGGTCGTACTGGAAGGAGGCTCTACTAAAGAGGCTGTGCTCGGCGCCCGGGCCGACGCTGTGCATCCGTGACCTGAGCAAGGATCTGGCCATAGCCTCCTCGGACATCGTGTCCACGCTGCAAGAGCGCGGACTCATGAAGTACTGGAAGGGAAAGCACATCGTGCTGAAGAAACAGGTTCGTGTTGGTCTCGTTTCGTACTGGAGGGATCGTGTATTGTTGAAGAAACAAGTTGGTGTTGGTTTAATTTAGTATTTCGTAATGGGGGGAACATGTAGTGTTCAAGAAACAGGCTAATGTTGGTCTTATTTCGTACTGGAGGGATCGTGTGGTGTTGAAGAAACAAGTTGGTGTTGGTTTAATTTAGTATTTCGTAATGGGGGGAACATGTAGTGTTCAAGAAACAGGCTAATGTTGGTCTTATTTCGTACTGGAGGGATCGTGTGGTGTTGAAGAAACAAGTTGGTGTTGGTTTAATTTAGTATTTCGTAATGGGGGGAACATGTAGTGTTCAAGAAACAGGCTAATGTTGGTCTTATTTCGTACTGGAGGGATCGTGTGGTGTTGAAGAAACAAGTTGGTGTTGGTTTAATTTAGTATTTCGTACTGGGGGAACATGTAGTGTTCAAGAAACAGGCTAATGTTGGTCTTATTTCGTACTGGAGGGATCGTGTGGTGTTGAAGAAACAGGTTAGGGTTGGTCTCATTTCGTACTGGTTGCGGACGTGTAGTGTGGAAGAAACAGGTTAGTGTTGGTCTCATTTCGTACTGGTTGGGATCGTGTATTGTTGAAGAAACATCTTGGTGTTGGTCTCATTTCGTTCTGGTTGGGAACGTGTAGGGTAAGGGTTGAAGAAACAGGTTATTGATGGTCTCATTTAGTATTTGACGATGATGATGATGCTGTTTTGATTCCAATCCATAATCGTACCGCTCTTCTTTCCGTTCCCCTCTGTTATATTCTCCTCTCTGTCGCCAGGAGGTGCTAGAGGAGGTGTGCCGGCGCGCAGAGCGGGCGCGCTGCGTTGACGGCACGAGCCTGCGCTGGACGCCTCCGGCGAGCACGCAGGCGCCGCGCTGACGCCGAGCGCGCGCGCCCCGCGCCGCTGCCGCGCGCGCCGCCCGCGCACCACGGCCGCCCCGCCCCACCAGTAGCGCCGCGCGCGCGCTGCTCTAGTACTAGTACTACTCTGCTCTAGTACTACTCTCGCTGGACCTCTGGCGAGCATGCAGGCGCCGTGTAGAAGCCGCGCGCAACCCGGCCGCCCCCGTCCCACTAGTAGCGACGCGCGCGCGCTGCTCTAGTACTACTGCTGCTGGACGCCTCGGTGAGCACGCAGGCGCCGTGCTGACGCCGCGAGCGCACTTCTCTAGTACAGGTTGACCACAGGTCAATCTACCCAAAACATGCCATGGAACCTTATTGGTACAACTACTTTCCGCCATTTCGAAAAAAATTTTTTCGATTTCTTGGCGCTCGATCCTAGCTTAATAATTCGATAGAGGACACCAATAGAAACATGAATCATCTCTTGACAAATACTCCTAAAGTATCTCTGAACCCAGATATTTGACCCTGGAATCTTACTAAAAAAATAATGCAACTTTCAACTTCAAATATCTGGGTTCAGAGATACTTTAGGAGTTTTTGTCAAGATATGTTTTATGTTTCAATTGATGTCCTCTATCGAATTATCGAGCTGGGATCGATCGCCGAGAAATAGTATTTTTTTTCAAAATCACAGAGTGGTGTACCAGGCTCCATAGTAAAATGTTCCATGGCCTTTGAGAATCTGAAATATACCACAGTGCACAGCCATATGGTTAAGATTTAATCGTATCGTTAGTGGTTGAATGTACCAAACACAACGAGCTCATTTGTATGGAGCGATAACGGAAGCGTCGTAGAGCCGAGTCTCCAGTGCATGTTGGTATACACACTACACAAAAACATTTATAGAAAATATTTTTGGTCGATGTATGACAGTGAGAAACAAATATGATTTGTTTTTATATTCCTGTTCAGGGTATAATGTGTAGAGCAAAATATGCGCTGGAGATCCGGCTGAGTGAGCGCATTGCTCCGATTTTTCTTTTTAACATTTGGATGAACGAATCAGTCATGAATGAATCAGTTGGATGGATTCATGCAGTACACAAATAGCCTAAAAATGGTACCCATCTATACTTCATTTTTTTAGCATTAGACAGAAGCAAGTTCTAGGTATTTTATCGGGCACGTTATAAATAAGATGTGCAAGAATTTCAATTAAGGTCGCTAAAAATTACATACTTTGTCGTAAATACCTCATCGTCATTGTCTGACTATTCAGTAATTAAGTTACTTTTATCCGTATTTCTCAATATTGAAACGTTATGGGTTTAATGACAATAAATATCAACAATCGTCTTCAAAGACTTACACTATAAAAGAACTAAAGAACCAGGGGACCTAAACGTAAAAGGACGCTTTAGTAGTATAATACGGCTAAATTAAGAATGTCGGGTCACCTGTCAAATATTTAGCACGTTGAATGATTTTAAAACTAGTCGCTAACCATGCGCTTACCCATGGCCACCATTTTGCTTTGCATAAACATCACCTCAGGTTTGCGATTACTGCTTCTTTGTTTACGTTTTTTCTAATGCTAAAAATAAGTACTAGCGTGTAGTATGGGCCGATGATCCATATATTGTGTATTTGTGACGCAGTGCAGAGGGCGAACTGACCAACCACGCGGTGGCGTGCTGCTCGGAGCCAATCAACGGCCGTGACTATTATCAAAACCGTGAAGTATGGTGGGGCCGTTTGTCGTTTGTTTCTTGTATAACGTTACATCTCCTTACCTTAAAGAACTCGTTGGTTATAATAACCTGTATGAAATATAATAGCTTGTATGTAGGCTATATTAGCACAATTTTATGAATACTGAAAATGAAACGGATCTACTTAGATTATCATATGTATATTGCATTATTTTAACAATTTTGAGTTTATTATTTCTAATTACAGAAAATGATTAGATTAGGTATAGAAAATGATTAGATTAGATTAGATTATCATTAGTTTTTAAGTAATTAATTCCATTACGACATACACAATAGTGTTCTAAGTTCAAACCTCTTCAAGGCGATTATAAATAACGCAATCATATAAATAATTGCAAAATTGATTGCAAACTTCCCCTAACGTCAGTAGTACCATTGATTTGTACCATTGATGGTACTAGCGACACTATTATGTATCGCTAGTACCATTAAAGAATAAACAAGTATAGTACCCTGTGTTTACTTGTTTATGTAAATAAAAATTAATTTCACAGCGACCTTTGTTGTGACAAGTTGGCGTGTTGAGGTCGTCGAGTATATGTCTAGCGTCGCAATTTTTCTAAAAATAATGCGACGTTAACATCACCGTTCAGAAGCTGCATTTGTACGTGCTGAATATAGGAGTTGCGTTCGATGACGAATTTTGATCGTTTCTTATACGGCTCAGTTGTTATGGCGTTGACAATATTAAACGCTGCGTCCTTTAATGAATTTCAAAAATTGACAGATTGTCGTGGGTTTTCCGTTGAATTTCTTATTAAGTTGTCCATTCCATCCTTCGCACGCATTCGTCGTTCTATGTCTCTCTCCAAAACCGCACCACATCGCTTTTTTCGGCATCCAAAATGTTTTTATGTAAGATAAGAATTGTTCAAGGTTTTTGTGACATCCTACAACTTCACTTTCTTCGAGTATATAATTCCACCCTTCTTCAATTTTTGATTCAGGCAGAAGAGGAAGAACAGTGCATAGACTGACAATTTTATTTAGGTTCTGATTGGTGTTTTTCTTATATTTTGTTTGGATCGTTAGCTGTTTTGCTTGATAAGTTCCAACATAATAATGTATGTATGTCTTTTTTAATTTATTTGGCATTAGTGCATATATAACTGGTATCACTCTGTTTTTATCGTCGGTGCTTCCTAAATCACAAAATATCACATACAATTGTGTGAAAGGTTTAGGGCAACTCTTAAAAGTTCCGTCGCATAAAAAAACCTTGCCAATTTTCAGTATTTCCTTTGCCTCTTCCAGGGCTAAAAGTATAACACGGTCATTATCATGACTATAGTCGGCGAGAAGCAATTCTTCATAGTCTGGGGGTACTTCAACTTCTTTTATATTCGTGTGTGACATCTTATTTACTTGTGCCACTTTTCTTCTTCTTCTATAGGCTACGCATTGGAATTTGTTGTACGTTGGTAGTTTTTTAATTAAGTCTAGCCAGTGGTACTAGAGATACATAGTTGCGACATTATTATGTATCGCTAGTACCATCAATGGTACTAGCGATACATAATAGTGTCGCTAGTACCATCAATGGTACAAATCAATGGTACTACTGACGTTAGGGGGCAAACTTTATACATCTAAAATGAAATTAATACCTAATTACGGATTTCGAATACTATAAATGTTAAAAAAACTGATGTTTTGAGTCCGACTTGGATAATCGCCTTAGATTTTATAATTAGTAATTATAAAATCTATCGGAGTAGGTAGGGCTCCTTCGGGTCAATGTCCTCAAAGGTTATATTAATATGGATATGATTTCGGGATCCCGTTTTAAGTTATCGAGCAAATGTTGTAAATTACTTTTATAAACCTCGCCCTTACTCGGCGGATTACGATTTTTTAAAAATTGTGAACTTACGAAGAAGTTAAAACACTACCATAGGTACACTAGCGCCATGAATCTTAAAAAAATATATTTCGCCACCAATCTTAAATGTGTATCAAAACAAATATAACGTTAAAAATCTAAATAATATATTTATTCAATCCCGGAAATCCCGGGATTATTGGGCATACTTATCCATATTATGACCGTATGTGGCAAGTACCAATAACAGCCCTACCTACTTCGATCATAGGTAATTACATATATGTCATTAAAAATGTAATTTTTAATTACTATTTTTTAAATTTATTTTGTAATGTAATGTATGTAATGTAATGTCTTTTTGTATGTAATGTACAAAATCTGATGTTTTTTTCTTTGTTATTACTTTGAATGGAACGGGTCCGACTTGGATAATCGCCTTACATTTTTAATTATACATGTATGTAATTTTAAAAAATATGTAATTATTTAATTAAGTAAATAAAAATCACATGTCAATTTTTTTATATGTAATTAAATTAATAATGTAATGTAATGTAATGTAATGTAATGTATGTAATTTAATGTCTTTTTGTAGCACGAACGAAAATTTGGTAGTGAAATTTCGATAGTTTTATACTCACTTCTTGGACGTAAAAACTATAATAATATCATTATCATCTATTAATGCTTATTAAATACATTTTCTACAAAATTAAAAGTTTTAACGGCACATGAGTTAAATTTAATTTAGTATTTAATTTTTTTTTTTTTTTTTTTGCTTCAATTTTATTTTATTTAGATAATGACAGCGGTAAATGACAATCACGACTTTGAGAGATATTAAAAAAAATATAGATTGAACTGTATTTATATACATTAAAATAACTAAAACCGTTACAAGCAATTTATGACAAACAAGTATGTATTTACATACAGATTACAGATTTATGACAAACAAGTATGTATTTACATACATACAGATTACAGATTTATGACAAACAAATATGTATTTACATACATACAGATTACAGATTTATGACAAACAAGTATGTATTTACATACATACAGATTACAGATTTATGACAAACAAATATGTATTTACATACATACAGATTACAGATTTATGACAAACAAGTATGTATTTACATACATACAGATTACAGATTTATGACAAACAAGTATGTATTTACATACATACAGATTACAGATTAATGACAAACAAGTATGTATTTACATACATACAGATTACAGATTTATGACAAACAAATATGTATTTACATACATACAGATTACAGATTTATGACAAACAAATATGTATTTACATACATACAGATTACAGATTTATGACAAACAAATATGTATTTACATACATACAGATTACAGATTTTAAAAAATCAGTTGCAATGTTATGTCACCACATAGTTATATTTCAATTATTATGTATTATGTTGTTCTTACGTAGGACATCTTTTTAATTATATTATCTAAAGAGATTATTATCGGAATAATGAATAGTGCACGCGTCGACTGGCAGACGCGGTCTCCAATACAAGCAATCTATGTAGGGTTTTTAAAATTGTTGGTATTTACGCAACTCCTAGATGTAAGTAGGTAAATATGTTTAATTTTGAATGGACGAATGAATGAATTGAATGAATTTTAAATTTGACATGATATTCTTGAATCATATATTTATTTAATTCATTCAAATGAATGAATTGAATGAATTTTATATTTGACATGATTTTCTTGAATCATATATTTATTTAATTTTGAATGAATGAATTTTAAATTTGACATGATATTCTTGAATCATATATTTATTGAATTTTGAATGAATGAATTTTAAATTTGACATGATATTCTTGAATCATATATTTATTTAATTTTGAATGAATGAATTGAATGAATTTTAAATTTGACATGATATTCTTGAATCATATATTTATTTAATTTTGAATGAATGAATTGAATGAATTTTAAATTTGACATGATATTCTTGAATCATATATTTATTTAATTTTGAATGAATGAATTTTAAATTTGACATGATATTCTTGAATCATATATTTATTGAATTTTGAATGAATGAATTTTAAATTTGACATGATATTCTTGAATCATATATTTATTTAATTTTGAATGAATGAATTGAATGAATTTTAAATTTGACATGATATTCTTGAATCATATATTTATTTAATTTTGAATGAATGAATTGATTGAATTTTAAATTTGACATGATATTCTTGAATCATATATTTATTTAATTTTGAATGAATGAATTTTAAATTTGACATGATATTCTTGAATCATATATTTATTTAATTTTGAATGAATGAATTGAATGAATTTTAAATTTGACATGATATTCTTGAATCATATATTTATTTAATTTTGAATGAATGAATTGAATGAATTTTAAATTTGACATGATATTCTTGAATCATATATTTATTTAATTTTGAATGAATGAATTGATTGAATTTTAAATTTGACATGATATTCTTGAATCATATATTTATTTAATTTTGAATGAATGAATTTTAAATTTGACATGATATTCTTGAATCATATATTTATTTAATTTTGAATGAATGCATTGTATGAATTTTAAATTTGACATAATATTCTTGAATCATATATTTATTTAATTTTGAATGAATGAATTGATTGAATTTTAAATTTGACATAATATTCTTGAATCATATATTTATTTAATTTTGAATGAATGCATTGTATGAATTTTAAATTTGACATAATATTCTTGAATCATATATTTATTTAATTTTGAATGAATGCATTGTATGAATTTTAAATTTGACATAATATTCTTGTGGATATAAGTATTAAGTATAATATGAAGTTGTTTTAATCAATTTTAACATATTACAATAAATTATTATCTCATATGTTGCATTTTTGCAATGTTTTATTCATTTTCCTTTGTTAAACGGAGTCAGAAATGGCACTAGTTACGCCTTTAGTTTAGTTTAACTCTTTATTGTACACAGAAAATATTTTACAAACTTAGATAAAAATATATAGCACAAAGGGCGTGACTTATCTCTAAGAGAGATATCTTCCAGCAAACCTTCTTTAAATGGAAACCATAGTAAGTATTTATAGGTATCATAGAGCTCAAATTTTCTATTTCCAAGAGGGCGACATTGGTACGTACAGTCACGAACCTTAATTTTGTTAGACTATTATGCTTTATGACATAGATAAAAACAATAAATAATAAAGAAGATGGCTGCTCGCTATGTAAAACTTATGAACTGTGTTCTTATTCTAAAACTATAATATCCTCGTAAATACCCAAATAACAAATTTGGGACCTACTTTAACACATTGAACAACTTTGTCACAATAACACAGACGGCAATCAAAAGGAATCTAATAGGTACTAGTGTTAATCTAGTATTGACTATGACAAAGTTGTTCAATGTGTAAGGGTACCTAAATTAAGATAGATAGATAGACTAATACTTTATTGCACACAAGAAATTTACATAGGAAAGGAAATATAGAATAAGGCTCAATTTACATTGCCGCGGAATGGAATGGAAGCGAATTTTCGCAACGTAATTGTACATAGCATAATGAACTTTATGTCAATTGTGTAACACACAAACTAAATACGAACCAAAAAAGAAAAGTAGCTAGGGGAATTCTCGAGAATGCGCGAGGATTCCCCGGAAGACGCGCGACCTCTTTTTTGGCTCGTAATTAGTTTGTATGTTACACAATTGACATAAAGTTCATTATGCTATGTACAATTACGTTGCGAAAATTCGCTTCCATTCCATTCCGCGGTAATGTAAATTGAGCCTAAGTAAGTGTACAAAGGCGGCCTTATCGTTCAGAGCGATCTCTTCCAGGCAACCTAGAATTTAGATTCGCGACCGTACTTTTAAATAAATTAAGGTTCGCGACCGTACTTTTATTGTCTGTGTTATGGATATCGCAATGGTAACGAGCCATAAAAAAATAAATTTAAATACTCTTTGGACGAAATTAAATTCCACATTATGCCGAGGGTTTGTATATTTCTAATCAGGGTGTATTAGGCGCAATTTACATTGCCCCGGAATGGAATGAAGCGAATTTTCGCAACGTAATTGTACATAGCATAATGAACTTTATGTCCATTGTGTAACATACAAACTATTTTTTTATTTTTTTTATTTGTTAAGAGGCTTTGGTACACGACAAGGTTACCATGTCAGTCTCGTTAGGGTCACTGAGAAAAGGGAAGGGAAGCTCAAGTATTATTAGAGTCAGCCCTCACTTTCAGAGCCAACTTAGCAACAGTAAGTGTTTCATATTATCAGATAAGGGCTGACTCAAAATAATATTGAGCCTCCCATTTTGGAGCCTATTGAGGTACAAACTAAATACGAGCCAAAAAAGAGGTCGCGCATTCTCGAGAATTCCCCTAGCTACTTTTCTTTTTTGGCTCGTATTTAGTTTGTATGTTACACAATTGACATAAAGTTCATTATGCTATGTACAATTACGTTGCGAAAATCCGCTTCCATTCCATTCCGCGGCAATGTAAATTGAGCCTAAGTGTATACCCACATTATCAGTATTAATAATGTGGCTCAAAGTATTTAAATACGAGTATGTGGACTTGTGGAGGTTCAGCTACCTAGCGATACAACGATCTAGGCTAACGAGCAACACTGATTCGCACCATTAATCTGCTACTGAGACTGAGCAGTAAATGAAATAACTGTTTACACAGATTCTTGTGTGGAAAAAAACGGATTTTTGAAATCAGGATGTAGTATTTCTTAACATTACATTACTTACCAAGATATCACTATATGTATTATATTATATATTATCCTATTATTATTCTCCTTTCTGTCCTTACGCTGTTATTTTAATAAAATTTAATGTGTGGAATTTTGGATTGGCATACAAATACAGTCAAACCTGGGTAAGTGAGAACTGGATAAGTGAGAAAACTCTATAAGTGAGAGTAATAGCCAGGACCCGTCATTTTAAGCTCCCAAAACCTCTATTAGCGAGAAACAGAAACCTCTGTAAGAGAGAGTCGTTTTTCCCTCATGGACCTCCGTAAGTGAGACTGCTACTTATCTTTACCTCTATAAGCGACAGTCGAGCGTTATTTATTTATTTTATTTAGGAGGAACTATAGCTACAATAAAAATACATACCTACATACATAAAAGATACACACATACAGTAACAAATGACAAAACAAATTACAAATTTAACATCTGCTATTTTATGACTCATTCTTAACTTTCGTGGAACTTCCTACCATTATTTTTGTATTGTAGTGACTTGTTATTGCTGCGTACCTCTATAAGAGAGAAACGCTACCCATGTACCTGCATTAACGAGAAACTCGGGTTAGTGAGAAACCTCTATAAGCGAGAATCTTGAACTCTCGCTTATCCATGTTTGACTGTATTTAAAAAAAACATTTACTATGTAATTTTTTTATCGCTGTAAGATTTCCTGCAAAGAAGAAAATAAATAAATGAATAAATCTGTACCTCAGAAGCATAACAGTGTAAAAGCTTTTCTAGAATTTTCTGTTTCTTAGGTATCGTGGCAAATTATAATCTAGAATTGTTTCTGTAATAAAAAAAATTTAAACTTTGAGAATTTGTTTACCTACCAGTTGAGTTTCTCCCGCGCTTTTGTCGCGTCCACACCAGCTTTTTTTCGTTGTCTTGCAAATTGTTTTACAGTAGTGCTTTTCAAGTAAGAATTGTGTTTTTTATTCGAAGAACGTCTACAAAATGTGATTAATGTGTGGGACAGTGAAGTAAAGTCAAATAAGACGCTGCAGCCCGATCCGTACTTGGCTGGATTTTGAAGAGCCATACTGCGTCCGGGACGCCTTCTTCTTTGGTTCGGATGGTGCAGAAGTGTGGAAGATTCTCCCAGATAGCATTGAAATGTGTCACACCAGCATTTTAATGAAGACTTGCAAGAGTTGTTTACATCAGACATGGCTGTATGGGCTCAGTTCCCTTTGCCTTAAAAAAAAAAACAACATTACCTACCAGTTTTATTAAAGTCCAAAAATTTACATAAAATTGTCTCATTTGTAAAATTGGTTATGGCATTTACAGTTTAATGCTTCTGAGGTACAGAAATTAAGAACTGCTTTTTGAAAAAAAACCTAGGGAAACGATTCGTAGGTGCCTTAAAGGAATTGTTAAGAAAACATACTACAATTCAGAACATGACATTGTATTTTGTTGGATTATTACTATACTTATTATATTATTATTAATTATTTCAATTGAATTAGATATTATTATGACATATTATTATATAGGTAAATTATGCATGAAATAAATTGGTAATTTTATTTAAATATTTTAGTATTAAATCACTGTATGCCTGCTTTATAGGTGGATTGTAAATAATCTTTATAATGAATAAATTGAATATGGAAAAAAGCTTAAAACCTTTATATAATCTGCCAATTGTAAATTGTGTTCATGATTGCAAATTCTATAGTATAGTATTCTATTTTGACTTGCTGTCAAAAATTTTTATCAAGCAAATGGCCACTTGACTGTAAATGGTCTCCGTCGCCTAAAGACACTTACTACAAAATTATTAGATTTTCAATGCATTTCTAACTTTGGGATCTTAGATGGAGTGCCTCATGTGCCACTAATAGGAGATAATCCTGCAATGTTCTACCACTAGAGGCGCCTTCTTACCCTTCAGACTCGCGCCATGCTGTCTTAACATATTTTTTAGGTCTGCTTTTTTTAAATGGCCATATGATGCCATGATATCATCACAATAAACTGCAAAGTCTGGAACATCGGCGCAAGGTTGCCTGTCTATCGGTATTTTATAGGATACATTTCGGAGAGTGCGCATCGGAATTGCACGACTTAATTCCAGCATCTCCATTCCGCCTTCGGACTACCAGGCGCGGGGAGGGGTTCCATCCTTATGTTGTTGATATCCCATCTGCTCGTACGAAGTGATTTGCTTCTTCGTTCATTATGCGAACGGCTAAGGAATGGAACAGCCTGCCGGCGTCTGTATTTCCCGAAACCTACAACCTTGGGATCTTCAAGGCCAGAGTGAATAGGCATTTACTGGACCCGCATGCTCCATCGTCGACCTCATCGTCGCTTACCATCAGGCGAGATCGAGGTCAAATACGGGTTTAGAAGTAAATAAAAAAAAACAATTTTACTGATAGGTTGAAAATTAAATAACGAGAAATTTGTGATATTTATTAATGTTTCTTTTTACGGAGTGTGCTAGTGGCTCCATCTACGCAACGCTTTGTCTTTTTTGTCCAATTGGACTCGGACACACTACAACTTCCACCGACGTTTCGGTTCAGGTACCGCTTCCGGCCGTGTAGTCGACTGCATTCAAACTCATGCGTTGCGCTCAAGCCCCGCCCACTCGGTTCAGGAACCGCGCAGGCGGTTCCAAGTGGAACCGTTGTACGTGTAGTCGACAGCGCATTTTTGTTTGAGTTTATATGAAGCACCGGTTCCATGAAACCGACCGATACTAGAACCGGCCTAGGAACCGTCGTCGTGTAGTCCGGACCTTACGCTGGCTCTCTTTACCCACTTACTCCTTTCTCACAGCTACTTTACTTTTTGTCTCGCGTTTGCGCAGGTACCTACTTATTTTATTTTGATTTTTTTAAGGCTGATTTGAATCACCTGATACTACAGAATAGGTGGGCAATCATTACTATTCTGTAGCATCCTGTAAATATACGTCTATTTTTATTTATGCACGTTTTTATGTATCTGCAGAGCATTTATTGCGCACGCACAGATACTGTTGTAGATGCACACTGATGTGGAACAAGGTGTGGTAGGTACATACTACTCGTCGGAAATATCTGTGGATCACTTACAGAGTTACCAATATAATGTATTGTGTTTCCTATATATATTATATTTGATTTCTGTGGGACCACTGGACCTGTCAAGTTACTCACTAAGGAAAATAAATATATAATAATAAGTCGAGCGTCGGTGGCACAGTGGCTAGGACACCGGACTCCCATGCGGGAGGTCCGGGTTCGAAACCACGCAGTGCCATGTACCAATGTGTTTTTCGTATTTTTCGGAGACTTACGTACATTTACCGACTGCTCTGACGGTGAAGGAAAACATCGTGAGGAAACCTGCACACTGAGATGACCAGTGTATAAAATGGGATAGGCACAAAGGATCCTCAAGGGTCGAAGTGCCGCTGGGTTATTCCCCTATCATAAGATAAGGAAAATAAAAGAACAACGTGCAGTCAGCCTGGTGTGAGAGTTTACCTATGCATTGCTGTATGTCGGTTTGAAGGGTAAGACAGTCAGCGTAATTACTGGCACTTGAAACAGTTCTCAGGGTCAGCAGCGCATCGAAAACCCTCCAATAACAGGAGAGATACCTATGTCTATGGGCGACAACTTACTATGTGGTAGCCCCAGGGCCGGATTAAGCATGTCGGGGCCCCTAGGCAACGCATGTCTCGGGTCCTTATGCCCCCTTTTCTTACTTCCTAAAATATGTTTTTCTACCTAAACTCAATTTTATCCATATACGCTGTTTTTTTACTACCTACATTACGTAGGTATACCCAGTGACGGCGCAGAATTGAGACTTAACCATTTTTTTTAACCTGTATAAGGTTAGCGACGGGAGCGAGCGGAGCGAGTTCGAAATTTGGCGCGAATACAACACAAATGTCGGATGATGATGGTTTAGGTTAGAAAGGGCGGGATCGAGCGAAGCGAGCTTGAAAATTCGTTTGGATCCGACGCAGTTCATAGTTTATCTGGGTCCCTAAGCGACGCGGGGCCCATAGGCAGTTACACTGCCTAATGGATAATCCGGCCCTGGGTGGCCCGTTTGAAATACAGCAAGCATTACTGCTTTGCGGCAGTCATAGGTGGAAAGGTGGTACTTCTGTGAACCCCTCACTTATGGGTCTACTTACCTTAACCAAAAACAAAATTAGGTAGGGACTATTGGAATGGAACGTGGAAGAATAGCATCTATTAAGGTGCGGTTACACCTGGTCGTCGACCGACCGTCCGTCTGGGCGGTCACAGCATGCGGCTATCGCCTATACCTTGGTATGGAATTATCCACGAATTACCAGTCATCGAACGTCAGTGTCACTCACTTGTCATCGAGCGAATGACGTTGAACGACTTCGGTCAACGACTAAGTGTAAACCACGGAGGTCGGTGATCATAAGTCGTCCACCGCAGGTCGGTCGCCGAAGTGGTCACCGACAATATGTAACTCCGCCTTTGTTCTTCCACGGTTTATTCCAAAACAAATATTATTGTTTCTAATCAGTAATCTGTTCCCATGTAGCGCGTGGAACGGAGCGTAAATCATTTTATCAGTGCTCATTAGCCATAAGTTTGTGTTAGCAAGTTATCTCATTAATTGTCGCTGACGTCATCTCGGACACTGGTGAACGATAATGTACGTCAACGACCTCAGGCACACCAAGGTTTTCTTTGTATGGCTAGATAGAAAAAAATAGTCGCCATCCCTAGGGGCGGGTATTCGTTCCTTCATGCTCTATGGCGAAAGGATAATAATAATAAGATAATATATAATATAATACGTATAAGTGATATCTTGGTAAGTAATGTATGTAATAATAGTTTAATATAATGAACCATTTTATTTAAGGATTGCACATTAATTAATGGGTAGCAGGTGAAAAATCATATATTATCAATACCATAGGCCAGGGGTTCCCAAAGTGTGCGTCGTGGCGCCCCGGGGCGCTGCGCGCTGTGGAGAGTAAACAGGGCGCAGCGAGGCACTCCAGTTTTCCTTTATCTGGAAGCTAAAATTTCTTAAATTCAAAATGAAAAGATATTAATTAAATAAGCAAGTCGACAGTTCGTATGTGAATGATCAAGCAACTTTTTCTGTTACTGTATTTCACTTTATTTTCTGTACTGTACTATATACTCTATACTGTACTGTACTGTTTTTCTGACAATTTTAATATATACGAGTATATAACTTTATGTGAGCCTCACATTGTAAGGTTTAACTAAACAAATGTTTTCATGTCATTATGTATCATATTTTGACTAGGGCGCAGGGACAAAATACCAAACCTGTAAGTGCGCCGCGAACTGAAAGAGTTTGGGAACCCCTGCCATAGGGTATTATCCTAACTTCTACCTACGGCCTAATGGGAACAAATCTAATGAATGACATACGATTAGTCAACTGGTATAGTATATTCCTAAAACCAGAACGTACAACCGAAAAAGAATTATACCGTCCTAGGAATAACTGGTCAAAACCAGCTATAATCAAAACTACCGGTTATATAAGATTAACCAGCTAATACTGGATTTTCACGTATTTCTTTAGCTGTTTCTCATAATATAAAGCCCAATCTTCGAAAAAAACACATCGAAAAAACTACACATAGTTAGGCAAAACGAAGTTTACCTTGACCTACCTCGTAGGTCATAGGTAAGTCCTAAGTACTTAGGATTAACCGGAAAGCTAGGTTCACTCGCATATCGGAGTTAAATCCTATTATATATATAATAGGATATATTATATTATTATTATTATATTGCTGCGTTTGGGCAAATGTAGTGTGGGACCCTGCTAGATGGAGAGACGATCTGCGCAAGATGGCTGGCAGCGACTGGATGAGAAGAGCCGAAGATCGGTCTCAATGGCGCGCCCTGGGAGAGATCTATGTCCAGCAGTGGACTAGAGTAGATATAGATAGAGCACTATGTATTTTTGGAAGGTGAACGAGTGGATCGGCGAGTGGATAATTTTAAATATTTCCAAGTAGTTACAAAATATTTACCTCTATGTGCTATTGCTCTATGTGCTGTGTCCAGGTCTAAGTGGAGATGAGCCGGACACGTGTGCAGAATGCAGGACGATAGGTGGCCCCGAAGACTGCTCGAATCAACCCCGAGTGGGGCGCAGAAGTGTCGGGAGGCAGCCCGGGAGGTGAACGTTATTCATTGTGAAGACGGCGGGGAGGATGTGGATGCGAACGGCTATAGATCGAGGAGAATGGCGTGCACATGAAGAGGCAAAGATGGGTTACTTTGAAAAGAAAGAAAAGAAGAAGATGTGTGATGTGCTATGCCGTCTGTTCAACACAACTAAACTGCGCACAGTCTAACGTCGATTAAACGCATTTTCTCGACGTTATCAGATCGAAAGCGGATCGTATCGTAACTCCACTAGTGGAAAGTTAGTCAGCGTATAAAATTATAGAAATAGAATCGATTAGATAATTTAATATTGCGATAATAATACTATCCATCATTAATATTATTCTTAACGGGAAACTAAATTACGCTCGCTGACGTTAAAATTGATTACGCCCCATGTAGTAGCTCACGAATCACGGGTGTAGAGCGTCGGTGGTGTCGTGGCTAGGACGTCGGACTCCCATGCGGGAAGTCCCAGTTCGAAACAATACGTACCAATGAGTTTTTCGGTTTTTTCGAAGGACTTATGTACATTGTGGAAGGAAGGAAAACATCGTGAGGAAACCTGCACGCTGAGATAATGTGCGAAATGGGGAAGGCAATAACAAACCAACCCATTAAACTGCCACGAGAATCGTTCTATGTGATTAATTTCTTAGAATGATCACGACCCTAAGCAATGAGGATTACAACTTAGAAGAAGTAGCTCACTCTGTATAGGTAATTTCTGATAAGACATTAAAAAAAAAGAAATACTTAGTATAAGTAATTTGATCGCAGTTAGAAATACTTACCTAAGTTTGAACTTGTATTAAATGAATTAGAGCATGCTCTAGTTGGTGCAACAACAAAAAAATTAGGTCGATTTGAATTTATTCCAAATTATTGTAGTTTTATTTCACAACGTAACTTTGGTGCCGGGTCCTTTAAAATTATTGAAAGTACCTACTTATCTACCAGGTATTGGTTCGAATTCGAGGCCATGCCTACACGGTGCCGAGTACCTACGTTGTATACCTAATTACATTTTTTTTATTAAAAAAACATTGGCAATATTTAGCTTGGCTTAAATGCCTGTGCTAGGAGTGGTTCCCACAATGATCCAAATGTGGATTCGATCCGGCGCTTGCGCCACAGCTCTCGTGTCAGTGTCGCTTCAACATTGAATCGTAGTTATCGCAGAAAAAATAAGTACTAGGATAACGTGATGAGGTAACGTATCCGATAACAGTGTGGGTGCGGACGATTTTGAACAGTGGATAGGGATGGGTTATATCATTTATCTGTCAGCTGATTTATGTCAGACAGTATCAAGTAGGTATTGAGGATAATCTAAAGCCAGAAATCGAATTAGGTAAACAGAGTAGCGCCCATTACAAAAACTTTGCTTTTGTCGTATATTATTAAGTATTATAGAAGCTAGAGAAAGAAACACGTAGAATAAAGTTTAATGGTGGTATACCCTAATGTGCAGACGGTTTGAAGGTTAAGAGAGCCAGCGTAATTACCGGCACATGAGGCATGGTGTGCCTAAGTCCTCATCGAAAACCCTCGATTGCAATATTTTAGCGAGGTGAAATATCTATGGGTAGGGTAACGGTGATTCGTCTGCTCATCTGCTTTCCTTCAAAATTAAAAAAATCAAAGGTTTTTCTAACTATGTAGGTAGGTATGGTAATAGAAACGACTTTCACAATAAAGGACGATCTTTACCCTTTGACCTTAAAGCTTAAAGCTTAAAACAGCTTAAGGACATGGGGTCACGATTATGCCCTTGCGGCACCCTGAATAGAAATCAACCGCTTGTGAACAAGTCAATTCGTGTGGGCGTTGCTTTGTATCTCTGGAATTAAGTAGGGTAGGTACCTACTATTCTGATTAGGAAATAATATTATTTTTACATAAAGTCGGGATCAATGGACATGGTTCATAATGTGAACAAACCTATGCTTAATAATTAATACCTATCCTTAGTGATTAATTATTTATCACAACAGACGATCGACCCATAGTTTAATTCACGTGGAATTCATTTTTTTGTTGGTATCCTAAACTACATTATACGATGAAATATTAATAAAACATGGTTATTTCATTAAACCATCGACATCGCCAATATTTTGGTTTGTTTACATTAGGAACAAGTTTCATTGGGCTCGACTATACCTATAATAGCTAACACGTTTATGTAGGTATGAGATTCCACATGGGTCTAGTGTAAACAATACGCAATGATGAGCACAAATAAAATTGAATAATGACTTTGTTCCCAAGAATCTCGAACCAAACCCGGAACTTTACGGTGCTATTAGCTTTGAGTTATTTTGAGAATTATACCGACAACTACCTTTTCGAATTGGGCCCGAGGCTTTTCTGCGAATGTCACATGTTCGATGAATGCTTAATCGACTGAACAATTTACCGACAATTTTTTTGTCGAACGTTCGTCTTTGCCGTTTAATGTTATGACAAACGCTAGACCGATTGAACGATTTACAGAAAATGGTCGACCAGCTGTTTCTTCGACTGAAACAACGATATGCGACGAAAACCACATCGAATCTGATCTGAAAAGTACTGACTGCCTGACTAACATTATCAACACACAGCAAAATTCAAGAAATTTACAAATTCGTACGAGATACGGAGTGCGTAACCGCTCTTATAGGTTTATTTCTGATTGATAATCAACCCCTAGCCCAAACCTTTGGACCTACAGGGCAGAATGTAACATCCCCACCACTTCCCCACCACATGTGCACTACATCCCCATACCCTTTCGAAATAGGCACATAATACATCTTAAGATAAAGTCATACGTCATATAATACAACCTTCGCTGAAAGAAAACCGAAAAGTCAATTCAACGGGCGATCAGGGCACTCCAATTTCACTTACCAAAATTAGCAATGACCTAATACAGATAAAATTGATAGATAGGTAGGGTTACCCCTAAGTTTATGTCATTAATTTTAATCTAAACGCATCAGCAGAACACAGAAATAGAACTAGTGGCGCCCTGTAGATATAGGGTGAACTCAGCACCATGCAGAATCATTGCAGCACCATGAAGAAACGAACGGGAGAGTATTTTTTCTTTCATCCAAGAGCAGAACTATTTTTGAACAATTAAATTACTGCCTACTAGAGGTTCAACGAAATCTGAAACTTATACGAGTAGGTACGTGTGAAATTTTAAAGACAAAAGAATTTTCAATGCTATTCTGAAACTGAAAGTTTTTCAGCTATATGCTACTAATTAGATACTTAGAGGGAGTAGGTACCCTATCCTTTGACCTTAGGGTTTAAAAACAGACTGGGGTCACAATAGCGCCCTTGGTCGCAGATCATTGTCTCTTACATTGGTTCAATGTGAACCCCGCTGCGCTGGTAACGACCCCAGGGGCGAATGTTCACCTTGGAGATACGAGTAAAATGTAATGCAAGTAATTTATTGCATTGTAAGTAAGTATTTGCGAGTGGTCTCAGAAATTGCAAAAAAAATAGTAATTAGAATTAATAAAATACTTAGGTAGGTAGGTAGGTACCTATTAATTTTCTCACATCGCATAATTAAAAAAATATGAACAAAATCCATCAGTTGTTGGAAATTCGTAAAAAGAATATTCGACTTTCTCATGGAAGTTGTTAATATCGATTGTTTTATGTAGTTACATACAAGGTGACCGAAACGTTCTTAAAGTTAATATACATATTTACTACTTATTACTTTCTACGCCACATCTCTAGATAGATATGACACGAGACTTAAGGTAGCCTTAACATTAAGGACGTCTCTTGCAACTCACAGTATGTCTGTATTATCTCTGCCTAGCTTACCCCACAAGGAAATAGTGTAAAGTTATGTTCCTTATATGTCTATTGTTTCCATATTAATTCATACCCAAAATTAGGCAAATGAGTCAAACAAGGTTAATGCTCTGTACCTATGATGATGGCAGTATTTGGTATGTATGACGTGATGAAAGATATAACGAATCACAATCGTGATAATGAGTCGTGATTCAGATACATTTTCCTCTCGCGTGCGTTATGAAAAACTGTATTTTATTTAATATACGATTTCCTTCATTTCCCCCTAAAAACATACCTACTGAAAGATATGAAAGTACAATCGTCAATTGCTCGAAACGTCCATAAAGTTAAGTCTTTATTAAAATACATAGATATTCTATGCCATAGTTCGTTCTAGATACAGATACAGATACTACTACTAGATACAACACGAGACTTAAGGAAGCCTTAATGTCTTGTAACTCAAGTTATTTAATTCAACTCAATACAAGGTGTAAGTTTATGGGGAGTTCAGAATATCCTTAGGAAAAGGGGTAGATATGAAAAGGAGGAAGAGGAGGCCCGTGGACAGGGTTTTGGGGGTAGAACCCCATCAAATTGCTTAAACAGGATCCAGCGCAGCTATACCTTCCACCAACCTTCCACAGCCATTCAGGCACTTTTGGGCTGCGATGAGTGTACGCATGCGACTATCTTATCTACTATCTGAAACCCATCAACTCCCTTGAACCTTGAGCTGATCCTGGCTACGGGTCTGAGAGGTGAGTTTGGAAAAGTGGACCGACCGGAGTGATAGACGCAGCAGTCGCAGCACTGTTCATAAGAAGAGCAAGAGAAAGATAGATCAGAAAAGAAAGATCATTGCACGAAACGTCTTTAAAGTGAAGTTTTAATTAAAAACACATGCTATCTCTTTCTACGCCAGATAGATAGAGACGACACGTTAAGATAGGACTTATGGAATTTCTTGCAACTTAATAATTTCCTTCCCCTGAAATCCTTAGAAATCTAATTTTATTGTCAGAAGATTTTATTGTCCTTATAGATACTGGGTCTCCATGCAAGTTGTATAATGTTGGAATTTTGGAACACTCAGTGTAAACATACCTACCTTTATAAATTGTACTGACAATAATACAGGAAAATTTTAATGAAAATAGCTAGTTCAACGAAAATAACATGAAGATAAAATTTGTACAATACATGTTACTTTGTATGATAGAGAACAGACAAGACGAGCTCGCTGTACATTGCAGTCACGACACAAACAACTGTTGCTAGGTGGACAAGACAACTGGACTGGACTTATCAGTTCAACATTCTTATTCTTATATATTCTTCTTAATACCTTCGTCTTTTGGTGGGTCAAACAAAAACTGTAGCAAGATAGAGCCGAGTTAGAGGAAAAATGTGAGTCCTAGAACCCAAAACCTACAAAATTAACGCGGTGATCGGTGACGGTGATTCACTTCACTTTTTACCGCGGCCTCCATTGTGCGGGGCTCATTAAACTCCGTCAACCGCCAATTATGGATGGCAGAGTCGATTTACAATTGTTTTGCCGTTGACGACAGGAATAATGATTTTGGTTCGGGAGGAAGTGCTACAAAGTGTTTGTTTAGGCTTTGGGACTGACATGTGTGGATGGAGTTGGAACGAGAGTGGATATCTTGTATATGAGCTGTCTGAAATCATTCAGCGTTAGCTGGCGGCTGACGTCGCGCCGCGGCGGCGGCGGCGCGCGGGGCGGCGGATTCGCGAGGAGGCTTCCGCGGGCGGGGTCAGCGACCTCGTCCCCCGCGCGCGGCGGCGGGCGCGCCAATGTCAGGGCCGGTGCAGCCGCGGTCAGCTGACGTCTGGCGGCGCGCGGGGGCCGCGGCTCCGGCCCAGAGGTGCAGTCGAGCCCCGAACGTCCGCGGAGACGCACGCCTCTCCGGCGCGCCCGCGTCGCGCTATAAATAGGAAGATATCAGGCGGCGGCGCCGCGCGCTACTCTGGCGCCAGGGCTGTCCTCACGAGTCAGGTACCTGAAGTAGCGCGCGGCACCGCCTCCACCACCGCCGGGGCGACCCCACGAGACTCTTCAGCGACCGCCGCACGCCCATTGTACTTCATCAGGTGCTCTGGTGATGATGGTTCCAGGCGCTTGTTGGAGTACACTTACCGTGTCGGCGGTCATCGTCCAGGATGCGATTTGCGAGTGCTCCGACTGCAAGCGGAAGACGAACACGTGGTTTAGTGCGAGCACGTGGCGGAGCCGGATGCGAGGTTTACCGGCAGGAGGAAGCCGGACGCCGGACGCCGGCGCCGGCCGGGCACCTGGAGGTACGTACGGCGACGTGGGCGAGACAAAGGACTGCGTGAGTCACGCGTTAATCACAGCGGTTGATGACCGCTGCAGACTGCACCCCACCCCCTCCCCTGCTGCCACACCCTCGCACCTAAAATCGCACACGCACTGCCCACATTTGCATTGGTCATCGAACCCCCGCCGAAAGATCTGACTGAACAAAAGCAGCTCAAACAGGTTTTCGCAATACGTTTCGACAGTCGCCTTTTGCGCTCATGTTTTCTTGTTTCTTTTGAGTGTGTAGAATTGCTTGTATGTGATGGATGAACATTTTCAGCCTAATCGACAAAAAGTTCGTCGGTAAAGCAAAAAACACATTATGAACACATAAAAGTCGTCTGACGCCTTTAGTAGACGTCACGGCAAACGTTCCAGAACAAAGTGTTCTAGAAAGTTTTGTTGCAAATTAAGTACTCATGTGTTTCGCGCTACAATTGGATTTTCCGGTGACTGAACGGTTATGAGTGACGTCACCAATTATGGACGTCATGCTAAAACTACGCTCATCATTTTCATCATCGTCGTTACTATCGTGATGATTTCGAAACTCTATTGCGTCACATTCGCAGAAACCACTCCGACACAGCTTGTGAATTGTTACGATTTTGGGCCTTCTCTTGTCACTATATAGATTAATTCGCATAGAGTTATATCAAGTTATATATTGGGCCAGATATATAATGCAAACGGCCAATAAAAATACAAGTCTCGGGTGGGTGACTCACAGGAATGCGTCTAATTGTTGAACGGACGTAAAAAGTGCCTCGTGTTGGGTTTCAAATTAAAGTGAAGCGAAATCGAATAGCACTGGTCTTGCACGTTATCTACAACGTCAAACAACGCTAATACAATATACTTATGCAAGTCTTGATGGATGTTTGAATGTTTATTACTCAATCATGCCATACGAATTTGAATATCTTATCTTATAATAGGGGGCCGGGAATACATTTGACATTTGATTGAACATTTAATTTTGGCTACATTTCGTACTACATAGTCCTAGTAATTAAAAATATCTAACTTAGTGCGGTAGGCAGAGAGAATAGAGCTCTACGAGATTGTTAAGGTCATACTGTCCTGTTATTATTTCAACCATGCCACATCAACAGTGTACCACGGTGAATTTTAAGATCCTTCATTAGGTAATGGTATCTTATCTTATGATAGGGGGCCGGGAATAACCCAGCGGCACTTCGACCCTTGAGGATCTTTTGTGCCTACCCCTTTTTACACACTGGTCATCTCAGTGTGCAGGTTTCCTCACGATGTTTTCCTTCACCGTTAGAGCAGTCGGTAAATGTACGTAAGTCTTCGAAAAATACGAAACACTCACTGGTACATGGCACTGCGTAGTTTCGAACCCGGACCTCCCGCATGGGAGTCCGGTGTCCTAGCCACTGTGCCACCGACGCTCTATCACGAATTTGAATAAAAGACAAAGGTCTAAAAGTTAAAAAACCTTGAAACCTGGTCCAACCCACCTATATACATGTAGATAGGTCTTGGGATAAGATTTGAGAAACTAGTTGGTTAGTCGACAACATATTTCTTATAAAATGTTGAGGGTAGGCTTACAGCGCAGTGGAATGAGGACGGGGGATCGTTGAAGGAAAGGCAGTTTCTGGACAGATTTTTTTATTTCTACCGTCGACCACCACATCATATGACCATATATAGATGACTGTTACTATCAACAGCAACCGTTGCTAGATAAATTCAAAATTTAAACATCGAACAACATAAATGACATGACATTTAATTTAATCCCGTTAGCATTTATTACTATTATAATTTATGTTGCGGTGCCCTACTCGGGGTTTAATGTATGATCATATAATATATATTTTTAAGACCAATTGTTACACAATGAAAAACAATAAATGGTATGAGTATGAGTAAATGTATCACAGTGCAAATCCCATTCTCCTTTGGTACGTAAGGAGTTAGAATACCTACAACATATAATCTTTTCATCCCGGAAAAATACATAGATGCAAAATGCATCTAGTGCCTTTTTAAATTGTCATACAATGTAAACGTTGGTACATAAATATTTAACAAAATGTTTAGACTAAATAATATACTGTTTCACGGTATTTTTATTGTATTTTATTAATTACGACCGGTTTCGTTTACACATCTTCAGGTATTTGTTTATAATTATTTTCTTAACTACATGTAGGTAGATAAATACGACTTTGCGTTTTGTTTTTGCAATTACTAAACGCAAAGTTGTATTTATCTACCTACAGAGACACTTGAATATTATACAGTATATTATTTAAGTCTAATCATGTACTACAAGTTTCACCAAGTACCAACAACCGCAAGTATTAATTGTTTTACAAAAATTGAAGTCCATGTGAGGGATGTAGCGTACAATTAGTTAAAAACATGTGCAAGAATTCCTTTTTGATTTAGTAACCAAATGGTTCTAAGAATCAAAATTTTTCTTTCGAATATAACACCTAATGAAATCTAGTCTAGACAGACTTTGTATTCGTTTAATATTTAAAGATTAAAACGATGCTAAATATTTTAGACTTAATAAGTGTCTATTTATATACTTTACTTAGGTACTACTTTTTTACAAATCTGTTGGTTTTGAGATTTTTTCTTTGCAATTCTGGCATCGTGGTCTTGGAACGCTGGTTAATTGTCTAAATAGGTCTTTATTCATGATATATTTTTTACTGGATAATTAGGGTTCCGTACCAAAATGGTAAACAAGTAACCCTTATGGTGAGACTTCGGTGTCCATCCGTCCGTCCGTCTGTATGTCTTGACTTGAATTTGAAATTTGGCAGTTTTAGAACTTGCTTGCCCGCATCTATCTCATGTAAAAATTAATTGCATATAATTTTATTTTTATTGAATATGGGATCCGAAATGGGGGGTAGAAATCTGAAAGTGGGGAAACTGTGGTATATTATGAAAGGGCTTTATTTGTGCATTACAAAACTATATTTGATTGTATTTTATGTGCTATAGTTTTTGACTGATGGCCAAACATATGCAAATGATGACCTCCTTATATCCGAAGTTTGCAAGCCGAAAAATCTGAAATAATCCAAACTCGTAGATAATCCTTTATATTTTACAGGAAAAATAAAATGGAGTTTCTAAAACTTATAATTTTTGAGATATTAAAAAAATGTTTTTTATCGACAAAAAAATCTGAAATAATTAGGAAAACTTGGAAGGTATTATTATGTATTCCGAAAAAAATAAAATAAGTCAAAATATTTATAATTTTTGAGGAAAAATAATTAAAACGTTATTTTATCAAAACTAAAACTACTTATTTCTTTTGAGAATGAAACCCTCGATGCGTGAGTCCGACTCGCACTTGGCTAGTTTTTTTAGAACACAAGATTAAGGCATAGGAGTAGAATAACCTCCTTAAAATTCTATATATTTGTTTTTGTCACAGAGATACTATACTTAGATTTCTGTGGTTTTTGTCTATAAATGTGTTTTAAATATTATATGTATATTTGTTTACATAAAGGTTGTATTCACGAATCAGCTATTGTAGGTATATATAGTACATGCTCTAATAAATTTAAAATTCCACGGAAATTTCAATCTTTAAGTATTGAAATACGCTGCGCTGCGCATAATATTTTCATTCAGTTGAGCTGCTGCATCAATATTTTTATGATCATGACGTAAAGGAACGTCTCTTGAAACTGAAACTGCAGATAATTCATCAACCTGAGCAGCATTGCCAAGATAAACATTTGAAAGTCAAATAGTACCTACCATAGATGTATATAACATATTATGTTATAAGTCGTGTTCCTCATTGCTGAGAGTCGTGATCATTCTAAGGAATTAATCACATAGAATGACTCTCGTGGCAGATTTAATGGGGTGGTTTGTCATTGCATTCCCCATTTCACACGCTGGTTTTCTCAATGTGCAGGTTTCCTCACGATGTTTTCTTTCACCGTCAGAGCAGTCGGTAAATGTACGTAAGTCTTTCGAAAAAACCGAAAACTCATTGGCACATGACATTGCATGGTTCGAACTCGGATCTCCCGCATGGGAGTCCGACGTGCAAGCCACGACGCCACCGACGCTCTAATACCTTACGTTATAAGACTTATAACTTATAAGTTATACATGTATTATTTATATAATTTTTAATTGTGTATTTGTAATTGTAAATGTTAATTAATTACGGCGATATTTATTTATTATACTTATTCATTAGAACTAAATATTGGTACTTAGGTAGTTACTTAGAAGTGTGGTACCAAGATCTTACTTAACAATAAATGAGAGTAGATATACCAATCGACCCATTTATATAATTAATTTCAAAAATTTAAATATAAAATAATAAGATCAATGTCATACTATAACTAGGTAAAATTATATAATATATTTTTTATAATTTATATTATATAATATAAATTTATTTAATTAGCTTTTATTCTAAACAGAATTACGTTATGTCTATACTAAAAAAGTAGTAATCAATAATTAATAAGTAAATAAATTATTATTAAATAATTAATAGTATTTTTCTCGTGGATGCTTAACTTGTAATGTAAGTAAGTATACTGAGATAAGACCCGACTGGTTTTCCCTCCAAATTTTCCTTCCAAGTGGACTTCTGTTTAAATGTGACTGATTGATTTCCTTCCAGGAATTACAGTCAATTTAGTTGAAGTCAGGATTTGGAAGGAAAACATTATTTTCCCACCGAAACAGATGAAGAACTGCGAGGGATGTTTTTCAGAATTTTCTTTCCACTAACTAATTGATTGGAGAGAATCAGTTATGTGGAAGTCATTCTAATTTCGTGAGTATTTTTGGTCGGAATGTTAAATTATCTGACCAAATCAGCGGAAAATATTGTTCCCACTGAAACAGACGAATAACAACGAGGGATATTTTTTTGAAAGAATTAACGATATAATCCACTCATCATTATATAATAAACGCACCCATTTCCCTGCCAACAAGCAGAGTTAGCGTAGAGTGTGCTTACAAAAATTGGAGAAATTATTTCAATTATACACGTTCTGGTCGAGTTTACCTCTATTGTTGACGAACAAGAAACAACAGCACGCGGTAATTGACGAGTGCTGCCATCTGTTGACTTGGACGCACTTACTAAAAATAAAAAAGAACGTTTCATAATTAAACCCGTATATTTGTTTGTCTGTGCCTTCCACAGGTGGCTTCACTACATTACCTATATTTTTTGTTCGAACAATATCCATAAGCATAGCGACGTAAGGGTATCAATCCTCAACGATTTCTGAAATCTACGTATAAAACCGAACATTTTCAGTGACATAATAATTCATATATCTTCAAAATTGATGACGCTATTACGCTTTGAAGGTGCAAGGTGCCCAATTAAAAATTAAAATTAAAGCCTAGAGAGTTTATAGAAGTTCCATACAACTTGAACGTTAGTGACGTCACGGTCTACGGATTGCATGACGTTTCATTCACAAGGGTACGTCACTCGGGTTGCCATTTTTACCGAATTGCACAATCTTTCTTACATTCTTGTTAAAAAATATTGTTTATTCTTTTAAAACATTTCGATGTGCAAATGCGTGAACATAATTAATTTAAACATTTAATAATTTAAAAATCATGGAATATATTTTTATGATAGTCTTTGTGCTTTGTCTGGTATCCAATAATGGTAACACTCAGTTGATGACGTCATTAACATTATACGTAACATTATACGACGTACCCTTGTGAAGTGAAACGTCATGCAATCCGTTCGTTTTGCCTTTCTTCTTGTGCCATGAGCTGATCCAACCAGACACAATAGCCTGTGGTGAGCTGTGGATAACAGCTTCCTAGATCAGCTAATTCTTAAGGGGTTCTGCATGCAGTATACGATGTAGTCGACGATTTAGATAGCTCTTGTTACTAACCGTATTGAAAGCTATTACACTTGACTGAATCAGTTGACTTTCTCATTCAATCAGACTGCATGCAGTATAGTGTAATAAGCCCTTTATTGACAAAGATCTTATGACCTTCATATTATTTGTGGCCAGCATCACTCAGTATAAACTGCGAATTAATTTTTAACAATGACTGACCAAAAAGTTTTTATCGTATTGTCACTGGCTGGTTATTCCTAAACTGACATCAGGTAGCTGTTAAGCACGAGTCTAATATGGCTACTTTTATAATTTTGAACGGTAACGGCACGTTTTACCATCACGATTTAACAGAGAAGCGAAATAGAAATGGAAAAACCTTATATAAAAATATCTGTAAAAAATATGTAAAAATATCACAAAATGAGTCAGATTATAAATTAACTAACTATAAATTAACCGTTGCCGTGGAACAACTAGGCTCCCTGTCAAATCGTCACGGCAAAGTTGAGAGTGTAAAAAAAGCGTCGATACATTTCCATATATTTTGCTTCCTTATTAAATCGTGACAGTAAAACGTGCTGTTACCGTGCAAAATTTAAAACAGCCATTATTTGCACGTTAAGCTGCAACACAGGTGGAATCAAATCAATCAAATCAAATTACTTATTTGTAAAGATAGGTAAAGGAAGCGGGTAAAGTTCAGTTAGGGCCGAACTACACGACCGATTATTTGCCCAATCCAATGATATATAAACTGGCCTAACCAAACTGTTTGGTTCGATTGAACGTGGACACCGATTTCTGTCCAACTAAACAGTTTAGTTGGCTAGTTTAGTTTGTTTGTTTAGTTTAGTTTTACACGACCCACTGAATTCGATTGCTAAACTGCAGTACGCCGCTGACTGAACTATCGGTCTCCATCTAAACAATCGGGGAGTTTCTCCCGCGCTTTTGTCGCGTCCACACCAGCTTTTTTTCGTTGTCTTGCAAATTGTTTTACAGTAGTGCTTTTCAAGTAAGAATGGTGTTTTTTATTCGAAGTACTTCTACAAAATGTGATTAACGTGTGGGACAGTAAAATAAAGTCAAATAAGACGCTCCAACCCGATCTGTACTTCGCTGGTTTTTGAAGAGCCATACTCGGAAAGCCTTCTTCTTTGGTTCGGATGATGCAGAAACGAGGAATATTCTCCTAAATAGCATGAAATGTGTGATACATTTTTACACCAGCATTTTAATGAACAATTGAAGAGCTGTTTACATCAAACATGGCTGTATGGGCTAAGTTCCCTTTGTCTTAAAAAAACAACTAAACAATCGGTCCGTGGATAGAACCATGGAGTTTACTTCAGTTGGCCAAGTATTTGGTTAACGATCAGTCTCGATTGCGTCAATCAAAAAGTTGAATTGGCACTCCCACGCACCCCCATACTAGTACATTGCTTTTTCCACCGACTAGACTGTTGCGTTGGTAGTTCCGTCGTGTAGTTGTTCCCTTACTCGGGAACATGATTTTCCGATGGTCCGATTTGGACATGGATTTTTTTTATTTAACAGAGATTTTAGTCAAGAATGGTCTGAAAAAAAATTGAACTATTGGATTCCAAAATCTTGGAATGTTTTTTATGTCAGATGGGATCTCTGGAACGGTAAGAACGCATTGAGCTCTAATGTTTAGGACCATGGTGCCATTCCCACATCTGGAATCTTGAAGACCTGATGAAGGCCAGGATAAAGAAAAGGAATGTACACATCGGATAGTCGGGGATTTCTTAAATTTTTAGTTTAGAATTTACATTTCTAGATCTAAAATTATATTTCTACACTGTTCCACTACTTACTCTTTGGTATTTATTGTATTTATTAGACTATTGACATAGACATAGATTTTCCCGGTTAAAAAGGGGCAAATGTAATATTATTGTGTTATTTCCGCTTCTTAGCAGTGTCGATAGACTCAAATGTGGGGTAAAAGAAAAAAAAAACGCAAATTTACTTCTATCTATCTTTCTTTTGTCATTCATTTGTTCGTCGGTAAAACAGTTTCGATAGGTGGTTTCCTCGTTGTTCAAAGAGTAATAAAACATATCAGACATGGCAGCACTATTTTTCTCAAAGACAAAGTCAGCACGTACATTATTACTTTTACCCCGCTATTGCAATTACCCCACTTGACCCTACTTCATATTTAATTGTAATATAATACACAAAGCATTTTCTTATGTAATGATTTCAGAGAAAGATTTCGACGCCTTGGTATCCAAACAAACATATAAGGTCGGGGAAAAAATCTTTTATGTATTGTATGTATTGTATAAACTTGTAATAAAATTTCTTTGGCTGTACTATGTGTATCTGACTGGTTTTGATGACATTAAAAAGGTTACCTACATTAAAAAAAAACAAATTAGTAAAATGTTGTTTCTAGCTATTTTTCAGGTTTTCTCCCGCGCTTTTGTCGCGTCCACACCAGCTTTTTTTCGTTGTCTTGCAAATTGTTTTACAGTAGTGCTTTTCAAGTAAGAATGGTGTTTTTTATTCGAAGAACGTCTACAAAATGTGATTAATGTGTGGGACAGTGAAGTAAAGTCAAATAAGACGCTGCAGCCCGATCCGTACTTGGCTGGATTTTGAAGAGCCATACTGCGTCCGGGACGCCTTCTTCTTTGGTTCGGATGGTGCAAAAGCGTGGAAGATTCTCCCAGATAGCATTGAAATGTGTCACACCAGCATTTTAATGAAGACTTGAAAGAGTTGTTTACATCAGACATGGCTGTATGGGCTCAGTTCCCTTTGCCTTAAAAAAAACAACAATCTAGCTATTTTTCATTTGTTTTTCTTTCTGTCAAAATGAGTGAATCGAATGAAGACTTTCGAAAACTACTTGTTGCGATTTTTTGATCAGAAGTCCCAAAATTTCTACAGCAACGGGATCATGTCACTACCTACAAGATGTCAAAAAGTCATCGAACAAAATGGCACATATATACTATAATTAAATGTAAATAAACTTTTTAAAAAAAAGTCTTGAGTTTTCATATAAAATGCGAAGAAACTTTTCCCCCGACGTTATATTAATAATGCCAAGATTCAATTAATCCAGTTCCAGGGATGGTGCAGCTGTTGTCATAAAATATCCGACTAATATTTTAATGTTATTAGCTGTTGGCTGCACTACTTTAGCTCTACCAGGAATTGGACTGCAAATGTTAAGGAAACTCAGCAACCGAGTGGGGTGTTTAGTTTAAGATAACAGTCGACGTCGTCGTTTTGCTTAGCTATCATACGATAAGGTATGTAATTTACACATTGAAGGACTTTGTCACAAACGATTTGTTCCTGATTCCAAATTATTGCTTAAAGTTGATCAGGATCCCGGCATTCACGCGAATTTCTTCTGTAATATCCAGTAAAGATATGGCGTAAAAAGCAATAGTAGGAGTCAAAGGTGATCAATCACTTTAATGATACAAGGTGAAGAAACGACGACCGATAAAGAATTACTAACAGTGCGCGAGTGAGAGAGAGAGATAGAGTCATAAAGTGACAGTTAGAAACCAGTTGGTGCTAATAGCAACGGCTCCTTTAGAAGGTGGAAATGATAATGTAGTCAATCAAGAGATCTAATATCTAGTATATTGCCTATGACAAGGTTGTTCAATGTGTAAAAGTGTGTCCTAAATTAATGTCTGATTTGTGGCTATGAATCATTGATTTAAAACAAATAGTTTTTTGACAGGGAACCCTGTCTTCCTTTTCAAAAGGGGCGGTGCGCCAACGGGCTGAACTACATGCCGAGCGACACCATAAAACAATTGCGATCTACATACTATCCAGTAGTAAAATTTTATCAGAAAAGTGTCGCCTGTAGAGGGTTCCCTGCCCAAAAGTGTAGGCACGATCAGAATCGGGCAAATGCTTTTTTGACTCCGTTTCAATTTAGCCACTGACATATCTTATCTTATGATAAAGGGCCGGGAATAACCCCAGCGGCACTTCGAGTCTTGAGGACCTTTTGTGTCTACCCCATTTTACACACTGGTCATCTTAGTGTGCAGGTTTCCTCACGGTGTTTTCCTTCACCGTTAGAGCAGTCGGTAAATGTACGTAAGTCATCGAAAAATACGAAAAACAGCCACTGACATAGCGTGGGTTTCTGCCGCCCTGGGCGAGGTTTTTATCCCCCCCAATAATTTTGTTGTTTACTCAAAAAATTAATAAGAAAAATTTTGGTTTTTAGGAGAATATTTGAGCTCTGTCTTTAGTTAGGTAATCGTTGTTGTAATATATCGGAAGAGACTGGTTCCCACAACACAGGGTATCCTAGTGTGGTAGCCAGGGAAATCTGAGAAAATGTAGGGGAACCTGTCTGCATGAATAAATTTTTATTTTATTTAAAAAAAATGTATACCCTGCCTGACCAGGACCTAAAAAACCCTCGCCATATTACGGAATTAAATTGAACTATTTTTTTCATAGCGAACTCCATAACACAGATTATAAAACTAACAATGGCGCCCTCCTGACAGGGTTTTTTAGTTTCTGGTCAGGGTATATAACCTAGATGTTATCCTTTAAATACTTTAATCTAATTAAAAAGCTCCTTATAGTTACTAATTAATTAACGCAGAATGTGTATCTGTCAGAGTGCAGATAAGGGGCGTTGTTTTATCTCACTACGTTATACGAGTAAGTATTATTAATTTTTCATGCGGTTCATGCTGTGATAAACACTACAAAGATAAAAAACGTGTCAAACAAAACATTATAAAATAATATTTTACAATTGAATCGCTTAATCTGTTACTATATTCGTAGTTATAAAAATAGATTAAAATTACTTGTAATGTAAGTGTATTTTGTTAAGATAATGATTGTTGCGCGTCGCCTGACGTAATCACGTCAATATACAAGCGTATATTGTTATAGTTTACCTTGGGAACCCGATATTTTTTCTTACAAAACACTTACTTTACATACAAAATAATAACAAATTATTTATAGTGAAAACACATTAGAATTCATAGTTAGAAATAAAGAAGAAATGAAATGTTGAAATAAAGGATTATTACGAAAGGAAGTGAGCCTTGATCTGCCCATATATATTTTACGATAATAAGTTATACGATTAAGCACCTAAGGCAAAATCTACTATTTTCAATATAATATTTTCTACTATTTTTATTTTATTTGGGGTCAAAGTGTAACCATAAATATCAAAATCTTTACTACTTACAAACACTATTATGTGATAGGGTGGGTCGAGAAAAGAAATTTGGGGGGAGGGGCATGAGTTACTGACATCGCAAAATAGTTCTTAAAATAGGCGAGTCGTGTTTCGCGTCTGCAGATTTGAGAAGGGGGGGGGGGGGGGGGGGTTTGCATGCTCCCCCTAGCCCTTCTCCTGAATTGAATGCTATACATTACTCGTAATTAATGGTAATGGTGGAGCATAGGTAAACAAGTAGAATGTGTGATTTCAATTTTCAAGAGAATTCTTGAATAGGTATACCTACGTAATGAAAATGAAATTTAGAATTCTTTGACGCTCCCCTTGTAAGCTACTTTGATACAGCCATTATTCCGAGAAAATATTAATATAACACATTCTGTTATTGCCAGCCGAGACACTAACGAAATAAAAGGGTTAGTACAGACGAATACTTAACTAGTGATCTTTATTATATTAGTATGTATCTAGGTATTAGGGTAGGATTTTGCGAGGGGAGATCAAAATACGACATCGTTAACCGTCGTCTAGGAATGTTAGAAATCGAACAGAGAAATCTGTGGATGCGTTTAGATCTGGATTCTTTGCTCATGCAGCCGGAACATAGCTTCTGAATTGGTTAACGATCCGATCGGCTTCGAGCTATGCACATTTTTTTCAGTAGATTTTTTATTTTCGTTTCTTATAAAAGTAGCTGTAAAAGAGAGTGTTAGACTCACGTACTGACTCTTTTTTTTTTGTATTAGGTAGGAGAGTAGGTGAGCAAAATGACCAAATGGTGGTAAGTGGTCACATCACGTTTTTTTTGCGATGCGCTGCTGACTACATGGCGCCGGTAATAACGCTGGCTATTACCCTTTAAACTGAAACACAGCAATGAAAGCATTGCTGCTTTGCGGCATAAATAGATATAAAAGAGTCATTTTTGGAGACATAGTCATTACGACTTTCAATTATTTTATTCAGGCTGCCTAGGTTCTGTAGTGCTTCTGAAATGTTCGTGGAGGCCCGTGTGGCCGGGCTTGACGCGCTGCTCAGACACCGTGCAGCTAGGTTTAGGGGTAGGATTTTCAAAAGTTAAAAAACCTGATTGTTGCTATTTCAAGCCACTGTTTGGCTATATTTAAATTTTGGAATAAATACTGATTTTGTAAAATTTATTTTAGTTTAGTCAAAATTCAAAAATTACTTATTTATTCATTGTACTCTTACCTACTGTTTATTGTTACGCGTTTTTTGTCATTGTATGATTTTTGATTTAATTTTTAATGTTATAATTATGGATTATTTTGTCCGATTTCATAAATGATTTAGTTTAATTATTAATTATTTTTCATTAAAACTGAACTTCTTTGTTTGTTGAACTATCCGACGAACGATTTACTCGTACGAACTACTTAGCCGGAGAGTCCAAAAGTTCCTCTTTGTGAATACCTTACAATAACTTCTTAAAAGATCGTTAAACCACCAAAAAACAGTTAACGGCAGTTAACCGTCTCTTAGCCAGTTAAAGACCGTGAATTGATACGGTTACAGCAGTCAATTATTAATATGCGAGAAGCCGGACTCTACTAAAGCACCTTTATAACACCTGTTTACATTCATAGCAACTATATAGTACGTTAATTTTAATCAATTACACGTACGCATAATTTAAATAAATTAAAATTTAATGGACGGTGTCGAATCGATATCTCTAGAGAGTGGTGATTAGTAATGGGTCTGATTTTTGTGTATTGAATATTTGCTGAACTATACTTATCTATAAAAAATAGACGTTGTTCTGTATCAGATATATAAATCCCACCAAAAACATTATTGTGGAAAAAGGTGCCAAGTTCGGTGCAAGGAACCAATAGGCCTGCCTGCTTCGCCGTTAAAAGAATTGAGATCTAACTGGATGCCAAGTTCAATTAACGATCCTTGAAACGTACCTACCGAAATATATAGCATAGCATAACTCTCACGTCCATAATCCCCAAGGGGTAGACAGAGGAACCACCTTCATCATAGGTAAAATCAGTAGAAATATATAACATTGTTTAAACATAAAAAATATTGCTTGCCTATAACTAAATCCCTAACTTGGCAACTTTTCACACTTAACTCTTGAACTCTTCTCCTGATTGTTTTTTGTGTGAAAACTTGCCAAGTTAAGGATATAGTTTTAAATAAGTCAGTGTTAAAAAATGCCATTTTCAGAGGTCAATCTCTCAGGAACTATTTACCTACTTTTATAAAATTTGGGATTCGGGGTAACTGGGTGGGTCTTACCAGTCATACAAAATTTCAAATATGTAGGTTAAATATATTTTGAGTTATAGGGGGTCGAAAATAGCTCGAAATGGTTCCTGTAATATAACACACGTCTGTTCCCTTTTTCGTTCCGAACTTGGCGGGCACACTCCGTGTGCCTAGATGAAGCGAATGAGGACATTATTTAAAAGTAAGTATACATAGTCAAATGAGTAGGATGTTTACCCGGGCCCGATTGTATTAATTTATTTAACTCGCTCCCACAACGCAGATTTCAAAGAAAGACAAAGCGAAAGAGATTCATGTATGGCTGTCCATACTGTCTACTGTATACATACCTCATATATTATGTATAGTATCTATATACGCTGGTAAAACATCGATCAGCAAATTACGTAACGTAAATGCGACAGATGTAACATAACACAGCACACAAAGACACAACACACGTCCCCTTCCCCTACTAGAATTCCATCCATCCATTCCAGTGATATGATATTGGTCATATGTTTAATTTATGTCACCGTACTTCTACCATCAGCATAGCTGCACTAGATTGTGCACAGTGTAATTGACATCGCCTTAAAGACTTTGAGTGCATCCCAAAACAAATGACAGTGCTGCCAGCATAAAAAAAAGATGTGTGACCACTGGCTCATTACAAAACTACCAACGTATTTCAAAAACATCTACAAGTAGTAGTTTTTGTTAAAAATGGTTTTTAATAATACAAGTCAGTGGTAGGTAAAGTTAACAAGGAAAGGTAAAGATGCCATGAATGACGGTACATTTTTACAACGTCACTTTTTCACTCTACGGAAGGTGCTATAGCTGAAAGGAAAGAAGCAGCGCAAGAAACTTTCAGCAGCACATGGTTTGAAATAAATAAATCTTACAATAATTATGAATACAATCATATACACAATGTGCAGAGCTTGAGCTGAATTTAGGACCAAGCCTCTTTATCAAATGATAAAAAAGAAGGGGTAATAAAAAAGGGTTAACCCTTTTTTTATAAATGACTATTTAAATTAATAGTCATATATTTTATATTGACTATTTAAATAAATAGTCATTTATTTTATATTAACCCTTTTAACATTTTATTTTTTTATTTTATTTATTTACTTAAATTTACAGCTTTTTTGACCTTATAAAAAGAATGAAATATTACTATAACATTTGCCAATTATAAATTTTCATTATGTTACTTAACATTATATAACATATCTTAGGTAGAAAACAACAAAAACAGATGTAGGTAACTATTATGGCTGAGAGAAATGCGTCGCATATTGTTTACGTGTGTGTGCGATGTACGAGTAGCGAGTTGTGTGCTGGTGCAAGGGAGAGGTGCGGTGAGGTGAGAGTGTGTGTGCATGGGTCTTAATTTTTTTCTCGGCAATATGTATTACAGTATCAGGTATCTTATTATAAAATCGTACACATTGACCCATAAATGATGTATTTACTTTACTAAGTCAAAAGTCGGCCGCATCGGCCGCGATCAACTGAAACCAACCAACAGCTAGACACAAAAACTGGTGGTAAAAAGTCACCGTCGTCGCCCATTTTTCTATACATATCTCACTTATTTGTTGCGTTTATAATACCTACTCTCAGACGTTATATGCTCGTACCATTTCGTTACCAAATACATAGATAAATTTGCTATACTTAATAAGTAAATTATATTAGTATATAATTTACTTATTAAGTATAGAAAATTTATCTAAATATTTGTTAACGAAGTCGTACGAGCATATAACGTCTGGGAGTAGGTATTATAAACAAAATTTATTTACAACTGAAATTTGATACAAAATTTACACAAATAAAAATTAAATGTATCTTATAAAATTTCTTAGATTATAAATATTAGTATATAATTTACTTATTAACTAATGAAAACTTAGTAAGTATTACTATTAGTCTTACTAAGTATTTATTAACGAAGTCGTACGAGCATATAACGTCTGGGAGTAGGTATTATAAACGAAACAAATAAGTTAATTAGTAGTCTAATACTTACCTAATCTTACATTTATAAGCGTAGAAAAAACTAGAAATCACGTTAAAATAAAATAGTACATACTTACCTACAGGTAATTAATTAACATTGACTAATAAGGCCCATTTTAAAACGTTTTACTTACTGTTATTAAGACGACTCTATGGTTTCACAGCGGTTAGCTGTAGGACGTCTCGAGGTTAGTATTAATAGAAAAATTCCCTCCGAGTCGTCCGTCACCCTCTGGTCGGGCATGCAGGGAGGACTCCCTCGTCCCTCTTCAAGGGAGGGCCGACCTTCCTCAACGACCTTCGCGAGGGAAAGGTCAGGATCGGGCGTAATGCATAAGTACAAAATGTTATTTCAGTGTTTCATTCGATATAATAAATTACTGGGTGCGTGCTGGCTGGTGCATTGGTAGCTTTGTGAAGAATTTGTTTGGTATGTATTCTATGAAATATTGTTGGTAAGTAAACAATCTATAAAAGTAATTTTCTTTTCTATGAAAATTGACGTTTACCGAGAAACGTCTAAATACTTACATAAAATAAGATGCTGTGGGCAAAAAGCGCCAAGAGGCTTACTAGATTTAAGAGTAAGAAACCAAATGATTCTAAGAAATTTATTTATGCTAGACATTTTCTAGGTAGGCACCTTTTACTATTAAAATACCTACCTACGTAAAACACAATTCAGGGTGGAGTAACTCGCGTTTTGTGACGCATAAATTCATTTCCATCGAAGAAATACCGAGCATAGCCCTCTCCATATAGCTTGTTGACTGACTTTGAATTTTCGAACTAGCCCTGTAAGTGTCCACGATAACAGGTGCCACATATGGATTATTTTTAAGGAGGATTTAAGAAGAGCATAACACAAACACAACACCTGATGCCAATTTTAGTGAACGCTTACCCTGATGCGGAACGGAAGGACGCTTGATTGTCGAGAAAATTGCGAATAAACGCGTCAAATTTTTCTAGTGTTTTCTGGAATTGTTTGAAAAGTTCTGGAGTTTTCTAGAATTTTCGTATAGAATTCCAAAAAAAATTGTAAAACCGTTTTGACGCGTTTTTTGCCATTTTCACGTTTTGCACTTATCGGCCTTCTTCCGTTTCAGGGCTGTGATGTCAGTGACGGATTTCCCGAAGGGCTGGATTACACCTGGTCAAGTGGCAAGGACAGTGCGTTAGTCAAGTGGCAAGAAGCGGTGGGACAGTGGCGAATCAAGTTGGCTTGCAAGCTGCCTTGCCAGTGGATCCAAATTTTGTTTGACTTTTTGTCACTGGCCAGGCACTTGCCACTGTCCTACGGTCCACTGTCCTTGCCACTTGAAAAGGTGTAAACCAACTCTTAAGGCCGACTAGCCCGGGCTTAGGGCGGTCAGATTTAGGGGCGTGAACAAGAAACACTAATGGCAAAGTATACTACGCTAACAAAACAAAAATATGAATTCAAGTAAATGCATTTAATTTTATAAGATTATTTGAATTGAGTTCTTGTCGCAACAATAAACTTAATATTCAAATCAAGAAAATTTATACTTTTAATATCAGTAGCGTAACCATATATGCAAATAAGCAGTGCATACCCTGTGTATTTTCATAAAAAATAAAACAAATTAGATATACCTACCACTGGGTCGCTGGTACTATACGGACCAGCCACCCCCTTCTCAACTCCTGGAAGGCCAATACTGAAAATCCGCCTGTGTGTTGTCGAGGGTCACGAATCACGATCCTCAGCATTGAAGTCTACGAGTTCTACGACTGAGGTGGAGGAAGTACCTACTTACTTACCCATACATAACAAAATTAGATAAGTACTTGCTTTGTGTGGGTTTGTCTGTTATCCAAGGTTAATAAAGGATTATCCTCATTCGACCGTTAAGCTCACATGCCTGTTCACATTATAATCTGAAATTAGAATCATCTTCTCCATTTTAAAACAAACAGAAAATATCTTGTACTTAATAACTCTAAATTAAAAATTTAAGATAATTTAAGATTTACCGCCGTGGAAATCTTATTCTTATCCAAATCATCTTCAGATGGCACCACATCCAACTTTTTCCAAACAATTTTCCCTGCAAGAGAGGTTACTGCTATTTCATAGCTTGACACCAACAGCCCAGCGACATCAGATATCGATCAGTCACCTATACTATAGAGCAACAAGACATAAAGACAAGCGATCATTAAAAATTGCCCGACGACAAACTCGACTCACCTTTGACGACCGCGCTGTCCCGGCGACCTTCACAGTACAAGGGTCTAGCGCCGCCGCGCGAAAGTGAGCGATTTGAGAACTAAAGCGCAGAATACTATAGTTTGAATTGGAGAACTAATATTGGTAACTGAATAGACGATTGTAGCCAACGTCCTCATATGTGTCGACGGTGGGTTCCGTTGGTTGAATGAATGTGGAATGTATGCTGGTAAGTACTTATTTAATGATGATGAAATTCTTGAGGAATTAGTACAAAAAACGTGCAAATAGCAACTCGGTTATTGTCTTTAGAGAAAACGTTGCACACACTCCCCGTGTCCGTTGAGAGGTGACATAGTGTGAGGTCTGGTGAGGTCTTCATATTTAAATTTTGGACATCCCGGCCCCTGCCACCGCCTCAGGCCCCTCGCGAGACGTTCGTTTCACGAACACTATAATAGTAACTTTTGTCAAACAACACTGACGAAAACTTTCGGAAAGCTTCGATGGACCTCAGAAAAGATTCATAATTGTCTAATTACAAGTGATACTGTCATCCATTAATTAAGAACTTCCGTTCCGTTGGGTAAAATTTTATGGAATCACCTTTTGAATAAAAAAGATTCATCGAAATCGGTTAAAAATGCTAAAGATATCAGAGATAACATTGAAAAAATACTTGTATCGGTTTTGGCTAGCCATCGGTCATGGTCCAACAGAATACCAGCGCTGTAGGCATTCTTGTCTGCAGCAATAAGCTGAGTTGAGGCCCTTTTCACAACAACAGCAGACCATCAGACATGATTTCAATATGTTTACCTTTGACCACGTAATTATTTTATCATAATTATAACTGTTTCGGTCATTGCTGTGTGTGAAATAAACATATTACTTACTTTCTTACTAAAATGATTTATTCCCAGTCGAATTAAGAACTTCTTCTTTTTTAGGGATCCATACCCCGAAGGTGAAAAAGGAACCCTATTGCTGTCGCTACTCCGTCCGTCCGTCCGTCTGTCACGTGGGTTTAGCGCTACAGATTTCAACATTTCAAACAATATGTAAGTATTTATTGCCTTGACCCAAATTCGAATATCGACTTTAAATTTTTGTGCTTATAGAGTTATTTTATTTTAGAGGGGGTCCCATACAAGTAAAAGGGGTCGTTAAATTTTTTTTAATCCTTTCCATATTTTTTATTCTATCCTGTATCGTTGTTTAGGGCTCGTCAATTATAAGTATAACAAATAAGTACCTACTAAAAATTGATACATCGTAATAATTTGTAAATTGTGAGCAAAAAAGCGCGGGGTAGACGAGTTCTGGAGTGGAGACCGCGTTTGGGCAAACGTAGTGTGGGACGCTAGATGGAGCGACGATCTGCGCAAAGTGGCTGGCAGCGACTGGATGAGAAGAGCCGAAGATTGGGCTCAATGGCGCGCCCTGGGAGAGGCCTATGTCCAGCAGTGGACTAGAGTAGGCTGCTGATGAGCAAAAAAAACAAAAGTTTTTTTGCTCATTATTTACAAATTATAGGTACCTAGTCCTAGCTTAGTGGCTAGGCCTGATCCGCACTTGACCGGTTTCTTTAGGGTTCTGAAAAATAGATATCCGCGACCAAAAAATATCACATAAACATAAATTAAAAATTTAATAAATCTCCGATGTACCTTTGTGGAGATCCCCTTACTTTTTCCTGGTCATTGTCAGGTCCTCAAGGTTCCAGATGTTGAAAGGTCACCATGGTCAGAAACATTTGAGCTCCAAACTCGAACCACCGAACTGTTACCGTTCCAGATATCCCATCATACTCCAACATCCCAAGATGCTCCAAGATCTTAGAACCACTGATCCAATTTTCATTTTACATGGCGAAGAACATTCAACGAGTTTGACTTGCGGCACCTGAAGGCTGGGGGACGCTTCGGGCTTCGGCCTCGCCATGGCTATAGCTCCACATCACTTCTATTTATTTTTTGGTCGCCAATTTGATTTTTTTTCTCTTGTAATGCCTCAGGATTCCCTAAGACTTTAGTTCGAGAAGACCCCATCTTGGTATTATAGTTTCAGCGGGCTGATAATCTTCCAATTCTTCAAGTTACATATTGCAAAATTGAAGTCCACTTAATTTTTCCTGGTCATCATCAGATTCTCAAGGTTTCAGATGTCGGAAACGCACCATGAACCTGAATATTTGAGCTCAAATTCGAACCATCTAGCTATTACCGTTCCAGAGATCCCATCTGTCATCAAAGATACTCCAAGAACTTGGAAACCATCGGTCCAATGTTTATCAGATCTAGCTAAGAACACTCTGGACAACATTCTCTATTAAATTAAAAAAACCGTGTCCAAATCGGACCATCCGTTCTCAAGTTATGATGCCACAGACAAACATACAAACAGACAAACGTGTCAAACTTATTACACGTCCTCCCTCGATCGGTCGGGGGTTCAATATTTTTTTTGCATATTAGTTACTACCACCGCCTCAACAAATATCTCATCTTTTGATCTTTGAATAGACTCGAAAAGTACGCTTTTTTGAGCAAAGTGATTTCGAATAGTTACCAAAGTACATTCTGAAAAACATTATAGAAAACATCAGTAGGTAGGTATATAATATAGTACTCTGTAAGTACGTATATATGAATTTAGCGAGAACGAAAAATCGATCTAGCTAGATTCAATTTCTCAGAAAATCCCTGGGCCAATCTAGGTATGCACCTAGGTAAATTATATTTCGTAATTTCAAAGCTCTAAAAGCTTATGAGAAAAAATATTTCTTAAAACTGAATTTAGTTTTGATGTGATGATATCTTTTAATTATTTTATTTTATTTTTCGGATTGCCCTGTGACCCCGTCTTGCATCCTCTTAAAGCATGAGGTGAGATTTCTATAGACGACGATGTCCCATTTCCTCATATGCTTTCATACATATGCCCTTGCGCAATAGGCAGAGAGAATGGACCGCCACGAATCTCTATCTGGGTACGCCTCTTTGGCTTCCTATATACTACATTCATTCATCGTTTCACGCATGCTCGCCGTTGGATCGTCTGTTACTCTGCGGATATTGAAATCTATTAGCAGTTCTTTCACTTTCATATGCTTTCCTTATATAATAATAAAAAGAATTACATATTATCATCATGAATCTATGAATTTTCGTTTTTATTCCGGAAAACTGCTTAAATTCTAGGGTTTTCCCAAAGACGCAACTTCCGAATTCCCCTAAACAGCCTGTCTGATTAAAAATGACGCGGCGTTCGCAAACGGCCCGAGAAAAACAGAGTAAAGCTGGTTTCACGCTTCAGACGTGCAATTAATTAACTACGAGTAGAAAGCGATTGAACAAATCGTGACGTGACTGATTCTCAACGCTATTTAATTCGATCTCGTTATGGAAAAGTAAGGGATTTGTCTCACAGAGCACGTTAAGCAGTCGGTCCCGGTTGTTGTCATTCGACAGCAGTCGTTAAGCCATGTCAGTGGCCTACGGGCGGCCTGAACAACTCACAATAGGTTGGCCACTAATACGATAAGCAAGCAATAGACTGCGTTTTGCGGTCTGGGCTCAGGACAGAACTTTGTATTTTACAATGAGGTCAGAAAATGGTTACCCCTGCAACTTGCACAATCGCAAATTTCTCTAAAACTACTGAATTGATTTAGCTATTAGAAGGACATAGATTGTGTAAGCTAGTGAAAGCATATTTAAATCAATTCAGTGGGTAGTTTCGGAGGTTGCGATTGTGTAAGTTGCAGGTGGTAACTTTCTGACCGCGACTGTAGTATGTGTGTATTGATTTAATTGTTTAATTGTATTTATTTCATTTTAAAGCAACAGAACCCGTTGCAAGATAAGTCGTACAAAATAATTAAATAATAAATCAAAATTAAATTACTTATGTAACACATTAAGGTTATATTTAACATAATTGAACAGAAAAATACCTATAATAGTACATTAGTGTACAGTCAATAAAAAATATAAAAAATAAAATAAAAAGTGTGGAATGGTGGATGGATTTTGAAACAACGAGCCAACGGTCGCTCGATATGGAGACACACGATGGAGGAGGTGACTGATCATTCAAGCTGGTAGACACGTCTTCGGAAAGAGAAACCCGCGAGGAGAATGGGACCGAGGGAGATTTTTGTGCGACGTGTGTCGCCGCCGATAACTGTCATATGAAAACACATCAAAGAGAGAAGCATCTTCGTTCTCGACCGCCGGCAAAAAGAAGAGATTGACTTTGTATGAGTGCATCGAATTTAGCCCGGATTGTAGACTTTAGGGTGGTAAACATTTTCTGACTGTGACGGTATCTATCTTATATGTTGGTATACTATAGATTATGGATAGGCAACGAATTTTGTAACTAAGTAGCTGAAGCCTCCTCCATCGCAGGTAAACAAACTAAGTAGACTTTGTTTGTAAACATTCCTATTTAAAGTAAAAATCAATAGCAGATTTAGGTATCTAATGGCCTTTTAATGTTTACAAACTAAGAATATGTCGGGTACCTACGTCGATAGAATTCCGTTACCCTCTTATCAAGAAAATTATATTTCGGTCGATTTCACACACAACATAACTTTGGTACTGGGTCCGTTATAATTTTCATTGAAAGCACTTACTACCAATCAGGCATCAATTAGAATTTGTTCAGACTTTTCCTTTGAAATACATTTGTATTCCAATTCAATTTTTTAAAGTTACAGGGTGGACAAACAGACAGGTGGTCAGACTGACAGACATTAAGATGGAACTATATGGGTTCCTAATTCCTACACAGAAATCGAACTACTAGCTACTATGTCCTCTCCTCTAATTATATACAGTTAACCTCTCCCTATAGTAATACCTACGTGTAGTTTACCTGTACCTGACGCCCCGAGCTCAGTTGTTTTTAAAAAGAAATTACATGATTGGCTTGTCAAGCAATCGTTTTACTCATATGACGAATTTCTAAAAGTAAAATTAAATTAATCATTGCAATAGGTACCTTTACAATAGGTACCTGCTATGATAATATATTCTTTATTTTATTTTAATTTTATTTCATTATTGAAGTGATTGAATCATTTAATGATTTTTTTTTAATTGGAAATTATAATCATTTATATTATTTTTATACATAAATGAGTAAGTATGTTGTATTGAAAAACGACCTGTAATGACCTGTAACTTGTTGTTATCAATAAAGTATGGTATTGTATTTATTAATTTATTTAATGGGCACATACCATGGGGCAGTACTTAGACTGTCGCAGTTGTTAGTTGGTTAACTTTGTATAAGGACTGGCTGAAAATCAGCGCTGTGTGTTTACACGCAAGTGTATTCACTTAAGAATTAGCGGAGCCAGGTGCCTATTGCCAATTGTATTATGGAGTGAACTAAATATGTATTTTTTTTGTGGCAATAGTGTGTTTTTTCTTTCTTTTCTTTTCTAATGGATAATCCGGCCGTGCTTCTAAACAATGTCTCATTTACCTGCAGCCGGGCAGCGGTCGTCCGTTCACCTGTGACCTTGCACGTCCTGTTCTGTCTCGGACGAACCGAACTCGTCGTCCCAAATACATGTGACCAACATTTGACCAAATAATTTGGCAATTTACCAAACTGAACGATCTGTGGGTAGAAATACTGGATGAAGTTGTAGCCCGTTTGGAAAAAGTCTGGCATTACAAGTAAATTGAGAGGAACCTACATGAAGATTTCGTCAAAATTACTCTTTAAATATATTTTCTGTTACAAAAATTAAAATATAGAAAAAAACTTGTAATAATGTCTATGTAACACGCTCTGATACCAGTGCGACGCTGTACCGCCCATATTCAGGGTTTAACAAAAACCCCTATAGATCCATAAGGGGGGTGTTCAGTTCAGTATAATATTATTAATAGAATAACTGAACAACTTCTACTATGGGTCGGTGCCATTGGGACCAACTCTGAAATCGGGAAAAAAATTCCGCTGTTTCATACATAGAAAATGTATGAAACAGAATAGAATAGAATAGAATAGAAAAACGTTTATTTGCTGTCTGCAGCACACACACAATTCCACTTATATATTATACAATAATATATAAGTGTATACATAACAGCGGATTTTTTTTCGCGAATCTCGAATTTTTATCTATACATATTGAACTTTTGTAAGAAACAAATTATTTGATTTTTTTTCTGCGATTTCAGAGTTGGTCCCATAGTCCCATAGTGAAAGTAGTTCAGGTATGGTATGGATTATGAATTCCCCTCTTTCGAATCCATACTAAGGTTTTAATCCATATTATAGGAGGTTTCTGTTACAATGATAGAAAGTTACATGTCATTTTTTTAAAAGCTAATACATTGTCACTACATGAGAAGAAAGTTCTTCTAACCTAAGCAGGTTAGGTTAAAAGCTAATACATTGTCACTACATGAGAAGAAAGCTCTTCTAACCTAAGCAGGTTAGGTTAAAAGCTAATACATTGTCACTACATGAGAAGAAAGCTCTTCTAACCTAAGCAGGTTAGGTTAAAAGCTAATACATTGTCACTACATGAGAAGAAAGCTCTTCTAACCTAAGCAGGTTAGGTTAAAAGCTAATACATTGTCACTACATGAGAAGAAAGCTCTTCTAACCTAAGCAGGTTAGGTTAAAAGCTAATACATTGTCACTACATGAGAAGAAAGCTCTTCTAACCTAAGCAGGTTAGGTTAAAAGCTAATACATTGTCACTACATGAGAAGAAAGCTCTTCTAACCTAAGCAGGTTAGGTTAAAAGCTAATACATTGTCACTACATGAGAAGAAAGCTCTTCTAACCTAAGCAGGTTAGGTTAAAAGCTAATACATTGTCACTACATGAGAAGAAAGCTCTTCTAACCTAATCAGGTTAGGTTAGATTTCTGTTACACTTTTTTATTAATTTTTTCGATACAGGTGAGTTCAAATTGTGTAATACCTAATGCATTAGCATCTACTGAACTAATCCTATACTTACCCTCATCTTTTTTCTTCGCAGACAAAAAATCTTCCGGTACCTACCTATGTTATGTACCTATATAGCACAGAATACTAAATAGTACGGTACTGTTGTTTATTTATTACCTATATATCTGGAAGAACACTTTCGCAGTAAAATATAACCCACTCAAGCATATCACGTTATGTTTAGCGCTTAGTGACTATGTTCTATGGCCCCCCATGGGCCATGAAGCAAGATGAGGGCAGACAGTTAAGTATTAGGAGTCATACCCTAGACCGGCGGCTTTACGTAGTTCAATGTTCGTTTCGTAGGTATTAACGTGATGCAAAATTTATTATCCGGGATTTTCTAAGGTGTCTTTTTCTATGTTCTTTTATCGTATTTAGCCAAAAGACATGGTTGGCCTTCAAACCCAGGCCGTTCACGTCGACAACATTTTTTTTTCTACGTCTGGTTTTTTGCTCCATCATTTCTGTCTGTCATGGCGAGGAAATGGGCAGGTAGAGCAGATGACGAAAAATTTGCAAAGGACTTAACGTTGAAGACCTAGACGAGGAGCTAATAGTTTCCCTTGTCTAAAATTGTACCTATACGAATTTTAGAACTACATTAAATTAGTGTTAAATTAAACACCATTTGTACGACTGGGATATAAACTGTCAATAATTGTAAAACCTTTAAAATACCCATTCCCCAAATAAATAGTAAATAATAAATAATAAAAAAACACGAAAACATAGGCAGACGTAAAGGTAAAAGTTATTTTCCTCTAAAATAGTCGCATAATAAGTCTGAATGCTGGAATTCTTAGAAAAGTGATGAACCAATGACTCGTTAAATTTACATTCGTGTTTCATCTTAGGCTATCTATATCACTCTGGTATGTATGGAATATGATGACTGGTCTTACGAATACGCAACCAACAAAAAAATATATTAGGCAACGTTAAAATAGTTAGACGAAAGATAATCTAGCCACCAAATTATTAAGCTAATAAAATCATTATCATTATAGAATAGTATGGGAAACCAGCCCATTAAATCTGCCAAGTAAGTCGTTCTATGTGGTTACTTATTTCCATAGAATGGCCTCTCATCACTGAGGAATTCGAGTAAGAAGAAAAATAAAGTCTTTACTTACTTTCTTTATCCACTTGACGGTCCCCTTTCTGAGCAAAGGTCTCTGGAACGGTAATAGCTAGATGGTTCAAATTTGTGCTCAAATAAAATTTGGTTCATGGTGCGTTAACGACATCTGAGGATTACTTTGAGGATCTGGTGATGACCAGGAAAAGTAAGTGGATTTCAATTTCGTAATATGAAACTTGAAGAATTGGAATATCATACCGCCGAAACTATGTATAATAGTTAGATGGGGTCTTCTCGAACTAAAGTCGTAGGGAATCCTGAGACATCAAGAGAAACAATTTTTTAAAGATGGCGGCCAAAATATAAATTGAAATGATATGGAGCTAGGAATTTTATGTTAGCAATGTCGAGGCCGAAGGCCGAGCTCCGCGTAGGGCGAAGTCCTGAGCATCCCCCCGCCTTCAGATGGGATCTCTTAAACGGTAACAGTAAAGTGGTTCGAGTTTAAGCTTAAATTTTTATGACTATAGGTCACCACCTTCCCACATCTGAAATTTTGAGGATTTAGATCCTATTGACTGCAACTATCCTGTTAATTATGGACTGCAGAGATTAAGAGGGAAGGAGGATAGGACCCTGGGCACTGGAATCTTTACAGCAATAAGGTAATAAGCGATTCCTTTAAGGCTGGTTTACACTTGGTCAAGTGTTTAGCAAAGTGGGTAAGTACAGTGAGTTAGGACAGTGGTGTAAACCGGTGGACAATGGCGAGTCAAGTTGGCTTTCAAGTTGCAATTTTGTTTGATTTTTTGTCGCTGGCCAGACACTCGCCACTCGCCGTTCTACTCGCCACTGTCCTTGCAATTCGCACTCGCCACTGTCCTTACCCACTTCGCTGAACACTTGACCAAATGTAAGCCAGCCGTAACATAGTGAATACCGGATCAAACCACTCCATAGTTACAGCAGAGTCGAATCGAACAGCCGCACATATTAGGGCACACGGACGCTGGTGTACCACATTTTTGCATGTCTGCGTGTATTTATAGCAGTGGGCGTGCGGCGCGGGCGCGACCTTGTGGCGGAGACGCGCCGGTCAGTCGTCGGCCGGGATGCCCGACCGTTCGGGTGGTGGTATCACTTGTGCGATGTGCATTGCTGGCTGAAGACTGGAAACTGTTTTTAAATCTGTTTGTTCTTGGGCTTCGGCCCATTGCCAGCCTCATTGGGAAACACTTACAAGTTCTCAAACACTAGATTGCTTCCCTGAGACAGCGCCCAATACTTTTGTTAGGCTTTTGGTAGGCTTTACCCAGATATCCATTGCACAACTAACTCATCTTCCTTCCTCCCACTAGAGGATAATAATGGATTAGAGAGCCTGATGCATAAGATGTGCTGCTGATTGTTTCTTGCGCCGCTCTTTTCCTTCAGCTATAGCGCCTTCCGAAGCGGTGGAAAAGTAAAGTTTACAGTGAGGTGAGATGTCTATGGGCGACGGTGATCACTTACCATCAGGTGGCCCGTTGGCTCGTCTGCTCTCCTTATTTAATAAAAAAAAAAAAAAATATATGTAAAAATGTACTTACTTACATTAAAAAAATCTGATTCTGATTCATAGATTCGTGTCGTGTGTTAACACTGCATTGGCTCATTAAGTAAGAGTAGTACACAATAGTTAGACACACATTGTCCTGAGTTGTATTGTATTGTAATGAGTGTTGCGAAATGGTAGACCTTGCATGAGCAACAAGGCCCAAGGCTACCTATTAAGGGGATGATGGCATTTGAAGCTGATGATATCGGGTTTACCATTTACCGGAAAGCCGGCGAGCTTTTGTACCCAAAACCAGGTGGCCAAATGACAAATCTTTTTACAGGGGCATTAATTCTCCGACTTAGCTGATGTCGGGCTGTTCGGAGACCGTTTTTACGACCAAGTATGAACCAGTAATGGAGGTGCCACAAAGTCGGAGAGCCAAGGTCGTCGGCTGATGGTACGGGATGGCGGACAGCGCGCTGCGAGCTCGCCGCCAATTTTGCACTGTGATAAGTTCATCGACTCCCGCGCCGATCCACGCGTTAGGAGTCGCCGGCTGGAGTGATGCGGCACTTTTATTGGTGTACCCCAGTGATGGATGGAGGGGGGGGGGGGGGGGTAAGTTTGTATACGCCTCTAGATGCACCCTGATCCCAAATAAATATTTTTTATTATGATAGGTTCATTAATTGAGGTGTTGTTAGTTACGACTATTGCCTAATGACAAATATGCAGGTGTAACATCAATTAGGTCGATTTAACCCTCAATTAACAGAGTAAATCCGTAGCTGATTTACTTTTTATATAGGTATAATAGCTTCGGCAGACAAACAAGTACTAAATCCGGTCAGTTGCAAGTGGCCACCGTCTCTTATAAACAGCAGCATGATAATGTTAGTAACTTTGAAAAGACAGTAAGAGCCAACTGCTGCCTGCATCTTCAGCAAAAAAAAACTATCCGGTTAGGGTAAGCGAGGTTTATCCAAAAATCTGGACAGTCTCCCCCCGGACATACGGCATTACGGATCAACACATGGAAGTTTCAACGAACGAACGAAGTTTATAAAAGATTCTAGACACGGTATCTATTTTAGATTTTATGTGGTAGAGTTGAGCCCTAAACCTAAACGCCATATCCAAATCATCACCAGTTAATTAATCGCTTCGCTGCTTCTCGTGAAGATTGTCACACCCACATACGCAATCAATTGTATAGCGCGGTTTGGCACACATTCACAGATCGACCGGCGCGCGCGCTCCATCGGTGTTGTTTAGTGTTTAGGCCACGTCTGGATCAAAGCTGATTTATTATCATTTTACGCCATGTGATCTGTCATAAACTATGTACAGGGGACCCAGTTAGTCTTTGAAGATTACCAGGAAATTCGCATGAAAAAATATTTCCGATCAAAATTACAATGAAGGACAACCACGCACGACCGCCTCGTCGTCACACCAGTGTGACTACCACACACACCGCTATAAAAACTACACCTTTTACGTCTCTTCGACGTCGGGAGAAAAGTCTAGTTAACTGGTTTTCTTAGGCATCGAGAACATAATGTCCATAACAGAAAAGCAGGTGAATATAGGTATGTACTACCAAGTCAGCTTTGAAATAAGAAAAATATCAGCTATTTCATACATAATTCCATATTCTACTAGATAAAAAAAAAGCTTTTTTGATGTGAAAACATCTTATAACTAGTGAGTATGGGAGCCGGTTCGGGCATCGAGTGTCACACTTTTATGTCTTCTTACAAAAGCTAATAACTTTGTCAATTTTAAAGATATGTAAAAACAAGTAGTATCGTTGAAAACATCGATAAACAAAGCTTATTTTGGAGTCAAACGTATTTGGCTAAAATAATAAGGAGAGATGAGGAAGGAGGTCAAAGTTAGGGATTTTATTATTTCATTTGCAAGATGTTTTTCATACGTAAAGTCTCTGCCTCTTCAATTTTGGCCACATAGTAAAAATTCTATTTTGGACCACCAAATCAACGTTTTGTAGATATGGTGCGCATTTCCTGAAACGCTGTTATAAGGGATACAAAGTTGGCCTACAGCCCAAACATGTAAGAATTAGCTAAATATGTCCGATGGAAGTGCGTACCTATACGCAAACAACACGCATAATATTTGTATGTATATATGTATGTAAAATAACTAATTTCAGTTCCTACATAGGTCAAAAATCTCCAATTTAGGTCAAAAATTGACCAGAACATTACGCAACCTAGAAAATTAAGATCGACATTAGGGATATTATTTGTAGTGGGTATAACTCTGGACACTTAAAGGCACCGTCGAGAATACAATCTATAGGCATTCCATCCAAGGAAATTACCTATTTCCAGTTGGGTTTAGGGTTGCCATCCGTAGTCTAAAATAGAGTATTGTCCTCTTTTCCGTGTAGGTGTACTTTATAATCTACGACACCAATAAAGTACGCTAAATACTCTATTTACGTAACTCTGACTGATACTGGCTTGTTACTGGTTATGAGTACTTATGAGACTAAATAAATTGGTATCCAAAGCCACAAAACTGTAAAGATTTTCCAAATATATACTATTCATTTCATATATTTTGTCTGTGCCTGCCACTTCAGCGTTCACTGAGAGAGTTTTCTCCCTTATGAATGTAAAGTGGAGAGACGAAAGGAACAAAGTTACCCTAAACTTAATTAAAAACGAGTTCATCATGTATATAAATTTTGATTGCAAAGAGACTGTAACTATCTTCAAGAAAGACAAATATTTGTTAAATGTTGCGAAAGGTAACAAAAAATATGTTTTTAAAGATAAGTAAGTACTCTTTTTTTATGTTGTGTACTTTATTTTTGTTATTCGTCCCAAAAAAAGGTGGCAACCCTAGTTGGGTTTGATTTACAATAATATGAACCTCTAAAGAGACCGCCTTATTTTAGATAAACAGGCCATAATACTTATAGCAAATCGAACCGTGATCGTACCCCACCTGAAATAATTTCCTTGGATAGAATACCTAGACTCCAGATTAGATTCCCCGAATCTGGCCCCGCCGAAGATTTCTGGCGCCCATGTTTTTATATCACATTTTTAATCGTGGAGTTTCGTAACACCTAGCAGCCATCAATTTGAAATGCTCTTGAATCCGTGACGTCCTAAAGGACGAAAAAACGAAGTAGCGTCATAGTGAGGTCATAATAGAAGCACGTAGGCTAGGCGAATTGCGGCTGTACAAAAGCTATAAAAATAGTCGAAGCGTTAGTTAGTAATAAATAAGTAAAAAATCAAGAAAACTAAAATAATTTAGAGACAAATTCCCATTTATAATCCAAACAAATATGACCATGTACAATATATTATGATTAGACTTAAATAATATAGTGTTTCACAGGTTTTTACTGTATTTTATTAATTACGACCGGTTTCCGAAACCAAAAAAAAACCGTAAAAATCTGTGAAACAGTTATAATATTATATAGTATATTATTGAAGTCTAATTATGTACTTATATTAGGTTATATTTTTTTTAAATTACAGTATATATTTTTTTATATTATTTTCTACAACACATACCATATCCGCTTCCCATCGGAATGACGAGCCGCACAATGTACAAACACTCACTATGTATTTCTATCCCTTTTCTTTCCAGTTTTAATTGTTATCTATTTCATCTTTAGGTATTTATTTATTTGTAGTTTTATTATTTATACTTTTAATATATTTTTGTTTTAGTCCCTGACTGCTGTTTCGCCCGCGATGCCTTCGTCCTGGCACAGCTGAAAACCAGCGCTGCGGTTCTGCCGTACCGGTCGGACCGCATCACATGCTGAGCATGTGCCCTTTTAATATTGCATTGTTTTTATTTTATTTTTTCCAATATTGTTTTAAGTTTAATAATGTGTGCAATGTTGAATAAATGTTTTTTCTTTCATTCTTTCTTTCTTTCTTTCTTTCTTACTACAAGTTTCACCAAGTACCAACAACCGCAAGTATTAACCATTCAAAACTAAGTATATTTTTGCTAAATTTTCAGATGAGTAACAAATAAATGAAAATTCGGATGTAGGTATTCATTGGGCTGAAATCGAAGGAAAGAAGGGCCACCCTTTCGGTGTTTCTTGTTACATCATGAAATGAGGTGAGGTGAGGTGAGATAAAAGCCAATTGCAGGTAAGAACTTCTATAAAATTCTGTAGCTACCATTTTTATTTAAGAAAAGCAGACGAGCAAATGGCCACCTGATGGTAAATGATCACCGTCGTCGCCCATAGACATCTCACTTCATGTATTAGAGGGTTTTCGATGCGCTGCTAACCTTTGAGGAATTAGATTTGGAGTGCCTTATGTGCCGGTAATTACGCTGGCTTTCTTACCGTTCAAATCGGAACACAGCAATGCAATGCAAGCATTGGGTGGTGTGGCGACGCACGACGCGCGGTACTACGACTAGTACCTACTCACATCGGTGTAGAACGCGCTATCGAAATTTTCTTGGGACTTTGTATATATACGAGTTCCAAACATCCATAGTTGGACCAGGACATATGTTCACCAGACACAACACCCCGCCTGGTGGAAGATCTTCCCTTTTTCCTTTCATACAACTGACGTACCGTCATCCATGTCCTCACATAGCGCGTTCCTACAATGGTATGGTACCATACCACCTTCAAGAGTCATACATTATACCTATATTATTATAAAAGGATAGAGTGTATTGAAATTGAATTTCGAGAAGCTTCATTCATACAACTGAACTGACACATAAACTTTTAATCTCCAACGACCACTTAAGCTAGGTACAGTCGACCACATGTCTACTTACCCAAAACGTCAAAAGTGAAACTGAAAGAAACCACAAGAAAAATTACACGGACATAAGGTTGAGATTTAATCGATGAAATTTGACAGATGGTATTCTTTAGCTAGTGGTCGACTATGCAGTGGAAGTCACATCTACTCTGTAGAACCCTGTCGTAATAAGTGTTTGCTATGATTCCTTGACATTCGTATGAACGTGTCATATAAGACAATGCGACAAAGTACTAAAGTCTGATGTGTTGTCCACTGTACTAATTCAAATGGAAACACAGTAGAGCAACCGTTTTTCAACCGTCATATTCCACAATACTCGTAAAACGTTTCATACTGATGGAATAAAACAAATAAACCGGTGTGGCCATGACGGTCCAGAGTGCAATATCCCGCCGTATGTTTCCGTACTTAGTCATACAGTTCAGGGCGATTTAGCACTAGGTATTCTAGGTCATCGCCCCAGCAATAAACGCTCAGTTTTCCTTGTATTGCCAGCAATAATATTTTAGCTACAGTCTGTGACAAAAGTGGTGAGGTGATCGGATAGGAACTAAGGTATACAAGGAACCAAGGAACTTTTTACAAATTAAGGTAAAAAAATTAAGAACCTGACAAAAAGGAAAGTTTTCCCTCGTTATATTTTATTTAACTTTTTGTTATGTTAAAATATAACCCATATGATCCATAAAAAATCGACTTCGTGTTCTTATTAGTCAATCAACAATTTATTTAGGTATATATTTACGTTCAAGAAATAAATTACAACTATTAATTATCATACAGCACTATATCCCTTTAGTATAATTATATATATGTATATATTTGTGTGTAGGTATATATATTTTTCACTTATTAATACTACCTATCTTCAATTAAATTTATTTGTGTCGTATCTTTGTACTCTTGGACAGGTTTTGGCCAGCCATCGGTCATGGTCCAACAGAATACCAGCGCTGTAGGAATTGTTGTCTGCAGCAATAAGCTGAGTTGAGGTCCTTTTCACAATAACAGCAGACCATCAGACATGATTTCAATATCATCAGCAGTCTACTCTAGTCCACTGCTGGACATAGGCCTCTCCCAGGGCGCGCCATTGAGCCCGATCTTCGGCTGTTCTGTTTGCGCTATCCATGAGAGGAAATGCCATAATCGCCACGCTAGGCCTGCGGGTTGGCGATCGCAGTAGCCGGGTCGCTTTGTCATCGTGCTTCTGGTATTTTGACCCAGCCAGAATTTGATTGGTTATACCGCCACTAGTCGGTCGCCAGGGACTCGTTCGCTAATCGGCAGGATACACCACGTGCAGGTGATTTTGGCATTTGGAGGTCTAGATGTTGGTCAAACCCTTATATCCCATTACAATATGTTTACCTTTGACTACATAATTATTTTTTATAATTATAACTGTTTCGGTCATTGCTGTGTGAAATAAACATATTACTTACTTACAAAAATTTCCAATAAGTTTAAATCAGAAATTATTTGAAGTTCTCAGAATTTGAAGAACACCCTATTTGAGTTTACGGTTGATGGTTTTTGTCAGCAATAGTTATTTGGAACTCCTAGAAGTTAGAAGTTTTGGAGGAGACCAGACTGTGGCAATCTATAATTGTATGCATTTTAATTTAATTGAACATTGGATAATATTAGTCCAATTCGTTTGGTACAGACATCAACAGTTCGGTACAGGTATTCAGTTCTAGCTAGGTCATGGGCTGCAACTTTCTAAAAAAATCGAAAGACGCAAAAAAGTGACTTTATTAGTCGCTTGCAGACTTGCAGATTTATATTCTGTAAGAAAAGTCGATTTTTGCGACGTTTGAAATTATTTCTTTGGAACAATTTTCTACACTTTCTTTCACCATCATATTACACTTGGTGGCTGATGGAATTTTGGCAAATAATTTTGTTAACACCTTGTATGTTTTAGATTGATTTTTAGATTAGATTCCCGTGCATTTATCAGAACTCGCTTGGACCGATAAAAGTAAAGATCGTAATACCAAAACAACATGGTAATGTTTACAATTTTTTACACCTATCACTCAAGAATCTGAAGAACCACACTCAGATATGGCAATACAAACACTGATACACAAAGTGTGTATTTTGTGAGATTTAGAGATATACATACATACTCGAACTCATCTTACGTAAGAGCCATAATTGTGGTATTGAATGCACTTCTTGCACTGGTACCGGAATGCGATGTATTTTCCAGTTGATGGAAATAATTGTTATCTCAAATCTCGATTTTGTGAGAAGACAAATGTATAAGAATAAGTTTATTTGTGCGGTACGATGACAAAGTATTCATAGTCCATACACCAGTAGGAACTTAAGCATAGGTTATATTAAACTAAATAAAATTAGTGAGCAAAAAGTTAAGTACAATAAACGCTGACCTCCGAACTAGGAAGTTCCTGTATCTTGGAGGACAGATCTCTTCTGTGACCAGTGTAAATGAACATGTAACAGAACATACGTTGGACAAGCCAAGCCAAGAAAATATAAAACTGTCAAAATTTTAAAGAAAAACAGTTAAAAATGAGTTGAAAGTTGCTTTTGTAAGAGGTAGGTATGGTGATACTAAACTTACGATACTATAAGTACTGTACACACAGTATAATTACAACCAAGAGAGCGTTCCATAACCAGTTGAAATAATTCACGTTGACAACTGTGCATGTTCTATTACCGCGTTAACAGCTGAAAATGTATTAAACTTGTATTCAAAACAAGCAACGTAACGTGTACATCTGTCAACGTGAATAATTTCAGCTGGTTTTGGAACGCACTCTAAGACCCTTCATTTGAGAGTTTTGGCGGGAAAGTCGTTGGAGGAGGTTCTACGGTGTTTATTTTATTGCTCAAAAAATGATTTCTGGTGATTTTGATAGCTGAAATCGGTGTAGTTTTGTCTAGCAAACGTCAGTAACAGTGACAATGTGTTGAACTCTTAAAATAAACTTCTCGTTAGTGGTTCGTTGTGTCGCTTCACTCTGTGATTCTGCGACGGGCCATGAGCATTCGCTAGAAATGTTTTTTTTTAAAAACCACTTCATTTGATTGTGTCAGTGTCTTAGTTGTAACTGTAATGCCACAGAAGTAATGCTGTGTATTTTTTTAATTAATAAATCGAATAACTGATTTCACCCGGCTTACTGTCGAGTGCAGTTAATCTACGTCGGAATAAGAGATATATATTTGGAGCGACAATCTGCGCAAGGGGGCTGGCTGTAACTGAGATGGGATGCGGAGAACTGAAAATTAAGGCGAATGGCGCCTTGGGAGAGCCAATGTCTAGCAGTAAGAGTACCTAGGCTGCTGCTGATCATGCTGAATTGATGATTGCTATACCAAGAACTGAAATAACTATCTATGACTATATATCGCCACTTGTTCGTGCTCTGCAGTATCTCAATGCGTTTCTCGCATCAGCACCAGACTGCGATGTGTTTGCACGTTGATGGGCGAGTGTGCGTGATGAGTGTCTGAGGTTCTGTGAGAGTATGGATGTGCATCCGTCTTCAGTTAGATTGTAATTAATTATATAGATATATTTTTGTTTGAATTTCACAGTGCCTTAGTATTACTGTAATGCTGTGTAATTTTTTTTATTGAAATAAAAATAAAATAAATTATGTATATATTTTGTTTATATAGATATATTTGTTTATTCACATGTACACATACTCTGCCTGCTCGAATCTATCACCTTTCTCTATCCCGATGGTTAGCAGGGAGAAAACTCGAAACGAGTTATGCTACACCTTTTATACATATTTTATTTTTTCGTTTATTAATTATTTTTTGTATTTTGTCTGTGTGTGTAATAAAGATTATAATAATAAATTAATAATATATGTATAAAGAAATCATTCCTATTTGGGAAGTTAACAGTAGCCTTTAGCATTTAGAAACGAAATCGGACCGAACCCTTAAAATCTTAAGTATTTTTCGGTTTTCTAGATTTTTATGTTCGGTAGGTGAAACTGATTTCAAAATTTCCGTAGTGTGAATGAATGAATGAATACTCTTTATTGCACAAAATTAGTGTAATACAATGCGTACAAAACGATTAATACAATCTAGGCGGTCTTATCGCTAAAAGCGATCTCTTTCAGACAACCTTCTGGTGGAGTAATTTTGGTGTGCCAAAGTAAATGACCGAAGTTGTGTTGAAAAAGATGAAGATGCGGGAGGTCCGCGGGTTCGAAACCGTGCAGTGCCATGTACCGATGAATTTTTCGTATTTTTCGAAGACTTACGTACATTTACCGACTGCTCTAACGGTGAAGGAAAACATCGCGAGGAAACCTGCACACTGATGACCAGTGTGTAAAATGGGGTAGGCACAAAAGATCCTCAAGGGTCGAAGTGCCGCTGAGGTTATTCCCGGCCCCCTACCATAACATAAGATAATTATCAATCATAATGTTTACTAGAGATACATACAAATACAAAAATTCTTTATTGCACACTAGACAAAGATACAAAATAGAATTACAATTGACGGCTTTATACCTTTAATCTTCATAAGATGCTTGGAAACTAGATTGCCTATTAAACAGTCTTTTTGCTTATTGTAGTGAGAAAGTATTGCAGAGCTTCTGTGTGCCGCCAGCCAGCCGCACTTACAACCCGTGTACAAGGTTCAATGCCCCAAATTGCTAAAATTAAACGCGCCAAGTCCAAGATGCGTCACTTGAAAGTGTTGAAACCTGTTCTTTGCAAAAAAAAACGCAATACAAAGATTGCTCTTCATCTACATATTGTGATCGTTAACATTTGAATGCACGATGATTCCGATTCTACTTTGTTTGGGTATTGTATTGGGAAAAAGAATATTGGGAAAGGTTACAGTAGTTTAGTCACTCGCTATCGCCGTGGACGTGGTCGCTACTGTAGAATGTAAGATGGCTACGATTTCTTGTATTGTAGGACAAATACAAGACCTTCACTTCGAAATCTTCTCACGTCCCGGGGGGCGTGAGGAGGCTGCTTCAGGTTATGTCCTCTTGCAGCGGTGGCAATCGCCCCCCGTAGCTACGGGTGGGTCACTGGGTTGCCGTTGGCGTGGTCTATCCGGTGGGGGCCGCCGGTGGACAATGTCACTCGGCCGGTGTGGCTTCGCCCCTAAGCAGTTCCCTGGGCAGGGCTCTTCTCGAACGATCGGGCGGGCGGGCGTGCAGCGGTGCCATCTCGCGTAGAGATGGGTAGGCGGAGTTGTCGGCGCGTTGAAACATGCCACGTGCGAGGCGCTCAATGAACGCGTCCAGTCTCTTTACCTTCAGGTCTCGACTGATGGTCGCGTAAGACAAGACAAGAAAAATTATGATCCTGTAGCTGCCTACCTACTGGTATAGCACCTAGTAACTCTCCAAGGCCGGACATGTGCTACGAGCGCCGGTGAAAGCTATACAGTGTTTTGTCGACTCGCGCATGCGCAGAGCCTTTCTTTACATTGTAAATACTTATTCAATATGTTTTCCATTGGTTAATTTCCTCCTGTATATTATAGTCACTAGTTTAGAGCCTTTTTGATATATAAGCACTTTTGTAAATAAATTATTCCTTCTACTTCTCTACTCTCAACAAGGAGTTTTATTATATCAAGCGCCTTATCCGCTAAAATCCATTTTTAAGATTGTCAGAAATGCGTACCGGATCTTCAGAAGTTCAAACAGGGTTATCCTCTGTCGTAGATATCTTCATCGAGTTCTTTTTAATCATAAATAAGTACTTCGATACGTTGAATTAAAGTTTTTAAGTAAGGTATTTGTTCCGTAATTGTGTCCACCCTGGAGCATAGAGGGTGCACAGCCTGGGATAGGCCGCGATTGGGGGGTGGGTTCGAGAAAACCCTGCGAATTTTGGTTCTTCCCTTTTCGATGTTGTTAGGCGACAGTTTTCCTTTCGATTTGCAGGGGGTTGTAATAAATAACTTAGGGGTATGCTAGGTACTCACCTGACGAGGAGCAGGCTGGAACCACTGACACAAAATTATAACTTTCGTGGAAATTGGGAGGGAAACGAATCGATTCAGGGGTAGGATCGATTAGGGGTGAAAATAGGGATCAAGGGGTGTGGATTTTTGGGTTAAACAATAGAAAAACGAGAATTAATATTCGAGCACGTGCTGTGTCGCTGATACGAGAGGGAGGCGAAAAGTGAAAGTGACAGTAGTATTTTTTTGAACTTAAGTTAAGTAGCGGGGTTGCCACAAACATCACATTTAACGGAAAGTAGGGGAGATACCAAACATACCCGCGCCCCTGAAACCACGTATTCAGCAGAAAATAAAGCGATTGGAATGGGGAATCAAGTAGTGGAATAGGGACAAGGTTATACAATCGATAAATAAACTAAATATAATAACTATAAACTTATAGGGAATTACAACTACGTAACTAACATAAGCAATAGCAATATGAAATGTGTTGAAGTATGCTACTCCTCTACGTAGGGAAGGGGAGCGATCTTCGTAACAGATCGTTTATAAAGTCCGCGTGCGGTGCGTATTTCTACGACACGACATAGACCGTCAGGACCCTTAGTAGCCGAAATTATTCTACCGATGGGCCAGCAGAGGGGGGGCAAGCCGTCTTCCTTCAGGACAGCGAGAGTTCCGACTTCTATATCTTTCACGGGTACGTGCCATTTTGCTCGCGTTTGAAGCGTATGTAAATACTCTCGATGCCACCTTTGCCAAAACGACTGATGAATAGCTTGAATTAGATTCCATCGTTTTAACGTAGGGATATAAACATCACGAAGATCAGGTTCGGGAATGGCAGTGAGAGGTTCCATAGTGAGGAAGTGCGCGGGAGTAAGCGCGGAGAAGTCGTTCGGATTTGAACTAAGAGGAACGAGTGGACGCGAATTCAAACACGCTTCGACGCGAGTGAGAACTGTGTAGAAATCTTCGAATGTGAGTGTATGCGAACCGATAATACGATACAAGTGAGTTTTTACTTGTTTCACTAAACTTTCAAATAAGCCACCGAAGTGTGGGCTATTAGGGGGTTGAAAGTGAAATTGAATACCTTGAGTACTGCAAAAGTCTTGTACTGAACAATCATGAGCATGATTTTTAACTATACGACGTAATTCGTTATTACAACCGATAAAATTACGACCCTGGTCGCTAAACAGGTCGGAGCATCGACCACGGCGAGAGGTAAAACGTTGTAAAGCGGCGATGAATGCCTCTGTAGTCAGTTCACTGACTAACTCCAGGTGACATGCTTTCGTGCACATGCAGACGAAGGCTGCGATGTAACATTTTTCTAGCGGAGCTTTACGTAAACGTGAAGTTTTAATCATAAACGGGCCAGCGTAATCTACGCCTGTTTTGGCGAAAGGCTTTATTTGCTGGATCCTGGGAGCCGGAAGTTCACCCATAACCTGCTGTACGAAGCGAGGTTTGAGGCGATAACAATGCGAACAACGAAACGTGACGGTACGGACGACGCGTCGGGCGGATAGGATCCAGTAGCGACTCTGTAGCATCGATAGTAGCGCATTCGAACCGGGGTGTCCGAAAATAACGTGATAGTATCTCACTATGAGAGTGGTGAGCGGACTATCGCGAGGGAGAATAATCGGATGTTGATTTTCAAACAGCAAGTTAGACGCTTGCAATCGTCCACCGACTCGGATGATTCCTTCTTCATCTATATAGGGCGATAATTTACGAAGTGCATTTGAAGATAAATTACCTTTCTTCAATTTAGAGATGTCTTCAGCAAAGTACTGCGCTTGAGTTACTTTGATGCAGACCTTGAGCGCGTGATCTAACTCACGAGTCGTGAGGTAGGGGTGCGAATCGAGAAGTGAGCGATAACTTGGGGATCCGAAACGAAAACAATACGCGACGATACGAGTGAGTTTAGACAAATGAGATAATTTTGAAATCAATGCAGAAATTACATCTTGATCGTTATTTGTTTTGTCAGTTGTTAATAAAACTTGAGTTTCGATTTTCTGTCGACTTTCTAAATTCTTTAAAATTTTGTCATCGAGGGCAAAAACGTCAGCGGGTTGTGACGGCCATTTTCTATCAGGGCGTGGCAAAAATGGAGGACCATGCCACCAGAGAGGGTGGGACACCAAGTCGGCGGGAGAGAGACCGCGACTGGCCGCGTCTGCCGGGTTGTCCTGGGAGCGGACGTGACGCCAGCATTCCGGGGAGGTGTGATTTTGTATTTCACTAACACGATTACTGACAAAGGTTTTCCATTTACTAGCATGCGATTTTAACCAGTGCAAGGTAATGAGTGAATCTGTCCAGCAAGTGTAACTACGAATGGGAACTTTGGGCGAAAACAATTTTAAAATATGCGACATAAGTTGGGCTAATAAAACTGCAGCGCATAGTTCGAGGCGAGGCAGTGAGACAGTTTTAATAGAAGCGACACGAGATTTGGCACAAATTAAAAATACCGAAATTGAGGAAGGGTTGGGATTTACAACTCGAAAAAATATAACAGCACCGTATCCTTGCTGAGATGCGTCGGAAAATCCATGACATTCGACATAACATGGGGACGTAGTATCGATAAATCTTGGAATCGTAATCTGTTCAAGTAAATGCAAATTACTTTTAATTGTAACCCACTCTTTAAGTAAGTTATCAGGGATCGGGTCGTCCCATCCGATTTGTAAAATCCACATTTTCTGAATTAATAATTTAGCAAGAAAAACAACTGGGGAAATGAATCCTAACGGATCGAACACTCGAGCTAAATCCGAAAGTATACCTCGTTTTGTAGGTATGAAATCGGTTTCTTTTATTTTATACGAAAAAGAATCAGTACGTGGGCACCACTGTAAGCCGAGAACCTTTAAATGCGATGTGATATCTGGAGAAAAACAATCATCTAAATTTTGTTTATTTTCTTCCGAAATGTCCACTAAACATTCGGGCCGGTTGCTCGCCCACTTGCGCAGTGTGAAGCCGCCTGCCGCGAGTAGCGAGTTCAATTCCGCGACGAGACTACGGGCCGAGTCCACGTCGGGAGCGTTGCAAGTGACGTCGTCGACGAATGTAGTTTCCAGTAACACACGGGAAGCGTTACTATGGGTATCGGCGTACTCACGAGCGAGTTCGTTGAGAGTACGAATCGCGAGGTAAGGCGAACATGTGAGTCCGAAAGTCACCGTAGTTAAAATATAATCACGAATTGGTTCATCGTCGAAACGCCAGATAATTTTTTGATAAATTTGATGAGTCGGGTTCAAGTTAATATTTAAAAACATTTGTTTTATATCGGCTACTAGGGCTACTTCACCGAGTCGAAAGAGAGATAAAACATCGAAAATTTCTTTATGTAATTTTTGACCTGGATACAAGTTATCGTTTAGAGATTTTCCATTGTCACTACGGCATGAGCCATTGAAAACTACCCTTAAGCGTGTTGTGGAACTATCTTTTATCACGGCGTGGTGGGGAAGATAATAACCGTGAGACGAATTATCCGCAGCGGGAAACATGTAACCATTGTGTAGGTAATCAGACATAAAATTATTATATTCTGATTTATAAGTCGGGTCGCGTTTAAATCGATTTTCAAGAGAACGAAATTGACGGAGTGCAATTTCACGGGAATCGCCTAAATCTGGAGGAAATTCTTTGAACGGGAGAGATACGACATACCTACCGTCATTATCGCGAGTGACGGTATTACGAAACATTTCTTCAGATTTTTCGTCATCGGGGCTAAGAACTTCGCGGGATGGAGGTTCTTCGCATGACCAAAATTTCTGAACGATATCATCGAGAGAAGAATCGTGTTTACAATGTAGGGAGTGACGACGAGTTGCCGTGACGTGGCTCGAAAAACCAGAACGACTGGGTTGAACGAAAGTGTGGCCCGTGAGAGACCAACCGAAAATGGTTTCCAGGCATACCGGAGTACCCGGTGGTCCGACTACAAGACCTCCGAGAACAATGTCACGATAGACATCGGCACCTAGTAATAACGATACGGGAGACGGGATACCGAACGTAGGATCAGCGAGAGTGAGATTCCTAACGTGAGGCCAGAGCGAAACGGGGAGAGGTTCGGCGGGGAGGTTGCCAGTGATTTGGGGAATACATTGAGCTTGCATCTTAATTTGTCTATCAGCGACACGAGACGAAACGTTCAGGTCGACTGTGCCACCTTCGAGTTGAAGAGCCAGTCCGGATATACCGTGTACAGTAGTGCTTACCTTGCGACGAGGTAAACCTAATTCTTTAGCAAAATTCTCAACAATAAAACTAAACTGACTTCCAGTATCGATCATTGCGCGAGCTTCGTGGAGCTGACCTTGAGAATCGCGAACTTTTAATAAAACAGTAGCTAGTAATATTTGGGATTTATTATTTTCTAATGAGGTAGCGAAACAATCTACATTAGCATTATCACCGGGGGTAGTGACAGTACTTTCCATCGTCTTTGCTGGGAACGCGCGTGATGACGAAGGCTGTGATTGCGATTGCGCAATATTTTTGTTATAATCGTTCGAGTAGTCAATATGTAATAGAGAATGATGTTTATTAGACGAACAACTTCTGCACGAATATGTCGATTTACAATCTTTTAGAAAATGATCAGTCGCTAAACAATTTATACAAACTTTGAGTTCTTTAACTTTACTATATCTATCAGCTGGAGTTAAATCAATAAAAACGGGACATTTCGATAAAACATGCGATTCGTTGCATAATAAACATTGACGGGATCGAATCATGGACAATGCGATCTGCTGTTTGGGCACTCGAGACTGCGCCAATGGGTAATGCGCGTGAGTTGTCTGTGGAGCCGAGCGAGTCGCGCCGCTGCTGCCGCCAGCACGCGGGTGCGAGTGCGAGTGAGAAGGCATGCGGTGAGCATTGGTAGGTGCAGACGGGATGCCTGCAGCGGTTTGCAGTGCGTTAGCGCGTTTACGTAAATATGTTATCAGTTCATTGTAGGTAGGAATGTTTGAATGATTATTTAATTCGAATTGTCTTCGAGTTTCGACATCTAACTTATCGAGAATCATATTCAGTAATATGAATGACCATTCGTCGGTGGGAAAATTCAAGGCTTTGAGCGCATTCACATTATCTACAATGATATCTAAAAAAATAGTCAGGGATTTGACGGACGAGTTGTTGAGAGTAGCGTTAGCTATATGTCGATAGTGGAGGGTAGCTAATAGTCTTTCATTATTGTATCTTTCTTTTAAAAGATTCCACGCTATTGAAAAATTAACTGCCGAGAGTGGCAAATGTTGAATAATACGTCGTGCTTCACCCGAAATACACGAACGTAAATAATATAAACGTTTGACGTCACATAAGTGTTGATTATCGATTACTAGTGATGTAAACATTTCCGAAAAACCTATCCATTCCGTCAAATCGTTTCCTGAAAATGACGGAAGGGAAATGTGATCCAATTTCAAGCCACTATCAGTCGGGACGGAGCTGGCTTTATTAACTAAATCATTTTTATTTTGAATTAATGCGGGCGAAATGGACACTATATATTTTTGTTTCAATGTATAATAATTATTTACATAACTATCGAATATTTGCGTTAAATCTTGTTTCGATATCGGTAGAATAATTGCGGGATCGGGGTTATCGACATGAGTGTAAATATCATAAAATAAGTTTTCTATTTCGCTAAAACGGTCTATTTGGTCGCGAATTTGAAGAATTTCAATAGGAGAAGGATCATTATTTGCTGCTAATCTAGCGAGAGAATCGCATAAAGAACAGAATTTATTTTTCGCACGTAATAATTCATCGCCCATTGCTTTTGCTTGTGACCTAGTTAGCGGCATACATTAACAAAAATATGTAAAATATACTATACACAAGATCTTTATGGGAAATATAGTGAAAATATTATTTGTAATAGGAGTTACTACAAATAGAATACGATAAAATATGATAAAATGATACTAACGAAAATTGAGGGTGAATGATAAAAACGTGGTATGGGCGTTTTCTGCCGAATAAAATGGTTCAAATCGATAAGAAAACGTGCATAAAAACATCAAAAAAGGAAAATCCGTGATCGAAGGACCATAACATGTTCCGTAATTGTGTCCACCCTGGAGCATAGAGGGTGCACAGCCTGGGATAGGCCGCGATTGGGGGGTGGGTTCGAGAAAACCCTGCGAATTTTGGTTCTTCCCTTTTCGATGTTGTTAGGCGACAGTTTTCCTTTCGATTTGCAGGGGGTTGTAATAAATAACTTAGGGGTATGCTAGGTACTCACCTGACGAGGAGCAGGCTGGAACCACTGACACAAAATTATAACTTTCGTGGAAATTGGGAGGGAAACGAATCGATTCAGGGGTAGGATCGATTAGGGGTGAAAATAGGGATCAAGGGGTGTGGATTTTTGGGTTAAACAATAGAAAAACGAGAATTAATATTCGAGCACGTGCTGTGTCGCTGATACGAGAGGGAGGCGAAAAGTGAAAGTGACAGTAGTATTTTTTTGAACTTAAGTTAAGTAGCGGGGTTGCCACAAACATCACATTTAACGGAAAGTAGGGGAGATACCAAACAGTATTATGTGAGTGATCAAAAAAAATATAAGATTTCCAGCGATATGAAAAAGCCAGTACAAAAGACATCAACGCGTAACCTTTTTGTGGATTTATTTATACAAATACAGTTTTTTCAAAAGAATATCTATAGGTACTTCTGTTTTACATTTTTTTTCAAATAAAGAGTCAAGGAAGTATACATTGACTTAAAATTCTAGACACAATTCCTACGAATATCAAGCAATCATAATAAAAACTTTTTGCGACAGGTTTCCACAGGGTACTTAAAGCTTGATATGCAAATAGATTTCGTAAGTTTATTCTCAACGTTGTTTCTGATATACCATAACTCTCTATTTGACTTATAAATGTAACTATATCGAACTTACCTTATCATCGTGTAAAATCGTGTTGGCAAGACTTATAAATTGGTTTTTTTTTGTAAACTATGGATTATGTTGTTGGTATGTATTTACCTTATACTTGTATTAGTTACTATACTTATTAACTTAATTTACTTTTATTTGAGGGTAGTATCTATTTCATACGCCTTTTGCACCCGTATATTATGTATCTTATGATTTTTCCATCACCTGAAGGTTGCCTGGAAGATAAGGCCGCCTTCTGCACATTGTATTGTACCTCTCTTTATGTTGTATATTTTGTTTTTGTCCCGGGTGTGCAATAAAGTATATTTGTATTTTGTACTTATGTAAACTTTAATGTATAACTGTATGTGATCCCTAGATAAAATAAAATGTACTTCCACTGTACAGTATCTTTTTATTTGATTTCCTGACATTCATTAATAAGTTAAATCGCCAAAGTGGTACCAAAGGGTTGTGATGACTGGTGTGTACCCATTGGTTGCCCACTGTTCGTTTGTAGTACAATTTGGGAAGGGATATTGTGAATCTGAAGCCTGAAGGAACTTTACATTCAAGGCAAAATAATTTGTATTGATTTACAGTTACGGGGTTGTGGATTGTGAATTGCTGGCATGCCTGCTTATTAATCATTAATAATATTTTTTTCACGAAACTTTCTGCATATTGTGTTATTTTGCTTTAAGTTTTGGGAGCTTTTTACCGACATTTTATACAAATAATTATAAAAAAAGAATTTGTTGTCTGGAAGAAATAAGATAAGACTTAGTGATAAGACTGCCAAACTGTACCCATAACTGAACCTAGTTAAAAAATAAGTTTTGTGCATTATAGAATATTTTATTTTAGGTACTTTTCAAATAATAATTATAAAATGGTCACCCTACCAGCCGAGCGCGATTTCTCGGCGCGTGTAACCCACTTCTAGCAGATTCTCAGCCAAAACTGATAACCTAGAAATCGGCTAAAAATAGCACCATTTTGAATTTCTCAGTTACTGTTATAAATAGTTCGTGACTTAGTTTCCGGTATAAAAATAAATAATTTATGGCGTACTGATGAATAATTTATATTGGATATTGGAATATGAACTCATAAATTGATTCAACTAACGTCCTATTCTATAAAAAAAATCACATTGGCTTTTCGAACCCGGGCCTCCCACATGATGAGTCAGGCTTAATATCCAACCAACGCGAAACTGTCTTATAAATTATAATGTATTTGGTAGGCACTTACTTCGAAATAATTTCTATGCAATATAAAGAGTATAAAAAAAGAGTATTTGTCTTTTTCAATTTCCCTCCCTCTTTTAGCATTGAAGCCCTTCCTCAGTGTAAAAAAACTGTTACAATTGTGATAACTTTTTTATATATATATAGCAAAGGGGTCACCAGATGGTAAGTGGTCACCGTAGCCCAAAGACATCTCACCTCACTATAATGTTATTTGAGGATTTTCGATACACGGTTAACCTCGAGGACTCGATGGAGTACCTCATAACACAGCTATGCAAGCATTGCTGCTTAGCGGCAATATGCAGATATAGATATAGCGATTCTGCACAGAGGCATATTATTATACCACCGTCAAATAACTAAGTATAATTATTTATTTCTGATCGAAGTAATATTTTAGATATATTTTTAAGTATTAAGTAGAGCGTCGGTGGCACAGTGGCTAGGACACCGAACTTCCATGCGGCAGGTCCGGGTTCGAAATCGTGCAGTGCCATGTACCAATGAGTTTTAAAAAGACTATAAGACGTATTTTTCAAAGACATACGTACATATTTGCCGACTGCACTAACGATGAAGGTAAACATCGTGAGGAAACCTGCACACTGAGATGACCAGTGTGTAAATGGGGTAGGCACAAAAGATCCTCAAGTGTCGAAGTGCCGCTGGGTTATTCCCGGCCCCCTATCATAAGATAAGTATTTGGTAGGTATTATTTAACAGCTGCAGGCTCGCCACCTATCACGTTTGTCCACCAAACCTTACAGAAGGTGGTTCTCACGTGGTTCTTCCTTTACCCCCTCAGGGATTATGAACGTGAGAGTTTTTTGTATGTATGTTTAAATAATAATAATAATAAAATCGCTTTATTTTCATGATCACATTAAATAAATTATGCTAAACGTTGGACTCCGCACTAGGCAACAGCCTGTATCGCGGAGGCCGGTTAAATTTTCTTATCTAATAAGTTACATCAATTTATAAAATATTAATATTATTAAAATATTATATATATTATAACATTATTAAAATATTAATATTTATGAGATATTTATTTATTATTTTCGTTTTTTTTGTAAGTAATATTATGAAACGTTATAATATAAATACTTATCTGTGTTCAAGTCCCGTGTGCGATACGCAATGGAGCACGTTAGTCTACAGTCCATTGTTCCAGCAGACAACACCCACGCGATTTTTTCCCGTCTTGCAACATTGGACAGCGGGTGTCAATGATCCCGCAACCCAACCGCCATGTGTGGTGTGGCGTATTCTGCGTTTGCGCACGTTTGTTATCTTGGAGGGTCTAGGAGATTTGTTAATGTGTTGCAATTTGTCAATTTGCAAAATTCAAGCGGTGTGACTGTGACTGTGAATTATTCTAGATTCGAAGTTACTTTCAGTGAAGCGACCCTTTCTCTGAATTTGGAGACTAAGGTCTAACGCACACCGCTGGAGTGACGGCGCGGCGTCTTTCTGCGATAACAATTGAACTAAACCTTAACATCACTGAAATACGGTTTAAAATGGATGACAATAGCAAGCGATTTGGCGCTTCGAAGCGGCTTGGAGCGCGGCGGCGCGCAGTACTCTAGGCGGCGCGTGGAGTCGCGCGGCGGCGTCTCCAGGCGCGGCCGCTCCCGTAAGAGCGGCATCCGCGCAGCGCTCCACTCTACTCCACTCCGCCGGTGTGCGTTGGGCCTAAAAGCGACTGTATTTTTAGAACTATAATTTATATTTGCTCTTGTACTTGATTTGGCAATAGACACTGAGATCGGAAAATAGGTATTATAAAAATATAGTTATGGGGGAGTCTGTCCTACAGGAATCTAATATTTTTTTGCAGAGCCTTCCTGACAAATTTGGTCGCAGCCTCCTAGCTCCCCCCTGGGTCCGCTACTGATGACGAAAGTGCAGTGTAGGAATATGAATTTGAACCCCTTAAATTTCCACTTTTTATACAATATTTAGGGAGAATTAATTAGATTACACAATACTTATTATTAATAATCGTTCTGTTTCCTCCGGGAGTATGGTATTTATTTTTTATCTGCGTGTATACTTTAGTATATGCTGCATATTACATTAGTATAATACCTGAGTGTACTTTGACGTGTAATAAACATTATCAATAAAATATGTCTATGTCTATGATTTAGACAAAAATGCAAAAATTGTAGATATTCACAATTTTTGGCCACGTTCTTCTTTCGCTCCTCCTTAAAAACCAGATATTCCGAAGCTCATATTTGGATAATTCAATAATTCATGCATAATATATAATTCATTATAATGCAATTTAAAAAAAATATATAATGATATTCTCGAGAACATCTCAAAATTGCTTCACTTCCATAGACACTGTAATTCTAGAATTTTGATAGGACCAAATTAGAAGCATCTTCACGTGAAACAGGAGATCAGAATATGTGCACGCTAAACTTATTCACAAACATACAATTTGCAAGGCAATGGTTACGCTTCGACGCAGGGCTCGTAAACAATATTGTTTAGTAGAACTGCATACATAACATACTGCTGTTTTAATAAGGTCTTGGCGCCAACTGACTTCATGCATTGATATAATGAGTGTTGTTAGTCATCTCTATCACATGTGCAATTGAGATATTTATAGTGTTCTTCTTAGATAGGTAAGTATTAAACATTGCGAGCATACATCAGGCGTAACAAAATTGGAATCAGATACAAAAGTTCAATCAAACAACATTTAATCTAAACACAAAATTGAAAAATAATTGTACAATATTTACGAGTAAATTGTTGAGTTACCTTGCCGTGATATCCTTTGGATCCTGCTGGATATTGTTAACCTAAATTACTTTGCTAAATAAAATTATAATAATTATATTGAGCGTGACAGATATTTATTTACTATTACAAAAATTGCGCAGCAATACAGTTAACACTAAGGCACTATGAATTCATGTGCTTGACACTATACAGTACATAAAGTATCGTAGTATAAAGCTCAAGTGTGTTTCTAGTAGGTACCTAGGTGGACGGATGCGCGAGCTAGTTGTATTAATTTTTAACGGCTGATGGGGATGGGAGATGAAATGGCCATAGCTTGCTTTTGTTTTCAACTCATATAATATGCCTTTGAAGGTTCTTCGTTTAATTGCAGAAAGTCTCTATAGGTACAGTAGACCATAGATCAAACTACACAAAACTTCAAAATGAAATTGAAATTAACCGTATTACGCGGATATAAGGTTGAGATTTATTATTATTTATTTAACACTTTAATGCACAAAAATAGTACATGAGGCGAGCTTAATGCCATGCGGCATTTTCTACTAGCTAACCATTGGGTCATACAGATATTGCAAGGCGGGTGCATATAAATTAAATAGAAGAGATTTAATAATTATTATTATTTATCATACTATAAAATCGAAAAAAGACATATATTTAAGCTAGCGGTCGACTGTACAGTGGAAGACCATCAAGCTATACTCGCTCGATGGAACCCTGTCGTATAAGCAATAAAGCACGGAATAATGTTTTATGTTCTATGTTTTATCCCTAAGGTTAATGTCAAAGCTTTCTGCTCAGAAAAAGCTCAGAAAACGTAGACTGGGTACAAATAAAAGCACTAAAGCCTGTCCATAAAACCGCATTCCCTGTGACTCAACTCGCCGTGAGTCATTTCCGAGGCGGATTCCTGATGACGTCACGGGGTGGCGTGCGCCTGCGACGACGCGACGCATCGCTATTTTAAACTACATTCCTTTTGTGGAGTTGATGGCTCTTTATTGGACGGCAGTGGAAAAAAGAAGGAAAATGTTTAGGGGGCATCATATTGAAACACAAGCAAATGTGTCAAAAGTGGCCACTTTAAGCATTTTCTAGGTACGCACCGCACCTTGTACAGTGGACAATACATTAGGCTTATAACTAGATTTTGATTTAAGTTAAAGCGACAAAGTACTAAAGGGTTATACCCTTTATATATACTATAAGGTACTTACAATATAAAACATTTTGATTTTAATAGGGTATAACCCTTTAGTACTTTATCAAAATGTTTTTTATTGTAAGTAAGTACCTTATAGTAGATTTTTACAACGTCATTCTTTTTTACTCTTCCACCGCTTCGTAAGGTGCTATAGCTGAAAGGAAAGAAGCAGCGCAAGAAACTTTCAGCAGCACATCTTTTAAAGTAAATATATCTTACAATAATTATGAATACAATGTGCAGAGTTGGAGCTGAATTTAGAACCAAGCGTCTTTAACAAATGATAAAGAAAAAAGAAAGGGTAATAAAAAAGGGTTAATATAAAATAAATGAACATTTATTTAATAGCCATATAGTATTTTTTCTGAGATATCGAAAAACTTATTTAAGATCCTTCTTTAGTATCTCCATGTAAAAAGTAAAATACACTTTATTGCACAAAAAGAAAACAACAAACAAAAGATAGAAAAGGAAATAGTGAAGTACAATTTAAGCGGCCTTATCGCAAAGAGCGATCTCTTCCAGGCAACCATGTAAGGCCATGTAAGTTGATTGATGTAGTAAAAATAAATTAGGTTAATACCGTATTAGATAATATTCTTTAATTTTGCTTATACATTGTTAACGAAATGTTAACCGGTAAGTAGGTATACTTATAATGAAAGTCATAAGCTATTGACATTATACTCTGTGGAACCCTGTCGCAGTGAGTTTTATAATATTATGTTTTTTATGTTCAGATACCTACTGATGTTAAGGAATCATATAAGTCAATAATAAGTTAATGCGACGAAGTGCAAAAGATTATACCAATAATATTAATGTCTGTTAACCGAAAGCTTGATTAATATTAATAGAAATCGTGAGAGATCGCTCGCGATTATACTTCACTGATGTCTCAAATTTCAAACAGAGACTGTCTGTTTGTCTATTGAATTGATCATGCAATTATCAAATTATTTGGCACACATAAAGGTGTAGCTACATTTAGTCGAAAATTTTGAATTCAAATAACGTCCAAAGTGTGATGATCGGTGGCTAAGGACTGACAAAAGAGGCGTAGGCATCCAGATGTTAGATGGACATACGATCGAAGTCGCTTCGAAGATCTGAATTAGACTTGCGCATTGTGCAGGATCGGTTGGCCTAAAAGAGCCTAAGCTAATAATGATGATACATCATCCTACTGCTGATATAGACTTCCTGTCTTTTATAAACCAGGATATGATTGTTTTGGGGCTTCATTACCGCTTGAGCCTATTTACATCCTTTAGTGCCTCAATATCCCTTGCACGAGGGAAAATGATGGGTCACGAGCCAGTGGACAGAGTAACATAACATCCCTAAAAACCCAAGCTTAGTTAGAAAAATGGAAATACGATACTCATTAAACCCCATCTAATAGTTTTAACTAGTGTTGTGGCAAGTGTAAAGTGCCTGTAACGAGTGGTCGCGTGCGCAGCGCACTGCACTCGGCTAATTAATCAGAAAAACGCGTCACGCCACGGCGGGCGGCGCGCGCGCTTTTTTCGCGCATACCCGCCCGGAAACGCGTGCGCGATCGCCGCTTTTTGCGCACACTGCATTAATTTACAGTGCATCGAGAGCATTGTACGCTATTAATCTACTTGTGGCTACAGTAATATACTGAGAAATGCACTCTGCGATCCGATGATGCGCACGCTTCACTTAAATGGGGTGGAAGAATTCATTTATAGAGACGCGCTTGGCAGACGCGTCGAGAATGCTGAAGGCTGCGCAATGAGTGCGCACTGATTTGTTATTTTTTTAAATAAAATATCCAACGCAAAATTCATCAGCCTATTAACGCCCCCTCAATTGGAGCATACACCACCCTTGGATAAATCTCGATTAACTTAGCTTTAAGTACCTACCATATAAGATGAAATGTTCATAAACTTAGTGCTTCGAACTTCGAGGTTGAATTTACGCTGAATTTGTACTAGCATTCGCTATCACTGAAGATCATCATGACTCATGAGAAAACAGAAATGTCATTTTTTGACAAACTGGGAAACTGTTACGTAAACTTCTGAAGGGGTGAGGAGCTGAAGTTATGCCTCAACTGAAGAGGCTAATATGCTATAATTTAGGGTAGCATTCTGAGGCGTCGATAATATGGCGAATGGTGATCGACATGCATACATATTTTGAATTCTTATATGATTAACATGACAGAAAATTAAAAGATTTTGATAATACAAAGTCGGAGCCACTCACAAGGAGTCTCCAATCTGTGCTCAGTCAAACCTTTGAGCAAATAATTTAGTCGGAAATAATCCGTAATCTGCGATATGATGCATGTCTATCGCAGCAAAGTTTGGTTACTCAAATATTTACGTAAACAAACAGTTTATATAATGTTGGCTGAGTGAGATCTTAGAAAAACTTAGGGATCTATTTAGGTGACTATCTCAATAACTGTTACTTCTGGTATTTTGAAAAAGGGCTACTAGACTACTAACAAGACTATTTAGCATACCTTATTTACTTTAGAAGTACTTACTCATTTTTTGACATGGAATCTACTTCATGTCTTACATACTCGCTTTGTATGTGAGTGAACTTGTGTCGTGTCGATGTCACGACAAAGTGTACTTTCAGCTACTACTAGCTCTTGAACTATTTAACCTATCAAAATGGAAGTTATACCATTGAATAGAGTCATTCGGCGTCGTTCTAACGATACCTAACAATAACTGAAACATTGTTTCCCCGCTTCGCTGCAGCTGCCAAAGTGGATCCCTTTTTGACCAAAAAAACCGACATATTAAATTCTCTATAACTTTGGAACTATTATAGATATCGAAACACTTGAAACTGCGTTGTGATGTGCTTGAACTACGCTACTTAAAACTAGGTCCCACTTCGCATCTGGTTTCAACAGTTGAAAATAATTGACAAGTTTCATCAGTTGTGACCTGGCTGTGATATAAAAAGGAAGCGCAACCGAATTCGACAAACACCCATGTCAAACGCAGAGCGACAGAGCATCTATCGTTTGTGACAAAAATCGCAACAATCGGACAACAACGAGCAAACTGGTGGCTCTTCGCGTGTTGGTCTAATGTTGGAGTTGCAGAATAGATTCCATGTTTCGGCAGATCCCTTCTGTCTGGCAGGTTTTTTTTTATTATTATTTGTAATTCTTTCATATTTACTCCGAGTCGGAGTCTCCGATCATTGATTTTAACTCAGACATACTTAAAACAAAAGAATCTCCCATTAACTATGTAAGAGGTAGATACATGAGTAGGTAAAGTATAGCTCAACATCGTTACGTTATCTTGGCTGCTCGGGTCATATATAGGGACGGAGTAACGCCCCGTCGACATTGCCGCAAGGTGCCCTACCTTCGGGTTATCTTGTCGATATATGTACCTACCTACAATAGAACCTATACAAAACTACATGTCTCCATTGCCTTTTATAAGAAGCCCGTTGAAGACGAGTAATTATTTAGGATTGCTTTAAATATTTACATGATGGACTGGACACAACCCCACTAGTCCAATTTCTGTGGTACGGTACGAGTATGTATGATCCCATGTTTTTTACTTATAATGACTTGCAGTGACGAATCCAGGGAAAACCTGTGAGATCCCTTTGGGGTACCTTAAATAAAACCTTTGAAATGACCTGTCCTGTTAGCTCTACTTAGAGCGTCGGTGGCGTCGTGGCTAGGACGTCGGACTCCCGTGCGGGAGGTCCGAGTTCGAAACCAGGCAATGCCATGTACCAATGAATTATTCGGTTTTTTCGAAAGACTTACGTACATTTACCGACTGCTCTGACGGTGAAGGAAAACATCGTGAGGAAACCTGTACACTGAGATAACCAGTGTGTGAAATGGGGAAGGCAATGGCAACCCGACCCATTAAATCTGCCACGAGAGTCGTTCTATGTGATTAATTCCTTAGAATGATTACGATCCTCAGCAATAAGGAAGACGACTTAGAAGAAGTAGAAGTAGGAACAAAAAAGCCTGATATGGAGCAAGTCACCCTTATTATCTCCAGTGACAAGTAGACCCACAGGATAGTCCAGTTCAAAGGTTTTAGACAAGGTACAGTATAGAACAACGCCAACCTTCAAAACTTAAACAAACCCCTTTGAATCGAATCACCACACCATCTTGAAAGATGTTTCTTCTACGGAGAAGATAACCTGAATGGTAGTATAGGTACATATACGAGGCTCATTGGAAATATAAAAAATAAAAGGAAATTGCTAATACATCGGTATAGCTCGTACGTCAAAGACCTTTTAGAATTAACATTAGGGTAAATGCGTGACCAAAAGTCAGCATAGGTGAGAAAATTAGTATGGAGAAAGTAGTACAGGAGTTGCAAGTGCAGAATTATTTGTATGGCGGACTGTTAGAATCATATCAGAATTTTTAGCTAGCTTCAAACACGTTTCCAGATCCTAGTAGTGAATTGTAAATACACGTTGGGGAAAAAGGATATCCATTGCATTGCATAAGTAATTCTAATTCGAGTGCGTGAGATTATAGTAAAATAAGTATTTAGTGTACTGAAATAATGTGAGTTCTGCCAGTATATTATAAGTTATTTGGTATATTATGTATCTACCAAAAATAATAAGTCAATTATCTTTAAAGAACAGAATAAGCGCTCTTTCATTATACTGTCTAAACAGGACAATATATTTAGGTATGTGACTCAAGAAAACGTACTACCTAAAGTAAATATTTTGATCGGCTCGAAATTATTTGAATGCCTTACTACCTACGTAACTTCCACTGGTTTTTGGTGTTGGTTATTCCCTCAACCATTACGGAGCCACAATCTAAAAAGTATACCATTTAGGCCTGGACTATGTGCGCCGATTCCAGCGCCGGTTCGGTTTGCTGCAGCCAATCACGAGGCGCTGACTTCAAACGGGGGAGGGCAAAACGCATGTTGAGGAGCTAGTAGGCTAGTTGCGAGCGCGGTCCGAAAGTGATCGTGCAGGTTAAGCAACGTTGGACGTGGTCGGTACCTGGATGGGTGACCGCTAGTGGCATATTTCATCTGAGCTCCTCCGTGCTTCGGAGAGTACGTTAAGCAGTCGGTCCCGGTTGTTGTCGTTCGACAGCAGTCGTTAAGCCATGTCAGAGGCCAGAACAACTCTGACAAATAGGTTGGCCACTAACCATAAGATAAGCAAGCAAGCAAGAATGCATGTGATTGGCTGCAGCGAACCGAACCAGCGCTAGAACCGGCGCATGTAGTCCCAGCCTTTTAGTGAACCAAGACGTCGGCGAGAATGCCGAGATTGGCCAGGGCCAGATTAAACAAGAGATGCTAATTTACTATGCTAATTACAATTCTCCGAAAATAAAATACCCTTGGCTTAAGAGATGCTGTCTGATTCAGCTACCGCAATTCAATTTTACATTTCATAGAAGTAATTCAATTTTTCACTGCCGCCCACCGCTGCCCCCGGCCGTATACCAGACTGAAGTTATTGCGTAGATAGATGCGTTTGTTAGATTACTACTACGAAATAATCTTCTAGACTGTGACTGTGCTAACAATCTCTGCTCATAATTAAACAAAATTATATTATAGCTGTATGTATGATACATGTATCCCATAAATAGTACGTCATACTAAGGGTATTAAACTTGGGTCATGACTTGATGTATATTCTAATCTAAGGTCATGACATGACCCATGATAATATCGAAACTTGTTCTCAATAAAGTGTTAAGCCGTTTTACAATTAAGTGTTAATTTGAACTTGATGATAATAAAAATCCTAAAACTCTAAAACCTTGTGTATGTTTTTCCTGTGTAAACTAGCTCTATAGAGGTTAGTCCCTACAAAGCCATTCGAGCCGCAACTACGTCACAGTTCATAAAGCAGACATTTACTATTAGAAAATATCGCACTGAACTAGCGCCAAGAAAAAATGGCACGAAGCGGCTAAGCAGTCATCACCGTATTCAGTTGCAGGTATACATGATGCCCATAATTCCATATGAACAGTTTTAAATTTTTTTTAAATACATAAGAACATTATTTAAGTTAAAATTATTTCGTTAAATTAATTTGTGACTAAAAAATAATGTACCTACTTATGTATTTTTTGAAAATATTTTTTATGTATTTTTTAGATTTAATGTGAGATTCCGCATAACTGTCGAGTTCGTAAAGAAAAATCTAATGAATCGTTGGTACTTACTAATAGTGTGCTGGAGCACACGGTTCAGTACTTACTAAACCCGTGTGCTGGAGCATTGAGGAGGATGGAGGTGAGATTGGGGTCAAATGCGAGTTTAGGTGTAGGTAGGTATACCCTGAAAGATATGAAAATATGATAGATATGGAGATGGACGGGACACATTGCACGGATGGATAGGGACCGGTGGACCAGAAGAACGCTGAAGTGGAGACCACGGCAAAACACGCGGGGACAAGGTCGCTCACCTATGTACATATTTCCGCCAAAATTAGCCGGTTTTAAATAATGTAATGGAATCGAGATGTATCATAAATATCATAATGTGCTATCATTATGATACATTTCGGCTCCAATTCGCCCTCGCCTTCGGCTCGGGATGCAATCCAGCCTCGAGTGTAATGACCATTGCTCACGCGTTTCATACGACGCTTTTCAACACACTAGGAAAAAAATATTTTCTTAAACATATTTTTAGACATAAAATTCTTTGCTGGATTAAAAAAATATATGTAATGTATAGTAAAAAGCACTAGTGCAGTAATGTAAAGTAAACAGCACGTTCTTTGTTGAGATGTAAAAAGCACTAGTGTGGTAATGTAAAGTAAAAAGCACGCGTGTTTTATAAGCTGCATTATAAACCTAAAAGCGGTGCAATAAGAGCCACTTTACGAGAAAGTGTGCTGAAAAATATATATTTTTTCTATTCACAGCGATAGTGCGCGGATTGTCTCTCCTCTCGCTTGCTCTGAACCTGAACATGAACAGCCCGTACCAATGAGTTTTTCGAATTTTTGAAGACATACGTACATTTACTGACTGTTCTAACGGGAAGGAAAACATCGTGATGAAACCTGCACACTAAGATGACCAGTGTGTGTAATGGGGTAGGCACAAAATATCCTCAAGGGTCGAAGTGCCGCTGGGTTATTCCCGGCCCCCATCATAAGATAAGATAAGAACATCCCGTATAAAACAAGTGCTTAACGATAAACAGCAAACGTGATATTATGAAAGCCCTCATTATTTTTTTCCCTAAATCAACGAGCCTTCGCCTAGTTATGCCTAGGATGTCTGCTATTTCACCAGCCACTAATTATTGGTGCTTGTGTGAGGTCCATGAGTCCATAATGCATCTGAAATAATTGCCAGGGGATACTTGGCCATCGTTACGTGACGCACGCGATCGCTTTTTTCGCGATGCATCGGACCGAGTGACGGGAAAAACTCGGAATGAGGTTATAAGAGAACGGTATACCGAGGTAAAAAAGCTTAGGTCAGCGTCAACGGTACAGACTTTTATGAAGAGTCTATTTTCGTTTTATTTTTAAGTACTTTCGACCACAGGTCAAACTACCCAAAACGTCAAAATTTGAGAATCTGAAATGTATTATATGTGCAGGGTTGAGATTTAATCGAAGGTTTTTGACAGATGGTATACTATAGCTTTTGGTCGACTGTACTTAAACTATCATTTTTTCGTGTAAAAATATTTATTGATTTTTTATACTTTGACGAGGATCTAGACGTGGTCGTAGACGGACGGAGAGGAGCAAGATATTTCTAGCTCTGATTTGTCTGTCTGACTTCTTAAAGTCAACTTAACTAAACTATAACTTATTCTTATTCATAAATAAGAATAGTTTATTTGTGCTGTAAGATGACAAAGGATTCATAGTCCATACACCAGTAGGAACTTAAGCATAGGTTATATTAAACTAAATAAAATTAGTGACCAACAAGTTTGTTTACAATAAACGGTTTCTTTGCAGATTTAATGCATAAAGCTCAAATTTTCTTTTTATATTTATGATTTAATGAGATGGTTTAGATGATATTTTTGGTTTGCCATTTTCTTATCCATTACACACACAGGTTTGGTATTTAATTGTGCACGTTTTTACATACTTTTGCTCGGGATGAAACTCCTATTTCGGTTTTACTTTCGTGAGACTTCGAAAAACCCTAAAACTGGTTGGCACATGCCTTTCGGCCGTCTATGAAACCCTGGAATCGAAACTGGATCTCGCATTGAAGTCCGCCGATAGCCACTACGCCACCGACGCATTCTATTTAGTAGAGATCGCGCCAATCTTTATGGCGTATCTGAATATAGGCACGAGTCGCATTTCAGTACGTTTTTACGTGTTAGCGGGGTGTAGAAGAGCGAGCGATATGGAGGAGGGCAAACCCCGATCCCTCGCTAAACATGTGCTGGAATGCGACTCGTGCCTAAATTCAGATACGCTATAAAGATTGACGCGCTCTCTACCTAGATATCTAAAACATATTTAGGTACGCCTTGTGTTATATTTATACATGATTTATATAAACTGAATCGCCTTGCAGAATATCAGTAAATATGGTGTTAGAAAACCTTACTTGCATTTATTGTAAGTACCTACAAGTGCTCACTTACTTGAGTTGCGAAAAAATGCATATAGCAATGTTTTAGCGAGGGACCTGAATTTTTAACTGATTGCGTCTGAAAGTCCATCATTATTGCAATTATAATCTCGTAGAAAAAAACATCTACCTTATTCTACGCAACGATTTTTTTTCTAGACACTAGTCTAGAAAAAAATGATTCATGATTCTATGCTATGCTATTCTACGATTGAACGAATGATAGAAATAACCAAAATTATAGATGGTAATATAAAACTTAGATGAAAGAAAAAATAGTCTCCCTCCCCTAGAGCGCGCGTTCGCTCCTTCATACATGATATAAAAGTTCTTTGGATATAATTGTTGCGGCGGCAAAAAGCTGAACTACATGTTAACTCTGGCTCGAAATTACATTATCCAGAGCCGTAAACTATTTAAAAAATATTGTGTGTACTGCCAGCAACAAATGTTTTCCCTAAAACGAGGAATTTAAACGCAACAGTTTTTTATTTTCATTAGTCGCTGTCTGTCAGTAGGTATGTTATTATTATTTAAGTAATCGCAGTTGTATGAAGTCTAAGTATGTGTCATAATCGTAATATACTAGAATTAGCGTGGTTATTTGTTTCGTAACATAAATATTTGTGAGGAAATTTCGAAATTCTCTCAGCAACACCACATTTAAAAAAATATCTAAAAAGGTTGTTATGTGCAAAATTTTTGTGACGTGATTTTTCTGGATTACTTACGGTGATTTTACGTAATTTAATTATAAACATTATTTGTTTCTCTCGTCTGTATCACATAATACAGTTATGTGGGCAAATACTTTAGCTCTCTCTATCGTATTTCTCTGTACGAGGTAAGTTTTCAAGTCACCTTGAATGTTCGTATTAATTCGTGTAAATAAATACGTGAAAGTAACATTATATTCTAATCAATTCTAGTTTGGATTATGCGCAGCCAACTTATGTGAACGACCATCCTTGGGATTTACTTATTTTCACGCAACAGTGGCCGATAACCGTATGCAAAGAATGGACCGACAGAAATCCTTCTCATAAGTGTTCTATGCCGAGCAATGCGGACTCGTGGACGATCCATGGCATCTGGCCGACGAAACTGGGGACTATGGGACCTGCGTTCTGCAATAGATCGTGGCATTTCGATCCAGAACAGATCACCTCTATAGAAACACCCTTACTACAGCTCTGGACTAATATTGAAGCAGGTAACTACTGTGATGAATCCTTAGTAAAGAAGGTATTTCCAAAGTATACCTCATATCACGACTTTCGCCAACTATGTGAGAGGGTTGGAGTGTAGTAAGACAGTGAAATTTGTCTAACTACAGTCTCAGTCTCTTTTACTCAGTCGCTTTTCCGCTCTAAACTTATACATAGTAAGAATAACAAGCATTCATATCAAAGTTGGCCACCCACACATAGATCTACATCTATGCCAATCTTTGCACTTCATACACAAAGGCCATTATCGAACGAAAAGATAAAGGTGCATTACCTTACTGATTGCTATGATAATGTTTATTGCATATAATGTAGGTACCACAAAAAAACAAAATGTTTAGCATAATAAGTAATATTATGTATTTTTACTTACATAATGTCCTCGAGATTTGCGGATGCCTCTTGATATGTATAAAACTTTAATCAAACATTTTTCAGGCACTGCAGCTTATGGCCTATGGTCACATGAATGGAACAAACACGGAACTTGTGCTGCAGTACTAGAACCACTCAACTCAGAACTAAAGTACTTCAGCAAAGGCCTTAGCTGGAGGGATCAATACTCGTTGGATGATATTCTGCAAGAGGCTGACATAACTCCGTCCAATGACAAGGAATATCCTATTTTTGATATCTATAATGCAATTAAAACTAAGTTAGGAGTAAACCCTGTTATTGAATGCAGAAAAGAGGAAAGTAAGAATTGGCTGGTAGAACTGCGTTTATGCTTTAACAAAACTTTGGAGCTAGCTGACTGTGACGGCATTCTAAAAATACAACCTGCAACTCTGCTAGTGGACGGCGACATGTTGGTACCAGTTCTGACAAATTGTGATACATCACAAGGTATTATCTATCCCCATAATTCTGCATTGGTTGCACCTCCGAATAGGTTGTATGTTCAAATGTACAAATTAGTGTCTTGGTTGCAATGGTTTACGTTGTAAAATTGTGATTTTTCACCAGTTCTCAGTTTATACAAATCATTTCATGTGTTAAGGATCATGGATATTGGGTATTTGAGTTTGTCAAATAAGTTAATCTGTAAAAAAACCTAACAAATGGCATATGAAATAAATACCTTTAATTTGAATCCTCAATATTAGTCAATTGAAGGACTAATTTTAATTAGGTATTTGTTTTTGTATCAGGTTGTTTTGGCAACAACAAGATAGCTATTGATTTTATTTTATTTAGTCATTGTTTCATTTGGTCACTCGTTGGAATGAGTCATGATTTTTTTCTCATCAAAAAATGAAATAAATACGAGTTGTATTTGGTCATTACCCGCATGTAGTTCTCAAGCAGTAACGCCAACCGACTAAATATCGGACTACACGCGTCGGGTTCCAGCACCGGTTCGGTTAGCGGCAACCAATCACATGCGTTCCGCCCTTTTTATTTCATTTTTAAAACAGTGACCTTTTGAGATGCGTCCAACGAGTGACCAAATGGGAATAAGCCTTTTAATTTGACATAAATACAAGTATTGATTAGGGAATAATCTCAAAATAATGGTAAAGTGTGGGTATTTTGCATAATATACTGTAGATTGGATGTAGTATACAAGTGGTTTACTATAGTATCTTGTGCCTTCTATAGGAATGTTTGTTTAGAACATACATGCAACGGTTGTGCACCTACTTCTATATAAACTTACTAACATTATGAATTACATGGCACTGGGGGAAAAACTGACAAATATTATCTTCTGTCTGTAATCTGATTAGTTTGTTCGTAGAACCCTTCCTCATACATAGCCAAGTATATACTTACTAACATATTATGAATTACATGGCACTAGGGGAAAAACTGACAAATATATCTTCTGTCTGTAATATAATATGATTAGTTTGCTCGTAGAATCCTTTCTCATACATAGTCTAGTATAGTAGACGACAACCTCGGAATGCCGTTGCTAAGGACTTTATTTATAGTTGCTAGGCAAATTAAGGGAAACAGCGCTTATGGCGTTGCCATCCGTCATCTTATTAGAAACGAATCTTGACGTTCGCTTTGATATCAAACATGCATGATTCGTAAATAAAAGTTTATTTGGGTATTATGCAAGTGTTCAGTTTCGAAAAAGCTATGGACATAATCTAGATTTGGTTTATTTTGATGACAGATCATGACTAAAAACGCCAGTTTGTAGCCCTTACCCTGGTGATGCGAATTGAGTCGAATATTCGATAACGGTAGATTACAAATACAAGGCGGATCTTAGGGAATGTTCTAACTTATATTCTATGTTCTATTTGATAGAAAGAATCTATGAAATAGATCAATATGAATAGGCTTTCTATGCGATAAAATGCCCGTTAGAGTAGAAGCTCCACTTTGGCACTTTTTCTATTCTATACAGAATCGAGTGGCAAATATAACCCTGTGAACGGCAGTCACACAGTAGAACATAGAATATAATATTTATATATATATATATTACGTATTTGTCACATCATTAGAAACCCACATTCCAGGGATGTCGCGTACTATATATACCTTGTGTTTCAAGTTTAATGTATGATTTTAAAGAATAGGATTTGTGGTAGAATTTACCCTCACTGAAATCTTATGGAAAGGTCATTTCGATTTTACATCATTGTCTGGAAGGTTGGCCATTATTTAAATTCTACTCTTTAAAATCTGACTAATTCTGTTATTTTGTTATTATATTAGGTAGGTATTAGTTGTTTTTAAGGTTGTTTGTTAAGGGGGAAAGCCGTAAAACCTGTACTAAACTAAACACAGAACGAAGTATTGGCTGCAGAGGCATTTACTAATGATTTTCTTATCACGTGTTTCACTTTGCACTCCCATGCGTGCCTTTTACCGTCAATTGCACGAAACATCATTAAAGTTAAGTTCTATTTAAAATGCGTGCTATTCCTTTTTATGCCATAGCTCTAGATACGACACGAGACTTAAGGAAGCCTTAACATTAAGGATGTTTCTTGAATTGCAACTCACGGTTAGAATAATCTCTCTTACCTAGGTAAGGATACATTTTATATGATTTGTACACTGAAGTATTATGAATAAACCAAAAGCTCACTGTGAATGTATCTATGTATTTTCATGTACTTAATAAAGTTATTTATAAAAAGCAGACATTACTTTCTTTAAAATTAAAAATAAGCCTTACATACACAAACTTTTAATATATCATCAAATATTAATGAATTTGCTGTGTCCCATCCCGTTTGGTTTCAGTCCGTATAGTACACGTACCCAACCCTTTCCGTTTGGTGTGAGTTCATAAAGGATTACACAATTTGCGACTTTGGTCTTTATTGTCCCTTTGACACTATTATTACAGCAGAGGGCACCAGGCCTGAAATAAAGAAACAGTTATCAGATCGCACAACACTTTAGGACTACTATAATAAGCAACAAACGTATTTGAAACATAGTAGAAATGAATTTTATAATACTAGCTATAGTGACTTTGTTTTTAAATCAAATCTAAAGTCTAGCGAGGCGCTTGCTCTGTCTACGTGGATTATTATGTATAGACAAATATCAAGATTTTGTAAAAAAAACTTACCCAGTAACTCCAAAGGTTTCTCGTAATCTTCAGTTGTGAATATCTTCTTGGGGAATGTCGTCATCAACTTGAAACTGTCTTGCTGAGAAAACTCCCGAGCATTCATCTGCAGGTACAATCTGCAAAAGAATATTACATTCGTATGGTGGGATTCAAGAAAGTTTAAACCATTCGATCATGTGTTTGTTTTGTATGGAGTTAGCAGAGTACAATTGCTGGTAAAACAGTGGAAATGGTTTCCCAATATGGAAACGTAATAGCTACTTAATTGGAAATGAAGACGTAAAATTGTGGAATTGGGCTCCAGATCTTTGGTGTTTAATAAAAGCTGCAAGATGATTCAGCCAAAGGTCCACTGCTACGGATGTCTTGTTATTGTTACACTTGCACATATTACATGAACAAAAGATATAGAAATAGATATTCTGATGCCCTTCTGATTACTAGTTTGCCTGAAGGTTAAAAGCGTCGGAAGACTCTCATGTCAGTCAGTGGGCGTGACCCTTAGCTGGAATACTGTGACCAAAAGGGCCAATGTTTTTTTTCCGCTGACGTTTTATAATATCATAACCAACCAGCAATAGATATTCAAACGCCGCGAGATAGATACCTGACTGCGGCAAGCTGTTCCTTAGCGCCGAAGGTGTGCGCCAGTGCCTTGCCATCGGGCAGTCGCAACTGGATGCGTGCCTGTTCGTACGACACTTTGGAGGCGGCTGAGGGATTTGGGATGGGCACTACTGGTGGGGGGACTGGCGCCGGCGCAGGTGCGGGCTGACCTGACGCTGCCAGTCTGAAAAAAGGTTAGATATTTATAAGGTCTCTACAACGTATGTCTGCAATAATTTTATGATTGGAAATAAAGCACTGCAGTGAAAGAATACATACATACAGAGAAGGTAGGTATATTTCTTTGTACTTTCAATAAACGAAATACATTGCCAGAAATATTTTTCACAAGGCTGTTTCTTTTAAACTGGGCATTATAACGGCCCTAGCACTACGGTCGAGTGACGTAATCAAAACCGCAGTCCCTTTGTGTATGTATTCTGTGCTGCAGTGTGTACATTTAACATATTAGTAGTATGGCAACTTTGAAAGAAATAAACCATCGCCTTTAACTTTTAAAGTAATAGGATAGTTCAAGCAAGAAACCATCTCTCCGATGTGGTTGTCTGCCCCTTCAGTGAACTCCTTTAAAAATAGACAACTGGTTTTAAAACGTAGTGACAATTAATCCTAATTTCAATTCATAAAGATTTATGCAGTGATGACTCAACTTCTGCACCTACAAACCCCGAACTTACATGCCAAACGTGTAGAAGGCCATGTCGCTCCCACATTGGACTTTTCAGTCATGAACACAGATGTTGATACAACGCTGCTTTAACAAAACTCCATGTTCATGGACTCAGTGCAGGGTCTGCCACCCTGTCTTAGAATCGTAGAATAAGAATGCTGCTTTAATTATTTGTCAAGATGCAAAAGGCCACCGATGAGTGATAACTAATTTAATTAAATAATAATTCATAAATTAATTAACGGTAGTTGAAAACTCACTTCCTGGCTTGTCGGTCAGATTCAATCTGTGCCCGGACCCTCTCTCTGGCTTTTTGGTCCTCTACTTTTTCCCTCCTGCGTTGTTCAACCAATTTCTGCATCTCTTGCTCCTGAAGCCGCTGCTTGGCGTCTTGCATGTCCTTGCCAGACTTAATGCGGAGACGCTCACGCTCCAGTGCCTCATTCTACAAAAAGAGATGTTCATCATGTTCAGATACGACACACCATACCAGGCTCTTAGAGAGCCATTCAGAATAATAAAAGAAACATTTTGTGGCCTGGATGTTTACACTTGGTAACAACATATTAAACAGTAATTTTGATATGGTTTCCAATCTTTCTTTTCAAATTTTTGAAGATACAAACTCTGCAGTGGTTTGATGGTTTCCATTATTTAAATTTTACTCTTTGTTTATTAGACGATGTTGCATGCAGTATACGATTTACTCGATGATTTAGACACAGGCTCCTGTTTATATGGAGTAAATTGCAGACTGATCGTACCGAAAGCTATTACACTTGACTAAATCAGTTGACTTGCTCATTCAGTCAGACTGCATGCAGCATAGTGTAATAACCCCTTTAATTATTTTATACCTTCTCTCTTTCCTCCCGCTCTTTCCTTTTCTGTTTCATTCGCTCCTCGAGTAGAGCCAACTGCGCCTTCTTCTCTTCCTCAGTCAATGGCTTTTTTTCCTCCGTAGACTCCGAGAAACTGCTGTGGTTGGTTTTTGCCGCGTGATACTCCATTTCGTCCTGATTCTTGCACAGTTTGCCGCATTCGTCGCATTTCAGAGACTTCGCTTCTTCGGGATCAGTGGCCTTTGACGGGTCAGATTCTTCGGACGGCGTTGGCGCGACGTCGGTAGTAGAGTTAGTAATAGACCCAATAGTCAGCCCAGACTCCATTGCTGGGTCATCAGCATGTGCCAGCAGCCACTCCATAGCGGGCTCCACGCCCTTAAAGTTCGTCACCGCCAAAGCCTTCTCGCTAAAACCGAAAATACGAAGTCAGATATAACCTAACACTGACAGATAGTTCCGACGGTTATTACTCACGCTCGCTCCTTGGAGAAGCCCATTTCGACGAGAGTTTGGATTTCTGCCATTGTTAACGGTTGTACGAGTGATTATTATATGTTATTTGCAGCAGCAAAACACGAAATAACAGAATTTACTTTTTTTCATCACTCATCAGCTGTTTGTTTTTTTTATTAATTTTTTTACTGCGATTTTTTGAATTTATTTTATGGCCTGGAAGCGGGTCCTTTAAGCCAAATCTTTTTATTGCGAAGGATGCAAAGAACTTTTATTTATTGTAATTAAGTTGCATTCGATCTTATCTGAATTTTAAGATAAACTTGCATACGATCTCCTTAACAACACATCATTGATTTTGTCAGTTTCGGTTGACCTTTCAAAAGGTTTTTCATGGCGGTTTAATTGGAATTTCAAAAATTTCCATTTCTCAACGTTAAACGTAGTATTACTTACCATCTCTTTGATTTTTATAAGAAAGTAGGTATAGCAAAGTGAGCTAATTGAATGGCTGCACCGAAGAAATATCACAAGAAGCGCAGCATACAACACAGTGATCCAGGAAAAATTTTAGATTTGGTTCTCAGCCTCAATGAAGAGACTTGCGCTCAGTTGCAAATAAAAATAAATAACTATGTACGTATCACAATTCTGCCCTGATAAGAGAAAAGGCCGCTAAGTGACATTTGGTCGTTTTTGAGTTATTGATACCTGCGAATTAAGCAAAAGATTCCGCATCGACCCATCTTGGAATTATTTTTTTATCCCAAATGGTTTCAGAGATATGTTAGCCGTTAAATAAATAAATATTTTGGTATTGTACTAAGCTAAAAAGCAACCTTTTTCTCTTCTAAACTATAAAAACGTTTAGTGACTATAACTTTAATTGCAAACTACAGACGAACGCCGCTAAATACGTTTGACCTTCTAAAAGGCGGCTAGAGGAGTGTAACGGTGTTATTATGTAGTAGCCGTTCTAATAGAAATCTTAAGAAAACTACAGCAAAAAGCGGCAAATTGGGAGTTACGGCATTTTAGCGTATGATAAGGTTTAAATATTTAAGGTAAGTATATTAGCGGGCCTTTAATCTCAGATAGTAAAAGCAAAACTATGAATATGCTAAGCTAAAACAGAAAAAGATATTGTTTTATTACTAATACTAGTATTTTAACTACCAGTTTCGCTCAATCTGATAGCGTAAGAAGTCTTCTACGAACTACATTCCACAGAACAGTGGTAACCGTACATAGATTCTAAAAAACGCTAAAAAAACAGTTTGCCGCTTTTATTGCCATTTTCTCGAAAACAACTTTTTGTACTTAGCGGCCTTCTCTCTTATCAGAGAAGAATTAGCTTCGATAATCACATTATCATAATAATTTTTGTGTCATCACATCAGTATTTATGTCGCCACTAGGTAGGTACTAGATTATTTCCAGATTACTTGAATAAAGGCCATTGCACATTGCAGCGACTCGACGCGAACTCAACTCAGAGCAAAGCATTGAAATGTGAGCTTTATATCGTATTACAAACAGTAGATTTTCAAAATTCAAGTGAAGAAGTTGTCGACGTGTGACCCACGCTTCTTCTACTTTTGAATTTTGAAAACCTACTGTATGTAATACGATATAAAGCTCACATTTCAATGCTTTGCTCTGAGTTGAGTTCGTGCCGGGTTCGCGTCGAGTTGGTATAATGTGCGATGACCATAAATGAACTTTTGATTATTATTGATATTTTCTCATGATGGTTTCCTGCACCGCGGAATACGTAGGTAGGTATATATATAAGTACTTACCTAAATCTCCGAATAAATCGAAAAACTGTCTCGTATCGAAAAGTCCTAACCACTCTCGCTTTCTCTTTCACTCTGTATCTATACGAGTACTATGATATGATTTCCTGAACGACGGCGAGTTACTCTCATCTTACTGAAGTAGCCCCTTGCTACTCTGGCGGTTCCATTTATATCTGTAGTAACTAATTCCAACTCCGCTAATTCCATAATAGATTTAAGCATTTATATTTTATTGGCAACTTTTGGAAAATTTAATAGGTAATAATACGACCGATTCGTTACTGGCGCACAAGCCCAGTGGCTTATGGCAGTATTATGTTTTACGATATAATTAGTTTTTATTTAAATAAAGGAAAAAAAAAAACTTCTGTTCACTCAACAGTTAATTGAAGAATGCGAAGCCGAAACAGCATTTCAGATCATCGTGAACGGAGATCGCATGGAAGCTTACGTAGAAGTCGTCGGGACAACTTCGCTTGGGCGGAAGATTAAAATCTATGTAGGGTTTGTTTATACATTTTTGTCTTTATCGCTTTAACATCTCCATTATACCCACCCACGCCGCTGTATAATCTTCACTCCCTTCACCCTCTAATTCTTCGGCTACTTTAACTATAGCGACATAAGTCGCACGCAAGTTGAATTTCTGTCATCAAATTTATATTCAATGAGCTTTTTTTTTAATTTTAATAGCTGTAATGGGAATGGAAATGGCTTGCTGATTTTCAACCTATTAGCTAATACCTATGTTGAAAATCAGCAAGTCTACATCTTTTAAAAGCAAGCATCTACATATTTTAAATTAAAAAAAAGCTGATCATTCCACTTGCCCGCCTAACACACTTGTACCTACTTTGTATTATTATACAAAGTACAAGTGTGTTTCCGGGTGGATGGAGTGGCGATTACATTGTTCAACTTAAGTAAAATACGTACTTATTCTTTTAGATGACGCATAAGCTCTCTGATGTGATAAAGTCTCCAATGGAACATACCGATTATTTAGCACATTTGGGCCCTGACCTGCAGGCGATTCTTGCGCCGGTGAGTCGTTCCTTCCTCATCTTTCCTGTATAGTATACAAGAGCGAGTAGATCAGTGATCGATTGGCGAAGATATAGACAACCGAAAATTGCCTCGAAAGGATTGAAGAGATTACAAATATCAGAAATATGCGATACAAAGAAAACCGTTGAACCCACAACTTAGGCTTAACTGTAGCCGGCACGTTTTTCAATTTCGCTATAGTGGTGGTCAAGTCACCCGGTGATTTAGGCATCGCTTAACTTCCTCATAGGTATCTATTAAACATACTATGTAGGTACTATTGTATGTGAAGTTGAGAAGTCTCGGTAAAAATATCGATAGCGCGTTCTAGCTTTTAATGAACCTAAGCAGAGATGTCTAAGATTGAACAGCGACATCTATTGGACACGCCGTCGCCGCCGCTGGGGGGTACGCCGTGTATTAGTGTCGAAGTAACAGTAGGTACCTATAATCTTGCAAATGCAATTACTTACTTGCAAAAAATGCAATAAGTAATCTGAACGTAGCTAAAGTTATATCCAGCGCGGGGCTGGGGTCCTAAATGAGAGCCCTTATTTCAGTTCGTAACACGCACCTCCAAAGAACACAACCAGGGAGACGGTAAAGAGAAGTCGGAGAAGAAACGTATCGTGATGCTGCCGGTCCCCGACAAGCCTTTCTCCGTCATCGTATGCGTCATGGCGCCCAAAGTGCTCGAGGATAACGTCGCTATATCCATACACGAGTGCTTTTTGTATGTACTAATCTATTATACTATCTAGTCCTTACCAGCTATCCCTCCTGTAAGCTGATAGATAGCTGGTAAGGTTAATTAAAGTTTATAATAATAAAGATGCCGAAATCTCATGAGAGCAAAATATTTTCAGGTTTGTCTGGCCGACGCTGACGAAGACAATCAATCTTGAGTACGAATGTACGTTGAAACAGAAATGTCAGCAACTCTTACGAGTCGCCAGGCGGTTGTTCACTCAGGTCAGTTGGTTATTTTTGTCTAGAAGTCAATGCAGATGTACCAGATCCAAACGTTAATAACATAATAAAGAGCACCCCTGTCATGTATAGGTACCATGACATGATGGATAATGATCGTTTCTCCTAAAAAACACAAACTGTTATAGAATTTACTGTAAATAACCCGTCAGAAATATCTCTGGACCTAAGCGGGGCATCTGGCACATTCAACAGGTAAAGTCGAGAGGTTATAAAATACGTTGTTACTTTCACACATATGTAAGTGAACTACATTTTAAGACATCTGTCTTAAAGTTATGTTTTGATTTTTACATGTCGATATTTGACATAGTCACTATACCTAGGTATATCCTAAGTCCACAGATATTTTCAAAGGATTATAACAGTATCTACCTATAGAATAGAAGGTAGGCGGGTGGTGAGGGGCTACCTGAGGAATCATAACTATTAGATGTAGCCAGCCGTATATTGAGTTCCGTATACCGCGCATTGGGAGACGAAATATGTTCAACAGAGGGCTAGCAAAAGAAATATCTCTAGCTAGACTATAGGGTATTTAATGACTATTGTATAAATGCAAACAATACCGCAGGTGGCATCCCTGGAGACGTTACTGCAGATCGCGATGGAGCAAGCCAAGTTGCTGACGAAGGCGGAGTACTGCTCCGTGAAGCTTGTGGACGTGGAACGTATGGACCTCTACGAGACCGCCTTGCCTTCCAAGCAGGGCCAGCAGGGGACGGTTGCATTCGTGTGTTATTTTATTAGCGACTAGCAATTTCTAATGAGCTTTATTACACTTGACTGAATTCAGTATACGTTTTTGTCTACTATTTTTAGTCTTCTGTTTATATGGTATAAATCGCAGACTAAACGTACTGAATCATAGACTGAATGCTATTACACTTGCTTGGCTAAATCAGTCGACTAACTCATTCAGTCAGATTGAATTCAGTCAAGTGTAATAATGCCCATCGCATATTATACAAACTCGACGCGAACCCGGCATGAACTCAACTCAGAAGCCTTGAAATGTGAGGTTTATATTGTATTACATACAGTAGGATTTCAAAATTAGAATAGTCGTCGATGAGTTGTCAACGCGTGGGTCACTTGTAGACAACTACTTCACTTGAATTTTGAAAACCTATTGTATGTATAACGATATAAAGCTCACATTTCAAGGCTTTGCTCTGAGTTGAGTTCGTGTCGGGTTCGCGTCGAGTCGCTACAATGTGTGCGAAGCCTGCGTTTGAACTTAATCTCACGGGCCCTATTTCACGAAGCAACAATCCTTGTAGGTAAATACTAGTCTAATATGGCAACATTGACGCTGTTTTGTATGGGGATTTCTATTAATATTGCCAATTTAGAATTGTAATTATAAGGCTTGTTGCTTCGAAGGAATGGAGCACACGGGCTTATTCTAGAAGAAATTGAAGATTCTAAGGTAGTGTTATGTCTTGGGTAACATTCAGCTAAGCTAGATGGTAAGCTCAATAATGCCGGAATTACACTAACGTCTAATGCCGTTAATTAATGCGTTATTTGACATTAAGCACAGATGCGAAAGGGCCTAACACCATTATTAAAAACTAGCGCTTATTCCGCAACTGCTCATAGTGTCAAATAATGCGATAATTAATGATATTAGACGTTAATGTGGCCCGAGCATAATAGTAATTAATTTGTAGTTAATAATTTGCTATGGCGAATTTCATTTGCTACGGTTCGTAGCGAAAATGCTGCTACGCTTGTCTATCTACGGCGCGGGGCGGCGTAGAGGAATAAAAGTAAATTCTTGTTTAGGTTATTCAACCCTCGACCTATAGAGGGGGTGTCATAAATTATATCTGAGGTATTATATCTCAACAACCGATGATCCAATTTGAACGCGGTTTTTATTATTTATCAGATAATTTTGGCGAGGGTGTTCTAAGCCAAATTTGATAACAATTGGAGCAGTGGTTTCCAAGATCATGGCGTATCTTTGATATCAGATGGGAATGTCCCACCACAATGGTCCAAAGGTGGTTTGATCCGGCGACGCATGCGCCACAGCCTCGTGTAGTCTCTGTCGCTTCAAATTGACTTTACCTAACGAAAATATTTTTCAATGTAGGATGAAAGCCAGGGCAACGAACGGCGGTTCCCGATCAACTTAGGCATCGCTGGGCACGTGATCAAAACCGGACATCTGGTCAACTCCAAGAACGCCAAGGAGCACCATGATTTTGATCCGAGTATCGACACTCTTCCTGGAGTAGAATGCAAGTATGTACCTCTATCAGCAGTTACTCCTGATACAGACACCTGTATAGCTCTATTCTGTCTCATGTCACTAGTGATAAAAAGGTTGACTTAGATAACGCTTTCTTCGTTCCCTTTTCAAAAAATGTGAGTCACCCTTTTTTATCACCAATGAGAAGATACTATGCTAGAAATACCTAATTGTGATACTTGAAGAATATGAATATAGTGATAACTATATATACTCGTATATATGGACCTTATCTCAGTGATTGGAGGAGGGAGAGAGGCTTTTCTAAGAAACCGTAATTTGGAGGGCCATTGCTATTTTAAAGAATTTTTCTTTGTTCGATTATTTGGAGGGAAGAGGGGTCAGGTTATGTGACCCCATCCACCTGGGATCGCCTCTTTTATGAGATTGTAAGCAACCGTTGCCCTGCATATGCACACTGAATGGATAACTTTAGTGCAAAAATAAATACAATTATCTTTCTTCTTTAAAAAAGAAGAAATTTCTCTTTTTTTTTAATATATATTTTTATTGACGAAACCTAGAGATTTGACATGTACTTAATTTAATTTAATTAATTTTGTAATAATTTATTTGAATAAATGAACATACAATATATTCTTTAAAAAATGTTAGATATCGTAAATAATCAAAATTTGTCGCAACTTATGGGATAAGTAAGTACGCACTGGTTTCAAGTGGGGGGAGGGCGAAACGAATCGAAGCGGAGCTGGAACCGGACGCGTGTAGTTCAGGCCTTACAGTACTTACTAATTCCCTTGCAGAACACTCCTCTGTTTCCCAATCCGTGAGCAGACAGGCATCATCGGTGTCGGCCAGCTGATCAACAAGATTGGTGACCCTTACTTCGACGGCATGGATGAGGAGATGGCTCTCGCCTTTAGCATTTACTGTGGAGTCTGCATCATGCACTCCGTCGTGTACCAGAAGATTCAGGAGGCTCATGTCAGGAACGCACTTGCTAATGAGCTGGTCATGTATCATATGAAGGTTCGTACGCGACAAACCGTTGTCTGAAGTATACACTGAATTTTAAGTACGTTACTTTCAATCGACATCAGTGTTGACCGAAGTACGTTTCAATGACATCACGTTTCACCGGTGGAGGTTACACTGACGTCACGAATCACCGAAGCATGTTACATTGACTTAGCGTTTAACCGAAGCACGTTTCATCGACATCACGATTGTCCGAAGCATGTTTCATCGACGTCACGTTTGTTTGACCAAGGACGTTTCTAATAAAGTGAAAAAATGTTTCGTAAAGAATAAAAAATCCAAAAAAAGACAAAGATTTTTCTAATGTGTGCGATTATAATACCATGTCCCTAACAAATACATGAATCAGGTGTACCCACTAAAGAGTAGGTACAGTCCGTGAGCTCTTAGAATGAGATTCTGGTTTTAGAGGAGACTTTGGTTATAGATGGCGATACGCGAATATAAGACAGATAGAGACCAATTTTACCCCATACCCGAATACCGTTCTAAAGGCCGGTTTCTAAATTCTAAACGGGTTGGGAGAGGGGGAGCATCCCATTGATTTGTTCACCTGCACACTAACCAAATTCACGGAAACAGCAATCCGACGTTTGTCAAACATATAGTAAATTAGTTTTGTGGTGTCCGTGTGTATTTGTAGTGGTTTTTATGTTTTTAGTAGATTTTATATTTTTAGTTAGCTAGTTTAATTATTTGACATTTAATTATTATTTTTTCTCAATAATTTCACTTATTCAATCATGTATATAAAAATTGTTCTAAATTGGGCAACTGTTTAGCGAAGTGTCGAGTACGAGTATAGTGACGATTACAGTACTCGCCACTGTCCTTACTCATTGTACTTGCCCACTTCGCTAAACACTTGATCAATGTAAATCGGCCATAAAAGAGCTCACATAATGTATGATGATGGTACAGGTAGGCGACGCAGAAGTGTCCCGCATGCTAGAATGCGCTGGTTTCCACAACCACCCGCACTTGTCGAGTCTTCACTTCAACCCTCGCGTACTGCCCATGCGCGAGCTGCCATGCTACGTTATGAAAATGTTCTCCGATCTTGGGTTGGATAAGAGGTAAGGGCGCTGATGGTAAGAAAAGTGTAACGAATTAAATTCAATATCACGTATACAGGGTTTGTTTATCAGGGTCCAGGATCATCATGAGATGTGATTTGGATTGTATAGCTTAGGGGGAAACTTCAACTGCATCTTTACCATATCTTTGAAGTTTAAAACTTTTGTGAAACCGCTACTTATCTGACTGTGTGGCTGAGTTAGTGCATCTCTACTGTGAAAACAGTTCCAGTCTCGATTCATATTCTTAGGCGCACCTATTCTTAGGTGTCGTCTTCAACAATCTTGTTGAAAGATTTTGGGATTGGGGACGGACGTATCCAACTTTTTTAAGTCAACCGATATTTTAATGTGGTGTCTTTTAACAAAAATGTTCAAAACAGGTTCCAAATAAAGAATCACAAGCTGGCCCGGTTCATCCTTCACGTGAAGAAAGGATACCGCGACGTGCCCTACCACAACTGGCTCCATGCTTTCAACGTGGCTCAGTGGGCCTACGCCGCTATGGTCAATTTTAAGCTCTCGGCTAGCGGATATTTCACGTATGTATTCGTTAACCATGCTATCATCTTTAAGATATTGGGCAAATTTTTAATTTCTGTGGTATACTGTAATCTCGATTGCTCTGCCGCAAAGCAGCAATGCTTGAATTGTTGTGTTTAGGTTTGATGGGTAAGAGAGCCAGCGTAATTACCGGCACACGAGACACTCCATCTAAGTCTAGTCTAAGCTAAGGTTAGCAGCGCATTAAAAACCCTCTAAAAACATTATAGTAAAGTGAGATGTCTGTGGGGAACGGTGATCATCAAGTGGCCCGTTTGCTAGTTTGCCCTCTTATTACAATATACAGTAATAATAAAATCGAATACTAAACTGAAAGAAACAGAAACATTTTGTTTAAAGCTAGTTTTTTGCATTATTCTCGTATACAGTGACCTGCAAATGCTGATGTACCTAGTTGCCGGTTTAATGCACGACCTCGATCACCGCGGGACGACAAACAGTTTCCACTTGGCAGGCCGTGAGTATATGGACTCTATTTTAGTCTAGAGTTGTCAAGAAGGCGCCATTATGCGTTATGGAGAAATGGAGATCGCTATGAAACATTAGTTCACATAAAATTCCACAACATAGCGCTAATAGCAGATCCAGAAAATAATTTCATCGGTTATTACAGGTCAACACAACATAGAAGTCGCATCGGCAAAATTCGTAAAACCGATCACTTCCGAACTGAGTGCGACTTGACCAATAACAACAACGCTGTCTCGAATAGAACTGAGGCGGGAATTCACTGAGCGAATGGCGTGAATGACGTGCGACATGGCGTGATAATGAGCGATTGTCATTGGTTGTTCGTTATGTTACATCGATGTAACTTCTAAGTTGTGTCGTACTGTACTAAAATCCGAAAATAGTACTAAAATGGTTAACCGCGAGTCGAGGCTCGTGGCCTATAGGGATCTTACAAGTTGGGACGAGGTGCTATTTAATTTTATTTAGTTTTTCGAAACGTCCATAAAGTTAGGCGATATACGAGTTCTAAGTAGTTTAATCCCAGGAAAGTTCTTATTTGATCAGAGTTTCAATTTCTGCTATAACTATGAACAGAAACGACGCTAGCTGCGCTGTATTCAAGCGAAGGCAGTGTGATGGAGCGACACCACTTGGCCCAAGCCATGTGCATACTGAACACGGAAGGCTGCGACATCCTGGAGGCGTTGCCACGACGCGACTACGACAGAGCCATTCTTTTGCTGAGAGACTTCATACTAGCCTCAGATTTGGCTAATTATTTCAAGTTAGTCTCCTAAGTATATTCAAAACTGGGGCTTGCAAAATTTGGAAGATTTGAGAAGACTAGGTGCAAGGTTACCCTTTTGCTCTGCTATTTCCCTATTTGTTGTTTCCTGCCACATTTAACCACGATTTTGGTGGCGACTATACCTAAGAGAAGAGAGGCATAGGTCATAGGGACATCATAATCTCTTAGCCAATTGAAATAACTTAGTCCTGTATCTCTTCCTTATACTGATTTATTTCCCGCCCGAACCAACAAGCGGCCTTCTGTCGTCACACCCCGCGCCCCTCTTACGTCGCGGGCGTTGTCTGATTTAAATGGTTTAACTATAGTTGGTCAGTCAGTAATGAATATATTAGGTACTACACGTACGTAACTTTTCAGGTGCCTAAAGTTCAGAGTACCTACCAAAATTACGAATTATCCAAAATGACCAGTTCCGGAATGCGTCTAGTGCATTCCCAAAATTCACCATTCACCTTTGATTTTCTGAAATTTCCATGAGAATCACTAAGAGCAATATCCCCTTTGCTTTTTGTCTAGGAATATAAACGAATACAAGACAATTGCAATTGATTACCAGAAGAACAATCGTACGCACGTCGCAGCGCTGCAGGCTGTCCTCATGAACTCTGCGGACCTCAGTGACCAGCTGAAAGACTGGGGCAGCGTCAAGAAAACTGCTGTTAGTATTGTAGGAATATCTTTTAGAAGCATGAAGATCATCTTTGCAGGTTGTACTGACTGACTGGCAAATCAAAGAATAAGGTTGGTAAGTTAAGTTAATCATTGTGTCCACTTTTCTTTTGAAATGTTTCAGGACATAAGGACATATTGCCAAATATCACGGGCCTACAGTGACTGCCGACCTGCCTGCCGATCTTGATAATCATAGTAAAAGTAGCATCTCTACATAAAAAAATTAAAAAACTCCGGACCTACAATTGTGGAGATTCCTTTACTTTTACCATGTGAAACCATGTCTTCAAGGTAAAAGTATCTACAAGTTCCCATATCTGGATGTGGGACACCATGGTCATAAATATTTGCTCTCAAACTCGAACCACCTAACTGTTACCGTTCCAGAGATCCCATCTGACGTACTTCAAGATCTTGGAATCTACTGATCCAATTTTATCAGACGAACTAAGAACATTCTCGACAAAAAACCGCGACCAATTAGGATTATTGGTTGTTATGAAACCACAGACATACCGACAGACAAACAGACATATGCGTCAAACTTATAACACAAAGGGGCGCTAAAAATGTACAAAAATCGTCAGGCGGCAGTGCTGACCGAGTTCTTCAGACAAGGGGACGTGGAGAAGAGCCGCGGCGACCTGCCGGCCATGATGATGGACCGCGACAAGTGTTTCATCCCCGAGCTGGAGATACAGTTCCTCAGCGTGACCTGCGTGCAGCTCTTCACGTCAGTATCCCAGTTCATTGATACTCTACGAATGAGATTCAGATCTACTGAAGGTAGACTGTGAGGAATAAGTATCCCGGTGGGTTATATAGGTGGATCACAACCAATGACCCCACAAGCGGTGTTGATCGTCTTTTATGTAAACCCTGTACTCGACGCTTTGTCTCTTATTTTTATTAAGGAGAGCGGACGAGTAAACGGGCCATCTAATGGTAAGTGGTCACCGTCGCCCATAGACATCTCACCTCACCATAATGCAGGGCTTCGATGCGCTGCTAACCTTGAGAACTTAGGTGGAGTGCCTCATGTGCCGGTAATTACGTTGGGTTTCTCTTACTCTGCATAATTTTGTTATGGGCGTCATCAGCTTTTTACGTCGCCACTGTTTGGATAACTACGTCCCTCCCTTGCACGAGGGGTTATGATCATGACCCACCATGCGGACCCAGTGCTTTGATCTATTTCACATTACTTTTTTAGTAAGACATGCCTGCTTGCTCACGATGTTTTTCTTCAATATTAGAGCTTATATAGAGTTAGTAAATGTCCGGGAGGTCTGACATCGTGACCACTAAGCCACCGACGGTGTGCTCTAATTTGACTAAAAGTTAAAATGAAGCTATTATAAAGAGAAGAGGGTATGTTTAATATAATAGATCTTGGAGTAATCCTGTATTGTGTTATTTAGGGCTCTTGGAAAAATTATACCGAGGGCGATAACGTGCGTGAAGATAGTGGAGAACCACATTGAAAGATGGGACGCGGCAAAGCCAATATTCGCAGAGGTATGACATGACATTTATTTATTATATTCATATAAGTCTCTTCATTCATAAAAGTTTTTTAAAGAAAACATATAGTAGGACACCCCAGTTCAGTTAGCGATGTGTAAAGGGGAGTAGGGGGTCTAATTATGGCTCAGATAACAGCAAAGCAACACCTTTCATTCCTGATCAAGACATTAAAACTGTTCACAAACGGTATTTACTGGACTCGCATGCTCCATCGTCGACCTCATCGTCGCTTACCATCAGGCGAGATCGAGGTCAAATGCGGGTTTAGTAGTAAATAAATAAAAAAACGCATTGGCGGATGTCTTTAAGACTCTGGACTGCAAAGGATACGGCATCAATATAAATGGCGAGTACATCTCACGCTTTCGCTTTGCCGATGACATAGTCGTAATGGCAGAGTCGCTGCAGGAACTTCAAGAAATGATGGACAGTCTCAATGCTGCTTCACGACGTGAACTTGGACAAGACTAAGGTCATGTTTAATGATCATGTCATTCCGGGACCGATTATCGTCGATGGTACGGCCCTCGAAGTTGTTCAACAATATGTCTACCTCGGACAAACTCTGCATCAAATCATTTGAACAATCTGTATTTTTTTCTGCGTATTCTGTTATTTTTTCCGATAAAGTTATAGTAGAGTTGTTTTCTCCAACAACAGCTGTATGTTTTATTATGAATTTTGTACCTCTGCTTTAAGGTGCCGATCACGGCGGGTCTTTCGGTGTTGCTGAGTCCAGAACTGGACAACCTGATCGAGACCAACCTTCAGGAGAAGGAGCGGTTTCTGCAGGAGGAAGCGCAAGCGGCCGCCGAAGCCGCCGCAAAAGCCGCAGCCGAAGCCAGAGCCTAATGGCGCGGTTACATATAGTCGTTGACCAACCGTCTGGGCGGTCCCAGGAGGCGGCCACCGGCTATATGTGAATTAGTGGTCGTCGACCGCATTCGGCGAACGTCAGTGTCACTAGGTTGTCATTGAGCGAATGACAGGTCGGTCGCCAAAGCGGTCAACGACCATATGTAACTGCGCGTTTAGGACAGTGATCTACCCCCATCCCAACATGAAAAGGGGGGGGGGGGGTTTGTCCAAAAAACAGGGTGTCGATATTTTAGAGGGTTCAATTACAGGGTCACATCAGGGCTTCTTCCTATTGGAATAACTATTGACCACCATTTGACGTTTATTCCATTGGCCTAATGTTAGACTAAAGCACATTTCATTGACATAAAGTTTGACCGAAGCATGTTTTCACCGCAAGCACTTTTTCGTTACATAACTTTCCACCGACACGTTTCCTCGACAGACCATTGAACCATCGACATAATACCTACACATAAACTCGTTTATCGACATAACTCTGAAGCGACGTAATATTTGATTGAAGTTTAACTGAACACCGACACAAAGTTTAACTGAAGGAATCACGTTTCAACGTTTAACCGAAGATCCGAAAAGTATTGTCTAACTTTAGGTTAATATAAGTGCTTCGGTCAAACGTTACATCAGTGAAACGTGTTTCGGACAAAAGGTATGTCAGTGAAACGTGCTTCGGTCAAACATTATGTCGATGAAACATGCTTCGAACAACGGTGGGTCGCACTAATTATAATTATACATGACAGCAAATAGCTTTCTTACAAATTTTTGTGAAATTTACAAATGTATGTATAAGGTTTTATAATCATGAATTATATTTGTTTAAAACTTTTGGCTAATTGCTACAAATAAAATGTTATATGTATTTTAATTGTTTTACTTTATTACTTTAAATATTATTATTTTAGTCTCGATATAATTCAAATAAATGTTAAGTACCTTACGGGTAAGTAGTACCTACAAGTTAGTATAAAATTTCTACTATGAAGTAAAGAGGAGCTATATTTCTCTTAGATACCAATAAGTTGATGTATTTTTTAATTTACTCACTTGGAAACGGCATTTATTGAAGTATCGGTTCTACCGACCTCTACAAACCACGGGAACCACGTACACAAATAAGTAGATATCAGACAGTTGCCCTCAAAAGGCCCTCTAAATACAAAACTTAAATCATGGCTAATTGAAAAATGTTTTTTTTTTTCGTACTGATAATTGCTGTTGGTCCTAATGACCTTTACAGCTTCACCGGGGTTATTGGGGCGAGCGCTAAGTGCGCTCCAGCCTGGAGGAGGACTTAAAAACTACTATAAGAAGCGACTGCCTAAGGGCACCCAGGTGGGTGCGGACCTCGGCTTAGGACGTCGCTGGGGAGGGAGGGGTCGGGGAGAAGTAAAAAATGTTTTTATTCAATAAAAGAAGTTTTTGATAATAATTAATAAATTTGACATTAACCTTATGGCTAGTTGGTAGATTTAATGTTATAGTATTATTGCGATTTACAGTAATACCCCGCTTTACGCGAGAGATACGATCCAGAGAAAATCGCGTTAAGCGAAGTTCGCGTATATCGGGGTCTGCTCAAAAACAATACATAAACATACTAAATCAATTTAATTTATTGCAAAATACTAGGTGATACATTTTGAGCGTTGGTTTTACGGTAATACACATCCAGTCTTATCCAAACACCGTCACCTCACTGTCATACCTGGAGAGCCAACATAAAGACGGCAAGTCGCAAAAGAAAACATTTTCTGGGGAATCCCCTAGTCAGAGCTAACATAGAGAAGGCAAGTCGCACCAGAAATTTATTATTTTTATTTTTACCCTAGTCAGTGTTGGCAGGAAATCGCGTAAAGCGGGGCAATTTACCGCGAAATTTAAAATTCGCGTTATAACGAATCCGCGCTATACGGATTCGCGTAAACCGGGGTATTACTGTATAACTTATTATTTTTCATGACGTAAAAATTTTTTGCATGCTAAAATTATGGCGAAGCATATATGATATATTCCAGCAATACTACTATCTTATATGTACCGTGTTTCGTGCGAACAAAATACATTTCATTTCATTTCAACATATAACATGAACAATTTTTTCCGTGAGAAACAACCATGTTCGAGTGAGAAGCAGACATGTTTTGTGTACGTGTTTTTGTGTATTAAACATGCAGCAAGCACTAGTTTTTTTGTGATAAAATCTAGATAGCACACCTGTAATCAGACTTACAATTGGTTGGATATTTTAGTTCGGCTATATTTGAGCAAACAATTGGCAATATGCACATTTATTAAAATTTTATAAATCGATTTATTAAACTGTTAATAAACCACTAAAAATAGATTTTTTATTACGTTTTTATCTTAGAAAAAAATATTTAAAGTTTAGATACTGGTTACATCAATTCAAACGAGCAGCCATTTCCTCGCGCTGCTTGTGACGTCAAAGGTTATGTAAACACAACAGATTACAACCATAGAAATTACAGAAAAATCAATATAAAGTTATGAGCTAGGTCGTAACACTTAACGTGTAAACACAGCATGGTTAGGAAGTAGAAAATTGAGTTGGGAAAAAATACTATTGAATATAATAACTAAAAAACCTATACCTATTTGAAAAATAAAAATAATAAAGTAAAGACTATAAAGTAGGTGTGTGGATAGCTCACTTGAGGACATCCTCAACCCGTCTTTTAAAAACTAATGGCCTAGGATCAAATAAGTCTATCGATGGCTTATTGTTGCTGTTCGAAGAAATTTCGTTAAACAATCTACACATTCGCACAACAGGGTTATATAATGATGTGTTGTTCTTAAAAACATTTAATACAAATGTTTTAGGATTGCGAAGTTTAAAGTTTGTGTTGAAGTTTAGACAGGACAGCAAGGAAGGTGAATCTATGGTGGAATGAAGAATTTTATGTAGGATTATTAGGATTATCATCTCACTGATTATATCGGTTTTTACAAAGCTTTTCGCTTAAACATTGCAGTTAATGCAAATAAAACTTGATAAATCCAATAAATCACGTAAGCAGCATACTAGCATACAATTGTTTACATGACCTTTGACGTCATGACCATAGACCATTGCGCACGCAATGTTTGCACTCCAGTTATGGGCAGAATATGCAAGACACTAAATCTATGCTAATGTATGTACCACCTAAAATGTACCCATATTCTTACAAACTACTAAATATTTGTATTTTTGCGCGTTTGAGCTTTTTGAATTACGTTTAGTTTCTGCAAAAATAATGATCAACAAAACTATGAATATTCCAATATCTACTTATCTGAATAAAAATATAATGTCTTCATTAATTTTGTTGAGATCAATAAATACAGAAGAAAATAGTTTCAAATTTTTCAAAATTACATGCATATTCCCTATTGGCCTAGCCACACTGATGCTTTTTCAACTTGCGCTAAACGGATGCGTCATATTCAATGTTATGGTGGTTGTGCACTACTCCGTGTTTCACCGGATCCGATCCGACTAGGCGAAACACGGGAGTAGTGCATAACCGCAGTAGTGCATTACAGCATTCGTCAGTATTAAACAGGCAGTGATCGTTTTCTTCAAAGTTATTCTTAATGGACGAAACGCTTACTGAACCAATTGCTACTGAATCTCATTCAATATGACCAATGAAAAATAGCGAAGATTATAAATCCTTTGAGTTCAACTCAACACTGGCGTCGATTCCAGGATGGTCGCTAAACATAGTTAAAACTTTAAAAACGACGTTTAAAAAGTTTTAACGTAGTAAATTATACATTCTTTGTTAAAACTAAATGAAACTGTATACTGCTCACTCATATGCTCGTTTGTGAAGGAGGGAGGGTGACGTAACGCAAACGCATGCGTCTAACGCAAGCTGAAACCGCAGTGTAAGTAATCCAAGTGAAATATAGCTCCTTAAAAGCGATTCTGAGATTTCCTTAGATCAGTATCACATTTTGTTCATTATATTTCGCTATCACAAATAATTTCACAGATCATGCTTTGGTACATATAATGACCATCGCATATTATACCAACTCGACGCGAACCCGGCACGAACTCAGAGCAAAGCATAGAAATGTGAGCTTTATATTGTATTACATACAGTAGGTTTACAAAATTCAAAAGTAGATGGTGAAGTACTCGTTGATGAGTTGTCAACGCGTGGACCTCTCGCCGACAACTACTTCACCTGAATTTTGAAAATCTGGTGTATGTAATACGATATAAAGCTCACATTTCAATGCTTTGCTCTGAGTTGAGTTCGTGTCGAGTTCGCGTCGAGTTGCTGCAATGTGCGATGGCCTTAAAGGTGGCAAAGGGCGAACAGACCTTCTGAAGTCTTGTATTCAGCTTACGTACGTGTTATGTGCACAAAATTTTAATCAAGATTCGGTGCTTTATAATATAATGTTTGACACACAATTACGAACATTTAGGGCGGTTAAACATGGGCAGCGCGCAGGTCGGCGGCGCCGCGCCGCGCCTTGGTGGCGTATGTGTAAATACCCTTAGATTAATTCACTTTCTTTAAAGAGATGACATTTACTTTTTTTTTGTTCACAATTTTTTGAATTACAAATATGTAATAAGAATATTTTTATCTATCTATCTCTATTTATCTCTTACGAAAGTGTAATAACGGTCTCAGATAGCTTTTCCGAATGCAGTATGGAAGGTATGCTTGTAATTTACCTCAATGTTAACTCTGGTCTGTCGTTCATTAGCTGGTTACCCAATCAGTCCGTTCTCCTTAGGCTGAAATAGTTCCTCGACGAATTCACGGACCATTTTCTCTAATTTCGCCTTCATTTCTTCTTGTTCACTGTAAGAAATATTTTAACGATATTATATTATAATAGAACAGACAAGAAACGCAATTCCGCTCTAACCTTGACGCCCATAGACGTAAAAATTTAATATTTTTAAATGGTGAGCATGTCTTTTCAACATTGTGTTGTTTTTTTGATGTTAAGTCTTTTTAAGTCTTTTTAAGTCTTTTTAATGCATTGTTGAATAAATGTGTTTTCTTTCTTTCTTTCTATATTTTTCTAGAAAAGTTAGGTATATAACCATGTGGATGGAATTTTTTCTATCAACCTCTTCGATTTCTGGGATGGCGAATTTACCCTTGTACAGATGATTGTGCTATCAATTTTTGGACTGTGTTTTGTGGCGTTTTTATCCCAAAATCCCAGAAGTCCAAACAAACAATTTTGGGTCAGAATTTTCTAATTTCTCTGGGAACGACACTGCAGCGGTCACTTGGAAACCATCAAATCACATTTAACAAGAAAACACTTTATATACTTCGTACAGGCTTGTATCAGACTGGACTAAGGTCTAGGACGTGTACTGCAGCCTAATCTAATACTACAGTATATTACAAACTATGTAGAATCAGTAAGTTACATCGGCGTGTTCGCTTGGCACACGAGCTCGGAGTAATACTTGATTGAGTCCGCAATGTTACGTGCAGGCCTTTACTACAGCGGGTCATTATCATCTCTCCTGACGTGTAATGTTGTCTATATCAATACCACAGTTTACCATAAAGTATGTAGAGTCAGTAAGTTACCTTGGCGGGTCCGCTTGGCACACGAGCTCGGAGTAATACTTGAGTCCGCAGCGATACATGCAGTCCGTTACTACAACGGGACATTATCATCTCTCCAGGTGTGTAATGTGGTCTATTCCAATACCACAGTTTACCATAAAGTATGTTCTTATAGCACACACACACACACATACACACACACACACACACACACACACACACACACACACACACACACACACACACACACTTCATTTCGTTTCGTAACTACTTGCTCAATTAATTTTAATTATCTTTGTAACAGTTTGGTTTCGTAATTGGCATATATAGATTTTTTAATTGTTTAATTTATATATTTAATGTTATATGCTGTGAAACTCATAAATAAATAAATATAATAATATAATGTAGAGTCAGTAAGTTACCTCGGCGTGTCCGCTTGGCACACGAGCTCGGAGTAATACTTGAGCTTGGGTTCAGTGCCGCTTGTCCGTAGCGTTACGTGCAGCCCGTTACTACAGCGGAACATTATCATCTCTCCTGACGTGTACTCGCGATCTAAACCGGTGCCCAGCGCATCTAGAAGACAAGTGGGGAGAATCAAAAGATAACTTAAAAATAATAATAATTATACAATATTATCATACAGTCACGTCGCAATGTGTTTGGAACATTGCGACGTGACTGTATGATAATTTTTTATCCCCAATTCCCCACTGAAGTGCTAGTGGAGATTTAGTGGGGATAATAGGACAATTTTTTGTGATTCTCATGGGGATAAAGCCCGGGTTTGATTCTAAGCAAGCCATTTCCACCAATGAGTTTTTCGGATTTCCGAAGACTCACGTACATTTACGTCTAACGGTGAATGAAAACATCGTGAAGAAACCTGTACACTGAGATAACCAGTGTGTGAAATGAGGAAGGCATTGACTAACCCCAAATTAAATCGGCCTAGCAAGTATTTCTATGTGGTTATTTCCATGATTAATGATTACGATCCCCATCAATGAAGATTAAAACTAGAGGCCTATAGGGGATGGTTTGTTACCCGTGAGCTTTGGAGGTTTAAACTCATTCTCCCTCCCCCTTCATGCCCGAAATCAACTGAAAACCCAAACGAGACATCTAGACATGGTGATGTTAAATAGAATAAGGAAAGAAACTGTTAAATACTCACTGAGATGAACCCCATCGCCGTGCCTCTCGTCTGGGATCTTGACTCCCGCCGTCAGGTCGTGGATGTACGAGATCTCACACGCACCCACTTTCATTGGGTACTGCAAACATTTATAATAATTTTTTTTAAAACGAGCCTCCAAGAAAACAACGCTGCAGAAAATATCACGACTTCGTGCGGTCAGCGACCCAGGTGCAGCCCAAAACTTGCAACTGCAGCTGCATCGGCAGATTACACGCATAGGCCACAAGTTAAAAGTTATCATTGTGTGTATAAAGTAAACCTGTATATACAGGGTGTAACATTAAGAACGGTCAGTATGGGAAAGTCTGAAACTATAAGACATACGAACATCTGTTCTTAGGAACCATGTCATCAATTTTAGTAACAAGAAAAACTGTATTCATACATTTAAAAAAAAACCTGTACTCAGCCTGGGAATCGAACCCGGTTGTTTTGAAAAAATATCCAACACTATTTCTGTTTAGATATCGACTGTGTAGGTGTTAAGGAATAAATGTTAGTATGAAACGTGATGTTTAAAATTAATAAAACGCATTGTTTCCATATCTTTTAATTTATTTTAGTAGGTGTTCGAAATGACTACCATTTTGTAAAATACAACATTCAACTCGTTTAGGTAACGATCTTACTATTGAATTTTGTATCTTCAGGTGGTGAATTTGCGTTAAAATTGTCTCTATGGCTGCTGGTCTCTAGGTCTTCAATTGTGTCGTAGCTTGTTTTGTACACTTCATCCTTAACGTAACCCCACAAGAAATAGTCTAGTCTAAAATAAATTAAAAGATATGGAAACAATGCGTTTTATTAATTTTAAACATCACGTTTCATACTAACATTTATTCCTTAACACCTACACAGTCGATATCTAAACAGAAATAGTGTTGGATATTTTTTCAAAACAACCGGGTTCGATTCCCAGGCTGAGTACAGGTTTTTTTTAAAATGTATGAATACAGTTTTTCTTGTTACTAAAATTGATGACATGGTTCCTAAGAACAGATGTTCGTATGTCTTATAGTTTCAGACTTTCCCATACTGACCGTTCTTAATGTTACACCCTGTATAAGATGATAATTTGTAAAATAAATCAGATTCAAACAACCATTCTTGTCTCATTCATCACTCTGCACTTGGACGCCCCTGACGCATGTTACCAGCCCTTCGCTATTGAAGAAGCGTCCCCACCGGGTTCTCAACACCACGTCGCTGGATCCATGCTTTGCAGAATCGTCTCACTGTGGCCAAGACTCCTTTAGCCATGATCAGTCTTGTGAGCCTGCTTGACTGGCAGTGAGAAAACCCCAACTCTTCACCTGAACATCCTACCAACCTTCCGTCTGTTGTCTTAGGTCGCACGGTGACAGATTTCCCGTACTTACCTATATATGTTTGGTATATTGTATGATAGGGCTAGGGCTGTATATAGACTGTAGGGACTTAGGGCTTTATCGTCTTAGGGGTCTTAGGTTTCTGCTTTATCTCTCATATAATTCATGTACAGAAGCTTGGCTTGACAAAACAGCGACACTACTTAACATTTACACATAAATAAAAGAAAACATTCAACACTTTAACACATAACAAAAAACACTAACCAAGCCAAACATTAAACCACGGAAACCGAATACGCCATGACGTTCAACATAACCGTAGATTTTTTTATTAGACGGACTAAACTGACAGGTGCTAATGTAATTGTAAAATAATGTTGCCGTGTTTAATGTAATAGTGATGCGTTCAGTTCACTTGTGAATCAGTTCCCTTAGTTCACCCAAACAGTGAGCCAAAAAGATAACGTTAAATTATATATTAAAAGAAGATGGATTTTGCTCCCATACAAAATGAAGCTCAGCGATTTAACTTTTTAATTTAAAAAATATCACGACATTATAGAAGAAAATAAAATTTACTTTGATTGGTGAACTATTGGTCAGTGATTGAACTCGATCTTTGGTTACAACGCTATTTTTATTTCCTTAAAAACGGGCAACACAAGAAACGTCAGATTAGTCCGTCTAATAAAGAATACTGCTTTAGATCTTCTAGACTCTAGAGAAAAGTGTGGTACGGCCAAATTTTTCATTTCTCTTCAGCTTGAGAAAGCATACAGTTGTTTCTAGACGCTTCTACCAGCTTCTAAACGCTTCTATAGGGAAATAAACTTACCAATCCAGTACCGCGGTAGTTTCGGATTCGCCGGAATATCTTCTGCACAGTAGTTGGGTCGTGGCACAGATAATACGCGTTGTGCGACAAATGGTATCCGAACTCTGCGTATAGAGCTTGTAGCTGTTTCTCAAGGGATGACCCTTTAGAGTACAGGTGGGATGCTAGAGATGCTACCTGAAAGATAACACAATATTGATACTTTGAATACCTCTACAAGTAAACATGCAAAGTGTGATTTGGACTTATTTTAAACTAGATGGAACATGGAAAGGTAAAGTAAACATTATATCAACATTCTGTATCAATTTGTAAATAAACAATATATGGCAGTGGGCCGGTCACATCTGTCGCAGAACCGACAACCGCTGGGGGAGACGAGTTCTGGAGTGGAGACCGCGTTTGGGCAAACGTAGTGTGGGACGGGCGTCCCTGCTAGATGGAGCGACGATCTCGATCGATAGATGAAGAGCCGAAGATCGGGCTCAATGGCGCGCCCTGGGTGAGGCCTATGTTCAGCAGTGGACTAGAGTAGGCTGCTGATGATGATGATGATGTAAATAAACAAATTCTGTATAAACTTGGCATTTCCGAAGCCATTAGCAGATCTTCGTAGATTCTGGTGTGCAGGATTGGTTGGGATAGTACCACCCTCTTACCTATTTCTGCCGCAAAGCAGCAATGCAAGCATTGCTGTGTTTCGGGTTGAAGTGTCGCTAGCGTGTAATTACCGGCATGAGACACTGCATCTATTTCCTCAAGGTTTGCAGCGCATCGAAAACCCTCTAATATCATTATAGACTATTATAGTCATTATAGACATTTTAGTCTATGGGCGACGGTGACCACTTACCGTCAGGTGGCCCGTTTGCTCGTCTCCTGTACTTATACAATACAAATAACTTGATTCCATTGACATCGCTATGAAGAAAATGGTACTATTTAATTCGCAATATGGCGTGGTTTTTTTTATATCCCTCGTCAGGGTATATACAGCGCCGGCCCCGGGGTAGAGCGAGAGGAGCGGTCGCTCTAGGCGCCAGGTTGCAAAGGGTCGCCAAAATGCCAAATGCGAAAAACAATTTTGAGCGAAAAATAAAATTTTGATGGCGCTTTTTGAGGCGCGGAGCTGCGTGGCGGGCGGGGGCGGCGTGGCGTAAATTAAGATCGATGTAACGAACGTGATATCATGTTTTCTTTTAATTACGTTATTACAATCCTACATAGGTAAGGGGGCGTTCATTAATTACGTGAGGCATTTTTTAGGATTTTGTAAGATTTTCCTCAACTCCCTCCCGCCCTCTCCTAATCTCACGTGAGATTTTTTAAAATTTGTGTTTTGATTATGAACGCGTTGGATTATAAAAAAAATAAAAAACAAGAACACAATTTATTCTATTATCTTTATTTAAGACTAGCGAAGACTAGTAGTTGAGATTATTACCGTTACTTAAATTCACTGTGATAAAATTAAATAATAAATACTTTAACAAAAATGAATAAAAGATTTATTCTAATTCAGTCCTTGGAAACTCGTGCAGTTTCAAGAGTGACTACTGGAACTAACATATCCAAGTGATTTTCAATGAAATCATCTGCTCCTTCAACTTCGCTCACAAACAATCGAAGGGCTATTGTGCTGCTCTGTGGGGTTCGGACGAATACGACAAACACTATTGTGTAGAATTTTCTCATATTTTTACAATAGAAAAATTTATTACTTTAATTTGATTTCACTTTCACGCCATTTTACACCGTTTTTTGCTAAAAAAAAATTACGTGATATTTTCGAAAACCCTCCCCCAGGTGAGATTGAGTAAGATTTAGCTTGACCCCCTCCCCCCCTTGAACACCTCACGTAATTAATGGACGCCCCCTAACAAATTATATTATTTAGTGACTGACTGAAATTAACACCAAATACTATTTGAATTATATAGCGGTAGGAACTTTGTTTATGTTAAAGAATCAGGAGTGTAATAATTAGAGCTACTTAATTTAATTTAAATTCATTAATTGTTGATTTTTGAAAAAGTTGGTAAATATTATTTATTTAACAATAACATAAACTGAAAAACAATGTATGTGATGTGACAGCGTCGACCAACCAAAGGGCGCCGAAAGACAATCTCGCTCTACCCTGATCAAGGGCTAGGGCCGTCGCTGGGTATACAAGTCGCAAAACATATTCCAGACTTGCGAGTAAACATCATAAATTAAGCGACCAACCACGTGGTAACGTGCTGTTTGTTGCCATTAGATAAACATATCAGAATCGTAAAGTATCGGTGGGGCTTATTGTCGTTTGTTTCTTGTACGATGTTACGTCTCCATACCTTTAAAAACTCGTTGACTAGAGCGTTTTTAGTTTTTTTTAAAACAATCGGGTCTTGAAAACTTCGGTGTGCTTCGGTTATTATTAACGAGACACGAATGTACAGTCAACCACAAGCTATAGTATACCATCTGTCAAAAACTTTCGATTAAATCTAAACCTTATCCCTGCGCATTTGACGATTTAGGTAGGTTGACCTGTGGTTGACTGTACTACGACTGAGACAGAGACAGAAGCAGATTTTAGCCGATCCTCGAATGGTTTTCTAAGAGCTCATGAACTGTACATAGATTGGATTATCTTTGGTTTTATCATACCTGCACTGCGGCGGATACCCCATCCTTTTCAGGCACCCTTTGATGGCACATGTAGCCGATCGCTTCCTCGAACGCAAACAGAGTCAGCTTGTCTTCCTTGGCTAAGATGAGGGCTGTGTTGCCTGTAATACAAGTAGATATTGTTAATACATCTAGTGAGCAAAGGTGAGAGTAAGTAACTAACTTAGAGTAAGTAAAGGAGCGTCGGTGGCACAGTGGCTAGGACACCGGACTCCCATGCGGGAGGTCCGGGTTAGAAACCGTGCAGTGCCATGTACCAATGAGTTTTTCGAATACTTACGTACATTTACCGACTGCTCTGACGGTGAAGGAAAACATCGTGAGGAAACCTGCACACTGAGATGACCAGTGTGTAAAAATGGGGTAGGCACAAAAGATTATCAAGGGTCGAAGTGCCGCTGGGTTATTCCCGGCCCCCTATAAGAAGATAAGATAAGAAGTAACTAACTATATTTTGCCTCATACATTGTTCAATCATCACAAATGAAGATAAAGAAGTATCAGCCTTATTACACATGAATAAATACCTACATACGAGTATATGTGTCCCAGAACGGAATTGAGTCATTTTTAATCTGATAATGTTAGTCGGATTGTCCGGATATTAGGAGCCAGGGTCAATCGATTTCGACAAAGAGGTGTCGTTGGATGTGTCTTTATTCATTTCAGATCATTACAAGATCGACCTGAGGAGCTCGTAGCCTAGTTGCGAGCACGGTCGGAAAGTGATCGTGCAGGTTAAGCGACGTTGGCGCGGTCGATACCTGGATGGGTGACCGCTAGTGGCATATTTCATCTGAGCTCTTCCGTGCCTCGGAAAGCACGTTAAGCAGTCGGTGCCGGTTGTTGTCGTTCGACAGCAGTCGTTAAGCCACGTCAAAGGCCTACGGGCGGCCTGAACAACTGTGACAAATAGCTTGGCCACTAACCATACGACAAGCAAGCAAGCAACAAGATCGACCTCCTATTGCACTCAAATCCATATTCGGTAGCTTCTATCTTATAAATCTTACAATCGGTAACCGAATCCAATTTCAGCTGATAGAAACGTCTAATCTAATCTTGAAGATCTTTAGTAGCGTGTTGTAGAATTATTAAAAATGGTCCGTCTTTAACAGCTACACTCACCCATGTGAGATCAAAATGCAGCATATGCGGTCGCGAGTGCAACTCTAGGATCGGGTTGTTGAGCCACTCCAAGACGCACCAGTGACAACAATAATATACCTAAGATTAGCAGAAGTCATCCTCGCAACCAGGGACTGCTAGGACGCCAACGACGACACTCACCCATCCATTTGAACCCAGTCAATGTCTACACGAACTGTCTGCGTTTGACAGCGATGGCTCGCAAACGTTTTAACGCTAACAATGCATGCTGGCAGCGAAATATTATACCCTAGAAATGTAATAGACACACGCAAGTGGCGCCACAAAATGTGTACTCAAGTGGACGGGCGCCTTGAGTTTGACTTCGAATTTTGAAATCGATCTGTGCATCATACGATCATATGTAAGAGTTACGTAGACGGATTCGCCTTTGTAATATCGCCGTAAGATCTATTTTTCTTCAAATATTAATTTGAGTTTCACTGTGTGGGAAATGTGTTACATTATTTTCAATTCGCACATCGCAATGGTACCATCTTATACGGGAATTTTGTTGGAAGTTACTCGTCTAGGGTATAATATGTCGCTGATGCCAGGACATACATTTACAGGATATATGGCAACCAGAACTCGTGTTACAGGTGTTAAGACGCTCACCCATCCATTTGAATCCTGTAAGGGTTTCCACGAACTGCCCTCGTTTGCCCACGATAGCTCGCAACATTTTAGTGCTGACGATGCTGGCGAGTACATACACCTCCTGCTCGGAGCCGCTGGAGATATGATGCTTGAGCAACCACCAGCAGAGGAGCGCTCCCATTTCGTTGCCACTGAAGATTTTCCAGGTCTTCGCGCTGTTGTTGATCGAATAGTTTGATCATTAGAAATACTATTGACTTTATTAATATTACTTTTATGAAAAATGGGTAGATCTAATGATAGAAGTTATAAAGACGTTGTTTATTCGCTATCAGATATCCTGAATGAAGCAAAAACATAGTGATATGATGACTCGCTTCCAGTAGTACTTTAATGTTGGAATCAGTAAGTACTTACCTAGATATGAAATGAACTACATTATATTTCCTCGCATTAATTAAGAAAAAATATGTACAAGTTTCGGCAGAAATAGCCATTTTCGGCCTGGGAGCTTTAAAAGCCTCGCTCCACTCGGCCTTTCAATATTTAATTTAATATTTCAATTTTAACGATCCAAGGCCAAAAATAGCTATTTCGGCCGATGCTTGTATAGTGCTTTTCTCAAATAATGCCAGGAAATAACAAAAACACTTTCCAAACACTAATTCCAAGTCGAAAGTACTAGGCGTCCATAAAAGGAAAGAAGTGGCGTTGTCAGTAGGAGCTGGAGCTGCTCGCGCTGGTGGTGACGCACGACCGGTACACGTAATCGAATAAAGTCCCCACCGTTTTGATGTTACAATTCGAATTTAAAAAGTAAAAAACAAAAGACGAAAGTATACTATAATTAAATGTAAATAAACTTTGAAAAAAATATGTCTTGAGTTTTCATATAAAATGCGAAGAAACTTTTTCCCCGACCTTATACGACCGTATAAGGATAATTTTGCAATAAACTTACCTCAAATCATATTCGGCCACAGCAAGCCTATCGGCGTCGGGATCATTGACCAGCACCAGCCTGACTCCTCGCTTCTCCGCCAGCCTCTGACTAAGTTCCAGGCACTCCAACTCTTCAGGGTTGGGAAAATCCACCGTCGGGAAATCGGGGTTCGGGTCTTGCTGCTCTATTACGCTTATTGGTGGCTGAAATGTAATTCCAAATTATAGATATTCTGCGTAACTGGCGTATCTCCTGCGTGGCAAGAGGGGCGCGGGGCGAGACGACAGAGGGCGAGCGTGCGACAGGCCCCCACCTCCCGGTCGCCCTTTGTCGCCTCGCCCACGCGACGCTATAGTAAAGAATTCGACTTTTGTGTGACCTAGTCAATAAGTGCATAATTATAAATCAAGAAAAATAGATATAATTATAACCAAACATTTTGAAATTCGCTGTTATAATGCTCGCTAGAGAAGATTTATATGGAAACCACGCCTGCCAGTTGGCGCATACTTTCTCTGGTAGGAGTTGTTTTCACGTCAGAGTACCACTGTCAATCCTGGCTTACAAGAGTAACAATGGGAGAGGAGTGGAGGCGGGTTTGTACCGTTACAAAAAAAAAACATACCTTCAAATTAGCAACTTCAAATGCCTCAACAATATATTTGTAGCCGACGCCATGCATGGCACTAAACACAACGTCGATGCTTGCCGTTTCATTATGCTCCAGGACCGACTGCGGCAGGGTATTATGGATGAATTCCATGTACTCCCTAGTCACATCCTCGGTGCAATCTTTGACTAGCTCGTGAGATCTTATCTCCTCTATGTTCCAATGTTCGTCTGGGATGCTGAAAAAATATTTTTTTTTTATTAAATAAGAAGAGCAGACGAGCAAACGGGCTATCTGATGTTAAGTGGTCACCGTCGCCCATAGACATCTCACATCACTGTATTTATATTAGAGGGTTTTTGGTGCGCTGCTAACCTTCAGGACTAAGATGGATTGCCTCATGTGCTGGAAATTACGCTGGCTCTCTTACCCATCAAACCGAAACACAGAAATACAAGCATTTCTGCTTCACGGCAGAAATAGATAAGACGGAGGTACCACCCCAGGCGATCCTTCACATTAGGATCTACCACTACAGTGATACATTGCTGAAAAAATATTTGTGCAATGTGTAAAAATTATTATTATTTTTATTTTTTTTAGATTTGAAAAGTCCTCAAATTAAGTTTAGAAAGTGGAAAAGATAACAGGGGGTCGTCATTAATTAAAAAGAGGCCCTGGAATTTATGATAAAGAAAGAAAGAAGAAGGAAAGAAATATTAGGTACAGATAAAAATAATATTAAACAAATGTATTATAAAAATAAATAACCAAAAGTAATTAAGTTAGTTTGGTTTTTTTGAAATATCCCAAACATAAATTAGGGATGAAGATAGGGAAGAAGGTATGTTGACGAAAGTTAATATTTGGTTTTACGGATCTTAAAATGGCAATTGCTAAACGATAGTGGATTATTAGATTCTACACCATCTTCAGTCATCGTCAGACCGTCAGTTGCACGAAAAGTTAAGTCTTCATTAAAATGTATGCTGTCCCTTTCTACGCCATAAAGATGACACGAGACTTAAGGATATAACATTATGAACGTCTCTTGTACCACACTGTCAATTACCTGGTTGTCTGGAAAAGATTGCTCATAGCGATAAGGCCGCCTGAAATGAACTTTGCTTTTTACTTTATGTAATTACACAATGTTTCTGTGCAAATGAAATGTAGTATTAGAATGGAAGTAGTTGTTTTACACTTATTATGTATTGAGAGATGTTTATATAGTTGTGCAATGCTGACTGCTGTCTCACCGTCACGTACCGTGTCGTCGTGTCACCGGGCCCTGACTGACAACCAGCGTTGCGGCTGTGGCTGGCGTCTAGCCATATCGTCACAGCATACTGCTGAGTCAGGGACCCTTTTGCCACATGTGCATGTGAAATTGTGAACTTACTCTAAGTAGAAAAAAGTAACTCTTTTAAGTAATGAAATGTAATTATCGTGTTATGTAAAGAGCGTCGGTGACACAGTGGCTAGAGCACCGGACTCCCATGCGGGAGGTCCGGGTTCGAAACCGTGCAGTGCCATGTACCAATGAGTTTTTCGTATTTTTCGAAGACTTACGTACATTTACCGACTGCTCTAATGGGAAGGAAAACATCGTGAGGAAACCTGCACTCTGAGATGACCAGTGTGTAAAAATGGGGTAGGCACAAAAGATCCTCAAGGGTCGAAGTGCCGCTGGGTTATTTCCGGCCCCCTATCATAAGACAAGATAAGATAAGATCGTGTTATGTATATATGTGCAAATAAATTTTAATTAATTCATTCATTCAATAAAGTGTATTTTACTTTACTTTACTTTATGTATGTATTAAGGTTTCGTGCAACTGACGGTGGAATGTTAGTGGTATAAGTATAAATCAGTCGAAACTCACTCTAAACACAGCTGAATCTCGTCCAGTATATGATCGTCCTGAGGCGTAATGATCTGGCATCCGTTGCTGTAGTACACTTTATAACCATTATCGTCCTTAGGGTTGTGTGAGGCGGTAACCATGACTCCCGCCGCTGCTTCGTAAAGAATAGTCGCGAAGGAGACGAAGGGGGTCGGGCAGACTGCTGAGAATATGTGCACTGGGATCGAGTGGGAGATGAACACTTTTGCTGTTAGTTCAGCGAACCTGCGGGTAGAAGGTTAAGGCAATCGATGAACTCTTATGCGACAACTGCCAACGAGAATTTGATTGATGTAAAGTTTGATTGATGTAAAGTTTGATTGATGTAAAGTTTGATTGATGTAAAGTTTGATTGATGTAAAGTTTGATTGATGTAAAGTTTGATTGATGTAGTGTAAGTTTGTGCCACTGTGGACAGCACGATATACCTATTTTGTGTGTTATTCGTCTTCTGGTTACCCGCAGCTCAGAAAAAATACCGCTCTTCAATTAAATTAAAATTAATAACTGAGTATTATATACTAGTAACTTAATTTAAAAGTAATAACCTTAAAATCACGTCTACCGTACACATTGTTAATTACAATAAGTTAGCTAGGATTAGGACTAGTTAGGAACCAATCCACTTAGGTTAGGAAATACAGGATAGTATTTCCCTAAGCTCACTGGATTGTATCCTTTTTTAAAGAAATAAATGTCTTAAACCGTAAATGTACGATAAAACTAAATTGGGACATTGTATATATGACAGATAACAACTTGTCAAATATAAATCTTGGATTGTAAAGGTTCTTTGTTCGTTAGATAAAGAATGTGCAATACTTATACGAGTAGTACTCTAAAAGGCCATTGCAACAAGTTTCCTTCATGCCTTCAACTTTATATCTAGTGATATTTTATGACATATGGGAAGGGACAAAGTACCTGTTTTAAATAGTTTAGGATAAGATTTCTAGTATAGATAGGATTCCTGGTGTCTGTCATGATTTGAGAGACAATCACTTTCAAGGTTCAAGCACTTTCCTTCCCTGGGTACCTATTATTATCTATTATTATATTACCGTTAAAATAATATCATGAGATGGCATGCTTAACAGAGACAGTACTAATTATTATTCAATAAAAGAGTACATAGATGTCAAGAATAAGTAAAATATAGTAGATTATGAGTAAAGTAAAAATTGTAACTTATTAGTATTATTTACTGATGACAAATTATTAATATTATTATGACTTTTTATTTTCTTGAAATTCATTTTCTTTTTGTTTTGTTTTATTGTACTTTCAATTCTTGTGGTATAATAATGTGATTTTGATATTTATTATTTGTTTGTGTACTTACTTTATTTCTATTTAATTTCTATTGTAAATTGATTACAACACAATGTAACAAATTGTTTAGAAATAAATGAAACTTGAAACTATACCAACGCGATAGCACCATCTCTGTTTTGTTGACCATCGCATCATAGTATTACATCTTTTTGAGAACGGTAATAGATCCTGTGGTACCTACCAAGGTATTGAACCTAAACTATTTGTAAATAATATTGTGTCAATGAGAGCAAGAGTGGGCCAACAAAGACATGAGGTATTTATCAATTTAACTTTATGGAGCTGTAACTTTGACGTCAGCAACATTACTTAGGTACATAATGCTCTAAGTATGCTAATTCTATCTATGATTACGACAATGCTGGAATAGAGCATTAAAACTAATCCACTATATTTCGGTCTGTAGTATTACAGTGTAGTACAAAAATAAATCACACGGAGCCAAGTCAGGACGACTTGGCTCCGTGTGATTTCTTTTTGTTCCCCACGTTGAAGAAATCTCTGCGGGGAAGGAAATTTACGAGTGCGGGCGAAGCAGTAGACCAATTTAGACGTCTTTTTCGACAGTTTTTCACGTGCTTTGAAAGCTGGTTCAATCAAATGCATAAGTGTATTGATGCCGCAGGGGAATACTTTGAAAAGTTGTAAATATACATTTGTAATATATCTTTTATTTTCTATTTGACTCAAAATTAATGGACCGCCCCTCGTAAGCTATGTAGAGATACATGGTGTGTGTAACAATTGCTATATATGCACGGGTAATAGACTGACAAAAGAATATATATTATATAATCATCTGTTTCACATACAACAGGCTTTATCAGTACAAACGGATCGTAATCAGTGTAGAGAAGTGACCCCCAAGCGATTGTAGTGTCAAGACGTAAAGACACAAAACATACAGATCTATGAGCCCTGATAATAAGTCAGAGGTCAACTTTATTGAGTAAGTAATATTCTCAAAGGCCTGGAATTTCCAGCGGCTGTTCAGTTCGCTGCAGTCTATCACAAGCGTTCCCCCTCGCCCTCCCCGTTCCGTCAGCGCCTCGTGATTTTCTGCCGCGAACCGAACCGGCGCTGGAATCGGCGCATGTAGTCCAGGCCTAAATTTCTCTCATCATATGACGATAAAGTTTTTGATATTAGGTATTATAATTAGTAATATCAAAAACGAAGTGACGAAATTTCTCTGTTATGTTTGTTTAGCTGTTTTTTAAAAATATTCAATTTTAAACTTTAGCAGCGTATTGTGATATAATATTGAGCGAATTATCACACGCGCGGCAAATTGAGCACGTTGACGGAAGGCGTCGCTTGCAAATCGCTATTGTGAAAAGGCCCTATGGCTTGTCTAGGCTTCATACGAAAAATAATGTGTAAATATAATAGAAATAATAGAATCCATGTTTCCTTACATTTGTTTCTAAGTATTAGCTTGCAAATAACTCACCTTTTGCTGTTGTATCTTCCATCGTATCCAATAACAACACCATTTTGTAATTGACTCTGATGACATTCCTTCTGGACGTAGGAACATAGACCCTGGAGGGAAAATAATAATAATTTGCATAACATTGTCAATTTCTATGTCACAACTCTAGATAAAGAAATGCCACGCATCTGGCATCTCTACTCTTTCTTTCGAGATAATTATTCAAACGGTAATAACGGTCTTCCATTTTCCCCCCTCTCCAATTTTCCCGCTTTCATTCCCATAGATAAAACCGTCCCAATCCAAAATGTTCACTAGAAGGGAGCAACGTCAAGGGCCAATACCCAGGGCCACAGCCAGTTTATTTTGTTTTCATGGTGACAAGGGGTGATTTTGGGGTTTCGAGTTAGAGTCAAAGAGTGGAGGTTGGGAAGTCAAACCCCTAGATGGAAGAAAAAGTCTGACTACAGCTATGCAAGACGAACCTGCGCGGTCTGCAACACGACGACGTCGTTCATACACTTGTATCCGGCGGCCATGCGCCCGCGCAGACCGGCCGTGCCGAACTTCTGTCGCGACAGCATCGTCTTGCGCAGCTTGTCCCATCGCGAGTGCTCGATGTCGTCCAGCACCTCTTGGCGAGTCACTGGGTTCTGGTGAGTTAATGATACCAAATAACCCAAAATTATATCTATTTTCATGTGGTAGACTCATTTCTTTCGGTCAATAGTTGACAGAATTTCAGTTTGGACCAGTGGGTTGGACCATTTCTGTATAACTTGGTGTAATTTACTCAACAGTTGGGACCTAATGATCGGTCCAAGTACAGGAGCTATGAACCCACATGACTGAATCACAATCAATAACAACAGGTACCCGACATTTCTGAGGCTCGGTCCACCAAATTATTAAGTTTTTCAGTTCTGTTTATGAATCTAGCTATCTCAAAATGTCAAATCCATTGTCAATATTGCCAGAAAATGTTAAAAATCCGAACAGTGACCTTATTTTATCAGATATTTTTTTCACTCAAGAAATGGTATCTAAAGTTTTGAAATCTTTGGATATAACTAAAGGATCGGGCCCTGACGGTATTCCTCCTTTCTTCTTCAAGCATACCGCATACTCCATTAGCAAGCATTTGGTCTTTTTATATAATTTGTGTCTTCTTGATGGAGTATTATCTCCATGTTTGGAAAACAGCTAACATTACCCCGGTTTACAAGAATGGCTCCAAAAACAATGTGGAAAATTATTGTTCTATCTCACTGCTATCTACTTTGTCGAAGGTCTTTAAAAGACTAGCTCATAATGCAATATATCTAAGTATGCACCATATTATTACCAGAACAACAAGGCTTCGTAAAAAATCTGTCAACTGTAAGTAATCTTCTTGTATACACAAATTTCTTGTTTGAAAGCATGGATAGACGCGTACAAGTATATACCGATTTCTGTATAGCTTTCGACAAGGTAGATCATGCGATATTACTTCAGAAAATGGCATATAAAGGCATTCGGGGCAACCTATTTCGCTGGTTTCAATCTTATGTTACAAATATAACTCAAAAAGTGGTAATTAATGGCTTTTCATCTAACGTAATTACTGTCACATCAGATGTGCCATGCCGCAGGGCTTAATCCTTGGTTCATTATTTTTAAACGACATTGGCACCCATTTTATTCACTGCCGCTGTCTCCTCTATGCTGCTGTTTAAAAAAAAATTTAACCCTTTAACAATGGACGATTAAATTGTGCTATAGAGATTTGTTTTGATTTTGTCATATTTTTGCTGCTTTGATTTTAATAAGAAAGAATTGGCTTATACCTAAATCCAAAATCATTTTTTATTTATTGTCCATTGAATCGAGCTAAAAATTACCGCCAAGTATCCATATAGCAGGTTCTAAAAGGATTATTGTGGCCTCAGTAAATAAATATGCCACTCACATATGCCTCATCCTTTTTAAGGTCTGCTGTAATAATAATTCTTATAACAATAACACTATATTCAAAAACAAGTTCTATTGTACTAATACACAAAAGATTTCCATAACAATAATATATATATATAAGTAATAATAACCATTTTCATATCCTCACACTACACTGTCGCTAATCTCTTTAATGTCCAATTAACTTCAGACATTGCCTGGAAGAGATCGCTTTAAGCGATAAGGCCGCCTTTGTACATATCGTGTTATTATTCCTGTAGTTTTTACTTTTCCTGTTTTTGTGTACAATAAAGTGTTTCTATCTATCTATCTAATAAAATCAATTGACTAAATACTTTTAACAATAGCTCACATATATCTTATCATTTCACAATAAAATTGAGTTTTTTATCAGGAGTATTACTAAGTAACAATGAATCAATTCTAAGCCCAATGCAGATAACAATAATAAATAAATCAATCTATGCAGCATACGTTTTTTTTAAATTTATTAAAATGGCCTTGCTGTGTTGACTTCATTACTGATCACTTAGCATTCATTAGATACCTACTAATGTGTTTAGCATATTTATGTCACTCTAGAAAACACATCTTGAAATAAGTGGTTCATCTGTGTATGAACAGATTATGTTTTAACAATATCTTTTGTCATTCATTTAGGTGCCCAGCCCAGTGACATTGTAAAGGCCAACATTGTAAAAAAAGGCCATCTGAGTCTGTATCGAAAAAAAATCCATTTAGGGTACATCTTATCTCTGGGGCTATGTATGTTGTCCCAGTAAAATTCATACAGAATAAATAGATCAGGTTAATTTAAACCATACGCTGAGTTTTTAAAATAAAAATAGAACTTGGCTAAATTGAATATTATCCTTTAAATTGGTCTCCATAAAAACTTTAATACAACTCAGACAAAAGGGCTTCATGTACGCCTTACAAAATGATAATCAGTCATGATATTTAATCTCTAATTACACTGAAATAACGTTAAAACTGTTAAGGATTTTTTATAGAGGTACCTTGTCATGTTTAAGCCAAGTCACGACCGCAGCGTCCAGTTTCTGGTCTCCACTGTTGCAGGACATTTTCTAAAGATACAACTGAACTCAATTAGGTAAGAAAACGACTATAAATTCAAAATTCCAATTCAGAAATGCCTTGACAAAACTCTGGAGTTTTTAAAATGTAGTATTATCACAGCACGGCTCTTGCTCCACGAAACTGGCTTATAACAATAATAATACCGGCGTCGCCGCTGTCTACTGATAATGATGCCTACCTAGGAAACTTCTCAACAATGCAATAATGAAAAACAATTTCGTTATTTTGCGTTCGCCGATAGATATACGGTATAAATCAATCTGAATTTTACTTTGCTTTTATAAAATAAAAGTTGTTAAAATAGTCCTTACGTCGAAGTGATAAGGTCTACATCTACACCTGACAGCTAGAGAGTGATTCATAACCAGTTGAAATTTCTCACATTGATAATTATCAATGTTCCATTACCGCGTTATCAGCAGAAAATGTATCAAACTTCTATTTGACACAAGCAATGGATCATATATAATTATCAACATGAATAATTTCAACTGGTTTTGGAACGTAGCCCTAATTTGCTTTCGGATACGCGCCCAATTATTGGCAGTGTTACACAGAAATCAGATATAGTGAATTTTAAAATCTTAAATTGGGCTTTGAGTTTTGTGTTAAAGTTCTTCTGAGGGTAAATCACTATCACTATTATATTATAGAGGGTTTTGATGCGCTGCTAACTTGTGCCGGTAATTACGCTACCTACCTATCTCTTATCCTTCATTGCAAGCATTGGTGCTCAGGTAAAGAGGTGACCTCCCCAGGCTGAGTCTACACAGAGTCATACCATCTTAGTGCATTCCAAAATCCTTTCAATTTATTCAAAACACGCCGTGAATAGGCAAAAGACAATTTAGTGCCTGTATAAAGTATTGGAGCAATTAGTTTTGTTAGGAATTTCGTTATTTTCAAAACCTAAGAATTATAAACCAGCTAGTCGTAGCTACTTTGCCATAGGTACCTTAAGTTAAATTGAGTCTCACTTCTGAAATAGCGGACGATGACTAATTTTGCTCTAAAAATCCTTCGCATACATATCTGCCAACGTCATGGGCGGTTGATTAGGAAGCGGTTATTCCAATCAGCGTCCAATCACAATAATTGTGATTGTTGGTGCAGCGGAACTGACCACTCCATGTCCTGGCGGTGGGATATGCCCCTTGAACATCCGGTTACTGCTACTTCTGTGGTAGGTACCCACACATTTGTCATATCCTATTAGAAGATATCTTATTCCTTTGATGTGTGTGATATATTATGGTCAATCAAAGTAATAATATCCGTAGGTACATACATCATAAAGGACCATTTACGTTTTTAAATGCGGATACAGGAGCCCAACAACCTAACCCACAACCTAGGCATCTTAGGTCATCAATCTAATTCTGATCCAAACGAAATAAAATAGAAATTAGCTATATCCATTTTATTGTTCCCAGTTTAGGAATATCTACTTACTTTTCGAGTCCGAAATGTCTTTCCTTTTTCAATGGGAATTAAACGATATATTATATGTTGAAATTCAAGAAGAGGGCGCCCGATTTCTGCACTAAGATTTAGCACGCACCGATTGGTCATTTTCACCAACATAGAGTAAGCATCATCCTCCAATCGAGAGGGTAAAGCAGGATCTTCACTCTCATAAAATGATCTTACTCTCAAGGTCTCATCTCATGAGTTAATCTTCAAATGAGGCTGGAAAACAAATCTATTCAAGCCCTCGCGCATCTACCTATAGTAGAGTAAGCATGTGCTCCAAAACAGGAGACATAAATAGGCTGAATGAAAGATGAATTATTTTTACGATCGTCGTATACCTACTGCACTTGAGTGTAGAGAGAGTACATAAATATAAATAAACCAGGCCGATCGACGTAACATTGGCACTTGGGCGGGCGTATTGGCCCGCCCGTAACCCAGAAAATTGGGCGCGGACGCGCTGAAAAAATTGAGCTCTGAAAAAGTTGGTGTGGTGCAGTGAGTGTGTGAGAGAAAGGAATTATGGGTACGGAAGACCCTAACACGTTGGCGTCTGTGGAATTTGAGGTGTACGGGCAAGTACAAGGTGGGTTGTGTGGTGTGTGAAGGTCGTAGTCATAAAATAAAAACATCAAAATCTTTACTGAAATGTCTCAATTTAAAAATGAAAAAAAAAGAAAACAGTTTACCAACGTCGATTCTATGGGAGAGTCGTGTGCACTAGGAATGTAGCTTAATCTAACTTAATCTATGATTCTACGCTACCCCAGAATAGTTCAAGAAAAGTAGAAGAAAGTTTGGAATACGAGGCATAGATTTTTTTTAAATTTATACAAGATATCCCAGAAAGTACGGATCAACGGACACTTTTAAACGATATTCTGGGACATCTGTATTAGACATGGAAGTTCAATATAGGATAAAAAAATGCATAGAGCTCAGTCATACATGTCTAAGCAGCAGTTGAGGTTTTAAGAGAAAACTTCTACTATTCCATCGTCAGAACCTGGCTATCATCTGTCACAAAGAGTTTCTATTATAATAGACAAGACAAGCCAAAGGGCCCAAATACGAAGGGTATGCTATTAGTTAAAAAGGAGTACTACTCGTATTTATTGATAAAGAGGCTTGGTCCTAATCTCAGTTCCAGCTCCAGCACTGCACATTGTGTGTGTACCTATATGATTGTATTCATAATTATTGTAAGATATATATTTATTTCAAAAGATGTGCTGCTGAAAGTTTCTTCCGCCACTTCTTTCCTTTTGCTTTCAGCTACATCACCTTACGAAGCGGTGGTAGAGTAAAACATGACGTTGTAAAATGTACTTTAAGGTCTTACTTACAATAAAAGAAATTGATTTGATTTGGAGTTCCGATTATCTATCATGGTCATTGGAAGGTGCACCTGCCTATTTTATCTTCAGATCATTATACGAGTATCTCACCAAAGATCTCATCAAGACAAGGATTTCCGGCGATCATCTTCGGAATTGGACGTTGGACGCGTTTTTTTTTAATTTAATGGAGAGTTAGTTACTTAGCTATTTCTAATAAAAATTCGATCAGGGTTTTCAAGATATTTGATGTCAAATTGCATCTCGGGAACGGTAATGTGGTTCGAGTTTGAGCTTAAATGTTTAGGACCGTGATAGAATATTTCCACATCTGAAACATTGAGGTCCTGATGACGATCTGGAAACAGGAAGGGGATCTGTAGTTATGTTACAGGTAGAGTTATATTATATTAATCATAGTATACTAACTATAGTCAGTCATTTGAACATCAGTAAGGCAAATCAACAATCAATAACGGCAGCTGATCCGTGATCAGTTAATCACTTGTTGATTATAAAATTAGATGCGCTTGCACATCGAGGCCAGTGTCGATGAAAGAACGCTCTATCTAATCCTTGTTGACATACCTACCTTTATTTTAGAGTTAGGTATTATTAATACTTAGGTACAAATGATTGTTGTACATTAGAATGTAATAGATTAACCACATAAGAACGACTTCCCGGGGTGTGTGGTTTGATTTCACTCTAGTTATCTCAGTGTGTAGGTTTCTTTACGATGTTTTCCTTCACCGTCAGACCAGTCTGTAAATATAGGTGAGTACTTATTCGAAAACTCATTGATGTTGTCTGGAATCGTACCCGGGCTTTCCTTCGCACGTCATTTAGAGGTCTGAAACCCGGTTGGCGATTGTTTCCAGGATGCTACTTTACAAAGTACTGCAAGGAGCTGGCTGAGCAGCTGGGGATCGGCGGCTGGGTGAAGAACTCTAAGAAAGGGACCATCGTCGGCAAGCTGCAAGGGACCAGGGCGCAGCTGGATCACATGTTAGTATTCTGACTTAGGTATGAGTCAGGGCAATTATTATATAGACAAAGTTTTAGAAATGTAATAGGTTCTATGATTTTACAATGAGTCTTTACGATTATATCCGGTACTAGAAGTGGGATGAAATCCCTTGTTTTGACATGAAATCTATTTCATGTATTTCATCACACACTCGCTTTGTATGTACACTAACTTGTGTCAAGTCACCATGATGAAAGTGTACCTAATTTCAGCATACCACACTATTTAACCTATTAAAATTGAAGTTGTATCATTAGATAGAGTCATTCGGCATTGTTATAACGATACCTAACAATAACTGAAATATTGTTTCCCCGCTTCGCTACAGCTTGCCGAAGTGGGCCCCTTATTTGGCCAAAAAAATGTACCGACTTATATTAAATTCTCTATAACTTTGGAACTATTATAGATTTCAAAACACTTGTAATAGTTCGTTGTTTGTAGTTGCGTTGTGATGAGCTTGAACTACGTTACTTAAAACCAGGTCTCACTTCGCATCTGGTATCAACAGTAGAAAATAATTGTAAGTTTCATCAGTTGTGACCTGCCTCGAACAACATGCTGTGATATAAAAAGGAAGCGCAGCAGAATTCGACAAACACCCATGTCTAACGCAGATCGACAGAGCATCTATCCAAAGAGTATAAGTATACCAAAAGTAACATCTATCGTTTGCGACAAAAATCTCAACAATCGGACAACTACGAGTAAACTGGCGGCTCTTCGCGTGTTGGTCCAATGGTGGATTGCAGAATGGATTCCATGTTTCGGCAGATCCCTTCTGCCTGGCAGGTTTTTTAAGTTCGAGAGATAAGCAGACAAGCAGGTTCTTGTAGTAACCTATATTAAAACGATTGATCGGGGGCAACCAAAATTTTTGAAATTCTGGCGCTTCTAGTCAGATTTCTTTGTAGTCAATTAAGCTTGATCATCATTTGTCATTAAAACTTAGGTATGTCTTTTGTCGCCATTTATACGACAGCTTCTAGAAATCAATCAATGTTCCTATACAATAATGTTCATTAATCTTCTAAAAAATAGTCTAACGACATTATTTGGATTGCGTCCAACTACACCTACGTCATGTTTCCGGATAGTTCAACATGCAATTAGCCACTTCTTGACATGTCAATGTCATTATAACAAGATGGTATCGCTGCCAAGAAAAGAAACAAAGTGGAAATAAGCGAATTAGGTAATAGCCAAAGATTTTGAAATTCACCCCTATGTATAGATTGCTCGCTAGAGAAGTTTTATAAGGAAACTGCATCTGCCAGTTCGCGCATGCGATTCCCATACATTAGTCGGGCACTGAAATGTCAAATATATGAAAGTAAGTGACCTATGGGTCAACTTCGTGGCTCGCTGTCAATGCGCACGTCATCATTCTAGAGAAGAGACCACTCGTCCGATTTCTGTGGGTTGAATATTAATTATATTTTATTTCTTTGGTAATAGCAGAAGAATAAGAATATTTATTTGCCTCATGTGTCCTAGTATACTAGAATAATTTATGCGAGTAGGTTACGAGTAGGTACCTAATTGGTTTTTGTTTTCTGATTAAAAAATAACATTGGTAATGTTTTACACATTACCAATGTTCATTATTAATCACTCCAACTAATAGGATTAAATGCCTTTGTGCTAGGAGAGATGCCCTAGCCTTTGAACCATTGTTGCTTCAAGAAGTTAATTACGTCACTAATTTTTCTAAGAATTTCAGGAAAGTGACTCTATGTATATTTATACGTCAGCGTAAGTTTTACATAAATAACTCTAAATTTAAAATGCGCCCCCCCCCCCCCCCCCCCTGCTTACCATTCTGGAGATCCCCATACTTTTTCCTGGTCATCATCAGGTCCTTGAGATTACAGATGTGGGAATGGCTCTATGGTTCTAAACATTTGAGCTGAAACTCGAACCTCTAGCTACCGTTCCAGAGATCCAATCTGACATCAAAGATATTCCAAGATCTTGGAAACCACGGGTTCAATTTTTGTCATACATGGCTAAGAACACTATATCCACAAAATTCTCTATGAAATAAAAAAAACTGGGTTAAAATCTGAACATCCGTTGTTAAGTTATGATGTCACAAACAAACACACAAACACACAAACGTGTCAAACTTATAACACGCCCTCCCTCAATCGGACGGGGGTTAAAAATGAAATTGAATTATTCAATTTCATAATTGTTACCACTGTTCTCTGACATCCTAGCGAGGACAGAGTACAATAGGCGTTTCGGAATCGCGTCTTTTTCATGTCCCCTACTATGTTTTACCAACTCTACATGTTTCTTTACAGAATCGATTGGCTGAGTACCACAGGGTCACCAGGCTGCAAGATCGAGAAATGTGACCTCACTAACTGGCAGTACCTGACGCGGTTGGACTATAGCAGCTTTAGCATACGGTTCTAAATTATTGTTTTCAGTATTTACTATTAATAACTCTAAATTAAAAATTTAAGAAACCCCCGACGTACCATAGTTGAGATCCCCTAACTTATCCTGGGCATCATCAGGTCCTCAAAATTCCAGATGTGGGAAGGTCACCATGGTCATAAACATTTGAGGTCAAACTCGAACCACCTAATTGTAACCGTTCCAGAGATCTCATCATACTCCAACAACCCAAGATACTCCAAGATCTTAGAACCACTGATCCATTTTCATCTGACATGGCTATGAACATTCAGCAGGTTAGACCTTCGGCGCCTGAAGGCGGGGGGACGCTCCGGGCTTCGCCCTACGCGGAGCTCGGCCTCTCCATGGCTAGCTTAAAATTCCCAGCTCCACATCATTTTCATTTATTTTTTGACCGCCATATTTATTTACTTTTTCCCTTGTAATGTCTCAGGATTCTCTACAACTTTAGTTCCAGAAGACCCCATCTAACTATTATAGTTACGGCTGATAACCTTACAAATCTTCCAGTTTCATATTGTGAAATTGAAGTTCACTAACTTTTTTCTGGTCATCATTAGATCCTCAAGGTTTCAGATGTCGGAAACGCACCATGAACCTGAACATTTGAGCTCAAATTCGAACCATCTAGCTATTACCGTTCCAGAAATCCCATCTGACATTAAAGATACTCCATGATCTTGAAAACCACTGGTATAATTTTTATCATACATAGCTGAGAACACTCTCGACAAAATTCTCTATTAAATTTAAAAAACCGGGTCCAAATCGGATCATTCGTTGTCAAGTCATGATGTCACAGAGAAACAGACAAACAGACAGACAAACAGACTAACGTGTCAAACTTATAAGTTATAACACGCCCTCCCTAGATCGGTCGGGGGTTAAAAATAAAGCTGATTTTTGTACTGTTTGCGGCCAGAGTTATACTGACTACTTAAAACAAAAACATAAATTTCTTTGAGCAACTGTATGAAATTGTTTACTGTTAAATGCCATTTTTTATTATTTCTGCTATTTTTACTGTTTCCTTTTTATAATAATCAAGTTTTGATATTTTATATTTTAAATTAAATTTATATGTACCTATACATATATTATAGATATAGAGCTTTATTTACCCTTACAAATATCACAAAACTTACTAACTACATGAATACGATTGTATTTAATAAAATGATAATAATTTAACTATTAATGTTGTCGGTAGCGCCAACAAATCAATTTACAATTAAATACTGACTGCACTGTGGTAGGTTATCCTCATACACAATTAAATACAATTTAATGTCTGTTTGTTTCATATATATGTAAGTAAAAGTAAATAAGAGAATAGGTGTTTACGGAAATGGTAGTTATTATTTAGATTCGTAGCAGATGGCGTAGCTCGTCGTAGCAGGTGGGAATAAGGCCCATAGGCCCTGTGTTGGACTAAATTGTTATAGTCATTCAGACCCAAACCCAAAAAAATAATACAATCTATCAATTGAAGCCCATGGTACTTTGTATAATCATTGCCTTTGGCGGTCTTAGGAATTAGTACTAGCGTTTACTTGAGCGTTTACTCCTTTCCAAGCTGAAATGCTCTGGGCCTTACAAGGTAAGAATTTTTATTGAATAAGGAGAGAAGACGAAAAAACAGGCATCGTTGCGTTGCTAACCTTGAGGAGTTAGTTGGAGTGCTTCATGTGGCGGTAATTTACGCTGGTTCTTTTACCCCTCAAATCAAAACACAGAAATGCAAGCATTACTCTTTGCGACAGAAATGTGGTTCCCCCCAGCTTGACTCTGCACAGAGTCAATGATAAATTCACAAAATGTTGATCATTCTTGGTTAAAAATACTCAGGGTATTATTTGTCCATTGCTGCGGACATACGACTCTCCCAATATCTTCATCTGGATACACAAATTGTCGAGTTACCATTACTTGCGCGACCTAATTCCAGCATCTCCATTCCGCCTTCGGACTACCAGGCGCGGGGAGGGGTTCCATCCTTATGTTGTTGATATCCCATCTGCTCGTACGAAGCGATTTGCTTCTTCGTTCATTTTGCGAACGACTAAGGAATGGAACAGCCTGCCGGCGTCTGTATTTCCCGAAACCTACAACCTTGGGATATTCAAGGCCAGAGTGAATAGGTATTTGAACCCACATGCTCCATCGTCGACCTCATCGTCGCTTACCATCAGGCGAGATCGAGGTCAAACGCGGGTTGAGTAGTAAATTTTTAAAAAAAACTTACCCAAAATAAAGTAAATTAACATACAAACCCAGTTATAAAGTGCTAGCTCACCAATGAATGTATTGTGACGATAACAACCACGTAACTCATACGATAGCGTATCTCACGTCTACTCCCAATGAATCTGCACACCAAGTAACTGGTTCAACCCATTCTACGCCTTCCTACATTGTAATAACAATTTTATCGGTGCATTATTGAAGTGCCATTGTTTTAGGTGCAATAGCCTCGGAGCTCGTTGCATTCCTTCCACAACACAGGCTATTATTAGAGTTATCTCGGATTGCACTGGACGCTATTTTTAAAGTCTGTTCTTTGATAATGATAATGCAATTCTGGGGTGTTACTCGCTAAATTCAAACCCTTATCCGCACTCTAACACAGTCTAGTGATTTAGTTTTAACTATTGATTATGAGGCTGACGCGGAATCGGGGTCAATGACTACACAAAATATGGTTCCTTTTAGGAGGAATTTTAAAAATTAAAAACGATACGTTAATCAAGCTACAGCGTAGATGAGAGACTGCGTGATATCGTTTTATAGCATGAATCTTAGACAGTCCACGACATTTTTGAGAACAGTGACCGTTTGAAGCCGTCTTGTTTCCATCTTTCTAGTTCGCTTTTATGCGCAGTCGGGTTTTTGTATTTTATTTAATTTACTTTTTTATTTTTGTTTTTTAGTGAAATATATATTTCCTATTAACAGAACACGATCCACGTCAGGCGAATTCCACTTTTATTTTTTGGTGGAATTTGTTCATAGCAACATAGTTATACGAGTATATATACATATTTGAAATCGTTTCATTGTGACCTCTCTTTTGATACCAATGTCCATGTATTTTGAAGAAAAAAAAATTATAACTTCAATAATTATGACGGCTGGCAGTCGCCATATTTGGTTTCTTGACACTGCATATATCCTATGTCACTCTAGAGATTTAGAGGAAAATAATGATACCTTATTCATTAAAATCCATCAAGCCGTTTTAGCGCTACGAAGTAATAAAGAATACTCAACTAACAAACATAGATACGCGCGAATAACATAACCCTGCCCTCCTTGGTGTCGTGCAGTTCGGGTAAAAAGAATGGAACCGGTGCAATGGAATAGTATAATGGCGGAATACTTAATTCGATAATGACAGTAATTAATAAATAAACCTAGATAGGTAGTAAGACTAGAGAGGTAGTAAATAAAACAGCTGATAAAATGTAAATGATGTATTATGTACACTCCTCAGCATATTAGCACTTACAATAAAGACCTAAAAACATCTTTATTTACATAAAAAAGTAGTTCAATTAACTCTACTGTTACAATTACAACCATTTTTAGAACCTCGACATTGTCTCACACAATTAGTATGTATAGTAAAGCTTTAAAGGCACTTTTTGATTCTTTAATTTGAAATTCACAATGCACTTGTGGGTAATCTTGAAACGCGTAGACCTATAACTAATAATGATGAACATACCTACAAATTACGAGTACATAGAGGTAGTTTTGATTCTGGTACGTAAAAATAAATAAATGGAAACCTGAAAGGTAACTAACTTTTTCAGAAGACATTTTATAGTAGATTCATCACGTATTATAATCGACAGTGACTAGTCAAGAATTAAATAAAATAGATATTTATCTATACGCATAATTATCTATAGTGCACAATATACAAATGAAACTTAAAAAGTATAGTAAGAGAACATCCTCGGCTTCAGATCATCAATACTGATATTTTACAAACGAATAAACATTAAAATGTAAAAAGGCATTTAAAATAATCTCCATCAAATTATGCAAAAGATATACTAAATTACAGACGACAATATCGAACCACCGGCCTTACAAAAGCCAAATTAATTATGTGAATATTTGGACTTCTAACTAAGCTAAGACTGCGGCGCCTGAAGGCGGGAGGAACGCTAAAATAATAACATGTCAATAACAGTGGCTCAGGGTTCTCTATATCTCATTGTTTGAGAAGACCCCATCTAAAACTATGGGTTCCGAGTTTTTCCGCAATCTTCCCCAAATCCTATTTTCATTTCCAAAATAATGAAAAACAAAACAATGAAAATGGAAGCACTTTTATTGTTTTTAAGACATGTCTTAAAAATCTACGCCAATGGTTCGGGAAGAGCACCCGATCAGTATTCAAAGCTGATGTATGTGTCGAGGGTTCAAGGGGCCTTGATTATCGCCAACCTTCATTGAAGATGGCACCCCGAGAAGAAAATACCAGATCAGACCCTCATACGTACGCAAAGTTTCAGCTCGTGCAAGTACGCGATCTAAAAAAGTATATTAAAAAACAGTTTTAAATATACTTAGGGAACACCCATTTGAGAATTCGTCTACAGTATGAAGAACATTACTCGAGTTTCGAGTTCTAAACAGAGTCTAGGGAGTGATAGTCCCTAAGATTTCGTCCGATGATTGGGCTAGTCCATAGCCATCGAGCTGAGACCACTCACTGGGCAATTAACAGTAGAATACAACTAAGCAACAACGTTTTCACACCAGTCTAATCACCATTGGAGTATCTTCAAGAAGGATGAACCTTCCGTTTTTCCTACACTTTCTCCTCCGGCATTTGTAGAGGGACACTAGCATCCTCAGACTTTCTGGCGGTCGCAGCAGCTGCCGCGGCCAGAGCTCGTCTGTGTCTCTTCTTGGTCCTCTCTCTGTGGAAGAATAGCCTGAGATAGTGACAGGGGAAGACCACGCATTCCCCTGCAGGTTCCTCGGCGTCGATGTAGACCCCTCGCACGATGACGGAGTTCGAACAGTTGAGAAGGATTAGTAGCGCGAGGCTGATGACGTGGGAGCCCCAGTTGCTGAGCTTTGGTGTGTCTGTGGACAAGCATTAATGGTTTTTGTATTCATAACGAAAACATCTTATAAATGTGTATTCTAGCTGTGGTGAGAGCCTTTATCCAACAAACAAATACTATTCAAATAGCTTGAACATTCCAGAGTTGATGTGTTCCATGGCGTGAAACTATTTTTTTCTGTCTCTCGGGATTTCGTATAAAAAGCTATTTAGTTGTAAGAGGAGAATCACCTCCTACCTATAAGAACTCAAGAGTAAGACGAAATCTAAGAGAAGCTGAGTACACGTAAAATGTAGAATTGGTAAGATTCTCGTACCCGCCCCCAACTCAAGTTTATGCTCCTGTCCTCTAAAGTTTTGAGGAAAGGTTAATAAAAGTAATGGGATAGGGTACAGTTGGACTGTTTAAATGCAAAGAAACATCAGTAAAGTAGTAGTCCAATCTTGCAACAACAAAAATAGGCTACAATATCCCCCACCATCATCAATAAGATCGATCCCTGTCTTTAATACTTCTGACGCCCTTCAAACTCCACAAAAATTCTTCAAATTTTGCAGATCTAATCATTGAGGTTAAAAACAGCAGATCATATTTCAGCCAGATCGGAAAAAATCTAGATCTGTGACCATAAAAAGCGGTCGCGGGCTATAAGCTAGTCCATTATATTAACAGACTAGATTTTAAGCGGATAACAAACTTACCAGGAAAGAAATAGACATCCAGCAAACCCCAGACGCCTCTCCACACGTTGACAGTGGCGAAGAAGGAGACCAGGTGGTAGACATCAGCCAGGAGTAGCCGGGGCGCGCCGTGGAGACGCGCCGCTGCCCAGCGGATGGGCGCTTGTAGGGCGAAGGTCAGTATCACTATGGCGTAGCCGATCATCTGGTAGGAGCAGAGAGGTCCGGCTAGAGTGGTTAACTCTTAATAATATACTGATTGGGTTATTGGTAATAGGTACATAAATGTGTGCTATCTTATGTAGATACCTACCTAGGAAACATCGCCCACATCGTACACAATCTAGTATAAAAGAGTCAGCGAGTGAGTTTCACTTTGTTTTAGCTCTAGATTTAGCACCTATCCCCGAATTGACGCCAATGTTTCGTGGATGTACCCAGGGGAAGGCAATAACACAAGAAGGTACAGTCTTAAATTCAAACTAAACTTAACCTTAAAGAAAATCGAATCTGTCAATGAAAATACCTCGAAAATACCGGAGCCTACATAATTAAGATTTTCGATCCGTTTCTATAATGGGTTTCTTTCATGGTACTTTACAGGCGCGGTCGTAACTTAACATTTTGAAGTGGAGTGTTTACAGGAAACCGATGTTTTGGGGGGAGGGTCATAGAGGGGGTCCCAACGAATTACAGATTATCTTCCATAAGAGTCGAAGATTTGGGAGGGGGTAATGACCCCTTTGAACAAGGTAACCCTTCCTGGTAGGTACAATTCGAAAAACTGGGATCACCAATGTAAGTATCCGCAGGCGACATAAAATGCGCGGGCGCCATCGTCAGACGGAATCCAATAAAACTGTAGGTACCTACTATACCTTTCCTTATCATTGTTTGACAAGCTCCGACGTAGGGGTACCAAGTAATCCCCTAATCAAGTTCTTTATTAAATAATACCTTAATTGTAGGGCTTAAGGTGTATTGTTTGTAAACACGGTTAAATATAACATGTTTGGTGAGCAGTGGAAACGCCCGGTGGTGATAATGACGTATGATAAACAGTGAGAATAATTTAATTATAAATAGAAGGGACTAGCCAAGAGGTAAACATAATAAACATGTACATACCTAACAATTCGTGGTTTTCTTTAGTTTTCCATGATCTCTGTTAGATAAAGTACTTATGTACAAATATGTTTCTAGCAATTAAATGTCGAAAACTTTCCAAATCCGTTGAAACTCAACTGTTTGCTTTGGAGTGGAATTTTTTTCAGGCTTTCGTTTCCTTTCTGTTGGTTTAACTTTTATTAGTAAGGTATTATTATTACGTAGGTAGCTAACTAGTCGGGCACAAACTAAGGAAATAGCCGGCAAAAGATCCGGGCTGGAGATGTTGAATAAGGAAATTCCGGACCGGGATTTCCGCCTCTAACGATAACAGAATCACCATGTAAATGTCCTCACAGGAAGCAACTCCACCGACGTATACATTAACAATATTCACTATGGGTGTGTAATATTCACACGAAGAAAAGGCACAATAAAAAGAGTTTACAAATTATAGAGTCTAGATAACAGCTAACCGTTCCGGTTTCGCATAGGTTCATTTAAGGATAAATGCACCACCCTCGGGAATTAATTCGTTGCCCTTGCGTTCTCGAGTAAGGTATATCGTTGTTTTCTTATGGACTGAGAAAGTTCTATTTATGGATACTCAGTCATGCGACAGAAACTAAATTAATTTATGTAACTAAAATAATATTTATGGATACTCAGCCATGCGATAGAAACTAAATTAATGTAGGTAACTAAAATAATATTTATGGATACTCAGCCATGCGATAGAAACTAAATTAATGTAGGTAACTAAAATAATATTTATGGATACTCAGCCATGCGTTCTACTAAATTAATGTAGGTAACTAAAATAATATTTATGGATACCTACTCAGCCATGCGTTCTACTAAATTAATGTAGGTAACTAAAATAATATTTATGGATACTCAGCCATGCGTTCTACTAAATTAATGTAGGTAACTAAAATAATATTTATGGATACCTACTCAGCCATGCGTTCTACTAAATTAATGTAGGTAACTAAAATAATATTTATGGATACTCAGCCATGCGTTCTACTAAATTAATGTAGGTAACTAAAATAATATTCATGGATACTCAGCCATGCGTTCTACTAAATTAATGTAGGTAACTAAAATAATATTTATGGATACTCAGCCATGCGTTCTACTAAATTAATGTAGGTAACTAAAATAATATTTATGGATACTCAGCCATGCGTTCTACTAAATTAATGTAGGTAACTAAAATAATATTTATGGATACTCAGCCATGCGATAGAATTTAAATAAATTTAGGTAACTAAAATAATTGTAATTGTATTCATACACAATAGCCTGTGAGGAGGTATATGTGTGAAGAAGTGTTACAAAAAACTCAAGGTATCGGATAGTTTTTGCACATTCCCTCTGTAATAGCCTAATTTTATTGGATTTACTTCTACCTGTCCATTGTAACATTCTATTGTCGCAAATAGTATATTTTCGAAACTGTCCTTCAGGTTTTTGCACAATTGGAAAAATCTTTTATTGCATAAGTTTATCGTGACGCTTTCCCCTAAAGAAGGTAAACTAAGGTAGGTATAATATTATTGTGATCAGGAAATCAAAATGAAATTACGAATCGTAACTAAATCACGACTAAATCACGATTCCTAACAAATGTAGAGGCACCGTGAGAATTTCTCTGTACCGAGACTAAACCATGTGGAAAGATGCAATTCACAAGATTCATGCCACAAAGTTTGATTCAATAATATGTTATAAATATACCTACTTATACTAGTAAATAGGTAAATGAACTGCCGGAGAATTTACTGCTGATATGATTTATAAATTATATATCATAATACTTGTAGATAATGCAATTGTTTTGTTTGTGCATTGTACTAGTCTAATGTTGATATGAACGAAGTATTACTAGGAAATTTTGTTGACGGCAATAGATAGGAGAATGTTTTAGGAAGTTCTAGGAAATTGATGTGATGGATGAGTGATTACTATGAGGTAAGTACTATAACTTTCGATTGTATCTATTTAAATATTTATTCATACATGTACATATGTGCTAGTACCTTGAGGGGTAGTCAGTACTTCCTTAATTATTTAGAAAAAATGGAGTTTCTGGTGAATTTACGTACATATTATTATTATTATTTTTACCTGCGATTTTTTATTTATTGTTACATGAAAACGTAAAGTCTATACAATATCTTACATATTTATACGATAACGTAAAATTAGTACCTAACTTTGACACAACTCAATATGTAATGACTATGAGCATTTATTAATTATGTAAATTACTTTAGAAGGTGTCTATGTAGCCTGTTGAATTGAACAACAAAATCATATGTACAATAAGATCAAAGATTTTAAAATTCCAAGAGGACGCTACTATACTATACTAGTCCGATTTCTGAGTCTGAATCCGAGGAAACAAGTTTATTTAATTTGCTTTAACGCCACGAGTATCTTGGGTACTTTCGGCCAGGGGGCACTTCGCGCTTATTTGAGTGAAATTATGTTATATAATTTTTAATTGTAATTTTTATTGACATTTGATTTATGTTTGACTTATAAACTATTTATATTAATAATTATTTGCTTTCTATCAAGTAACATCAACAAATAGCGTACACTTAGATCAGACGTCATCTAATTTACCTCAAGTGGAACGAGTTTCGGGAACTGTGGAAATAATGAAGTAAGCTTCAGTTTCTGTCCAGGCGTGTTTACTAATAAAGGATGATATTTCTGTCCGTCTCGTCATGCCGTCTCACGTGCTGCACTTACCTCAATGTCACCCAGTGATATTGAACGTGAGAATGTGGGTTGAAATGGAAGAAATAGGTAACTTGGTTTAAGCCAGGAAGTTCATACCTATACATGGTGAAAATACGACTGCAACTTGTTGATATTTTTGAGGTTTCATTTCAGTATATTCAGAAGATTTATGGAGGTAACCTATGTGAAAAGAGTATCTGATCTGAGTTAGGCGACCTTTGAAAAGATAAACATACCCGACTAGACTATTAGATTTTGACACCCGATTTTAATGATGATGATTGGTGAATGAGGTAATAGGAAAATCATTAGTAGTGAATAGTAATTTCATTAAATCATGGGGGATATATAGGTACGAGTACTATCCTTCTACCAATTTTTGCCACAAAGCAGCAATGTCTGCATTGCTGTGTTGCGGTTTGAAGAAAGGCTCTCTATTCAAGGTTAGCAGCGTATCAAGAACCCTATTGCAATATTTTAGTGTAGTGAGACGACTATAGGCGACGGTGACCTTATCTGTCAAATAGCTCGTCTGCTTGTCTGTATTTCGTTAATAAAAATAAAAATTGGTAAATATCACTGCAGTTCTTTTTCGTGGATCATAAATAATTTGATAGTGCTCAGTGTCATCAAAATTCCTAACTGAGGCACAATCTTTTTTATTCTTTATTCTATTATAGTAGTATTTCGTACCTCTCCGCGACAAGGCGGCCAAAGGAAGCGCCAATTGTGCGGCGAACGTAAGTGGTCACTGACTCAATGGCACGGCACATACGACCCATATGCGGAAAATGGCACGTTACTCCGACTTTTTAGAGCATCTATCATCTTTATCAGCATGTCAGTCCACAATAGGTCACCGCTGGACAAAAGAACGAAAATAACGCGGTTTCGAAGCGGATAAGACCGGCTTCCGCGAAGGTCGAATTAACAGTTAACCCGAGAGTTACTGCCTAACCCGGGTTAAATCACAAAAACATCAACACCAACGCAAACTTGAAATTTTGTATGAAACCAAGAGACAATTCGCGAGTTAACCCAGGGTTATCTACCCGGGTTAAGAACATTCTCGGCGGCGGGCACAAATAAAATAAAAAATATGTCTAGGTCATTAACAGCATTCCCCCCCCCCCCCCCTTCATTTTTAATGATAAATTGTTCCATTAGATATTTTTTTGTATAGGAGAGTGATAAGCAAACGGAAACCTGTATACCTGAAAAAACCTGATAGTAAATGGTCACCATATTATGTCACCCTTAGATATTAATTTCACCTCGCTATAAATTAAAAAGGTTTTCGATGCGCAGCTAACCTTGAGCCTTAGTGCCTTATTTACGCTGGCTCTCTTATTCTTTAAACCTGCTTTGCGACAGAATAGGTAAAAGGGTGGAACCTCCCCAGGACTCTGCATAAAGACCATCTTTCAACGTAGGTATGCTTATCTTCTTACGTTAATTACGTTATTAACGTAAATACAACACGTAAACATAATAATAGTCATTTTAAGACAACAATAAAATGAACAAACTAGAGATTTTTCTTTAAATTATTTTATTGCTATATTTAAATCGTAAACAAAAGTCAACGACATTTTGATAGTCTGAGAAAGAATGCCAAGCCAATTTCACTGTTGTTTCACATTTTCGTATCAATCCAACTTTGTCTACAAATCGCACACCAGTTAACACGTTTCATACGTATAAAATACGTTAAATATTTTTTTGAAAAACCTGGCATATGCATACTTATTACTTGTCATCTCAGATCCTCAATGTTTCATATTTGGGAAATTTGAGCTTAAACTCGAATCACTTAACTACTGCCGTTTCTGTGAACCCACTGACATCAAAGACACTCCAAGGTTTACAACCCCAATTCCTTCCGTAAATAATCGTATTCCTCAAACCAAATCCCGTCCTTTTTATTCATGTTATCTGGTCCCTATTCTATTTCCTTTCTTTATATTCATTACATTTGTATTGGTATTATCGTGGAACTAAAATGGAGCAGTGGGCTGAGGAGAGTCATCATGTGACGCTGCAAGTGGAGCGGAAGATTGTCAAAAGCGATAGATGAGTGTGAAAGCAAGATCAGTATGTCAGGATCGTTGCAGATGGAAATCCTTAGTCTCTGCCTAGGACCCCATTTTTGCGATAAACAGGCGTGATTTTATGTATATATGTATGAATATGTAAAAATTAATTGACACATGAACGTATCCACATCCAGACCATACTATTATTCATACTCGTACCAGTAGGAGCTTCTGCTCCTTCTGCTTCTTCTCCTCCTTCGATTCCTTCTGGAATCGCCCACTATACTGCCCTGACACGAGAGAGCCCGCTAAGTGCAAAACGTGATTTTCGGAAAAAGGCCAAGAAACGCACCAAATTGGTTTGCAAGTGTTTTGTGGAATTCTTCTTTTAAAATTTCTGGAGTTTTCTGGACTTTTCTTCATAGAATTCCAGAAAACATTAGACAAGCAATTTGACGCGTTTTTGCAATTTTCTCGAATATCATTTTTTACACTTAGCGGCTTTACTTACTTTTCTCTAATTACGGCACTATAAACACTTCTTTGGTCGGAGGATGATCGGAGGTAAGAAATATAACATTTAACTTCAAATCAACACTCACGAGAGACGTCCAAAAGGACCGCGTCTGGTTGTCTGGGAAGAGGAAGATGTCCAGCAGCGCCCAGGAGCCTCTCCACACGAAGACCACCAGGGACCCCACCACCGCCACCGAGAACACGCAGTCCAGGATGTAGAGAGCCGTCTCTCTGCTGCTCTGTAAATAATATCTTCATGTTACATAGCTGCAGTATTATAGTTGGCGCAGCGAGAGTTGAGGCCACACAGTGCATTTTTGTATACAGATAACGTTTCGTGATGACTTTGCCGCCGCGAGCGGGAACAAATTCACCAACACATGCAAACCTAAGCGTGTGTTGGTTGGCTTCAATTCTGTTTGCGCGACCTTATGTGAACTTTGAAATTATAACATAATGGTGAAGTTTTTAAACAGTTGACAGCCGGCCACCATACTACGAATTTTCACGTAAAACATTATTATTATTATTATTATTTAACAAGGCATTGGCAACACAGGGCATCAGCCTAAACATTAAACGATTTAAAACAGTTTTTAGTTTTTCAGTATCAAAATGTTGTGGTGTAGACACATTTTAACACTCCTAGGAGTTATGACGGAAATTTCAACCGGTCTAGTCTCTGGCGAATTCTCATGACCCACCGCAGAATCACAGAATGAAACTACGCAACGAACCACTAACGAGAAGTTTATTTTAAGAAGATTTCAACACAATGTCACTGTTACTGACGTTTGTTAGACAAAACTACACCGATTTTAGCCATCAAAATCACCAGAAAATATTTTTTGAGCAATAAAATAAACACCGTAGAACCTTTTCCAGCGATTTTCCCGCCAAAACTCTCACGTAAAAACATCAATCATCGTTTAAGTTTTGATCACGTGACAAAAACTAGGGGTTCGTGGTACGAATTTTGCATTTTGACAGTTCGGCGACTAAAAAATAATCGAAAAAACGGGGGTACGCATGGTAGGACCGCTGGCTGAGCGTCGGTGGCGTACCTACTGCCCTGATGCAGAAAAAGGGTGCTAAATGCAAAATGTGATTTTCGAAAAAATGGCAAATAACAAGCCAAATTGATTTCTAGTGTTTTCTGGAATACTTCTTTTTAAATTTCTGGAGTTTTATGGAAGTTTCATAGAATTAGCGTTGTTTTCTGGAAGTTACGAAAACTATGACTCATAAAAAACTATGAGTAAAAAACTGACTTGCAAAATATGACTCATTACAAGAAAAATAAAAGGAAGTTTCCAAACTTTACATTTTTTTAAGAAATTAAAAAATATCGTAAATATTTAAAAAATAAAGCTCGCGTGTAATAAAAAAAATACTTGTATTATTATTTTTTAAGACGAAAAATCTGAAATAATTATCGCATTACCGGATACATTTAAACATAAATAATATAAATGACTATTGATTAAAAAATATATAATATAGGTATATGACTTTTTTAAGAAATTGAATATGAAGCCTCATTCTTAATTTAATTGTATCTTACATTACATTTTATCGTACATTGTTGTATTTGCATGTCAGTGTATATGGCGAAATATGTGGATCTTTGTTTATTATTTTTTTATGTCATCTTTTTTACCATATTTGACGCAAATAAAGAATTTTGATTTTTTTACAAATAGAACGTGCATATTCCGGGGAAAATAAAACGAAGTCCATATGCTTATTAAAATACTAATAAATCTTTCTTTATTTCAGAGTATACCTACAAACTAATATACTTATTTGATTTTCGAATACAATTTTTTTCCCTATGAATTTTTTTTTGAATACGCATCCCTACGCGAGTCCGACACGCACTTGGCCGATTTTGTTAAATTGCCCAAGATTATACTGTGGTCGTCTGTAGACAAGAAGTGTATTATTTTGAGACAAGTACCTAACAGGTAGGTAGTTGAAAAATATAATGGAATGCTTTTTGTTGAATGTAGATATATATCCTATTAGGTATATTCTGTGGAGAGAACAACGAAAATCACAGAAGTGACACATCAGTGGTCACAGCAGCCATTTTTTCTGAGTCTCACTTTTGTCTGGTAGTATAATCAAAGCTTGCTTTGTGCCTTTACAGGGACAACTTTAATTCTATAAAAATTGGTGTTGATAATAGCTTTCTTCAAAATTATAAATTACAAGTTAATAATCGGTCGCATAATGATCACGATCAATTGTTTTTATCGAAGTATTTTGTTATTTTGCGAATTTAAATAATATTTGTATAAAGTTGTTCATGAACTCAAAAAAATGCCCTATGTTTTTGTTAACACCCTGTATATATTATTTCCTGTATTATTTAACTGTATTTATGGGATCTATTTCCCAATAGTTCAAACATGGATTCACAATCGAACAATTGACAAGTGAATAAAGTTCGTAGCACTTCGCTACGACGACGTAGCGCTTTACTAATTTACACATTCCAACTTTGTAATGGGTTTTATCTTTATGAAAGTTCATACATCGCCGTTTGCCTGATATTCCGCCTGCAAATTAATGCTATTTAAATAAACTTCGCTAGGTCATGCACTATTCTCATTATAACATCATAATCTTCAAATACACAATCATTTGTTTAAAATAGCATACTTGAAGATAAATAGAGAAGGTGAAGGAAGAAGAAGCTTCTGTGCAGAGTCAGTCTGGGGAGATATCACCATTTTACCCCGAAGCAATGCTTGCATTGTTGCGTTCCGTTTAGAAGTGTAAGAGAGTGTAATTATAGATACTATTCATATAAGTCCTCAAGGTTAGCAGTATATCAAAAACCATTAAATAAAATTATAGTAAGGAGACATGGGGATGACACAGGGATGACACGGCGACAAGATGGGGACGAAACGGTAACGACATGGGGACATATTGCACACATTAGACACAATTTCGTACCCGTGTCGTCCATGTGTCGTCGCAGTGTCGTTCCCATGTCGCCCGTGACATTGGACTGGGCGTTTAGCGATCTTGATATTTTCCTATCTGGACATTTTGCGATCTTGACATTTTACGATCTTGACATTTCCAGACGTATCGTGAGCAGATAGCATACGACCCCCAAGGCATGCACGAAACAATGAAGATGCGAAAGAGGCTTGCCAAGATTGAGTTTTGTGATGTTTCTTTTTCAATTATTATACTTATCTCAAAAGTATAAAAAAACCTAGGTATAGAATATATAATAATATTGGCATAGGTTTAATAAACCATACTAACAACCGTCCGAAACATCGTCGGCACATCGAAGTAACCTTGCGGTATATCGAGGACCACTGCAAATGGCACCGCGCAAACGTTGCGCACCGCCCTTAACACCGCCAGTGACACAGTGGACACAGCCGTCGTCCACAGCAGCGACCTCGAACCCATACCCATGCACTCATTCAACAGGTGCCAGATACCCCTGAAGTGCGCAATACACGCCACACCAGCCACTATCGTGTAACACCTCGAAAAAACATAGTACACTGCCCCTCCATACAAACTCACAAACTCACTCAACTGTCTTTGGTACACGCAAAAAACTAAGTCACAGATAAGTCCCAAAGCTGCGCAGGCGGCTGCGCTGATAACCGGGTCATCCGGCCACATGTACAAGTCCATAAGATGCCACGCGGATTTCCAGTAGGTGACCACAAGGGGCGTGATGACAATACTAGCGAACAACGGGTCTGCGAAGTTAAGGATATTGGAGTTCGCCCGAGTATCGGGCTCGAGCGAGTCACCGATTCCGGCTGTGCTCCCGCGCATGTCTGCTACAGGAGTGCGAGGGGCCGTGATGGACACAGTTATGATTTTATTGCACTGTGATTACGGCCCGCGCGGAGAGGTGTGTACTTTCAATAACTGGGTACCTAACCTACAATATGCTACATCGTACGCTGATCGCATAGGCATTAGATGAGAGAGCTCGCGTCATGGGGCCGGTGTGGTGAACGCGTTTGGGGAACTGTGTAAACGAATTTAAAGTACTTTCATCCAACTTTATCCAAGGAAACCCCGCTTAAATGTCTTAATCTTACCAAATACAATACAATACTGGACAACTCTACTGCAATTGGCGTGAACAAGAGCAAATTCAGTTTTGTTAGCGGAGACCACGCCAGAATAACATTGTAATTGGAAATACTCTGCTTCAAAAATATTCTACAGAGAAATGAGTAATGCAAACACCATATTAGATGTTTAAATATAAAGATTGAAGTTAATAGTACCAACCGTTCTGAACATCGTAGCCACTTCAAAGTAATCCTGAGGTGAGTCGACCGCCACAGCAAACGGCGCCGCACAAATGTTTCTCAGCGTCCTAAGCGCTGCCAGCGACAGGGTGGCAGCCGCCGTGGTCGCCAACAACGTCCGCGCGCTGTCTCCCGTGCACTCATTCAACAGATTCCAAACACCCCTCCAGGCCCCCACACAACCGACCCCAGCCACACCCGTATAAAGCCTCGACAGCACATAGTAAGTCAGCCTCCCTCGGTCAGGGCTCAGGAATTTTGTGAACTGAGTTTGAAACACGCACAAAAGGAAGTCACCGCACAGTCCGAAGGCGGCGCAGATGGCCGCGCTGGTGACAGGGTCGTCGGGCCACACGTAGAGGTCCATGAGCGTCCATGTGGACTTCCAGTAGGCGACGACGGCGGGCGCGACCACGATACTGGCGAACAGTGCGTCTGCGCACTCGAGGAGCGCGGCGTGTGTGCGCGAGCCGCTCGCGAGCGTGTCGGCCAGCCCGGCTGTGCTTCCGCGCATGTCTGGTGCAGGAGTGGCGCGCCCGACCCGTGGACGCGGAGGAGATTACTACTGTAATTGCATTATCACTGCGTCCCGCGCTCTGACGTATGTAGTATACTTACATACCGCCGTATTCTCGATGTTTACTGAACGACGCGACGCTTCTCTGTTTCTTGTTAATAGATGTGCGATAAGGGCTTTCTTCTGTTCAACTTGTTTACTATGTAGGTGCGATTTTGATAAAACATACCGAGAGAACGCAAATCACCTATTATTGTTTAGTCCGTTGTCTATTGTTCTGACTTATTATCGCACAATATTTCGTCGTATATCCTGCCTTCATAACGAGTACCATAATTAAATAGCGAGAGCTATTGGATTGACCCTCAGACTAATCGATCGTAATGGGTAATGGTCAGCAAATCAGGACTGGACTAGGGAACGTCAAGTATCTACTTCCTAACGGCTGACCGCTTGGGCCCAAAGTGGATAATGCTATTAGAACCTTGACCCTCCATCGACTAACTGACGACACATTACAATACTGATTAAATATACCTAAGTGCATAATTTTCCAGGCCCTGGCCAGCGTTGATTGGACTTACTGGTGACTAATAAATAACAATTATTAATGTTTATAGGTTGTTCACAGGTACTTGTTTACCGACATAGAAAAGGAGGAATTACTCTTTTAAATCCTTCTCAACACATTATCGCCAGAGAAGAACATAATTGACCTCAAACATTATAAATAAATTAGAAAATACGCATAATGCGAGTCGTTATGCATATAGGTCAATCTGCTTTGGATGTTCCGTACTGGCTACAGCCCTATGCTATAAGAGAGTCGCTAGACAAGTCGCTTAATACACATTTAGTCAGCAATACTTACAGTCTTCCGGAACCTCGTGGTGAAAATGTAGGTGGCTTCCTTGCCGTCCGTGACGAGGAAGTAGGGCGGCGCCAGAATGTTGCGCGACGAGCGGAGCGCCGCGATGCACAGGTAGAAAAGTATTGTCAGCGCCGCTAGCAGGACCGGTCTGGGGGAAGCAAAATCATATTAAATTGTCACTTATATATGGAGTTTGCTGACAGAGATCTCTCTAAGATAAGTCACGCAGCCCTTTGTGCTTCACATATTTGCAGAACTAGAGAATACACCAGAACAGATAAGTTGCGGGAGGTTTTGAAAGGTGACCGAGATCAAACATTTCGGGGAGAGGAGCTATTTGGAGTTTCAGGGCGGGAAGGGTGAGGTATCGTGGAGGCGATTTGCGATTTTGAAAACTCAGTAAGGTCAATGAAGATCACGGCCACAACTAACCTAGGTATGTTCTTTTTGGATTTTATTCAGTGATGGAAAATATAATGAGGAAATCTGCCCAGTCTCGCAGATAAACATATTTCTGCTTGAAGTATAACTGACAACAGTTAGTAGAAACTAGCCCTTATTTTCTTTGATACCTATGAGGATCGTCAGCATCCGGCAGGATAGCAACCACTGTAGCATCCAGCAGGCCCCAACCTCCTCGCCAGTGGTTTATACACGCCAGGATGAACACATAGGTGTAGATGCGGGATAGCACGCGCTCGCGCAGCCATCGTCCCGCCCCGCCTTCAGGCTTGCTCCAGGCTCCTGTGGACCGGGCGAGCAGCTGCGACCTGGAAGGACGCCAGCTCTTGTCATCATCACTTTTTTTTATTTGCGGCTAAACCCGCGTTTGACTTCAATCTCACCTGGTGGTCACGATAAGGCCGAAGCTGGGACACACGCGCTTTGTGAGTAGGTACTTGCTCTTCTATAAACTGCCGAAACACATCAACGCCGAAGCGAAGATATTTTACGCCCACTACGGAGCTGGCAAACGCTTCTTTCGAGAGGAGCTCCCTCAGTTATTATACGAACAACAATTATGGTCACTATTGCTTGACGATGTCCTAGGGTAGAACTAGAATACCTAAGCTACTGCGCAAGAGGTTCCAAGTTCCATTCTGGTTGGGAAAGTGCAAGGAATTCCTCTAGTTGATGAATGGTGCCCTGTTCATTTTAAAGCAGATGTATTATACCTGATCAAGGCAAAGGAAATGTGCACGATGATGCCCAGCATGTAGGTCTGGGCGTGCGGGAAGTAGTCGCTGTGCATCTCCAAAACGCCCCACGTGCCGCGCCACACGGCCACCACTAGCGGGGCCACCACGAAGCTGGCGAATACAGCGTCTCCTGGCATGAAACGACAGAGTCGTACAATCGGCTCAAAAGGGGCTTACTTAGGTGGGTAGGTCGGCTGCCCTACTCCCGACAGACATAGAAAAACACTATCATCTTTCTAAAACCTTTAGCACACTGCAGCGATTTTGAAACGGATTTTGAGGCATACTTAAGACTCTTAAGTGTTTTTAAACAATTTTAAAAATACATGCACTTTACAAGTTAGGTATTCGTATATGGCTTAGATATAGCCCCCCCCCCCCCCCCATTCAAATCCCAGAATCTCATTGTCAATTACCTGTCCCGTAGCTAACTTCACCACAATCACATTCGGTGACCTTCACATTGCAAGATTCCAGTGATATGGTCTTCTCCAGGACCTTGGGCTGCACTTCGGTCAGAAGGGTTTCTGTGGCTTTTGGAGACATCTGGGAAAGTGGTGAATATTTATTACAAGATTTATTTTACATTATATTTATTGATGACTAAACCCGTGTTCAAGAATAATTAGGTACCTAGAAGATTATCTAACTAGTGCGGCAAGGACGTGTTATTTCTTATCACGAGGTTTGCGTGTTATGGATATGTCTCAGGGAAATAGCCGAATTCAGTGAAATAGCTGAATAATCTAGGGGTTTATTGGTCGTCAGTAGTGACAGATGGTGGATTAAAACTGTTTATCATGTTGTAATAATGAGTTGGTTGGAGAGGGGGGGACGACGTAAGTACCGTCCAAAACCTTTTTAAAGAGTAGATAGTATGGAGGAAAGAACCACGGGGAACCTCCCGTCATATCCGCCAAAGGTGCTCCAGTCCCTCAGAGCAACAGTTCTCCCCAGTCTTGGCCAAATTCCTAGAGTATTCGGCTATTTCCCTGCGACATATACACCTTACGATATGTGGTCTTTCCCCACGTGATTAACAATTGATAGACGTGTAACGGAAATTCTATCTTCGTCCCTGTACGGAGAAAGTCAAGGTCAACATTGAAGTTACTTTAATAAATTAGCGATCGGTCGATATATACTGAAAACGGAATTTTCCATTCATAAGGCTATTACGCAGTGGTTTTTTGTTTTTAATCATTTTTCCCATATCTACATTGCTTGCCTAAAATCCAGCAGTCACAAAAAATCGTTACAATCTTCTTCTTCTTCTAAGCCGTTTTCCTCATTGCTGAGGGACGTGATCATTCTAAGGAATTCATATAGAACTACTCTCATGGCAGATTTAATGGGGTGGTTTGCCATTGTCTTCACCATTTCACACACTAGTTATCTCAGTATGCAGGTTTCCTCACGATGTTTTCCTTCACCGTCAGAGCAGTCGGTAAATGTACGTAAGTCTTACGAAAAAACCGAAAAACTCATTGGTACATTCATGTTTTTTTTTAAATCATTTTTTCAACACTTTTTCCCATACCTACATTGCTTGCCTAAATCCAGCAGCCAGAGTAAATCGTTCCATTAAATGCATACATTTTAGAGAAATTTAATTTGAAACGACACTACTGAGGATTGTATTAATTCAAATATGTACGAGTATGTAAGTTCCTACTATCGCACAAAGAAAGTAACTCTATTCTAGTGTAATATGGTAATTTTTAGATAATTTCAAATCCGGAACGTTGTGAAACGTGTTTAGTTATTTCCAGTTACATGTTATTTTTACATTAAAGTTTTTAATTTATCTAAATGACCCGAGCACGTACATAGCTAACGAGATTAACCACAGTGATAACCATGTTAATCATTTCAGCAAGTACTATTCACTAACTGTAGTTAATTAATTGAAAAAAAAACGCAATTAAGTATGATTAGATGCGTTTGAATAAATCGAACGAATAATAAGTATTATGTTACACTTTAACTTTTGAATCTAATCTACGTATACCTAATTTAGAAAAAGAGCTATGGCCTTTCCATTCAGTGTAGTGTACCTACTTATATTTGCCTCTACGTATACCTAATTTAGAAAAGAGCTATGGACTTTCCATTCAGTACAATGTACCTACTTATATTACATTTGCCCCTACGTATACCTAATTTAGAAAAGTGCTATGGGCTTTCCATTCAGTATAGTGTACCTACTTATATTTGCCTCTACGTATACCTAATTTAGAAAAGTGCTATGGACTTTCCATTCAGTACAGTGTACCTACTTATATGTGCCTCCACGTATACCTAAAAAAAGAGCTATGGACTTTCCATTCTGTATAGTGTACCTGTAGTGTATATTTGCCTCTACGTATACCTAATTTAGAAAAGTGCTATGGGCTTTCCATTCAGTACAGTGTACCAACTTACTTGCCTCTACGTATACCTAATTTAGAAAAGTGCTATGGACTTTCCATTCAGTACAGTGTACCTACTTATATATACCATCAGTATGGCCTATCCGGCCAGAATGTTATCACATCATTATCATGAAAATAGATCTATGTTAAATGTGTATTTTTGTGAATTTACTTATCTAATTATAATGTTCTTTTGAATGAAGTCCTGTAGTTTTAATAAGGCATGAAAAGTTGTACAAATGTGGTCGCACCAAATTAATAATTTAACTTTTACTAGTCCATCCGTAAGATGCTAGAAACGTTCTAAGAATTCAAGATAAACATAAATCTGTCTCTCTCTACGTCATATCTCTAGAGTAGATAAACCCTTCTATGTAAAGTCTGTCGTCAAATGTCTTCGTTTCGGCGTTGATGTGTTTCGTTTATTAAAAGACTCGATATTCAATAAAAGATTAAAGTATTTTGATGATAAAACCAATACTTAACTATAAAATCAATTATGTATAACTTATAATGACATTTAATTAAATTTATCCCTTTTTTTCGCATTTATATCTATTATAATTTATTATAATTTCTTATTTTATACTGCGGTGCCCTACTCAGGGTTTCATGTATGATCAAATGATCATATAATATATATTTTTCAAGACCTATTGCTACACATGAAAAGCAATAAATTGTATAAGTATGAGTATGAGTCAGTATTAAATCCGTGTGCTCTATCTTCGGCCTCATCGTCCTTTACCGCCAGGTGAGATTAAGGTAAATTTTTTTAAGGATGTTTCTTGCAATAGGGCGTATACCTACCCACCCTAACACACTATTAGTTTGTGTTATTTTATAACTAAGTCGCTGTCCCCCGGATATGTAAATCGATATCATCGATTTTGAGATGGCCGCCAAACATAAAGTTAAAACTTGATGACACTGTCTCGCTCACTCATATTCTAGATCATGAAACGAAGGGTGACGTTTTGTTTAGCGAGTGCCTCCCAGAATCGATGCCTCCATTTACCTACGTACATACATATATAAACTCTCATGTCCATAATCCCCGAGGGAGTAGACTGGAACCACGTTCAATCACAGGTATCTATAGTTCCCACATTTTGCCGTAACGTAAGATTTGGTGGAAAAACGTGATAGGTGGCGAGCCTATCGCCGTCTACTCGTACTAAAATCCAATTTTTGATTAGTCACAAATAACTATAGACATTGTCATTTTACCTAATTCCAGCATCTCCATTCCGCCTTCGGACTACCAGGCGCGGGGAGGGGCTCCATCCTTATGTTGTTGATATCCCATCTGCTCGTACGAAGCGATTTGCTTCTTCGTTCATTATGCGAACGGCTAAGGAATGGAACAGCCTGCCGGCGTCTGTATTTCCCGAACCTACAACCTTGGGATCTTCAAGGCCAGAGTGAATAGGCATTTACTGGACCCGCATGCTCCATCGTCGACCTCATCGTCGCTTACCATCAGGCGAGATCGAGGTCAAATGCGGGTTTAGAAGTAAATAAAAAAAATAAAAAAAAAGTTTCTATGGAGCTATAGTCTATAATTTTGGTTTATAGAGAATATTTCTTTTTCGTTTGAAACAGGACACTTTTATTTTTTTCCGTATAATTTTGTATGAAAACTAAACAGAAAGTTTTAACTTTTGTAGTATTTTTATATGCAATACACGTCAATTTTTTTTTTTTTATTTCACCGGTTTTTTTTTCATACATGCTCTGCGGTGTACTTTGAAGACAATTTCGAGGAAACAAATTTTATTAATGAAAATTTATCAAAATAATGTATAATTTTGCATTTTAATTGCGAAATTTGATCACTATTTGTACAAAAATATGTCTTCTTCTTCTTCAATTTAAGAGCTATGCTCTTGTCGGTGTAGTAAACGCCACTGTGTCCTGCCTAGGGCCTTTTCCTTGACCTCCTTATACGACGCAACGCCAGCCTTCTCTTTGATTTGATCGAAGTAGCTTATCCTCGGTCTTCCTCTTCCCCGCTTGCCTTCAACTTTTCCTTCTATAAGGTTTCTTATGTATTCGTCGTGTCGTATAAGGTGGCCCACCATATTTCCCCTTCTATTTTCAATAGCCTTTAAGATGTTTCTCTTTTCTTTTACTCTCGTCAGTACCTCTTCATTTGTCACTCTCTATGTCCAGCTTATCCTTTCCATCCTCCTCCAACAACATCTCAAACGCCTCTAAATATTGTCTATCTCTCTGAGTCATGGTCCAAGTTTCGCATCCGTAAAGGGCTATGCTCCACACAAAAGATATGTATTTCAAATAAATAAATCACATTTTACGTGCTGTCATTTTGACGGATATCTCCAGCTAATTAAAAAATTGACTTTAGGTGTAAAATAGTATACTATCCACTAAGATCCTTGAGGAGCTCGTAGCCTAGTTCCGAGCACGGTCCGAAAGTGATCGTGCAGGTTAAGTGATGTTGGCGCGGTCGGTTCCATGATGGGTGACCGCTAGTGGCATATTGCCTCGGAAAGCGCGTTAAGCAGTCGGTCTCTGTTGTTGTCGTTCGACAGCAGTCGTTAAGCCATGTCAGATGCCTACGGGCGGCCTGAACAACTCTGACAAATAGGTTGGCCACTAACCATATGATAAGCAAGCAACTAAGATCCTTAGTCGCCTATTATTTACCTACTAAGATCTTCTTAAAACAGCTTTCTATGAATAAAAAATAATTTAACCCATCATCCTATTAGCTGGCTCTCTCGCGACTCTACATTTTTTTAAATAATTATTCCGACTTTCTAGCCTTGAAGGACTGTCTGTGAAGAACTGAATGAGTCTGTTCGGATAGGTAATTGGATTGTGCTCAAAATAAAATTACTATTGTGTTCACCGTGCGAGGTAAAAAACGGAATTGATTGAGTCGAACGAACAGTCAGCCGTCACACGAATGTACTATTTATTGATGACTCATATTGAAAGTATAATAAACAAACAATGTAAACATAAGTTTATTTGGTTAATATTGGTACTTGGTGAAACTTGTAGTACATGTAGTATTGTCGCCGCTGTGCCGCACGCTCTGCAGAAGGCCACTAATACGATCCACGCCATGGGCCCTCAAGTTTATAATAGGATCCCCGGGGATATTAAAAATGCTCCGAGCGAGTGGACTTTTCAAAAGAATTTAAAGAAATGGCTTGTCGAGCAATCCTACTATTCTTTCAATGAGTTTTTAGAGGTTAAGTGTAACAATGAATAATTTAATTGACATAATAATATTATAATTGACATTGATAAATAATGTATTATTATCCTGTGTGTTATGTTCCTCCGGGAGTTTGTGTGTTGTATATGTCTAAGTATATACCTTGGTATATGATGAATATTGTATGAGTGTATATGTTGTAGTGTATGTGCTTTTTGACTTGTAATAAATATTATTAATAAATATGTCTAATGTCTAATGTCATGATTAGACTTAAATAATATACTGTTTCACGTTTTTTTGTATTGTATTAACTATGCCTGCTGTACTCATATTAGACATTGGTAAGCGGATTTTTTAAATAATTTCAGTTGGTTTTAAATTTAATTTGTTTTTATAGACCTAATTTTAATTTGTAATTTTAGTCTGATTATATATTATTTGATTTATATAATTTAATATTTGACATTATAACTTTTCATGTATGGCTGACTATAATTCCAATTTTGGCTCCGTGCTGTCTGTTGTGTGCTCTGTTTCAATAAATGTAATGAAATGAAATTACGACAGGTTTCGTTTATACATCTTCAAGATGAATACATTATAAACAAATACCTGAAGATGTGTAAACGAAACCGGTTGTAAATAATAAAATACAATACAAAACCGTGAAACTGTATATTATTTAAATCTAATAAGTTTATTTACTTCATATGGCGGCTCCGGAAGTAAAAACATATACTTACATATGTTGTTCATATGATAATGTATTAAATAGTTTTAATAATACAAGTAAAATATATAACTACAATATAAAACCCTCTTGAGCTCTATCTACCTTTTTTTAACTTCTTGTAAAATATTTTTAAATTGTATAGTAGGTATACCTGTAGAATTCACTGTAGTGAATTCTTTTGGAAATGATGTTACTTTACTAATGTTCTAATAATGTTATACTGTTCGCAGTCCTTCCTAGGTTATACCTCTTGAAAAGAATACTATCAACCAGGTAATTACTACCTACTCTAATTGTAAGTTTGTATATACCGATTTGTTTGTAATATGTGTAAATATTTGTTGATTTATTTGTAACCGTGTTTATTAATTTACATTTTTATGTTTCACATACTCAAAAATATGGGCCTGTACGTCGACTGAGCACTGTTCGGAAAGTGCCACATTCCCGCACTGAGTGTGAAATTATTTATTGGCCACGATCGAAGGTACTCAATAATCAAAGTTGCTGTACCTAAGTATCTATTAAACCGAATATAGACATAGTGTAGATACCTTTTAATCAAAATATTTTATAACGTGATGATATTTTATGATACACTCGTAGCGATAATTTGATCCTTCCTGCACTAGTTAGACTATCTACTATTTTCTGTAGGTACATTATAAAAATAATCAATAACACCTCGTCTTTTGACACTTCAATTTTCAATCCACCAATAGTTTTGTTACTTTATTACTTACCTCTATTCTTTGACTCTTCATTCGTTTTCTCCAAATCCACCAATAACTTAACTTTAAAAACTAATTAAGAAATAGGAATTTCCTTGAAAGTCGAACACATAATTATCAAACAATTAAAAAAAGCACACGTGAAACGGGGTCCGGTCCGATTTACGGGTAAAAACCGAAGGTTGTAAAACGGCAGCCGTATAGGAGGGTACTGAAGGTTGGCATGACTACGCAACCTTTTATATCGGCGTCACTGAAACAAACACAAGCTTTTAACCCGCGACTTGAAATGGTGTTTATAAAAGTAAGAATTACAACTTAAGTAATCGGTAATAGTTTGTAATACGAGCGAAGCGAGAATGTATCAAAATAGAATAAAACGAATTTTACAATGGCTAATTACGTACAGTTGCATACAATACTTTTTTTGTAGAACTTTTACAGATGGTACCTATACTCGTACTTTAGCTCTAAGTGTACGTAAGTCTTCGAAAAATACGAAAATCTCATTGGTACATGGCACTGCACGGTTTCGAATCCGGACCTCCCGCTTGGGAGTCCGGTGTGCCACTGTGCCACCGACGCTCTTGGCACCCACTTAGATCTCAATACATTTATTGGCGAAGCTCACACTTCTAATCCTTGTACCGAACTTGACCCGTTTTCACATTAGTGTATTGTTTCGACCAATTTTCTATTGACCGTAACTTCTTTTGTGAACTAACTAATACACAATGAAATGAATTTTACGAAAGTATAGCGAAAAATTTCTATGCAAAATAACAATTCGGCGATCCAATATTGAAATTGAAAACGTTTATTTAGCACTGTTAACACCAGAATATAGAACACAATACAGAAGTATACAAAGATTAATACATGCAGCACAAAACATCTGGTACAGTACAGTACATGTGGTACAGTGCCAAAAAGGAAACACCAGCTCAGCATAATGCTGAGGCAAGCCACAGCGCTGATTGTCAGCTGGCCCCTCAGTGACTGCACGGACGAAGAAAGCAACAGTGTGTGCGTGTTGTGATGTATGAATGTGTTTGTTTTTATGAATGAGGATATTAGTGTGTATGTGAGGTACTGAGTGTATGGGATGGCATTGCGTGTGTAATACGTGGCAATATGTTCGGGGAAACATGGTAAACAAATAAAACAAGTAATAATATCCCATTATAGGTCTATATTATCAGTATATCTATAACATAACCTAATGGCCGGTTTACATTTGTACAAGTACAGTAGCGAGTAGAATGGCGAGTGCCTTTATTTGTATCCACTGGCAAGGCAACTTGATAGCCAAGTTGACTCGCCCTGTACTTGACCAAGAGTAAACCGGGCATAACACTAATTGGCTCAACAAATCGAACAGTAACATATTTAACATGACAATAAAACTGGTTGTAGGTACAATTGTACAGTGGACCACACATAAGGCTACTCGTATAATACCTTTACTTTGTCGCTAAAGGGACAAGTTAAAACTTATTCGTGACACATTCGTAATTCGGAATGTCAAGGAATGATAACAAAAACTTACCTACTTATTGCGACAGGGTTCCACAGTTAGCTTGATGTGTCTTCCAGTGTAGTACATGACGGGAGACCACACGATGGCATTTCGTCGGTGATCCAGCAAAGTGGCGTAACCAATATTTGCAATTTTTCGATCTCACCCGCAACGCCCAATAATAACCCTCCTTGAAAATTGATACTTCCTATTTTCTGATCTCAGTATTTTTTTCCTGGATCAGCCCCAACACTTTACCCTCCTATTTCGACGTAATCGGGTAAATACCTATTGTAATTTCTACCCACAGAAATAAATCAAGATAGAACGGTGATGCGGGCGAGCTGTTATATGAATCCCGCGTGTCAACATTTTCTTAAGCCACGCCCCCAAAGGGACGTGATTACGAACGAAATACCTCCTTTTGATCGATTCACATTTCACTGTCGTACAAAGGTCGCACATTTTGTTTTTACAGTTACAAACAGCACAATAAGGTATTTTAGCACAGCCGCTCTTGATCGGTTCGCGTCGAAAACTAGGCGCTGAATGAATGAAGTCTTGCAGTATTTTGCAACATTGAGTCACGGCCCACTTCACCGTTCTATCTTGATTTATTTCTGTGTTTCTACCATAGAAATGACAGTGTGCACTATGTCCAACAGTAACACGATATGCAAATATTATTAACATGTATGCATTGTTATTTACAATTGCGTAAATGTTTAACAAGCATTATTAGTAGGTCATTGCTAAATTAGCGAGTTATAAGAACGTAGCACTATAAAAGTTCTATGACAGAGATAGGGAATAACAATTAAAAATGTAAGTCAAGCGCACCCCGACCGTTGTAATTGGTCTGAGATAAAGGTTTTTCTAAGTAATTTGAATTCACCAAACAGCACTATACAGGATGGAAAGTTTCGGCGGGGCACCCAGGACTGCCCTGGGACAAGACATTTTTCCCGCTTTATTTTTACGAAGTGATGAAATGATTGCAAAATTTTCTGAACAATCCTAATTTGTTCGATTTTCAAAATTTTTGGCGATAGTGGCCAGCATTTTACGGAATTCATTGTTCCACAGTAACAGTAAATGTATGGGAATAGTGTTTTGAGATTTCTAGTACTCGAAACTCTTTTGTTCCTGACACGAAATAGAATAGATTGGCATCAAATTATTTTTTGTGAAAAAAGGCATATTTCTCGCTATCTGTACCTTTTTCAAAAATCTGTGAATGTAGTTTTTAATAGCTTCAAAAGTTAGGGAAGGTCTCGTAAGACCATTTTATTGTAGCTCCAACGGATCTGGTAGCTGCCCTTGGTGCCCCGCCGAAACTTTCCACCTGTATAGGCCTGATAAGATCATGATCAGTACCCCCTTATGCAAGGGGAGGCCTGTGCCCCAAGAGTGGGGACATTAATCGTCGTCATAGGCCTTGTGTATACAGATGATTTCATACTGATAAATAATAAATACTTAAAAATGTAATAGATAAATTCTTGTCTTAGAAATCTTAGAATAGAACCTTTATAGTGTTACGTTTATTAAGTTAAAATAAGAATATAAATATCTGCATATATACCTAGTAATTAAACATTGCATAGTTAAATACTTATAGAAATGAAGTAAACAGACTTAAAAATTAATTGGTAAATAATTAAACCGAAACGACAATAATAATTAATAATTAATTAATTTTAATTTTATGATATAAAATTTGTCGACAGTAATTTCATTATTATTAATCTGACTCCAACATTCTTTTAAAATGTATTACATGCATTTTGATATTATGTATAAGTATATTTAACAAACAGCGTCCTTATTTACAGCTTTCGTAAAAGTTTGAGAGTTATGATTGATCATCTGCGTTTTAGAGTTTATTAGCTCGACTACACAAAATTGAGCACTGAAGTATAAACATGATTAATAAAATGCCATAATAATTATACAAGAATTTCATATATTTTTTTAATACTTACGACAGTTTTAACGTCCAATAAATTCATCATAAGTTCAATTGATGATGAAAAATGATGAATAACAACAATTTATGTTCAACCGTTCAGAATAATTGAACGAACGATTATTTTATAAGTGATGTCCATTTTTTTATTTATGTAGTTTCCATATTCAGGTTTCCGCTCAAACCTTGATAAAATATTTAACAACCCCCTCCTACTAAAATAGTTGTTAACAAGTTTAAATAAGTTAATAGCTTTAGTTTTGTTAATAAGTAGGTATAGATAAATCATAGACTAGGCGATTCTTTATTGTTTTTTGATAATATTCCTGACAATACCTAGGGCGATCCATTAATTTTTAGTCAAATAGAAAATATAAGAAATATTACAAACGTTTATTTACAACTTTTCAAAGTATTCCCCTGCGGCATCAATGCACACATGCATTCGACTGAATCAGCTTTCAAAACATGTGAAAAACTGTTCTTGCGGAAGGTCGAAAAAAAGCCGCCTAAATTGGTCTACTGCAACGTGGGGAACAAAAAATCACACGTGACGGAGCCAAGTTAGGATTGTAGGGGGATGTGGTAGCAATTGCACGCCCGAATGGGTTAAAAAGTCCATGGTTCTGGCATCTTCAACATTCCTTTATTAGCCACTCCGTCCGCCATGACGTTTTCTCGAGTGACTGCCGTTGGTGGTCGCCCCAGTCTAAGGTCATCTTTTAGGTCGCTCCGATCACACTTAAACTTACGAAACCAAATAGATCACCTATTTGGTGGCAAGTGTTGGAGCCAATTCCCCAAAAGCACTGATTAAATTTTCATGTGATTCCTTATATGTTAACCCTCGTTTATAATAATAATAGATGAACGAAATGCTTCCCGTGTTACCTCCATCGTAGCGATTGAAAAGTGTCTGACATGTTTTTTTTAACAATTAATTAAAAATAACTAAAGTTCGCCAGGCAGTTACATTTGGCCAAGGAGTTTGTAATAAAATTTGGGATAATAAAAGTGAAACAATGAGGTTGATAACAAGCCTTTCACTAACAATTTTTGGACCGCCCCACGTAGATAGATAGATATACTATGGATTGATTAGTATACTTTAAATACATTTTTGCTGTTATTTTTTAATAATTTTTTTTTCATTCTAATTACCATACACAAGTGAAATAGATTAAAGGCACACATGTAAACGTATCCGAGATATAAAGAAATTAGATTACATAGTTATTAATACAAGTAAGTTACCTACTTAATATTATAAGTTATATGCACGAGTAACTACCTAACTAAATTATGAAGAGGTAGGTAATAGAAATATAACGTTAGTTAAACGTACCAATTAGATCGATTTTCCAATCAAAACGGCAAAATAGGTTAAATATTATAGTCCGTCATCCCATGCCGTTGATTCCAAACTATTGTTCACCACTTTCGTTCTAGTATCAAACCAAAGAGCTCGAAGAGAGCTACAGCCTATGCTAAAAATCTTCTGGAATTAATTCTGGCAACGAAGCAGAATGATTCTGAAAATCAGAATTTTTTGAAACTTCGTGGGTGCAGCCATCCGGGTCCGCGCTGTATATGACCGAATTTTACGAAAGCCCTCGATGAGCTCTCTCGTCTAAGACTAGAACGAAGGTGATAAACCATAGTTTGGAATTAACGGCATGGGATGAAGGACTGTTATATTTTAAGGCTGAGTTATAAAACTAACAGGAAACAACTCACGTCGATTTCTTCTAAATTTGAGAGCGTCGATGGCGTCGTGGCTAGGACGTCGGACTCCCATGCGGGAGGTCCGAGTTCGAAACCAGGCAATGCCATGTACCAATGAGTTTTTCGGTTTTTTCGAAAGACTTACGTTCATTTATCGACTGCTCTGACGGTGAAGGAAAACATCGTGAGGAAACCTGCACACTGAGATAATCAGTGTGTGAAATGGGGAAGGCAATGGCAAACCACCCCATTAAATCTGCCACGAGAGTCGTTCTATGTGATTAATTCCATAGAATGATCACGACCCTCAGCAATGAGGAACACGACTTAGAAGAAGAAGAAAGGCTATAAACCAGCCCTTAGAAGAACAACGTAAAGTCATATATTTTTTAAATGACTTTACGTTATTCTTCTAAGGGCTGGTTTACACCTTTTCCAGTGGCAAGGACAGTGAGCTAGTCAAGTGCCAAATACAGTAGTGTAAACCGGTGGAACAGTGGCGAGTAAAGTTGGTTTGCAAGTTGCCTTGCAGATTTGTTTGACTTTTTGTCACTGGCTGGTTTTCTTGGTTGGCTTTCGCATCTCGTACGGCCGCACCTGGTTATAGAAGTTATATTTTTTTAAGGTGCAGATTGACAGACTATCGTGTGATATAAGTGAGACATCGGTCAGTTTTGATAAATTCAAAAATAAACATACAATGTGTTTTCTCCATACAAAAAAACAACAATATTTTTTTCTCGAAAACTGTGCATTTTAAGAAGTTTTTTTGAAAGAATAGACGTCAGGAATGTTTTTAGTTATATTATTAAAAAATCAGATCGAAATTCCGACTTTTGTCCCTATGTCCACCTATTTTCAATATGGAACCACTGTGCGCCGGCCGCTTCCTCCGTGAAAATTGTATAATAGACAAAATAAAAAATAAAATAAAAAATTCTTTGCATATGGAAATATATTTCCTTGAATGTTAGAGAATATGACATAATACCAATAATTATAGTGTGAAGTCGCTAATGGAGCATGCAGTAATGCCAATTATGAAATAACAACACTTACCATTTAGAGTATTGTCCCGAAAATAAATTTGAAATTCAGATTTGATCGTTGAGTGACAGTGCAATAAACAATAAGTGCCGTTGGCAGATCTCGCACACTTCCATCAAAACCTGTAAGATCCCTCTATGCCAATTTTTTTTTCTGGAACCGCTCCTAATAAGAAGTGCCTTTACGAGTTAGTAATAAAGTTTCCATTACGCTCGAAGCCAATGATTTTATAGTATTTTTTGTATTTCATAGGAAAGGGTTTAAGTAGTGGCAGCTTATATTAAAATTTCACATAAAATTAGAGACGAGGTACAACACTCAAGATACAAAAGCCCTTTGGTGACCGTGAACTTGATCTCAACCAGACCTTGATAGAATCTATCACGACACAAAAACCGCATTACCTACTTATTATTATTACTAATCTTTTCACAACACGCGGAATTCTCTCGATCTAACCAAAAAAGTATATTGTATAACAATTGTAAAGTATCGAACTACGTGATATAAAAGAACCATTAATTTTTTTCTTTTGCCGGCGTTTTAGCAGAAAATATCGAACAGTTTTTGTAGAATGCTACTTATATTATGCATTAAGCTATAATGGTAATGGTATATCAAAGTGATAAGACAGTATTGTAGTATAAACAGTAGGTAAGTATCCACTTAGTTATTGCATTTGATATTTTAAAACGTTTCAAATAGCATGCTCTGTTTTATGAAAACTTTTGTTGCTGAATATAATAAAATAGGTAATACCTAATTACTTTCAAGTTTAATTCGCTGCAGGTGAATTCAATATAGTGAATCACCCAGGTAAATCAAAAGCAGCATTTAACATAAGGTCATATATTGAAACTACGCTGATGTAAACTGATACAAAATACATTTTCCGTAATATTATTGTATGCGAACCTGATATAGTAAATTTGGGAAGACAGTTTAGTAGATTATTGCTTTTATTTTTCAATCGAATTTTAATACTTTATAGCTCAATAAAAAACAAAGTATTTTATGTATTTGAGATAGTTTAGGTAATAATAGATCAAGATTAATAAATTTCTTATATAAAGTAGACCCAGAAACTTATAGTCCTTCATGCCGTGCACATGTATTCCAAACTATGTTTCATTTTAAATTGTAATCGGGCATAAAACCATAACCATTACTAATTCGTGATTAAAAATAATGGATTTATAAATGTAATCAGGACATAATCATACCGATCGGTGATAGTCTCAGATACTAAAAGCAAAAAATAATATTTTGTGGGTAGGTTTCTCGGCATCCTCCCGAGTATGGAGTATCGTGTAAGACTTCAGAAGGTGGTACAAATAATTTGGAATTAATGTGCATGGGATGAGGGACTATTAGGTCAACTAACTACTTCAACATTAACGTCTTAACTATGATGTCTTTTACAAATAGAACTCTACAATTTCTAACAATCTCTCTCTTTTGAACGTACAAGTTAACACTCTCCCGTTTACCTCAAATTGTAAGTATTCTAAGATTCTTGCTAGATACATTTAAGCTCATATTGAGATGTTTTGCTTGATAATTATAGCTTTTAAATTTATCATTAGCCACTTGAGGATAACTTGCTAATTTACACTAAGTAATGATTTGTTATTAAAAAAATTGTGTTGTAACTAAATTTAGATATGTTGAATTGTTCAAATATCGATAATAATTAAATAAATACTAAGAAGATTTTTTAGTCCATAGAAAAATATATGGCATGACAGGTACAATAGACCACAGGTCAACCTACCCAAAATGTCAAAAAACCATGTTACACTGACATAAAGTTGATTTTGTTGTTGTTTGTTTATTTTAAGGCAAAGGGAACTGAGCCCATACAGCCATGTCTGATGTAAACAACTCTTGCAAGTCTTCATTAAAATGCTGGTGTGACACATTTCAATGCTATCTGGTAGAATCTTCCACGCTTCTGCACCATCCGAACCAAAGAAGAAGGCGTCCCGGACGCAGTATGGCTCTTCAAAATCCAGCCAAGTACGGATCGGGCTGCAGCGTCTTATTTTACTTTACTTCATTATCCCATACATTAATCACATTTTGTAGACGTTCTTCGAATAAAAAACACCATTCTTACTTGAAAAGCACTACTGTAAAACAACGAAAAAAAGCTGGTGTGGACGCGACAAAAGCGCGGGAGAAAACCTCTGACATAAAGTTGAGATTTGATCGAAGAAATTTGACAGATAGACTTTAGCTAGTGGCGGTACATACGTGAATTGAAAACTAAATTAAATTATATTATTTATTAAATCAGACAAATGAGTCCATAATTATTTATAACATTAAAAATACAGATAATGATACTCGTATCCCCAAGATATACGAAAAATCTCGACTTTTCAAAATTAATAAGTGTTAGTGCCAAAATTCTCGAAATTGGCAGTCTGGTACGTGATAATGATAAATAATAGTAATAGGATCTGTTTAATTACGTGTTCCCAATTTCGCATCTAGACATAAAAAAAAATATAATTTAATAAATAATGTCCATTATTTTAAAATGAAAATTTTAAAAAAAGAAATCAAAATAAATTTTTATTGATTTCAATTTTTTTTCTCGCTGCAGATTGAAATTGTGAAATATACCAATCACTAAAAAATCTTCTTATTATCTTTTAGTATTTGTGGGGTGGAATTAATACTTTTTATAAGCAAAATGGATATAGTGGTAAATAATTTAATATAAATATTTATAGATTATTATCATATCGAAATGTGACAAAACGAATTACTATTTTAAATAGTATGTCAATTGATTTCCTATTTCTTTGTCGTGTGGGAGCGCGGCGCGGGCCGCGGGATCCGCCATGTTTTGTTTTTGGAACGGCGAGACTGGGTGAACAAAGCTCTTTTGATAATTTTCAATTAATGTGTATGTTATGTTAATTTTTTATGTTTATGTTTTATTGACTACTAAACCCGCATTTGACCTCTTGCTTCCTTGCTTATCGTATGGTTAGTGGCCAACCTATTTGTCAGAGTTGTTCAGGCCGCCCGTAGGCTTCTGATATGGCTTAACGACTGCTGTCGAACGACAACAACCGGGACCGACTGCTTAACGTGCTTTCCGAGGCACGGGGGAGCTCAGATGAAATATGCCACTAGCGGTCACTCATTCAGGTACCGACCACGCCAACGTCGCTTAACCTGCACGATCACTTTCGGACCGTGCCCGCAACTAGGCTACGAGCTCCTCAATTTATCCTCGATCTCGCCTGATGGTAAGCGACGATGGAGCATGCGGGTCCAGTAAATGCCTATTCACTCTGGCCTTGAAGATTGTTTTAATACAACCAGTTAAATATTTTTATAAATTATTTACCACTTTAACCTTTTTGCTTATATTTTATTGATGAATTTTATTGACGAACTAATTAACAATTAAGTAGGTAAGTTATATTATGTTTCCATCGGTCAGTATGAAGAAGTTAACATAACAACATTTGATACACTGCAGTATAACAACAATGAACATTTAATTTGGCATCTCAACCAAATACTTATCAACATCCAAGGAATCTAGAGATCACAAACGTTTGACAGAATTTAGAATTTGTTTCATGCTACCCGCATATAATATGAGAAATATGTGGAAAGTGATACACTTAGGTTTGTGATCATATTTTATGTTTACTTTGTGTGATTGTTCCATAGGAATAATTCTCCATTGAATATGTAATATGAATTATTTCTGCGGTTACGAGACGAACGTATATATCAATTACCACTTTTCACATATCACTTATCTCACTATCCAAAGCCATAGTAGCGATTTCAATCTTCTCTTTAGTAGCAAAACCTTTTCAATCCTCCTTACCCCTACTGAGGCTAAACCTACGATGGAATTTAAAGCCTTTCTTCTTTTCCTGCCTTTCCTCCGGCTTCGTATCCATCAGGTTGTCAGCGCTTTTGGCAACTTGGACGCTCTTCCTTCGATTCTTCATAGATTTCACCAGTTTGTAGAACTTGCCCTTCTTTTTGGGGTCTTGTGCCAAGTCCGGTACTTCCTCCTCGACTTCTACGCTGAATTCTGAAGATATGTCTCCGAGGTCTTCGACGCTGTGGCTCTCTATGTCTTTGGCTGGTGGGAGCTCGAGCTTCGTTTTGGAGCTTACTGGCTTTTGCTCCTCAGGCGGCGGAGGTGCGTCTGGATCTATGCACTGGAAAGACAACAAGTGGTAGTGGTTAAATAATGTTAAGTTTGTGATGTAGACTTATGTCTTCTGTTCCCTGTCACCACAATCCGGTCTTGTAATAATTTTTCCATCAGATAATTTTAGATCATGTCAAAGCTAGTTGTCAAACTGAGTTTACCAAATTGTACCTATATACACCATACCGCGTACAAGAAAGCGCAGTGTGGGGCCCTGCCCGGTGGACCGACGACCTGAAGAAGGTTGCTGGCGATGGTTGGATGAGAAAGGCGGAGGACCGTGTAATGTGGCGCGTCCTGGGAGAGGCTTATGCCCAGCAGTGGACAGACACGGGCTGATATATAGATAGATAATTATTGTTAACATCGATTCGTTTTTAATAGTTTCTTAATTAACTTTGTACTGGGAAAAATTATTGCATCCATTTCTTACTTTTATTTACCTTTGTAAAATTAATAAGTATAGCTAAATGTTAGGTTCAGAGAATTTTAAAATTAATTTTAATGATATTTTTGTAGATATTGATTTATTAAGAAGGATTTTAACGATTTTCAGTTAATTTTCCATTCTCCGGTTCGACGGAAATGGTTGTTAAAATCATAATTAAAGCTACGGCGATAAGATCATTAATAAGTACGTGCATTTTACAAAGAATATATTACATTAATATTATGTCGATAATTATTGATAATTTTGATTGATGCAACAAATTGTTTGATAAGTTTTAATTATAAAAGTTCTTCAACGGATTTGACGAACGAAAGGAAACGAAGTGTGATACGCTGGAGGGCGAAGCCCAATAGAACAGTGGGGTTTTTATGCTGGCTTGGTCGGTAAAATGCTCTCGATTGGGGCAGTCTGTTGGAGATCGTTGTAGCACACAGTAGAAAATAAAGTGTTCAGTCTGAATTATAACCGATTTATTATATAAGTAACTACTTGGTACAACTCTCAGACAATTAGGTATAAGCAAGTAATGTAACCACAAAAGTAGGCATTACTTTTTGTAGACTTTAGTTATTTCTTTAGAAACAGGAAAAACCTATACCTCGCTCTGTTATCATTGAATGGCTAACTGATAAATAATTCTATGAATGTTGAGTTGACTGTTACAAAATCAATACGAGGAAATAAGCGAGATTGGGCCGAACGAATCGAGTTCGAATACACAAATTATACGTATCTGGTCCATTTGGTTCACTTTGGAACAGTTCGCGAAGTTTTCAAAGAGACAGCTGTTTGTAAAACAATTAATACTTGCGGTTGTTGGTACTTGGTGAAACTTGTAGTACATGATTAGACTTAAATAATATACTGTTTCACGGGTTGTTACTGTATTTTTTAAAATTACGACCGGTTTTGTTTACACATCTTCAGGTATTTCAATAATTTTAATAAAATACCTAGGAGTCGGTACCTGGATGAGTGACCGCTAGTGGCATATTTCATCTGAGCTTCTCCGTGCCTCGGAAAACACGTTAAGCAGTCGGTCCCGGTTGTTGTCGTTCGACAGCATTCGTTAAGCCATGTCAGAGGCCTACGGGCGGCCTGAACAACTCTGACAAATAGGTTGGCCACTAACCAGACGATAAGCAAGCAAGCAATAAAATACCTGAAGATGTGTAAACGAAACCGGTCGTAATTAATAAAATACAGTAAAAACCCGTGAAAGAGTATATTATTTAAGTCTAATCAAGCTGTTTGTAAACTTAATTAGATTTCGACGATATCTATTTAGTACAACATTACTGGAGTTCGTTTTGAAAAGCTTCTCAGTAATCTCGGTAAAACTTGAAAGGATGATGGAAAATAAGGTTTAATTCAATTTGGGTGTTTTAGTTTCAGGTAGATATTTAGTTTTAATTGAAGTTGAAATCAATTGGAAATAGAAATGGAATGCATGCATTTCTGTGTTTCGGTTTGAAGGGTAGAAAGCCAGCTTAATACCGGCACATGAGACACTCGCATCAAAGTCCTCAAGGTTAGCAGCGCATCGCAAACCGTTTAACAATAATATAGTGAGATGAGATGTAAACGGACACCTGCTCTCATTATCATCAGTCGATTCTAGTCCACTGCTGGACATAGGCCTCTCCCAGGGCGCGCCATTGAGCCCGATCTTCGGCTCTTCTCATCCAGTCGCTGCCAGCCACCTTACGCAGATCGTCGCTCCATCTAGCAGGGGGGCGTCCCACACTACGTTTGCCCAGACGCGGTCTCCACTCCAGAACTCGTCTACCCCAGCGGTTGTCGGTTCTGCGACAGATGTGACCAACCCACTGCCACTTCAGCTTGCTAATCTTATGAGCTATGTCGATAACTTTTGTTCTATGCCGGATCTCCTCATTTCGGATTCGATACAGCAGAGATACACAGAGCATAGCTCTTTCCATAGCACGCTGAGCGACTTTCAATTTGTGAACCAGTCGCACCGTCAGTGTCCACGTTTCGGCTCCATAGATCATTACTGGTAGGACGCACTGGTTAAAGACTCTTGTCTTTAGACATTGAGGTATGGGCGACGAGAAGATGTGACACCTGCTCTCCCTATTTAATAATAATTAAAAATAATATGAAAGTAGGTACATAGAAATAACAGGAATAACTCTACAACTAGGACGAGGTTCCCATAAATCGTTATTTAAGTATTTACGAGTATTATTGAAATATCGAGGCACGTTTGTCCCTTTTTTCCCTCGATCGTGGTTTTTTCCGATAAAACATTTTCTGGTTCGCTTTTTTGTACAAGCAGGTACCGATGTACATAATTTAGCAATAAAATATTTATTGGTTGACACTTACATCGGTTTTATTCAGTTCCTGGTAAAACATTTAGCATACAGGATATTGGCATTCAGGGTTGTAATTAGGGGTATTACAAATGTAAGGATAGGTAACTTTTTATTACATAAGGAGAGCAGAAGGAAACAGGCCAACTGATGGTATGTGGTCACGGTGACCACGGTGTCGTAGTAGTCTATGGGCACCGTTGCCCTGTCTATCGGCAACGGTGCCCATAGACTACTTCACTATAGTGTTATTAGAGTGTTTCCGATGCGCTGCTAACCTTGAGAGATTAAAAGGTGGGCCGGTAATTACAATGGCTTTGTTTGTTTGTAGTCTCTTTATTGTACTAATATAAAATACACAGAAAATTAAAAACATTAAAATATGTACAAAGGCGGGCTTATCCCATAGGGATCTCTTTCAGCCAACCTTCTTACTTTTCAAACGGAAATACAGCAATATAAGTATTGCTGATTTACGTTAGAAATAGGCTGCCTCTGCATGCACAGAGTATACACTTACCTGTTTAACCCACTTAACTATGGGGATAAAGCTGGATGTTCTACATTATATTAAAAAGAGAAAACTGAAATACCTACCTACTTGGGCCATATCAATCGCAACTAAAAATATGAGCTTTTAAGGTTAATAATCGAGGAAAGTGGAGAACATTATGTGACTTAAAAATATACGCCATCAAAGGTTTGGAAAGAGCACCCGATCTTTATTCAGAGCTGTCAAGGGTTCAAGTGGCCTTACGGCGGTTGTGCACTACTCCGTGTTTTGCCGGATCGGATCGGATCTTTCACTCATTAGCGTAATGTATGAGTGAAAGATCCGATCCGATCCGGCGAAAAGCGGAGTAGTGCCAGTAGTATAATAATAACTTAAATAAATTAATGAATCCTTGACAGCTCTGAACAAAGATCGGATGCTCTCAGAAGAAACCACTTACATCGGCCAGAGAGATCCGGTATGGAGGCACCTGCTCGGGGTGCCTCCATGGCTTGTGGTAGGGTGAGTCTGTCAACACCTTCCAGCCAGGGTACCGCCGCGCTGCGGCGTGCAGCTGCTGCACTAAACGAGGAGCCAGCTGGGCTGTCACCCTGGAAGATTTATATTGCATTTTGAACCCTGGCAATACCACAATATTAAAGCTTGAGAAATGACAGGCTCGTAAATAATTATAATCTTTATTACACACATAGACAAAATACAAACAAAATAATTAATAAACGAAAAAATGAAATATGTATAAATGGTGTAGCATAACTCGTTTCGAGTTTTCTCGTAAACTATTGAGCTATCGCGAATAATTAAAATATTTAATAAATTCTATCCAATAAGGGGCCATCCATAAATTACGTCACGCGAATTTCATGATTTTTGGAGTTTTTCGTCGATAATAAATAAAATGAAATAACAGAAGGCTTCTATACGTCAAAAAAATTATTTACGAAGCCGTAAAAATATTTAAAAAGAAATTCAATTATTTTTTATTTTAACTTATGTCTTTTTATACTTTTTTTTCGCGAATACAGTCAGACATATAGGTATTTCCCAAAGAAGTATTTCTTGGTAAAAAATAAACAACGCAAAGAGATTGCATCAGCAATGGCAGTGCAACTTTTTGCAGGAACACAATCGCAAATTTGTGTTTCAAAGTAAACAGTCGACAAAGATACTTATAGACACATAGTGTAATGGCGCATTTCACGAAGTTCGTAGGCATTTCAACAGTTATTGTAAGCCAAGCGGGCAGGGCGCCCCGAGGGTCAGACCGGGAGACGTAGCCCAGCCACCTGCCGCCCTGGCCGGCCCATGCGCGCACCACGAACCGGTCAGCAGGGAGATTGATCTGGGGGTGTTACTACAATACCTGTTGACCAGCCAAGCGGGCAGGGCGCCCCGAGGGTCCGACCGGGAGACGTAGCCCAGCCAGCTGCCGCCCTGACCGGGCCGGGCGCGCACCACGAACCCCGTCAGCAGGGAGATTGCTCTGGGGGCGGAAATGTTGATCATAGGTCGTTTTATTATACTAGTTTTAAGATATTTTTTCCGTGTATGGGACAGATTTAGAATATCCTTACGCCACTGGATAAGCGTGTCGTGCGATGCGACTAATCCGAGTAACTTGCTGGTGGAAGGACCCCTTCAGGGTTCTTCACCTGGCGGAGCACAGTGGGAACCCTCCAAACAAGAGCATATCGAAAATGGTTATGGTGAAACTCGTAATTTTAAGGACCTGTCGATGGTTTTACCTAATAGAATAGACCAGCTTATCGGCAGAAAGGCTTTTATATTTTTCAATTTAGTTGAAATTACCTAAAATTATTTTCAAACATAACACTTCGATAATTTCATGTTTTTCAAACTATGCATGGTGACAGTTAGACGTCAATTTCTGCTCATGTTGCTATAGACACTATAGCATAATTATATATTTTTGGAAAGCTCAAGATCTCTAATTTATAATGCTGCAATTAATATTTGACTTTCATTTAGAAATAAAATGTTAAAAATTTATTCGTGAGAGAAGTCATTTTAAACATTTTATTATTTTCACTTGGAGTTTTCTCTGTTGCCGAAGGCTGCCGAAGTTGAGTAAATTATTGCTAATGGTTCGTAACCTATTCAATATTGAGAAGAAAAAATAAAAACTTGCGCATATTTGCGCCATTTTAATTTAGAGCAAAAAATATGAGACAAGTAAAATTCTCAATATTTGGGAATTAATAAATATTAGTTCTTATTCTATAAACTGTTGAGTAATAATGATGAATAAGTATTTTATTTGACAAATGACTTTAGGTTACGTGCCAAATAATTAATTTTTTTTTTAAAATATCAATATTAAAAATTAAAAACAAAAATTTAAAAAAAAATCCCTCTGTTAAAAAATTATCTTACGGTCATCTTTTAACCATTAAAATGATAAAAATATCTGTATTATATATCTATATTGGTTAACAGATAGATAACAATGATGGTTGCATTTATTGCTTCAAATATCAATTAATTTAATTATAAGTTTATAAGATATAATTAAATAAAATTTAATTTATAAGTTTTGCGCTAGACACTAATCTTGGAGTACTCTAAAAAGACCATCCAACCATTAAAGTGATCGGATCCTTTGATTCGTCATACAACTTTTACATACATAACAAAAACGAAATTACTGTGCAACATGAGTGAATTTGTTTGCAGTAGACGTGACTTGTGTACTTTAATTATTAACGAGAAAACTACTTCTGAAATTGAACAGTATTTAATGGTCAATTTTAATTTATCGGCATCAGAAATTAGTACTGTAGTAAACAGTATTCAAAAAAGTTTGGCCACGCCATGTAGACAACTCTGTGCGTTTAGCACAGAGTAAGGGCCAGAGATGTGAACAAAAACTCTTTCCAATACGGACTCTACGTTACATGCTTGGATCAGATGTATGGAGAATTGGAGATGCTACTACACATTTCATACAATTTATCTTCTCAAAAGTGGTCAGCGTCAACACCTGAGAACAAAAGAAGTAAAGAAGAAAAGAAAAGGCTTGTGCAAAGACGTTTTCGTGAAGAACTTGGCTTGCATATAGACAAACCAAGACAAGGTACTGGTAATAGCAATGACGTCAATAAGATTCTTTCAAAACTATCAATGCTCTGCAGAGATAACGGGTGTTGACGAAGAATTAATAAGAAGACCATACATAACTCTTCAAACTATGGCGCACAAATTATAGAATACTACGTAGTTTTACCAATTGGTCAACTTTCTGAAGACGCCCAAGAAACAAGGAATAAAGATTACAAGAGTTTTCGGTTGCATCATGCCAGAACGTGTTCCCGGTCAGCTACAAATGAAGACGTCTTCCACGCTTTGCTATGTACATCTGATCCATACATATCGAGCCTCTACAGACGAAGTTTAATAATATAAGAATTATTTGACGAAGCTAAAGAACTTCTAGATATAACTGTTCTCGAGTAGAGAAAATAATTATTATAAGTCTTAAAAATATACAACGTGGTTCTTTTTATGTTTAAAAGTATAGTTTTAGTCATATAAATATTATTTTAATAGTGTAATAATTATTCCTATTTTTTAATTAATTGTATGGCAATAAAAATGAAGATTTTCATGTTTGATATTTTTAAATTAAATAATTAGTTGTGTTATAACCATGAATTTTTATTCAATTGATAGCCTATGTATTCTAGTATGTGTGTGTAAAATTTCAAAATAATATGTCAAGAAATAAAGAAGTTATAGATTTATGATATGGAACCCACCGTTTGGGCCCACTGTGCGGAGGTTAGCGACCAACCTTCTAAGTAGATTCTTCGAGCGATTTAGAGCCTCTCAGTTTAAGGAGAGACATTGGCTCTCTCTGCGTCTTCTATCGCGTCTATAATGGGGAGTGCTCTTCAGAACTATTCGACTTGGTGCCGTCGTCTACTTTCTTGAATCGCACCACTCGTCGGCGGCTCAATTTTCACCCGCACTTTCTAAAGCCTTGGGTGTCTACCACGACCCGTTTTACACGAACGTTTCTGCCACGCACCTGCAAAATGTGGAACTCTCTTCCACCCGACGTTTTTCCACAGCGCTATGACATGGGATGCTTCAAAAAGAACGTTTAAAAAGTCCTCTCCCTCCACGGCCGGCAACACACAAGCAATACCCCTGGTACTGCACGTGTCTCTAGGCGACGGTGACTACTTACCATCAGGTGGCCCGTCTGCCTGTTTGTCGTAGCTAATTTATATAAAAAAAAAAAAAAAAAAAAAAGTAAACTCTGTCGTCAAATATGTTCACTTCGACGTTGATTGTTTCGGCAGTGTTTATAGAAGAGCCAGTACTTACTAAGCCTGTGTGCTCCATCTTCGGCCTCATCGCCACTTACCACCAGGTAAGTGTGATTTAGGCACAAAGGGGGGATTAGGTATAAATAAAAAAATGTTTTTAACGTAATCGTTTGGAATTGGATTGGACTCTAAAGTCCACGTAGAGTCAGTTTCCCATTTGTCAATCCGCTGGTAGACTCGTGGCTTTATGATATACCTATTATTGAGTCTTCAAGGTCATTTTTTAAAGATTTTTAAAGGTTACGTATGCCAAAAGTGCCTCTACATTTCGATCTAATAAAAACATACTTAAGTTCGCCAAACGTGTAACAAAAATATAAGCACCTAGTTTTTCTAATTGGTTATCAAAGAACACCTACTCTGAACGAATTACGAAGGGAATTTCTGAGTCATTTTGCGAGCTTTCGAGACAATTGATGACGTCATTGTTCTCTCATTAATTTCTTAGAAGACGTTACAGTAGAGATACGATTTATCGTATATCTACGATATTAAAAAGTATTGATTGTAGTCAATGACTTTCTTGATCTACATTAAAAGTAGACAGCGTAAACTCTATACCTAATATTAAAAAAAAAACCTTACTCATATGTTTTATATTATTACTTATCATCCACCCACATTATAGTCCATCTTAATCCACTGATAGATAGGCATCTTCTAAGGCGTGCCTTTGAGCTTGTCTTTCTTTCCAGTCATTGCCTATCACCTACTACAGATCGTCGCTCGTTTGTGCGTTGCCCCATACCTATTACGTTTTCCTAAATCACAGACTAGAACTTGTTATAACGTTAAATACTAAAATACCTAAGTACCTACTTCTAAATAAGTAAGCACTTACTCTATAAAGTGTCCTCGCGACACTAATAAAACTACTTAGGTACGTTTCTAGACTTTAAATTAAGTAGATTAGGCATGTAGATGTTAATAAAAAATCAGTATTGATTGAAAGTTATTACGTTCTACTTATACGATTTCTGAGAATAGATCAAATAAACTAACAGGTGTAGCATTATTTATTAATTAGACATACAGAGCAGTTTTAGATATGTACGACAATCGGATTTCATAAGATAATTTATGATTATGAAATTTATGACTTTTCAAACTGGTTAATTTCGTTTCTTTAACGAAAAAAATCATCTGTCATAAATTATACGGGTTTAGGAAAAGATTAAAATATTGTTCGAGTGAAATTATTATGTTATTTTGTAAGGTTTCACTGAAAATTATTACCACAGAAAACCTCTTTCATCTCATTTTCTTTCAATCAATCTCACTGGCTTCATTAAATAAATGTTGAAAGCCATGTCGAAAAAAGAAATTGTATTACTTTTTAATTATCTAATGGCTTTACGCACACTTTTTCTGTGATTAAATGGCCAGCTAATTCTGTAGAAAAAACATAACGAAGAGATTTCCTGATATGATACTGTAACTATTTACACTTCGTTGTTATCTTTACGGAATCATTGATCGGAGAGCATTATAGCAAACTGTCGTCATGGTTTTACGATCGGTGATAAATAATATTGAAGAAAAAGGTATTATTTTATTACACGCATATAAAACCTCTTTTTTATCTCATTTTAATGTCGCTGGCTTTACAACGTCAAAAAAATATTTCGAAAGCCGTGTGTCAGAAAAAGAAATCAGTTTTCTTTTTAATTTACCAAATGGTTTTTACGCGCGGTTTTGTGGAAAAACGGTTAGCTACTTAATCAGAAAAAAATTGACGAAGCAAGGGTTTTTTTCTGACTATTTACGTGTATTTACACTGGAGATGGTATTGTATTGCCATGGTATTTAGCCGAAGGGCTCAAGGTCGTCACGGATTGACGCGCGCAACGTGTTATCTAATCACGAGTGAAGTGGTGTGCAAGTGCTCTAATGACTCGTGACCATCCCACGTATACCATCGTAGGGAAATTCGAATTCGACAAATGCAATCACTGAATAAAATAACTCTAAATTTAAAATTTAACTAACCCCTGACGACGTACCATTGTCGAGATCCCCTTACATTTTCCTGGTCATCATCATGGACTTCAAGGTTCCAGGCGTGAGAAGGTCATCATCATGGTCGTAAACATTTGAGGTCAAGATCCCGTCATACTCCATTACCCCAAGATACTCCAAGATCTTAGAACTACTGATCCAGTTTTCATCTAGCATTGCCAAGAATACTGAAGGCGGGGAACGTTTCGGGCTTCGCCATACGCGGAGTAATGTGGCGCGTCCTGGGAGAGACCTATGTCCAGCAGTGGACAGACACGGGCTGATAGATATTATAGAGTAGGCTGATTGATGTATTTTTCATCAGTCTTTGAGAGGCTTTGGTACACTTATCGAAGTAATATTTCCATATACATTACTTCGATGGGCACACGACAAAGCTCAGTATTTTATATAGGATGTATTAACATTATCCTACGGGTATTAAACACTATATCCATCACGAGTACGGGAGCGTAGAACGACATTTTTTTAAACCCATTATGTAGTGTTATGTATTATGTATAGAATAGGTACTTCTACTGGCAAAGGAACACAATGAATTTCTACAGGTAAGATACCTCGCTACGGGTGAACACTAGTGTAGTATTAGTAAATACTAATGCTACGTGTTCGTAGACATATACGATATGTAGTAATTACTGCGCTGCGTCCTTAAAATCACCTAGTTGGGAACTGCCCAACTAGGTGATTTTAAGGACGCCTCGAAATAAAAAAATCCTAACCGTAGCTCTACGAGCCGTAGAGCGCAGTGTTTTCGATCCGTAACGCAGTGATTACGGTTTCGTGTTCGTAGCATATTGTCAACTACGCATAACATAGTATTTACTAACAGTATCATAATGTTTTCTACCCGTAGCGCAGTAATTACTACATATCGTATATGTCTACGAACACGTAGCATTAGTATTACTAACCTAACGTAGCCCTTCCGGGGCGGGTAGTCCTTGTGGTAGACGGAGTGGTTGAGGATCATCTTCTCCACGCCGGTGTCCAGCCAGCTCCGCTGCAGTACGAAGTCGCGGTTCTTGAGCGGCGCCGGGCATGACACTGCGCACAAATTACACCAGCTTCAGTACAAGATTACTATCTAACAACTCCTACAAATCAAATCAAATCAAAATGTTTTTATTGTAAGTAAGTACCTTATAGTACATTTTTACAGTGTCGTTTTTTTTTACCCTTTCACCGCTTCGTAAGGTGCTATAGCTGAAAGGAAAGAATCACCCCCTCCGCCGACTGGGCGCGGCGGCGGTACCGTTGGCGACGAAAAAAATATTAAAAATGTAATCTATTCCAATTAGTTTCCAATTAATAGGTATCTAAATCTATAATACACCGCGGAAAGTCCGTTGTTAAATCTTCATTAAAATACATGCCTTCATTAAAAATATCCCTTTCTACGCCATAGATCTAGATAGAGATAACACGAGAATAAGGCGTCCTTAAGACGTTTCTTGATTGCAGTTCACGGTTCTGTCGAAACAGGTAAAATTACCGGTAAATTATGAGCCATTCGTGTAATTTTATGGACTTTAACATATAACGGGTCCTAAAGTCAGCTCTACGATAATTGTTCAGCCCTTTGATACAGTATCGATCACCGGTTTAACATTGCCCACCTCTATTTACTTAATAAATGAGATATAGTTTTTATTTTATTTATTATTTTGCGAAGCGCCTAAGATAATATAATTACAAAATATAAAATATTCACAGGGGCACACAAGACTAAGTACACAAAAATAAAAAACGAAGAAACTAAATACTAAAGTAAGAACGTCTAGGTTTCCTGAGAGCGGCATGGTCCCCAGGACACTGATTGATTTACTTTGCTGGATCACAAAGCTAAGTAGTTTTTAGAATCTGTGGGCACGGTAGTGCCCCGCCAAGTCGAGCAGAAAAAAGAGACACTACTTTACTTTTTCTGGAAACATTTCTGCCTATTTTAATCTGCTTATAACTTTGTTTCACGGAACATGGAATGATAGAAAGATTATTTATTTCCGATACACACATACAAACAATTAGGTACAGAAGACAAAAATAATATTAAACAAATACATTACAAAAATAAATAAGCAAAAGTAATTAAGTTTGATGAAGGTGGTGTGCAGCACCGGAAAAAGGGGACTGCCTCAGCCTGTTGCCGAATGACGTAACGTCAGTTGTAGGAAAAGGAAAAGGGAAGATCTTCCACCAGGCGGAATGTTATGCCTGGTGACAAGATGTCCTGGTCCAACTATGGAATGATGATGATGTTTGGAACTCGTATATATTATATACGAAGTCCCAGGAAAATTTCGATAGCGCGTTCTACACTGATGTGAGTAGGTACTAATATCGTAGTGGTACGTCGCGCGTCGCCACAATAGCATTTACCTATATTAAAGCTATATATACTAGCCCGGCACAACAAGCTGCTCATACGTCTACTGGTAGCTATATATACAGTGTATACGCAAGCCTCCTCGACGTAATTAATTAGTGCAGAGCACCAGTCGGTATGCCGCCCACCGACTTGTGGCAAATAATATAGTTGGAAGAATCGAGATACTGATCGGAAACACACATCGAATCGGTCTGTTCTAGGTTCGAATTAAAAAAAACGGCCAAGAGCGAGTGGGGCACGCACATGATATGTCTTATTCGTCTTTAATTTAAAAAAAAACTATTTGCAATATAATACAATACAAAACCATGTATTGCACACAAATACATATTACCTACACGTGTATATCTTGCCCTCACAATGTTGTACATTAATTAATTTGTGGTGATAGGGAGCGTGTTCAGCTTATGCTATGGACGGAGTCCACAGCGCTGGTTTTCAACACGTCCCTTTGTCACAATAATAATATTTCAAAAGCTACTGGTATACAGTGGACAGAGGCATATTATTTTGACTAAAAGGAGTTCCTTAGTATCTTATCTTATGATAGGGGGCCGGGAATATTCCCAGCGGCACTTCGACTCTTGAGGATCTTTTGTGCCTACCCATTTAACACACTGGTTATCTCAGCGCGCAGGTTTTCTCACGATGTTTTCCTTAACCGTTAGAGCAGTCGGTAAATGTACGTAAGTCTTCGAAAAATACGAAAAACTCATTGGTACATGGCACTGCACGGTTTCGAACTCGGACCTCCAGTATGGGAGTCCGGTGTTCTAGCCACTGTGCCATCGACGCTTTCTTAGTAGGTTACGGATCCAAAAAATCATTAAAAAAGCAATGATGCTCAGTTTAAAATTATGTAGGTTTGGTACAGGATTTTCTACAGTTACTGTAATTTAGCTAGCTACCTAGTTTTGTTTCTTGAAAGGTCGATAATTCGTACGTAACGACTACGTTATGCTAATAGGTTCTAATCATTATCTAATAGCAATTACTACCTACCTACTTAGAGCAGTTTAATTTTGTGTACTAAAAACTACTAGATAGGTACTTATTAGTTTGTTCCTACAAATGTCGAACAATACTAAATTGCTAACTATACTACTAGGCTATGCTACCATTACTATTAGGTTTCGCTGTTAGCCCGGGTCAAGAATTTTTTTTCATCAATCTAGCTGAAATATGAATTTGACTTGTAGGTAGGACTGCAAAACTAGATTGAAAGGAGCTTTAAAACCAGACGGAGGCGATTTCTTAGGATCGTTACAAGTGAATGGCCTAAAAGCAGGTGGAACTCTTTAGTATCTGATGCTTACTCTTGCGGTAAAGAAGCGTGAGTTTATGTGTGTATTTAGAGGCGATTTTACTATACTCTTGTACTATAGATAATTGTACATGCACATCTACCTACCTAAGTAAACAAAATTTTCATTAATTACCACGCACTGGGTACACAATTTCACCCATAAATAATAATAGCGCGCAAATTGGTTTCGTGTATTTTCAGGATGGCTGATCAACCAGTTGCTAACCACGTTTCAGTAGTTATGTGCAATATTCGGAGCATCAGTGACGTAGAGGCTATTAATAGCACTTCGCTCGGTGATCCTGGTTCGAAAACATGCAATTAGTATTTAGATTTTTCGAAAGACTTAACTATGTACATTTCAGACTGCTCTATTAACGGTAAAGGAAAACAGCATGAGGAAAAATCTTCTAAGACGTATTCCTCATTGCTGAGGGTCGTGATCATTCTAAGGAATTAATCACATAGAACGACTCGCCATTGCCTTCCCCGTTTCACACACTGGTTATCTCAGTGTGCAGGTTTCCTCACGATGTTATGACGGTAAATGTTTCGAAAAAACCGAATAAGTAATTGGTAAGTACATGACATTGCATGGTTTTGAACTCGGACCTCCCGCATTCCCGGTCTCCGACGTCCTAGCCACGACGCCACCGACGCTCTGAGGAAACCGACACACTGAGATATCCCATATGTAAAATGGGGAAGGCAATGGCAAATCACGCCATTAAATCTGCCAAGAACGTTCTATGTTGTTATTTCCATAGAATGATCATGTGACCCTAATAATAATAATTGTATTAATCGTTTTGTACGCATTGTATCACACTAATTTTGTGCAATAAAGAGTATTCATTCATTCATTCATTCAATAATAATGAATAATGCATCGTTAAATAAATGTTTATTCTTCTTCTTCATCAATAAAAAGTATCAACTATAAAGGACCCTGAAAAATGTGCATACATTTGTTCCCAACAAATTAAATAAACAGTGGATTGAACAAGGAAAGAGAAAAATAAAGTCAATTATAACTCTTAGAAACATGTCTGGTTTCTTTTCCCAAGTTATTCCAAGCAGACCTGGATCGCTACTCTACTTACGTAAGTAATTTATAAAGTAAATTAAAATACATTCATTCTCAGAGACAGTATTTAATAGTCCTATTTCCGACGGCCTCTCTGTTTAACTATAATATTTTTTTCCCTTTTAACTAGACAATCTGTGTAACCTAGTATAGTATAGCCAGTCAACTCCGGGCTATTTCCATAGAATTATATAGTAATAATACTGCATACTATTTCTAATAGAACAGTTTCAAGTTCCGAATTCAGTTGATTATTTAGTCAGTTTTATTCATAGGCCAGCTCCTGTTATTTTTATGTCAAAATGTAATGGAAGACACTTCAATCAAAGTTCAATCTACAGATTTAGATTTTGACTGTTACCTATCTATAACGCGATACAATATACAAAATCTATAAAGTCAAAGAATAAGAAGAAATATTTCCATTTTTCAATTTCCTTTCGTTAGATACTTATATGCCTTGCTACATTCTGTCCTCTAGATGCCGGCTAGCAGGGTTCTAGGACAGTGCGCAGATGAAGTAATAGAGGAATTTGGTGATAAATAATATATTTTAAGGAAAAGAACACAGAAACATTATCACAGAACCAACAACGTCATTCTCCTAGATACACCTTCTGATTCGGAGCGGAAAATAGGTAGTAGTAGGAAATAAAAGTGAACGGGAGACGTCCGTTCGAGACAAAATACAGAGAAAAAGTGAAAATACAAATAAAACAATGAAATTAATGGAATAATGAAATTTAGAAATGGAATGGGAACATGATTTTGAATTTAAATAAAGATGCCAATACGAAAGGAGGTGAGATAAACGCTAACGATGAGGTTGAAGTTGATGGCAAGAAGTTTGATATGGACGATGAAATCGACATCGTTACAGCCTTTGTAGTCATATGTACCTACGGCGTGGTCATGTATTTGTGGTCATATGTATGTAAGGCGTCACATAACTCCATACATCAAAAACATTAAGACAAATACAACACCCGGAGCGGCGTAGCCTCATACCGTGATCTATATTCGCATTATTCATGACGCGCTGCTATGCATGCCTTATACACCGGGAGCTGGTCCAGACATTTCTATCTTTTATAGATTAGATCGAAATAAATGTATACCCAAATCCTCATTCTTTAAACCAAAATTGAAAAGGAACAAAACTTACCTAGGTGCTTTTGATACATGTAACGTTACAGAAGGTAAGAGTTAAGTTTTAAATGAATTTCAATCTTCATAAAAAATCAACAAATCGATTGTAAAAACCTTTACTATTTTGCATTGGAAGTTCAAATTTTTTATATACCTACTTACAAATTTCAAAATTTCACGTAGGTAGGTATATGTCAGAATTTATATTAATGAGCGTATCCTTACACCCTACACTACTTGGTAGCGTTTCAAAGAATTATTTTCTGGATTTCCCAATCGCTCTTATAAAGAAAGAAATAATTTATTTTCAAAAGCGCATATATACAAACAATTAGGTACAGAAGATAAAAATGATCATAATTTTAAACAAATATAAGATAAAAATAAATAAGCAAAAGTAATTAAGTTTGATGAAGGTGGTGTGCAGCACCGGAAAAGGTGACTGCCTCAGTCTGTTGCCGCAGCGGATTTAGCACTGCGGCGCTGATTTTCAGGCATCACCTGTGTGCCAGGGATTAGTCCCTAATGATACACTACCGATGATAATGATAATCTAACCTTTCCTATGGTAGAAATGTCTCAGTTCTCCTGCAGTATAACACCTTTAGCGCAGACATGCTATGCCGTCACATATGCCATGCCAACAGCGATTCATACCGATTGGCACGTCCGCGACGAGACGCTGTTATGCCGGAATATTGTTTTAGGCGCATATGGGGAATACGGAGCGTTCATTTCCTCTGTATGAATGGTTTTATTGGACGCTCTCGTGAGCGCAGAGATGAATCAAATATTCAGCACGGAATCTAGTCTAGTCATGGAAAGTTATTGGCTAGGCATATGGCTATAACTACCTAATAAATAAAGAATCACCATAATTACATATCGTCGCGCCCCAATGACCTGGCATACTTTACTCTTCTGCCAATATTTATTATCCGCATGTCTATAGGAAGAATTAAAATCCCTTTTCACAAAACTACTTATATAGGCACAAAAACGAAAAGAAGACTGTATTTCAGACCTTTGTAATTGATAGTTTAGTCACGAGTTCTGAATTACGAATTAGCTCATATCATATGGTTCCTGGCAACCAGTTTCTAAAAATACAGGAGCTTGGAAGCTCATACTTGTATTACTCTGAGACCATTCCTATCCTATATCAAAGCTACGAGTGTATCCATTAACCATCCCGCAACAGTTAGCGAAGTTTCCCAGAATCAGTCGTTGCTAACTGATACCGACAGGCACGTAGTTGGCAGCTTTCGCCGACGAGAGGGTGTCTTCGTTATTCTGTTCTAGTCGGAAGCACACGCTCCATTAACTGCTAAAGGAGAGGAAAGTTAGTTCCTAACTAGCCTTATTGTGTCCCTAGGCTTGCGTCGGTCCTACACAATATGAGTATTCTGTATCTAGCAAAATCATTCCTAATATTAATTTGATAAACAGGTTAAAGGTAAGTGACCTTTAGTTAAAATAATTATTTATAATAAGTACCCTTCCAGTACTCACTTGCGTAGTACCCCACGTAGTCGTTGACATTAACATGTCCCACATAGATACACATTGATTTAGAGTCAGAATGAGTACTACAAACAGTACTTATTTGCGTAGTCCCACGTCCTCTGGCGCCAACAGGTCTATATTAAGAGTTACATCAGGTCTATATTAAAACCTACCACAAACAGTATTCAATTGCATAGTACCCTACATCATTGCAGACGTTGATTGTTCTTCGACGCGAGCTTATATTTGTGTCCCATATGAATCTGTACTTAGAGTCACACGTACTGGGTGGGTAGTCACTTGCGTAGTACCCCACGCCATAGTTGACGTTGATGTGGCCCGTGTTCGCTGCCGCCAGCCTGTTTGTGTGCGGTATGTGCCACATTGATCAATAATTGAGAGTTATACTAGGTACTGCTACTACTCTAACGTAGTACTCACTTGCGTAGTACCCCACGTCATTGTTGACGTGGATTTGGCCCGTGTCGTCTGCCGCCAGCCTGTTTGTGTGCGGTATGTGCCACATTGATCAATAATTGAGAGTAACACCTGGTACTACTCTAACGTAGTACTCACTTGCGTAGTACCCCACGTCATTGTTGACGTTGATGTGGCCCGCGTCCTCCGCCGCGAGCATATGTGTGTCCCACACCGATCTGTACTCCGGATCGTGGAGGACATCATATAGGGCATCTGGCTCCACGTCTTCGAATTCGGAGACCACCTGCAAATAAACAAGGATGAGTATTCAGTTTCTAAATATATATTTTCTCGATTTATCTAAGATTTTGTATTGCCACACTTGACTTAGAAATGGCTTTCCGGGTTCAAATACTTTGGGGAGAATTTGGTGCCTTTTGCCCTTTTTACGTTTCAAAGAAAAGACTCGGGTATATAAATGCCAATTTTCGTTCGAGATAAAGATTTCAGGGAGTTTATCCCTTCACGACTATTTGAACAACATAAAACAAATAAAGATATCATCAACTTCGTCGCCTTCAGTCTTCAGTTCAGTAGCCTTACTTCTTTGCCAGTATAATCGCTGAGGATTAGGTCACTTTGATATAACGTCATGATTATTTCACTCATCCGCCCACCTGTTGACTTTCTGATTTCATTACGTAGCTGTAACTCTGTTACGTTCAAGAGCGTCGGTGGCGTCGTGGCTAGGACGTCGGACTCCTATTCGGAAGGTCCGAGTTCGAAACCAGGCAGTGTCATGTACCAATGAGTTTTTCGGTTTTTTCGAAAGACTTACGTACATTTACCGGCTGCTCTGACGGTGAAAGAAAACATCGTGAGGAAACCTGCATACTGAGATAACCAGTGTGTGAAATGGGGAAGGCAATGGCAAACCACCCTATTAAATCTGCCTCGAAATTCGTTCTATGTGATTAATTCCGTAGAATGGTCACGACCCTCAGCAATGAGGAAAAACGACTTAGAAGAAGAAGATAACTCTGTTACATAGCCATCAGAACTTGTCCTCACTTTGAGTGAAATTCAAGGGAAAGATTTTAAACCGATTTTGAACCTTGCCTTTTGCGATCCAAAATCCTACATAATGTAAGCAGATGGGCCCGTGTTCATTGAACCTTTTAATCAAATTAGGGCCTTTAACGTAAACATGGTGGAATTAGGTAAAACTTTTACGTAGGTAGGTGTATCGCAACTAATGCAGGCGTTAGTTGATACCATCATCCATCAAAATGTCGATAGGCCACCCACCCACCCACGTCCTGGTCCGATTTTAGTAAAATGATATCAAATCTAAGTAACTAAGTAATTGAAATACGTAAATTAGAAAAAGGGGTTGAAAAATTTTTGGGCGCAGGTTTAATTCCTGCTCGTGGAAAACTTTTCAACCACTCTTTCTAATTTATTTAAAAGCGTGGCATATGTAAAAAATAGTTTTCACTTTTCACTTATGAATACTACCTATCTATAATTAAATTTATTTGTGCTGTGAATATCTTTGTCCTCTTAGACAGGTTTGGCCAGCCATCGATCATGGTCTAAAAGAATTCCAGCGCTGTAGGCATTCTTGTCTGCAGCAATAAGCTGAGTTGAGGCCCTTTTCACAACAACAGCAGACCATCAGACATGATTTCGATATGTTTACCTTTGACTATATAATTATTTTTTTACAATTATAACTGTTTCGGTCATTGCTGTGTGTGAAATAAACATATTACTTACTTACTTATTTTATGATCACGATTAACCATTATTCAATCCAGAACTACGTCAAGAGAGACCGACTAAGAAGAAGAAAGCCATTATTCAGAGTGTGCAAAAGTGTGCAAACTTTCGCGGGTGAAACTCTATAGGCACATTGTTAATTAAAAAGGTTCTAAAAAACTATTTGTGTACATTTTCTTTCCTTCTGTAATTATAATATAAATAATTTTAAAATAAATAAATATATAGAAGTAATTAAAATAAAATAATAGTAAATTAAAATAGAAAAATCTATTATTTTCGTTTTCAGATCACATTAAGTATATACTAAGTAAAAGTTGGCCAAAGTAAAATAAGGATACCATTATACTTTGCTCAAAACATGTGATTAATTAAGTAAGACCCACGCTCCAGCATCTTTGCCGACATTCGACCCTAGAATGGATTCACTAGGTAAAAACAGTGTAGCAAAAGTTTGGTACAATAAAGAAATCTAAGTATTATGAGCTTTCACGTGGAGTAGAGTCTATGCTAATGGAAGTTTTAGAGTTAATGCGAGCGCTGGGAGCTTATTTGCAAGGTTACTCTAAAATATACCCTAATTTTGGAACATGCTGCGGCTAAAGTTCTCTAAAAGTGTTTGCAAGCATTAATGCACATACGAGTACCTACCTGGGACATTTCGCATGTCAAAATTTTAAAAACATCTACCTTACTTTATTCACAACATTCATCTATTTTAAAGAATGAAGATCATTAGATAGAGTTGATACCTACTTGATAGATTTTATGATACAATTGCTTGTAGGTAATGCTGCAAAAACCACCTACCATTGTTTTTTTTATTTAAGTCCAAATAGTTTTTGAGATTACCTCTGTGGCGACGCACGACGCGCGCCACTACGATACAGTACCTACTCACATCGGCGTAGAACGCGCTATCGAAATTTTCCTGGGACTTCGTATATATACTAGTTCCAAACATCCATAGTTGGACCAGGACATATGGTCACCAGACACAACACCCCGCCTGGTGGAAGATTTTCCCTTTTCCCTTTCATACAACTGACACTACGTCATTCCATGTCCTCACATAGCGCGTGCCTATACCTTGAACACAACAAACGTACACGAAAAATTATATCAGCATCTAGTTAAATAATTAGTAGGTAAAGATAAAGCACATTTTTATATAATAACCTATTGTTAGAGTTAAAGTAGCCCATAAAAGTAATTCCTCTTCAGCAAACAGTGTTGTGTGCGAACACAATTAAACGTTTTCCTGTTCTGTGTTTCCATTACACCATACCTACTGAAAATGCGGCAATATTGTGAGAGGACGTTTCATTTCGTCGGGAAATTACAGAAGCCCAGGCTTACACGACAAAGGCGAGAAAAGGCAAATAATTCCGACTATAGGGGAACAAATACCTAACACGTACATACCTACCTACTATTCTCGATATACCAGGTATTATGCTGCCTCATCCTAGGCTCTACAGTCTATGTTTTCAGAAAATCTTGGAATGAAGACTACAGGGAGTACTTAGCCCAAATTCTAATCTGAACTACTCCCTACTCCATTTTAACCACACAATTTCTTGATGATAAACTAATGTAATAGGTATGTGAATTATTGAATAACATTTTGAAACTTATTATTATTTAGAATTTATTAGTTTTATTACTTTTTTTAAGTAAATTTAATATTTATTGGTTATTTAAATAAATCGTCACATAATATACTACATACAAAGTCTAATAATATTATATATAAACCTCCCCCCTTGCCGCTCCCGATGCAAAGGTTACTTATTTTGAATTTATTCAACTCAACTTATATACATTGCTGTGCCCGTGCATGGTTATTTAAGTTTAGGCAAATTCATTTACAACCTTTTAAAGTTATAGACAAAGGCAAAATAATTTTCTATTTAAGGGTAAAGGTTATTATGACAAGACCTCAACAAGTTTCTTCAAAAGAAGTCTATTGACGATCAATATACACGGCATTAGATAAATCGAGGGTCAAAGAAGGGACCGGTCAGGGGTTAAACCCCAGGAAAAGTAATTTACAAATAATATTTCACCTATTTCACTTATTGCTGGATAGTAGCGATAAAAATATTTATTGAGACAGATTATTATTTATTATTGTATAAGGAAAGCCGAAACGTGAACACTGACGGTGGGACTGATGGTTCACAAATTGAAAGTCGCTCAGCGTGCTGTGGAAAGAGCTATGCTCGCAGTATCTCAGCTGGATCGAATCCGAAATGAGGAGATCCGGCATAGAACAAAAGTTATCGACATAGCTCATAAGATTAGGAAGCTGAAGTGGCAGTGGGACGGTCACATCTGTCGCAGAACCGACAACCGCTGGGGTAGACGAGTTCTGGAGTGGAGACCGCGTTTGGGTAAACGTAGAGTGGAACGCGCCCCAGCTAGATGGAGCGACGATCTGCGCAAGGTGGCTGGCAGCGACTGGATGAGGAGAGCCGAAGATCGGGCTCAATGGCGCGCCCTGGGAGAGGCCTATGTCCAGCAGTGGACTAGAGTAGGCTGCTGATGTATAAGGAGAGCAGACGAGCCAACGGACGACCTGATGGTAAGTGGTAATCGTCGCCCGTAGACACCAGATCTGACTATAATGTTATTAGAGGGTTTTCGATGCGCTGCTATCCTTGAGGATAGCCTCATGTGCTGGTAATTATGCTGGTTCTCTTACCCTTCAAACTGTAACACAGCAAATAGGCAAAGGTACTCGTATAACCCCACGGCAGACTGCACAGTGCACAGTCATACCATCTTCATTCATTAAGTGATAAAGTAGGGTATGTTATGTAGGTATATATACATAAATAGTTACCTAACATGTAGTAGGTTTGCTTACAAGGTGTTCGGTGATAGTAACTTGGGTCATGATGATCCACCCAGAATATCAAATACTTATAGATAAAGTACTACCTAAGTAGGGATGTTACGGAGCTTCGACTCCGACTCCGAAAGGTCGGAACTTGAGATTGTTTTTACACCTCCGACTCCGACTTCGGCTCCGATAATTTTGAATCAGAGAGATCGAAATATTTGTGAGCAAACATATTCAAATATCAATATTTTATTAAATAGTGTAGGAATACGTTTATGTATTATTATTTATGTATTCCTACACTACTCTCTAAAGGAACATGTTTTATTGTCGCAAACGTCTACATAAAATGATTAGACTTAAATAACATACTGTTTCACGGGTTTTTACTGTATTTTATTTATTACGACTAAATTAATAAATAAAATACAGTAAAAACCCGTGAAACAGTATATTATTGGAGTCTAATTATGTACTACAAGTTTCACCAAGTACCAACAACCGCAAGTATTATATATCATCATAAAAAAATTGGCCGGTTCTGCTATAAAAAATAAAAAACGGTTTAAAATTTGAACTTCTTTTGAACATCTCTCTTCTACCTCCGCGTCCGACCCCGGTTCCGATTCCGATAAATCAAATTTAAAACCTTCGGTTTCGACTCCGGTTTGGTAAAACCACTTCCGTAACATCCCTATACTTAAGTACGTAAGTCTATTAGTTTTCCAATAAAACATTTTAAGTAACATCAGAGTATCTGCTAGGAAATATTCCTTTCTCTGTTAAGACCTGGAAGGCCAAAGTAATTGAGGAAAATGCCAAATAAATTGAGGGACTTTTGCTTTCGTAAAGGGGAAATGTTATTGTTGCTAGAAAACGGAAGACTGCGACTATGCTTTGATATTGTATTATAATAGAAAGAAAGATGTCTACAAAAGCGATGTCCAATAATAGGTTAGCTAATCGTATGGTTAGTGGCCAACCTATTTGTCAGACAGAAGCAAAATGGATATAGTGGTAAATAATTTAATATAAATATTTATAGATTATTATCATATCGAAATGAGACAAAACGAATTACTATTTTAACTAGTATGTCAATTGATTTCCTATTTCTTTGTCGTGTGGGAGCGCGGCGCGGGCCGCGGGCCGCGGGATCCGCCATGTTTTGTTTTTGGAACGGCGAGACTGGGTGAACAAAACTCTTTTGATAATTTTCAATTAATGTGTATGTTATGTTAATTTTTTATGTTTTTGTTTTATTTACTACTAAACCCGCATTTGACCTCTTGCTTGCTTATCGTATGGTTAGTGGCCAACCTATTTGTCAGACTTGTACAGGCCGCCCGTAGGCATCTGACATGGCTTAACGACTGCTGTCGAACGACCACAACCGAGACCGACTGCTTAACGTGCTCTCCGAGGCACGGAGGAGCTCAGATGAAATATGCCACTAGCGGTCACCCATCCAGGAACCGACCGCGCCAACGTCGTTTAACCTGCACGATCAGTTTCGAACCGTGCTCGCAACTAGGCTACGACCTCCTCAATAATACGTAAGGGAAATGAACTATTTCTTGGATCCGAAATGTGTCTTTAGATTAATAATTAATTGTTCTTGCTTGAATTAATACAGGGAAGTAAGTAGATATATAATTATAAAAGCCCTATAAATAAACATTACCCAAATGTGATTTTTTCGGACAGTTTCTAGACATTAAAATAGATTGAACATTGCTTAATGCAATTCCATATTTATTTTATTTTATATTAATCCGACACGTTACATAAGTAAGAAAACTGACAAGATAACTTAATTTAATTTTTAATTTAATTTATTTATTAGGTAAACACAACAGATTACAACCATAGAAATTACAGAAAAATCAATATAAAGTTATGAGCTAGGTCGTAACCCTTAACGTGTAAACACAGCATGGTTAGGAAGTAGAAAATTGATTGTTGTACAAAATTGAGTTGGGAAGAAATACTATTGAATGTAATGACTAAAAAACCTATACCTATTTGAAAAATAAAAATAATAAAGTAAAGACTATAAAGTAGGTGCGTGGATGAGGACATCCTCAACCCGTCTTTTAAAAACTAATGGCCTAGGATCAAATAAGTCTATCGATGGCTTATTGTTGCTGTTCGAAGAGATTTCGTTAAACAATCTACACATTCGCACACATTCGATAACATGTCATTATTGTTATAACAGCATTAATTTTAAAAAACCAAGTGTTACGCTTCGGATGTCACCACTCCACTGGTCCGAGGACTTGTGATGGAGTGTCAATGATAATATCAATAATTTTTTATTTTTTTTGTAAGGAGAGCAGACAAGAAAATGGCCACATGATGGTAATTGGTCACCGTCGCCCATAGACATCTCACCTCACTGTATTATATTAGAGGGTTTTCGCGATGCGCTGCTTACCCTAAGGACTTGGATGGAGTGCCTCGTGTGCCGGTAATTACGCTGGCTCTCTTACCCTTCGAACCGAAACACAGAAACACAAGTATTTCTTCCTTCCGGGCTATTCTGCACATCAAAATCTACCACCTGTAAAGTAGATTTTAATTTTTGATTCAAAGTTTGATTTTGCCGTATCTGCTGAATTATGATGATTTGTAGATCTAGATTTTGTCACCTCATGCTATCGCATATTTCTCGCAAATTATTCATTCATAAAATAAAAAGATTAGCCAAAAAAAACTCCACATTATGTCAAAAATATCAAAAATAAAATTTAGAATCGAACGGAGTAGGTAGTACCTACCACTCTACTTTTGTTTCCTGAAAGAAATATCACCTTTTTCCCTTCAGACCACATAGAAACGCTTTCTTTGTTACCTGGGGCGTTTCTTTCGTATAAATTGACGGAGATTTCTTCAAAGCGAAAAGCTTTATAACCTTTTGACCTTTTTCGTGCGTCATGAATCTGAAAGCAGCTACTCCATTCACCGACTTCTTAAGATAGGAACGGTCGCTGGTAAGTCAAGCGACAGTCGCTACTTTTTACATTTTGGTCAAAATTTGCGGCATATCCAGGTGATATTCTTGTCCAGTCATCGATACTGAATCACCGTGTAAGTGGGCAATATAGGGGTCTTGCTAAACCTGTAAAAAGCCCATGTCTTCGACCGAACCGAATCGCTGGTGGAAGCTAGACTGCAAAGTCTGGAACATCGGCGCAAGGTTGCCTGTCTATCGGTATTTTATAGGATACATTGAGTGCGCATCGGAATTGCACGACCTAATTCCAGCATCTCCATTCCGCCTTCGGACTACCAGGCGCGGGGAGGGGTTCCATCCTTATGTTGTTGATATCCCATCTGCTCGTACGAAGCGATTTGCTTCTTCGTTCATTATGCGAACGGCTAAGGAATGGAACAGCCTGCCGGCGTCTGTATTTCCCGAAACCTACAACCTTGGGATCTTCAAGGCCAGAGTGAATAGGCATTTACTGGACCCGCATGCTCCATCGTCGACCTCATCGTCGCTTACCATCAGGCGAGATCGAGGTCAAATGCGGGTTTAGTAGTAAATAAAAAATATAAAAAAAGTCTTCGACACAAAATTTTGACCTCGATTCGTCGACAATTGTCGAAGTTGGAATATATTCGGTTGTCCAAATCGAAAAACCACAAGGTCGAAGTATCGTCGTAATATGTCCAGATTGCGAAATTTCCAAACACTTATGTGAAACTACCTGCACTGAAACCATAAATTATTTTTTTTACCCTTTATTTAATTAAAACTAATTACATGTCTTAAAACATAATACTGGCATAAGTCTCAGGGTTTGTGCGCCAGTAAAGAATCGGTACGTACCTATTTACTTTACCAAAAGTAGATAATAAAATATAAATACTTAAATTTATTATGGAATTAGCGGAGTTATTTGATAGTCGTAAATGCGAGGCGCAGTAGGCATAGTGATGCGTCGATGTTACCGCATCTTACTGATAAGACGCGCCAAACCGGTTCAGCCGATGGCAAGCTGTCGCTCATATACAGGCTGCGCCGTTAAAGTGGAATGCAATGCTTGCCGTTTATATCAATAATGCCTTTGTAAATTACACAAACAGTATCTTACATACAAATTTTCTCATTATTCTTCATTACTTTTCATGAAAAGTCAATTCAAACTTATTAAAAAGAATACCTATTTACTTACTTACTATAGCTGTTGTCAATAATTTTTCATTTTTTATTTTATTTAAATATATATAACTAAACTATTTACAACAAACACAACTTCTCTATCTACTGCTTGCCCCGTCTCACCTTCCAGCCACCTCTTATAAAGCCGGCTCTGCGGCCGCTGCTGCAGAAACCCTCAAACGGCGTAAATATACTAATCTGGGTGAAAAATACATATTTGAGCCGTTTGGGTTGAAATATTCGGACCCTGGGGCCCGGGAGCCCACCGCGTCTTCAAGGACCTCGCAAGGCCTGGGCGACGTGTCATAAGACCCAAGAGCTGGCTCCTACTTCGCCCAGCGAGTTAGCTTAGCTATACACACTGCCGGATGTGGAGGACTTAACCCAATTTTTTTATCTTTATTTTTTTTTCTTCTTCTTAGTTTAAATTTTCGTTTTACTCGTAGCTTTAGTATTATTATAGATTTATCAATGTAGATATTTAATTTTAATATATTGAACGAAAATTAATAAACGCTATCTACTTACTTATTTTAAAATATTTAAGCATAATCGTGAATATCACAAAATGCATAATATACTTAATACGCGACAATATTTGACAAACTTTTGCAAACTTTTGACAAAAGCACAGAATTCGGACAAGTGGCGCCATTGTGAATTTCAAAATCTTTGCTTGTAAGAGCCCTTTATAGTTACTTACAATAAAATTTAAGTTAAATTTCATCAAACGGTTACCAAAAGTAGAAGTAAGCCAAGTTCTGCTCTACGACGATAACAAATTATACTTACATAATAAAAATAAATCACCTAAGAACAGCATTATTAGCATTCCCCGTCAAAAATAAGCTCTACTTATCTAAGTTTGTATAATTTCAATCTATGATTTGTTTTCCTATATAGAGTACCTAATAGAGAAACCATTGCGCTATCTGCGAACTAATGATGCGCACTTCACGAAGTGGCTAAAAATCTTAAACAGATATAGTATAACTCGCCATTACAGTATCTGTCTAAGATTATTAGCACTTCGTGAAGTGCGTCGTTACGCTATGTGTCTACGACATAATATAACTCATTTTTCCCATATGGCGCTTTAGCGTTTGTTCCTTTCCACTGACGATACCTATATATAACTCATTTTTGCCCATATGGCGCTTTAGTGTTTTTTCCTTTCCACTGACGACGTCATTTAAATTAAAAGTGCGTTTACCATACCTATTTTACTAGGATTACTAGGTTTTGCTTAGAACTCAGCACGGAAAAACGATGACTTTTCTAACAAAATACTTACATACCTATACTTGAAAGAGAACTTGGCGTTGAACAGTGAAGTCAAACTTGCGCAAACAAAAGAGCCAGCCCAAACCCAAAGCAAATTAACGGGGCCTAAACAAACCTTTTAAAATTATTCCTGCGGTGTACAGTGCGATGTTTACCGTCCCCTGTTTATTACGGAAATCAATAATTGCGAATCAACGTATTAACCCAAGTGGTACGAGTATGTTCGGTCAGTTTTATTTATTCATGAAAACATAATGACTGTGTTATTATTATCGTTAAGCTAACCATAGGCCAGGTAAGTAGTTCTTCACCAATACACGCAGGTTGTTAGTAAATCAGCTTTTTATATTTTAGCCCTGGCACTTTAATTAAGCCTAGCCTTTAAGTAAGTTACTTTCTTTTATAGTATCGTTTCCATATTTTGTCGAAATAAATGGGTGAGAATCACGAAAAGAATTACGTGGCTTTTACTTTTCTCAACTTTTCATTTTCTTGACTGACCGTTTTCAAATAAGCAAGAATACGTTCTAAAAGTGTCGATTTTAGTGTTATTTTCTTCCCTCGTTTAGTTAACCACATAATGTTAAAGTTACCTACAATTGTATAAAGTAATATCTACCTATTTTACTATTAAATTAAATACTTACAACTTATAAGCGAATAAACAAACAAAAAAAAACGCGCAACAGTCGAATAATACATCCAAATGTGTTAAACAAAAACACAGCAAGCATAAAAAGCAGGCTTTTAAAAAACGCCAAGTGCAGCAAACCTTGACGGTGCGAAGCGCGCCGTGGGCCGCATCCTCCGCCCAAACCTTCACTCCTTCCCGCTCGTATTCCACCGACCAACCCTCCTCGGAGGCCAGAAGACCCTTCAGGGTTTCGAAATCGGAGTCGTCGGCGACACGCGCTTCGCCGCGCGCCCAACCCGCGCCGCCCATCCGTCCGTGGACATCACCACGCGACTGCGGGGGGAGCAGCACTGGCATGTGGTCGCCCAGTCGATGGGCCGCGCATGCGTATGTAGGCTACACCAGCGTTTTTGTTCAGCAGTACGTCAGGTTTGGTTGAATCGCGAGTCACAAATGCGAGTCATATTATGAGCTGTCTTGTTCAAGCTAGCGCTAGACTAATTCGCTCTTACGTAACCTACCAGCCGTTCCGATCGGACATCGAGGGCGTTTTAGTGGGTAAAAATCCTACATAACCCCATAGAATATATAATAATATTTGCTTATAGAATGGCCACTCCCTGCCTCCCACCGATTCCAACACCTCATACGTCTAGTACCTACCGTGGTAACACATCGTCTAGGAGCGCCGCCAGACATTGTCATTGGTTGTTTTCTATGTTTGACATAAAATTCTTTTAAAATATGTTTGTGATTGTTATTGCACCATAGTTTCATCGATGGTTTTTTAAATCCAAATAAATATGCATGCTCTTGAAATATTTCTTTCATGTTTCGATGTAATAGATATAGTAAATAAATATTTCAATTAAGTGATATGGACATGGACATAAAGTCGCCTGTGTGACCGGGCTATGATAACCCGATCTCCCCCCCGGGAAGCTGGGGTACCCACTTATACTTGGAAGGTACCCATGACCAAAAAAAGGTACCTACGAGTAGCTTTTTAGTCGAGGCAGAATTACAAAAGAAGTAAATATTAAAACCCGGTTCAAAGGACCATAATTTAGATAGTCCTGTGTTTACTTTGTCAGAGAAACACTTAAGAAATAAACAGGACGTGATTTCATAATTCATAAGAGCGTCGGTGGCCTAGTAGCTAGGACGCCGGACTCCCATGCTGGAGGCCCGGGTTCGAAACCATTTATTTATTTATTCGTATGGCAGTTGAAATTATACACAATAACAGTAGGTAGGTACTGCGATATGTCACAACCAAATATCCAGGTTTCTTAGCCATTCGGCGGCGTCTGAGGTTAGGTTCGAAACCATGCCATGTACCAATGAGTTTTTCGGATTTTTTCGAAGAGTTATGTACATTTACCGACTGCTCTAATGGTTCACCATTAAGTTTCCGTTCAGGAACTGAACTGAAGGAACTGCTGAAGCAAACATCGTAAGGAAACCAGCATGTCTGAGGAAATAAAAAAAAACCAAAGGCGTGTGAAATCCACCAATCAATCAACACTGGGCCCGCTCGGTGGATCATGGCCCATAACCCCCTTGTGCAAGGGGAGGCCTGTGTCCAAACAGTGGGGACATTAATAGGCTGATGCTGATTTCATAATGATTCGAAATATGAAGAAACTCACAAACGGAATACTTAAGCAATGTCTTAATGACTTACTTATATCGGCGACTTCTGGGGTTCGAAATAACAGCTCAGTTAAGATACTGTTTAATTTCTTTACTGTAACCATAACAATTTTTTTTCCTTTTTTTTAATTTTCGGAGTGCCCGGGAAATTAATCGGAGGACCAAGTTTAGGACAGGAACAAATGCAGCAATTTACTTTGCAGTTTTTAGAATCACTGGATGGAACTGTTTAAAACGGTCGAAAAAATTGCGAGTTAGTGGAAAATTCTTCCTTTCGGGTTGATAAAATTTTGTACAATAATGGTTCCTACTAGGGATGTTACGGAGGTGGTTTCACCGGAACCGGAGTCGAAACCGAAGGTTTTAAATTTGATTTATCGGAGTCGGAGGTAGAAGAGAAATGTTCAGAAAAAGTTCAAATTTTATACCGTTTTTTAATTTTTATATCTGAACTGGCCAATTTTTTTTTTATGATGACATTTGCGACAATAACACATTCCTGTATGTAGTCCTATACTATTTAATCAAAAATTGAAATTTGAATATGTTTGCTCACAAATCTTCGGTATAGCCTCCGATTCAAAATTATCGGAACCGGAGTCGGAGGTGTAAAATCAATCGGAAGTTCCGACCTTTCGCAGTCGGAGTCGAAGCTCCGTAACATCCTTAGTTCCTAGCTCTACTTATATCAATGTATCTCAATAAATCCGCTTCGTCGCTGATGAACCCCTGTGTTCTAACAGCAATACCATAGAACATATACTTATAATAACAACTGCGTATAGAAAGTAATACATAAATTCCAACACCTTACCTCTGGTACCACGGACTGGTACCACGTAGTCTACGGAAGTCGCGAGACATCATCATCATCATCAGCAGCAGCCTATTAATGTCCCCACTGTTGGGGCACAAGGGGCTATGGGCCATGATACGCTGTACCGAGCGGGTCCAGTGCTGATTGGTGGATTTCACACGTCTTTGGAATTTTTTTATTTCCTCAGACATGCAAGTTTCCTCACGATGTTTTCCTTCACCGATAGAGCAGTCGGTAAATGTACATAAGTCTTCGAATAAATCCGGAAAAGTCATTGGTACATGGCATGGTTTCGAACCCGGACCTCCCGCATGGGAGTCCGGCGTCCTAGCCACTAGGCCACCGACGCTCCATGCGAGAAATTGCCGTGAGTATTTTTTTACCTTTGACCATATTCTTTGGTTTGACATACATTTGGGTGCGAGTGTCAGGCAGGGGTGCGGCTAAATCTTATCAGAACACTCAATCTATCCATGAGGCACCTTATCACACTGGCGATTTGCGAGCGTAGATACCCATACCCAGCGAGGCGATCCGTCAACATCTTCCAAATAATTTGAAGCCAGCAGGAAGAGCCGCGATAGCTCAGTTGGTTAGAGCACTGCCACGGAACGGCAACGTCGCAGGATTCTGTGTCGCAGGTTCCAAATCCTACTCTCGGTTTTTTTTTCACCCTTTTTCTGATTTATTCTAGTATATACCTAGCACGAGAAATGCGTAACAAATAAAATTAATTAGGAGAAACACAAGCGCCGGTCGCATTCCCCGTCCCTCAAGTAGCAGAAACACTCAAACGGCACAAATATTCAAATCTGGGTGAAACTTATATATTTGAGCCGTTTGGGGTTGAAACATAGGGACCCTGGGGCCCGGGAGCGCACCGCGTCTTCTAAGACCTCGCAAAGCGCTTGGCCGACGAGTCAAAAGACTCAAGAGCTGGCTCCTACTTGGCCCAGCGGATTAGTTTAGCTATTCAACGGGGCAACGCAGCCAGTCTCTTGTGTACACTGCCGGATGTGGGGGACTTAACCCATTTTTTTTATCTTTAGTTGTTTTTTTAGCCTAAGTTTAGTTTTAGTTTTATCATAGATTTATCAATATAAAATTATATGACGAGAAACAGAATTAATTTTATAATTTAAAACTCGTAAAATATTTTTTAAAGGTAAAAGTGCAAATGCCTGGCATTAATTAATTGCAATTCGCAGTTACCACGCGTTTGACGACGCATCCTTGTCCTTGAAACGTCATACAAATCGTAATTTTTTACCTGGTTCTCTTCCATCCATCCTTCTCATGTCATGTCATGCGGCCTAGCCTGCCTATGGACCTATAAAAAAACAACTTTGTCCCGGAATTAATTCTAAATTGAATAATTCATTAATTGGATAACGTGATTCAACCGTGAAATGTTTGAAAGACAATTTGCAATTTGCTTGATGAGGATTCCAAAGAGCTGATTGCATTAACTTCCTATGTCGAAGGAATCTCGGCGAAGACTTCATCGCTTTTGTTTGACCTCCATTAACAGTCTACGTGATCGCCTGGCTAGTAGTTGTAGTGGGGTGTTGCCTGAGATAGTTCCAATCATGATACGCATTTTTTATGTTCCTCATAAATAAATATTTACAGAGAATAAGATCATGGGCGTACCTACCCAGGGGTTTAGAATCAGGAATTTTGACCTAAAGGGGGGGGCAAATAAGTGAATTTTGACCTAAGGGGAGACAAATCAGGAATTTCATCTAGGTAAATAAATAAATATCCAGCGGAATGTTTGGGATGCGGGAAGAGTCCAGGGACGGCAGGACTCCCCCCCCCCCTCCCCCCTCGGTACGCCCATGAATAAGATCAAGGATCTATGCAAATATCATTTATTTTATTCGTGAGGAACAGAAAAAGAGCGTATCTAAAGGAATGGGAAATTTCTCAGGAAACACCCAGTGTATGAGACGTCGTAATGCTGTGGAATCGAAAGGAAATAACACTGTTTTATGGAGGTTCCCGCAGGCCATAAAAGTATCGGATGAGTGGAAAAATCCTTTAGATAGGTACCCATAATAGCTATGATCAGAAAAATGGAAAATTTGATATATTACATATACACGTTAGTAGTGTAAGTACGTACAAATGTCAAGGTGTCATGGTACTTTTATAATCTACGTTATGGAGGTTGCTATGAAATGGCGCACTTTGCTATGTTCCTGAGCTTTAGTACCTAACATAGATTTGTTAATTAAATGGATTACAAGGTTTTAATATATTAAATGTTTAAATAAGTTTATTTTCAAAAGATACGAACAGTAAGAGCTAATGAAGCTGGGTAAGTACTTAAGTTAAATAAATCATAAAAAGTGGTAACTATGTATTATTTCAAAAGATTTTCCTCGAACCCCCCCCCCCCCCCCCCCCCCCCAACAGTCGGAGATGGCGGGCAGCGTTTGCCCCTGACAGTTCTTCACCCAGCCGTGCCACGCCTGAAACTGGTGCCGCTTGAAGATCTTCTTCACACAAGCCACCGCCTTCTTCAGGTTGCGTTTCCTCAGATCTGAGGAATGCATAAAGATGTTTAGGATCTAGAGAGTAGGCCAGAATGACAATAAAACATTTGAAATATATATTTTTATTGGAACAAGTGGTGTTCTCCGACTTATGCGTCTTGACCTCATACTAACCGTGACAAGTGACGTGGCACTCTTTGCCAGGCTTCTTAGTGTTGCTGCACCAGTAACGGTCGTTGATCTGGAAAAGCCCGTGGTCTCTAGATCCATCACTGTTCTTCGGTCCGATGATGTGAGTCTTGCCAGCGCTCTCATGTTCTATTAGGCACACCCCTGCAATCATTCAGCTGATTATTTTGTTTGTGTGAGAGCGTCGGTGGCATCATGGCTAGAACGTCGGACTCCCATGCGGGAGATCCGGGTTCGAAACCATGCAATGTCATGTACTAATGAGATTATCGGTTTTTTCGAAAAACTTATGTACATTTACCGACTGATTTGACGGCGAAGGAAAACATCGTGAGGAAACCTGCACACTGAGATAACCAGTGTGTGAAATGGGGAAGGCAATGGCAAACTGCCAAGAGAGTCTTTCTATGTGGGAAATTCCTTAGAACCTTCCTCACAACCCTCAGTCATGAAAAATACAACTTAGAAGAAGAATGGAAGGTCCAAAATCCTTTCACACAAAGATTTCACTTGACTCCCTTTCAGTCCTTCCATGCTGACACACTTAACTACCATCAGTTGTCCTTAAAATTATAATTATAACTGTAAGTTAGTTTAAGGCTTTTGTCATATTTTGAAAATAAACTTATTATTATTAGTTATCTAAACTTCTAAAATTCAAATTTAAAACTTGTTATGATTTTATAAGGAGGGGAGGCATTTGCCCAGCAGTGGGACAGTCAGTGGGATATTTAAAAAAAATTATTTTGTAATGGGAAATAAAATTTATAATTTGTAAAAATTATATTTATATAATACTCAATTTAAATAATATTAATTTTATTTTATAATTAACTTAATTAATCGTTAATTGATAATTTATTCTTTGTTTTTTCTATACATAGCTCTAGATAGAGATGACAGGTGTTTCCTGGAACTGCACAAATAACTTCTCATTTAAGTAGACTAGCTTAGCTGTCGCTCGACTAAGTACGAGTATATTGATTAATCGTCGACATTCCTGTATTTCAGTTTGAAGGATACGGAGCTAGCGTAATTACCGGCTCGAGGCGCTTGTTAGCAGCGCATCGAAAACTGTCTAATAAAATTATAGTGAGGTGAGATATCAATGGGCGACGATGACCAATTGCAATCAAAGACGGGTTGAGGATGTCCTCAAGTGAGCTATCCACGCACCTACTTTATAGTCTTTACTTTATTATTTTTATTTTTCAAATAGGTATAGGTTTTTTAGTCATTACATTCAATAGTATTTTTTCCCAACTCAATTTTGTACAACAACCAATTTTCTACTTCCTAACCATGCTGTGTTTACACGTTAAGGGTTACGACCTAGCTCATAGCTTTATATTGATTTTTCTGTAATTTCTATGGTTGTAATCTGTTGTGTTTACCTAATAAATAAATTAAATTAAAAAAATCAAATGGCCTGGACCGTTTTTTTTTTAATTTTATTTTTTATACAGTATAATATACAATAGCGTCTTAATTATGTACCGCCAAACTGTTTAGCAGTTTTTTGTGTTCATTCCAATTTTTTACACGATTTCTTTTACCATAGATTTTCTATGAAAAGTTCCCTATAACTTAGACAATATCCGGTACAAATTTAGAATTTTACTCGCAATAGAAATATGTTTACATTTGTTACTAGGTATCTTCTTTTATATAATTTCTTGTTACTTGAACAATTTACGCTTGTATACTAGCTAAGTTATTCCACCTATTGTCGGACGGTGGTATGTATCCCATTACCGTCATCCAGTCTGTAATTAATAATAATGCTCTCCCTCTCAGGTCGGTTATAACCCTGGGAGAAACTTATAAAAAAATAGGTAAGTTTGTTACAGAAATCTTACTACATAAATCGGACTTTAACGCCCTTGTATTTAACCAACCATTTACCTACATCTTCAGCTATTATAATTATCTTGTCAAAACGGGTGGGTTGCAATTATGTTGCCGCTTAATGTTTCCGACTGGCTGGCATTGCAGACTTGAAAGCTTTGATCAAAGGGTAAGGAACCGTAACTAATCTGCTGGTGGTATGATATCAGAGAACTATTATATTCAAGACTAGGAGGCCAATTCTCACGGAATGAAGATTAGAGGTAAATATCGAATAAAGAAAAAAAATGGCGGATATCGAAGGATGGGAATTTGCTATTCTCGCCTTATCACCTTCGATATTTATCGAGTCCTAGCGATCGACATGCAACGAGTGGTCCTTCGCTATTTTACGTGATATTTATAGTCGACATGTGAGACGGGATATTTATCGAGTTGGTTTTTGGGTATTTTGCCTCTAGGGGCTCTAGGTACAATTAAGAAGGGTCAGGTCAGGAGGGGACTAAGAAAATCAAAGCTTTTTTATATTCACATCCATGGCTGTAAACGGTTTTGGGAGAGGTGTTCCCCGAAATCCTCAACTCATTGCCATGGATTGAAATGGATTCCCTAAAAATGGGATATTATTACCCGTGGTACAAATAAAATATCCTACTGATATGAAATGAAGAAAATGAATCATAGCTATAGACAAAGGTATTAAACTTAGATATATCGGTATAGGCCCCTCCCGCGGTGATGTCCCCTCTTATCTGGTCTACCATGAGTGTTCACGCTTTCTAAAAACCAAATCAAAAAGCTAAGAAACATTAGAATATTCATATTCAACAAACGGGATCAATAAAATTGTAATTCAAATTCGCACATTCTAGATGAATTCTATTCATGTAGATCTCACACTTTTTACATTCCTTCTATCTTTATCACATCTTTAGAACCAAACGGTTTGCAATTATAAATCCCTTCTTTAAAAAAAATTTCTTTATTAAGCAAACTTATAAAACAAATGCATAACTAACTTATGTTATACAATGACATATGATTATGTTCCTAACTTCAACGGGCTAAATAGACACCTTCAAAAGTTTTTTACATAATTAATAAATGCTCATTACATCTTGAGATGTGTCAAAGTTAAGTAATAATTTTACGTTATCGTATATATAAATATGTAACCTACTGTACAGACTTTACTTTTTTCATGTGACATACAGAGGGCGAACCCAGGGGCGAGTAGCGGATCGTTCCTCCCCCATTATTTTAAATATTTCAGTGTTTGGGTTCAAAAATAAAAATAACTTTTAAAACATGACTTACAATCTCTCATTTGAGCTTCAGGGAAGCCATGTTTCCGCAAATCGTGCACGATCTTGCATCGCGACATCAAATACGCTTCGCAGGACATCGCTGCCGCAGCTAACACCAAAAATACTGCTAAATGTGCCATTCTTCTCTTCACACACAATATAGTATCCCAATATATTATGTACAGACAAGTGACTTATTGAACTGGCAAGTGGCAACTAAAAACAAAGTCTTATCGGGGATTACCAGTTTATATTATATGTACGTAGGTACAGTCGACCACTAGTTAATGTATACAATCTGTCAAAAACCTTTTCAACCTTATGTCTGCGCTGTAAGGTAAATTATAGATTCTCAAACGTTCTGGGGTGTGTAGGTTGACATGTGGTCAACTGTACCTATAGTAATGCGCAAAATCCCAGTCCTATACTTATAATAATAAATAATTTAAGGTAAAGCATTGTTTTCCTGCTGCTTTACTTTAAAGCAAATATGGGTACTTATATTCTGAGCAAGAATATTAAAAACCCTGTCAAGAGAACGCCTTGGTAGTTTTATAATCTGTGTTACTTAAGGAGTTCTCTATGAAAAAATTTGCACCGTTTAATTCTGGCAGTATGGCGAGGGTTTTTATATCCCTGGTCAGGATTTACGTAATAAGTAAACTTACGGCACTAGACCTTAACTATTAAGTTCGGACAGCTTGTTAGATAATAACTTAAGCTGTAAGGATGAGCTAGGTTGTCAAATGTTTTTAGCTACTTAGGTAGGTACATTACAGTTGCTTATTCCATACTATTTTTTTAGGCATACACGCAATTGGCTCATATCATAATAGGTATGGGTTTCTGAATAGGGGTGATGTTTCTGTCGGGGAAAATGGAATTGTAGCATTTTATACTTTAATGCCAACAAGGTGCTGCCACATTTCTGCGGTTGTCCCGTGTTCTGTACTTACCTACATACGAGCAACATACATACGCATATTCTGGTATGAGTCACAATGTAGGTACCTACGTACCTACCTACAGTCATAGCAGACAAAAGTAGGTAGGTACCTATCCTATTATGTCTGTCTGGGGAAGTACTATTCGTATGTTTTAACACGAGACTGAAATGCATGTTTAAATTTTTTATTTTAACAATCCTTTTACCATTATAATATATGGTTAGTTGTTTTAATAATGAAGGAATAAATAATTTAGAATTGGTCTTAGGTAGGGTTGATAAAATTTCATTACGTCATTGTTGCCTTTGCCTTGCCCACAGCCCATGTCTTTGGAGGAGACCGTTTAGTCTTCTATGTAAATAGACATTTCCAGAAACTACTCTATACCCCTGTAACGATGTCGACTTCATAGTCCATATCAACCTCCTTGCCATCAAATTCAACCTCATTGTTACCGTTTATCTCATCTCATTTCGTGTTGGCATCTTCATTTTTTCATCTATATTTTCAAAATTCAAATCATATTACCATTCCATTTCTAAATTCCATTATTCCATTAATTTCATTGTTTTAACTTATTCTCTCTGTATTTTTGTCCTGAAGGGACGTATGTCCGTTTTATAAAATTGTCTCCTACTACTACCTATTTTCTACTATTGTGTTGTTCTGTTCCTAATAAATATAATATCTACTATTACCAAGTTTTTTCTATTACTACATCTGCACACTGTCCTAGAACCCTGCTAGCCGGTATCTAGAGGGTCGTTTATAGCACCCTGACCAGGAATATAAAAATTCTGTCAAGTCAACTGTCAGTTTTTATAGTCGTTTTGGAGTACGCTATGAAAAAACATAGGTATTCATTATTAACATAGCGATGGAATTTTCATGTTCCTGGTCATGCATGGTGGGAAAAGAAACAATAAAATGTAAATAAATAATAAATTATATTTCAGTCTTCAAAATTATAGTGAGACTTCTTTCGACAAGTGAAGTAGAGCTTCACTTCTGCCAGCATCCAGTGGCTTTTAGCACCTAAAATTAAATTTTGGAATCTCCTGGTGACTTCTAGAACTTCCTGGCTAGTTCCGGCACCTCTGGGGATCTAGCAGGAAGAGATGTTAGGCAGAGCTTTGTTCTTGCAGTTGTTTATCCAGCCGTACCAGGCTGAGAATTGGTGACGATTGTATATTTTCTTGGCACACGCAGACGCTTTGGTGATGTCGTCCGTTATGAGAGCTAGAAAAAACATAACGATATTAGTTTAATAAATAACGTATATATACCCAGGTAACTTATTATCTCAAAAGGTTCTGTTTGATTCATAATGCCTCCGTACCACAGCGCCTAGGCCTAAAAAATAATTGCCTACTCTTTTTTTATTTTATTTTTATTTACTACTAAACCCGCATTTGACCTCGATCTCCCCTGATGGTAAGCGACGATGAGGTCGACGATGGAGCATGCGGGTCCAGTAAATGCCTATTCACTCTGGCCTTGAAGATCCCAAGGTTGTTGGTTTCGGGAAATACAGACGCCGACAGGCTGTTCCATTCCTTAGCCGTTCGCATAATGAACGAAGAAGCAAATCGTTTCGTACGAGCAGATGGGATATCAACAACATAAGGATGGAACCCCTCCCCGCGCCTGATAGTCCGAAGGCGGAATGGAGATGCTGGAATTAGGTCGTGCAATTCCGATGCGCACTCTCCGAAATGTATCCTATAAAATACCGATAGACAGGCAACCTTGCGTTGATGTTCCAGACTTTGCAGTCTAGCTTCCACCAGCGATTCGTCACCTATAAGGCGCTTAGCGCGTTTCTCCAGCCAGTTCGTATTTTGCTGAGCCGTCCCACAGGTGGCAGCAGTACCTACTCTATGCACGACCGGACTTGAGCTTGGTAAAGGTTTAAAAGCTGTCCCGCCGTGAAGTACCGCCTAACCTTACTCAGGATGCCCAATTTTTTGGCTGCGGTCTGAGCTCTAAAAGTAATGTACAATACAAATGCGATTCGAGTGGGCAATTCAGATCCAGATGGATTGTGGCTTGTCTTTTGTTTGTAGTCGCTCTGGTCTAGCTCAGCCACTGTCAATATCAAAGACTGTCTACTATGTTTTACGTTGTGCATTTTTACATTGCCATTCCTTCATCCCTCGCGTTTATCTGCGGTCTAGGGGTATATGATTTGATTAGGTAAGCGCCTGCAGTACTTAAACAAGCCAAGCATTGACATGCACATTACTCGGTGAATATGATTTTATGATTGGGGGCCGGGAATAATCCCTTCGACCCTTGAGGATCTTTTGTGCCTATCCCATTTTACACACTGGTCATCCCAGTGTGCAGGTTTCCTCACGATGTTTACCTTCACCGTTAGAGCAGTCGGTAAATGTACGTAAGTCTTCGAAAAATGCGAAAATTCATTGGTACATGGCACTGCATGGTTTGGAACCCGGACCTGCCGCACGTGAGTCCCTCTATCATAAGATAATCTTGACGATAGGAGGCCGGGAAATAGTATTATTATATTATTAGTAGTCTTATATTATTATCTAATAGTGTAATATGTAGAGACGCGCGAAGAGTGTTTCATGTTGGTATCGGTCGCGGTATCGGTCGGCGATCTTAGCGTTCCGCCCGACCTGAATAGGAAGACAGGGTTCCCTGTCAAAAACACATCTGACCTGCGCAAGTGACGCCGCAGTCCTTGCCAGGGGTGCTGGTATTACTACACCAGTACTTGTCGTTGATCTGAAACAGGCCGTAGTCCCGGGAGCCGTTCGAGTTCACTTTGCTCACCAAGTGCGTCGAGCGGGAGCTCTCGTGCTCCACTAGGCATACCCCTGGAAGAGTGTAGGAAATTCATATAGTTATTAGATTGACATAGGTATAAAACTGCATCTGATTTTAATATAGGTAATTAGTTAATCAATTGATAGGTGGCGGAACTGTGTTTCTTGATCTATCTATCGAATATGAAACAAGCTAACTTTGAGCTTCATGAACAGCGTCTTTTTCATATTCCGCCGTTTAAAACAAATTATGGAAGGAATGCTTTTATTCCGCGAACATGTGTCTCCTACAATAAACGATTTACCAGTGTTGACCTTTTCAACTGTTCTTTGGGACAGATAAAAAATAGTATTATGATGATTAGCAGTAACCTATCTAAAATATAATTTTGTTTATTTGTTTTAATATCATTGTTTTATATCCCTCTACATTATTCTACATTTACTTCCTTTGTATATTTATTTTTCTATGTTTATATATAACTAGTGTGTACTTGTCTTGTCTACATGAACTGAAATATGTTATTTACGTTTATAATATTTGTGAACCCTTTTTGTTTCTGTGTAATTTTTTTTTGTTTATATGTATTTCTATCTATTTGTAAACTGTTTGCGTTCCTTAATAAATAAAATATAATCATGAAGCTAGAGAGAGACAGAGAGAGAGAGAGAGAGTTTTTATAACTCTCTCTCTCTCTCTCTCTGGTAGAGACTCTCTTTGGTAGATACCCAAAAACATATTTATATGTATAACAATTATGATTGTTAATTTTGGACATAGTCCGAAACGATGTTTTCCTCTGTTTTATTTATATTTATTAGGTATATAAGGATTTATTTTGATAACTGTGCGTTTAACTTCTTTCTACATTTTATTGATGATTATGGACAGCTTTCTTCCCAAAACAGTTTCAAGAAGCTCATTATGTAAATTCACAATCAACCCATTTGCGACATCACTGTTGGGATTTGTTTGGAAGACTTTTGTAATCTATTCAAAGGTTAAAAAGTAATCAGATATATTGTGTAGACTACCAATAAGATTTTCCATTTATTCGTTCAATCGGAGAGTTACGTATATTAGTATCTAAATGTATGTTAAAAATAAATTAGTAATATATTCAAAATTGTACTTACAATCCCTCAATTGACTCTCCGGGAACTTATGTTTACGTAGTTCTTTGACCAGCTGGCATCTTGTCATCTGGTACGCGTCGCACGCCAGGGCTGTCAGTGCTAAGGCCAGAAACACCATCAACTTTGCCATGGCTTTTATCTTTTATTTATTTTTATTTTGTCTCTAAAATACTGCACTGGTAAACTTGGTGCAGAGCGAAGGATGTGTGATGTGATATCGGAGACCGTTTGAGTTTATATACCCGAGTAGAAAGTCTAAGTATAAAAAGTAGGTACAGTATCCATGTTTGTTGGTACAGCTCAAGGAAAAGGGAACTTCCCTCAGGCTCGTACCAGAGCGATGCGAATTTATTTGTTTGAGTCACCGGGGTCTCGTACGCAGGAATCAATTAATGCCATGCCACGATGTTACGTTTCAAATGTTGCTATTAATCCATCATCTGCAGCATGTCACATTGCAATATTTGAAATATGCCTCCCCCTTCTATTAATTATGAGAGAGTATAAAGTCGTAGTGGTTTGAACGATCAATATTATGTCTACAAGAGGTCCGGGTTCAAATCCAGATCTGGATATGTACCAATGAGTTATTCGGTTTTATTTCAAAGATCGTAATTTGTATGGTATATCTAGATCCGAAATATTTTTAGGAATTGTTAAAAGTCATAGAACAAACGTTGTTCAGTTACCTATCCGAAAAAAAACACTTGTCGAGTGGTATTATGAACGTGGGATTACGGACGTGAGAGTTATGCTTATGGAATGTAAATTAACTAATGGAAATGGTTAATCTATTTTAAAAAGAATCGAATCGGTAATGATTCGAGCACTGAATAGACATCCCTATATGATACGTCAAACAAACTTCTAAAGGATCATCCCAAAATGAACAAGGTATCATCAGCAGCCCACTCTAGTCCACTGCTGGACATAGGCCTCTCCCAGGGCGCGCCATTGAACCCGATCTTCGGCTCTTCTTTTGCGCTATCCATGGGAGGTAATGCCATAATCGCCACGCTAGGCCTGCAGGTTGGCGATCGCAGTAGCCGGGTAGCTTGCCCTGATGACGCTGCTGCCCGTCATCGTGCTTCTGGTATTTTGACCCAGCCAGAATTTGAGTGGTTATACCGCCACTAGTCGGTCGCCAGGGATTCGTTCGCTAATCGGCAGGATGCACCACGTGCAGGTGAGTTTGGCATTTGGAGGTACCTAGATGTTGGTGACTCCCCTTACATCCCATTACAACAAGGTATAATAAGGTTATCCATTTAACCTTATTAGAAACATCAACGAAGTTACATACTCGTATATATCAACAAATTATTAGGAAATTAGCGTGCCGATTCAGACAGAGATCAACAGAAACCAATCCAAGATAACGTTTATGTACTTTATGTATTTGTGTGACGTTATGCTTTGTTCCCATCCCAGGTTCATCTTAAAAAAAACTGTTAACATAAATCAGACTCGCATGTTGTTGATACCCAATTACAATTGGTTATTTGCTTCATGTTGATACCTAATAAATTATATCTCACGCAAACTGTTGACCTCACCTGACCTTGTGTTTTGGTGAATCATAACATAAATAAAAAGCTTACTGATAAAACATTTGTATACCTACCTACCGTGTAATACCTTATCTTCGTCCCGTGCGGGTATGTCCCTCAGCTCAGCAGTTAATAATTGGTTAAACAATCCCATTATCTACAGCGTGATTCGGCGAATGTAGGTTGTAAAAACTTGTTTTAACGGTACTGAATCAACTTTAGATTATATACCGTTCGTCCCAAATAATGTCACACATTTTTATCTCTCTGAACGACTTTTACAAGAAATTATTTTGGAATCACAAGTATTTTTATAAATTATTTTAGAAATTGGAAATGGGTCGATTCTACAAAGTCTACATGCAATATGAATCGATCAGCTGCTAAAATATAATATCGATACTGATGCACTCCGCAATCGCAAGTTCAATATAGGTAGGTACTATTTTGTTAGGTATACCTGTATGTTCGTAGAATTTCGAAAATGCTCAGTAAGGTAAAAAAAATCCTTCAGGGCGACTTGGGCCACTTCCTAACTTGTCAATTTCCAAAGTTTACCACTTCCTATTTCGTCCACTCCTATAACGTCCTTTTCCTAAATTGTCATCTTTCAAATCCTAATTCGTCCACTTCCTAAAAAGTCAATTCCTAATTCGTCCACTTCCAAAAAAGTCCATTCCCCATTCGTCTATTTAGTCTTAGTATGCATACCTCCCTCCGGCTCGGACCCCTCCCTTGGGCCACTTCCTAATCCCTCGCCTAACAAATAACCCTTCTACATGGCTAATCGAAAGAAAACTACAAATATTTAAATATTTTTGACTTAACTTTATTTAAACTTTTCAAACAATATTGTTAACTTAACTTTATTTAAACTTAACTTTGGAAATGGTCAAGTTAGGATGAAGACGAGTTAGGAAGTGGTCAACTTTGGAAATTGACAAGTTAGGAAGTGGCCCAAGTCACCCTGAAATAAATTTTTGTATTAGAACATCTTATTCCTACCACAGAATGTTGTAAAATACCTATTTTTATGATTTCACAAATTTTGACACAGAATCTCTCCTAATAACGTACCTACTCGTATGTGGGCCCATAAAATAGTTTTTAGCAACACAGTTTTATGACACCCTGTGTCTGATTGTACATAAAAACTTGGTATAAAACATATTATCAACACCTCTACGTCTCAGTGTTTTGACGCCTACTCCTCTCTTATCGTATAAACCTATGTCAAAACAATAAAATTAACAAAAATGTCAAAGCTTGTGCTCGTGATCCTCAGTGTGACTATCCTTAGCCAGAGCGAGGGTTATCAGATGACAAGGTGTCAGTTAGTGGAACAACTAAGGAAACATGGATTCCCTGAGAAAGAGATGAGGGACTGTAAGTACCTTACCAATGTTTGTGCAATATGCAGTAAAATATAAATGGTATAGTACAGTCAACCACAAGCTATAGTATACCATGTGTCAAAAACCTTGAATTAAATCTCAACCTTATGCCTGCGCGGTATGATACATTTCAGATTCTCAAAATTTGACGTTTTGGGTAGGTTGACCTGTGGTATTGACCTATTGTTATCTTATCTTTTCTTATGATAGGGGGCCGGGAATAACCCCAGCGGCACTTCGACCCTTGAGGATCTTCTGCGCCAACCTCATTTTACACACTGGTCATCTCAGTGTGCAGGTTTCCTCACGATGTTTTCCTTTACCGTTAGAGCAGTCGGTAAATGTACATAATCTTCGAAAAACGCGAAAAACTGGTACATGGCACTTCACGGTTTCGAACCATGCATGCAAGCATGGGGGTCTGGTGTCCTAGCCACTGTGCCACCGACGCTCTTGTTTCTATTGTTAAAGCTGGTTAAAAAAAACCATATTGATATCCACTCCAACTAGGGTAAAATGCCTGTTCTAGAAATGGTCCTCCACAATGGTCCAAAAAGGTGGATTCGATTCAGCGGCGCTTGCGCCGCAGTCCCGTACTCTGTTGATCCTTTTGTGCAAATAAAGCTAGCCATGACGATTAGGTTATGTTATGACTAATAATAATGAAGTAGTACAGTCGATCACAGGTCCACCAACCCAAAACGTCAAAATTTCAGAATCTGAAATATAGGTATTTATGTTTTTGACAGCTATGGTATACTTTAGCTAGTGATCGACTATACGTGTTACTGTTTTCTAATATATTTTATTACCTAATTCTCATTCCTTGACGAAGAAAAAGTATTTCAAATGAATATTCAGTGCTAGTTATGATAATATAAGGACAGCTTTCTTATTTAGATTAGAGCCAATAATCTCATCTTTATACATTTTTACATCCTAAAATAACCGCTTGTCCACAGACCTGTTTTTTTTGTAGTTCCGGGGTTAATTCTCTTTCGGGTAGGTAATTATTAAACTTTTTAACCGACGATAAAAAAATTGAGATGTTCTCAACTAGATGTAATGTATGTAAATGTAGATTTGTCTCTTTTTCGCGGATTGGATATTGTTTCAATAAGGCTCGATGTATATTTACACACTCTTACATACTTACACACATACCCTTTTCTTTGTTCTCCCCACTCCCTATTCCCACCAGCTGTTACTAATTATTATTATTGTTTGTATACGTATATCTATGTATGTATATATCTATTTACAAATCTACATCTATCAAAAATCAGGTCTCCTTTTTTGGCTTGCACGAGTGTAAAAAAAAGAACAATTCAGGAATTGTATAGCAGTAAGGTTTCTCAGAAATAAAAATAAAATAAAATAAATAATATTTCCGACAATTATTTTTTATTTGTAGTGCATTAGCTAATATGCACTCCATACAAATCGGCAATATAAATAGGCTCTCTACCGAAATCCGCCGCGCCGCTCAATAAATCGGCCTTAGGGAAAATTATTAGTGATAGCATCTAAATCTAAATGTTACTGATGTTAGACACGTGAAAAAATAACCTGTTATATGCGTACATAAATACATAGCTCTCACGTCCATAATCCCCGAGGTGGTGGACAGAGGAACCACCTTCATCTTAGGTAGTTAGTTCCCACTTTTCGCCATAATATTTGGTGGATGAACACGATGGGGCGAGCCTATCGCCGTCTACTATAAGTGTAGAATAGTATCCACTAGATCCTTAGTCGCCTCGTACGACACCCACTGTTAGAGTTGGGGTGGTCCATGGCACTTTATGGCCGACACGACACGGTACTTTTTCAGCATGTTATGTATATAAATGTGTTTGAAATAGGGTACATGAATATTTTTTTATTATTGCATCAATCAACTTACATGGACATACTGAAGATGGATCTGAAATCCGTTTATCGATATCTCAACAAACATCAGCGATATTAATGGTTAAAGTTAGTAGTGGGAGGATGCTCCGTCCCTTTCTAGTAAAACAGTCTTAAACAGCGTTTACGGTAAACTTGTTAATAAACAGGTCATAAACAGTTTATTAACAAATGTTGCCTAATGAATACCCGCCTTTATTAGAGTGCGTTCCAAAATATGTTGAAATTATTCACGTTGACAGAAGTACACGTTCCATGGCTTGTTTTGAATACAAGTTTGATACATTTTCAACTGTTAATGCGGTAATGTAACATGGAATATTTCAACTGGTATTGGAACGCTCTCTTAATATGTAGTCAAGGTCCTCCTTGTATGGCGCTACTTAGGAGTGACGTCATATTATAGTAGCAGCATCTCTTTCTTCCGTCTGATTTTTGATTGCCTGTAGCTATTTTATTTTTCAACGAATTTTAATTTTGTTTTCACATTTGACCATCAATTTGTCTATTTCTTCATTTTTATGAAATACTATTAATATTTGACACTTATCTTGTACCGTATTGCAGGGGTCTGCCTGGTAGACAGCGAGAGCCTGCGGATGACGGACGTGGTGAGCAAACCAAACAAGAACGGGTCCAGAGACTACGGGCTGTTCCAAATTAACAGCGGCTGGTGGTGCAGTAACACTACTACGCCGGGGAAAGGCTGTAATGTCACTTGTGCCGGTTAGTAAACAAACGATCAATAGATAATCCTGCAATGTTTTACCACTATAGGCGCCACCTAGCACAGTAAAACACGACGCACGTGTACGATTTAAATATGATTTTGTTCTAAACATAAGATAACCTATTTTTTTTGGTTTCAATGACAATAGTTTGATAAATAAATAATGGTTATTTTAATTAATATTGGATGATTTTACAAGATTTTTGTTTAATAAACTTTGAATTAGCACATAAAGCCAAAAACAACATGTAGATACGTACCTTTCCACCAAATTCCATCAGACTCGCGCCACGCTGTTTTAACAATTTTTTTAGGTTTGCTATTTTGAAATGGCCATATGCTGCCATGATATTATCACAATTTTACTATAGCTTTGAGAAATTAAATTAACCCAAACAACGAGAAATTTGTGATATCTTCAAAAATAACGTTTCGTTTTGCTTTTCTGTTTACGGAGTGTGTTCGTGGCTCCATCTACGCAACGCTGTGCGTTTTATGTCCTATTATATCTTTGAGGGATCAATTGAATCATATAGCCAAGTTGCAAACATGGTCCGAAAGTGATCATGCAGCGTCAGAACCAAATGAGATCAAGGTCAAACGCGAGTTTAGGTGTAAGTAAAAGAAAACAGGATCGCCAGTGGCACATTAAATCTGAGCCCCTTCGTGCCTAGGAGAGCGCGTTGAGTTGTTAGGCAGGGCGGCCTGAACAACTCTGACTAGAATAGTTGGCCACTAGCTAGCCACAGGATAATAAGTATTGGATGATTGAAGATAATATACGGAGATTTTTATGAGGAAATATTTTGGCACAATTTATTGTTCTACCCTTCCCAGGGGAAAAACATCCATTACCTACTTACCTAATCTTTTTGCAAAAAGTTTTTTGGGCATCCATTTGGTAAGGAACTAATAAAAACTATGATTAAGTCTATCTACTATCTTCTCTTATGATAGGGGGCCGGGAATAACCCAGCGGCACTTCGACCCTTGAGGATCTTTTGCGCCTACCCCATTTTACACACTGGTCATCCCAGTGTGCAGGTTTCCTCACGATGTTTTCCTTCACCGTTAGAGCAGTCGGTAAATGTACGTAAGTCTTCGAAAAATACTAAAACACTCATTGGTACATGGCACTGCACGGTTTCAAACTCGGACCTCCCGCACGGGAGTCCGGTATCCTAGCCACCAGGCCACCGACGCTCTAGTCTATGTACTAAGGTATATGCGTATTTGTGTTAAAATTTTAAGTAATAAACTAGGACTTGTGGAAAAAAGTACATAGGTAAGGAAGTACATGGAAGTGTAGCTAAAATTCATAACTTGCAGGGACCTATGTCCTGAGCACGGAAAATCATCAAATCTAATATTTTGAAACTCTCTACTCTATGGATGACACTCATGAGGTGACATGACCGTATAGATAGATGCTCAGAATCCATGCCACAGACTTTTACCATGACTTTCCACTCTTCTTAATGACCACATCTTTATTTCCAGACCTCATAACGGACGACATCACCAAGGCAACCGACTGCACAAAGCTGATATTCAAGCGGCAAGGTTTCTTAGCGTGGCACGGGTGGCATAAGAGATGCCAGGGAGACCTGCCCGAGATATCTAACTGCACGACATTCGATAACCCAGCGCTCCTTGTCTATGGTGTCATTTCTTTACTGGCTGGTTCTAATCATTCAAAAGCCGTGGAGAATGTTTAAATAGATTATCAGTAATTATCACGTCTGTTTCCGCCACATTTCCTATCCCATTGCTACTCATGTTCAGCCAGGATCGACAGTGGTACAATCCGCGGCACATAAGTTGAACAAAAATGGCGGTCGTCCGCGCAGGTACAGTCGACCACAAGCTGTAGTATACCATCTGTCAAATACCTACGATTAAAACTCAACCTTATGCCTACACCATATTATACATTTCAGATTTTAAATTTTAACGTTTTGGGTAGGTTGGCCTGTGGTCGACTGTACATTAAAGACATGCTATGATTACGCGCGGCCCCCCGCATCGCACCTCATACCGCACTTCGATTGATACCCTAACATTTGTAATTGCGTATTCGCCATTTTTGTTCAACTTATGTGCCGCGATCTGTAACTGGACTTGATGCAATGAAGGATGGCGGAGTACCTGGAATTGACTCTATGCTACATTGGGCCAATGGGTCTAGATTAATTAACGAATGATAAAGTAGAAGTAGGAAAAACTTTCCTCCTATCACGACAGTGGTGTCGATTCCTGCAGTCGCCAAATCTGAAGCTAAAATTAAATAAAACGGACACGCGCACTCATATACATGATTGTATATACGTGAGTGACGTATACTTAAGCGATGGTTTAATTTAGCTAATGATATGCCAGAATAGGGACCGCAAGGAGTACCCGTACCCCATAATAATTTATAGCCCTAAACCCTGACCAGGAACCCGCGCCGGCGCGGGCGGCGACCCGCTTCTGGCGCTTACACGCGCTATCGGCGTATTCCAGGCCGCTTCTCCCCGACCCCTCCGTCCCCAGCGACGTCCTAAGCCGAGGTCCGTACCCACCTGGGTGCCCTTAGGCAGTCGCTTCTTATAGTAGTTTTTAAGTCCTCCTCTAGGCTGGAGCGCATTTAGAGCTCGCCCCAAAAATCCCGGTGAAGCTGTAAAGGTCATTAGGACCAACAGCAATTATCAGTACGAAAACCTGACCAGGAACTAAAAAATCTGTCAAGAGGCCGCCATTAATAGTTTTATGAGTCATGGAGTTCGCTATGAAAAAAATTGTATCATTTAGTTCCGCAATATGGATCGTTTGTAATGGTTATTTGTTTTTAACATAGCGAAGTAAAAAAGATAACATTGTGTTCAAAGGTTATGTAATATGTTTTGCTCGAGTTACTTTGTTACAAAAGTCGACTGGATAAAATAACTGTATGTGAATGAGACAATATTCTTTTCACAATTATTTTGGTTTTATTCTCGCCTGCCCACCTTCCAAATCTCACTTGTACAGTAATACCCCGCTTTACGCGACCCAGTATAGCGCGGATTCGTTACAACGCGAATTTCAAATTCGCGCTTGACGCGATTTCCTGCAAACACTAACTGGGGTATTCCCCACAAATTAATTTCTGGTGCGACTTTCCTTCTCTATATAAGCTCTGATTAGGGAATCCCAAATAGAAAATGAATAGATAATTATAGAACATGTTTTCCTTTGCGACTTGCCATCTTTATGTTGGCTCTCCTGGTGACAGATGTCTGTCACCTATCTAGGTGACGATGATTGGAAAAGATTTTGGACGTGTATTTTCGTAAAACCAACGCTCAAAATGTATCACCTAGTATTTTGCAATAAATGAAATTGATTTAGTATGTTTAAGTATTGTTTTTGAGCAGACCCCGATATACGCGAATTTCGCATAACGCGATTTTCTCTGGAACGTATCCCTCGCGTAAAGCGGAGTATTACTGTACTTTATATAATAGGATTTTATAGTGGTTAAATAAATAAAGAGAATTTTAAATAACAATATATTGTAATGAACCGTTACTTACGTACATAATTACTTAACGATATCGCGTTTTACTTAAAAGTCATAAAACTAAAGAACCGTGAAGGAAAAAACGCGCTATTTCTTCTTTCATATAAGTAGACAAGTATGTAATTTTTTGCCACGAGCAGGATTCGAACCCGCAAGCTGTCTGTCCGGGGCATGCTCTATGCTAACTGAGTTGTTGTGGTCCGAACATCTTAGGGACGACACTATCATGTTTGCGGCAAAATTTTCTTCTAGATTTGAATTACCGTTTCGCATAGCGTACATGCAAATTAGTTTACTACTAGATTAAGCAATAGGTGTACATTTTGTATGAAAACCATAGACAATTCGCGAGTTAACCCAGGAGAAACTTTTCGTGCAAGCGGGCCTTAAATTTTTAAACTAGCACGATTTGTATTAATTTTTGGTAAAAATTTCACGATCGACCGACTCGTCGTCACGATTTGTTATTTTGACATTTAACACTCACATTTGTCACTTTGACGTTATGCATGAGCCACATTGGCAGAAAGTGGACGTGAGTGGACATTCGGGAAAGTAGACATTCGGGGAAATGGACATTCCGAGAAATAGCCCTAAAAGACCGACTGAATGTTCCGGCAATAGGACTTAACGCTCCTGAGGGATTTTTATCAGTTTATTATTATCCCAGCACTAATGCAATAATGTAAGAGGTGTAGTTTTCATAGCGGTGTGATGACGAAGAAAAAAATGACTGGTAGTCCAGTATGAGGAGCTGGTGTGACGAGTCGGTCGTGAAAAAATTAAATATCGATGCGATTAAGCCCCGTTTTGTCTCGTTAGGTTTGAAATCGCCATGAAGAGACAAGACAATATCTCTTTGAAGAAACTGATTGGTGATGAAACCTGTAACTACACTTGACTTAATGAAACTTACAAATTAAGAAATTAAATACCAACATTGTTTTCTACTTCTTCTTTCCTTTCGATGTCGTTCTTCAGATCCAATAACAGTTTCATTATAGCCTCTTCCCATTCTTTTAACTGAAATTAATACAAACGTCAGGTTAATTCATAAAAATAAAAGTTATGTATAACTGCAAAACAAATACATATTCTATGATATATATTTTTTGCATTTCGCGAAATTTCGTAATATCGCGTAGAGATAAGTGGCCCCAATCCACTTGGATCTCTCTCCCAAGACATAACGACTGGCCCCATTAATATCCCCATTAAAATAAATGAATGAATGAATGAATACTCTTTATTGCAAAAAATTAGTGTGATACAATGTGTACAAAACGATTAATACAATCTTGGAGGTCGTATCGCTAAAAGCGATCTCTTCCAGACAACATTTTGGTGGAGTAATTTTGGAAGAATAAGGTAGGTTAATAGGTAGATAAATTTTAATTTTTTTAAAATAAGGTAGGTTAATAAGTAGGTAGGTAGAATAATATATATAATATACACATACAAATAAATATATTTATATATACTTAAATTATAAAAAATATCAATATTAAAGGGACCAGTCATTAAGCACGGGAGAGGCCTCGCAAATGGCCTGGGACAATCCGTCTATAGACATAGAGAAACTATCGCTACGTGATATTCCAAGCGAAATGTCAAATCCAGATTACGCGATCTTACGCTCACGTATAGTACGTGAGGTTTTAGAAAGGACTTCGGGTCTTGAGACGTCGGTATTTGATAGCGATACGTACAGCCGACCACAGGTTCACCTACCCAAAACATCAAAATTTGAGAATATGAAATGTAACATATGGCAGACGCATAAGGTTGAGTTTTAATGTAAAAGAAAAAAAATAAAAGGTTTTTGATAGATGGTACTTTAGCTTAAGGTCGGTTGTACCGCAGTACACTGCAGTAAGACAAAGACAGAAACCGATTTTACCCGATATCCGAATCCCCTTCTAAGAGCTCACGGACTGTATATAACTGTAGGATAATAATAGGTATATGAAACATACCGCATTATTATAACCGTCTCGTATTTGCTGTATGTTCTCGTATCCACGGCTCTTCTGTTCGTCGTAGGTGCTGGTCAGCCGCTTGATCTCCTGAGTGCGTTGGATCGCTTTTGTGGAGCTCTCACACCGCTTCTTGTCCTTTTCCTCGGCCTCTCTGACCGCACTGTAATATAAATTATGACGAAAATCATCATCAATCATCCATCAGCTCCATTTTACAAAAAAAAATTATTTACCACAATAAATTTTTTACACGTTTTAAAGTTTGCTGTTGGACCCCGCACTAGGGCGACCCTGTGTCGCGGCGATCCTTAATCACATTAACAATAAGTATTAAATTAACTAATTTGGACTCAGTTGTATTTTACAAAAATATATAGTACCTATATAATGTGTATAGTACACGTGGGAAAGGGTGAGAGTGCGGTGTGTGTGTTTGTGTGTGCTGAGACACCATACTCTACAGTAGTAAAACTTGAGACACCACAATACATTAGTGACAATAGGAGATAATCCTGCAATGTTTTACCACTAAAGGAGCCACAAGCACAATGGTACGTAGCCAATCAACATGTAGATACGTTCCTTTCCTTTTTTTATCCTTTAGACTCGCGCCACGCTGCCTTAACAGATTTTTTAGGTCTGCTAATTTGAAATGGCCATATGATACCATGATATCATCACAATTTTACAAATAGCTTTGAAAAATCAAATTAAATTAACCCAAATTTCTCGTAATTTGTGAATCTTCAAAAGTGACGGTTCGTTTTGCTTTTCTGTGTGCTAGTGGCTCCATCTACGCAACGGTTTTTGTTTTATGTCTTATTGAGAAATCACACTCCAGTAATACTGAGATACACACACATACACACACACACACACACACGCACGCTCCACGCATACACTCACCCTCAAACACCCTCTCACAACAGGTATGAACAACAATATAATGGATAAATAATTACGTTTCTTTTAATTATTTAATATATTTTTTAATATAATTGTATCCCCCAGGCTATTAGACTGTTGCTATCTACTATGCTGCAAGACAGCCGATAAGGCCAGTGCAGGTAGTAAAGACCGACGTGTTACTTATATATACATTGTAACTACACTGTTGTTAAATGATTATAATTTGAATATTGTTTGACTTAATAAATATTTTTGTATTTTGTATTTGTATATATAACCACTACCATCAGGTAGTCCGTTTGCTCGTCTGCTCTCCTTATTTAATAAAAAAAAACTATTTCACTATTAGAGTTGAGACCGCACTCTACAACAGTGAAGTGAGAGTTGAGACAGATGAGATAGATGAGACACACACACTAGTGAAAGTTGAAACAGATGAGAAAGTTGAGATACCACGCTCTATTCACCTCTCTGCTAGTGTCCGCTCCTGCTGCCGCCGCGCGTGGCTCTCCTGTCGCTTGCTGCCGGCATCGGCGCGGCGCGAGCGCAGATCCGACTCCTGCATTCGCAGCTCCATCAGCTCTGTATTGAGGACATCGCACTCGCCTTCCTTGCTGTCTTCGTCTAGGTTTCCTAGCTCGTAGTCCCTGTAAATAATTATTAAATTAGCTCTGTTTCTATCCCACGTACGCCTCGTTGCGAGTACGGTCCGAAGGTGATCGTGCAGGTAAGCAACGTTGGGCGCGGTCGGTACCAGGATGGGTGACCTCTATTGGCATATTTTATCTGAGCTCCTCCGTGCCTCGGAGAGCACGTTAAGCAGCCGGTCCCGGTTGTTGTCGTTTCGTTAGCAGTTGTTAAGCCATGTTAGAGGGCTACGGGCGGCCTGAACAACTCTGACATATACGATAAGCAAGCAAGTTACGTAAAATATTGATTTATATTAGTCCGTCCATGTCTGTACAGTAAACCCCCGCTTACGCGACCCCGTATTGCGCGGATTCGTTTAAACGCGAATTTGAAATTTCGCGCTAAATTTCCCCGCTTTACGCGATTTCTGCAAACACTGCCTTGGGTACTATAGTAAGTGTTTAACTATAGTATTATTGACAATAATAACGAGTTTTAAAAGTTATACTGACTAAGGAATTCCTCACAAATTGTTTTCTGGTGAGACTTGCCTTTTCTGTTAGCTCTGACTAGGGGATTCCCCAGAAAATGTTTTCCTTTGCGACTTGCCGTCTTTATGTGGCTCTTCAGATATGACAGAGATAGGTGACTATGTTTGGATACTTGGTGCAAGAAAGATGCATATAATTATGTACGTTTCCTTGTTAGTCAGCTCAGTTTATTAAGTGAAATAAGCTAAAGCGTACGTTACGTCTCATCGCGGTGTGTCAAACATAACTAAACAAATATGCCGCCAGTACAAAGGAGAGAGCGTAAAAGCGTGACTTTAGAATTGAAGCTAAAAGTGTTAAGACGGATGGATAATGGGGGCAGATCTACAATCGTTGGACGTGATTTTGGTCTCTCAGAGTCGACAGTAAGAACAATTGTTAAAAATCGACAAAAAATTATTCTTTCTAGTGAATCTTCGACACCTACGATTGCAACCAAAGTTACCCGCTCGAGATGTTCAGTCCTGGAAAAAATGGAAAAATTGCTCGCAGGATGGGTCGAAGATTTAAATAAGAAAAACACACCTCTGAGCCAAAAACTCGTATGCGCAAAGGCAAGTTCTTTGTACGATACTCTAAAACAACAAGAAGGTCAAGGTTATTCTACGCCACCTTTCGCTGCTAGCAATGGTTGGTATGACCGTTTTAAACGCCGAACAAATCTACATAACATCCGAATAACAGGTGAAGCAGCAAGCGCAGATACAAAAGCAGCAGCGGAGTTTCCAGACAAACTACATACGTTCATAAGACGAAACAAAGTTCCTGCATGCCTCATCTTCAAGGTTGTCGAAACCAGACTTTATTGGAAGAAAATGCCACCTCGAACATTCATCTCTAAAGAAGAACGGCAGGCTACAAAAGATCGATTTACACTTCTGCTGGGAGGAAATGCAACTGGTGATTTCAAACTGAAGCCTTTGCTGGTGTATCAATCAGAAACACCACGTGCAATGAGAGGTATGGATAAAAGCAGTCTACCCGTTGTGTGGCGGTCCAATCGCAAGGCGTGGGTGACAAGGGAAGTGTTCCAAGATTGGTACACTAACAGCTTTTGTCCAGAAGTCATGGCCTACTGTGACACGAACGGACTTCCGCGTAAAGTTTTGCTTCTGTTAGATAATGCTCCCGGACATCCACCAGCACTCGATACGCCCTCAGATTTGAACGTAAAAGTGATGTTCCTTCCACCAATGGACCAGGGAGCAATTGCAAATTTTAAAGCATACTACTATCGCCGCACATTCAGAGATTTGATCCAAGAAACTGACGGTGAAGGAAAACAGTCAATAAGGGACTGGTGGAAGTCATACAACATCATGAGGGCCATACACAACATAGACGAGGGTTGGAAAGAAGTAAAAAAGAGCTGTATGAATGGCGTTTGGCGGAATCTCTGGCCTGGAAGAGAAGCTCCCAATAGAAGTGTGCAACTGCAAAAAAAGGTGCTGGAAGATATAGCTACAATGCTGGAGGGATCGGAACTGGCTGGTGTCACAGTGGAGGAGCTCGAAGAACTCGTAGCGTCCCATGAACCTCTCGGCAATGAAGAATTGATAGAGATGCAGAACAACACCATCAACAACAAGGAAGAGGAAGAGGAAAAGGAAGAGAAAGTTCTTAGGGTGCGTCCACATTGGCGAATTTGCCGCGAATGCGCTGCACGCGTGCAGTTACTGCAACTGTTACTGTAAATACGCGTAGAATGTTTGGGGTGCCTCTTTAGCGCAGCTCACGCAAGGCTCGCCAAAATGTGCGCGCGTGTAGATCGTTCAGTTGAATCTGAATATCCCTCACGCTTTTTGTAAAACCAACGCTCAAACTGTATCACATGGTATTTTGCCAGAAAATTAAATTGATTTAGTGTTTATGTATCGTTTTTAAGCAAACCCCGATATACGCGAATTAACGCGATTTTCTCTGGAACGCATCCCTCACGTAAAGGATTACTGTACTGCTTTATGGAAGTTGATATACCTAGTTCAAAGATTTTGAAATTCACCCCAATGTAGATTGCTCCCTAGAGAAATTTCATAAGGAAACCGCGTCTGCAAGTTGGCGCATGCGATTAGAACATTTACCCATACATTAGTTGGGCACTGAAATGTTAAATGTGTAAAATATATGACCTATCCAATTCAAGGGGAGGGTCAATTTCGTGGCTCACTGTCAGTGCTCGCGTCATTGTTCTAGAGAAGAGGGCACTACTATTTCGATTTCTGTGGTACCTTGCGCTTTATGTATCTAATAGTAATAGAATAAGATACATAAAGCACAATGTTGCCGGCCGACCTTAGGTTCTCAGTCTAGAGATTAAAAAATCTAATTAGCAAGATTTCAAAATAACTGGCTAATTCTCCTTCTGTGTTTTGTCTAATACGCGACATTGGCGGTTATTATTATTGTGCCTTCATCACAATAAAGGCTATAATAAAAAAAAGAAAATAGTATACTCACTTCAACTTCGTAATATCGTGCAACAAATTATTAGCCGTATCCAAACTAGGTTTAATCATCTGCAAGATTTTCAAACTGTTGTCCTTCTGAGCAATGACAGCCTGCAAGGAATTCAGCTTCTCTTCAGCCTCTTGAACATTCAAGGCAGCTTGTACAGCCTGAGACTTTATATCATCTGCATCGTATACTCTTAGAGCACGTTTTCGTTCCCGTTCGGCTAGCAACCCGTCCTTAGTTGCTCTCTTTTGGTCGAGTAAGATGTCTGTGGCATTGTTTTCTTTGATCAATTTATCCAATTCCTGATTTTCTTGATCACGACTCGCTTCTTCTACTTGTAGTTCCTCTTCTAAGAGAGTTATTTCTTTTAACATCTGTAAGAAAATATTACACAATTATTTACTCATACATTTTAAGTGATACCAGCTCGATATTTGGCCTTTTCTTGACTGAAAAATGTGAGAAAATTGCCATATACAAGTGATTTTAATTTGCTTGAAATTGTTCTGAATCTCTTGCTTCCTGTAGTCATTTGTCGTTTCACGCAAGCTCGCCATTGGGGTCATCTGCTCTGTATATTAAAATCTATGAGCACTCTACTAATCTGATCTTTTTTTTCCCCATGGGTTGAAATGTCGCTGGGATCCCTGGCCCCCATCCAAAGAATCTGATCTTTAAAGGTCAGTCTAGAACGACCCCGGCTTTTCTTTCCACTCACTTTCGCTTCTTATACCTGTTTCGTCGTTCATTCGTCACTCATTCTGTCCACATGCCCGAACCAACCGACCAACGTGTAAAAATAAAATTGATACAATCAAATACCTGCTCTACTCTCTCGGCCCTCTTTGCTTTCTCTTCAGCTTGATTATTGAGCATTTCAAACATTTTGTTCTTCTTTTCTTCTAAAGCTTTTGCCTGTAATCAAAACATCAACCACAGTTAGATAACTTAGACATGTTTGTCAAGTATTGGAGTCACCAATGATGGAGGTACTATTGTTGGTGATCGGAGTTTAGTATCAATGTCAGTTGTAAAATAACCGTCTTTAGAAATATACTGTATTCTATAGTCAATAACCAGAGATAGTTATAGAATTTCAAATCTAATTTTATTTGAAAGTAGGACCAAGCTATACCCAAAGTACAGATGCTCAATTATGAGGTGTATAGTATATCTAAAACATATCTTTTACATATCTGTGCTCTGAATATCTATAACCAGTACCTTGAAAACTTAAATAGTTATTTATTTCGAGAGTGTGACACTATCAAAAATTCTAAAAACCTTAACTTATTTTACGTCGACTTGTTTTTACCTTACCCTGTTTTACTTCAACCTTATTCTTTTATCTTGTCTTGCGAAATATTTGAAGGTATCACGATCAGCTGTTGCATTAAAGAAATCCATCCTATTAGGTATATAAAGGGCTAGGTGTCTTTCTGGAAGGTGGGCAATCGGTAGGTGAGCTTTTTTAACTATCAACTGTTGTGGATAGGTGTTGAAATGACTCCACCATAGCTTACTTTAAACTCGTTATTTAGTACCCAAACATCTATCAAACTCACCGTTTCTGCAACTCCAAACAACCCCTCTTCTTGCGGAGCGATTGACCGCAATCTTTCTTCATGGAACAGCATCAAATTGAACAACAGAAGCAGGATGGAGTGGGAGGTCTGGACCGTCGGCTGCAGGAAGTGGTCAACACTGATGGTGGTGAAATTTGGCACCAGGTGGTTGATCACCCGGGTGACATTGATAACAGGTATCATGTCCCAGTAGTATGGGATGTGCTCATTGAGATTTTTTTCTGTAGGTGGCTGGAAAATAAATATAATTCAATTATTTAATTTGTAGTGGTTTTTCATCACAAGGAAACCTGCATACTTATTAAATGAAATGAAAAAGGCAAGAGCAAACCAACCTATAAAATTTTCCCAGGATGTTGATCCATGTGATTAGTTAGGAAGTTATTTAAATAGACCACAACCATTATTGGTAAGAAATATGACTATAAGAAAAACATAATAATATATACATACCTTCATACTGTCCCTTGCGGGACTGGAATGTGAAAAATGATTTTATAAGAGTTATCATTATTAGTGAACATGGGGCTATGACGCACTGCACACATGCAATGTTGAGATAGATTTTCGTCTTCATCCAATCTTTAATACTAATGTAATAATAAGATTGCTAGCATCAGATAATTATTATGAAAGGGCCCGAATCATGGCTGGCCGGGGTAGCTAACCCCTTGAAATCCTCAACCTACTTATACGAAAATTAGCGCTTTTTCAGACCTGAATATTTTATTTTGTATACATTTGAAAAAAAAAATTACCCCTCCTGTCCCGAAAGGAATTTCCAGCTGCGGCCTTGGCCCGAGCTCATGTAAACTTCTTACCATAAGTACAGCATCCCTGTCGATACCAATGCGATCAAAAAGATTGAAGAGCGCCCCAAACACAGTGATAGGCTTGTTCAGCTCCTCCAATTTGAGCTTGTAGTTGGGGAACTCGACGTTCCAGTTGTTGATTAGGTCTTCCGTAGTGAATGCTGCAGATAAATGGTAAGTAAATAATTATGTGGTCTCACTTCACGAAATGTTAGCAAAGTAGTAAACACTTACTTTTAGCCATTGTAAGAGTTTATCGAGCAAAACTGCTTCTAATTCTACAGTGGTTTTATTTTAGTTTTAAAAACAACAAAAACAAAAACTATCTTCTTTGTTCAAATCAAATTCACTTCACCACAAAATTCAAAAAAATATCCAAGAAAAAACCGGTAAACAAATTCTACAACGGTTTTTTTTAAATATTCTACCAGAGAGTTGGCAGGTTTTAAAAAAATATTTTATGGTCTGGAATCACGTCATTGGGCATTATCAATCAGTACAACCAGTCATCAACAAGTCTACAACCGTGACTATTTATGTTTGTTGCAACTGATTGCAATAAAAAACTCGATTTTCATTTTCACCAGACTTCTATTGGTAACTCTGTGATTTTCACAAATTTTGCTAAACAAAATATTTAGCACAAGTTTTTGCAAATCGGATCGAAACTAAAGTGGACGACGATATTGTCAACTTGTCAGTCTTGTCCACGTTCTTATTCTGTGGTCTTGTCAACGTCACGTCACGTCAAACGAATCAAAACGTCAAAATACGTCATCGCACCGCGATACGCGAATCGCGAAAATAATAGTATTTCGTTTGTAAAAAGCGGTTTTGTAACTAAATTAGATTTATTGTATTTATTTTGTAATGCACAAACTGTAAAAACCAAAGGACGAAATGAGGATCACAAACGTAAGATGTGGAAGAATCATTCGCTTGTCAGCTTTAGGCGCTGTACTGTTACTTTTCATTTATGCTCTACACAAGTGGTCTAGTCAAGATGATTCTATTAGTGAGACTTTGGAAGAAAACCATGCCCAGGGCCAAGGCAGCTACTATAAATCTCACCACAACGTTTACCCAGACTTGAGGACAGGTAAGAGTTCTGTACGATAGTATACTATAGTAAACCGTTACAGGACCAGCTAGCTATCCATTTGTTACCGGACCTAGTGTAACAACAAATGCCGCCGGCGTGGTAGGTGTGCTATTCTTTTTAACTAATAACCCTGTAACCTACAGTAGCCTGGGGAAACTTTTACCCCATGGTTTTTAATGGGAACTGTTTGTTTCCGAATTTTCCTATAAGAAAATTATTGTTTTTGAACCAGAGTCCTAAGCTATGCGTGCTAATTCCAAGTAATAATAAATAAGACATAGATTTTTATGGAAATCTGTAGTGACTTTTCTCTAAAACGAACACAATAACATGTCTATTCAAGCAAATCCCATCACACCTTACAAACTAGGTCATTTTACTAGCACCCACACATTGATCTGGTCTCGAAAGTATATGTTTACATATGCAGACATATGTAATACATTGTTTTATTACAAATGCTCTGCATGTGGACTTGTTACCTATAATCGTAAAATCGTATCACATTTGTGCTGAGATTTCACTGCTTCACAGTGCAGTAGTTTTACATTATGTTCGATTTGCAACAATAAATCTCATGGGAACAATATGTAGATTATTTTATGTCACACGAAGTCATATGGCTTTATTTTGAACAAGAGCATTAAATTTTCGTAATTAAACCTGGAATATACTAGAAAAACACTATTTTATGCATGCTACATAAAACTAGAAAAACTTCAAACTTTCAAAAATAACATAATAAGCATAAACATTAGCAAACTAATGCTGAATACAAATATTTATAAACTTAATCGTTCTTTGGTTAAATGAAAACGCAATAAATATATTTATTTACCAGAAAAAAGTCTTCAAAACTTCAATATAAGGCTATGTAGATTTTATAGGGAAGCCCTAAAAAATATTTGCATCTATTAAAATAGCACCCTGTACACACATTTACACAATTATTTGTGCTTTGCTTTCACTACTGTGACAAATATAACTATTACTATAGGTTGCATTTCATAATGTTTATTTACACGACAATAACTACTTTACCTGGTTCTGAAACTCAATGTGAATTTTTCATCTGACAGTTCAACCAGGCAATCGAGTAATATTTCAACTGTCAGGTGAAAGGATTTATTCCCATTAACAAGTTTGGCCATTCCACGTCTCTTTTCTTTTGTAAAACTAGGCGTATAACTGGTTCCAAAACGTTCACTTCACCCGAGAATAATTGTCAGATAAAGCATAAAGTGAACTGGAACATAGCCCTAATTGAAACTTTTATTGCTAGAAAATTTCCATGATAAATTGCACTTGATTGTGGTGTTATTTACACTTATTTGTTATTTTGAGTATGTGTGGTGTTATTTGTATTTATTATGTAGTTACAGTAAAACTTGACCCTTGCTTTATGTGAATAATCTTATTTTACTGTTTTCTGTATCATTACAAATATGTAGGGCTAGAGAATAGATGGTTCCTTATTTGTTAGTACACCTAAAAATAAAGAAGTATCTGTTATTGTCAGTGGGGAATTTTCTTAATTTTGTTAGGCCTTAAGAAATAGAACTAAATTGTTCATAAAATTTTATGAATAATACAATTACAACTTGCCAAAGAGCCATGGAGTGCCTCGGTACAAAATTTGTGGATTGTGTTAGGAATACCATATTGCGGTCCAGATCACGAATTACCAACATAGCTCTCTGCCAAACTGAAGTGGTATCTACTGGAAAGATCATATCTGTCACTATCGCATGCCGAACGACATATAGGCAAAAATAGACTCGAAAAAACCAAGACACAGATGATGAAATGACCTGGATGTATGTATTTACAAACAACTGGCCAATGCAGTCACTGGATAGAGATATAAGGGAAGGGCAGAAATAATACTATTACAATAACAATACAATTATCTATGTGGATTAGGTAAATACTTTTTTCTACTCCCATTTGATAATTTGTTCAATATGAAATCACAATCAGCAACACAAACTGCTTCATTCCTAAGGGTCGTTACGTAATGAACGTCGCGGTGTCTTAATATTCATTAAGACACCGTGAACCTACATTATGATACCATTATGCTCATATCAAAAACTAAAAAGTCATGTTTCAATGGCTGTAATTACATGTCAGTTGCATTAACTACTAATCCAGATTTAACATATTGTCAGCTAATGTTTCAGAGCTAGGCAACTTCGAGCCTAAAATCAAAATCGTGGCGAAAGGACCTGGTGAAGGAGGCACAGCATACCACATGTCCCAGGAGCGTGCAAACGATATTGCTGAGTCGGAGAGTGAATATGGCATGAACATTGCTGCCTCGGATGATATTGCTATGAATAGGTGAGTAAAACATGATTTAAATCCTCAGATTAGGACATGTATACAGCTCAGATGCTCAGATCTCTTGACTCTTGATATCTGAGCTGTCCACTTGCCGTGGTGATGCTTCGTTTATATCTATTTAAGTGAAACACGTGTCGAAATTGAATTCTACTAAACATGCCTTTTACTAATTAGTTCCAAGCAGATCCACTAGATGGCTCTGTGCGCTAGCTCCAAAATTCTACATTGCGGTGTTAAGTTTTTCCGCCGTAGAGCCTGGGTCGAGTTGAAGCTTTGCTCGTCACTCTGGTTTCCCTTCAAAACGTTTAAATCTTTCGCCTTTTACTAAAGATTTCCGTGGAGGGGAACACTCAAATGAGTCTTGAAACAATTTTTGATGCCTTGCTTAACGCGGGGCTTATAATAAAATTACATCTTCCTGACTGTTGGCTTCTAGTGGCTAAGATCCCGCTGTCCAGAATTCCTGTTCGTATCTTCTAAATGCCAATCCAATACCCAAAGATAATTTTTTTCTACTTATGCTCTGATCTGAGCAAATGGGTCACCTGATGGTAAATAGTCCCATCATCACGGTCACCGTCGCCCATAGGATGGTAGGACGGATCTTGGGCGTTATCTCACTATGAAGTTATTAGTTTTTGATGGGCTGCTAATGCCGCCGACGATATATTATAGATGGAGTACCCCATGTGTCGGTAATTGCACACACTGGCTCTCTTACCCTTCAAACCGAAAGCATGCAAGCATTGTTTTGCGGCAAAGATAGGTAGTCGAAAAGCTCTTTGAAGTGGATTCGGGTATCAGGTAAAATCTGCCTATCTCTGTCTTAGTACATTTCGCGTATCATTCATCGTTCGTATCTATAAACGAAGTCTCAAGTCTTCGTAAAAACTCACGCACTGTAAACCTGTGACCTGGTGTCCTGAAATACAGGTAATCCTAGTTTAGGCACCAGATTTTAAAAGTTTTAAATAATTATTTCATATTCTTTATGTAACCGTTGTTGTGAGAAATGGTTTTTTTTTTAATTGATTTTCTGCTCAGGTCGATTCCCGACACGCGTCTGGACGAGTGCAAGTACTGGCACTACCCCGAGGACCTGCCCAGCACGTCTGTGATCATCGTGTTCCACAACGAGGGGTTCTCGGTGCTCATGCGCACCGTGCACTCAGTAATCGACCGCTCGCCGCCCGCCGCGCTGCACGAAGTTGTGCTGGTATGATTGCTTTCCTTTGCATAATACACAGACATCAAAATAGGTATTAATGACGTGCAGGTCAAGCAATGTTGAGCGCGGTCAGTACCAGGATGGGTGACCGTTAGTGGCATATTTCATCCGAGCTCCTCCGTGCCTCGAGAGCACGTTTACCGTCGCCCATAGACATCTCACCTCACTATTTATTACTAGAGGGTTTTCGATGCGCTGCTAACCTTGAGGACTTAGATGCAGTGCGTTACATGCTGGGTAATTTCAGTATACATGAAATCGAGCATGTGGTATAATAGGAGCACAGTAGGAGGACTAGATCTTAGTTGCGAAACATGGTCAGAAAGTGATCGTGCAAGTTAAGTAACACATTTCACAGTCAGTGGCACATTTCCATCTGAGCTGTTCTGTGCTATGACGTGGAGAGCACGTTAAATTAAAGATCACAGCGTTAAGGCACTTATAAATAGTTTGCAGGCCTAAACATCTCTAACAATAAATTGAAAAGGTTGGCCTATAACCACACGGCAAGAAGAAAAAACGTGAACCCAGCTATGATGCTACATTCCTACTTTGCCTACATATTACGTCTATCGTTTCAGGTCGACGATTTCTCCGACAAAGACAACTTGAAAAGCGATCTCGATAAGTACATCAAGAGGTGGAACGGCAAAGTACGTCTCATCCGCAACCCTCAAAGAGAGGGACTAATCCGCACCAGATCGCGAGGCGCCCAAGAAGCCACCGGTGACGTCATCGTGTTCCTCGACGCTCACTGCGAAGTCAACGTTAATTGGCTGCCTCCACTCCTCGCCCCCATATATAGAGACTACAGGACAATGACTGTACCAGTCATAGACGGAATAGACCACAGAACTTTCGAGTACCGACCAGTATACCAACACGGCACGAATTACAGAGGAATCTTCGAATGGGGCATGCTGTACAAAGAAAACGAGGTCCCTGAAAGGGAAGCTAATCAACATAAGCACCCGTCAGAACCATACAAAAGCCCGACCCATGCAGGAGGCCTCTTCGCTATAAACAGACGATATTTCCTTGAAATTGGAGCGTACGATCCTGGACTTTTAGTCTGGGGCGGAGAAAACTTCGAGTTAAGCTTTAAAATATGGCAATGCGGTGGGAGCATCGAATGGGTCCCTTGTTCTAGGGTAGGACATGTCTACAGAGCCTTCATGCCTTACTCCTTCGGTAACTTAGCGAGGAACCGCAAAGGATCTCTTATCACGATAAACTACAAACGGGTCATCGAGACCTGGTTCGATGAGGAACATAAGGAATACTTCTATACGAGAGAGCCTATGGCGAGATTCCTTGACATGGGAGATATAAGCGACCAAGTGGCTTTGAAAAACAAGCTGAAATGCAAGAGTTTCGGCTGGTTCATGGACAATGTTGCATATGATGTTTACGATAAATTCCCCAAGTTGCCTAAAAATATCCATTGGGGCATGGTGAAGAATAAAGCTAGTGGTCTTTGTTTGGATACTATGGGAAAAGCAGCGCCAGCGTATATTGGTAAGTTAATTTAATCTAGTATTTATTGTATTAAATTGGTAATAAATTAATATTAAATTGGTAAGTTAGTTTAGCCTTTTTGTTAGTGTAAGAATTTAGTTTTATATTAATACAAACTACTTATTTTTTATTGACTACTAAACCCGCATTTGACCTCGATCTCGCCTGATGGTAAGCGACGATGAGGTCGACGATGGAGCATGCGGGTCCAGTAAATGCCTATTCACTCTGGCCTTGAAGTTCCCAAGGTTATAGGTTTTTATAACTAACTTGATAATGAAAAAAAAATCTGCGAGGGAAGCGACCGGCAACAACTAACGTGGTATTAAACAGCATTCAACCTCAAATCCAATGTTAACCCCAGCAAGCAAAATGTATGGAATGATAAATAGAAGCGTACAAATGGCACCCATCAAAACGCAGTCAGAGGTCGGAATTACATAACACAAAAAATCGTGATACATACAATCGTAATCGTAATACATACCCTAAACATACTCGTGATAGGTACATAACATACCCGAAAGCTTTATTGGTAGTAGACTACGCTATGTGATTTGTAAAAACCAATATTCATTTACTCCATGATAAAACTGGCATCAAGTATGATCTCAAAAATAAAACCGGATTAAAACTTAAACAATGTCGATTGCAAAAATCACCCAAAACCATGTACGCCTTAAGGCCAAAAAATTACAATAAAATTCCAATGAAATAAAAAATTTAGAAAGTGTAATTATTTTTGAAAATAAATTAAAAATGTGGTTGATAGGCTGTGCATTTTACAACATAAACGAATTCTATAACTATAAAAACTAATGTGAAATGAAAACAAATTTAATAATAGTTGAATTTTATGAAAAAGTTATGATTATGATCATGCTACCATTTGCCATCACATCTCATCTAAAACCGTTCATAATCATGCTACCATTTGCCATCACATCTCATCTAAAACCGTTCTATTATTATTATGCTACCATTTGCCATCACATCTCATCTAAAACCGTTCATAATCATGCTACCATTTGCCATCACATCTCATCTAAAACCGTTCTATTATGATCATGCTACCATTTGCCATCACATCTCATCTAAAACCGTTCTATTATGATCATGCTACCATTTGCCATCACATCTCATCTAAAACCGTTCTATTATGATCATGCTACCATTTGCCATCACATCTCATCTAAAACCGTTCTATTATGATCATGCTACCATTTGCCATCACATCTCATCTAAAACCGTTCTATTCCCACAGGTACGTCCACATGCCACGGCACTGGCAACAACCAAGTATTCCGTCTGAACGAGGCCGGTCAGATAGGCGTGGGCGAGCGCTGCGTGGAGGCCGACTCAGAAAGCGTGAAGCAAGCCATCTGCCGGCTCGGCACCGTCGACGGGCCGTGGAGGTAAGTCTGAACGAAGTTGGCCGCTGTGGTGAACTGCTCAACTAACTTCATAAAGCCCCCGGTCTAGGGTTCTGATTCCCGGACTATAAAGGTACTACCAAACCTTGCAATGCTCGATTTGCTGTGTTTCAGTTTGAAGGGTAAAAGTGCCAGCGTTTACAAGTATCGAATTAAAAATTAAGAAATACTCATAAATTGATGGTCAAATGTGAAAACAGAATAAAAATTCGTTGAAAAATAAAATAACTACAGGGTAGAAAGAAACGGCAATAAGTATTATGACATCAGTGTTCCCTAGCGCCATACAAACAGGTCCTGGCTGCATATAAAGGATTGTTTTGCTAAAAAGGGACAGAGCATCTCTGCAATACTAACTTTAACCACTAATATCTCTAATGTTAGTTAAGATATCGAAAAACTAATTTTAGTTTCCTCTTTAGGATGACCATGTAAGTTGATTGATGTATTAGCGGCACATGAGGAACTCCACCTGAGTCCTCAAGATTAACAGCGCATTGAAACCTAATAATATAGTGAGATGTCTACGGTGACGATGATCAGGATCACTTAGTTTACCATTAGGTGGCCAGTTTGTCTGCTCTCCTTATACAGTTGTTTCCTGTAAATTTTTAACCCCCGACCAAATTTTGGAAGGGGTGTTATAAGGTGTACCACACCGGATGTTCTGTGCTGCATGTATTAATCTTTGTATACTTCTGTATTGTGTACTTGCTATGTTCTGGTGTTTACAGTGATAAATAAACGTTTAAAATTTAAATTTTTCAATTTCAACATTAAATCTCTGCCAAGTAATGCCACCAGCCCATTCTCAACTACATAAAACCTAATATTATGCGTATATTTTATTTTTACCCTCATTGTTCTAGCTACAACGAGCAACACGACCAGCTAGTTCACCGTTTGCACGGGCACTGCCTGACGCTACAAGCGCACTCGCGCTCGCTCGGCCTCGCGCCCTGCGACCCCAACAACACTTACCAGCAGTGGACCATCACGCACAAGAAGCCCAATTGGTGAGACCGGCTCTTTGACCTGTAATCCGAGATCCGACACGAATTACAACACAGTGGAACCATGTACCAAGACTTTTTAGCACGGTTTTCTTGGTACCCGTCGGAATTTATTTATTAGGTAGATCCTAATGTGCAGGATCGTCCTCTTTCTATTTCTGCCGCAAAGCAGAAAAGCTCGCATTACTGCGACCCCAACAACACCTACCAGCAGTGGACCATCACGCGCAAGAAGCCCAACTGGTGAGACCGGCTCTTTGACCTGTAATCCGAGATCCGACACGAATTACAACTCAGTGGAACCATGTACCAAGACTTTTTAGCAAGGTTTTCTTGGTACCCGTCGGAATTTATTAGGTACATCGAGAACGATAACGAGACATTTGTGATATCTTCAAAAATAACGTTTCGTTTTGCTTTTCTGTTTACGGATTGTGCTAGTGGTTCCATCTACGCAACCCTTTGCGTTTTATGTCCTATTGTATGATGAAGTGACTGACATTTTAACCACGCTTCAATATCTGTCCATGTAATACGTGTGACAATACGGCAGGGGAAAGGTTTCTATTGCATAAACAATGCATGTGAGTGAGATGGTTATATGTACTCAGTGTATATGACATCATATTGGGTCTGGTTAGTATATTTTGACGTCTGTGGGTACGACAAGGTTATATCGAGGTAGGATGTTTGATGGGATAATAACGTCGTACCAAATAACCTTACTAAACAGTCTTGGTACGACAAAGTTCCATCCTATTTATATTCGTGTCGGCCGGATAATAAATAGGTTTAGTTGGCACAAAATAAATAAGTCTACGTATGTATCTATCCTTCTGTAATAAGTAGGTATACTTATCTATTTTGTGAAGTATATTTTGTCTATAGGCTTTTGCTGACTGAAAACTTGCCGGTTTAAAGGGTTCCGTTCGGTGTACTATCAGGAAAGTTTCAGTAATAAAATGTGTTATCTTAATCTATGTCTTAGCTATGTACGAAGAGATGGCATGCATGAGACATAATGATGAGATTAATTAGTTAAATTATTCATTATGTCATTTCATTTTTGTTGAGAGAATTCGTAAAGTACCAGAAATTTGCTTTTTATAATAGCTTTTTCTGTGTATTGGTTGAGTGAGCCTACTGAGATTGGATTAATTTCAAACTTAAGGAAAATGGATGCGTAATATTAATATCACACTCAAATCAAATGCTCCTTTTTTGTACGAGTTTCTATGTAAAGAGCCGATCCATGTACATTGATGGTTTTAGTTTTATTAGCGTTCTAATTTGGGGGCTTTTTGGGCGTTTCTTAGATTATTATATTCTTTAGCTATCTAGACCTATGCAGGAACAGAATACCACATCCAGATTATACATGTATCACTATCCATGACAAAATAAATTGGTGATTATTTTGCCATATTAGGCTCAATTTACATTGCCGCGGAATGGAATGGAAGCGAATTTTCGCAACGTAATGGTACATAGCATAATGAACTTTATGTCAATTGTGTAACATACAAACTAAATACGCTTTACCGCTATGGGAATTCTGGAGAATGCGTGAGGATTCCCCGGAAGACGCGCGACCTCTTTTTTTGGCTCGTATTTAGTTTGTATGTTACACAATTGACATAAAGTTCATTATGCTATGTACAATTACGTTGCGAAAATTCGCTTCATTCCATTCCGTGGCAATGTAAATTGAGGCTTAAACGTAGCTATTCTGTACAAATACTATTTCGAAAGTCATGAAAATATTGATGTCCTGAAACATATTGTGCAATAGAATATCTAGACTAGTAACTTGCAGGTATATTAATAATAGGAAAATTGTGAAATCATAATATATATTATTATTATTATTGGATTAGCAGGCAGGCAGCTAATGCTGGTTAGCCTGTTTCTTCACATTTCGTAAGTGGCTGTCTAATCTGTTTTTAAACTGGTTTATAGTTTCAGCATTCACAACTTGGTCAGGTAGGCCGTTCCACGGGATGACTATCCGGTTGAATAGGAGATGATGTTTTGGGAGTGTTTTGGCCGTGTTCCGCACTAGTTGTGTGCAGTGTCTTCTTCAATATGTATGTATATTGATGTAGCGTATTTTGTGGTATGTATCTATCATCTTCAGTCCATGAACACCATGAACACCATGAGCATTATCTCACCGTGTCTTAGATTTTTAGAACATAAATGATAGGTATCTTGTTTCTTTTATTTCATAATTTTCTATGACCAATTTATTGAAATTATGTGCTTCATCTATGAAATTATTACTTTTATAGTATTTTTAAGAATGTAGAAGTGTTTTTCTGCCAACTTCACTGTGTTACTGTGTTGACAGGTTTGTACTTAATTCTGAAGATTTTTGTTAATTCTTATACATTCCCTTGTACAAGTGTAAGTAGGTAAACTGCGCTCATAAGTTTTTATAACACCGTGAATAATAAAGTCTAGTAAAATTCACACGTTAAGTTAAGAATCTCACAAACAACAAATTATTTTTCAACTTAAAATTATCGCACTGTGTCATTTTCAAGCTGGATTGGCAGAATTATCGATGGGGCCATATTAAACAAATTGGAAATATTTTTCAACACACTTGCTCGTAAAGTGACTCTTGTTACACCGCTTTTAGGTTCATAAAATGAAATTTATTGCCATCTTAAACAAAAGTTACAATTAATATGTGAATAAGTTACTCGTACGCTAAAGAATAATGCAGCTTATAAAACGCGCGTTTTTTACTTCATACTACCGTACTAGTGCTTTTTAATATACATTTTAAATCTCAACAAAGAGCGTGATTTTTACTTTACATTAATCATCAATCAATCAATCATTTATTCGTGAACATAGGTAATAATAATACTTTACATTACCGCACTAATACTTTTTAATTTACATTTTAAATCTCAACAAAGAGCGTGATTTTTACTTTACATTAATCATCAATCAATCAATCATTTATTCGTGAACATAGGTAATAATAATACTTTACATTACCGCACTAATACTTTTTAATTTACATTTTAAATCTCAACAAAGAGCGTGATTTTTACTTTACATTAATCATCAATCAATCAATCATTTATTCGTGAACATAGGTAATAATAATACTTTACATTACCGCACTAGTACTTTTTAATTTACATTTTAAATCTCAGCAAAGAGTTTTTAAGTCTAAAAATATGTTTATGAAATATATTTTTCCCTCGCAAGTGTTTTGAAAAACGTATGTCATTTCTTTACACTCTCGGCTCCATTACGCCCTCGCCAATGTAAAACGACCAACTTCGCTCACTTGTATCATAAATTCATAATGTAAAAATACTTGACAGCATTATATTAAACATTAAATTAGTGCTGCACCTCTGAAAATTTATCTATTGATCGAAATTGACACATTAAATATGATTAACTTTATAGGTTAACCTCCACGAATTTTGTATTCGTTCGTATCTTGCATTTCTATTATTATGAACTATTATTAAGATTTCTTGCTCAATAAGCGTGTATGTACATATTTGGTTCTCAAATTCTGTAAAATATGGTATATTTTGTTACATACAAACTTATACAAATTTATGACAATATTTCCTCAGCATTATAAGTTTATAATAATTGTATTATATTTGATACTTATTCCTTTCTCTGTGTCATAATAAGACAATTTTATATTGTGTAAGGCCCACACTTAACTGCAAGAAGAAAGTTTTACTAGATGGTCGCTAGTGGTTCCTTCTTCTAGACTGATATCATAATAAAAAAATTAGGCTAAATTGTTGTCACAGTTCGACTATTTCATTTTAGATTTTAAAAAACCTACAGCGATTTTTGCTTATATTACAGGTAATCAACGAATTTGCATATTATTAAATAGAGTTTGTTGTAAATTTTAAATTCTTCGGTTTCAGTGTTTGTAAAATGATTTAGCCGAACTGAGTGTGCAATAAACACAATAATATTAATAGAATAATGTATTTTTAAAGTATTATTGTCAGAAATAATTTATGAATTATCTACTATGTACTTCTTGTAAAATAGGGGTTTGTTTTTGAAATTACTGTGATGTCAGCAATTTGACGATTTTATATATTTTCATTGTAGAATAAATTTAAATATTTTATTGTTACCTGTGTTCTTCACTTCCAATATTACCTTTACAGGATATAAAAATCATACAACTTTCTTTCAAAAATCTTAATTATTTATTTAGCGAAGTTAATAAATGCTACATTATTATCATGATAACTATTGATAGCTAAGCACATAAGTTATTTAACTAACATAATTTGTTTATTAGCATGGTACCTAATATTTCAATACTATTACTATGTATAGAAATAAAAAAGCTTGTTAAAAAGCAAGGTCACTTTTGTGAATCTCATTCAAGATCTTTTTTAACCCTAGTCTGAAATATACAGAGCTTGCATCCATGCTTTTCTGT